>JAZKLR010000071.1:0-1352939 GCA_037103525.1 Ganaspis brasiliensis | reverse complement strand
GTATATTCTCGGCTGTAGACAAAAAAATAGAAAAAGTGGTCCATCTTTCCTTGATTTACTCTAACTCGGATGTAGAACATGTCTGTAGAACATCTCAGAGTGTTCACCACTGATGACCTACTACAATTAACTGATTCTATACTTTCCTCATTAAAAATTTTTATTTTCCATTAGTTTCGCTTAGATTCTTTATCCTCAAGATTTTTTAAACAAATAACTCTGATCTAGAGCATGTCTGTAGAACATGTAAGAGCAAGGCCGGTGCGAACCGTGTGGATGATGTGGAGTACTCCACACTCTAAATTCCACACCCCGAATTTAAGCTTTAAGCACTTACAAACGTCTTTTAATTTCTTCATCTCACTTCCTCCTTCCAAAATCCTTAATAATTCCACACCCCGGAAAAATTTATTCCGTCGGCCCTGTGTGAAAGTTATAACCACTCATGACCTACTACAATTAACCGATTCTATCCCTTCCTCCTTGAGATTTTCATGTTATATCAATTTCGCTTAGATTCTTTAGCCTTAAAATTTTTTTAACAAATAAATCTGATCTAGAACATGTACGTAAAACTATCCGGTGGTATGAGATTTAAGGATCGGGTGACTAATTTGTATTCAGAATGCCAAAAAACTTCCGAATGACATTATTTTTGCATCCTAAGAAAACACGGTGATGGATTACCGAAAGGTGTTAGAGCAGCTCGAAGGTTGGTAAACCATATCTTCTCCCTGTACCTTTAGTGCGGAACTCGTGAAGGCACGAGTTTCTACTTAACAAGCAACCGGTGTTCCGAGCACATGGCACGACCAGGACGCTGCCATGTTATACACGCGGCTCCGTTGAGCCCTCACCAGTGCGTGAAGTGCGAATTCCCTCTTAGACTCTCTGAGAGAATTCTCAGTGTGGTGTTTTAGTAAATAAATTTAATTTTATAATTAAATTTATTTAATATCGTTTGATTAGTGTAGTGCTCGTACCTGTCAGCCCCCTCTCCCATGCTGACGCTACCTACGACCTTGTGACGTGTCTTCCGCTCGGACGTCGCTCTAACCAGGCGGGAAACGGTGCCGTTTGTTGTGAAAACGGAGTCCGGGTAGACACTTGATCTACCTGGCGCCCGAAAAAAGGATTTCCGAACAAATAAACGGGCTTCGAGGTTAATACACGGTCTCAAAGGGTGGAGTCCGTGAATTTCAAGGCGGTGCCGTCAACATCGTTATTTGTAAATAGTTTAAGCGTAAAAAACACCATTACAAAGTGGAGCCCAACTACAGGGCCGTCGTGAGAGAGTGACAGGTATGAAAGTGCAAATGGAATTTTTCAAAAATTGTTATTTTTCAAATTTAAAAATTTCATTAAGTCAATAGAACATTTAGTAAAGATCTAATGAAATTAACGAAAACAGTAAAATACAAAATTTTCTTCTGTAAGTGATTAGAAAACAGAGAGAATTCGCATCTTCTTGGTGAGTACTAATTTTTTTATTTGGCTTTGCTTACTAAAACTGGTTTAGTAGAAATTTGAAAATTTAAAAACCTAGATTGTTTTTCTTAGTAATAAATTTGTTATAGAAAATTTGACAGGTAACATAACCTACAGAGTCCCCTATTTACTTGCGCGACAGTAAACTTTTACAAATACAGTAAAACTCACGTACAGCTTTCGCCAGATATGCTTTAACATTTTACCCCTTGGTCCTATGGACAGGGCCGTGTCTAGGAAAAATGTCACCCGGGACAAAACTTTCAATCGGCGCCCCCCCTCCTAATCTATTTTCCCAATTCGAATAAAATTTTGTTTTTAAATTTTTACATTTACTCACCTTATTAAAAACATAAATATATTATTTTATTTAGATAAAACTGTACACTGTACACTACGAAAAGTTGTACAATAAATTTTGCATTAAAATAATTTAGAGCCGGGATATCTTTACATTTTTGTGAGAGATACATGTTTTAAATAGTATCTAATATTTTAGATTGAAAATATGCAGTCTATATAAATTAGAATTTCCTTTTTTTTATTTGTAAAACTTAAGAATGCATTTAATTTAAATGTTTTTTTATAAATCGAAGCTTTAATAGCGTTTTCTTAGTCTATAGGGCAAAATTTCTCAAGTGTAGGGGAGACCAAGGTGAGTTTAAACGATTTTTACATTATCGCGTATAACTCAGCCAAAAATAGTCTTATTTTTATGAGCTTTATAATTTAAGATAGCTGTTTTTATATAGTATGTAAATCAAAAATAAAAAGTTTGACAAGTTATAAGGGTCTATAAAAAAATTGCAAAATCTAAAACAGTTTACCGCATTTCAACTCACCTAGTACCGAGGGGAGTTGATACACAATCCGAGGTCAGTTGGAATAGTTGTGAATTTTAGGATTTTAAAAAAGAAAATTTAATTTAAATAATTCTATTAGTTAGTAAAAAAATTTTATTTTTTACGATGAATTTTGTAATTGTTTAAACTATTTATTATTGCAAATTTATAACATTTCCAAAGCTAATAACAGTGTGAGTATCAGACTCCAAAAAACTTGTGAAGTTTTAAGCATTACTCTGTACTAAATCATTCAATTATTTAAAATATTGAATTAAAATAGTTATCAAAATAAATAAAAAGTTGTTTAAACAAATTATTATTGTTATTTACCAATTTTTTATTCAGTGCTCCTAGAGTAGAGAGATGCAGTTTTTTTTTCAATTTTGCAGATAATTTAACATTACACAATAACAGTTAAAGATAACAAATGAAATTATTATTTAAACAATCTTTTTAAACAAATTATTATTGCTACCTGCCTAATTTTTATTCAGTGCGTCTAGAAAGATGCAGTTTTTTTTTGTAATTTTGCAACTACACTGAAAGACTTTATAGAATTATATTTACTAAAACCGCGATTTAATTTTAGTAAACTCACTACCATAATGGGGGAAAAAGTGTAACTATTCAGGATGTTTCAATTATTAACACTTTTTGAACAAAAGATGATCTAGTTTTTATCAAAATTTAGCAGTCACCTGTATGAAAAATTCGTCCATTTTGTATAAAAGAATCGGACTGAGAAAAAGTGATTGTGAAAAACATATTTTTTATATTCGGAAAAATGAATTTTTAGTAGTCAATCTATGAAAACTCCAGGATCGACTGTAGCTCTTTCTGTGCCCCGGGCGAAATTTCAATTTTGCCACCCTCTTATAATTAAATGCACAACATATATACGTTGATAAAAAACATGTAGAAAGCAGTAACAAACCGTGGATCATTTACACATGAAGCATGCACTTACAAAACCCTAGATGAGTCCCCTTCAGCTGTGATGTTAGGGTCCTCATCCGGGTTCGCCTCCCTTCTGAAGTCGGTCCTGAAATGCTTAACGAATACAACGAATTTGGCGTAAATACTTGTAACAAAACATAACCCTAAGTACAAGTTTACTTTTTTCTACAAAAAACAGATTCCAATTGAAAGGGAATTAATTTTGTGTGTTCAAAAATTGACTTAATTAATAAAACACAAAGTGACACAAATTTAAAAGTAATTCTTTGTGTTGAAAACAAGATTTAACACCTAAACACTAATCTCACAAGTGGTAAGAAAATTGTTTGATTCATATAAAAAAAAAAAATTTACCTGTTATATTAATGTATATTTGCGTTGTGTTAGTTATAAAGCGATTATTAATATCTATGTATATTGTAGGTCAAGATATGCGTTATAATATAAGTTTATGTATATAGGTAATTTAGAATTCTTCTTCGTTTGTTAGATTTGTTAGTATAAGTATAAATGTAGTGAATAAAGTAATAGCATTTGAGGTTATGTTCTCTGTCATTTGTCAATTCGCTGCTTACGTCGGAATATTGTTTTTCTTTACACTTTTTCTTCGTTTCAGTAACAAATTTTAATCAACTGATTACTAAAAATTAAAAACCGTTAATTTTAAATAATATTGATAGTCAAACTGCGAAATAATAATAGTTTACACATTTTTCCCCATTATGATAGTGAGTTTACAAAAATTAAATCGCGGTTTTAGCAAATATTAATATAAAAAGTCTTTCAGTGTAACTAAACATTATACAATTTCATTATACAAATAAAATTGTTATTTAAACAAGTTTTAAACAAATTATTGTTATTTAAAAACTTTTTTTTACTCAGTACATTTAGAAAGATGCCGTTTTTGTCAAATTTTGCAATTTACCAAACTTCTTATAACTACGGAAGATTATATATATAACAATAAAAATTTGTTTATAAGTTGTTTAAATAATAACATCAGTTGTATTCTTTATCCACCATTGTATAACGTTCGGTTAATTGCAAAATTTAGAAAAAAAAACTGCGTTTTTCTAGGTTTAGTGTGTAGGAAGTTAGTAAATACAACAATAATGTGTTTAAACAAATGTAAATTCATCGTAATTTTTTTAAAAATATATTACTTGTTGATACAGATCAAAAACTTCGATGATTTTAATCTTTATTTTACAATACATACAATGCTCCATTTTGTGCAAATATTAAAACATTATATTTTTATGTTCCAAATTAAAAAAAAATTTTCTACCACACATGCACGAAAACCTCGTTTTTTCGTTCGCCTTAAGCGGGGCAGAACTCACAGTTTTCAGGTCAGTGAACGTTGTCTCGCACAATGTTCTCCGAACATTTGTGCTTGACAAAAAAACACGGCCTTCCCTCCCTTGATGCATAATATACTATTCTTTAAAATTGTGTAGTTCCAAATTTAGCGCCCCTAAAATCATGTCGCCCGGGGCGGTCGCCCCCTTGGCCCCCCTCTCGAAACGACCCTTCCTATGGAAATATGTTAAAGCATATCTGGCGATCAGTGAACATCGAGTTTCAAGGGACTGAGAAAATGTTCCGATATAACCGGGCATCCGATTTGTCCGGGTAAAAATACATTATATATAATTTTAAGGGACCAGCAAAAATATCTGATGTAGGCGAGAATCCAATATATGCGAGTCCGATATACGTGGGTTCTACTGTATATGAATTTGTCAAAAATTCCGAAAGTTAAAGAATTTATGCAATTTTTGGTAAATTTCCGTAATTTACGGAAACATTGAATTTTTTGAGTTTTGAATAGATTCAGGGTATGTTTTGAGTTCGCGAGTAATGAAAAAGGGAACGGAGGGTTGGAAAAACAATTTAAAATAGTAGGCAATAGCAGAAAGGTTAAAAATTAAATAAATAAACGCGAGAAAAGTAGTTTTCGACAGATCAAATAGAAATAGGGAGAACTTGAAAGTCGGTTCTACCAAACAATTTTAAAAATCCGTACTCCACGATAATTAATTTGAGTTTGAGTATTTCTCGGTATTTTACAGGTAGTATTAGTAAGTTTCAAAGACACGAGGAAAATTTTCCAAATTTTGTAGAATTTTTTTCGGCTATAAAGTTATCAAAATATTAAACCGGGAAAAGTACCGAGGTTACTCAATTACACAGCCACACAAAAAAAATAAAGTTCCCTGACCTGGGTAACAGACACACATTTTTCTATGTATTTTGATGCGCTAAATCCGAATCCGTCATCAGAATTGGTCCATCAGATCAAGTTTTGACCCTAACCTCAAAATTAATAAAATGACACTTTTTGAACATTAGAATTTGAACTCGACTTAACTGTAATACATGCCTAGGACCAATAGAAAGGTTGAATTATTACCTTCAAAATGCCTTTTTAGAAATTGTTCTGCGATGATTTTTAACGAAGTTATGATGTTTTACTTAAAATATGACTTTTTTCCATATGTTAAAAACACATCAATTATTGATGTGTTATTGTGTAATGGAAAAAAATGATTTTAAGTAAAACATCATAACTTTGTTAAAAATCATCGTAGAACAATTTCTAAAAAGGCATTTTAAAGGTAATAATTCAAGCTTTCTATTGGTCCTAGGCATGTATTAAAGTTAAGTCGAGTTCAAATTCTAATGTTCAAAAAGTGTCATTTTATTAATTTTGAGGTTAGGGTCAAAACTTCATCTGATGGACCAATTCTGATGACGGAATCGGATTCAGCGTATCAAAATACATAGAAAAATGTGTGTCTGTTACCCAGGTCAGGGAACTTTATTTTTTTTGTGTGGCTGTGTTATTTAAGAATTAAATTAATTTACGCCAGACCACGGTAAGTTACCGAGTAAGATTTGGAATTTTTCCAGTTTGGTTGGAAATTTAGTTTAGAAAGGGGAAATTTTGAAAATAGTGGTAGTGTATTACCCGGACACGTTAGTAAATTACTTTAGACAATAATAACTTACAGGTAAGTTACCGGGTAAGATTCGGAAATTTTCCAGTTTCGTCAGAATATTAGCTTAGGAAGAGGAAATTTTCGAAATAGTGATAGTGTATTGCCTCGTCACGTTGGTAAAGTACTTTGGTTAACCGGTAAGATACGGTAACTTAGGAGATTTTCGGAAATTTATCAAACTTCCAGAGAAATTTTTCAGTTTGACGGTGCTTTGAGGTTTTAAACTAAAAAAGAGTACGGGAAGTGTGATAACTTTCTAAACCGGTCAGAAAGTTTTTGAAATTCAACCGGAACTTTACCATCGGTCGTAGGAAAAGTTTCAATTTTACCGTTAATTTAAGAGTTAAATTGGAAATTTTGACCAGAATGGGTGGTAATTTATGTGATCAGAAAGTAATTTTTACAATTAAATTAAATTAATTTACCGGGTGACATGGTAATTTACCCATAGGAAGTGGAAATTTATCAGGAAAAAGAGTAATTTACCTAATTAGAGTGAAAATTTACCAAAGTAGGTTGGAATTTACCTAATTAATGTGGTAATATTTCCGAGAGCGGGGTAAATTACCGGAAATTTATGGAAATTTTTCGATTTTGTAGAAAATTTTAGATTTAAATCATAAAATCCGCATAATTACTAAGAAATTTTGAATTGTCCTGAGTTAATCAAGAAGTCGAGTAGACAATTTCCCATTGAAGGATTGTTTCGAAATTAACGATCGATAAACCAGTCCCGGTATTATAATTTATCGATTATTGTATTTCGTTTGTTTTATTTAGTATTTAGAGTAGAATTTGATTACAAATAGGTGCAACTACAACTGAGCAAAATGGATTCATAGAATAAGGCCAGTGATAAAAAAAGCGTTCTTAACAACAACAGCCAGAAGACAGTAGTGCCCTCAACCGAAAGTAAAAACATGAGGCCACCTGTTTCACTTTTAGCGTTTAATACCCCCATCGAACACCCCACCAAGAGCAGAGAAACTGGGGACTAGACTCGAGAGAAAGGGAAGAACGCGAATAAGCCTAAAGAGAGTGGGGATATGCCGTCGACAAGAAACATAACAGTTGATCAGGTTTGAGCGGTGTTGTATCACTTTGCAGTCAATAGTACCGGATCCGAAGATAATTCGGAACCGAACTATTCAGATCGCGGCTAGAACGGTTACAAGCAAGAATGACGAGACATACAAATGTCCCATGGTATTAGGAAGATATGAAGAGGGAAGCGCGCACTCTACCCATAATATCCTCCAGTCCAGCTCAAACTGCTAGACTGAATTCTAGTCAAGATAGTGATAGTTTCAGTGAAAGCCCAGGTGGAATAGAACGGTTTTTCCAGTCACAGAATTCCCACACTACGCTATCCCCGCCACCTTCCTTCCCAAATGTTAACACGCGGTCGCGAGAAGTTCAAAGAACCAAGCCAGAACCCAATACGGACAACCAAACGGAATTACGCTCTCTGAAAGAAACAGTTAATTTGTTAATGCAACGGTTAACAGTGTTTGAACAAGCAAACGGAATGCGACTGAACAGTTCGATTCCTATTCCGGTAACGTACCCTACATGTTTTTCAACAACCTACACAACCGGACCAAACTTGTTCCAGAGCCAGGGAACGACCGCGGCCGGAACCAGGAGGACGCACAGTAGGATGAATCTAGAATTTACTGTTCAAAAATGTCCAGAGCCTTCAATTCTTGAACAAATTCAAAGTTTTTTTTTTTAAATTAAAGCTAAATAAATTTTTAAAAACATTGTCGGAGTCGATTTTTGAAAAAAAAATTTGTTAACTTTTTTATTCATGTTCAAATGTAATAAAAGAGAATAATGTAGTAACATTCCACACGTTTAATCTACGTCACTTAGTGATATTTGAGCAATAAAAATTAATAACTTTACTTTCAGGAAAGTAAAATTTTATTTAATATTATGTGATCAGATAGAAAAAAAACCTTACATTTTTAAACAGTAAATTCCAGATTCATCCTACTGTGGGACGGGTTGGTCCAAATACCTTCACAAGCACTTCAGCGCCGCCAGTGGTTACGACTGTAAGTACAAACCACTGGAACCAACAAAACGAGAGGTACCATCCGACTACCCAGCGGTACCCAGAAACGTTTTCCGGATTACCGAATACTATATATAATAGAGACGAGCGGAATTAAGACGAATATCCACCGAACAGCTTCTTTCTCCACGCGAATCCGACCCTAGACGCGGAGGGGGGAGATATGTTCGGTGGCTCAAGAGAGCATAGACGTGAGCCTTTTGGACTAAGGGTACCGCCCAATAGAGCCTATATCCCATCTGGTTATCTAAATCCGCGAGAACGTAATTTTCCTTTTAGTCCGATTTTAGGAAGCCCAGAAGATCCGTTTTCTCTTAATCAATATCATAGGAATTTCCAGAATCCAACCGAACCGTATCAGCCTGGATTTCCGAACACATTGGTCAAGCGCACAAACAGACCACCCAAGGATGTCACTAGAATTGTTGAAGGCTGGAAGATCAGTTTCAAGGGACAAAAAGGCGCCAGCATCGACAATTTCTTGTGTCGGGTGGAGGAAGGTCGTGCAGTTTCATTCATGACTGACGAAGAACTGCTGGTAGCAATACCCTTCCTATTAAAAGACATAGCGTGGCACTGGTTTAGATAAAATCTCCATCGATGGTGGTCTTTGAAAGTTATCAAGCAGGCCAACAGACTTGACAACACAAATGGACAGAATACATGCAAATGTAAAAGCCGATTGCAGGAAATCAATTCGACGCCACGAGTTCACGGATTATAATGAGCTTGCCGAACTCGCGTCAGAATTCTAAAGGGTAACGGAAAACGCGGAGGACGATTTACCGCCGCCAGAGTACGCGTTTCGTGGATCGGGTAAAACCAGCCAAGCAACAAATAGGATAGCTTCGGTGGAGGCACAGCCAGAAAAATCGAAGCCGAAATACTCAAGTGACGCGCTAAGTAAATCGATAGAAGCGCTCATCGCAGCGTTGGTGGGTAGTAAACAGAAAGCCACACCAAACGCGCAACAAAGATCGGACAATTTAAAGAGGGCAACGGGAAACGAAAGACGAGGGAAAGATCTATATTCACTCAAAAACGGGTGCCAATCGAGACAAGAGCAAGACTTGAAGACTCCCGCAGAGCCCGCTTACCCTAGTTTCTCAACCGAGACAGAACCAGTCATAGTGAAATGCTGGAATTGTAAAGAGGAAGGACTCTACCAGAATAGTTGTGTTCGACCTAAAAGGAACAATTATTATCGTCGGTGTGGGAAAGAAGGCGTAGCAACCCGAACGTGTAAAGATTTTCCGGGAAACCAGAGAAAGGAGGGGAAGTAGAGGTCGACTCCTTCTCCTCCTTGGTTGATATGACGTCCCAAAAGTAACGTTGCTTTACCTACGGAGCAATCGAGTCCTGAGTGCCAAGCGAAAACTCGAACTCCAACGGTATTTGTAGAACAACTGACTTTAGATAATAGTTCGCAAACCCCCACACCACCCCCCGGGCAAACGAGTTCTCAGTGCCAAGAGGTATCACGAGCTCCGAGGGTAATTGTTGATAAAAAAACCGACCACGGCGAAGGCTACCCGACCGTCTGAGTCCCGTCAAGCTATTTTAATCAGCGATCGTGTGGAGGGATGTAACGGAAAGTGCCCTTAAACAGGCAGTCAGGCCATTCTGAGTATCCTCAGATCAGAAAATGCGTCTATCGATTTACCGACCCCAGACGTGAGACAACTGTTGCGGTTGGAAGTAAAAGAACAGCCAATGGAATACGATGGCTTTAGTTTGAGAGCATTCACGACAGTGCGGATAGGGAATACCTCAAACCTACAAGCTTTTATTGGCGGTGGCGCCACACGCACCTCATTGGGAGATATCGGTCTAGCAGTAGATGACTGATATAAAGGTGATCTGCAGCCAATAGGCCGAAAGAAAATACTTAGTTATCGAAAAGGAATGTCTAGCGGTGATTTGGTCAGAAAAAAAGTTACGACATTGCCTAGAGGGATTTGACTTTACCGTCATTACTGACCAGAGCTTATTACGTTGTCTCCATAACCTGAATAACCCAACGGGAAGGTAAGCTCGGTGGGCTCTCGATCTCCTAGAATACGACTTCGAGATACTGTACAGGAAGGGTTCAGAATACCTAGTCGCTGATGCTCTCTCGAGAATGTACGAAGAAAAGATGGAGTCAGCAATAGCGACCATAACCTTGGTAGAGACTAGTGGTACAGCCAGCGTGGGAGAGATGTAGATGAAACTCCAAGAAAAGGAACTCAAAGCCCGTATACGAAATTGCGACAGTCACCCCGCACAGTGGTCTTCAACGGCCAACAAGTTTAACAAAAACGTCAAAGAAAAGTGCTAGTGCCATCTTTTTCTTTATTTTGATATCTGAGGTCCCGTTTTCGAGTTATAAATTTTCAAAATTTTGATATTGAGAAAATATAGGTAACTTTTTTTAATTGTTTATAACTCGTAAAATATTGAAGTTAAAAAATTATGTGAAAAGATGAAATGTTCAGTTTTTCCTAGGCTTTTGAGGCACTTTAACTAAAAAAAATACGTATTTTTTCTATAAAAAAAATAAATCTTATAAAAAAATAAATTTTTTTTTTTTGTTTAAATAAAATTTTAAATTTCAGCGCGCAAGCTCGAAGTCTATTGCGCCATACGCTTTGCTGCATATCACGCCACGCTTGACTGTACTTGTTCAAACTAAACTCTTTAAGAACAAGTACAGTCAAGCGTGGCTTGATTTGCAGCGCGGCGTAAGGAGCAATGGACTTCGAGTTTGCGCGCTGGACATTAAAAATTTATTTAAACATAACTTAGGTCGAGCCATATGAGGTCTTAGATCATTGCACTTGTAACATTCACACGTTTAATTAAAAAAAAGAAAATGTAAATTTTTCCACGCTCAAATTTAAAAAAAATTGATTTTTTGTAAAATTTACTTTTTTTTAGGTCAAAATAAAGAAATTACGTATACATATGCATATAATTTTATGAATAATTTACTAACAATTTAAAAAACTAAAAAAAATTAAAATGAAGCTACATAGTATTCTCTAAGTCCACGTCGTTAGATCTGGGTAATGCCGAAGGAGAGTATAGAAGTAAAAACTATTTTACCATTTTTTATTACAAAGTGGTGCATAGGATCCAAATCATATATTTTGTTAATAAAGTGTTAAAACTTTTTTTGATTTATCTTAAAAACGCGATCAGGTAGGATTTCGGTCAAAAATGTTCCTTAACGTATGAAACAGATAGAAAAAGATGGCACTAGCAATTTTCTTTGACATTTTTGTTAAACTTGTTGGCCGTTGAGGATCACTGTGAAACTGAAAGTTTTAAAAGTTAAACAATTATCAACAAAAAATGTAAGTATAATAAGTCATTTGCAAGGTAAAAGTATGCACTTTAAGAATCTTTAAACCCAATAAAAAACACTGATAAGGTGTTGAAAAAACCAGATGTTAAAAAAATCCCATGTATTTTACATGGGAAAAGTAGGCGCTTACGGGAGAGGGTTAATTAAAATTAAAATCAATTTCTTTAGCGAATTTTTTCATAATTTTGGCCAAAGATTTGATATAGAGGGGGCCCAAAAGTTATCTTCAACTTGGTAAATGAGAGCCACCCTAATGGACAAAGATAGTTACTCAAAGACACTTCGATGCTATTTGACACCACTGTATTATAAGCAGTTTTTGAGGTTGCTGATTCAAAATAGCAGATCCAATATGGCGGACAAAAAATGAATAAATGTTTCTATATTATAAAAAAATGGTATTTAGGGGTCATTCACATATCACGTGAGTAGTAAGGGGCAACTATGGCGAGACGTTTGTGACGTCACAGTGACGTCACTGGCGCCAGTGCGAGAGAGAAAGAGATAGTGGGGACAATGGGAGTGAGAGAGACAGAGGAGAGGTGTGGGGAAAGGGAAAGGAATTGACATTTTGGGCCAGACATCGTGACGTCACAGACTGTGTGTGAGAGAGAGAAAGAGGAGATGAGCATCATAGAGAGGGTAAGAGAGAAGGAAGATAGTGGGTGTGTTGGGCAATTATGGGAGCCAATCAGAATGCGTCCTATAGTTGCCCAAGCATAAAACTAAGAGAGTGGGAGTAGTGGTAGTGGAGGCATGAATGGAAGAGGGTGGTATTGAAATTATGGGACCCAATAACAAGCGTTTCCCAAAAATGCAGAAAAGAATGGATGATGCAATACTGTGAGATACGAGCTAGAGAGAGAGAGAGAGAGAGAGAGAGAGTAGAATGTCATGAAAGTCAACAAGTCTTGTTCGCAACGTTAAAGCGTGAGCGCTAGGGTGGCGGTGCGCTATTGTATTAGATAAAGGGGGGATGGCGAAGAATTAGAATAGAGAAAAGGGACTACTTGCTATGCTTAGCTGTTTAGCTGGATGGAAGACAGACTTACAAATGCAAAATATCATTCTCGAATATTACGAGAAGTAAAATTTTAAGAGTTCAAAATTTTTACTGAAAATTTTAATACAATTGTAAAACAATTAAAATTAAATAGTACAATGAAGAAAAATATTAATAAAAGGTAATGACATTATTTATATTAAAGAAAAAAAAATCAACCTACCTTGAGGAATTGAACCCTCGACGCTTCTGGTTTTTGAGCACAAGAACAGCTACGATTATAGTTGTTAGAAATAGTGACTTAGAAATATAAGTTCGAAATTCTATTCTATAATATCAAATTAGAAATGAAATAAAATGTTTCAAATTTATTAAGATAAATTATAAGCATAGAAGAATTTAACATTTGAAATATTTACATGTAATTAATAATTTTTTTTAAATTATAAATTTTTTTTTTATTTTAAAATCTTTAAAAAATTTCTACTAACTTACTCTAATGTGGGGGTAGGTGAAATAAAAATGTTATATAGTCTTACAATATTTATTAATTTTTCACACACACACATACATAGATAATTAAATTGTAATATAATAATAATAGTAATAATTCATAATTTTTAACCTAGTTAGCCAAATAAGAATAATTAATATAATAAGATATTTTTAAGTATAACCATCGATAAAACTATGACTAGACATTTATGACGCATGATATATATTAATATAGACAAGACCGACCACGTGAGGAGAGAGACAAAAATACCATCGATTAAAAGTATATATTCATGTTATTCTTTTAAAAATTACATCTAATAAAATCGAGACATATAATAGAAAGATAATGCATTTCTTAAGCTTAGTTAGACAAATAAGTGTAATTAATATAATAAGATATGTTATGGGTTGAGCGACGAGAGAATTACGATTAGATATTATGCATAATTATATTATAATAAACTACACAAACCACGCGAGAAGAGTGACAAGAATAACATTAATTTAAACTACAGTACAATTAATTAGCATTTCGAGACGAGCATGATTGAATACAAGAATGAAGGTGATTATTATTAAAGTGAGAGTGAAAATAATAACCACCTTGAAAACTGTGTAATTTTTCAAACATATTATTATTATTATTATTATTTTTATTAATCTTATTCAAAATTTTTTTATAAAAACAATTAGCGATAAAATCATTTTTTACAAAATCTTTAGAAAAAAGATTAACAAAATCACACAAGCTGACACCACTGCACATATAAAAAAGAAACATAACACAAAACTGACCACATACATCAGAAGAGAAACTTTGTAATTGTTCTGTGTTCCACTGGTAGAAGGTACAGTTTCGACGCAGACAATCAACATGTTCAGGAATATGAGGCGGAAGACCGTAGCTGTCGAAGAAGGTTCCTCTGCCATGTTGATCAATAAATATGGCGATCCAGTGAGCGCCCTGTTTTCGATAGCCATCAGTATTAATTATAATTGACACCGGTTTCATCAAGAGGTTAGGAATCCTATCCGCTGGAAACACCCCAGTGGTACTCCGAGGAATCACTTGTAGAAGTTGTAGAATCTGTAGACTGTTCATGATTGTCTTTTTTTTAAAAATGGTGCACCAAGTGATGGAAAATTTTGAAGAAGTTTATTCACTTAATTTGTAGTAGTAGTAGTAGTAGTAGTAGCAGTAGTAGTAGAAGGTTTCTTTTTTATTCCATCACATATAATTCCAGCATCTTTTAAAATATTTTCATCAAAGCTGACCTTTTTTATTTTCTTATTAAACATCGGTAAACAATTTTTAGTTTTTGGTGTTGGATTTAGTGTTTCTTCTTCACCATATTCTGCCACATTAATTCCGATTTGTGGTAACATTAAAACTTGTTCCGTTTTTTGCTGCAATAACCACTTTTTTAATTTAAAAGCGTTATTTACTGCACATGTATAAGATTTTTCCTTCTTAAAACCATGATGCAGACAAAAACCACCGGATTCTTGGAGTTTTTTAAAACTTGGACAATTATATAGTTCCAAGTTTATAATTTGACGGCTCATCACATTTTGAAGAATTTTAGCCTTTTCTTGGCCACGCGTATAAATTTTCCCCGCTGTTTTTGCCACAGTACGTAAGTTTGCATGTAGATATTTAAGAGCAACGTCACCTTCGAACCACTCAATTCCATGAAATGAGCAAGTTAACCAGTTGTTTTGTTCTTTTGCACAATGACTCAATTCAGTAAATGGGTATGGTGGTGCTGCAATCCAATGTCCAATGAAGTCTTCGTTTAATGCGAGCACAGCCACTTCTTTTTCAATAAATTCACCTTCCACGCCACGAAAACCCTGGATATCGACAACGAAATCCATCACTGCACTACAACAATTTGATAATTTAACGCACAGCTACCGTCCTTACTGTTCAACGAAAGTGGTAGAAATGAACCTGTCTTTTCCAGTTTATATACGTTATAAGGGTGATGCAATACTGTGTGATGTGGAATAGATAAAGAAAAATCTTAAATTTCAAATTACACATGTGTGTATCATGTGGTGGGAAATATTTCGTGAATAACTTAACTTCCAAAATCAACAATAACCTGTCGTGACGAATCTATTTCCAACACGTTGTCATACTCAGCATAAACAATACAATTTACTGTACTTGTTAATGGTACCGCAAAGTGAACTTCAATTCTCAGACTTCCACTTTTTACAAGATTCCAATGAGAATAACAGTTTGCAGAAAGATCAGGTGTAAGATCAAAAGCAAAAAGACAAAAACCTTCACTGTAATCAAATCGCTTAATATCATTACCTTCGTTGAGAAAATGTATACCGGTCCCAGTAAAGAGAGTTTGATAAGCCTCCACATAAAGTTCTTTTTTACTAAAATCAGGTTGTAATGGTTTAGATGGTATTTGCATACCATCGACATATAGTGAGAGAAAATTAATTGAATAATTTTGAAAATTAAATAGGTTAAGTTTAGTGTTACCGTTAAAGGCTTTATTATCAACAAACCCAATTATTATTCTTTTAGGCAGTTGACCAAGAATGACATTGTCAAGAGTATCACCATGTACTCCGCTGTGTAAAGTAAACGACTTCACCTCAACTCGTGTGATTGGGTATTTCGCCGTACCTTGAGAAAGTGCTTTTGCATGTGCAAGTAAAATACCAGGGCTTATTCTTGCACGACGAACAAGTAGAGTAGCTTCTGCAATGTGAATGCTACATTCAACTGTTGGGTCCATGAGAACAAACGCATCTTTTGTACGTACCAAACGTAGTCTCACTTCAACACCATTTAAAAGAAATTTATTTTGATTGAATACATCGCAATGTAGATGACCAATCAAATCTATTGAATCACCATGAGTTAAATATTTTCGTCGTTCATTGAACCCTGTGTCCTCTGAAGTGATATCATCCATTTTTCCGGCTGTATCGGTAATCCATAGCGCAGAGGTAAGAGGACTGTTTTTTGCTTGTGGTCCATAATTAAGAAGAGTTTCCAAATAAGCTCTATATGCATACGCATTATTTGCTGGCGAGACAAGTTTTTGGTTAGAATATACATCCACCTGATTAAATAGTGAATGTACACTCGAATCTCGCTATAACGAAAAGTTCGGGAGTCAAGTCTCCCTCTATTACGAACGCAAGAGGAGAAATGAGAAACCCCCACTTTTGAGATTCTTCATTCATTTTTTTTAGCGTGTAAATGTGTGAGTGTGTACATAGGTATGTAATTTGCGCGCGATTTAAACTACGCGAATACAGTCCATGGTTGCTTATGTCTTTTGTGATATGTCAAAATATGTAAATAAATTTATAAATATTTCGACTTTTCATTAATATTTAAAGAGTTGTGCAAGATTTTTAATAGTGTTACTATGGCTAACTTAAACTATGGCTTCTGCTACTAAGAAAGTAAGTAATTACATATTATGTGTGAATATCCACATACATTTGAAAAATTTTAGAATTTACAATTTACATCACGTCAAAGTTACAAACGTAACTTAGTTTAATTTTAATTTTAACATACAGAAAATATTTAAAAGCTAAAATTTTGAAGATGTTTGACTCATTGATATAATTTTTAATCTCAAATAAGAAGTGAATTTTTTATGCAAATTATAATATAAATAAAATTGATTTTAAACAAATTTGAACTAACAGATTTACAAAGAATATTTCAAAGAGAAAATGAATATTGTTTAGGTGTTCATAAATATAGGATTAAAATTGCGACCTTTAATTTAATACCTATAAAGCAAAAAATAATACGAACAAAATATTAAATATAATTTTTTTTAATACAAGAAAGTTTTACTTAAGAAACATATTTTTCATATTTCTAAATTTAAATAAATAATTGGTTAACATTTATCAAAATTATTTATCTAAATTTAGAAAATATTGTTGTTTTTGTATATAGAATAGTGTTCTCTCTGAATCTGAAATAGTCAAAAACTACTAATGAAAAGGTAAAAAGTCGTTCACTAAATGAATTTGTAAAAATTTGTACTAATAAGTAGTAACAAACTAATAATTGTTAGTAGAAATAACTACTAATTGGATAGTAGAAATTACTAATTTAGATTCGTTAAAATTACTAATGTGAATTTGTAATTTTTACTAAAAAATAGTAGTTTCTTACTAACAATTAGTAAATTTTTACTAATTTTTACAAATATTTTATTTAGTAAACGAGTTTTTACCTTTTCATCAATAGTTTTTGACTAATTCAGATTTAGAGAGTTTTCCTGAAAATTTTATTAAGAAATTCCAATTATTTTAAAAATTATGAATTATGGCGAGTTTAAAACAAAATAATAAAATTTCCTACTTGAAAAATATATAGTTTTTTCAATTATCTTCGAAATTAAAGGAAATTCACAATTTTTTCCTGGAGAAAAAATATGCGCATTAAAATTCTCTATTAGGATATATAATTAAAAACTTAACATTTTTAATGAAAAAGTATTTTTTATGAACGATTTGAAACGGCCTTTTTTTACTTGTAAGCCCTTTTGATCGCTGGCAACTGAATTGTTAAAATTTTACAAATAATTATATTATCATGAAATTATTTGTAAATTTCATCTTAACAGACAAATTAATTCTTGTAGAAAATTCTAAAATTTTTAAGTGTAGGTACAGTATTTAAAAAAATTAATTAAATTTGAGAAATGTTGAGTTCTATTGACTTATTATTTACTTTCATACAGACAATACTTTTTAAAACAATGTTCTTTGTAGATAACTAAACGTAAGTCTCTAACTTTGAAAGAAAAGATAGAAATCATAAATAAATATGAAAATGGAAAATCAAATCACAAGCTGAGTGAGGAGTACGATGTCAGCTGCTCGACCATCTCAACTATTTTAAAAATGAAAGTAAAATTAAAAAAATATTATGAAGATTTGAATGCTGTTGGTGGTAATGTAAAACGAAAAAGAGCCAACAAACCCGAATGTGAAATTTTAGAAAAGGCCGTTTATGATTGGTTATGCCAGAAAAGGACCATCGGAGAACCGGTGAGTGGTCTACTTCTTCAGGAAAAAGCTAGGATTTTCCATTCAGCTTTAAAACTTCAAGGGAAAATATCAGACCAAGAACATGAGTTTAAGGCAAGTGATGGCTGGTTGTCCAGATTTAAAGACAGGTACAATCTTCGAACGCTTCAGCCGAAAGGAGAGAAAGCCTCAGCTGATACCGTAGCGAGCGAGAACTTTGTCACAGAATTCAATGACTTTCTTGAAGAGAACAATTACGAACTTGACAACGTTTATAATGCGGATGAAACTGGGTTGCAGTACAGATCGTTACCTGATAAGACCTTGGTTTTGGCAAATGAAGATGAGGTAGCTGGACGAAAACTAATGAAGGAACGCCTAACAATAATGGTGTGTGCCAATGCCAGTGGGTCACATCGGATACCACCTTTGGTCATTGGTTAATCTGCAAAGCCAAGGTGTTTTACAAAAAACCAACTATTACTGTTAGACTATACGAACCAAAAGAAAGCATGGATGGACACAAAGATTTTTAAACACTGGTTTAAGGATATCTTTCTAAAAAACGTCAGGGAGTTAAAACCTGATGCAAAGTACAGTTTATAAAATTACATGCTTTTTTAGTCCAAATACCAGTAGATATTTAATGTATATTATACATAATTTCATTTTTTAGAATTGTTTTGCTGCTTGATAACGCTCCGACACACCCATCAGCTCAGGAGTTAAATTCAATGGACGAAAAGTGCACTGTGGTATATCTCCCTCCAAATGTCACCAGTCTTATTCAGCCCATGGATCAAGGGGTAATTTCTGCCATGAAAAGGCATTATAAAATGGGATTTTTACGTGAGACGCTCGCATGTGATCACAGTAGTAATTTTGATTTCGTTCAATTTGTAAAAAAATGGACCGTGCTGAATTGCATGAACGTTTTGAGAGAGGCTTGGATAGCACTAACGCCAAACACTCTTCGAAATTCTTGGAAAAAACTTATAAGTTCGTAAGATTTGTCAATACAACAATTTTGAAATATTATGAAAGACTTCAGAAATCTTCGATAATATTTCGAATTTATATTTAAAATCAAATTCTTATTTATAAAAATTTATATTAAATAAAGATTTTAAATATAGTAGATTCTTATATCACTGGTTTTTATCCAATAGAATTTTCCTTTAATAAAATTTATATGTTACACATTTTTCATAAAGGAGAATTTTTATTAAACAAAATTTTCTAATTCTAGATTTTATATTTAACCGAATTTTTATTTGTAGGGGAAAACCTGGTAAATTGCCCTATGGAAATCAAGCATGCAATTTACCTGACTTTCCCCTTCAAACTTTTATTTGCGCGAATTGTCATTTAATGGAATTATTAAAACGTCAATTTTTCATTTGGCAGAATTGTCAATTGCCCAAACAGATAACTGGCAGATATATTTCTAAGTGAATTCTAATATTGACCAATTACAAATTTCTAGATAATTTCTAATGAGGAGATTGTTAAATTCGTAAGGAAAAGTTTCTGTCGAATATTTGTAAGGATAAACGAAAGTTCTGCTAAATCAGAAATGGATTGATTTAACAATTCTATTAAATAACAGTTCATGAAAACGAAAAATTGTACAATTTAAAATTCAGTCTAATATAAACTCTGTGATTTGAAAATTCTATTTAATAGAAATTCTCTTTTATAATAATTCTGGAATATTCATATGAAAATTTTATTAAATGAAAATTCCGTTGGTTGAAAAATTTGTAAAATAGAGAATCTGATAATTTAAATTTTTTGTTTAAAATAGAAATTCTTTTAAATAAGACTTTGGTTAAATGCGAATTTTTTATTATATAAATTTGGCACGCTCGAAATTCGGTCTTATAAAATTTGAAACTATGAATCTTGAGCGTAATTCATGCGTCCCAATTGAATAACTCTATTTAAAAATAAAAATTTAAAATGTATTCTAGGCTTTACTTCTTAACGGGATGACACTTCAATCAAACAATGAATTAACGGTATCAAATAATGAACTTGTAAGCTTGGTTAATCGCTTACCAGGAGGATCTGTATGTTCGTCAGAAGATATCACAAATTGGTTTGAAAAAGAAGAGGAAGTAAATTTACCTCTTTTTAAAGTTCTAAGTGATGAAGAACTTCTGAATACACATGCTGATTTGCACTTGCTGATACCTAAGCAGAATGAAAGTTCAGATTCCTGTGACGAGGGTGAAGAACTTAAAGAAACTGTTGATGAATTACCAACTCAAACTTCAATTCTAGATGCAGCTCAATGTATTGTCAACTGGACGCGAGGACTATCAGAATTTACTGAAGAAGAACGCCTAATATTCATTAAAGCCCGAGATCTTGCCCTAAATGTTAAACTCAATCAAGCTCAAAATGTTTGAAAGAATCGCATTTCTTAAATATTTATAAATCTATTTTTAACGACAATAGGTTGTGAAAAATGTATTTAATTTATATATTTTAAAAGTTTAATTAGTCCTTTAGTTTTTATTCATAAATATATATTAATTTAGTTTTTCATTTCTATTTAAAAGTTTATTGCTAAAAGAGTTGTCTAATTTTCGAAAGTTGTTTAGTTTTTATTTAAAAGTTTATTGTCAAAAGAGTTGTCAAACTAATATTAAGAAGTAATAATTAGTTTTTTTATAAAATTAAAACGTGTTCGTATTTGTTACAAAATGCTTATTTAGTATTAATGTCAATTTTCCAATGCAGTCTATAATATTAAGTGAAATTAAAAAAAAATTACTTTCTCTAAGAACTTATATTAGTGTTGTCTGTAATAATTTTAGAAAATACTTCATGAAAAGAATGATTAATACTTTTATTTTAATAATTCCTAATCATTTTTCTAATAACATAAATTATGTATATTGTTTATTACGTAAAGCTTTTTTTTAAATATATAACAAAATATAATTATAAATATTTAGGCATAAGCAAATTTAGAGTAACTTTTAAAATATAGTTTACTTACTTATTTATATACATAAACAAGTTATAAATTATTGATTTAAATTTCCGCGCACTTTATAAGATTGTCACTTTGGATGTGTGAGTGCGTTTGTTTATAAATAGTGGGGGTAATAGGGAGGAAACTTCTCTCGCTACACCGAGAGATAGAGCCTTCGTTGTAGGGGGCGTTCGTTATAGAGAAGGCCGTTATATGTCCAGGAATAACAAATTCTATTGGGGAATCATCGGATAAAGAGGAAACAGGCTTATAATGAACCCATTGTGAACTCTCAATAGATGTTTGTGTAGGTGGTAATGAAAATAGATCTAACTCAGTTTTTAAACACTCGCAAGAGTGAGAATGTAGGAAAGACATTTTTAGTTTTATTTAGTACCAAAAATATCATCAAATTTTGTATTTTTTTTTCTTGATATTTTACGTTTCTTTCCTTTTTTCCTTGTTATTCGTTTTTTAATTTTTTTTTAGGTTTTTTATTTGTTTTTCTCCTAGTTACTTTTTTCTTTTTGTTTTTCTTTCACACTTTTTAAGATTACTTTTTTTTCTTTTACCTCCTTTTTTCCTTACAACTCTTTTACGCTTGACACTTGCTTGTCCAAGTACTTTATTCAACTGAGCTCTAAAATTTTTGGCATCAATTTTATGACCAGAACCATTCATAAGATTTTCATATTTATCAATAGCCTTCCTTTTTAAATTGTCTCGGCCCTCCTGAAATCGTGTTTGGATTGATTGTTTAAACGGTATGTTATTCTCAACATCGTCTAAAGTGGGAAGACCAGTGCGTAATGCTTCTCTACCAACCCTACTAGAAGTAAAGAGATAGAAATCTTATCACTTTTTCTCTTTTCTTATCCCTGTTATAGAAAAAGATGCAGAAAAGCTATCATTTTCAAACTCGACTCTATATCTCCTTATATCTTTCTATCGACCCCAATCTCTTTCAATCTTTACCTTAATCACGATGACCAGCTTATCGCCATCAATCGGCTTTTCCCTATAACTTTCAATCTCTAATCCTTACCATCCTATACCTTTCTATTGCCTCAAATCTCTTTTAATCTCTACCTTAATCGTAATGACCAGCTTATCGCTATTAATCAACTTTTTCCTATAACTTTCAATCTCTAATCTATACCTTTCTATTCAGTCCTATCCCTACCTTAATGGACCAAGAGGGTTATCGCTTTTAATCACCTTTTTCTATAACTTTCAATTAATTTCTAATACCTTTATATTATTTCCAAACCCCACCTGAATGAACATGATGAGCTTTCCCTTTTAATCACTTTTCATCAATACTTTTCAATAACCTATAACATATCCACATATTTTTTGCTATTCCACTCTAACCAGCATCATCAGTTATCGCTTTTAATCACCTTTCTTCTATAACTTTTAATCTTTCACCTATCACCTTCTATCCCTTCCTATCCCTTTCTATCTCTTTCTATCTCTTCTTATCCCTTTCTATGCCTTTCTATCCCTTCCTATCCATTTCTATCCCTTCCTATCCCTTTCTATCCCTACTTATACTTTCCCATCCCCAACTGAAAGAACATGATCACTCACTAGATTACTGAAAGTAATGAAAGGAAAGTGATTAAAAACGAAAAATGATCATGTTAATACAGGTGAGATAAGAAAATATAAAAAGGGATAGAAAGGGATAAAAAAGGATAGAAGGAGATAGAAATGGATAGAAAGTGATAGGTGAAAGATAGAAAGTTATTGAAGGAAACTGATTAAAAGCCATAAACAGATATCGCTGGTTAAGAGAAGAATAGCAAAAAATATGTGTATATGACACAGGTTATTGAAAATTATAGATGAAAAGTGATTAAAAGGGAAAGCACATAGTGTTTATTCAGGTAGGGTTTGGAAATGGTGTGAAAGTATTAGACATTAATTCAAAGTTATAGAAAAAGATAATTAAAAGCGACAACTTGCTATGTCCATTGAAGTAGGGATATTGCGGGATAGAAAGGTATAGATTAGAGATTAAAAGTTATAAGAAAAATGTGATTAATGGTGATAACTGGTCATTATGATTAAGTTAGAGATTGAAAGAGATTGGAGGCAATAGAAAGGGAAATGATGGTAAAGATTAAAGATTGAAAGTTATAGGGAAAAGGTGATTAATGGTAAAAACTGATAACCATGATTATGGTAGAGATTGAAAGAGGTTTGAAGTCAGTAGAAAGGGTTAAGAAGGTATAGAGTCGGGATTGAAAATTATACGTTTTCTGTATCTCTCTCTATAACAGAGATAAGAAAAGGTAAAAAGGAAAAAAGTATGGATCTCCAAAAATATAAATACTATGTGGGATAGAAAAAGATAGAAAAGGAAGATTAAAAGAGATGGAAGTAAGAGTGATAAAAGGCAGTCAAGTAAAGGAGTAATCTGTAGTGTATCGTTCGTTAGCTCAGTTGGTAGTGAGCTTAGGTTAATGCGCACGAGGTTAGGGGATCGCTCCATCATAGCTGACGATTTTTCAGTATTATACGCGTTAAATATCAGATTAATTTCAGTATATATAGATATATATACTGCTATATAAAATAACTAATGCAATTGGGTATTTAAAATAGTAGATAAGCGAAAAGATAGATGGAGATTAAATTTTTAAAGAAGAGGATAGAAAGGGGATAGAAAAAGATTCACTTTTTATAGAAAAGGAAAAAAAGAGGATAGAAAAGGGATAGAAAGAGATAAAAATAGTTGACAGACGAAGAGACAGAAAGAGATTTATTTATTTTAGAAGATGATAGAAAGGGAATAGAAACGGATATAAATTCAAAGCGAATAGAGAAAAGATATAAAGAGGTAGAAGTTTAGAGATAGAAAGATATTGTGTTTTGGGAATGCAAAGTAGATATATGGAAGGGATAGAAAAAGTGTAATCTCTTTCTATCCTCATATTTCTTTCCCTTTTTATCTTTTTACTCTTAGCAGGGAACAGCTCGAGCACCCCGTGTCAGTACAGGTAATACACGTCGAAAAAGTCCTCCAAGAAAACTTCCAATCCCATGTCCTCTCTGATATGGTGAGCCAACATAAATTTTTGATATTCCACCTCTACCCACCTGCGAAGTATAATAATCGATATAATGAGCTATTCTATTTAATCAATTTGTTTGAAATGTAGTGTCACAGTCAGAGTACCAAACTCAAATGGTATAGGAAGACCAATATGATCTCTTATATCAACTTCTATTGTACGGAATTGCGTACGGATAAGAGGAATATAATTTGGAGGTGATAATTGTGTAACCTGAGTAGAAGCAAAAATATAGTTTCGAGTATCAACAGGTATAATTCTTAAAAGTGGTGTTTGTACATCGCCTGTTATACGTGGCTCACACATCACAGTAGATAAACATTTTTTCAGGTAGTCCTGTTGTCAAGCTAGCAGGATGATTTGCATAACACGACTTCACGGGTAAAATTTTCTTAGGTGAAAAACCAAGAATACGAGATATTTTTTGACTTATAACCAGATAATGTTCACTGCCTAGTTTACAATCGTTTTTACAAATTTTCTCTACTCTAACATATCCGTTTCCATCATCGTTAAAAGTTAAGATTACATGACTTTTACCAATATCTGTCTGGTTTATCGCTGTAATAATATCTTTAATTTTATTGTATACACCTGGACGAAAATGCGAGACAATAGGACGACGCCATATTCCACTCAGCAGATGTTGAGGATTGTAGTTCTCTCTAATACTATTGTCATTAATCTCATTCATTTCCGTTTCACTTTTCATGAGAAAGGGCAACTTATATTTTTGAAGTATATTTTCTCCATCTATAAATAATTCATCCACATTTTTATTATAATTTTCTTTCACATTAGCATTTGTCACGAGTGTCATTAGAGCAATACGATTTTCAATTTTCTCGGAATTGTCATCTCTTACGTGTAAAAATGTACGAGGAAATTGTATTTCAGTAAGCGCAACAGCCCAACGGCCACTTAATCGAATCTCATGTGGTAGTTGTGTAGTAAAGCGTGTTGTTGTATTACGTGGAAAATATTTTATACTACTATTACTTGGTAAGATTAAATAAAATTCATCAATTTCCATTGTGATGCTATTTATTTTATTTTATTTTTTTTAAATCAGAAGCAGGTATCCATGAATTAAATTTTTTAGGGTAACTCTTCCACTTTACAAGTAATTGTTTTTTACACCGTTACCCTTACTTCGAATTATTTTTTCAATAATAAATTCAGTTTCTCTCAGAAGATTGTCTCTCTTAACAGCTGATAATTCTCGTACATAAAAATGCCCATCTATAATCTCACCATCCAAGTCTTTCAATTCGTAGACTGTAGGTGAATTTTCTCTTTTGTTAAAAATACGATTTATGACAAAAATTTCTTCAGTCCAACCTGCTTCATAACCTTTCTCAAACACTCCTCTCTCTCTATTGATTCTCACAAAATCACCTACCTTATATTTAGCTTTTTTTACCGTGTAATGCGGTTTTATCGAATTTTTTACAATATTCAAATAAGCCTCTCTTGCATTTTTTAAAGTCACAGATGACGGTCGCATTTTTGTAGCTGTATGACGTGTATTATTATAAGCAAGTACAATTTGTTGTAAAACATCTACATAACGATGTGTATTGCGATGTGAGAAATACCGCCACATACGTTCCTTAAGTGTACGATTAACTCTTTCAACAATTGCTGCTTTATGATTTGGATCACGCACAGCACGAAATCTTATTTCATGTTTCAATAAACATTGTTGAAACTCTTTAGCTAAAAATTATTTCCCTCTATCACTCTGAACACATTGAGGAATCCGCTTTCCGCTATTTTGTTTAAGAATACGTTCAAATGAATTTTTTACCTCATTTCCAGTTTTATTTTTAAGTGGTTCAACTCAAACATATTTACTCAATACATCTATTACTACAAGAAGGTATACATAATTATCGTTATAATCTTTCAAATTTTTTAAATCTACCAAATCAACTTCCCAAAGATCATCAATATTTGTAACATTATAAAATGAACGTTGAAATTTACGACGTGTAGGAATATGTAAATTATAGGTGTCTTGAATTTTTAACCAATCAACAACCTTTTTTCTTGATATTTTGCCGCGTACAGCTTGTACAAGTTTTTCAATACCAGAATAAGATGCTTCATGGGAGGGATTGTAATATATTTCTTTTAGTATTTTCATTATTTTAATAAGAGAGAAAGCCAAACACTACTTTCTCTGTTTTTCTTCGCACTCTGTCTTACACGGTTTCTACTTCTACTTCTTGCTCGACTAGAACCATTGTCTGATGAACTGTCGTCTTCTGTTAATAGTGTATCTTGAAAAGCTAAATTTTGAACCGGTTCCGTTTGAGGATGTGTATTTAAAGACGATTGTTGTACATTCTTTTTCCAATATTCAGTATTTGCCACAATTTCACGTGAAATACCAACCCCTTGAAGGAAAGTGGCAAACTGAAGTCTTCCTATTGGATTAACTCTTTTTCTATTTCTTAAAGCATCATTTAATAAATCAGCAATATTTGAATTTTGCAATTGTTTTCCATCAATAGAAACAACACCACTTGCGTCCTACTTGAAACGCTGTTGTAAATCTGGTTTAACGAGACGTGAGAGTTGTATTGCTCCTTTGAGGTTAAAAGTTTTTGGGACAGTAGCAAGAATGTCTTCAACACTCATTGATGCATTATTATCAACATCTTCGTTCTTGTTATTATTTTTTTCTGTTGTATTTTCTGGTTTACTTTTAACACTACTGAAAAAAAGATATTTTTGTAATAGTTGATGGTACATTTTCCATTTCTCACGTTCATCTTTTAAAAAAGGTGAGTTTAAAATTAGACTCATTTCACTGTCAAGACGAGTCATAACATTTCCAGGTGTCTGAATAGTAGCTAATGGTAATTTTTAAACGTTTTCAGTAACAGTATTATCTTTTTCATTATTTGCATTCATATTATTCTCCATCCCAGAATTGTTTAGAAAAACATGTGGATTACCAAAAGTTGATGAAGAAGATGATTGTTTTTGTATTTTTTCAATTTGTTCGCTAGGAACTAAAACCATTTTTCTCGCGTGTTCCATATTTTAAAATATTAAAGTAACTTATGTGAATAGATTTGATAGAATATTACCGACAATTGGTGCTAGTAAAAGGGGTAAAAAACCTCCACCTTTTTGTAAAATAAACTTTTTTTTATTTGTCCAGTTTCCTTTTGCTTCTGCTACTTTTCTCAACTTTTGTCTATGTTTTTTTAATTTACGTTTTTCCACTGTTTTAAGCGGTATATTTCCAGCTAAAATATTTAATGCACACTCGCAAATACACTTAATAAGTTTAGAATCAGCTGACGATAGAATTGCTCGTTTTTGTTTAGTATCAAGGTGATATAATGCATTTAAAGCAGATGCGTTTTTCACACGAATACATTTGCATATATTCGACGCCATTACAATCTTACAACTGGTATCTGTTCGTGTCCATCTACTCTTTTTATACTTTTCAGCGGTAAATAAACATACGAAAACTCATCACTCGGAAATATATTCGTTCTAAAACGACAATTGTCGGGCGTAGACTGTTTTAAATCAAGAAGAAGATAGCCATGTGGTTTTGAAGTAGCATCGTGATAAGCCTCCCGTAAAAAACGTGGATTCTCTGGATAGATTTGACGAGCAAGATGTTGGAATTGGGCTCTGTCACGTGGATTTTTAAATACAATAATATAATTCGCATTAAGTGAAATATCTCTTTGTCCATGACCTTGATGAAATAAATTTTGTGTAATAAAAATTACACTGAGATTCTTGTGGTGACTACCTTTAGTGAAAAGATCGACAATTGTGTTATTTGAAGATTCACGCATAAGATCATCGATAACAATTAGTTTCGGACATTTGTTATCATTTGACTAATCAGCAGGTTGCGATAGTCCTTCCTTAAATTCTATAGTTTTACCATACTCAGAATAAGCAGATTGCCACTCTGAGTAATAAAACAAAACACGCATAAAACGTGTATCACACATATGTTCAACATATTTTAAAAAATGTTTTACAAAAAATGTCTTTCTGCAGCCTGTAGGACCACAAATCATTGATGTAAACGGGTGTTTCCAGCGTGTATCCATTTCTTACACTAACAAAAAAATTATTGTGTTATTCTTTTTATACTTTTTCAGTAATTATTTCTCAATAAGCTTATTAATAAACGCGCGCATTGTGCGGAACCCTATAAGCTGATATTGGTTCCGCACGTGAAGCAGGTTTAATAAGCTTATTTAAACCTGGTACGTACGCCTAATTTAAGCTTGTTTTTGGCGTAACGTATAGCTCGTCTCATATTAGCTTATTTGAGACGAGTTCCGCGGACCGACGCGTGCGCCGCCGCCGCCCCGCCGCAGTCGTCTCGCCACTTATCTCCACTGAAAATTTGAAATTAAAGCAATTTGTCGGAAAGTTTTAAAAATATTAAAATATTACTCAGTATTTATTAAGAAAATTAACCAAAAATATTATTAAAAAGAACCCTTTAAATAAATTTATTATTTTTTATATATCGTAAGTTGATAGGATAAAAATAAGGTTAATAGGAAGAAATAACAGACTCACATACAGACCAGATATGATGAACAAGAAATTTGTTTTATTCGAAACTAGTGCATTTTTTTATAACAATTTCGTAAATACAGATGTTGATTAGAATGATAATAATAATGTTACAATAAAACATTGTCAGAACAAAATGTCGAAAAGTAATATGCAAGAGTTATTCGTTGTTTCCTTTTTTGGTTTGCTTTTTTTTCTCGTAATTTTTGACAAATATTTTCTTTAACCTCTAGAGAGAGTAAGTCAGTTAGTAAACATGATATTTCAGAAAATATAATTTCAAAGTAGAAATTTACAAATTCTTCCAACGGTAATCTAGCCTTAACTAAATCTTTAAAAAATTCAAATTTCACATTTAACAATTGTGCTATAAATTCACCGACAGGTTTTACAATATTTTGTGATTCTAAATATGTACACAATTCACTAACAAAAATATCCTTACACAATTTTACATTGTCAATAATTTTTATTAACTGTCTCACACGTTCATCAATACAAACAACTAATTTGATTAGTCCTTCAAACGTGTTCACTTGCATGACAATATTATTCGAAAAATTATATTTTTTCTTCCCGTTTATATCATCAGCCACTACATTTGCGTCACAATCACTGGTTAAACTCTTCCCAATTAAAATTGCTTTTGCGTTGTATGACGTTGTGAAAAGTAGTACACAACTACCAATTTTTAAAGGTTCTGCAATTCTATCCACTCTTCAAAATGTAGCGAAATTCCTCGTGACCTCTTATCGGTGAAACGTATAGTAGGTACAAAATGTCCACCCTCTTGAATTTTAAGGCCAATAGTAACTTTCTTAGAACACGAATTATTTAAATCATAACTCGTGGTAAAAATCATCGGATGATTTTGTAGAGATTTAAACTTTTTTACTGGTTTCTCACTTTGAACATACATTGAAGATAACATTTCTTCAGGATATTCACGTTTGTTTTGAACTGCAGAGTAGTTTACAGACATATCAAATGCTTGTGTATTCTCACTGTCAGCGTCAACGACAGTTTTCGCCATGAGTTTTGACAATACACCTGACATGATTACTGGAAACATTTTTTACAGAATGACTAGAGAATATCGTACAACGTCTGCTTTTATACTTTCCTTAAAAAACACGTTCATACCTGTACATCTTATAATAGATTTTAGATAATGTGATTATCATAATAGTGGGAAAAAATATCACATAATATATGATGTAATATAATTAAAAATATCTTTTTACAAGTTTATATTATTAATTAATTATTTATTATTTTATTTTTAATTTAAAATTATGAATAAAAATATAATAAATTTTAAATAATTTAGAATAACCTGATTTTATTTTTAAACTTATTATTAAATATATCTTAACTAAATAGAGGTAGAATATATTTCATTTTTAATAATTCTATATTTTTTAGAATGTTTTATCAATAATTTCCAAATTCAACAATTTTCAGAAATTCGAGTATTAGAAAGTTCTGTTCTTGCGTTAAACACCGTGGCTAGTGCATCCCTTTTGTTTGTCACTTCACCTGACGCGCACAGGACCTGTCTATGTAAATTACCTCTAGGCTAGACAATAACGCATCTAGTCTGACTTCGCTTCTTTCTTCCCTGAAATTCGCATCGTGGACTGTTTTCCATAACTTGTACTAACTTGTGTTAGACAAAATGCACTCGTTTCCAAAGACATTTCCCACTCTAGTTTCTTTCTCTCTCTCACTCTCAAACTCTCCTGCACTATGTTTTTCTGAAATTTCAGAAGATGCATATATTTATCATATTTAAAGTCTTCTAGCCGACCCCCACATACATTTTTAGGGTAGGAGATGTGAAAATTCATAAAACTGACAAACGCAGCGTGAAAACACCAGTTTCTCTCGTGACTTCAAACTAACTTGCTGCCCAAAATTTTCTCAGCGTAATTTTCTAAATTCAGCATTATGGCCGGAAAAATGTCTAAACGTGTAAACGCAATGAACGATGCTATTCGCGAATTTCGTAAGCTCGTGATTGTTCTTGAGTCAGGTTTAGTGGTGGGTGATTTTAACCGTGAAAAAGTTCAATTGCTTATTTATCAAGCATTGAACTTGTTATCAACGGATGGATTGAAAGCCATTCAACCCGCAATGCAAGATGATGAATGGTTAAAAGACCATATAAACCATCTGATTACCTCGCTTACACCTATGGAAGCGAAATACGGGAAGCGTAAAAGTATTCCTGGTAAGTAAAATTAAATTAAACTTGATAAACATTAAATAAAAATGATAGAAATAAATATTATATATAAATAATTAATAAATTTTGTTTTTCAGGTGTACAATGTGAGAGAGAAGAGGGTACAACAAACTTGAGCACACAACAAGAACCCATTGCTTGTAAGTAATATTTTGTTTATACTTATTTAAAAATTACACTTTAAAAAAAATATTAAATATATTTATTATTATTTTTTACAGCCACCAGTACAGGAGGGTGGACAACAGTGCGGTTTGATCATCTGGTATCGACATCGTCATCATCATCATCATCATCCTTATTTTCGTCATTATCGTCATCATCGATAATATCAGCAGGTAAATCATCCCCATTGCCACAACCGACTCCAACACCACCATCACCAACACCAGCATCAATAACACCAACACCGCCATCACCAACAATTTTTAGACCTCATATACGGTCGTTAAAAAAAATTTGATTTACAAGATAAATATGGAAGTTACACGCAGCTACCTGAAGATTTTTCTGATGAAGAAGAAGAAGAAGAAGTGCGCGAGAGGAGTGGGGATATAGTTGTTGATAATGATGACAGTGTCACTGTAGTGGAAGAAATTGTGCGTAAAAAGTGTACGGATAATAGTGCAACCACTACAAATAATAGTGAAAATAAAAATAGGGATGATAAAGAGGTGAATGAGGAGGGTGAGGAGGGGATGGTTGTAGATGACAATAGTGACGAAATAGTGAACGAAATTGAACTTATTAAGTGTAGGCATCATACAGAAAATAAAAAATTGGTACAATCTAGTGTAATTAGTCAGGACAGTGAGTGTCAAGTTATTGTGAATCGTAATGGACCACCTGCTGACCTCTCACCATGGATTAGAGAGATAGTCAGACCACAGCCAGGTGAACGTGATTTGCAGGAAAATGAGATGGAACTTTTCTCCAACAATCGTAAGTCGTTTTATTTTATAAAGTTAAGAATAAAATATTAAATAAACAATCTATTAAGCGGGATTATTAAATTTAAAAAATTGATTTCAAATTTTAGATATGTACAAAATTTTCCAAGCTTTTCTTTCTCACAATTTTTCTAATTTTTTTCCTCTTTTCGGGCTAATATTTGGTCTCATTTTATATTATCTAGTGAAACATTCTCTACGATTTTTTACAAGGATTTGTTCTCTATATTTAATTCCATGGCATTAACAAATGTTTATTTGGCAAGTTTTGACAGAGCAATTGATTTAGACTGGAAATAGTTTCTCTTATTCTCTCTTTTTTTTACCGCATTCGCTCGCCAATTTAATTAAATTAAAATTAAATGAGATATAACAAAGTAAATATAGTGGAAAGTCTATTTAGAATTTTGTAAATTTTAAAAAATTAAAAAAAATATTAATAAAAATTTATCATTTTCAAAATTTGAAAAAAAACTTTTTTTGTACATGTGTAAAGAATCCGATGTGATACAAACTGGACAAGGGATTGTGCTACCTACCAGCCCCATACCAGGCCCATCTCGCGTTAGCGATAACACTAACAGAGATGGTGATTTTAGTCAAAGCCCAAAATTTAAAGTCTTAGAAAAATTAGTAACTTTCTTTCCTAAATTAAAGTTACACGGGGACGAGTATCTTATTAAATTCACTAGTTTACCGAATGAAAAAATTAATCTTATTGTGTGGGTCGAATCGGCTCTACGAGAAATTTTTGATACAATTATTCAACCATATCAGCCATCAGATTTCATTGGAGTCAAATTTGATTCCGATAGTTTTGCAAAAGATTGTGGATATTTGTCAATTCGTGAAGTAAAAGATTTTAGCTTCAATGATTTTTGGGGTATTTTTTTCTCTGTTGTTCAAAGTGCAGAAAAATTTGAATTTAATGATAGTTTTAAAATCAATGTACAATGTGTGCAAAATCTCAGTGGTGGTGCATGGAATAAAAATTTAGCAGATAATAGCAAAAAGACATCGATTTTAAGTATTCAAAACAAAGAAAATAAGTGTCTTCCTAGGGCTATTGTTTGTGGGATAATTTATGCCGTGCGCGGTACCACTCGAGAGGGTCCTATACATAAGAAATGGTTGGATGTTCGCAGAGATATTGGAAAAGTCCAAACAAATTTGGCTGAAAAATTAATTACCGATGCACAAGTTCGAATTCCTTCTTAAGGTTGTGGTATTCGTGAATTAAATAAATTTCAACAATATTTAGTTTGTGAAAGTACAGTTTTGATGGTTTTTGATAAAAAAGATTATGCACGGGGTGCTGAACCTGCTTTCGATGGAATTAAATATTTTATCGAGAGGGGTTTAGTACCTACGTATACTGTTTATCTCATGTACGATAGTACTAATAAACATTATGATACGATTTTAAGTTTAACAGGGGCTACGGCAAATAGAGCTTGCTGCATTCCTTGCAACCAAAGTTATAAAAGAAAATGTGAGCACAGATGTTCACATAAATGTAGTGCTTGTTTATCGCAACCCCCTTGCTCAGAAGCGTATCATAATAGTAATCAAAAAAATAATCGTAAATGTGTGACATGTTTACAATATTTCTTTGGTGAAGAATGTTACAATCGACATTTACAACCAAATTCTTATTCCAATGGAAAATCTGTTTGTGATATTTTGCGAATATGCGACTCGTGTTCTCGTTTGGTCAATTCTAGCCCAAAAGAAAGAGCATGGCTGTGGTCTTTCTTATTGTAAAATTTGCAAATGCGAACGTGAGTACAACCACGATTGTTATATGGCCGTTGCAAAAGAAAGTGATTCGAATAAAATTAATCATTTGGGTAAGCCAAAAAAACCGGTAATTTTTATATTTTTTGATTTCGAGACACAGCAAAACAATACTGTCCCAGGGACCGACTCTGTTAATATACACAAACCTAATCTTTGTGTAGCCCAACAGGTTTGCTCGTTTTGTCTTAATAACCAAGACATGACACAACTTTGTAGTGAATGTGGTGTGCATGAGTATATATTTGACAGAGAAGATCCCGTTTATGACTTTATTGAATTTGCATTGCGTCCGGTCAAAAACTTTAAAAAAAAATTTGCATTGCCCATAACGCACGTGGGTATGATTCACAATTTATACTATCCCATCTTGCAAAACACTCTAGTGGAAGTTGTAAGGATCCCATCCTCATACAAAACGGGACAAAAATTATTTCAATGCAAGTAGGTAACACCACTTTTATTGACAGTTTCAATTATTTACAACTTCCTTTAGCTGCATTACCCTCTGCATTCGGATTAAAGGGTATAGGTGAGAAAAAGGGTACATTTCCACATTTATTCAATACCCCAGAGAACAGAAACTACATTGGAAAATTACCAGACATGAAATTTTATTCTCCTGATACAATGAGTGAAAAGGCTAGGATAGAACTTCTAAAATGGTATAGTGAAAAATCCACTGATAGTTCATATAAGTTTAATCTCTGGGAGGAGTTGGTATCATACTGTAAAAACGATGTGGATATTTTACGAAGTGATTGCTTAGCATTTCGCAAAATATTCCTCGAATGTGGAAGTGTTTGCCCTTTTGCAGATTGCACAACTATTGCTTCTTCTTGCAATAAATTCTTTAGAACCCATTGCCTAAAAGAAAACACTATTGCAATTATTTCAAGAGGAGGTTATAGATGGGTAGACAATCAATCTCGTGCAGCAATAGAATGGCTCTTTTCCGTTGAATATCAGGAAGGGATTGCTATCACGCACGCTGGACGAAACAAAGAACACAGACTTTTAGAAAACATCCTAGTTGATGGTTACTATGAAAACACTGATACAAATACACGTCGTGTTTATCAGTTTCATGGTTTCTACTGGCATGGATGTCCAAAATGTTATAACATTAATAGAGATGTAAAACTTTGTAACTCGGAAACAAATATGGATGATCGTTATGCTCAAACACGTGCGATTTCCGACAAAATTCGTAATAGTGGGTATGATCTCGTTGAATTGTGGGAATGTGACTTTAATTACAGAAAAGAAAATAACGAGGAGTTACAAACATTTTTAAACAATAGTCAGATTTTAAAAAAGAACAAGGTATTGAATCTTCGTGATGCGTTTTATGGTGGCCGAACTGGTAACACTAAATTGTTTCACGAGATATCAGATGGCGAAATAATAGAATATAAATATGTGTGCTCTTTATATCCTTTTATTTGTAAAACAGGAAAATTTCCTGTTGGTCATCCTGAACTTTACATTGGTAAAGAATGTCAAAAGCTTACAGGTAATAATAACGATCTTACTAATATCGAGGGATTAATACTTTGTTCTGTTTTACCTCCTCGAGATTTGTACCACCCTGTTTTACCTGTCCGTCAACATGGGAAACTCATGTTTCCTCTCTGTCGCTCATGCTGTGACACTCTCGAACACAGCGAGTGTGTCCACGAGGATGAATCTCAACGAGTAAATGAGGGGACATGGGTTTCCGATGAACTGAAGGTGGCAGTAAAAGAAGGTTATCGTATTGTCAAAATTTTCGAAATTTGGCAATACCAAACAACACAATACAACCCAATCACTCGCGAGGGTGGTCTTTTTGTATCTTATATAAACAAGTTTTTAAAGATAAAGCAAGAAGCAAGTGGTTGGCCATTGAATTGTACAGACGATATTTCCAAACAAGAATATATCTCACATTACGAGTCCTCGGAAGGAATAAGACTAGATTATGCCAATATAAAAAAAAATCCAGGACTTCGTTCTGTTGCAAAACTCTGTCTTAACTCTTTCTGGGGTAAGTTTGGACAACGGGATAATTTACCACGAACGACACTTGTACGTACACGGACAAAATTACTCGAAATGATTATTAATCCAGATATTGAGATCAACGACATCATACCTGTTAATGAGTCTGTACTCTATGTTTGTTGGCTGTACAAGACCGAGGTTTGTACTCCTTCACCGAACACTAATGTTGTCATTGCAGCTTGCACAACAGCACAAGCCAGATTAAAGTTATATGAATATCTTTCTAAACTAGGTGGAAGGGTATTATATTACGATACTGACTCGTGTATTTAGGTAAGCCGTAATACACCAGAAGAATACAAACCTCATGTAGGTTCACTTTTGGGCGACTTAACAGACGAAATTGAAAAAGACTACGGTGTGGGTAGTTTTATTTCAACGTTCGTATCTGGTGGGCCAAAATTTTACGCTTATAAGGTTAGTGCAGCTGACGGTAGCGAACCCAGTGTTTGCAAGGCTAAGGGCATAACTTTAAATTTTAAAAACTCTCAATTAATTAATTTTGACTCGATTCGTGATCTTGTTACATTGAATGCTGATCCTATAAACTTATCGTCACGAGTAATTCGAACCACACGATTTCATGAAGTAGTAACTCGTGATAAAAAAAAATTGTAGAGTAGTCAATATGAAACGTCGTGGAGTAGAAAATTATGATTTTCTACCCTACGGCTATAAACGTCTTCGTGTAGAAGATTAATTTATTATTATTTATGTATTACATAATTTTTATTATTAATTTATTTAATATTTATTATTAATTTATTATTTAATTATTATCCAATATTTATTATTAATTTATTTATTTATTTAATAATAGATCTTTAATGATATTTATTTCTATTTAATAAACTAAAAGAAAACAAAAATCACTGTCTAATAGTTAGTAGTCGCTTTACTGAACTATTACTTCACCATGTTTGAGGTAGCGCTATTATTATTATTATTATTATTATTATTGATATTATTATAATTGTATATAAACTTTAATTTTAAAATTTTTATTCTTTGTTTACAGTATGGTATTCCCAGTGCCCCGTAGAAACTATGGCAGTAGGTCAACGAGAGAATAATGAGAACGGTGGCGCATCTAATTCGAGGGTCAGGCTGGCTGTAAGCGAGCCTGAAGTCATTTGTATTGACAGTCAAGCTGAAACAGAAATTTTAGAAGGAAATGTGGATGATGTAGACATGCACTTTCTCCATTGTAGTGGCGAGGGAATAGATATAATGGACGAAGATCCCTTACAATCAGATGCTGAAAACATTGAAAAAGACTTAGAAAATTATGACGATTTTAATGACGATAGTGTAATGTTAGATCCTGATGGTCGGTGGAAGTTATATTAATAAATATATTATAATTTTATTGTTTTTCAAATAAAAATAAAAAATCTAAAAATGTTTTTAAAATGTATTTTTATATATGTAACTGGGTGTGTGTGTGTGTGTGTGTGTGAAAAATTAATAAATATTGTAAGACTATATAACTTTTTTATTTCACCTACCCCCACATTAGAGTAAGTTAGTAGAAAATTTTTAAAGATTTTAAAATAAAAAAAAATTTATAATTTAAAAAAAATTATTAATTACATGTAAATATTTCAAATGTTAAATTCTTCTATGCTTTTAATTTATCTTAATAAATTTAAAACATTTTATTTCATTTCTAATTTGATATTATAGAATAGAATTTCGAACTTATATTACTAAGTCACTATTTCTAACAACTATAATCGTAGCTGTTCTTGTGCTCAAAAACCAGAAGCATCGAGGGTTCAATTCCTCAAGGTAGGTTGATTTTTTTTTCTTTAATATAAATAATGTCATTACCTTTTATTAATATTTTTCTTCATTGTACTATTCAATTTTAATTGTTTTACAATTGTATTAAAATTTTCAGTAAAAATTTTGAACTCTTAAAATTTTACTTCTCGTAATATTCGAGAATGGTATTTTGCATTTGTAAGTCTGTCTTCCATCCAGCTAAACAGCTAAGCATAGCAAGTAGTCCCTTTTCTCTATTCTAATTCTTCGCCATCCCCCCTTTATCTAATACAATAGCGCACCGCCACCCTAGCGCTCACGCTTTAACGTTGCGAACAAGACTTGTTGACTTTCACGACAGTCTACTCTCTCTCTCTCTTTCTCTCTCTCTCTCTAGCTCGCATCTCACAGTATTGCATCATCCATTCTTTTCTGCATTTTTGGGAAACGCTTGTTATTGGGTCCCATAATTTCAATACCACCCTCTTCCATTCATGCCTCCACTACCACTACTCCCACTCTCTTAGTTTTATGCTTGGGCAACTATAGGACGCATTCTGATTGGCTCCCATAATTGCCCAACACACCCACTATCTTCCTTCTCTCTTGCCCTCTCGACGATACTCATCCCCTCTTTCTCTCTCTCACACACAGTCTGTGACGTCACGATGTCTGGCCCAAAATGTCAATTCCTTCCCCTTTCCCCACACCTCTCTTCAGTCTCTCTCACTCCCATTGTCCCCACTATCTCTTTCTCTCTCGCACTGGCGCCAGTGACGTCACTGTGACGTCACAAACGTCTCGCGATAGTTGCCCCTTACTACTCACGTGATACAAATTTTAGCTAATTTGTACCTCCCTCCCCCCTTGCTTGATACTTCTTCTATTGCTAAAAAATTTAATTTACATGGACCGTGATATTTTGCCTACCCCCCTCCCGCCCCTAAAAATATCACGTGATATGTGGTTTTAAGGGTTTTCAAGGTCGCTGATTACGAATCTGTTGTTAGATTTAAAAAGTTTAAAATGGCGGATCCAATTTGGCGGACTTGAAAATAAAAAAATTGTTTATCTTGATATAACATGATACTTCAGGGTTTTCAAGGTCGCTGATTACGAATCTGAAGTCAGACTTTAAACATTTAAAATGGCGGGTCCAATATGGCGGACATGAATACAAAAAATTTAGTGTGTTTTAATAAAACACTGTATGTAAATTCAGAATGGCAAAGCCAATATGTCGGACATGAAAATGAGAAAATGATTGTATTTTTAAACAAACTTTCCAAAAGACATTTTACTTAAAAACTTAAACATGCAACCAAAAGTTCTCATTATTTTGTTTAAAAAATGCAATCACAATGAAATAATCAATAAAACAATTTAGTGTCAGGATCGTTTTTATCTCGTAAAATAAACGAATGCTAAATATATAAAAACAAAATTCAGATCGACAATCAGCTGTTCAGCGCATAGACGGTAATTATTTCTTGTAAATATAATAACCTCTTATGTCAAAATATTAAAAGAATGATTTTCCAAGAGAAATGTTTCATCAAAAATACACTAATGTTTTATTTGGACGTCCACTGTATTGGACGAGCCATTTTACATTTTTAAAATTCAATAATAGATTCGTAATCAGCGACCCTAAAAACCCTTAAATACAATTTTTTTTAAAATACACTGGTTTTTTTTATATTTTTAGCTCAGCTATATTGGGTCTGCAAAACTTGAATTTATGATATTTGACTTCAAATTCGTAATCAGCGTTCTTGAAAACCCTTAAATACCATGTTATATTAAAATAAACTAATTTTTAGTTTTTAAGTCAGCCATATTGAGTTCGACATTTTTAATTTTTAAAATCTAACAACAAATTCGTAATCAGCAGCCCCAGAAACCTTTAACTACCACCTTTTATTGACATACCATAATTTCTTCATTTTTTAGTCCGCCATATTGGATCCACTATTTTGAATTTTCCAAATCTGACTACAAGTTCGTAATCAGCTATCCCAGTTAAAAATTTCGTGTGTGTTCCCACGTGTGTTCCTGTATGGTTTCCTGTATGGGATCCCTTAAAGGTTCCTATATGGTTTCCCATATGGGATCCTGTGTGCAAGGGAACTTTGGCACGAACCCTTGAGGGAACACTGTACATAGGATCCCATGTTTATGTGTTCCCTTACAGAATCCTTAATCTAATAAACAATTTAAATGAATCTACAAAAAGATTATTGTTAAAAAAATAATTCATTTGTCAGTAATTGATTTGAAATCCTATGCGCATGGGATCCTATGTACAGTGTTCCCTCGAGGGTTCGTGCCAAAGTTCCCTGGTACACAGGATCCCATATGGGAAACCATGTAGGAACCTTTAAGGGATCCCATACGGGAACCCATACAGGAACACACGTGGGAACACATACAAAATTTTTAACTGGGATCTCAAAAACTGCTAGAAACAAAGTGGTGTGCAAATGTTATTCTAGTCCGGGAGCCACGGACAAACTTGACCTTCTCATTTCATACCGGCTGAAAATTTGATAACTGCTTACTGCGTATGTGCAAAGAACAGAAACATAAGTCTGGCAGCTAGTTAGCGGTACAGTGGGTGGCAGTAGGGGGGTAAAGTATCCCAAAAAACGGGCTTTCCAATATCATTTCATACCGGTTAAATCCTTATTTAAACCAAAGTTTACATTCATACAAATGTAAAAATGCCAGTCTGGCAGTCCCTGGCAGGTACAAACCTGGTCTGCCAAAGGGTTAAAAAGGTGAAAAAATCGGGTTTCTCAATATCATTTCATACCGATTAAAACCTTAATAAAATGAAACTTTACATTCGTACGAATGTAAAAATACCAATCTGACAGTCTTGAGCCGGTACAAACTTGGTCTGGCAGCAGTCTGAAAATGTACAGCCAGACTGGCATTTTTACATTTGTATGAATGTAAACTTTGGTTTAAATAAGGATTTAACCGGTATGAAATGATATTGGAAAGCCCGTTTTTTGGGGTACTTTACCCCCCTACTGCCAACCACTGTACCGCTAACTAGCTGCCAGACTTATGTTTCTGTTCTTTGCACATGCGCAGTAAGCAGTTATCAAATTTTCAGCCGGTATGAAATGAGAAGGTCAAGTTTGTCCGTGGCTCCCGGACTAAGCGAGGTAACAATGCGTCAAAATAAGTCAAGTGCTCAATAGAAAATGAGGTTATGATATGATGAGTTGATGCTTAGTTGGTGGAGACCCTAAGCATTACAAACAGGAAAAATATAGCGCTATCCAACAATACCCCGTGACCAATAATACCCCGACCTCCCCTAGTAATTGAAGAGGGGAGAGAAGAAAAATTGTAGTAAATTATTATCAAAAATGATTTATTTCGTGTGAAGTTTCAGAAAAAAAAAATTTTCTCTCGGTGAATATAATGCCTGTTAACGGACGAGGTTCGTTGCCGGCGTGATAACGGATCGTTTATCACCACTTGGTGAAACGAAAGGCGGTCTAAACGACTCGGGCCAGAAAATTAACGTTTTTCTGTTGGTTTGGGCAAAATAGTGGTGACTTTCGTGTAAGAAAATAAATTGTTTTTTAACAAGGTTGGAATAATCGATGGGAGTAAGTGGTTTCCCAATTTTGGTTAGGAATTATCGAGTTTTTTTTCGTTTTTGCGTAGTGGAGGTGGTTGAACGGGAAAACGTTGGTGTTTGAATTTTTTTTTTGCGTGTAAATGGTGATTCTCGATTGATTCAATTTTCGAAGTGACAAATTTTGTTTTTGTTTTAGTGCCCGTGAAAATAAATTTGGATGTTCTCTTGTAGGAAAAGGGGGGGAGATAGACTGTTAACATTATCACGTGGACATTTGGCGAGTTCGAAACCAGATTTTTCTTGAAAATTTTTTTTTCTCTCTTTCTCTTTTTGGGAAAGCCACTCAACGGAGATTTCGTCCCCAAACGAAAAATTTATCCGAATAAAATTTTGGAAAGCCACACTGCGGAGTTCCATAAGCGCAAATTTTCGGAATAAAATTTTGGGAAAGCCACACAACGGAAAATTCGTCCCCAAACGAAAAATTTTCTGAAAGATTTCTTTGTGCAGATCCACCCAGCGGAAGAAAATTTCTTAAGAGAAATTAACAAATTCAGAATTCGTTCTGTTGGTATTTTTTTTGGCATTTATTCAGTGTGTTTATGAATATACTATTGAATTGTATCTTCTTGTTGAATTTTATATGTAATATGATTTTATGATTTTTGTTCTGGTGGGGAGGAGAGAGTGAAGTGAGGAAGTGAAGAGGGAGTAAGGACGTGTCGTTAAAGCGGTACACGTGCAAGTTACTTTTCTCTCTTGTATTTTTTTTTGTTTCGGCCAATGGGAGTGGGAACGAAACCGGAAGTGCTAGATAATAATCGCGTTTGAAGAGGCGGGGGTAAAGGTGGGAGAGGATTTCGTGATTTTAGTAAAATTTTGTTGTTGTTGTAATCATGACTAATTGAGATTTGAGTGGATTAAATAAATAGTTTTTTTTTGTGGTAGGTTTCTTTTAAAAATTTTTTTTGTTGTGTTTGGGATTTATTCTCGTAGTGGTACCTCACATCAGGGGTCGCGAATTATTTCGGTATGATAGAGAGGTACTGTGAACAGATGTGGCGGAACTTAGAAATTCCGCAAATTGCGAAAGCCTGGCGGCAAATCCAGATTATGCCTCAGGAAAGGGTCATCGAGGAATTGAGCAGCCAGGAGTGCAGCGTGTTTCCCGGAAACAGTAGTTGTTCCGTGGTTTGAGACTTTCGATCGCGAGGGGTCAGAATGCGATTTTAAATTCGAGGCACTGGTGGGTCAAAGAGAGGGGGAAGGCAGGACCAAGTCCTTTTATTTTAAGGACCCGTAGGTTCAGATTATTGCTCGAACCCAAAAGTAACCCGGAAGTGACAGACGATGGAGCGACTTCGACACCCGTGAATCCGGAAGTTCTGAATTTAAGAGGGCAGAGCGGAGATCAAGTGGAGGGGGATAGTGGGACGACAACCACTGCCCCAGTAGTGACAATCGCGATTTTTGAGACCCCTAGGGTAACCGATAGGACGACATTTGCCACCACGTTAACCACCTCGGGGTCCGGACGAGGGGTACCGACGTTTGTAACGTGGGTCGGGGGGACTGGAAGTACTCTAGCTCCAGGAGTGACTCCAGATATGTGGAGTATGAGACAAGGGGTAGAAGCGTGGGGGTTAAGCCCGGATCAGCGTGCAATTGATGCACGGCAGCAACTGTTAGAATTGGAACAGTTGTACCAATAATAATCTGGTACACGAGGACTTATCTCCCCTACCTCCACCTCCACCCCCTGGGAATTTTCCCAGAGGTGGAGAAGAGGAAGGGGAAATCCACTGGAAGTAGGACTTCCGGGTCAAGTAGGTAAAGAAGACATCGACGGGTCGTGATGTCATCAAGTGGGACAGAAACGGAGACCGACTCCAATTCGAATAAAAATTACAGCAGTAAACGTTTTTATTCGAATGTTAGTGGGTGGTCGAAAGTTGTCAAAATCTTTAAAGGTTGGGACATCAAGTTTTCCGGAGGTGAGAAAGGGGAAAAGGAGGAATTTTTAGAGAGGTTCGAGGATTGCAAAGAGTGCAATCTTTTGAGTGATTCGGAGATTTTGACAGCCCTTCCGAGTGTTTGACGCAAAAATGCAAGCCGGCGGTTCCGACTCGTGCGTAAGGACCTGTGTTCTTGGAACTCGTTTAAATAACGTTTTAAACGAAAATTTTCAGTTGCTTTGGTGGACGACGTTGTCCTTGATGAAGCGCGTAGTGGGACACAGGCAAAGGGAGAAAAGGTCTCCGATTTTATTTTGAACATGAGGATCATTGTGGGACACCTGAGACGTCCCATTTGCCGAGAGTCGTTTTTAAGGATAGTATTCAAGGGTTTGACGCTGGAATGCAGACGTCAATTGTTGAATTCTGAATTCGATAATATTGAGTAGTTAGAGCGAGTTCTGAGACGTCATGAACGAGTTAATGATCTCGACAAGAGGTATGTTTCACCTCCGTCACGGGACAAGATGCGAATTCCGTTCGCGGCTCCGAGGGGAACTTTAAGAGGGGCGAAAGTAGATGCTCTGCTAAAAGTCTCGTGTTGTGAGACGAGTGGGGAAGAAAGTGGGACAGTCCAAACTGTCCCTACGAAGAAGGGGAAAATATATAAAATATGGGGAGTCCAGTGAATCTAGAGACATCCAAAGTAGAGAGTAGGACGGTAAAAGAGAAAGTGAATCAAGAGACAATCGTTCTTTTGGAGCAAGGCGACCATGGGCGTTCAGGCCTAGTGTCCCTAGGAGATTTACGAGTGCCTGCAACCACTGACAGGCAGTGGGACACCAAGCACTTGAGTGCAAGCCGAGAACTTGTTTCCGATGCCAACAGCAGGGGCATTACACCAATGAATGTCCCTTGCCGCTTCCCACTGGTAACAGGAGTTTCTGCCAAGTGTGTGAGACAAATGGGCCAATTTTTAAAACTTGTCCTAAGTGTGAGGATTTGAGGAAAATCTTGGGAAACAGGACAGGGGGGGACCGAGCAACCCTTCCTCCCAGGACCTTCGTCGGTGGGACAATAAAGGAAGAAATCTTCTTCACCATAATTCGTGCAGAAGAATATTCAGGGGGAGAGAGAGTGGAGTAAGAAGAGAAGATAGATGAAGTGGGACAAGAAGACATGAGTGGGACAATTAGGACAAAAGTGGGATAACAACCTTGGGAACCAGAAACTCAACAAAAACTTTAGCAAAATGAGAAAGAAGTGGTGGAAGGAAGTGTCCCAGGGTCCTAAAACCTACTGCAGTGGACCGTCGTGGGGAAGAAAATGGGACACCAATTGAAGTGAGACCAGCTTCTCAGAGGGAAATTGAACCAGCGTTGGAGTTATCAATTCCAAGTACATCAAGTAGAGAGGAAAGTGGGACACAGGCTAGTCCAATGGGGGCACAAGGGCAAGAGATTAGTGGAATTGAAAAAATACTGATGTTCCATCAGTACGATCATTCTAGGGGAGGGGTTAAGCTGTAGAGAATACAGCAGCTCCTGATTTAACTGAGGAGAGGATAGATGCCTCATCATTAGATAACCGTTATTTTCTAAAAATGGTGATCGCAGGTAAACCCTATATAGCGTATTTTGATTCGAGTGCCACGGTTTCGTTGGTTGGGCCGGAATTGGTAAAAAAATGTCGAGATAGACTTACGAAAGCTAATACGGTAATTGGAAGCGCGCTTGGGGGATAAATAGCAGCGTTGGGGAAATTGAGGTTATGGTTATCAGAGGGGCAGAGATGGAAAATTTAAAAATTGTTGGTTTAGCTGATTTTACCACAGAAAGTGGAACATGGTATGATTACCATGACGGAAGATAGCATAAAAGTCACTAATCCAACACCAACTAAACATCGATCTCGCAGGATGTCGCCCATTGATTACAGGGATCTAAATAAAGTGACAGTAAGAGACGCATATCCCATCCCCTCCATTGACTCGATTTTGGATAAATTACGTAAGGCCCGTTATATTTCCAAAATCGATCTCAAGCAGGCTTACCATCAAGTGCCGATGTCCTCTGAGAGTCGCAAATATACAGCTTTTGCTATTCTTGCTGCTGGTTTGTGGCAGTTTAAAAGAATGCGATTTGGACTCACAAATACCCCGATGACATTCAAAAGGTTAATTCAGGCCTGGGCAAAACGTGCTTCGCGAGCACTTTGGCGCGGAGCAAAAGATCCCCTTCCATGCGTCTAGTTAATTTCCCCGTCTTCTTTCCCGCGTGAATCTCTAGTGGTAGGATTCACGCATAAAGCGTGGTCTGCGCCATGGCGAGGGAACTGACTGGTTGTTTGGTCCAGAGTTCGAGCCTTATGTGTTTGAGTATCTCGATGACATAATCATCGTTACGGATGATTATGATAAGCATCTAGAGTGGTTAGAGATTGTACTGATAGAATTGGCGGAGGCTGGGTTGGTGGTAAATCCGGAAAAGTGCGAGTTTGGGAGTGTGGAGAAGAGCAACAAGAGGCGTTTCAGGCATTTAAAAATAAATTTACTTCGGCACCAGTCTTGACAAGACCAGACTTTACGAAGCCATTTACAATTCAATGCGGGGGACACAGGAGGGAGAAGACGGTTAGTATCCGATAGTGTTTGGGTGTAAAACTCTTTCTATTCACGAGAGAAATTATAGTGTGACGCAGAATGAGTGTTTAGCGCTGCTGTGATCAATTAAGAAATTAAGACCATATATTGAGGAATCCGGGAATTTCTGTGAAAATTGTCAAAAATAAGAATTCTGTCCGTCAAATTTATTTTACAATCTTTTTATCTTCTAAAAAAAAAATATTATTTTATAGGTACTTTTTTCCTGCTTATACTGGATATATGTGACGCTATATGAAGAAAGTGACCCAAGATGACAACAATTAAAATTGTTCACATTTATTTCATATTTACTCAAAATCTCAATGATTTATTTTCTATTAAATACTTAAATTTCCCTCAAATACTTACTTCTAGATATAGAAAAGAATATTTTTAAAATTGATTCTACTTTCTTCTAAAATGAATTAGTGTTTCATGCAGCAGAATATAATTTCATAGACTTCTAACATAAAAATTGGGGATCAATTCTTATATTTAATGGAATTTTTTCAAAAACTGATTTATAAGAAATAGAATTAAGTTATCTTTAATTCATATAGCAAAATCATAAAATGAAGGGAAATTCAAGTATTATATAGAATTAAAAAACTAATTCTAGGTTATTCTAGCCTTTTTTCTGGGTTTAGTGATGAATTTACCGGTTAATTAAAAGTTTTTTTTTTATTATGTAAAATTATAAACAGTTTTTATTGAATATTTAATATAATGAAGATTAAAGCCCAAAACACAACGAATACGGTTACGAGAACAAAGCATGAGAATACAAATATTTGAGAAATACTGTTTCTGTCCTTTTCTGATTCATGCTCTGGTCCCGTAACCGTATTTCTATCTGCTTAGGCCTTTAAACATTATTGATTTTTATTGAGAGTTGATTCTCTTTGTCTATTTTCATTCCAAAAATTATTATTAATTTTTACATTGGAGTATAAAAATTCAAATCACAAAAAAAATCTCAATAAAAAAAATTTAATAATAAAGTAAAGTAATAATGTTAGTTTTTTAATTAAATTTATTCATGTAAATTCTTCAATTTCGTATTACATTGCCATTTTGGAATGTGGGAAATTTTCCGGGAAATTTGTGCAACTTGTCCGGGAAAAGTTGAGAATTTTCAATCATGTCCTTGGAAAGTTACGGTTGCTCGCTCCGGCAACACTGCTCAGATCCGTGGCACCTCAAAAGACTCGATTTGGTAATCAAATTCCCCAACAGATTTCCTGGTTGGAAGTTCTTGATGGAGAGTTTATATAGGTTTAGGGACGATCCATTATTATTGCCGTACACAGGGGATGAAGAGGGGTGGAAATTGGTCGTGCCATTAGAGTATCGTGAAAGAGTGCTTAAGAGTGCGCACTCAGAGTTCTCGGCAGGACATTAGGAAATTGAAAAGACCTTCGATCGATTTGCGAGAGAGTGGCAGGGTGTATGGCACGAAGTGCAACAATTCGTGCGAGCGTGTCCTCAATGACAGTGTCATAAGGTCTCACAGGAAGGTCCTCAAGGCCTTATGGGACAGAGGATAGTTAAAAAGCCCTGGGTAGTAGTGGCAGCTGACTGCATGGAATTTTGTCCAAGCAAAAGTCAGTGTCGCTATCTAGTGGTCTTTCAAGACTTATTTTCTCGGTGGGTAGAGGTTAAGCCATTAAGATCTGCGGATGGCAATTCAATTGCAAGGGCATTTAAGGAGCTATTTTTGTTTAGGTGGGAGACTCCAGAGTTTTTGTTGACGGACAATGGCAAGGAATTTGATAATAAATTCCTAAAATCAGTCCTGCATGATTATAGGGTGCAGCATCTCACTACCCCGCCCTATCATCCGCAGACTAATCCTGTCGATAGGAGTAACCGAGTGTTTAAAACTATGGTGGCGACCTTAATAGGGGAGGATCATAGAGAGTCGGACAAGCATGTTCATGAGTTCCGTCATGCCATGAATACTGCTGTCCAATGGATAACTAATTACTCACCCGCGTTTCTTAATTACAGACCTTAATTATAATCGAAATAAAAGAGGCGCGGAATTTTTTGTGCGTGATTGAGTTTTGCGGAGAACACATAAGTTATCGGACGCGAGTAAGAAGTTTTCTGAAAAATTGGCACCGAAATACGAAGGGCTCTTCGTAATATCCTGCGGTGTATGTATTAAAAAGAGACGATACTCGGCGCATTACAAAAGTGCACATTTCTGATCTTAAACGTTTTATACCTCCTCGCTTTGGGATGAATGTGGGTGTATGATTATGGAATTCAAATATGACTAAATTAAGTAATTAAGGTTTTTTTTTCTCTCTTTCTTGATTGTAGATTTTCCCGAAAGATGTCACCACCGAGGATACGAGCTTCAGACTTCCCGAATCTCCGTTTGCAAAGGGGACGAGGCGCTGGACAAGGGAGTTTACCCCACCTTCTTTACCCGAATTGTATGTTACGAGACCCGGAGTAGCACCGAGGAGATTTACCCTTGAAGAGGTGTTTGACTAACGCCTTTATAGTGGGAGAAAAGAGGCGGAGGTCGGGAATGTGGGTGAAGTGAGTTGGGGAAAGATCATCCAGAAGAGAGAGTGCCCGGAGATGGGGGTGTCGTCATCGGATGGATCGTCGGCTGATACGTCCCTTACGGATTTGCCTGTGGAGGACCAGGCCGCCCAGACGGAAATTCGGCAAAAACAATTAGATCCATCAGCAATGCCAACTGGTACTATCTCGAAGCAATGAGACGAGAAGAAAAGGAAGAGACTCTCCCAAGAGTTTGAATTTGAGTGGGAGTGCCGACGGGCAGCGCAGGACCTGGACGAGACCTTGGAGGAAATGGAATCCAAAGGGAGGAAGGAGTCGACACAATCCAAGAAGAGGCCGGCTGAGGAAACGTTAGCAAGACAAGCTAATACCATTAAGAAGGAGGATTTTGTCAGTCCTAGGGATGACGATCTGGATAGTTCCACTCCAAGGCCGATCACACCTCCGGGACCGCCGGAGCGTAGGGACCCTAATCCCGTTCGTGGATTGCCCCGGCCGGATTTTTGACCCATGGACACCAGAGAGTGCTGCCGATCAAAATAAAAGGGGTGATCTTTGGGGATCTAATCCCTATTCCAACTATTCCGCACCTCGATTCCCCGCCAAGCGTTTGTTACAATTGTTGGGTTAGAGGACCCCTGGCAGCGGGATGCCCTTATCCCAAAAGGGACATTTTTAGTAAGAATTGTGGAAGACGCAAAGTAAAAATCAGCGAATGTTCCCGATGTTGGGAGCAGTACTGGAAGAGGATGCGGCTGCGGGGGCCAGTCGTTGGAAACCCGGTACAGCAAAGGGAAGTTGCTTCGATCGATGTACCGTCCCCAGAGAAAGATAAAGTACGGGGACCGCCGCGCCGGATGTGACTGTTGAGGCTATTCCGGTTCCGTCCGTTTTTGGACGACTGGAAGAACGACTACCGGAAGAAGAAGTGATTCAGTTGCCTGAGCCTCCGTTATTAAGAGGGGTGAATGAGGAGGTTGTAAACGTCAGAGAGGAGGTCGCTGTTGGACCAATGCCACGTCCTGAAATTTCAAGAGAAGGACCCCTTGACTTGGTCTCGGAGATCCGGGAGCTAACCATTTTAATGAGGAATGCCCCTCGCCAGCTGTTAAACAGAGCGAAAAAGCAGCTGATGGCGGAGAGAGAGCGAGGTGACAAAGCAGGTCCACCCCATTATCGCTGTTGGGGGTTTGGCGGAATCTCCCTTTGTAAGAAGTATAACGGAAAATAAATATTGATCATTGGTTTTTAGATTAATTAGTACGTTGAATTTTTAACCTTAAATTTCATTGACTTATTATAGAGTATACATCTGATTATAAAAATCATTTTCTTTCCACAAAATCCTATTATTTGAAAAGGAACAGACTTGAATCACTGAAGTGGAATATTTCTTAATATGTAACAATACTTTTTTCGGTCTGGAGTTTAATGACATATCTTTTGGATTTTATAAAAATACACATTTCATGTTGTATAAACTTTTTACCAAAACTTAATAGTTTTATAAAATAATTCAAAAACGTATCAATGATCATGAAAAAAGTCAATAGTTATATTATTACAGAACATTAGCATGGTAAACTGAAACAAACGTTATCTATCTAATTTGATTTACAAACAGGTTCCAATTTTTATAGCGCTCCCAAACCCCCTGCATCCGTTTACAAAAAATTGCTCTTATTATGGCACCTCAACCTCCTCTTATTCATTTAATAAAAATTCCAATTATTATGGTACTCTGACCCAACGGTAACAATGTACAATCTTTTCAATTTTCTTGAAAAATATTTATTTTGATGAAAAAGTTTTTAGTAGGTACATGAAATGGGTAATTTTATCAGATATACAACTTTTGTCTAAAACATGTTTTGAAATTAAGAACATTTTATGAGATAACAGCAAATAACTGAATTATGGTTACTCTTTTTTTTTTTAATATTATAATCAAATTTGCGCCCATTTTCTTTATGACATTCGTAATCAGTGCATCAAAATGCGTAAGTATACGTAATTTCAAAGAAATCGAAAGTATGTGCTAATCGGAAGTACATCCAATAAAATATATATTAGAATTCAATAATTTTTGGAAGAGAATTATGTTGCTTAAAACATTCTTTTCAAATAATTTCTGTCAGAAAATACTTATTGGTAAAAAAGACTTTCTGACAGAAAATCCTTCTCGTCAAAAAATACTATCTGTAAGACAAAACTTTTTGGCAGAAAATTCTTTCTGTCAGAAAATACTTTTCATAAAAAAATACGTTCTGTCAAAAAATACTGTTGATGGCACGCTACTAGATTTCGATGCCCGCCGAAAGCGGACTCGAAAGCTAGTTGGACTATATATACGCAGAATAACAAAAATATTTATCTTTTTAGTAGAATCAATTTTGAAGATTTTACATCTTCAAGAAAGACTTCGGAGGCTAACAGCCTCAACCAATTCCACCCAGCTGACCAAAAAAACTTCTCTTTTATAAGGTGTTAATTAATAACACAATGCTATATGTGAAGGAAAATAATGTAATGCTTTTCCCACATAAAAAATAATATGTCAGAGCAGTAGTAAGGGTGAGGTGATTTAGGCTCTTGCATGCGACTTCTTTAAACAATATTACAGTTTCCTTGAGCTTCAGAGAAGTCAGCGACGGTGCTCACAGTCATAAATTTTTTTGTAATAATGGAAAGAAAGTTTCTTTGAAAAAATAGATGCAAGTGTCGTTACGTACAGCATTGTGTTATCGAACAAATGTTTAATAAAGTATAGTACAAATTATGACATCTATTAAATAGTCTAACGAGGAAGTCGACGAAGTGTTAATCGCTACTGTAAATAATTATTATATCGTTCGACGGATTTAACCGAACAAAATTTACCGTCACAATATTTCGCTTGAATAGGCCTGATAGATGGCGCTACGCGCAAATTAATTTTTACACCCTTTTTTACAATAACTGCAATTCTGATTAATCAACGTTATATTATAAACTGTTGACAATGTTTAGTAAGTTTTTGGTACCACTTATTCAAAATCCTTTATAAGATTTAAAAAATTCAAAATGTCCGATCCAATATGTTGGACAAAATTTGGAAATGTATCAGTTAGGATTTAATGAAATTTAGTATTTAGGAGCTTCTGGAATCGTAGATTATGATTGTAAAACAAGTTACATCGGAAATGTTCTTTAAAAGGCAATCCATCCCAGAACAAGTCTTACCAAGTATACCTCTACTCAGTTGACAAGTCACTCCATGGACATCTTCTCCCGTAAGACAAATCTTCCCAGCGGCATCCCCTCGCATAAGACAAGTTTTCTTAGGGACATATCACCCCAAACCAAAAATACTTGCAATAAGTAATGACTTACAATAAGTCAGACCAGGACAAATTCTCCTAGGGACATCTCTTGCCAAATTAAAAAAAATTTGGCAAGCAATGATAAGTTCTACCAGGGACATCCATCTCCAAATTAAAAAATATTTAAGAATCGAAAACAAGTCCTTTTAAGGACACCCTTTCACAAAATTACAAAAGTTTTGGCAAGTAAAGAGAAATTCTTTCGAAAAAGTCCTCCCAGAAACATAGCTCTCCAAATTAAAAAATGTTGAGCCAGCTAAGACAAACTCGTCCCAGAAACAAATCTTCCATGTAAAAGTCCTCCCAGAGACATCTTAAATTAAAAATAGTTTATCAAGCAAGGACATGTCATCCTAGGCCAAGACCTTACCAAAAACTAACACTAAGACGAGTCTTTCTCCACGTTTGATAAGGGTTGGATGATACCATTAGTTTAAAACGGGTTCAGGGCGGATTAGGGTGCTCTAAAATGTGAAACTTGTTTTTAAACAACTGGGGAAACTTGTCCTAGGAGGATTTATCCTTGCATGATAAACATTTTTTAATTTGGTGAGAGATGTCCCTGGGAGGATTTGCCTTAAGATGAATACACAGTGTGCCTCAAGCAGTCGCAGGTAGTCTGAAAATGTAATAACAAACGTCTAATGTGGAATTATCCTAAATGGCTCCCAGATCCCAAATTTTTAAGATTTGAAATCCTAGCTGCTCCACTTTTTGATATTTCTAGGTGGGAGTTCCATAGTTACCATGAAAACGCATAAGAGGCTATCAACTCAAGAAAATATCGAAATAAGACGTGTCATTACGTATTATAACTGTAAATGTCGCTATACACGACTTTGTTAAAGGCGAAATACTCTTTAGCAATGGACACCCCCCCAATCCTCCACCTCCAAAGATGACAGAATTGTTTATTAAAATTAAAAGAAATTTTTTCCATGATAATTGAAAATGTTATTGATACTCATCGTTGTAGGATATTTAAATACCCCCTCCACCCTCTATCTAGCCCTCTATGAAACCACCCACCCCGCCCCCCAATTATGACAGAATTGCTTATTCAAATGGAACGAAATTTTATCCACGATAGTTGAAAATGTTATTGATACTCATTGTAGTAGGATTTTTTCCTAACCTTTCCCCCACCCTAATTTAACACCCTTTCTTTCTCTCTGTATCCCTCTATGTAACCACCCCCGACCCCCTTTAAGAATGACAAAATTGCTTATTGATTTGAATCGAAATTTTATCCCCGATAATTGAAAATATTATTGATACTCATCGTTGTAGGATCTTTGCCTAACCCTCCACCCTCATTGACAACCTTTACCCCTCTCTGTAGCCCTCTATGTAACCACCCCCCAAGGATGACAGAATTGCTTATTGAATTGAATGGAAATTTTATCCACGATAATTGAAAATGTTATTGACACTCATCATTGTAGGATCTTTGATAACTCCCCTCCCCCCGCCTTCATTGACCACCTTTTCCTCTATGTACCCTCCCAATAGTTATAGGATTCCTTTTTAAAAGTATTTTTTATGGCAGAATATGAGTCTTAATTTATACTAATTAATATAGCTAGGTAAATTTGTAATTATTTTAAATTCCTCTTGATTAAGACAGTATTTTACATAGATGTACTTATACATCTATGAAAAATACTATCTTAATCAAGAGGAATCATAGAGGGGAATCATAGGTGGTCCACGAGGGCGGAGGGGGGGGGGTAGTCAAAGATCCTTTAACGATGAGCAACAATAAAGTTTTCAATTATAGTGGATCAAATTTCGTGTCATTTCAATAAGCAATTCTTTCTTCCTTGGGGGTGAGGTGATGGTGGGTGGGTAGGGGTGTCTATTGCTAAAAAGTATTTCGCCTTTAACAAAGTCGGGTCTATCGACATTTACGGTTATAATACGTAATTACACGTCTTATTCCGATATTTTCTTGAGTTGATAGCCTCTTATGCGTTTTCATGGTAACTATGGAACTCCCACCTAGAAATATCATAAAGTGGAGGAGCTAGGATTTCAAATCATAAAAATTTGGGATCTGGGAGCCATTTAGGACAATTGAGGCAATTGGTACAGAAACCGCACAAGTCCATAACTCGTAATTGTTCAGGAATCAATCAAAACTGTTTTTCTTGTAAATGTGAGAATTTTTTTTAATTCTGCGTTTTGTATTATTTTCTACTAACCTATAAGTTTAAAAATTCAATATGATTGATTTATATTTTAATTAATATAGGGTATAAAAAAAATAAATTAACTTTTGGACTTGTGCGGTTTCTGCACAAAATGAAATGGAAAGCACAGAAAATGTATTGGATCAAGTGAAGTATCATAGTTTTAGTAAATTTTTAGTAACATTTATTAAAAATTTTTTAATTTGGATAATTTTTATTAGCAGTTTATAAATAATAAACATTTTTTAAAAATCACTTTCCACCATTTTCTTAACAATTATCACATAATTTACTAATTATTGTTTTCTGCCTCTCTTTCAGTGTATTTTATTTATAATATAAACTGCTTAATATGAATTATTTAACAACGTCTAAAACACTTTAAAAATATCACAAATAAATATTATTTCATCCATTGCACATCTTCGTGCGCAGTTTGGAATCATGGACTTGTGTTGTTTCTGCACGAAACGAAAATTTGTTTATTTATTTTAAAGGGTTTAGAGTTTAGTAACATATGTAATATTTTACTAGATCGTAGAGCTTCATTTAAAGATAAATTTTCCATAAAAAAGTGATTTTTGAAAAAAATGGACATATGCGGTTTCTGCACCAACTGCCTCAATTACACATTAGCCGTTTGTTGTTACATTTTTAAAGCACCTGCGACTGACCTGCGCTGGACAAATATTTTTTAATTTGGGGAGATATATTTCTGTGAGGAATAGTAGAACTTGCCCTGAGATGACTTGTCTTTGAAAGGAATTGTTCCAAGGAGGACTTCTCTCAGGGAGAACTTGCCCAAGGGAGGATTTTTCCCAGGGAGGACTTGTCTTCGCTTGCCAAACATTTTTTAGTTTTGTAAAAATGTCCTTGCCATTGCTTGTCAAAAATTTTTAATTTAGGGCAAAATATCCCTGGGAGGACTTATCCTTGAGAGGACTTGTCCTTTGAAGCACCTGCCCTAAAGAAATTGTTATGGGAGGATTTGTCTACCCTCGACAAACATTTTCTAATTTGAAGAGAGTTGTCCTCGGGAGATTTTGTCGCTGGGGGGACTTGCCCTGGAAGGACTAGTCCTTGGACTTGCCTGGGAGGACTTATCTTAGGGTGGACTTGCCTTCGTTTGCCAAATATTTATTAATTTCGGAAGAAATATCCTTGGGAGGACTTGTCCATGTACGTCATGTATTCTCGTTTTGAAGAAAGATGTCCCTGAGAGGTCTTGTCTTATAGGAGAAGATGACGCAGGAAGGATTTATTTTGCGGGAGGAGATGTCCATAGGGCGATTTTTCTACAGGTGAAAGATGTACTTGAGGAGACATGTCCTGGGAAAGCTTGTTTCTGGTAAATCATGCTTGGTGCGATTTGTCCCAACGCCATTGCTCTAACCTATTAATTACGTGACTTCTGCATTACGTGGCTGCTACTAATTAAAAAATGATTCAATGAATGACATCCTGCATTACATGACCACTAAAACAGTGTGATATATTATGTTTTAAGTAAAATCAACAATGTTTAAATGACTTTAATTTTTTCAAATTTACATTAGATTTATAGTTTTTTAAATGTTCTTCTGAAATATTGGTTATCCTGTTTTGAATTTCTTAAATCTGATTTTAAAATTATAATCTACCATCCCAAAAACTTCTAGATAACAAATTTCATTGAAATCTAATTGGTTACTTTAAATTTTGTCCGCCATATTGGATCCGCCATTTTAAATGTTTTAAATCTGACACAGGAGATGTAATTTGTGGTACTAAAAAATTCCTGAACATTGTCGACAGTTTATAATGTAGTTCTGAATAGTAAAGTCAGAATTACAGTTATTCTAAAAAGAGAGTGTAAAACTTCATATGTTTGTAGCGTAATCTATAAGGCCTACTCAAGCGAAATATTGTATTGGTAAATTTTGATCGGTCAGACCCTTCGAACGATATAATACTTATTCACATTGGCAATTAACACTTCACCGACTTGTGAATGCAAAGCCAAATTATAATTACGTAACAAAAGTAACTAAAGGTTTTTGAAACTTATGTTTATAGTTTTGATGATATATTATTAATTCTATAGTTAAATTGATTCATTAGCATTTAATACTTTGTTTTATCTCACCCTATAGTTCGTTAGTAAAAATAAACTTATTTAATGTATCCAAATTAGGGCTTGCAATCTGCATAGTTTTCAATCCCACGGGATTATTTGCGGGACCCAACAACAATCCCGCGGGATCCCGCAATGTTTTTGAAACGCTCCTTGCGTTGAGGGAAATTAATTAATTAATTAATTAATTAATTAATTACTTTTGTGATCAAGAAATAAAAAAATATGGATTTAAGTATTTATTGATATTGGAAGTACAATCTGCAATCTGTCTTATTTATTTAATTAAAAATATTATGTCAATCCCGAAAAAACAGTATGTCACACAGAATAGCCCCCTTAAGGAACTCTAAGTGTATCCTGCTGCTGAAAATACTTTTTTGTCCTACATGCACGGAAAGTATGTCATTTCGGGCACTTAATGCGGGCGCAAAGTGAATCATTCCCGCCCGGGGTATGGTAAGCGGGCGCAAAATACTTTCCCGCCCGCTGACGTCACCGAAGAGGGCGCAAAATACATTCCCGCCCGCTGACGTCAGAGGAGCGGGCGCAAAAGTTATGAAAACATGCGCAGTAGTAATACATAACACACAAATTTTTATGGTATTTATACAATATGTTCATTAATTGTTAATTAGCTGAAGGTTTTGCCGCTTGTGCCCTCAATGCCATACTTACCATGCAAGTAGGACAAAAAACGTTGTTCGCACCACGGGCGCAAGGTGATTGTACACAGTAAAAAGAAAACCGTAAAATCCGCTCACAAGTCGGCGGAATTTCAGGTGTGATCAAAGGAAGAACACTAAAACTTAATTTCAGCATAACCTGAAAAACGTAAACCCCGCTCAATTTTTGCTGAAAAATCTGTCTCTTTTTCTCGGTAAGTAATGGACAAGAGAACTGAAATTCAGTCTACTCATGGCGGATGAACAGTGAATACGTGCATAAAGGCGGAAAGTCTGTATCTCAGTAGGATGAAATTCCTACAGCTTGTTAATTAAATTTAGGTTATCTCATATCCCACACAGCACCAGAAATTCCCTGAATTTCCCCTAAATATTGGTCCACATTTTCCGAATATTCGAACCTAATATTCAGGGAAATTTCGTGGAAGCATCAAAATGTCCGCCATAAAGAATATTGGACGCTAAATTTCCCTGAAAATGTATTTCTAATTTTCAGGGAATTTTCGCATCTAATATTCCTAGAATATTCAGGGAAAGTTAAAAAAAATTTCCAAAATTTTTTTGATCTGGTAATTGATAAAAATTGTATGTCATATTTGGCACCCATAGGATTCTAGAACATTAAAAACTACTGCGCAGCCTTAAGTGTCACAGAAACCAAGTTCGACCATTGCGCATCATGTACAGAAGATTTACGAATACTGTGAATATTGAAGGAATATTAGATGCGGAAATTCCCTGAAAATTAGAAATACATTTTCAGGGAAATTTAGCGTCCAATATTCTTTATGGCGGACATTTTGATGCTTCCACGAAACTTCCCTGAATATTAGGTTCGAATATTCGGGAAATGTGGACCAATATTAAGGGGAAATTCAGGGAATTTCTGGTGCTGTGTGGGATACTTACATTCTAAATGGTAAATAATAGTTACAAAGAAATTAAAATATAGCAGTGGAAAATTATTTATTATATTATGAACATTGAACATTGTACACACATATTTAAAATAAACAACATAGCCTATATTTGACTCTGAGACAATCGTTCCTCTGAGTGTACACTGAGAGAAAAAAGTGTTCCAACCTTCAACACCGTGAATTCGTATAAGTCTAAAAGCATATATATGATTTAAGTAATGCAATATGTAGTTGACAATTTTATGTCACTGTTTTAAAAATAAAGACACGCATCACTAAAACATAAACACAAAAAATACAAAGTTGTAGTTGAAAGGTAATAAAATAGTAAAATCCATAGATGAAGGCACAGGAAGACTCTCACGAAACGACAAAATGAAAAATGGAGTCACTACGAAGTGCGCGTGAATACCTTTCAGCAAAGGACATCCGCAGTAACACTGCCACCTCCCCTACGGACGTCGAACTCCAACAAACTTGCCTGAAATTCAGCTAAAGCGAATCTTACTTTCTTTTCGTATGGAGAAGTCAGACCATTTTTGCGGATTTTATACTTAGATTCTTTCTTACAGTTAAATCCGCCTTGGTAACCTGATTTTCTGTTTATTTAAAGTCATAAAATAAGAAACATGATGAATTTACAGTAATGCTGAAAGTACGTTCAATCCAATTTTAAGGTTTTCTTTTTACTGTGTAGCTTGGCCGAGATTAGGAAAACCTCGGCGATCCTCCCGCGACCTCGGCTTTGCCTCGGGCGGTTCGGATCCCCTCGGTTTCCCTAATCTCGCCCTCGCTGCAACCACCTGTTTTGCGCCCTCGATACGAAAATAACTATTCTTGCTTTTACACTAAATAGACTTACATAGTCATAAAGAATAGACAAATGTTTGCCCTTTGTTCCGTCACATTCATAGTCAGTCATTTCTTTCTTTAATACTTTCAAGTATCTCAGTAATTGACAATTTTTTCAATTAATTTGAAAATTTTATCAAAAGTGTAAGTTGACCCCTTTTTTGGCTTGCTGGTTGATACCCCTCCCCGTATTGTTTCTTCATTTATTCTAACATTTATTTTTTATGAGTCTCTAATGTTTAGAATTTTCTTCCAGCGAAAATTGAAGGGTTTTAGAAGTAAAATTAAATAAATTATTATAAATTTTATAAATCTAATGTTTTTATTTGAATTTTTATATGTTTTGTGCAACTTTTCCAGAGGGTGGCTACTTTTAAGCTAAAATTCATGAGGTCATTTGTAGCTAGTTTTTAAAATTTGGTGTAATTTTTTTTTTTTTTAAGAATTCGAATGATTTTTGTTTTAGGGTTCTGGTTTTTTAGGTTCTTTTTCCAATGCGAATGCTATGTTGACATTAAGAATATGTTAATTTTATAACAAGTTATGATCAAGGAAGGTAAAGGGTGTCAACCTGAAGCTTTTACTTTACGCGTTTAGGTAAACCCAGCAAAAAAAAAGGTTTTACACTCATTAAGATATGTAGACAAATAAGAAAAAGCAAGACACGTTTATATTGAAAACAAATGACACTTTTGCGGATCCCGCGGGATTGCGGGATTACAACCCATAATCCAAATAATAAACATCCGATTACAAATAATGAACTTCAAATATTGTCAAATATTGTCAAATATTTTAAAGATTTTAATCAGAAACTCAAGAACCTCTAGTAGTTACTTATTACTTAATGTACCTCAAATGAAAAAACTTGCACAAGATCTTGGACCTGTTTTTATATCATTTCTTGTGCGTGACCAGTGTCATGAACTTGTACAGGAACGTACAAAAAAAATAAAATACAAAAATGAAAAAATACATAATATCTAGTCATAACCCGGCTTCTGATTCTGGTCAGATTCTGGTCAGGCCCTAGTTGAAACTTTAACAAAATTTCTACACGGGAAATGTTTTTATACAAGATCTTACTCATGAACCTGTACAAGAACATGTTCCAATTTCTTGGGTTAAACCCGTATTTGTTCTTAAACATTCCTGTACAAGTTCACGTCACTATACTGTAAAAATTGCTGGGACAATATGTCTCAAAATGAGCCACTTTGAGACGCATATGTCTCAGAGTGAGACACAATATGTGTCTTGTGTCTCCCTGAGCACATATCGCATCTCATTTTGAGACATTTCGAGAGATTTCTTTTTACAGTGTAACTGTTTAAAAGCTGCTTTTTCAATCATTAAAAATAATCATTTTTAATGAACGAGTAATGCTGCGACTAATAAAAGCCTTAAATTAAAATGCTTCTTAAATCGTAATAAAATGATAATCTCTTTACCAGTGCAACTTTGTAGATCAGATGATTCTCGTACTCGGTGTCAAGACGATAGTTTTCTGCATACAACACAAAAAAGTTACAGATATTTTAACTGTCCATATTAAGTATTTACAAAAGAAAGTTTTAGCTGCTTTCAATTCTTCATTATATTAAATTTACCCTAGCAAGTAGGACTCACGTTTACTACAGGGTCCAATAGGAAGCTCTTCCTGTTGCGTTTCTTTGTAATAGGTATATCTTAATGACTATTCCATAAGTATTGGTTAAAAAACGGTTAATTAATTTTGAAAAATGTAAATATATGTGCGCATGTTTTGTGTATATACCTTCACAGCACAGGGCCATTCTATGGCCGTCCTAGGGATAATAGCCCGAGTCCGTTAGGAAATCTTGTGCTGTTAGAGTGTTTTTGTATTTACATGAAACATAACCATCTATATTTGCGTTTTATAATAAGAAATTACCGTTGTTTTCAACAAATTTTAATAAAAAATTCTTCTTCAGGGTTTAATTTATTATCTCGAGGATTGCTTCATTGATTTTCTATGATTAGAAGATGCAACTTCTAGAGGCAACTAGAAGAGCTTACTGTTAGGTACTGTTGTAAAGATAATCTCTCTCGCTGGAGTGAGAATACAAAAATACCTATATCATAATTAAATAACTATTTCATAATTAAAAAATTTAAGTATAAGTTCATTATTTTCAGGTAAATTACGAAATTCTGCGACAAGCAAATACTTTAGGATATATTATTGATACTCAGAGCTTTGATTCTTGTCTCAACTATGACAGATGCTGTCTATGAAAACTTGGAAATCTTATCTTTCACTGCATTTTTCAACTTAACTTAAGTTAACTTAACAAATTACTTAAAAAATAGTGTATAATTCATATCTGAAGAGAACCGAAATGGTCCAGTACTTTTGGGTTAAGGTTAGTCCAAGCCCACCGTGTTTGCATAGACCAATTTGTTTGTTTTTTAATCTAAAATATTGTTTCCAAAGAAACTATAGTTAAAAAATAAAAATTAGAGAATGCAAAAATGTGCTTAAAAATTTGATTGGGTATTTTCATAAATCCCTCTGTCCAAATTTAGAAGATACAATATCTTTTACTTCATTAAAAGTATGTAAACAAACTGTCAGTCTGTAATTTATTTTCTTGAACTGTTGTACAGTCGTGTGTAAATTTGGCGATTTGTGTCTTCAATATTTTGAGTTTACATTCTCAAATTGTAAATAAATAATTAAAATCTTAAATCTATTGACTCACTTTAATTTATTTTTAATTATTCATTATTCTTATTTTGTTATTAATAAATTTAATAATTAAGATTTTATAAAACTTATTATTAACCTCTAACTTGTCAGATCGGATAAATATTGATCTGTTTAATGTTCAAAAAGTCTATTGTTTTTGTATTTTTGTTTACTTCTTTAACGTTAATATAGCGCTAGAGTCTTATCTTGTCACGTTACTGAGAAAATAGGGGTCTATTTCAAATGAGCCCTATGCTTAATTAGTCGCATGCGCCCTTAGAGTGGGGTGTGTGTTTTTACCTGGGGATGGAGGAAGAAAATGAAAACAGAAAGCGTTTTAACATACTTACGCCAATGCCCAGGCAAAATAAATTGTGCAGTGCTTTTAAGGGTTTTAAGTGTCCTGATTGTTATACTCTAAAGGCGCATGAGACTATTTTGGAATAGGGCTCATTTAAAAGGGATTCTTTCAGTCTTTAACTTCTGATATTAGCAAAGTTTGTACCACGTGATGATTCAGCTCTACATAAAACGCCGTTTTTAGGGGTTTCAATCCCTATTTTTTTAAAAACGTAACGTGATGGGAATTTATGAACCCAGATTTGGGTTCAGCACGAAAAATTCATTCGAAAACACTATAGGTGCTATCTTATTCATATAAAAAAAAAATTAAAATTGCCATTTCATTGTAGTTGTCTGATTCGATATTCCTTTTCAGGCTTTCGTTCTGTTCAAACGAAACCCTATTAAAACTTCAACATTACTTCAACATAACTCTAGACTTGGGACAGTCTAGAGCCAGGCCTAGGCCAGTCTTGAGCCAGGCTTGGGCCAGTCTAGAGCCAGGCTTGGGCCAGTCTAGAGCCAGCTCAAGACTGGAGTAGGCCTGGCTCAGTCAATTTTTAGCTAGGCTTGGGAGCAAGGCCTTGGCCAGCCTTAAGCCAGTCGTGGGCGCAGGATTGGGTCTAGGCCAAAATTTTCTTTAAAATAAATTTTAGTAATATTATGTATAATAAATAAAAAAGCATTCAAAATAATTAATGTTTTTCAATGAACTAACATATTGAGTTAAATTTTTTTATTTTTTGATGATGAATTTTTATTATCATAATCATTTCTCTTATTTTCTTAAGTCATTTTAACAGCGACAGACACGAAATCTTTTTGTTGTTTAGGGAAATATTAGTGGAATTTGAAATTTAAAGCAAAATAAATTTAGAAATTTTAGAAATGTTATTGACAAATTAGTAATTTAATATAATTATTGTTTTATAAGAAGATTTTTTTAAAAATAATTATGAAATTATAAGACAGAAAGAGCGCAGGTATCTTTTTGGATAATTATTATTTTTAAATAACCTAAATTTTATGAATATAAAAATGAATTAAGAAAAATAAATTTTAGAAATATTATATAAAATAAAAAAGAAATTTAAAATAATTAATGTTTTTCAATAAAGAAACAAATTTTAATCAGCAATTAAATTAAATTAAAAATTAAATGAAAAGTAGAAAATTTTACATATACTTTGAAGATTCTGTATTCTTTCTTTTTATAACTTTTCAATTGTTACACTATAAATTTCACATTGATTTAATCTCCTTTTTATAACTTTAAAATTTTGAACAATTAAAAAAGAATATGAGAATAGGAAAATGATCAATCTCTCCGAGTCAATTTGTTTACAAGTTTTTATTTTGACGTTTCGACAAAAATGTTGTCCTCTTCAGAAAAAGAAAAACTAAAACATATTTATATTTTGTTACCTACACTTCTTTAACACATTTAACAATTATTTTTGACAAGTAATTTTGTAATAATTACCTTGGGTGTGATGTTACAAGTATTTAATAATTATCATCATAATTTTTTATATATAAATTATGATTCGTTAATAATTGTAAAAAAATTTTTTTGTTATAAAATATAAAATTCAACAAATTTTTTGACTTTTGTCAACGTCATTTCGTAAGGTGTACACAATAAAAAGTCTAACAACTTACTGACTAATAACTAACATTGATTATTGATCAGTTTGAAGTAATTGGAAAAAGCAATTAGTATTATGATTTAAAACTTTAACAGAAATTAGAATTTATATTTTGAACTTTATTTATTTGACATTCTGGATATTAAATAATTATACTGTTTATTTAATTTATTCATATCTTCTTTTATATTTATTGGACGTTTTTCCATTTTTATGTGTATCATTTCAGAAATGCGGCGTTTTTTATAGTTTGTTTCTGTGTCTACGATTTTGTAATTGTTCCAATCAAAATCGTGATTATTAATATTTTTATGGAGTGAGATTACCGCGGTTTTTCCATCTTTATGTTCATTTATACGTGTTATTGCTGTTCTCTTTGTCCCACCTATGGGGCGAAATTTCTGTACCGATCCAACTAAAAAAAAAATTTCCTCCGATTGGGCTAAAACTTGCCCTAAGTTTAGGTCTATGCATGAGTACATTAGCCACCAAGTATTACTAAATTTCATCATTAACTGTGTAGTGGGGAGGGGGGTCAAGTTTTTGATGAATGGTGGGTGGACTAGTTTTTCATCACTCGTAACTTTTATACGGTCAATCGCACAAATTTTTGACCTATATACTTTTGAAAGGGTTTTTTCTGCTATTTCAAACGGTAAAAAGAATTTTTTTGAAAATTAAAAATTTGACCCTTTTTTTTAAAAATCAAAAATATTTTTGACTTTTTTTTCAAAATCGACATTTTTTTTTCAATTTTTTATTTTTTGAAAATAAAGTTTGAAATGTGTACTTTGAGTACACCAAGTATGAAAAGGTCCTTTTTTTTTGTTTTCGAGATATTAAATAATGAATTTTTAAAAATTAAGTAAAAAAAAGTAATAATTCTTTAAAAAAGTAAATTTAGAATTAATATGAATTTTTATTCTAAAGACAATAAAAATTTACATCCAACAAAACCCAAATATATAACATTTTGCATAAAAAGTATTAAATAAAAAAAATTTAAATAATTATTAATAGAAAGTTAATTATGACATTCTTAGCGTCCAAATAAAAAAAATCATAAGGTCAATTCTCTTTTTAATGTATGACTTATTTATTTGTTTATTTATTTATGTGGATGTTTTTTTATTTATATGTTTAAGAAAAATATCAAAAAGTACCTACCTATATTTTTACAATCGCTAGTAAAAAGAAATTAAGGAAAATAGCTATCCGTGTACTTTAAATAGGATCACAGTTTATATCCCCTTTGTCCACAAAATTGTTTTCGTTTTTTTTTGTCTTTAAGAATATAGTAAAATATTGTAGTACTGCTGTCTTCTTTTTTATTTCAATTATAGAAGTATTAAAATACTTTTTCTGTTGTAATAAAATAATCTTGTTTTGTCTAATAATGTATCCTTTGCTTAGAGTAGTTCAAATTTTGGCGCCTATTTAAAGTAATATCAAAAGTTGCCACAGGGTGGCCAACTTTTCCATTTCTCACAGTACCGATGCGTATTATATTTTATATAAGAGCTTAATATTCAAGTTTTTTATTCTATAAGGATACGTTTTCAGGTTTGTACAAATTATCTTGGTTTCTTTTTCGTATTGTATACTTTTAAAAAACTAATAATATTTTTGTATTGTTGGAATAAGTTTTCTGTCAGATATTAGATTTCTTAAATTCGAGTTTTAAATACATTAAACGCAGGTTTGTAAATCTCTCTTTTTATATCGTTTGCTAACATATAGTGTAAGTAAATTTAATATTTTCTAACAATCGTTTTATTTAATAAAATAGTTTTCATTTGTTTATTGGTATTTTAATCAAACATGGCTCCTAGTAAGCCATTAAAAGTTTGTTATAATAGATGCCTTAATCCCTTTAAAAGAAAAAGCCATCCAAATAGAGCATTACGTCCCGTAGCTGGGAGTGTACAAAATAGATACTCTTTTCCACCAGGAGCAAAAATTTGCTTGAAATGCAATTTTGATTTAAAAGAAGAGATGAAGACTTCAACAACAGTTGAAAAACCTTTAAGCTCATATATTGAAGCACAGGAAAATAAAGTAAGTGAAATAGATCTTGAAAAACCTGGTGGATTTATTGAAGAAAATGATGATCGGACAAATGATAATGACTTTGTTTTAACTCCAAATAAAATAACTTAGTCTAAATGTTCTGATGACGATTATGAACATCACAAATCGTGTGTAGAAATCTTTGATCAAATTAAGGAAAAATTTGAGAACTCAGACAATTCAGTAGAAAAATTTCAGCTTCTTACACTTTTACCAAAATCTTGGAGTCGTAATAAGATAATGACAGAATTTAACGTTTCCGATAGACATGCAAGAAATGTAAAAGATGAAGCAGCTAAATATGGTTTTTTGGCTTTTCCAAAACCAAAAAAAGGAAATCCAATATCGACTGAAACAGTGAATTTAGTTAAAGTATGAGCAATTTAAATCAGAACATAAGAACGTCCAAATAAGTTTATCAAAATTTTCCCAACTTAAGCCTACCCATTGTGTGTTGGCTGGAAGTAGTGGAACACACACTTTTTGTGTTTGCACGTATCACGAAAATGTGAAATTAATGCTAAATGAAATTGATATTGAACATTTAACTAAAGACCATCAATTACAATTAGCTGATTATCAGGATTGCATAAAAGCTATAATTTGTCCTATTCCGAGTACTTCTTGTTACTTAGGAGATTGTGGACTATGTCCAGGTACAAATGTTTTAAGAGAGATTTTAATTAAAGCTTTTGATAAAGATTGTGTTGAAGAGGTAAAATGTGAAATTTGGATGCAGACCGACAGATACAGTTTAAAAACACTCGTACTAAATGTTGATGAATTTACAGAAGATTTATGTGAACGCTTAAATAAGTTAAAAGTACATGATTTTATTGCCAGAGAGCAAGCATCTTTTTATAAAAATCTAAAGGAAAAATTAGTGCCAGGTGAGTTTGTCATTTCATGTGATTTCGCTGAAAATTATGCCTTTATTGTTCAAAACGCTGCCCAAGCTTTTCACTGGAACAACAATCAAGCTACCATCTTTACAGTAGTCATATACTATAAAGTAGAAGATAATTTGTTACATAAAAGCATGGCTATTATTTCGGACAATTTGTCACATGACACTGCGAGTGTATATGAATATCAGACTGTCATCATGAACTATTTGAAAGAAAATTTTGAAGTAAAAAAAGTTTTTTACTTTACAGACGGAGCAAAGCAGCATTTTAAGAATAAATATTCTTTTGCTAATCTTCTAGCTCATGCACAAGATTTTGGAGTTCCTGCAGAATGGCATTATCATGCCACTGCCCATGGTAAAGGTGCTTGTGATGGCGTAGGAGCTAATATAAAAAGAGGAGCTGCTCGTGCAAGTCTCCAAGCCTCTTCAAAAGAACACATTCTTAATGCAGAAAATCTATTTAACTGGGCAAAGAAAAACTGCAAAGAAACTCACATTTTTTTAAAAGTAAAGAGACTCTTGCTTCAACTACCCAAATGTTGAAATGCAGATTCGATAGTGCAGTAACAATAACTGGTAGTTCTCAATACCATTCCTATATACCACAAGAAGATGGTAGAATTCAACTAAAAAAATTCTCATCTGCAATGGAAAGTGACTTTTTTCCGAAAACGTTGAACAAAACTCCAAGAAAAAGAAGGAAAAATCCAAAAGCAGTCAAATCTAATACAAAGGTTTCAAAAACAACGAAATCAAACAAAACCAATAAAAAAACTAAGTAAAACAATCTCAATCATTTAAATCTAATTACACATATGGAAAATATTATCATACAACTCATTACACAGTTACAACACAAAATACGAATCATATTTATAACAAAAGTTAAAATTAACATATTAACACATTTACATATTACACAGCTGTAATGCAGGCATTGAAATAACTCACATGACAGTCTAAACCCTGTAAAATGCAGATAGCAGTACTACAATATTTTACTATATTCTTAAAGACAAAAAAAAAAACGAAAACAATTTTGTGGACAAAGGGGATATAAACTGTGATCCTACTTAAAGTACACGGATAGCTATTTTCCTTAATTTCTTTTTACTAGCGATTGTAAAAATATAGGTAGGTACTTTTTGATATTTTTCTTAAACATATAAATAAAAAAACATCCACATAAATAAATAAACAAATAAATAAGTCATACAATAAAAAGAGAATTGACCTTATGATTTTTTTTATTTGGACGCTAAGAATGTCATAATTAACTTTCTATTAATAATTATTTAAATTTTTTTTATTTAATACTTTTTATGCAAAATGTTATATATTTGGGTTTTGTTGGATGTAAATTTTTATTGTCTTTAGAATAAAAATTCATATTAATTCTAAATTTACTTTTTTAAAGAATTATTACTTTTTTTTACTTAATTTTTAAAAATTCATTATTTAATATCTCGAAAACAAAAGAAAAGGACCTTTTCATACTTGGTGTACTCAAAGTACACATTTCAAACTTTATTTTCAAAAAATAAAAAATGAAAAAAAAAATGTCGATTTTGAAAAAAAAGTCAAAAATATTTTTGATTTTTAAAAAAAAGGGTCAAATTTTTAATTTTCAAAAAAATTCTTTTTACCGTTTGAAAGAGCAGAAAAAACCCTTTCAAAAGTATATAGGTCAAAAATTTGTGCGATTGACCGTATAAAAGTTACGAGTGATGAAAAACTAGTCCACTTACCATTCATCAAAAACTTGACCCCCTCCCCACTACACAGTTAATGATGAAATTTAATAATACTTGGTGGCTAATGTACTCATGCATAGACCTAAACTTAGGGCAAGTTTTAACCCAATCGGAGGAAATTTTTTTTTTAGTTGGATCAGCAAATAATACAGAAATTGGTGATCCCATAGGTGTACCAAACTTTTGTCTGTAAATTTGACCGTTAAAATTAAAAAATGTATTGTCCATTTATAGTTCACTCGCATCTAACAAATCATCAAGTGGAATGTTGCAAACTCTAGCCATTTGGTTATATCTCCTTATAATACTATATTCTACCGACTTTTTATCAATATTTGTATAAAGTGAAGTGACATCAAGACTTATTAGTATATGATCATCTGGAACAACAATTTCTTTTATTTTTTCAATTACGTCAAAACTATTTTTTACATAAGACTTGGGTTTTTTTATTCCACTGGATAAAATGTTATATAGTTGTTTGGATAAAGCATATGTGGGTGAACCAATCAATGAAACAATAGGCCGTAATGGGACGTCAGTCTTATGAATCTTTGGTAACCCATAACATTTTGCTAAAATCGTGTCAGTCTGAGTTAGTGCATTGTGGTGGTATTTTCTATTTAGAAAATTATTATCATTCCAATCAGTTAACATTAACTGGACTTTTTTTCGTAGAGGTTTTAATGGATTTTTTTTTAACTTTTTCATATGTATTGATATCTGAAAGTAATTTTTCCATTTTAGATAAATATTCCGTTTTTGTTAACGCGACAGTGACATTTCCCTTATCAGCATTTATAAATATAATGTCTTTGTTAAGTTTCATAAATTTTTTAGTGTCATTTAATTTTTTTGCAAAAATTCTATCTTCTATAGTAATATGTTTAGTATTATTTTTATTAAATTGTGTTATAGTATTGGTCAATTTATTCCTAATATTAAAAGCTAATTTTTCATTCACTTTGTGTGAATCTATGAATTCTTCAATAGACTTTACGTATTCAATTATTATATTATTATTTAATGGTTTGTTTTCACTAAATTTACTACCTAGGGAGACTATGTCAATTACTGATTCAGGTATGTTAATGTCAGTTAAATTTTTGAAAAATTTGTTTTGCTGATTATCATTCATATTACTTTTTCCATTCACTTTTACAATTTTATTCTGATGTTGCGAGGTTGTGCTTTTCTTGTTGAAATTAATCCATTCTTTTAAGATTTTTCTTGTGGTGTCACCATAATTTAATCCAATATTCGTGAAGAAACCATTATTAGGAGTATCCATACTTCTAGATGTGATATAATTGTTAGGTGTTGGGACCAATATTGATTCAAGGTCCATGATTATTTAATATTTCAGAATTTATATCACTCGGTAATCGTTAATATGAGAATAGGAAAATGATCAATCTCTCCGAGTCAATTTGTTTACAAGTTTTTATTTTGACGTTTCGACAAAAATGTTGTCCTCTTCAGAAAAAGAAAAACTAAAACATAAATATATTTTGTTACCTACACTTCTTTAACACATTTAACAATTATTTTTGACAAGTAATTTTGTAATAATTACCTTGGGTGTGATGTTACAAGTATTTAATAATTATCATCATAATTTTTTATATATAAATTATGATTCGTTAATAATTGTTAAAAAAAATTTTTTGTTATTAAATATAAATTAAATTAAAGAAAATTCTACATGAAAAACATCAGAATAAAATTGTAAAAGTGAATGGAAAAAGTAATATGAATGATAATCAGCAAAACAAATTTTTCAAAAATTTAACTGACATTAACATACCTGAATCAGTAATTGACATAGTCTCCCTAGGTAGTAAATTTAGTGAAAACAAACCATTAAATAATAATATAATAATTGAATACGTAAAGTCTATTGAAGAATTCATAGATTCACACAAAGTGAATGAAAAATTAGCTTTTAATATTAGAAATAAATTGACCAATACTATAACACAATTTAATAAAAATAATACTAAACATATTACTATAGAAGATAGAATTTTTGCAAAAAAATTAAATGACACTAAAAAATTTATGAAACTTAACAAAGACATTATATTTACAAATGCTCATAAGGGAAATGTCACTGTCGCGTTAACAAAAACGGAATATTTATCTAAAATGGAAAAATTACTTTCAGATATCAATACATATGAAAAAGTTAAAAAAAATCCATTAAAACCTCTACGAAAAAAAGTCCAGTTAATGTTAACTGATTGGAATGATAATAATTTTCTAAATAGAAAATACCACCACAATGCACTAACTCAGACTGACACGATTTTAGCAAAATGTTATGGGTTACCAAAGATTCATAAGACTGACGTCCCATTACGGCCTATTGTTTCATTGATTGGTTCACCCACATATGCTTTATCCAAACAACTATATAACATTTTATCCAGTGGAATAAAAAAACCCAAGTCTTATGTAAAAAATAGTTTTGACGTAATTGAAAAAATAAAAGAAATTGTTGTTCCAGATGATCATATACTAATAAGTCTTGATGTCACTTCACTTTATACAAATATTGATAAAAAGTCGGTAGAAAATAGTATTATAAGGAGATATAACCAAATGGCTAGAGTTTGCAACATTCCACTTGATGATTTGTTAGATGCGAGTAAACTATTAATGGACAATACATTTTTTAATTTTAACGGTCAAATTTACCGACAAAAGTTTGGTACACCTATGGGATCACCAATTTCTGGACTATTTGCTGATATAGGTATGGATGACTTGGAAACTGAATGTTTAAATAAGTTAAGTTTCATACCATTGTTTTTCTACAGATATGTTGATGACATAATTACCTGTATACCAAGAAACAAAGTAAATGAAATAATTTCAATTTTTAATAGTTATAATAAACATTTAAAATTCACTCACGAAATAGAAATGAATAATGAAATTAATTTTTTAGATTTAACAATAATAAAAAATGATAACAAATTAATAACGAATTGGTACAAAAAACCAACTTTCTCCGGACGTGTTTTAAATTTCAACTCAAACCATTTACATTCACAAAAAATTGCCATGGTTTATAATTTAGTAGATAAAGCAATAAGATTGACACACCCAAAATTCCATAACAGTAATATCCAAGAAGTACACAAAATCTTAACTAACAATCAGTATCCAAAGTCATTTATTGAAAAATACACTAAAAAGAGATTATGTATTTTAAAAACTAATTCAAAAATTACACGACCACTCCAACATTTTTATAAATTATGTCCCAAGGTGAACTTACCTTTTGTTGATGGACTTTACAATAGAGTTTCACATGATTTAAAAACATATAACATTCGCACAACTCCAAAAATCATCAACAATTTAAATAATATTGTAAAAAAAGCTAAAGACAAAACTAAAAAAAATGACACTTTAAATTCTGTATACAAGATTGAATGTAAAGACTGTGACGCAACATATATAGGTGAGACAAAGAGAACAGCAATAACACGTATAAATGAACATAAAGATGGAAAAACCGCGGTAATCTCACTCCATAAAAATATTAATAATCACGATTTTGATTGGAACAATTACAAAATCGTAGACACAGAAACAAACTATAAAAAACGCCGCATTTCTGAAATGATACACATAAAAATGGAAAAACGTCCAATAAATATAAAAGAAGATATGAATAAATTAAATAAACAGTATAATCATTTAATATCCAGAATGTCAAATAAATAAAGTTCAAAATATAAATTCTAATTTCTGTTAAAGTTTTAAATCATAATACTAATTGCTTTTTCCAATTACTTCAAACTGATCAATAATCAATGTTAGTTATTAGTCAGTAAGTTGTTAGACTTTTTATTGTGTACAGCTTACGAAATGACGTTGACAAAAGTCAAAAAATTTGTTGAATTTTATATTTTATAACAAAAAAATTTTTTTACAATTATTAACGAATCATAATTTATATATAAAAAATGATGATGATAATTATTAAATACTTGTAACATCACACCTGAAAAGGTCTAAAATATGTCAGGATTTAGTTATTGGATTGAGGGCTATCAAGAAACACACTCAATTTAAATGATCACAATTCACATTTATTATACTATATACGTATTCGTCAGGACAATCAAAGTATTATCGCGAGGCCCGGTCGGCAAAGCTCTGACTAATTTCTTCTATCGCTAATTAACATTCGATCATTCGTGGTTCGTCGTAAACATTCGGTCCCCACCTTCGTTAGACATTCAATGATCATCCCTGCCTAGATTACATTACAGATTCGGACAATCCTGACCATTCTCCGTCCTCGGAGACGCGTTTTAATTTTTTAACATCAACTTATTTTCCGGAACACCACATCCGCATGTTTCGAGGCTCCCATACGCCTTCGTATCTACGCTGCGTTATTTGACATCCCGGAATATCGGACAACACATACCGCTGATTTCGAAGTACACGTGTTACAATATACGGTCCCTTGAAACGAGGAATAAGTTTTGGTGATACGCCCTTCGTTGAATCTACATTTCTCACCATGACATAATCCCCCTCTCTATAATCATGAGCAATTCGTCGTTTTACATTTGCATTATTTACATAAATGTTTTGAGCTTTTTGTAAATTATTATCCGCCTGAGCTCGCAATGATTCTAAATTTTTACTTTCGGTATTTATTTCGGAATTCATAAACTCGACAATATTGTCGTTAGTCTTACCACGCTGATTAACGCCAAATAATAACTTACAAGGTGTCTCATTAGTCGACCCGTGAACAGTATTATTAATCGCAAATTCTACTTCATTAAGCACCTTATTCCACGTTTTTCCTACTTCATGATCGCTTAACTTACCAAGCATCGGGGCTAACACTTTGTTTACGCGTTCCACCTGGCCGTTTGCCTGTGGTGAAGCTGTGGCGACTTTATGCAATATTATTTCATATTCGACTACAAAATCGCTAAATTCTTGTGAAGAAAAGGCTGTTCCGCGATCTGTTATCAAAACTTTTGGTTTACTGTAATCTAAACAATACTTTTTTAAACATGTAATCGCTTCACCAGAAGTCGTAGATTTAGTCGAGTACAACTTTGTAAATTTTGTAAAAGCGTCTACTACTACCAATATATGTTTTTTTGATTTAACCCGATTATCAAAAATATCAACATGATCGATATGTACCTGCTCAAAAGGTTTGTTACCTTTAGGTATCGCGCGAATTAACCCTTCGACTTTTCCGGACACTGGTGTAAAAGCGATACATTTACAGCAATTTTTTACGTGCTCTGCGATTTTCTCCTTCATTTTGGGAAACCAATAACTGCGACGCACAATCTCATAAACTTTATTAACCCCTTGATGACCCAATTCATCGTGGTATTTAAACATAATATTTTTCTCCATCGCCGACGGCACATAAAAAGTTAAATTGTTTCCATTTTCAATTTTTCTATATATTACACCATTTCTTAATTCGAATAATTTATGTTCGGACTTTACTAAACTTTCTTTGAGTTCGACAATTTCTCTATCTTTGCTTTGCGCTACAATCAAGTTGAATTCAATCGAATTATCTTCAACTATCCCTACCCAGCCGCATCTGCTCAGCCCGTCCACGTGTGTCATTTTGCGCCTTTCGCGATGCTCGGTGACATAGTCGAAATTCTGGAGCTCCAACACCCATCTTGCAATTCTAGGATTTATATCCTTTTTATTTAACGCTAACGTAAGAGCATTACAGTCAGTGACAATTTTAATTCGTAGCCCGTGTACGTAAACTCTAAACCTCCTCAGAGCGTAGATTATCGCTAACATTTCCAACTCGAAACTATGGTAGCGACTTTTTACGTCCGTGGATCTTTTCGAAAAATACAAAACGGGGTGGAATTTCAGATCTCTTTGTTTTTGCAATAACACTGCACCGTATCCGTGGGAGCTCGCATCGCAATGCAATTCGGTCTCAAGACTGGGGTCGTATAACGATAGGATTGGAGCCTCCGTCAATTTTTTTTTAATGTCTGAAATGTAAGCATCTCTTCACTCCCGAAAACAAACTTTGCCCCCTTTTTTAATAGATCATAGAGGGGCTTGGCAATAATCGAAAATTTTTCAATATATTTCCGGAAGTATTGCGCAAGTCCCAAGAATGACTGTACTCCCCTCACGTCTCTAGGCGTCGGAAAATCTGTAACTGCTTTTACCCCTCGTTCGGTTGGTTGAATACCCCCTCTACTAACCACGTATCCCAGAAACTCGATTTTTGTTGTCAAAAACTCACATTTGTCTAGGCGGAGTTCCATCCTATTGTCAACGAGTAACTTAAACACCTCTTCTAGTACCTCTAAATGATGCTCAATAGTTTCGGTAGCGATCAAAATATCGTCCATATAAACGATCACGTCCCCCCGATCAATTAAGTTTCTTAGCACTGTATTCACGAATTTCTGAAACCTTAAAGGGGCCGTCTTGAGTCCGAATGGCATACACGTAAATTCGAATTGGCCAAACGGGGTTACAAAAGAGGTATATTTTCTGCAATTTTCGACAATTGAAATATGGTGAAAACCATCCTTTAGGTCTAAAAGACTAAAATAAGTCTTTCCGCTAAGTACGCTCAATTGGTCCTCAATCACCGGCAGGGGATAATTATCCTTAACAATATTTTTATTTAAAGTCCTAAAATCAACACATAATCGTAAGTCCCCATTTTTCTTTTTAACCAAAACTATCGGAGAAGCATATTCCGAGTCACTAGGCCTTATACGTTTTTGTAAAAGTAAATTATCGATAATTTTTCTTAAACTCGCTTTTTCGGCAAACGAAAGACTCGTCGGCCTGTACTGAAACGGCTTTTCTTCTTTTAATATAATTGTTAAATCAGCATTTACTTTAGGTTTCTCTGGTCTAATTGGTTTAATATAATTTTCTACAAATAAATTTTCAACTTTTCCGCGATCAATAGTCGAAATTTCCGAGTCAATTTTCAAATTATTTAATTGGTTAGAATCACTGATATCAATGTCAATATTTAAAATTTCGTCTCTTGCCGTTTCAAAACAGGTTGACGGTTCCATCAGCTTTAAACCAAATTTCTTCAGCGCATTTCTGGCTAACAATGCTGATGATTTCATCGTTTGATTATCGACAACCAATAGTTCCACCTCTCTCTTATTATTTCCTATATCTGCGCTGACAATCACAGATCCATAAACTTTGAGACGGGAACCATTGATTCCTGCATAATTTACATTATTTAAATTTTTTGGCGTAATTACATCTGGGTTAACAAATTTTTCTTTTATAAAACTAATTGGACTACCACTATCTAACTTGGTGATTAACTCCATTGAAAAAATCTCCTTGTCATGTTGCAATTCGAAATTCACCACTTTCAAGAAATCATCTTCCTCTTGATCGACGTCGACGTTCGCTATCTCGCTGCTGGCTCCCTGATGACGATTCTCTCCCCTAGAGTATCGCTTGTTTTGTTGTGGACAATCTTTAATGACGTGACCTACTTCTTGACAGCGAAAGCAGGATCCTTTCTTTCGTGGCTCTCGTTCACATGCAAATGACATGTGTCCCCACTGTCCACAATTATAACACCTGTTTTTCTGATCATCTTTAGGGGTTGACTTCGATTCGATTTTCTTCTGATCTCTGGCTTCTCTCAGAACTCCTTCTTGTGAAATCTTCCCGCTCAACATCACTTTCTCGAACGCATACATTAAATCCTCCACATCCTTGAACCTCTGGATGCGGGCCTGATTCCGCAGAGTTGATTCCGGTATACCTTCCACTAGATATTCCACTCTCTCGTCCTCAGGAATCGGGACTCGATTGGCAAGTATAATTTTTTCATGTGCGTATTCTGCAAATGACTCGCCTTTTTTCCAAAACCGATCTTCAAATGCTTTTTTCAATAGCATTTTATTTGGATGTTGATGGAACATTTTTCCTAATTCTGCGAGGATCTGTTCGGTAGTCATCTCAATATGTTCTGGTTTCGAATGAAACCAGGACAATGCTTTTGCTTTTAATTTAGAGCAGATCAGAACTCTTGTAGCGTCGTCCTCTAACCCATAAGTGACCTTCAGCAACCGAACTTGTCGTCGCCAGCTCTCGAACGTTCCACCTGTCCCATCATATGCATTGAGTAGTTCTCCCACCGCAGCAATATTCAATTTTGGGGCTGAAGAAGTATACGATGCCGGAGTCCTCGATCGGATTTCTCCCCTCTGGGTCTCCAAGCTCCTACGTAGTTCCCCCAACCTTTCTCGTTCTACGTCACGCTCCCTACGCTCCAATTCCAAAATGTCGGGGTTTAATTCTGCCGGGACGGTTTCCATGTTGCTTGAGCTATCACGTAGAGAATTTAGTTCTTCTCTAGCTGACTGCAATTCCCGGGCTAATCTTTCCCTTTCCAGACGAATCTTTTCCAACTCTTCATCTTGTTCTTGTATTTTCTTCTGTCGGAGTGCATTTTTGATTTCCTCTACTTCTTTTCTGACGGCTTCCAATTGAGCCATCAAAGAATCGTTTTCTATCCGAGCTTGTTGGAGTTGGTTTTCTTCCGTCACGAGACTTTGACTCACCGATCTCTTCTGGAGCCATTGCTTCATTCCGGATCCATCGAAATCTTTCTCCAATAGTCTAGCACTTAGCTCGGCTTTATTTCCGGTAGTGCTGAGTCTCAAAGACCGTAAAACTTCCTTTAATTCAACCAACGATAAGTCTTGAACAAGCTCCGCCATTTTGAATATTGGCGTCTTCAATTAAAATTTGTAATAAAATAACACAAACGAACTTTAGTCACTGAGAGCTTACACAAACAATAGGCCTGACCGAACTCACGATAATTTGTTAAAACACTTTGCCGATTTTTCACCAGAATTCGCGTTTTAGGTCGCACTTAAAGCCTAACACTAACGGCTTTTTCAATTTGACCACTTCCAACCGCGAACGTCACAAAGTCACAAAATTCAGTGAAAAATTGGATTTGCTTGGATCACTAATCCCACTTCTGAACTGAAAAGGTCTAAAATATGTCAGGATTTAGTTATTGGATTGAGGGCTATCAAGAAACACACTCAATTTAAATGATCACAATTCACATTTATTATACTATATACGTATTCGTCAGGACAATTAAAGTCTTATCGCGAGGCCCGGTCGGCAAAGCTCTGACTAATTTCTTCTATCGCTAATTAACATTCGATCAAGTGATAAATTCTGAAATATTAAATAATTAAAAAAGAATTTTGATTCCATGTGGAGTTTTAAATTTTCATGAAAATGTATAAAATGGTAAATATAAAACATTATTGTAAATCTTAAATTATTTGTTTACATTTACAAATAGATATTTTCATGTTTTATGTTTGACAGTTCCACATTTGGCGCAAAAGAGAAATTCTAAATTATATTTAAATTAAATATTTAATTATATATTTAAATAATTTATATTTAAATCTAAATTATATAATTTATATTTATGTGAAATTTATAGTGTTGAGTATAATAATAATAATAATAATTTTCTTTTTTTTGTATTGAATATTATTTGAGAAGTTAAAATTTGTATTAACTTAATTTGTAATAACTTAACTTATTTTTAATTAATTATAATAAACTACTGTTAAAAATTGAAAGACGGATCGACAGAAGAGAATTTCGAAAAAATACAACTAAATTTAAATTGTTACATCGTGATTCAATTTAAGATAGAAACTTCAAGTTGGAAAATTTAGAAAGCTTATTTTCAAGCGTCAAGCTTCTATCTAACTTTTGGATCAAGATGTAATAATTGTAATGGAGTTGTATTTATCTATTTTTTTCTTGTCTATAAGAAAGACAATTTCGAAAGATTGTTTTAGTGTATTTAAAATATTTTAATAAATTTTTAGGTTAGGTGAGATATAAGATTGGTTTCTGATAAACTTTAAAGCTTATTACACCTCCTCGCGGTGCATCTTGGAAAGAAATTTTATGAAAATTAAGTAACCTAAAAATTTGTTTAAAGTTTATATGAATTTTTTTCAAAGATTTTGTCTAAAAACCAATCTATAAAGAGTATTATTAAATTAAAATACAGGTAAATCTATTTACAATTTTAACTTTTTGATATAAGTTCAAAATATTTGCATTTATTTTTATATAAAAACATACCTTAGAAAAAAATTAATATATATGAATATTTATTTTAAAACTTAAAAGTAAAACTTGAATTGAAACTCAAGTTAAAGAAGTTTAAAGTTAAAAGCAGGGGGGTTGGCGCGCGAAGCGCGCAGGGGGGCGAAGCCCTTCTAGTATATATATATATATATATATATATATATATATATATATATATGTATATATGGGCGTTTTTCTAAAACTTTTAAACTTTGAGGTATTAGAAAACTTAATTTTTTTTTCCAAGGCACATTCATGAAATTAATTTTATTGGCTTCAGAATTGATCAAATAACAGAACACTCCCCTATACTTCTAGTGAAAGTTACAAACCATAAAAATAATTGTTAAATTAAATAATTGTCCTTGTGCTTTACCTATAGAAAAAACCTGAACTCATATTGAGTCGGTTTTAGCTCGTTTTGAGACGCAGCGGAAATGAGATTGCCTTTCCGCTTGTTAAGTTCTAGTCCATAATAATGCAAAATGACATTTTCCGAGACTTTTTCAGTATGAATAAGTCAAATTGGAACTTTTTGGACTAAAGCTTAACAAGCGGAAAGAAATTCTCATTTCCGCTGCGCCACAAAAGGAGTAAAAACGAGCTCAATATTAGTTAAGCACTTCTTGAATTTTGCTTCTAAACACTTTAAACTCATTGTAATCTCTTTTTTTATATTATTCAAGTATGTAGGAAAATCGTTAACTTCTGCACTATCCATAAAAACTATAAAAGTAATAAAAACTATAAGCTTCTAATATAGAGCTCATTGCTTGACTTTTTGCGTGAAGAGAGTTTTTTGAATCGACGAGCAATGAACTTGTTGAAAGTTTCACAGTATTCTCAATTAATCTTTGAATTTTATCATGAACTTGTTGAAAGTTTCATAATATTCTCAATTACTTTTGCATTCTATCATGAACTTGTTGAAAGTTTCATAATATTCTCAATTAATTTTTGAATTCTATCATGAAGTTTGTATAAATAGTTAATAAATTATTAATTATGGATAAAGAGCAAGAATTCAAATTATTAATTAAACGAAAAAGAATGCAGCAGAAACGAAAGTTGTCAAAAGATAAAATAGAAGTTGAGATCGCAAGACTAAAAACATTGAATGAAATGAATAAAAACAAAAATTCTTTAAAAAATTTAAAACAAGGTTTAGAAATAACCTTTGATAAACTCCTGATTCGACGAAATTCGACAAAAATAAGTGAGTCATATTTGATCCACTGCTTTATAATTACAAAATTAATCTTTTAATTTGACAGAGCAGGTTCTGAAAATTAGTTCAGAAGTCAATTATAGCTTAAACCTGACTTTATATTTGATGGATTACGTTGCGTTACAAATATAAAATAACAAGGTGTAAAAATGAGTGACGCAAGGTTTTATCTGTAATTTGATCAATTCTGAAGCCAATAAAATTAATTTCATGAATGTGCCTTGAAAAAAATTAGGTTTTCTAATACCTCAAAGTTTAAAAGTTCTAGAAAACCGCCCATATATGTAATTATGTATGTATGTATGTTCGCAAAATTTTGTTCCGGCGTCGCTTAAATACCGCTTCACTGATTAAATTGAACCTTGGCAGTCTATATGGTATCAAGGTAGAGTAAAGTCATATATTTATCTATTTAGAAAATAGTAATTACAGTGGAAGTTATCAAACTTCCTTCAAAAACTCGAATAACATAAAAATTTAAAGCTTTTTCTTTTTTGTGCAGATTTAAGTTAAAGTTCTTGTAACTAGGCTTTTAAAACTCACAAATATAATTTTAACCATAGGATTTGAATAATAACTAGAGCGTTTAAAGTTGTGAAATAATCAAAAAATAAATTTTCAAATTTTTTAAAGTTTGTGAAGTATTTTCCCATATTATTTTTAATGATTAATGTTTTACAATTAAAATTTCAATATTTAATAAAAACAAATAAACAATAGAAAAATAAATATCCTAGGGCCAAGTTATATTATTGAGAAATAACTAAACAAAAAAAAATATAACAAAACAATAGACTAATGAAATTAACCAAATTACCTACACTATTTATTACACAAATGAAAATTAACAAGCCACGACTAACCAGTTTTCCGGAGAGTGGGAAGTAAGGAGCAGCACAAACTAAGATTCTACATTTTAACTATAAAATTGACATATTTATTAATTTTAAATGATTTCAAAAGGTTACATAGAATTATAAAGTAGCCGGCCGCAATGGCACGACCGTTTACAAATAATGACGCGCACTGAACACTGACTCTACTTTTAACAAAATAGTCGGAGAACCGACTCCATCAAACAAACTAAAAGTTAATTTTGGAGTTCACCTTAAAGGGGCACAATAGCCATAAATGGAGCCCCGTCACCAATATCGTTACATTTTTATAAAGTTTTAAAACTTAACAAAAATAATACGACCAAAAGAGTAGACACACCAGTTCAGAATACAACGACAGCGATAACGCGTCGTCGTCAAGTCAATATGCGGCGATACATGCGCCGCGTTGCCGCTCTCACGAATCACATTTTAAAATCGAGTGGCAATCGACCAGGGAACGTAAATCAGGTGTAGTGGATCATCTTCTGGTCCTGGCACTTTTGAGAGAATGGGACTCACATCCGGACCCATGTGCCAGGACAATCCTGCGACGCCCAGGACCGCCAACCACGACGCTGAAGACCACCAGGACCACCTCCTCGAAGAATGATTATGTTGTGGAAAACTCCACGTCAGAGTCACGAGCAGTGTTCGTACATGAGAAAAGAAAGGTGCGAATTGGGCTTGCAATCCGCATAGTTTTCAATCCCGCGAGATTATTTGCGGTACCCGACAACAATTGCGCGGGATCCCGCAATGTTTTTTAAACGCTTCTTGCGTTGAGGGAAATTAATTAATTAATTAATTAATTAATTAATTACTTTTGTAATCAAGAAAGAAAATATATATGGATTTAAGTATTTATTGATATTGGAAGTATAATCTGCAATCTATCTTATTTATTTAATTAAAAATATTATGTCAATCCTGAAAAAACGTTAAAAAACGGTCCGTCACACAGAATAGACCCCTGAAGGTGGTCACCCTATGTGATAGGTTCGAAAAATCGAATTTTTTTTTCGTCATATATCGCACCTATAACATATGCAGAATATGTGGGTAAAGTGATTTAAACATATTCGTCACTGTTAAAAATTTTTTACAGTGAGAAGGCAAGATGTTCGAGCGCGCGGTCAAGCTTTCAACGAAGTGTGTCACTGAACCTTTCGTGTCGCTTTTGTTTTTTATCCGCGAATTTTATTATTACATACACATATATATAAGTAAAAAATAAATACATTTAGAAAAACTTTAGTTTCCTAAACTATATTTTCGAATAAAACGGCTGTTTTAGTAATAGTTTGGAATTCATGGCTTTATTCGTACTTGAACTTTGAAACGCGTTTTTCTCGAAACCAAATTTTTCGAACTGGCGACCATGATTTCTCAAAAACGACTTAACCGATTTCGTTCAAATTTATAGAGTATATTAAGCTCATGTGTGGCTATCGCCCGAACCAGGATAATTGAAAAAGGTCAAGTCGTTTTTTTTATATACAAGAAAATAGTCGCAAAAAATCGCGTTTTTTTAAAAAAAAAATTCGAACAGTGTTATAAGTCGTAAATATTGAAATATTTTTAATTGAAAAAATTTGTATTTGTAGTTAAAATATAACTAAATATATGGAAAAAAGTCCGAAGTTCTAAGTTTTCATGGTTCTGAAAAAAAAATTTAAGAAAAAACGCTTAAAAAACGGCCCGTCACATGGGGTGACCCCCTTAAGGAACTCAAAGTAAATATTGCTGCTGAAAATACTTTTTTTCCTTCTACACTAAATATACTTAAATAAACATAAAGAGTAGACAAATGTTTGCCCTTTGTTCTGTCACTCTCATAGTCAGACATTTCTTTCTTTAATACTTTGAAGTATCTCAGTAATTGACAATTTTCTTAATTAATTTGAAAATTTTATCAAAAGTGTAAGTTGACTGCTTTTTTATCTTGCTGGTTAATACCCCTCCTCGTATTGTTCCTTTATTTACTCTAACATTTATTTTTTATGAGTCTTTAATGTTTAGAATTTTCGTCCAGCGAAAAGTGAAGGGTTTTAGAAGTAAAATTAAATAAATTTTTATAAATTTTATCAATCTAGTGTTTTTATTTGAATTTTTATGTTTTCTGCAACTTTTCCAGAGGGGGAAACTTTTAAGCTAAAATTCATGAGGTCAATTGTAGTTAGTTTTTAAAATTTGGTGTAAAATTTTTTTTTTTTTAAGAATTGGAATGATTTTTGTTTTAGGGTTCTCGCTTTTTAGTTTCTTTTTCTAATCCGAATGCTATGTTGACATTAAGAATATTGTAATTTTATAACAAGTTATGATCAAGACCTTCCCGAAAGGAGGGACCTTCAATGTCCCTCCTATGGCAAGAACCTTCACGTGGTGGGAAGGCATATGCGTTCAGTGATGTCTGGAATGAATGAACCAAAGGGTTCCGCAAGTAAGGAGTATAAAAGAAGAAGGTGAAGCCTATAAACGGCTCCCTTTCTGTCTGGATGGCCTACTTTATATGTTTTATAACTTTTCTAAGGGTAAGCCAAAAGTGGATTTGTTTGAGAGTATAAATGCGGAATAAGAGTAGCCTATAAGAGCCTGCCAAACAACTCGTATTCCCGAGGGTGAGGCTTTCTTGGGTAAAAAAGACTAGTATAAATGTGGAAGTGCAGACTATAAACGTTTCCTTCCTTGATTGGATAGCTTACTCTTCCTAAGAGTAACGCTATGAATGAGGTACGAGAGAGGAACCTTTAGGACGGTTCATTCTCCTGTATGCATTGAGGGCACGCCCCCTTAAAAGGAAGGATTGATTGATGCAAAGAGATCAATGTGAATGATGGCAAAGGGAACTAAAACGAAAGGGCATTTATGAATAGTAAATGAGGATCTCAATGGGAGCATCACATATTCACGCAGAACAAATACTTGCGATCGGCGACGTACTGCAGGGCACTGGGAGTGACCTGTCCATATATGTTTTTTTTCCAGGCCATATAGGGGTCCCGTCTGATGTGAGCTTGCTCTGCCGAGGTGTTTCTGTAGTGCGAAGTAAGGAGCTAGCCCCTTCGAGATTTTGATCAAATATTGTGCAGTAGGTACAGGTGTCGGAGCTAGTACTGCTACGGTGGAGTCCGTTCCGTCTGTGTTGTACCGGGAATGGCTAAGCGTAAGGGTTAGGTTTCAGGGAACTGGGGTAGGACCGTCGTGTCCGAAGGTACATTCGCTCCCAACCTAGGCGACCCTCCCTCTCCACACGATGTGCTGGTAACCTTAAATAATGGATTTGTTGAAATTAAATAAAAATGGAAACAGTGAGAGCTTAGAGACTAAGTCAGATAAGTCGACGGATGCACCATCAACATCCGCTTCTGCTGTCCGGACAACGGAGACCCCGAGTAGACAGGGGAGCGCTGCTCTTCCGAAACTCGAGGGATGGGAAGCCATTATTCGGCTTTTGGAAAATCAAGTGCTCGTCACTAAGAAGCTGACGAAGTCGTTGTTGTTCGTGCAGTCGAAGCGGCTGGAAAACAACCCAAACCTAGTGAAGGAAACGATCGACAAGGTAGTGGAATAGAGTGGCTGCCTTGAAAAGTTAATAAAGGTCTTGAAAGATAAGATGATAAAGAAGCTAAGAGACGCCTCCAAACCAAAGGGAAAGGCGAAGGGCCCCCTCGCCCAAAACCAAATGATTTGGGGACGCCAGCTTCTTAGAGAAAAGGCGAAAAACGAGGGGAGAAGAGAGAAGCTTCGAGTACCCCTGAAGAGAGGTCCTCGAAGAAAGAGAAGAGGCCCGAGAAACCCCAGGGTGGTATTGAAAACTCCTTTACTGGGGCAACCTACGGGCTAAATGACCTTGTGGTTGGTCCCAAAGGAAGGCCTCCAACGTCAGGAAGCCGAGAAGAAATGACGCTATCACGGTGACGTTAAAGGATAACGTCTCCTTTGCCGACGCCCTGAAGCATATGAAGCCGGTGGTCAACCCTGCCAAGACAAAAACGGAGGTTCTGACGATCCGGAGGACGATGAAGAACGATATGCTTCTCGTCCTCAAGGGAAGGGAGGACCGATCGGGTCTACGCAGAGCCTTGACTGCAGCGTCGTTTCAAGTCCAAATACTTAAACTTTAAAATAAATATTTAATGAAGGATTTATCTTTATTATTAACGAAGATACAAAACTTTTTGTAATTCCCTTGCATGCTGTGGGATGGGCAAATCCTTTTGAGCGGCACTGTATCAATAGGCATTATTATTTTTTCAAGAAAGAGTTAACTTTCTTGAAATCTTCAAATATTACACAATTATTACAAATTAAATACTGCGTCGAAAAATAAATAAATTTTTAAATACTGATTTTTCTATTTCAAACTAATTTTGTTTATGGTTTTCTTCTGTATTATTTCTCACAATTTTTTAATGTAAGACAATTTAATAACGTTTTTAATACTAATGGTAGAGTTTCGGATTTATTTTTTTCTAACATGCAATGTACCGTTAGTCATGCTATCCCCCCCTCGTTACTGAAGACGGACACTATCCAGCTCTTTGTATTCAGCTTTGCTCTGTTCCGTTACACCTATTTACAATATCTAACTGCATAATTAATTCTTTTGCCTCATTGACTCATTATAATTTTAGGAAAGCCAGACTTGATGCTTTATATGTTTATTTGTCTCGGATTGATTGGAATTTTATCATTGATATTTCGGATATTAATGAGGCGTGTAAAGAGTTTCAGTCTATTATTAATGATGCGATTCAAAAATTTGTTCCAAAGAAAAAGTCAGCTTCAATTCAGAGAGACATTCGAGTCAATCAGCGTAGTTACAATCGATCAACTAAGCAAAAAGTTTTTAAGGAGCCGCGTACGTTTTGGAATCATGTAAATGTTAATAGAGGAAATTCTAATATCCCTAATGTAATGTGTTTCAACAATGAATAATTTTCGGATTGTGAACGTATAGCGTATACCTTTGCAAGGATTTTTTAATATTAATTGTATTGAATCTGAAGGACTGGGGTCAAGTTTCTATTCGGTGCATGAGGAACAATTATTTTTACTTTCCACCAAATGGGTTCTTGAAGCAGCAAAATCCTTAAAGCCTAACTTTACCTCAGGACTGGAGGAAATAACTAATTTTTTCATTAAGGATTGTGCGTCTATTCTGGTTGATTCGCTAACCCATATTTTTAATTTAGCATTATTGAATGGTACTTTTCCTGTTCAATGGAAGGTAGCAAAGATTATTCCAGTTTTTAAGTCCGGTGATAAATCCAATTGTACTAATTATAGACCTATAGCTATCATTTCTAATTTTTCAAAAGTCTTTGAGTTTGCAATCAAGCCTGTAATTAATTTTGCAATTGGAAATATCGTAAATCCATGCCAACATGGCTGTATAAAAAAGAATCGACAATAACAAACTTGACAAATTTTTCACAATTTATATTGAATGCTTTTAGTAGGAGTAACCAGGTAGACTTGGATTTTACTAAGGCTTTTGATACTATTAATCATGTGATTTTGACTAAAAAGCTTGAGTGTTTAAATATAGCTCCAAATTTCAAAATTCTTATCCTTAATTATTTGCAAGATAGAAAACATGTCGTTTCTGTGTCAGATGCCTTATCATTTTCGTTTAGTCCGTCTCCTGGTGTGCCCCAGGGTTCAACATTAGGGTCCCCACTTTTTACTCTTTACATTAATAACGTGCATGAAATAATTGACTCGCCTTGCTTAACTTCTGCTGACGATTTTAAGATCTTTAGAGACATTTTTTTTGACATTCTGACTCTGCTGAGCGACTTGGATAAGCTATCTTTGTGGAGCCAATCGAATAAACTACCCCTGAATTTGTCAAAATGCCATGTGATGTCCTTTTACAAGACCAGAACATCTTATCTTTTTCCTTACAAAATTGATAATTGTATTTTAGAAAGGGTTTTATCTTCTCGTGACATTGGGGTAACCTTCTCTTTTGACCTGTCATTTAATGATCACATCACCACGGAAGGTTCTGAGGCTTCAAGAATTCTCAAATGTTTAATTCGAGCTTCGAGACAAATTTCTAATATCAAGACTTTAAATTTACTTTACAATGCTTTTGTCCGAGCAAAATTAGAGTACGCGTCAATTATTTGGAATCCGTACTTCAACAAAATGTGTATGGAACTGAAAAATATCCAAAAAAGGTTCCTTAAGTATTTGGCCTTTAGATCCGACGGAACTTACCATCAACGTGGTTCTGATTATATGAGTCTTTGTCGTCGATTTGAAATGTATACCCTAGAGGAGAGACGTATTATGTCAGCGTGCCTTTTTTTTATTTAAGGTTGTTAATTATTTAATTGAATCGACTGATTTGCTACTAAGATTAAATTTTAGATCACCTAAAATATTAACACGACAACTTGAGCCGTTTTATGTCAGTAAACCTAACTCCTCGAAAGATTATATTTCTGTAATGCAGTTTTCGAGTTATTTTATCAATGTAATGTGTAGTAAAAATAGTAAAGAGATGGATTAATTTTATAATTCTATAGCGTTGTTTAAATCGTACTGAGAGCACTATATCAAATTTCAACGTAGAAACAACATTTAATGTTAAAACTTTAAATTATACTAAAGCACGTCTTATAATTGCTTTATTTTATTTTCATATATTTATATTTATCCCATTAACGCCCAGACGGACGAAAAATTTCTGTTGACTTTGAGGACCTCCCTTTTAAAAAAAATGCCTACAAAAAAATTAGCACTTATCATTTTTAACGTAAAATTTACTCCTCTTTTAGATTCTGAAGTTAAAATTTGTTTATAACAAATCGTTAAAAAGTTATAAACAATTTTTTGCAAAAAAACACGATTTTTTGAGAAAAAATTTTCATTTTAGACATATTTTCACCGGAAAAAAGCAAGTAGATGCTCTCAAAAGCTCAAAATATCGCGTCCATAGACCCCCAGCTATAAGACCCTGAAGCAAAAAAATTTTTTTTTCAAAATGGCGGACGCCAATATGGCGGCTAAAACTAAAAAAATGGCTCAGATATGAAACAGGGTGCTCCAACTTTTTCATGTGACTGAAATCGCCTAAAACTCTTTATACGGGGGTTTTTGGGGTCGCTGATTACGAATATGATGTCAGTTTTTTAAAATTCAAAATGGCTGATTCAATATGGCGGACGAATTTTTAAAAAAATTTTGGATTCACTTGAAACTCTCCACTCAGGGGTTTTTGGGGTCGCTGATTACGAATATGATGTCAGTTTTTAAAAATTCAAAATGGCAGATCCAATATGGCGGACGAATTTTTAAAAAAATTTTGGATTCACTTGAAACTCTCCACTCAGGGGTTTTTGGGGTCGCTGATTACGAATATGATGTCAGTTTTTAAAAATTCAAAATGGCAGATCCAATATGGCGGACGAATTTTTAAAAAAATTTTGGATTCACTTGAAACTCTCCACTCAGGGGTTTTTGGGGTCGCTGATTACGAATATGATGTCAGTTTTTAAAAATTCAAAATGGCGGATCCAATATGGCGGACGAATTTTTAAAAAAATTTTGGATTCACTTGAAACTCTCCACTCAGGGGTTTTTGGGGTCGCTGATTACGAATATGATGTCAGTTTTTAAAAATTCAAAATGGAGTTGGCAAATTTTTTAAGTCTTATTATTTTTTTTGGTTATTTTTGTTTATTTGACGCTGATTCATTTGCTGTGGTGCTGTATAACTTTTAACTATGCTCACAACTAAGACGGTTTTGCGCTTGTTGTTTCCGCTAAGATCTGGCATTTCGAAGTCGGCGCATTACTAGTTTTGCAGAAAATGCAATGGTATGCAGTTATTACTGCTGTACTGCTTGTTGGCATTGTGCCAGAATTTGCTTGCAGCTCTGGCTATTGTTACTGAGCCAGCATTTGCTTCCACCACTGGTTGTCCTTACTGTGCCAGCGTTGCTTGCAGCTCTGATTATTGTTACTGCGCCAGCATTTGCTTCTACCACTGGTTGTCCCCTTACAAAAAAGGAGTATTAGAATGAGTATTGAATAATGAGTACTGCAGTGAGTATTGCAATGAGTATTGCAATGAGTACTGCATGAGTACTGCAATGAGTACTGCAATGAGTATTGGAAATTCCAGTACTTTTTTCGCCACATGTATTTTTTAAGTACAGTAAACAATTTTTTTTAAAATTATAATGAAATTGTGATTTTGCGTTCCATGTATTTCTGTATATTTAGTTTACAACAAAAAAAGTAGTGCGCAGACGTAGCAGCCGTAGAAACTTAGTGCGCAACATTATATTTTCAACAATGTTTGGCGAAAAAAGTACTGGAATTTTCAATACTCATTGCAGTACTCATTGCAATACTCATTGCAATACTCACTGCAGTACTCATTATTCAATACTCATTCTAATACTCTTTTTTTGTAAGGGTCGTTACTGTGTCAGCGTTGCTTGCAGCTCTGGTTATTGTTACTGTGCCAGCGTTGCTTGCAGCTCTGATTACTGTTACTGCGCCAGCATTTGCTTCAACCACTGGTTGTCGTTACTGTGTCAGCGTTGCTTGCAGCTCTGGTTATTGTTACTGTGCCAGCATTGCTTGCAGCTCTGGTTATTGTTACTGCCGAAGCATTTGCTTCCACCACTGGTTGTCGTTACTGTGCCAGCGTTGCTTGCAGCTCTTGTTATTGTTACTGCGCTAGCATTTGCTTCTACCACTGGTTGTTGTTACTGTGTCAGCATTTGCGTGCAGCTCAGGTTGTCGTAACTGTGCCAGCATTCGTTTGCAGCACTAGTTGTCGTCATTGTGCCAACATTCACGTGCACCACTGGTTGTCTGCACTGCGCCAGCATTCTTTTATTACTGGGTCGATTTTAAAGCAACAAAGCGTAAGTCGAAACGGCAGAAAGTTGTAAATGACGCCGAGAGTTTCGAAGTTGAAGAACATGACGAACACCTAGATGTGCTAATGCTACCAAACTCGAATGATTCTGGCGAATCTGATTGTGAATCTAATTCAGATGATGATGCTATTCATGAAGAGCTAGAAAATTCGCTTAAGAATGAATGTGCCGATTTACCGCAAAATTCATACCAGACGATTCGAGAAAATTATACTTCAAATCAATCGAAGTTGGAGCCAGATCATATTTTTGAATGGGTTGATGGTGAACAGAAGTATGATCCTCAGTATAAAAATGAAACTTTTATACCTGATAGCGTTGCAAAAAAAATTCGGTCATCCTCGTCAACTGAACTATTTGAATTTTTCTTTTCCAAGGAGCTAAAAGAATTCATATTAGACGCAACACGTCTGAATGATTGTCAAATTTCGTTGACTGAATTAGACAAATTTCTTGGAATAATTATTTTGTCTATTTTCAACGAAAGGAAATCTCAACGAGATTATTGGTCTCAGAATCATCTTCTAGGTTGTGAAGCTGTAGCTGGAGCTATGAGTCGCAACAAGTTTGAAGATATCAAGTCCAAGCTAAAGCTATCCAAACCTGAAGATGAAAATGCTGATGATAGAGCTTGGCGAGTGAGAGGTCCTTTGGAGATTTTTAAGAAAAATGCGAGGCAGTTTGGGTATTTTTCATCAGCTTTGTCAGTTGACGAAATGATGGTAAAGTTTCGGGGAAGAACTATTTTGAAGCAGTTTATAAGAAACAAGCCTGTCCGTTTCGGTATCAAAATGTGGGCTCTTTGTAGTTCCGAAGGATTTTTATTCGATTGTGACATTTATTGTGGCAAGAATTCAAAAAGTTTTTTTTTTGGCAATGAAGAAAAGCTAAATAAATGTGCTTTAGGTAGCTGCATTGTCGTTGGTCTTCTCCAAAACCTTCTTTCTTCAGTTGTACCCAGAAATGTAGTGAAATATCACGTATATTTTGACAACTTTTTTACAAGTCCAGATTTACTGGTTCATCTGAAGAAAGTTGGTTTGCGGGCAACAGGGACAGTCAGAGCTAATCGAATTCAAGTAAAAAATCCGATTACGGAAAAGGATCCAAGAGGGACATTTATTGCCAAGCATGACAAATGCAGTGGTGTCAATTATGTCACAGTAAAAGATTCGAAAGTAGTGTCTATACTGTCAACACTGATAGGTGTTACACCAATTAGTTCAGTCAAAAGATATTCTTCGGAGACAAAGAGCAAAGTTGATATAGCATTTCCTAATGCTTTTACAACCTACAACAAGTTTATGGGCGGAGTAGACTTGCACGACGCACATTGCAGCAATTTGATGCCATGCATAAGGTCGAAGAAATGGACTTGGGTTATACTTATGAGACTCGTTCAAGCATCAATTGCAAATGCAACTGTTCTAAGAAACTTAGTTGTCCAAGAAAAAAAAATAGGTACTAAAGACATGGCTCTACAGATTGCAGAAGCATATCTAAAAAAATCTGAATCCATCAAAAACCACAAAGTTCAAAGAGTTGAACAAAAGAAAAACTGCTCTAATTTCTCCAAGTGCACCTGTAGAACGCAACGAAAGTGCGTGGAGTGTGATGCATATTTATGCGTTTCCTGCTTTCAGGATTTTCACACCTAAAATGTAAAAATGTAAAAAATATTAAAACAAAAAAAAACAAAAAAAAATAAAATAAAAAACGAAAAAAAAAAAAAGACTCTTTATTGTCCACCTCCTCGCGGTAAGAGTCGGGCAACGGCGAATTATTCGACGGCAAACGGACCAAAAAATTCTTATTCATTGTATAATACTTATTGAAATTCAAACAATTTGACTCTGCTATTTTGTATTTTCAAGAATTGCCATCAGATTTGCAATTAGCGACCCAAAAAACCCCCGAATAGAGAGTTTCAAGTAAATCCAATAATTTTTTACAAAACTCGTCCGCCATATTGGATCCGCCATTTTGAATTTTTAAAAACTGACATCATATTCGTAATCAGCGACCCCAAAAACCCCTGAGTGGAGAGTTTCAAGTGAATCCAAAATTTTTTTAAAAATTCGTCCGCCATATTGGATCCGCCATTTTGAATTTTTAAAAACTGACATCATATTCGTAATCAGCGACCCCAAAAACCCCTGAGTGGAGAGTTTCAAGTGAATCCAAAATTTTTTTAAAAATTCGTCCGCCATATTGGATCCGCCATTTTGAATTTTTAAAAACTGACATCATATTCGTAATCAGCGACCCCAAAAACCCCTGAGTGGAGAGTTTCAAGTGAATCCAAAATTTTTTTAAAAATTCGTCCGCCATATTGGATCCGCCATTTTGAATTTTTAAAAACTGACATCATATTCGTAATCAGCGACCCCAAAAACCCCTGAGTGGAGAGTTTCAAGTGAATCCAAAATTTTTTTAAAAATTCGTCCGCCATATTGGATCTGCCATTTTGAATTTTTAAAAACTGACATCATATTCGTAATCAGCGACCCCAAAAACCCCTGAGTGGAGAGTTTCAAGTGAATCCAAAATTTTTTTAAAAATTCGTCCGCCATATTGAATCAGCCATTTTGAATTTTAAAAAACTGACATCATATTCGTAATCAGCGACCCCAAAAACCCCCGTATAAAGAGTTTTAGGCGATTTCAGTCACATGAAAAAGTTGGAGCACCCTGTTTCATATCTGAGCCATTTTTTTAGTTTTAGCCGCCATATTGGCGTCCGCCATTTTGAAAAAAAAATTTTTTTGCTTCAGGGTCTTATAGCTGGGGGTCCATGGACGCGATATTTTGAGCTTTTGAGAGCATCTACTTGCTTTTTTCCGGTGAAAATATGTCTAAAATGAAAATTTTTTCTCAAAAAATCGTGTTTTTTTGCAAAAAATTGTTTATAACTTTTTAACGATTTGTTATAAACAAATTTTAACTTCAGAATCTAAAAGAGGAGTATATTTTACGTTAAAAATGATAAGTGCTAATTTTTTTGTAGGCATTTTTTTTAAAAGGGAGGTTCTCAAAGTCAACAGAAATTTTTCGTCCGTCTGGGCGTTAATGGGTTATGCAACTCAGGCGTTTTATGGTCACTTTACCTACCTATACAGGCGCATCCTAAGTTCTTCCTTATAGCCCAGCGGTCAATAAAGTGCCCATTATTACTCTAGGGCAATAATGGATACTTTATGGACCGCTCGCAGGTCAATAATGTATCCATTATTATCCTAGGGCAATAATGGTCACATTATTGACCTGCTCGCGGGTCAATAAAGAACCCATTATTACCCTAGGGCAATAATGGTTACTTTATTGACCTGCTGGGCTATATGGAAAAACTTAGCATGCACCGGCATAGGTAGCGTAGAGTGACCATAATACGCCTTTGTTGCATAAAGAATCGTATGTACCATGAGTCATAGGTGCGTCTTTCGTCTCGCGCGATATTTCCAAACTCGTCTCCGGCTCGAGCGACCTCGGCTTCGCCTCGGTCTTGCTCTCACCTGCTACTCGTTGGAAATATCTGCGCTCGACTATAAAGACGCACTTATGACGCTTGGTGCATAATATACTATTATATAGTTTATATTATTTTCAAATACGCTTTATTTATCTTATAAATCTTTTGCATCCCATTTATGGTACATTAGGATCGCGGGAATTGTACTTAAAAAAAAAATAATAAATATCAAAAACTGGTTTGGTGTTTAGTCTTCTTTAATATAAACTTTATTGCGATTGTCTAGCGGCAAAAGATTAATTTTATTAAGAAAATTCGAGATTAATTGAAATGTTCAATTTTGCAAAATTTTCCATCTGAAATTTACAATAAAAAATTAAATATTAAATAGTGGTTTGGTTTACAGTCTTCTTTAATATAAACTTTATTCCAAATCAGAAGTCTTTATTTAATCCAAAATTTTCTTGATAAAATTAATCTTTTGCTGCTAGACAATTACAATAAAGTTTATATTAAAGAAGACTAAAAACCAAACCAGTTATGGGTACAGTGGAACCTCGTTAAGTCGAATTCCTCAGTAAGTCGAAAAACATAGCATTCCCCTCTCGTTGAAGCCTTAAATACTCAATATCTCGAATTATTTACAATTTTAAACTCAAAGAAAATATCATTTCCCTTGAGGTACTAATAGTGCATTTTTATACTCTATATCTCGAAGTTCGAAAAGCAGACTCAGTAAGTCGAATTTTCTATATAAGAGCGTGGAAATTGTAATTCTTGAAACTCAAAGCAATAATTAGTATTAATTAGACTTTCTGATTGTAAGCATGTAATACACAAATCGTATTTTTGTTCGTGTTTTAAATTCAAAATTAACGCAGCTGTTAAATACAAAATAATAAATTTGAAAACAAGTAACCCTACTGAAAAATTCCGAAGAAACCCGGATTAATTCTAGATCTGGAATTAGTCCGAAAGTGTCCGATTTAACTTAGGTTTTTGGAACGGAGATTAATCCGGTCTTATCCTCAATAAGTCCGGCCGTATACAATCCGGATATAGTCCGGTACAGTCTGGAACAAATCTGGTGCGAAGTGTTGTTAAAATCCGAATGTAGTCCGGTACAGTCCGGAACAAATCTGGTCCGCAGCGTTGTTTAAATCCGAATGTAGTCCGTGACAGTCCGGAACAAATACGGTCCTAATCGTTGGTTAAGTCGGAAAAGCAACAAAAATTTTTTTTCAATTGTTTAAGTCATTTTTAAACAATGTTTGTAACTTAACATTAAACAAATATTCATACATTTATTACAACGATTATATACAACATTTATATTAAAGAAGAAAAATCGCACGCATGAGGGGAATCGAACACGGGATGTTACGCACCCAACGCAGAAACTAAATCGACTGAGCTATACGGACTCTGAGGTGTAACTTGTTAAATCAAACATACATGTAATCTGTGGATTAAATCCGGAAAGAGTCCGGTAAAGTACGGATATAATCCGTCACTAATTCTTAATTCCAAATAGAACCCAGAGTATGTATGAAAATAGTCCGACATTCGTTTTACAACCTGGAAAGAGTCCGGCACAGTACGGATATAATCTGGCACACGTTTCAAATCCGGAAAGAGTCTGGTTTAGTATAAAAATAATCCGCCAATTGCTTTCACATTCGGATAGCGTCTAGTGGCGGGTCCCCTGGAGCTAACTTGAATTTGCATGGGAGAGAGAGACTACACTACAGTGTAGTCTTTTTCTCTCTCATGTATGACCTTCTCCAGAAAGCAAGTCTGGATCCGCCACTGATAGCGTCTGGTTTAGTATAAAAATAATCCAGCATTCTTTTTACAATTCTAAAAGATTTTGGCAAAGTACGGACATAATCGGGCACTCGTTTTTGAATTCGGATAGAGTTCAGTTTATTACACAGTCACAAGGAAGATATAGAAAATACAGTAAAACCCACGTATATTGGACACTATATATCGGATTCCTGATTATATCAGATATTTTTGCCGGCCTCTTGAATTTAAATATAATGTATTATTACCCGAATAAATCGAATTCCCACTTATATCACGTCCGGAAACTATCAGGTACAAATTTCACAATCCGCTTTAAGTCTGGTTTAGTCTAGAATTTATCCGGTAGTTAATTCCGAATTTACATATAGTCTAAGTAAAATTTATTTGTTGTCCGTTTACATCCCAAAGTTGTCTGGCAGTCAATTTCGAAATTATTAATAGTCAAACTGAAATCCATTTATTGGAAACAAATATTTAATATAATTCTTTGAAGTAAAATTAAATATAATATGATCTTTAAATCAGCGTGTCAATGTAAGTAACATTTGTTTAAGAAATTAAATATTATATACTTGAAGTAAATAAATTTGATTAGTTTGTCAAAAATCTGTATTTTTTTTAAATGTTACTCTAATTTATTATTATTTTCATTAAAACACATTACGACATGGCCAAACGTCCTTAAAAAAAAATTGTTTTAAAAAGTGTGTTTACCATTTCCTTACTAAATCGTACTATAATCTAGATTTAAAAACATGTGACGGATAAAAACAGTATTTGTCTGGATTCTTTTCGGATCGTAAAAAGAATGCAGGAATATTTTTGCACAAACAGGACACTTTCTGAATTAAAAACTGGATTGAATCCAAACTTCACCGCTCTCCTTGCTATTCACTTGACTCTTTCTGGATTATAAAAGATATTCCAGATTTTTTCCGTATTCCGGTAAAAAGGCAGATGTGGAAAATAGTTAAAAAGATGGAGATGTTAATAGAAAATTCAGCGAGCTAATTTAAGTGACGAAAATTCAGAATCTGAATTGATTTTAATGCAAAAATATTTTTTCGATGAAGATAACTAAAACGGTTGGCAATGGATTTCAGATAAATTGAAAATTCTATTGTTTTTAATTAAGAGGTCGAAAAATAGTGCATTAACAATAATTCAGGTTTTGAATAAGTTTCTATTATTTTATTTTTAACGGTTACCTTGTTCAATTGTTCTTTTGAAGAGAAAAGGAATAGAAAATCATTCAGAATTTGAATTATATTTAAAGCAACTATTTTCCCACTTCCTATAATTAAAAGCAATACAATTTTCTATTTTTCTAAGCTCCATTGCAAACCTTTTTAGATGTCACCATCCAATAAACATAAGCGATTTACAAAAAGAATTCTGATTCCTCATTTACTTAAATAAGATCAACTCGCTACTAATTGAAAATAAATGCTTTTGCAGATATATTACTGCTTTCAGTCGGAATTAAAAAACAGAAAAGTCGCATATAAAATATAATTGAATGTTCCGCATGTTGTTAGAATATTTAAAAATCAATGAATCTCCAAAATCACCGGAATCCAGAGGTGAACGAACGAGGAAGGGACAACAAGGTGACTATAAATAATTTTGGAATTGACCCCTACACCAATTCCAAATAAAACCAGACTTAAAACGGATTGAAAATTTATGCCGGACGACTGAGAGATGTAAACGGACTAGAATCGGATTTTACTTAGACTATAGAAAATTTCGAAATTGAACGCAGGACTAATTCCAGATAAAACCAGACTTAAAACGGATTTAAAATTTACGCAGGATAACTTCCGGATGTCAACGGACTAGAATCGGATTTCACTTAGATTATAAATAATTTCGTAACTGGCTGCCGGACTAATTCCAGATAAAACCACACTTAAAACGGATTTAAAATTTTTGACGGACAACTGCCGGATGTGAACGGACTAGAAACGGATTTCACTTAGAATATAAAAAATTTCGGAATTGAATGTAGGACTAATGCCAGATAAAGCCAGACTTAAAACAAATTTAAAATTTATGCCGGACATCTGCTAGATGTGAACGGACTAGAATCGGATTTTACTTAGAATATAGAAAATTTTGAAATTGAATGCCAGACTAATTCCAGATAAAGCCAGACTTAAAACGGACTTAAAGTTTATGCCGGACAACTGCTAGATGTGAACGGACTAGAATCGGATTTCATTTGGACTATAAACAATTTCGGAATTGAATGTCGGACTAATGCCAGATTAAGCCAGACTTAAAACGGATTTAAAATTTACGCCGAATAATTTCCGGATGTAAACGGACACAAAACAGATTTCACTCAGACTATAAGTAATTTCATCTATGACTGCCAGACAAATTCCAAATTAAACCAGACTTAAAACGTATTTAAAATTTATGTTGGACAACTGCCTGATGTGAACAGACTACAATCAGATTTCACTTAGACTATAAATAATTTTAAAATTGACTGCTGGACAAATACCAGATAAATCCAGACTTAAAACGGATTTAAAATTTACGCCGGATTTCTTCCGGATTTGAACGGACACAAAACAGATTTCACTCACACTATAAATAAATTCATATATGTCTGCCAGAGAAATTCCAGATTAAACCAGTCTTAAAACAGATTGTGAATTTTGTGCCTGTCAGTTGCCGGACTTAACCAGTCTAGAAACGTACTTTTGTTTTACTAAAATTATTTTTTAAGTGGACTGCCGGACTTATTCCAGGTAAAACCAGCCTTCAAACGAATTGTGAATTTTTTGCCATACAGTTTCCGAACGTGACCAGACAAAAACCGGATTTTACTTTGATTATAAATAATTTTGAAATCGATTGCCGGACAAGATTCGGACTTTTTCGAATTAATTGCGGATCAAATTTTTTGTGACAGAAAAATGTCGGACTAATTCAGATCATTTCCGGGCACATTTCGTATTAATTTTAGATAAAACCGGACTGTTTTTGTCTAGTATTCGTCCGGAATTCGTACCGAATTAGTTTGGATTTTTTAGTAGGAAAGCTTTTTGCAAAAATAAATGATAAATTGTGACAAATTAAATAATATTTTTCAAAATATATTTTTTTAATATAAATAATTAATTACAGAGCACTTCGGCACTTCTTTGTGCAATCATGAGTACTTAACGAAAATTAAAAACTTTAACTCTGCAGGAAAAAGTTAACGTTACATTATTAAGTTTATTTTTCTAATTTAAATTATTATTAACTTTTTGTATCTTATAATTATTACTTTAAGACATTTAAGTCGAATTCATATTTTTTTATTCGAAATTTGAAGTAAAAAAATGTGAAAAATATTGAGGATTTCAGGAAATTGTAATATTTTGTAAAAAATTAATTTGTTGTCTCTAGATTATCGCAATTAAGTTTTTATGAAACAAAACCATAAACAACATCAGTTTTAAATAGAAAAATCAGTATTTAAAAATTTATTTATTTTTTCAACGCAGTATTTAAGATGTAATAATTGTGAAATATATAAAGATTTCAATAAAGCTAACTCTTTCTTGAAAAAATAATAATGCCTATTGATATTTGAAATCTTATATTAACAAAACTATTTAAAAATTAATTTTTAAATTAAATTTGATCCTTAACAATTTCAATTTCAATTTTTTTATATTTTTATTTCTTCTGTCCCCCACAGCACCGAAAATTTCCTGAAAATTTATTAAAGATTTATATGCAAACTTCGGAATATTTAGGTGCAAAGCTTATAGTGAAAATTGTGTAAAGATTTAAATGTCCCGATTAAATAAATGTTTAGCGTAAAAGTTGACTGAAGATTTAAATTAAATTTTCGTGAAATTTTCTTCGCGAAAGTTTCCTGAACATTTAAATTACATTTTCGTGAAATGTTCGTCGTGAAAGTTGGCTGAAGATTTAAATTAAATTTTCGTGAAATGTTTGTCGCAAAAGTTGATTCAACATTTAAATTAAATTGTCGTGAAATGTTTGTCGTAAAAGTTGATTCAACATTTAGATTAAATTTTCGTGAAATTTGGTAGTGAAAGTTGACTAAACATTTAAACTGAATTTTTGTGAAATGTTTGTCGCAAAAGTGGATCGAACATTTAAGTGAATATTTGCTAAATGTTGAGCGGAAAGTTGACCGAATAAAAAAAATTATATTAAATAGAAGGGGAAGAAGTAAGTTAAACAGTAATTAAATTAATATAAACACATTTATTGAATATTATTATTAAACATTTATTTTTGTTTTAATTTTTAGTAACAAAACAAAAGAAATACAACATACAGGAAATTGTAAGTTGAAAGATTGTATTAGATTAAGGATTTGTAAAACGTTACAGAATCTTCAAAAGTTTGTTCAATAAATGTGTTTATATTAATATAATTACTGTTTAATTTACTTGTATCCCTTCTATTTAATATAATTTTTTTTATTCGGTCAACTTTCTGCTCAACATTTAGCAAATATTCACTTAAATGTTCAATCCACTTTTGCGACAAACATTTCACAAAAATTCAGTTTAAATGTTGAATCAACTTTTGCGACAAACATTTCACGAAAATTTAATTTAAATCTTCAGTCAACTTTTACGACGAACATTTCTCGAAAATGTAATTTAAATGTTCAGGAAACAATCGCGACGAAAATTTCACGAAAATGTAATTTATATGTTCAGGAAACTTTCGCGACGAAAATTTCACGAAAATTTAATTTAAATCTTCAGTCAACTTTTACGCTAAACATTTATTTAATCGGGACATTTAAATCTTTACACAATTTTCACTATAAGCTTTGCACCTAAATATTCCGAAGTTTGCATATAAATCTTTAATAAATTTTCAGGAAATTTTCGGTGCTGTGGGGGGTGCTTTGAAATGACTTTATAAGGATTTTTAGTAATAAATTGATGAAGAAATAAAATTAATTTAATTTGTTACATTTTTTTTTATTTGACTTATTGTATTTGGGTTTAAGGATTATAATTTTTATTTTAGGGTTCCATAAACCACAAGTGTACGCACGGAACCCTATTGGAAAGACTTTATCGAAAATCGTATCCCCCCCTAGCCGCAAAACTTTTTGACTTAGAAAGTTCAAATTTGGCCCACATATGTATTTTCACGAGTAGATAAAAGGAAAATTATAGAGAACATGATTCTAAAGGTTGATCATAGCGTTGTCAAGAAAAAAACAAGATTGTTGAGAAATTTTGATATTTTTTGGCTGAAAACTCTTGCCATTTCTTTTACAGCGCTGTCACCATCACGATCTCTATATTTTTTTTGTAATTTACACATGACAATACATTTGTGTACCAAATTTGAACTATCTAAGTCAAATATTTTGGCAGATAAGAGGGGAATACGGTCATTTTTTAGAAAAAATGCGTTTAATTTGTACCATTCCTGCCCTCTATCTGCCAAACTATTGTACTTAGAGTGCTGGAATTTGGTAGACTTATGTATTTTGACGTGTAGATTACAGAAAAATTATAGAAAACCTTGTTGCAGAATGTTATCATAGCGTTTTCGAGCAAACAGAAACGATTTTTTTTTAAAAATGCTAAAAAATGACCTACATCCACCCCCCCCCCTTAACTTTCAAGCTAATGGACTTAGAGAATTCAAATTTGGTACACAAATATATTTTCACGTATAGATTACAGGAAAATTATAGAAAACATGATTGTATGTGTTGAACATAGCGTTGTCAAGGAAATAAAAATATTTTTGAGCGTTTTTTTTAACATATTGGCTTAAATTTAGTGTTATAACTTTGACAGCACTATGATCATCACTTTCTCTATAATTTTCCTGTAATCTACACCAAAAAATATATTTGTGTCCAAAATTTCAGCTCTCTAAGTCAAATAGTTGGGCAGATAAGGGGGGGAGACTTGTACGGAACCCTCGGTTTTAGTACTAGTTACACTCGTACTTGCCCAATATTTAATTTTACTAATGTTTTAATTCTTACATTAAAATATTTGTTAATTCACCTTTCATTAAAGATTACTTATTTATTATTTTTTTTTGTATTTAATTATTTTACTTTAAGTTTTGATTTATTTCATTTTAACATTTTAACATTTTAACATTCTACGATTTTGTATTTAGTTTTGTTTGTGTTTAAATGTTATAATGTTTAATAATTTTGTTTATCCTTTTATTTTTTTAAATCTAAATTTAGTTAACTTTAACTATGACCCCGAAATTCTTAAATTCATAAAAATTCTTATCTTCAAGTCTTATTATGACTGTCTTACGTTTTTTTAAGCCGAATCTAAAGTCCATTAAACCCCATAACCTCAAACTTTTAACATAACCTTAAAAATAACCTAAAATTTGACCTCAAAATTTTTAAATCAGGAAAAAATTTAGATTTATCACGGTGGGCTTGGATTAAGTTCAACCCAAAAGTTCGTGCACATCGCCGTTTTCTTTTGGGGTTACTTTGGTGATGTCTTCTGATTATTTTAAGACAAAAATGAAAATAATCGGTGGAGGAAAACTGAAATTATCTTGATTTTTCATTTTTTTTCATTGGTTATTTTATGTAATTTCTTCAAAAAAAGTTTTTCTATAATTTTTTTTATACAAAAGTTGTATTTCGGTTTCAGTAAAAAATCTTTATAAGAGTTAATAAATTAAAAAAATTGTAACTATTAAATTTGTTAATAATTAATGGAAAAGCCTGGTTTTTCTTTGATTTTTTAAACTTAACTCGTCTTGTATTTACATTGGACTAAAATTGTCAAAAGATGAATAAAATAACATAAAATTCTCTGTAAAACTAAAAAAAATAGACCTTCCTACGTTTTACCATTCCTTAAATATGAAACGTTAAATTTGCCATTTAATGAAAATTTTAAACTTAGGAGCCCATTATTTGATAAATTCTTTTATTCAATGGCCTAATATAAAAATTCTAATATTTTTATATTAGAAAAAAGAATATAAAATTCTTTTTTGAAGAATTTTAGATAGATAAAATTAATTTATCTTTAATGGTATGAAAGTTACAGAATTATGAATCTTTGAATATTGACCATTTGCAAGTTAACAAATAATTAACTATTCAAAAATTTGTTATTTGTCATGCCAGTGAACCAAAGTTTTTGCGATAACTGTTTTTAATAATTAAAAATGTCGAAAGTAGGAACACAATGAAAATCGGTCAAAAGTTTGTTTCCACTACTGGGAAAAAAAATGTTGACCTTCTAGAACACAATAAACAAACTTTTGACCGATTTTCATTGTATTCCTGCTTTCGGCATTTTAAATGATTAAAAACAGTTATCGCAAAAACTTTGGTTCACTGGCATGACAAATAAAAAAATTTTAAATAGTTAGCCCGAAATTTTAAAAATAAAGATTTTTAAGTCTGACTGTGAGTGCTTTATGTTTTGTGGTCGCTGAAGCCGAATCTGAAGTCCATTTAACCATATCACGCCATAATTTTAAAATAACCTCAAAAACCCAAAAATTTGACCTCAACCCAAATAGCACGTAATGTTGCTGCCACGTTGCCTCAATGTTGTCCATGTACACTTTGCTGCAACGTTGTCCTGCAATGTTGCTGCAACGTTGCACTGCAATGTTCAAAATATAGCAGTTCAAAATTTTATAAAGGCTTCATTAACTTTTAAAAATGGTACTTAGTAAAGATGAAAATTACGGAATAAAAGGAAAGTTCAATTAATGCAAATTACGTTAATTGTTCATTTTTTGTATAACCAACGTTGTATTTGATCGTTGTATTGAGCAACTATTTTACTGCAACGTTGCAGCAACATTACAGAGCAACATTGCAGAAACATTGTAGTGCAACGTTGCGGCAACATTGCAGGAAACGTTGCAGCAATATTGCGCGGTAACATTGCCAACATTGCACGGCAATGTTACTGCAACGTTGTACATATTTGAATTTAGTCAAAATGAGACATATATAAAATTAAGTTTTTGGATCAGTTATCAGTCTGTGAGAGTAAGAGATCTGGTATAGTATCTTTGTTGTAGAATTTCTCAATTTTATATTGGAAGTGAAAAAGTCATATATTTAATAAATTAACTTTACTAAATAATTAATGTAAGTGGTTTAGCTTTCAAAATGTGATTGAATAAAACAATTAAACAATTTACTGTGGATTTATTTAATTATTCTTGATCAATAATTCAAAAGGAAAGTTCGTTAATAACATGTGCTCACTTTAGTATAAGTGTATTTAAGTTCCCGATCTTTGTGTTTTACCTATAGAAAGATAAACTATTATAAAACTTCTTTTTTTTTTTAATTTTGAGAACATTTATGAGTTATCTTTCTCTTTTGTTTAACAACAATTTATTGGATTTACAATTTTATTCCGCCAAATTGTATTGTTAGAGGAAGTTACAAGTGGAGAGAGGAATAAGTCATTGCTATTATAATGAAGCAAGCATTGCGCAGGACATCATATATCTCATGAGGAGTATAGGCTATCTTCTTCGATACCGTCATTGATTGTATCTGTCTTCACAGTCTTTCGTTCCTACTGGAAGGGATCATTTAATTTTGTCGTCAAATCAGTTCACACTATTTCATAAGTATACAAGAAATACTACTCGTTTCCAGAGATGTTCTTATTCTTAAAATGGTTTTAAGTTGAATGATCTTCAACGTGGATTAATGATTTAAGAATTTATAAAATTATTCTTGACATGAGGAATTTTTAAAAGCTCTTACAGACTATTTTATTGATTTTAATTCTGAAATTTAATTCAAACAGATATTTATTTTTAAAAAATTTACATTGAATCACTGCCTAAAAATGGATGCTTTTTATACTGAAATTGATAGTATTTATCAGGCAATTTCTCGTACAGAAACTAATTTTAAAAAGATTGGGAAAGCAAATATAAATCTAACGGTGGTAAAAGGTAGATTAGAATTGTTGAATCAGCGCTGGAAGTCAGCTCAGGCATTGGATTTGAAATTGCAAACTTCTATCTTAGCAGAGGATAAATTAAAATCTGAATACTTTCAACGGGCTCAATTTCTTAAGGTGGAGGAAGCTTATTTGCACGCATTGGATTATCTGAATTGTCATTTACACCAATTGACTTTAAATGAAAACCAAAACTCTTAAACTACAGCATCTAGTGAACAGGATACTTCAGTTTGCAGTGAGTCTACCCATGTCAAGTTGCCTCAAGTAAGCACGGTGTGTTTTAAACTTAATTAACCCAAAGGTCCTGGCATCTGGGATTTTCTTGATTTTGATTCTGGAGTGTGAACACATGATTTTACAACAAAAATGAAAATAATCGCCTGAGTCGTTTCTGAGAACATCGATTTTTATTAAAAAAAAAGAAAATTCATATTTGCTTTAAAAATTTCCATTTTAGAAAAAACTTTTCGTATAGAAGTTACATATAATAAAAAAAGGAATATTTTTTATTAAAACCTTTTCCTCACATAATCAATAGTTTCCGAGATAATTGAAAAAATGACATTTTACACATATTTTTTAATCAAATTAGCTCAAAATTGCGGGTACCTTTAATTTTCTCGTTGATTTTCAATGTATCATGTAAACATATGATTTTCCAACAAACTGGAAAGGTATAATAGTTTACATACAATAGTTTACATATTTCATTTATCGAAAAAGTTTAATTAAATTTATTATTATACACTGAGAGAAATAGATGCTACGAGTTACCATCTAGATGGTACCAGATACCATATCTGATCTTATATATACGGACAAGAATCTAGATGGTACGGGATAGCATCTGGATGGTACGGGTTAGCATCTGATAGCATCTGGATGGTACGATGTAGCATCTAGATAGTACGGTGTAGCATCTCTGATGGTAGAGTGTAACATAACCTCTCTACCATCAAAGATAGTAAAGTTCTTACCATCTATTTCTCTCAGTGTAGTTTGATAAAATCAAATCAATGTTGTAAAATGTTATAAAGATGTTAAACATGCTTGACTTTTGGCATACAAATAAAATTAATTATCTCTTTTATCGTTTAAAGTATTCCTATGTAATTTGCTTCACGTAAACATTTTTTTGTTGTTGTTAAAATAAATTTCTAAATCGACAATTCTCAAAAAAGGCTTGGGAAAATATATGCATTTTGTTGGAAAATCATATGTATACATGACACATTGAAAATCAACAAGAAAATTGAAGGTACCCGCAATTTTGAGCTAATTTAATTAAAAAATATGTGTAAAATGTCATTTTTTTAATTATCTCGGAAACTATTGATTATATAAGAAAAAGGTTTCAATAAAAAATATTTCTTTTTTTATTTTATGTAACTTTTATACCAAGAGTTTTTTTCTAAAATGGAAATTTTAAAAGCAAATGTGAATTTTTTTTTTAAATAAAAATCAATGTTCTCAAAAACGGCTCAGGCTATTATTTTAATTTTTGTTGTAAAATCATGTGTTTACACTCCAGAATCGAAATCAAGAAGAAAATCCCAGATGCTAGGACCTTTGGTTTAAATAAGTTTAAAACTCACCGTGTAAGTTTACCTGAATTTTCAGGGAAATATACCGAGTAAGAAAATTTGGAGATTTATTTCAAGCTCTTATAATTCAAAATGAAAGTCTAGCTCATGTCACACGTCTACACTATTTAAAAACTTCTTTAAAAGATGAAGCCTCTCAATTGTTAAAGCATATTCCAATTACGAATTCGAGTTTTATTGAGGCTTGCAATATTTTAAAAGAACGGTCTGATAATAATAGAGCTTTAATATGTGCTCATATTCAGTCTTTTATGGATGTTCCTAGAGTTAACAATAATTCAGTTAAGGGTTTAAATTTGTTATACAATACAGCTAATGAAGCATTAGCAGCTCTTAAAAATTTGAAACGGAAAGTTGATGATTGGGATGACTTATTGGTTTTTAGTATTTAAATTTGGTATAAAATTCGGTTTTTTGATATTTAGAGCATTGTTCTGTTTATTCTGTTATAGGGTGACCATCTGTCCGGGTTTCCCCGGACATGTCCTCTTTTTTGATGAGCTACTTTTGTCCTACAGGGTTTTTTAAAATGTCCGGGTTTTGTCCGGGTTTTTGTAAATTTGCGATCTCTTTAAGTTGTAAATAATAATTCCCTTTTTAGCAATGCTTTTAGCAGAAAATATTTTCTGAACTAATTAAAATAGAACAGCTTTTCTTCGCCATACCCGCACACAATGCGAATGTAGAGAGAATTTTTCAGTTAATAAACAGCCAATGGACGAAAGAAAGAAACAGGGGCGATGTTTCGGAATGTTCGGGAGGGGCGATATATGGGATAGAAAGAGATAGCACCATAGTGCCATCTCTCTCTCTTTTACACAAATGTAAGATTCTTGGGGCGGGGGGGGGGGGGCAAAGCGGCCGCCCCAATCGCCCCCACGTAAAACCGCCACTGGAAAGAAATCGCCTTAAAACTCTTGCCATTAAAGGGATTATTCAAACTACATTCAATTTTAAAACTTTAGACTGCAGAGAGTTTTACAACTTAGTTTTGGAAAATGAACCACTTTTGTCTGAAGTTGGAAAATCCTGAAAATACATTTTGATGCTTTCCAAAATTTAATAAATATTTTTAAAATTGTTATTTATTAATATTCGTTTAATAACACAGCCCCACAAAAAAAAGACATTTTGTCTGAGATACTACACTAATCTATTTCTATGTATTTTTCTTCGATGTATCTGAATCCGAAGTCAGAATCGCTAGATTGGTTTTACTTTTTGAGTTAATCTCAAAAAAAATTTTAAACACAAATCAAATCCAAAAAATATTTTCTTTTTTACCGGCACACTACTCTAGTGTATTCTTATGTATTTATCTCCGCTGAATCTGAGTCAAAATAACCAAATTGGCTAATTTTTTTTTGATTATCTTAAAAACCTGCTCAAAAACATGAAAAAACAAAAATTTGAAAATTATGAACAAAAAAATACACAATTTTCAATATTTTGTTTAGAAACTAAAGCCCAAATAATACATATTTCTAAAATGTCAAATTAATTTTAGAATCTGAATATAAATTAAATTATGGGCCACATGTTTAATTACATTTTTTGTTTCTGAAATAAATTGGCTAAATGTAGCAATTGTACGTTGCCTGGAAAAGTATTTTTAAGGTTATGGCATCTTTTTTCAACATTTGTAGTTATACTTCCAAAAAATTAGTTATGGTCACTAGGGTGGTCCAAAAATGTACAGTAAAAAATTTTTTTTGAAATGTTCTACTGCTACCCCCCAAAAAGTTTTCAAATCGAAAAAAAATACCCGTATTTTATAATTTTGAAATCGGACAATATTTAGGTGTGGCTCAAAGCTCTTGAAGTTTTCCATGTATATTGTATGGGAAAAACGCACTATTTCGTAAATTTGCAATAAAATCGTTAAAAATCACTTAAATCATTTATGCACTGAATCAGTTCTTAAAAAGTGTTTAGAAAACAGTATTCCATAATTTATTTATTAATTTGTTGATATTAACTATTTTTTATGCACTTTCAAAACACCACCAAAATTAAAAAAAATCAAAAAATTAATAATAGTTTAATATCAACAAATTAATAAATAAATTATGGAATACTGTTTTTTAAACAGTTTTCAAGAACTGATTCAGTGCATAAATGATTTAAGTGATTTTTGACGATTTTATTGCAAATTTACGAAAAAGTGCGTTTTTCCCATGCAAAATACATGGGAATCTTCATGGGCTTTGAGCCACCCCTAAATATTGTCCGATTTCAAAATAAAAAATACGGGTATTTTTTTTTCGATTTGGAAACTTTTTGAGTAGCAGCTAAACATTTCAGACTTTTGTCTTATGGACCACCCTAATGGTCACCCTAGTTTAACTCAGTGATACAGTACTCAGGAAAAATATGTATGGTGATAAAATCTCGATATATATTTTAGGAATTTATGGTCAAAGAGACAGATTTTCAAAATTTTAATTTTTTCACTAAAAATTGATTTTTTTATATTTAGACTCACCTACAGCCTATACTGCTATACTGACTGGTACGATACTAACAATGATCTTCATGGTGATAAAAACTCGATTCATTATTCAGGAATTTGCAATTGATTAATTATATTTTCAAATATTTTATTTTTTTTTATGAAATCAAATTTCTTTTATATAGATCATTAGACTCACTTGAAGCCTACAATATTTACTGGTATTGTAGGCAATTACGGTTCTACAAAAAGTTTTGTAATCTCAACAAAAACATGTTCGATGCAAAAAGTTACGTAAAGTAAAAATTCCTCTAACTGTCAATACAATTTGTGAAATGACAGTTTGCCAAGTAAAGTATTTTATGTTTACCTAAATTTAGTTTCTTAAATAGGTCAATTTACAATTAATTTTTTTTATAAACAATTAGAAATGATTGTAAAATTTGATAATTTATTCTTTAAATTGGTATATGTTGTAGAAATAATAGATATAAGAATGCGAAAAAAATAATAAATTAATGAATTAAAAAAAATGTAAGTTTTAAGAAAAAATATGCTTTTAAGACAGATACAAAAACTTTGCGTGAAGTAAATAGTGTTGAATTGTTGAATAAAAAGGACATCGTCACCTTAATAAGCAAACCTCGTATTTCCATTTAACGCTACTTAACAGGTGAGAAAAAAAAATGTTTATACGCATTAAATTGGATGTTCAAGCGGAAGTAAAAGTTTCATTAGATCCGTAACGATTATTTTTTGTGTATTAGTGTAAAAATCAGATATTTCATTTACATTACCATATTTATATCACGCTTATTCCTTTTAAAAATGGAGTTATGAGGTTAGTGCTTCAAGTAAAGAAAGTAAAGAAACATTTTTTTGAATTACGAGGTTAGTACGGTCAGGTATAGGTTTGAAACGTTTAATATAGAATTATTAAAATTTTTTTGCGAGGTTAAACTCAACCATCTTCAACACCCCCATGGGAGTAGATAGGCTGAGAGGTTTCTGTATAGTAGGAATCTGTTACCGGCATCACCGACATTTTTTTAAGCAAAATTAGGATTGCGGCATATTGCGCAATTTGAAAGAATGATTTTGTGGAGGGTGCATTCCTTAAGGATGACGCAACGAGGTTCTTTGTCTTAACGTGTGGGAAAAAGTTTTGACATTATTAATATTAAAATTCTTATGAACTATATTTTGACAGGTTTATAACCAGTGGCGTAACTTGGTTTTGAGGGCCCCTCCGCAGAAAGTAAAATTGGGCCCCTTCGGAAATTTCAAACAAAATTTTAAACTATCCCAGTTTTAATCAATTCAATTTTTTTTTGTATGAAAAACTGTTAATTTCGTTTTTTATTTGTTAAAATATATGGACATATCTCCGGAATCTTTAACTTTTATGTCCCTTGGATATATCTAGATGATTTTGATATATTTTTTATTGATTTTTGTTTTAAAATGTGAATTATAATATGAGTTACTTCTCTCAATTGATATATAAATTTGTAGCTTAAAGAAGGGTCTATTAAATTTTAAATGTTCGACTTTACTTTTGCGAGTCGACTTGTCCCTAACCCTAGTTTTGAATGCTTTAAGTGATGAAAAATAAAAAAATTGGGCAAGTACGAGTTACACCCGTACCAAAATCTAGGGTTCCGTACATTTACGAAACAAAGATGTACCTTATTAACAAACAGAGAGCTCTAATTTGGTACACATATGTATTTTCACGTGTAGATTACAGGAAAATTATAGGGATTAACAGTCAAAACGTTGTCAAAAAAAGAAAAACTGCAAATTTTCGAAAAAAAAGTTTTTTCCTCATAACTTTGAAACTATTTGAGCTAGAGGGCTGAAATTTGATACATTGGTATATTTTTATGTACAGATTATAAAAATTAATTGGAACGTACAAATTATGGAAATACTTCTACCTTCAAGTACTTGAAACTTTTGCTTAAGAGTACAGGCTTGTATTTCATATAAATAACATAAAAATCAAGAATTTTTTTTAGGGGGAGGCCCTGAAATTTTTATAGGGTTTTAGGGCTTATAACAGTCTTGATTATAGGTCCTGTGACAGCCTTAATCAAGCCTGTTATAAGATTAAAAATTCTTTTTTGTTTTTTTTCATAATTTTTCAATTATTTTGAAAAAAAAGTGATAACAATTTTCAATTGCGTTTTATATCGTTTTTTTAAATTCTGAGTATACAAATAAAAATTTTATTGGTTTGAGGGGTACTGTAGGACAATTAGGGTGAGCTCTAGCATAGGGGTCTAAACCTCTTTTTGGTGATTTTTTGAATTTTTTTTTTTGTGACCTCATAATATTCAATTTTATTTCTAAACATAATTTTTCCATAATCTGCATTCAAAAATTCACGAGTGTACCAAATTTCAGCCCTCTAGCTCAAATAATGGCAAAGTTAGAGAAAAAAAACTTTTTTTTCGAAAATTTGCAGTTTCTCCTTGACAACGCTATGGCCATCAATTCAGATCATGTTCTCTATATTTTTCATGTAATCTACACGTGAAAATACTTATGTGTACCAAATTTCAGACCTCTAGGTCAAATAGTTTAGAAGTTAAGGGGGGGGGGGAATGGTCCATTTTAATGCACTTTTGCTAAAAAAAGTTGTTATTTCCTTGACAACGCTATGAACATCACCTTGAATCATGTTCTCTATATTTTTCGTGCAATCTACACGTGAAATTTATGCTAAAATTTGTATTTTTCGTTAATGACTTGAAATTTTTTTTCTATTTTTTTTTAATAATAATATAAAGTTAAAAAAAATTACGGGGATAAAAAATGGTTTTCTGAAAAATTTTATACAATGAGATTTTATTATTTTTTTGGACAATATATTTTATTAATACATAGTTTAAAAATTAAATTTTTAATTTTCTAATATTTATTTATTTATATAAATAATTGATTATAATGTTACAAATAAAAAGAAATTTTTAGAAAAATATATATATATATAAAATTATTATAATTATTTTGATTATAATATTTTAAATAACAAAAACATTGAAGTAAATATGAAACGAATAAAAATAATTTTTTTGAACAAAATCGTTATTCTATTATTTTATCTTCTTCTAGCTCGATTTTAACCAGAATGTCAAGGGGTCTACGTCTTTAACTTTCTGCTCCCGTTCCTGCTTCTCTTGACTTCCCCCTTGGATTTTCGAATCCCCAGCTGCATCCTGATCGCGTGCTCGTAGAAATTTACTTCTAACTCTGAATTTGTTTCCATGTCAGACTCCTCTACTTCTGCAGCGTTTTCATGAAAATTGACCTCCTGTAGATCGTTCTGAGAATTATTGGTGTCAAAATCAAATCCATCTCCCAATAGCGTTTTTATGTCGGGTCTACATTGCAAGAAGAACACAAAGTCTTCCATCTGTTTTACTTCAACAACGATTCCCATATGCTCGAGAAAGTACTTATCCTCACGAGATGGTATTTCATTAAACAGACCGTATTTTTTAACCACTGACGCCAATGTTATGGAATCTGTGAGCCTTTGTAAATCAATGCAATTATTGACCAACTCAATTGGTAGATGGAAAATCATTTTGAAGCCTGAATAGTTATTTTCGTTCTGCAACAAACAAATAATCCAAAAATTATTTATATAATTTGTTTAAAAAATTAAATAGTTTAAATATTAACATTAAAAATTGAATAAATTAAAAATTAAAATACTAAAGTCATTATTATTGCTAAATGAAAAAAATAAAAAATAGTTCAACTTGAATAAATTAAATTTATCGTTTAAAATATTTATAAAAATTGAATAAAAAATATAATTAATATATATAATTGGTAAATAAATAAAAATGGTTTAACTTAAATAAATTAAATTTATTCCTAAAAAATATTTATAAAAAAATGAATAAAATATTATTAACATTGAAAAATTTAATAAATTAAAAATTAAAGTACTAAATTATTATTATTGACAAATAAATAAAAAATAGTTCAACATAAACAAAGTAAAAAAAAGATTATTATTATTATTAAAATTAAATTAAAGTTAAAAAAATACAAATTTAAAAAATTACTTACCAAAATTTCTTTGAATTAAAGATCCACTCTCCTAATCCAATATCCACTGACCATGCCGTGAACTTTTGCTCGTACCCCGTTAAAGTTTAAAATAACAGGCGAAAATGTATCTACAGCCCCATTGAAAATATCTCTAGATCAAATGGTTAATCCAGTGATACACAGTTCTTTGAAGGATTCAATGTTGCTATCTTCCAGGCATTTCCTAGGCGCTTATACAAGTACCAGCATTGTTGCGTACCCGTTCATTTTTTTCTGTATCGCTTTAACATTCAAGATTTGAAAAAATAAATTTAAAGAATAAAATTTGCAAAAACACTAATTCAAAAAATTTTATTCAAAACGTTTTTATATAAAATGTAATAAATAAAGTTTTTTTAATAAATTATAAATGACAAATAAATATTTAAAAAATTTAAAAAGTAAATTTAGAAAAAAGTTTAATAAAGAATATATTTAAAAAAAATGTTCAAGTTTAATTAGAATTTATTGAACTAGTGAAATTAATAAATAGTTTTATTATAGATTTTTAAAAAAAAATCAAAATAAATTTAAAAAAGTTTGAATAAAATAATTTTTTTTTTAATAAATTAGAAAACAATTTTATTTTATACAAAATTCCTTTTTTAAATTGATTAAAAATGTTTTTAATTAATCAAAAAATATTATTACTTTTACTCACTTTTTTCACTAAAATCGAAAAAGAAATCACCACAGTACACCGCACTATGCTCGTGTCAATGATCCAATTAAGAGGTCACTTTTAATTAATATGAGCCTCCCATAGAGCCAGCCGCTTTTTATATAACCGGACCCATAGTTTACAAATTGCGGAATTAGAAAATTAGAACCTAAAATCCTTTGATGTTCCCGCACATTATAAAATTTGTAGGTATTTATTTTTTCACTAATTTTCTGAAAATGATTATTTTTTATTTTCTTTTTTAAACTTATTTCTTCTCTCTTTAGTTTTTATATAGGGGAGTGGGCACCAAGATGAACATTTCGTATAAAATTTCTGTGAAGGCGATAGCGCCTTATGAAGTTTTTGATGCACATTTGATGAAAAACACCTGTTTGTTTTTTTTCTATACACATACCACGTAATTTTGTGTCTAAAAAAGTTTCGTTACAGTTTTTTCTTTATTAATATAAATATATAAATATAATATAATATAAATATAAATATATAAATAATTATAATATTATTTATTTATCGTATAATAATATTCTAAAATGATTTTACTAATATTGTGTTTGTATACAAATTTTTACAGGGGCTCAAAAATGGTGTCATGTACTCTTAGATGGACAGACGCCAATTTTCGTTGTATTTATTTTTATATTATCGATTATACACTTTCTTCAATAATTTTTTAAAACATCTCATTGAAATTTTTTATTTTCCGCCATGATTATGATGTTATCGTTTGAGATTTTGATATATCAATATTTTTCGATATCTTATTACTTTATGACTGTTAAGCTATTAAATTGAAGTTTTTGGAAATGTTCGTTTTTGATAAATTCAGTAAAATGCGATTAAATATTAGTTTAAGAATTGTAACTCGATGTCTATTTTTTATTTACCACATTTTTCAGAGAGTTTTAAGAAGGTGTCCATCTTGGGGACACTTCTTTATAAAAACTTACAGATTTAATTTCATTAAGGGTTTTCGATGTGCCACAAGTTTCTTTCAAAATAGATAAATAAACAAAATGATTATAGTCAAAACGGTTAAAATAGAGGGACAAGTTTTGCGAGTTCATAATTTCTAAAATAATTAAAATTTTCTATTTTCTTTTGTTTAATATTAATCCTTATTTTAGTAACTTTAAATTCATTTGATACAGTCATTAATGTTTATTATTTTTTTTCTTTTTCATCACTTAAAACATTCAAAATTTCATACCGGCTGAAAATTTGATAACTTACTGAGTATGTGCAAAGAACAGAAACATAAGTCCGGCAGCTAGTTAGCGGTACAGTGGGTGGCAGTAGGGGGGTAAAGTACCCCAAAAAACGGGTTTTCCAATATCATTTCACACCCGTTAAATCCTTATATAAACCAAAGTTTACATTCATACAAATGTAAAAATGCCAGTCTGGTAGTCCCTGGCCTCCCTACTGAAAAATCCTATATATGGATTCCTATGAGAATCCACGTAGGATCCTATATAGGATCCTATATAGGTATTGTCCTATAGCAATCCACGTGGATTCTCATAGGAATCTATGTGGATTCCTATAGGTCGCCTATAGGACAAGTCCTATATAGGATCCTATGTGGACTCTCCTATAGGAATACATGTAGGATCTCATATAGGATCCTGCATAGGCGTCCCAAAAAATTTTTGTACACCCTCCTACATATGATCCTACGTAGGTTCCCATATAGGATCCTATATGGGAACCCATATAAGATCCTACATGGGTACCCCCAAAAAAATTTTTTGTACCCCTTCCTCATGCGCAGTCGTCTTTTACGTATTCTACAATACTTACGCCTGCGCAGTAAATATTTTTCGTCCTTATAATGGTGCTTAATGTATATTTGAATAAAGTTGTTAAAAAAACACAATTAATTCTGTGTACATAATTTTTTTTGGGCGCCCATAAAAGATCCTATATAGGATCCTATATGGGAACCTACGTAGGATCCTATGTAGGGGGGTTTACAAAAATTTTTTTGGGACGCCTATGTAGGATCCTATATGAGATCCTACATGTATTCCTGTAGGAGAGTCCACATAGGATCCTATATAGGACGTGTCCTATAGGCGACCTATAGGAATCCACATAGATTCCTATGAGAATCCACATGGATTCCTATAGGACAATCCCTATATAGGATCCTATATAGGATCCTACGTGGATTCTCATAGGAATCCATATGGATTCTATATAGGATCCTATGTAGGATCCTATATAGGATTTTTCAGTAGGGCTGTACAAACCTGGTCTGGCAAAGGGTTAACAAGGTGAAAAAATCGGGTTTCTCAATATCATTTCATACCGATTAAAACCTTAATAAAATGAAAGTTTACATTCGTACGAATGTAAAAATACCAGTCTGGCAGTCCTGAGCCGGTACAAACTTGGTCTGGCAGCAGTCTGAATATGTGCAGCCCCCTGGCGCTACACACGTCATTAAGTTAGTAAATATCAAGTTTCCAGAAAAATGGTAAAAACAAAAATTGTAGAAAATGAGTTTCTCTATTACTTTTGTGTAGAACTTTTTTTTCTATTTACCCACATTTTTGAGTTATAATAATTTAACGTAAAAAATTGGGAATTTTAATCAGTTTTACAAAATTTACCACTTCCAGTGATACTTTAGATAAAAATGTTGTGAATAAATCTTATAGAGAATAAAAAAATAAGTAAGTTTTCTATTTGATACTTTTAAAATTAATGTATTGTGTAAATTTTGTATTAATTAATTAATTTTAACAATAAAAAATGATATTATTAAAAATTACCAGGCAAGTGCGAGTCGGACTCGCGCACAGAGGGTTCCGTCCACGAACTTAAAAATGTATTAAAAACATTTTTTTTAATTATTTATTTTTAATGGTTCATTTGCAATAAACCTAAATTTATTAATTTGGTTTTTTGTTTTTTATTTAATTATTTTTAATTCTAGCGAAAAATTAAATCTGTATACGTTAGACTCTCATACTGTGAGAGAGACGAGGCCAGAGAACGTGGGAAAGAAAGAGTAACGCTGAGTGGGCGTTCTTACCTGTGCGCCCCACTACCTCTTCCCTTTCTCACCGAGCTCTATCGGTCGGCTACATACAGGTAGACACCGGCCGATTTTGATCAGATCTTCCCTGCGGGGCATTCGAAGTGCAACTCGAAGGTCTCCAAGTGAATTGGGAAATATTCTGAATTTTCAGGAACTTCTGAAAAATCAGAATATAGTGATCCAAGTGGGATTTCAGTAGGTGCTTCTACTGAAAACTCTGGGATTCACAAAATATTCATTTGGAGATGGATTTCATAATTTCAGAAACTTTTCTTCTGAAATTGGTTCTAAGGTGCTTCTTAGATATATTTCGGAGAAAATTTCTAAAATTTTACAAATCTGCGAATATTGAGAGTTTTAATTTTAAGGTTCTTCTTAAAATTAGATTCTCAAGGAAAATTTTCGATAATTTGTTTGGAGGTTCTTCTCTTTTAAATTTTCGAGATTTATTTAAAGATTCTAATTCTTGAAAAGTGGAACTTTATAGTCAAGGCGCATCTTGATATAAAGTTCTTACTAAAATTTGGTAAATATTTCAGAGGTGCTTCTTTGTAAGGTTTGCCAGATTCAAGTCGGTAATGATTAGGATTTGATTACTGAAAAATTTATATTAAGGTGCATCTTAATAAAAGTTTTCCTAGATAAATCTCGGGGATTTCTCAGAGGATCATCTCTGATAAATTTGAGAAATTTTATTCGTAGTCAAAGCTCAAAAATAACGCAATTTTCTTTATACATTATTTAAGGTGCTTCTTAAATATTTTTATAAAGTTATAATTCTTGAAAGTATGATTTAGGTGCTTCTAAATCTTTACTGAAAAGAGTGTTGCTTTCCCGTGTCGCGATTAACTAGCCAGATGAAATCTAACTCAGGGAGTAATTCTCGTTTAAGATGAAGTCTGTCACTAGATAAGGAATTCAATTTTACAAAATACTAGTCTCGGGTTTAATATGTCTTTCCAGAATTAAACTATCAAATTTTGTAGAATACTAGAATATTTTTGTAAATCTCTTCTAGTGGATTATTTTCTTGAGATTTCAAAAATATGAATTCTTTAAGAATAGTTGATTTAGACGAAAAAGTAGAAATCCAAGGTAAATCCTGATTTTTATTTAAAGGGTGTTTTTGAGCATATTAGTGAGTTTAGCTAAACTAGTTTCTCAGGATAGGTCTTTCTAGATAATATGATAAAGTTAATGGTGAACTTGATTTTATTATTTCTTTATTTTTATTTTGTTATAGCGGCAGTTAGTACTATAGCAAATTAATATAGAGCGGCAGGCCTGCGACTAGAAGAAGCGATAGATTAACAACTGATTGACAGAAGTTAAAATTTTCTGTATTTAAAAGAGCACAGAATTATTTGGTTTATATCGAGTCTTGAAAAATGATAAATTTATTTTATTTTATATCGAAGCTTGCTCTCATTCTCTTAATTTATTTATTTTTTTTGTCTTATTAAATTTCGTTAAATTTCACTTAAATTCATTTATTTTCATTTCCATTATTATTTTGTATTAGATATTAAGTTTATTGAATATATATTTTGTTATTTGGTTAATTATGTGTTTTACTGTGTTTTTCCTAAACCCATGCGACTGACAAAATTATTTGAACTAATTTCTTTTTTTTTAACTTAAGACTGAAAAGATTTTGCTGAATAAAAGTTCAATAATGTGATTTATATTTGCTTAGATTGTTTAAATTCTAAATGTTTGAATTTTGCAACCAATTCTCTAGTAAAACTTTAAGGTTGAATTTCTCTTTAAGTATTTAACATTTTTTTGAATTATATCTGAAGTAACTTTGGCACAAAGTTTAAGCTTAAGAAAAGATTCTAATTGCTAGAAAAAAATAATATTAAATTATTTTTGAATCTTTAAACATCTAGATAACCTAAAATTGATTTCTAGTAAAGTAAAATTCAATCTTGAGATTTTGAGGTTAATATTAAGCATCCGTACCAGAGAAGTGACAACTCAAGAATTCTGGATCGGCGAGCGTCACTCCGGAGTCATTACGAAAAAAATCACTTCATTACACATTTCAATAATTCCTTAGTTGGGCTTCCGTTTCCGGTACCGTACAGTAGTGCACGCGTTTGTGAAGGGTAAATTGTTTTTTGGAAAATTTGGTTATTATTAGTTAAGGGTGGGTAGTGGTGTAAGTGAAAAGTGATGTGCAAAGTAAGGTGAATGGTTGGAAAAGAATGTAAGTAGAAAATAGTGTGAATGGGAAAGATAAAGAAGGTAAAAGGAAAGCTTGAATTTGTGAGGTTAGGTGGAAAGAGTGGGGTGTGAGTGAGAGAGGTAGAGTGAATGACGAGGAGAGCGAATGAACTGTAGGTAAGGTAGGGATCTAGAATGGCGAAATTTGAATCAAGTAGTATAAGCGGAAAAATATCGGAGATACGAAATATTATAGGCGAAATAAGAAAGGGAAAAGACGGGGAAATTATGAAGTGTCAGGACTGCATCGACTTACTTGAGTTTGTCAAGTTGTTGGTAAAAAGGTTCGATAAAGAATGGATAGAGGTGTGGGACAGAATAGAGATTGATAGGGACATAGAAGAAAAAAGAGATAAGCAGACGGAGGTAATAAAAAAGGAGATAGAAGGGATGGAAAGGAATTTAAAAAAGTGGGAGGAAAATTGGAAAATATGTGGAAGAGAATGAACAAGTTAGAGAAAGAAATATCGGATTGGAGTGAGGGAGATAGGAAGAATGAGAAGGGTGGATTGGAGATTGTAGAGATAGGGGAAAAGGAAGGAAGTAGAGAGAATGGAGAAGTAAGGGATGATAATTTGGAAAGGAAAATGAAAGAGTTAGCGAGTCAGCTTGAGTTGCTCGAGAGGGAAAAAAGAAAGCGGAACATCGTGATTAGAGGTTTGGAAGTAGGGTATAGGGATGGAAAAGAGGAAGTAGAAAGATTACCTACAGGAATTGGAGCCAAGGTAAAAATTAAAAAGGTTACGGGAATTAGAGGAGTAGATCAGGGGACAATAAAATTGTGGATAGTGGAGTTGGAAGATGAGGAGGACAAATATGAAGTCATGAAATTAAGGGGAAGGTTGAGAGGGAGTGGGAAGAGGATAGATGAAGATAGAACATGGAGAGAGAGAAGGATAAGGTGGTTCTTGGAAGAGAAAGCGTGGACAGAAAGAAGAAAAGGGGGTGAGGTAAGGATGGGGAGAGATTGTGTCTGGGTGGATGGAATAAGATGGAAAGTGAGAGAAGAGACAGGAGAGGTTATAAAAGTGTGATTGTGTGTAGGTATGGAGTGCATGGGTATGTTAGGAATGGAAGAAAGTGTGGGGGTAAATGATGAATGTGGAATAAATGGAGAAGAGAGAAAAAGAGTGGATAGTAAGGAGTGAGTGAGAGAGTATAGTAAAAGGTAAAAGGGTAGTCGATAAAAGGGATAAAGACAGATTTGTCAAAAGGAACGGGAAATGGAAGCCCAGGCACATGGCGAATAATAGGTTAAAATAATTAAAGATGGCGTTTAGATTTAAGTAGATTAAGATTGTAAAAAGGTAGTTATAAGAAATATATTGTAACAAAAATGTAAAGGAAGTGGAGCCCTCAAACCCGTTAAAGGGAGAGTAAATAAAGTATAATAATTCCTTAGTTACTTATTATTTGAATTCTTTGAGTAATAATAAATTACAACCATAATTTTTTTACTTTTATTAAAATTTATAATTTTTATAAGATATTTATAAGATTTTTATAAAATTAAAAATTTCCTGGAAAATAGACCGAGTTTTTATTCATGTAATTTTAAATTTTTAGAAATTTTTTTTTTTTTAATTTTAAATTTTTAAAGTAATTTAAACATAAAAATAAACATTTTGTATAAATAAATAATCTGAAACTATGAAATATTGTAGTTGTTTAGAAAGAAAAATTTCAGTTTTTTGGAAAAAATGTTATGATAAAAAAATTTAAACCACAATTTTTATGGTTTTATAAAAATCTCTACATAAATTTACACATTTCTGCCAATTCCCAAATTTTCATAATGAATAGGCTGAGCTCTAGCATAGTGTGTTTTTTGTCATTTTTCAATTTTTCATTAATAACTTTTGAAAGTTAAGTCTAGCAACGTTTGCTATATTTTTCCTGTAATCTACACGCAAAAATACCCAGGTATACCAAATTTTAAACCTCTAGGTCAAATAGTTTGAAAGATAAGGGGAGGGGACACGTTTTTTTTTTTAAAAAAAAAGTTTTTCCTTAACAACACTATGACCATCACCTCCAATCAGGTTCTCTATATTTTTCCTGTACTCTGCTTGCGAAAATACATATGTGTACTAAATTTCAATACTCTAGGTCAAACAGTTTGGGAGATTTGGGGGGGGGGGGTGGTAAATAGACATTTTAATGCATTTTTTGAAAAAAATCTTGTTATTTTCTTGACAACGCTATGAACATCACGTTCAATCATGTTCGCTATATTTTTCCTGTAATCTACAAGTGAAAATACATAAGTGTGCCAAATTTCAACTCTCTATCTCAAATAGTTTGGCCGTTAGGGGGGAGGGGGCAAATGGTTTTGGGCGACGGACAAACGAGTGAAAACATAAGGGTTCCGTTTTGAAACTTCGTGTCCGGAACCCTAAAAAGGAAAAAAATTGAGCTATCTATATGTTCTAACATTAATATTTTTTTTACTATCAAATGTACAAAAAAAATTAAAAGAACAAAAATTGTGGTAAATAAATTTCTCTACTATTTTTTAGCAGAACGTTTTTTCTTTTATTTTTTACGTTCTCTCCAAAAAATGTTTTCTTTAAATATTTTTTTTTATTGAAACATCATATAATAGTACCTTCAACGAATGCAATATTTTTTGTAATGTGGAAAGCGGTGTTAATTATTAAGATATATGAGGATAAAGTTCAACCCTTTAAACTGGAAATATGTGTAAGATTTGTTTGAGAAATACCAAGTTTCTAACCAAGCAATGAATTTTCTTTACAACCTGATCTCAAAATGAGTAGCGTACGATGCTCAATTTGAATCACATCAAAATGGAGCATCGTCGGCTTAAATTGAGCAATAGCTGAAATGGAAAAGCTGCACATGTTACCAATTTTATTGATTAAATGATAGTTTGACCAGAAAAAATTTGATCTTTCTTGACAACACATGTTACCAACTTGGAAATCTAAAATACTTATATTGCTATTAACCTAGCATAACCTGACACTTTCTATTTTCACTTTTAGTCCGTATTTTTCAAAAAGAGATATTATTCCATATGCCTTAAAATATAGTTTAGCAGCTTTTATTTTTAAACCTACTGTGAAAAAAGCTGGACTCACATTTGATGCAACTCATTTTGAGTGGGGTTTCAAATTACATTAATTACAAAAAATATTCCATTCATTGAAGGTACTATAATATGATATTTCAATAAAAAAAAATACCGGGCAAGTGCGAGTTGGACTCGCCTCACGGAGGGTTCCGTCCACGAACTTAAAAATGGATTGAAAACATTTTTGTAAATTATTTATTTTTAATGATACATTTCAATTATTCTTTAGTTTCTTATTATTTGAATTATTTGAATAATAATAAATTACGACCATAATTTTGCTACTTTTATTAAAATTTATAATTTTTATAAGATATTAATAAGATTTTTATCAAATTAAAAACTTCCAGGCAAATAGACCGAGATTTTTTATATAATTTTAAATTTTAAGGAAAAAAAAATTTTTTAACAATTTTTTAATTTTAAACTTTTGAAGTAATTTAAACATAAAAATAAACATTTTATACAAAAAAATAATCTGAAACTATAAAATATTGTAGCTGTTTAGAAGAAAATTTTTTTTTGGTAAAATTTCAGTTTTTTGGAAAAAAAGTTATGATAATAAATTTAAACCATAATTTTTATGGTTTTTTAAAAAATTCTGCAGAAAATTACACATTTTTAACCAATTCCCAACCTTTCAGGATAAATTCGCTGAGCTCTAGCATAGGGGTTTTTTTTGTCATTTTTCAACTTTTCATTAATAACTTTTGAAAATTAAGTCCAGCAACGTTCGCTATATTTTTCCTGTAATCTACACGCAAAAATACCTAGGTAAACCAAATTTCAAACCTCTAGGTCAAATGGTTTGGAAGATAAGGGGGGGGGGACACGTTTTTATTTAAAAAAAAAGTTTTTCCTTGACAACGCTATGACCATCAACTCCAATCATGTTCTCTATATTTTTCCTGAACTCTACTCGCGAAAATACATATGTGTACCAAATTTCAATACTCTAGGTCAAATAGTTTAGGAGATAAGGGGGGTGAGGGGGTTAATAGGCATTTTAATGCATTTTTTGAAAAAAATCTTGTTATTTCCTTGATAACGCTATGAACATCACGTTCAATCATGTTCGCTATATTTTTCCTGTAATCTACACGTAAAAATACATAAGTGTACCAAATTTCAACTCTCTATCTCAAATAGTTTGTCCGCTAGGGGGGGGGGGGGGTAATGGTTTTGGGCGACGGACAAACGAGTGAAAACATAAGGGTTCCGTTTGGACACTTTGTGTACGGAACCCTAAAAATATTTAAAGAAAACTTTTTTTGGAGAGAACGTAAAAAATATAAAAAAACGTTCTGCTAAAAAATAGTAGAGAAATTTATTTACCACAATTTTTGTTCTTTTAATTTTTTTTTTGTACATTTGATAGTAAAAAAATAATAATGTTAAAACATATAGATAAAGCTCAATTTTTTTCCTTTTTTAATAATATCATTTTTTATTGTTAAAATTAAGTAATTAATACAAAATTTACACAATATTAGTGTACAATATTTCTATTAAAGCTGGCAACAAAAATGTAATATAGTTGATTTAGAGTTTTTTTTGCTTTTATGCGTCAACATTTATTATTGGGCGCATTTTACAGCTGTAACTATTGTTTTTTTTTAAAAGTATCAAATAGAAAACTTACTTATTTTTTTATTCCCTATCATATTTATTCACAACATTTTCATCTAAAGTATCACTGGAAGTGGTAAATTTTGTAAAACTGATTAAAATTCCAAATTTTTTTACGTTAAATTATTAAAACTCAAAAATGTGGGTAAATAGAAAAAAAAGTTCTACACAAAAGTAATAGAGAAACGTATTTCCTACAATTTTTGTTTTTACCATTTTTCTGGAAACTTGATATTTACTAACTTAATGACGTGGGTAGCGCCAGGGGGTTGCACATATTCAGACTGCTGCCAGATCAAGTTTGTACCGGCTCAGGACTGCCAGACTGGTATTTTTACATTCGTACGAATGTAAACTTTCATTTTATTAAGGTTTTAATCGGTATGAAATGATATTGAGAAACCCGATTTTTTCACCTTTTTAACCCTTTGCCAGACCAGGTTTGTACCGGCCAGGGACTGCCAGACTGGCATTTTTACATTTGTATGAATGTAAACTTTGGTTTATATAAGGATTTAACCGGTGTGAAATGATATTGGAAAACCCGTTTTTTGGGGTACTTTACCCCCCTACTGCCACCCACTGTACCGCTAACTAGCTGCCGGACTTATGTTTCTGTTCTTTGCACATACTCAGTAAGCAGTTATCAAATTTTCAGCCGGTATGAAATGAGAAGGTCAAATTTGTCCGTGGCTCCCGGACTATGAGAGAAGCAAGGCAGTAGCCAGAAAAAAATTTCGGGGGTGCGGGTTTGTCAACAAATAGTCAAAGTAATGACTTTTTTTTTTTTAAATTTGAACAGCTGTCAAAAAGTTTTCTGGGAGGGGTTCAAACACCCCTTTCACCCCCCTGGCTACGGCCTTGGAGAGAAGTAACTCATATTAGAATTCACATTTTAAAACAAAAATCAATAAAAAATATATCAAAATCATCTAGATAAATCCAAGGGACATAAAAGTTAAAGATTCCTGAGATATGTCCATATATTTTAGCAAATAATAAACGAAATTAACAGTTTTTCATACAAATAAAAAATTGAATCGTTTAAAACTGAGATAGTTTAAAATTTCGTTTGAAATTTTCGAAGGCGGCCCACGACGGGTCTTAATTGACTTTAACCCAGAAGTGCTTGCACATCTCAGTTCTTTCTTGATTTTGTTTTTGGGATTCCTCCTGATGATTTTTAACATAAAATGAAAAAAATCGGTTGGGCCCTTTTTGAAAAAACTTATTTTTTAAATTTTTTAAAGAGGTTAATTAACATATTTTTACTAAAACAAGTGCAAATAATCGCTTCATCGACGTGAGTCATTAAAAATGGTATCAGAAAATAGGTCCTAGGTGCTGAGTATCTTTGAGTAACTTTACACCATAAAAATTAATGAAAAACAGTGAAAAATCGGTATAAAATTGAGTTTTTTTCAATATTACTCCCTCCCAGTACATACAAACCTCAAGTAACCCATAGAAGAATTAAAGAGTATGAAATTTTGAAGAAAATAAAAAAAAATAGAGTGCTTTATCTTTAAAACTTTCGGATTTATGACCTTCTAAAGTCAGATTTCAGCCAAAAATCTCTTTAAAAAAAATTTTCATTTTAGTTTTTGAAAAATAAAAAGTTTTCTATGCATCTAACGCATATATACTACTAAAAGTAAATTAAAATAGACTAAATTCTGAGTAAATCTGTGGTTAAATTATTATTCTATTTTTAATAGGATCGGAGTTATGATTTTTTTAAAATGACCCTTTTCATGAACTTTTTTTAAAATCAATTTTTTTGTAATTTTTTCGTTTTGCAGAGTGTTAATTGTAAAAATGGTCTTATCATATCTTTTTGTCTTATATTTTAAAAAAATGAAAGTCCAATTATGTCAATACGAGAGTCTTTACTCATTTTGAAAGATATTATTGCTTTCATAATGTTCATTAAAAGTTTTTGTTCCTAAATATTAAATTGGACTTTCATTTCTTTGAAATATACGATAAAACATTATGATAGGAGCATTTTTACAATTAGCACCCTGCAAAATGAAAAAATTAAAAAAAAATTGATTTTAAAAAAAAGTTCATGAAAAGGGTCATTTTAAAATTACTCAGAATTTAGTCTATTTTAATTTACTTTTAGTAGTAGATATGCGTTAGATGCATAGAAAACTTTTTATTTTTCAAAAACTAAAATGAAAATTTTTTTTAAAGAGATTTTTGGCTGAAATCTGACTTTAGAAGGTCATAAATCCGAAAGTTTTAAAGATAAAGCACTCTATTTTTTTTTATTTTCTTCAAAATTTCATACTCTTTAATTCTTCTATGGGTTACTTGAGGTTTGTATGTACTGAGAGGGAGTAATATTGAAAAAACTCAATTTTATACCGATTTTTCACTGTTTTTCATTAATTTTTATGGTGTAAAGTTACTCAAAGATACTCAGCACCTAGGACCTATTTTCTGATACCATTTTTACTGACTCACGTCGATGAAGCGATTATTTGCACTTATTTTAGTAAAAATATGTGACGCGGCGCTAAGAAAAGCACCTAAGCAGCCAAAAATGTTAGGTTATATTTGTAATTTTTGAAATGAAAATGTTCAAAAGGGATCAATTCTCAATACAAACTATTAATGTTTAAATCTTCATTATATCCAAAGTATTCAATAAAAACTGATGTTACTGTTACAGAATCAATAAAAAACGTTAAATCAACGCACAACTGACACAAACATAACCCTAAAATGATTTGCTTCATAGGTGCTTTTCTTCGCGACGCGTCACATATGTTAATTAACCTCTTTAAAAAATTTAAAAAATAAGTTTTTTCAAAAAGGGCCCAACCGATTTTTTTCATTTTATGTTAAAAATCATCAGGAGGAATCCCAGAAACAAAATCAAGAAAGAACCGAGATGTGCAAGCACTTCTGGGTTGAAGTCAATTAAGACCCGCCGTGGGCCCAATTTTACTTTCTGCGGGGGGGCCCTCAAAACCAAGTTACGCCACTGCGTGATGACTAAAATAAAGACAGTATAAGAAATAGAAGTAGAGAGAAAAAAAAGAAGGATATTATAATATACCCAAATCTTTCTTTTTACTTCTTAAAAATCAAAAAAACCTTTTCAATTATTTGACTTATTTTTGTAACCCCAAGGAAGAGTACACAGAAAAAACCTGAACTCATATTAAGCCCGTTTTTGCTCGTTTTGATACGCAGCGGAAATGAGATTCCCATTAATCTCTCAACACCTCAGCTTGTAGGTTTCTAACGTCGATTAGCCTTTGTGTAAACAATAAATTTAGATATTTGTACAACTGTCTCTCGATTCATTTACTCGTACACCTAACCCTCACTGTTCAACCACCGATAGATTTAAAAAATAATTTTCGTATGTTATGTTATTTATGACATAACATACGTTAATTTGGTGCATCGTCCTGTGTGTACAGAAAGGGTTAAATGGTTGAGAACATTTTGTACACTTTTTCTCTTTTCACATTTTTTCAAGGTTTTTAGAGAGCGAGAGAATTTTGGTAAACTTTTATTAGTGTTATTATTCTTTTATATGTATTATGTAAACCATTTTAATAATTTAATATGATATGTCGCAACCAAATGAACAAAATGAAAAAGTAACAAGAAATAAAACTAAAAATAACGAAGAATTGGCTAAAGAGGTTGAAAAAAATAATAAAATTAATCTTGATTCTAAAAGTGGACTTCCGATAAATCCTGATAACTCTATTATCACTCAAAATACCGGGGATTCTTTTGAATTAGACTCAACCATCAAAAATTTTAATTTGAGTGATAGTCTTACTAGTTCCACGATCCTTGAAAAAACCTTAACAAATAATCCATTAGAAAATACTCCTTATCCTGAATTATTTGATAAAACATTAATTGAGAAGCAATTAGAAATTGAGAAATTTGAAGAAACCTTAGAACGTAAAAATATCCTTGATCAAGAATTCGAATCGTCCCTAAATAAATCTCGTGAGTTATTAAATAAGTTTTTAACTAGTCCTTCCTTAAAAACAATTAAGACGGAAAATCAAATAAAAAAAAGAAACAAAAATGGCTAATGAAAATAATCCAGCTGGTAGTTCACAGAATCAGGGTATAAGAGATCCTAATGTACAAGTAGCATATTACCCCCACAATCAGACGATATGATTACGCGATGCAATTGAAGTAGTTCCATTATTTGACGGAAAAACAATGTCTCTAGAAAATTTTATTGATGGCTGCACAGAAGCAAAGCAAATGCTTCCTTTGGCGGCAGGAGGAAATTTAGTAAAAATGATACGATGTAAACTTATTGGCGAAGCTAGAAAAAGTGTTTTTGGTACAACATTCAATAATGTAGATGAACTTATAAATGCTTTTAAAAGATCGTATTTAATATCAAAATCGGTTTACCAACTGCAGGGTGAGCTAGGAAATACCTTTATGTGGCAAGAAGAAAATGTTTTATCTTACGCGACTAGACTTAAAGAAATATCAGAAAAAATTTTAGACGCTCATAAAATGGCAAATAATCAAGTAATCGATGAAAATTTTAGTACAGGGTTAAATAGAGATTTAATAGATTGTTTTATAAGAGGATTAAGGCCGGAGATAGAAATTCGAGTACAACGAGCAAATACATTAAGAGAAACGATAACTTCGGCAATAGAAGTAGAAAAAAGATTAAAAGCGAGTCAAGATTTAAGGAGAGATAAAATTCCAAATTCAGAGTTGGAAACACCACAAAGAAGTAGTAATATTCATCCACGTAACAATAAAGTAAATACTTTACAAGAAAATATAGTAAACTGTCAAATTTGTGGCGGAAAAGGTCACATTGCTCCAGTCTGTAATAAATTAAATATAAAAAATCAAACAGTTGCAAATCAACAATTTTTACCAAATCAACAACGTAATTTTTCAAATAGTCAAAGTCAACGGTTTAATACAAATCAATTTAGAACTTTTCAAAATTCAAATTTTAATCGAAATTATCAAACTCAAAATTTCAATCGAAATTTCCAGAATCCTAATTTTAATCAAAATTTTTCTAACCAAAATTTTCAAAATCCAAATTTTTCTAGACAAAATACAAATTTTCCTAAACAAAATTTTCAAAATTCAAAATTTTTTAAAAAACCAAAATATTCAATATCCAAATCAACAAAGATTTCAAAATAGACAACATTTTCAAAATCAATCGAATTTTCAAAATCAACAAAATTTTCAAAATAGTTATAACAGACCAATACATTCTAAAAATCAAAATCAAAAAGGTAACAGTTTTTCTCCTAATACAAATCCTAATTTACAAAGTTAACAAGCGCAAAATTCTCAAGTTAAAGTGATGTGTAATTATTGCAAAGAAGAAGGTCATCTTATAAATGAATGTGCTTTAAGAACTCGTAATAATGCTCGAAAATTACAACAGCCGCAATCGGGAAACTCGAGCAACCTTCTCTTAGTAGATGCGACAGAGGAGGTTTTGAGCGAGGAAACGCATCTTTAAACGTTAAAAATGAAAATAATATTAAAAAAGAAAATCAACCGGAAAATAGCGAACAAATTAATGCTACTATGTCAAGTAGTATCCCATATATTTCGATAAGAAATAGTAACAAATGTAAATGGTCGAGCTTATTTAAAAATTGCTAATACTTGTGTTGAAGCAATGAATATTCCTATATTAACAGTGGAATTACTTGACTTTATAGAAAATAAAGAAGAAAATGTAACAACAATTAAAACTAATGATAAATATTCCACATTAATACAGTCTACAATTAACACTCAGTTCAGATCATCAGAAAATTTTTTACATGGCTTTATTAATAACAATAATGAAAAATTAAATAAACTTTGTCAGGTATTTAATATTACAGGTATTAATCGAATAGAAACAGTAAAGAAATTTTTAAGATTAGATCACTTAAACGAAGAAGAATTAACTCATGTAATAAATATAATAACAAAAAATATTGATCGCTTTCAAATCCCAGGAGAAACTTTAGAAGCTACTAATCTTTTAGAACACACTATCTCCACTACCGACGACCAACCAATTTTTACGCGTCAGTACCGTTTTCCACCAATTCATAAAGAAGAAATTAAAAGACAAGTTAATGAACTTTTAGATCAAGGAATAATTAAGCCTTCACAATCCCCATATAACACACCAGTTTCGATAGTACCTAAGAAATCAGATTCTCAGGAAAATAAACGTTGGAGAATGGTCTTGGACTTTCGCAAATTAAATGAAAAAACAATTAAAGATAATCATCCTTTGCCTAATATAATTGATTTGTTAGACCAGCTTGGAAACGCAAAATATTTTTCAGTTTTTGACCTGGCTTCAGGTTTTCATCAGATTAAAATGAATAAAGAACATTCACACAAAACAGCTTTTTCTACACCGGACGGTCATTATGAATTTGACCGCATGCCTTTTGGTTTAAAAAATGCGCCAGCATGTTTTCAACGTCTTATGAATGCTTGTCTTACCGGATTAATTAATACAGATTTATTTGTTTATTTAGATGATATTGTAATATATCCAGATACATTAGAGGAACATGAACAAAAATTTAATGCATTAATGGAAAGATTACGTTTAGCTAACCTTAAATTGCAACCAGATAAGTGCGAATTTTTACGACCCGAAGTTAATTAATTAAGGTCATATTATTAATAAACATGGCGTTAGACCCGATCCGAAAAAACTAGTAGCCGTAAAACAATTTCCAATTTCCAAAAATCAGAAAAATATCAAACAATTTCTCGGTTTAGCTGGTTATTACAGAAGATTCATCAAAAATTTTTCGAAAATAGCTACACCACTTTCAAATCTTTTAAAAAAAGACGTACCTTTTTCCTGGTCAGACGAACAACATGATGCTTTCGAATACCTCAAATCAAAATTATGTGAGAAACCTCTTTTAATTAGACCCGATTTTTCGAAACCATTTGTTGTTACGACTGATGCTTCAGGATTTGCAATAGGTGGCATATTGTCACAAGGCCCTATAGGAAAAGATCAACCAATTTCTTACACATCTCGAGTTTTAAATGAAAATGAAAGAAAATACGATACCTACGAAAAGGAAGCTCTAGCAATAATTTACTGCGTTACACAATTTAGACCATACCTATACGGAAGAAAATTCACATTAGTTACCGACCATAAACCATTAGTATGGTTCCAAAATTCCAAGGACCCATGTTCAAGAGTAACCAGATGGCGTTTAAAGCTCGCGGAATATGAATTCGATGTAGTTTATAAAGCAGGAAAAACCAACGTGAACGCAGACGCATTATCAAGGAACCCTGTAACATTTATACGAAAAGAAGATGAATATAAAACTGAAGAAGAAACATCCGATGATGAAGACCCTATTGACTTGTATTGTGATGAAGAAATTAATCAGTCTTATGACGAATTTGATACCGATGATGAAATTGAGGATAATAATATAAAAATAAATTCTCCGAACCCTTCAACGTCAAAAGTTCTAACAATCAATAATGGAAATTTCATAAATAATTTATTTCATCAATTCCACATTAGGAAAAATAAACTTCAATGCTTCTTACAAATTTTTACACTTTTTTCAACTTTATTTTCTCCGTCCGAAGAAAAGAAAGAAATAAATGAAGAAAAATGCTACATAACAACTCGTAATAAGTCTTATAATAAAAATAACTTTAAAAATAAAGAAACTTATGAACAACCAGAAAATCAAGATCATCCTTTAAGAATTAGCAAAAGGAAGCGTGGTAGACCTAAGAAATATTTAGAAGAAAAACAATAATTGACTACTAAGGAATTAAGAAAACGAGGAAGACCAAGGAAAACTCTTAAGGAACCCGAAAGAAACGAAAATGCAGCAGTGACAAGAAAACGTGGTAGACCTAAGAAACCTAAATGTAATGAAATCGAAGAAAAAACGAATGAATCTAATAATTATTATTCTGATACCGACTTAGATGATAAATCCGAAGATACTAATGTATCCGATCTTGAAAATTATTCTGATCCTGAAAATCCTTTTTATCCTGGAATAAATCCAGATCCTGAACATTATGATGGAAAGCAATCCAGAAATCCTAAAATGAATCATAGAAGTGATTCAAATCCTGAATATTTAGATGCTAAAAAATCTAGAAATCGTCTTAAGAAAAAATGTAGAGATGAATAAAATAAAAATGAAATTTCAAATTATGAGGAAGTAAATAAAAGTAATTTAAGCGATGATTCGTTGGAAGAAGAAATTATAAACGAAGAAATTAATGAAGAAAATGACGAATAAAGTATTGAAGATAATGAAGAAATAGAAGAAATTAATTTTGAAGGTTTACCGTCTCAATCATGTTCAAAAGAAATCGAAAATAAATCGAAAAATATTGTAGAAGGTCGGGATCAATTAACAATGAGGAAAGATAATTATGCGTATTTTGTAACTTGTAATGGAGTACCACGTGATAATGGATCTAAGGGTCTAGATAAAAATAATAAATTACCAAAATTTAAAAATTTATTAAAAGGCCAAGCGAAAGAAATAAAAAAGGGTCAACAATATCATATTGCTTTACCAATTGAAGAAGAAGAAAAAGAGAATCTTGAACAAACTTTAAATAATATTAAATCAACAATTTTTTCAATGTTTGAAATCGCGGAAAAACTTAATCTTAGATTAATTTCAATTTCAAAAACTTTAAGAATAAATCAAATATCATGGGAAGAAATCCTATCTCTTTTAAACTCTACTTTCTGTAAATCAAAAATAAAAATTATTATTTGTAATGGAATCGTTCAATATCCGACAAAAGAACAACGTGTTAAATCAATCGAAGAAGCACACTCGTCAGCTGTAGGCGGTCATAAAGGAGTAACAAAGACTTATAACAGAATTAGACAAAAATTTTATTGGAGTAACATGAAGATTGATATACAGAAATATATTCAACTATGCCTCAAATGTCAACTTAAAAAACTCGTTCGCGTAAAAACAAAAAATCCTATGGTAATAACGGATACTCCAGGTGTTGCTTTTGAAAAAATTGCGATAAACATTGTAGGACCTTTACCTAAAACAAGCTTAGGAAATGAATACATTCTCACTATTCAAGATAATTTTACAAAATTTTCTCTTGCTATTGCTTTACCGAATCAACTAGCTAGCACAATTGCAGATGCTTTTACAAAGAAATTTATATGTATTTTTGGATCTCCAAAAGGAGTATTAACAGATCAAGGAAGAAATTTTTTTAATTTTATCAAAAGTCTAGCAAAACGTTTTAGAATCAGGCAATTCAAAACTACAGCATTTCAGCCCCAATCAAACGGATCAATAGAGAGATCCCACCACGTACTAGGCGAATACTTAAAACAATTTATTGAGAAGAACTCAGAATGGGATGATTGGCTAGAATTAGCCATGTTTTCATACAATACCAGTATGCATGAAGGTACCAAATGTACACCTCATGAATTAGTTTTTGGAAAATTAGCACGTCAACCGTCCAGTGAACCTCTTTTGCAACATGAAAAATTAGAAACATATGATGACTATTTAAAGGATCTCGTAACGAAATTACATGAAATAAGGAGTATAGCAAGATTAAACTTAATTTCAGCAAAAGAAAAATCTAAACACTACCATGATAGGAAAATTAATCCACAGAATTTTAAAGTTGGAGATAATGTATTTCTACTAAGCGGTCCGAAACCACACAAATTTGGAAATCAGTATACAGGCCCGCATCAAGTACTAGAAATTTTTCAAAACGGAAATGTCAAAATTTCAATTAAAAATAAACCAAAAAAAAAAGCTAACCCCTTTTCCAGAAAATGCAATTCAAATTCGGTGGATTTCTTATCACCCTTTTCTTTATTGCCGAAACAACCTATGCCATTGTGGGATATGATTGTGGAACGCACCAGTCAAATATAACTACAATATCACTTTTGGAGGTAGGCGATTGCGATATTTCAAAAACACAGGTACAATCAAATGAAATTTACATTCAATTATTACAGTTGAGCGAATTTACTAGCACCCATATTATTCAATGTAAAGTTGAGATAGAACGTACAGTTACGTACTGTGGCATGCACTCACATAATTCTAAAGTTCTTAATGGCCATAAAAAATATCTAGAAACAATTTCGAGAGATCAATGTAATACTATGTACTTAACCGGTATACTTAACGTAGGAACAAGCGCACCAATAAGAAATTTAAAAGTAAATGGAACATCAAGCCACGAAATATTATATGGAGGTTCATTAAAAAACAATGGTGCCTGCTCAGGGACATCTTATTCAGATGTATATAGTAGTTGGGACAATGTTTTCGTAGAAGCTACTTACACAATCACATTACAAGAATACTATGCAAGAATAAATCTTAATACAGACAAAATATATCTTAATTCAGGAAGAGTGTGTACTTTAACAAGTGGCAACTGTTTTGATATTAAAGGTGGACATACATTTGGGGATCAATTACCCGCAGACGTTTGTAACTCAAGAAAATACGAAGTTTTATATGAGGGAACCGCAAATAAAACTTATAGTATTAATAATAACACCCAAGATTCCGAAACTCTATATTCATTGACCACTGACGATATAACATTCATTTTGGCTGAAAAATCAAAAAAATTAGTTTGTACATATACATTAATTCTTACAGAACACCCGAAGTTGTTAATATTGGAAACAAAACCAGGCCAGTCATTTTTACAGAAAAATTCGAATGTACGCGTCAAAAATATGGATATGTTTACCTATATAAATTCTAAATTTATCTACGTGGAACGTCACGTAAGAAGAGAAATGAAAGAACTTTATCTTGATATAATATCCCAAAAATGTGTTTTAGAACAAAAAGTATTTAGAAATTCCCTTGCTTTGGCAACACAAATGCCAGACGAGTTTGCGTACCATTTAATGAAAGGCCCAGGATTTACTTCAATAATAGCCGGAGAAGTGGTACATATTATTCAATGTATACCAGTTGAAGTAACATATCGAAGAACAGAGGAGTGTTATAATCAGCTACCAGTATTGAAAGAAAATCAAACTTATTTTTTAATGCCTAGTACGCATATTCTAGTACGAAAAGCCACCCAAGTAACCTGTAATTCCTTCCTTCCATCAATGTATTATTTCAGTGGAGGTTGGTACAAAATGTCCCCATATGCAGTCCAATCCCTTCCACCATCCAAATTAAAACCTGAAACGAATCAAACTTAGGAGTATACAAATCCTGCCTCCCTCGCGACTAGTGGAATATATTCTCAAACCGACCTTGATAAATTAAGAGATCACATAATGTTTCCTGCAGAAAAGCCGATAATTTTAAATAGTTTAGCTCGCGGTATTATGGGAGAATCAATGACAAACCAAGGATTTTCATTATCAAATGTTCTGGATGAAAGTACCTTAGATAGAATAGCCGAATCCGCCTGGAGAAGATTCTGGAAAATATTTTCTAATTTTGTAAATTTCAGCGCGGGTTTAGTAGGTTTTGTAATAGTAATTAGAGGATTTAAATTAATTGCTGATACAATAATTCACGGATATGCCTTACACAGGGTATTCGGCTGGTCTATCAAACTTTTAGGAGCAGCCTGGGATTCAGTAACCAACCTACTTTTGCACATAGCAGCAACGCCCCTCGAAGAAATTCGGACAGCAAATAGGAATCAAAAAGACACAAAAGAAACAGCGTCAGCTCCAGGCGAAAGAGCAACTTCAACCGAAAGATCTTTTGAAGAAAACCAATTAACCTTGTCAGCAGAACAATAAAAAAATCCAGGTAAAATCAATATTCAAGAAAACCCATCAATATATCCATATCTACAATTAAAAGAAATTGATAAACGAAATAACGTAGTCCATATCGTATAATAATAATAAGCATTGTATAATCTTCAATTCAACATAAAAATGGAAGAAAATTTTCAACACCTTCTTAAAATGTTTTGTAAACTTTTCAATTATGAAAAACCGACTACCAAAATCGACATATTGAACGAACCTTCAGGAGAAAGGTTTTTTGTAACAACCGTATCAACCTCAAAATGCACAGTAAAATATTCAGACGAAAACTCAGAAATATCAAATAATCGAGCACCCGAACTTGCGTTACAAATATTATTCGGGGATGTCAGCTTTAATCCAGAAGAAAAATGCGTTCTTAAACAACTTTTGGAAAAATTAGAATCTTTTTGTGAAAATAACGATCTGCAACAACCTATTTATGAAAAACTTTCTTTTGATACAGGAAACAAAGTGGGAATCAGTTGCACACTAGGCAATTTGAAGTATTATGCTTTAGCAAGAAGATATTATTTAGCAAAAGTATATACTTTAATTAAATTATTGCACGTTTTAAGGAAAATTAATAATCTATTGGTGTCTCAATTACTGCTTTTGATACCAATTAAGCCTTGCACACATCCACATAAAACTAACAAATAAAAAAAGACAAAGAAACAAATCTTTATAGCCAAGCCTTCAAAATAAAAAAAATATATTAATATAAAAACATAATCTAATCAAAATGTTTAAAATTCTTTTTTAGGAAGCGATTGACCATGGATTTCAACAAAATTTTAATATGTTTCTTCATCATATTCACACAGGGACCAAAACAATTCAAAGCAGAAGAGTACGATAAATATTTAATTAATAAACCTTTTCTTGAAACACCAGGAATTTACTTTGAAAAAATAGCTTCAATTCATTATAAATCAGAAGAAAATTTTGTAATTTCATATTTTGATTTGAACAGTACTCTAAGTGTCCAAAACAAATTATCCACAGCATTTGGTAAGGTTTTTCCCCTTTGCTTAAATGCTAATCTCAGTTTTGATTGCAAATTTAATGAAATTAATGAATTGAATTTAAAGTGTAATACTTCTATACAAACACTGCAAGCTTTTCTTCTCAATATTCCAGGAAAACCCCCTTGTTCTTTCACGTCTGAGAGTAACAGAAATGTAATAGATTTAATAGAAACAAATTTTCCAAAAATAAAGGCATCAAAACGCAAAATTTTTATAAAAGATATCAATAACATTTATGCCTATGAGGATACTATATCAAGAACTTTATTTAAAATTAATGAACTTTATAATGAAATTCTTGAAATTTATTCATGAGAAAATACTATTAGAAATATCACACTTCTTGAAAACAATTCTTTTGAACAATTACTAAAAATAGAGAAAGCTTTTGAAGAATATATATATGCTTTAGAATCCGTAATATCCCGTTTAACAAGAAATTTTTCTTTGAATTTTGAATACTTTAATAAATTGGCAATTGAATTCAGTTATGAAAATCAAATGAATAACCCTTTTAAAGACATACATTTTCAAGATATAGTTTTATTATCAAAAATAAATCACTTGCCAATTGAAAGCTTTATTTTCTCTGTAATAAATTTCCCAACAATTTCTGAGGATGTTTACACTTTATATAAAACACACGTTACTCCACTATTTTCAAATTTTGAAACAAATTACACTGTTTCTATCTACATAAAACCTCTAATGTCTTATATTGCTCTATCATACGATAATAATTCTTATTTTCAAACAGAAGAATCATTTCTAGATGATTGTCAGCAAACAATTTTAAAATCTTATATATGCATAAATTTGCCACCAAGGAAAAATATAATGTTAGATGTTACCTGCGAAGTAATGCTATTAACAAACTTAAAACCATCAAAATGTAATTTTTCCATAAATTTCAATAATTTTCAAGTTCTGACACCATTAAAAAAGCATCCAGGATGGTTATATGCTTTACCAACTATTGAAAAAATAACTATCATATGTCCAGAAACTTTGTCAAAAACAATTGAAATAACCGGAACAGGGATTCTTCAAGTAAAACCAGAATGCCAAATAAAATATAGAAATTTTCTTTTATCTAATAAAAAATTTCTTACCAAAATAGACCCCTTTATTTTTACACCGGAAGTTAAAATAACATTAAAAGAAATATCACCCTTATTAACAAATAAACTACAAATCAAAAAGCAAATACTTAATGTAATTTTCACAGATTTTCAACACCAGCAAGATTTGCAATTATCTATATTTGAATATCTTATAAGATCAAAAACTTTAAACTCTAAAAACACTCTGTCAAAAGAAGATTATTTTACGAACTATTTCGAAATAACATCTTGCTCTATAATTATATCAATTCTAGTTATTTTTTTAATTTTAGCTCTCACCATCCCTCGTATATATAAAAATACAAATTTAATCAAACTTTTGCCAATCCAACCATCTTATGTTGCGAATACTTACCGACTTAATCCCCCTCCAACCTTAAAGCGTGTTGCTAGAAATCCTAACCTTCCGATTTTGTTTGAGGAAGTTGTTTAAAAAAAAGAGATGGACTTTTATATTTTAACTTTAATATGTACTTGCTCATTTAAGGTTAAATAAATGAAAATTTTCTTAAGTATAGAATTAGAGTAAATAAATTCAATTATAATTGAAATTTTTTTTTTTCCGGTAACAAGTTAAATTAATTAATTAAGAATTTAAATCAACAAAAAATTTTTTTTGTTTGAAGATGAGTCTAGAATAAAATATTACTGAATAACTTATATGAAATATCTGAAACTAAATAACTAAATTTTCTTTCCCTTTAATTCTATTTTTATTATTATTAAATATAAAAATACAATTTCCTAATAATTACCATAGTAAACACGAATTTCATATAAAACCTAATTAAACATTTTACATACATTAATACAGCCTATTTATACATCATAAACCTAAATCTTCTAGAATTGGTAAGCTATCATCCGGCCTCATAATATAATTACACTGAAAAGAAAGTTATTTTGTTATTTTATAACAAATTTAATAAATTTATATCATTTTTCTTTATTTTTATATAATAGTTACCTCTTCAATATAATTATTAACAAAACGAAATTGTCTCCCTTCAAAAACGTAGGGTTAACTAAACGGATGAGGCCCCCTCAAATGCTCTCTAGCCAGTCTTTTAAAAATGGGGATACTTAAAATAGTTGAACTAATAATATCCTCAGGTAAATGATAGAAATCAGTTCGATTTATAGTAACTCTCATTTTTGTTAAAATCTCAAATTTATTCAATCCAAAATATTTTTTATCACGGTCTTCTATCTAAAATAAATAAATAAATAAAAGAAAAATAAAATAAAAAATTAATAATAATAATATATTTATTTTTCTTTTATTAATGTTTATTATTATCAATTAAATTCTATGGTTATCAACTTACTTCAATAAGCTGACCATCTTTTAATAGCCATAATTTTTCATCCACAGAAATAGGTTCATTTACCCCTAAGATATTCCATTGGAAAAGTGCCTCGCGTTTTAACATTATCAAAGTCTGATAACTAGATACTGCCCAATAGTGAGGTAATTTGACGTCAATATCGCCAAAAATTGTAAAAGAGATGTCCCTTAACAAAATAGGTAAATTCGTATCTACCCATAATACATACAGTCCATCATGCTAAAAAGAAGAAGAAAGCAAAAAGAAAAAATAATTAATCAAAATAAAAATAAAATTTTTTTTTCTTTTCTTCTCTCTCTCTCATTTTTGTAAGTAAAGGATATTGTTAAAATTTAGACTAAAATTCAACTTGAACTAAGCAGTGATGGCCCATAATTACATTAAATAAATTATAAAAATAATATATATTTTTTTAAGCAAAACGAAACTTACCACAGTTAGTGTATTATTAATAATCCGACATAATTTGCCTCCAACCCCCATAATATTCCTCTGAAAATATTCGGGGAGTTGTCGATTTATCTCATACCACAATTCACTCTTTCTTGCATCCGAATATTTCTGCCAATGACCCGGCACTAATATTAATTTTGAACCAAACAACCATGTAATAAAAAAATTCGCCACAACTTTCTCCCAAGGATCTTCCATATCATTTTCAAAGACATTCAATAATGAGTCGTCAAAATCAAGATTTTCCATTTTTTTACACTTATATATATAGAGGAAAAGAGCCAGTACTACGTTCTTTCAAAGAAAATGGTATAAACCAGACTAATTGTAAAACAGGCAAAAACCCTACAATTCCCACCACAAGATTCTTTAAACATGGTTTAAACCAATCAAAAAAGAAACATCTTTGTTTCAAAACATAGCGAAACAGATGCATTTTGTTAGCACCTCTAAAAGATAAGAAAACTTCACCTTTGCCGCGCTAGTGTTTACCTATATTAATCCTATCAGCCACTAAAATCCTGTTTCCAAATTTCCACTAAACCTCATCTTAGAAATCATATAAATAAAAAGAAAAAAGAATTTATTTATGGGATCGTTCTAAGACAAAGAAATTTTTCATTTTGGCACATTATTTAAGGAGGGGATATGCATTATAAATATTGCATTATTCCTTTTTTAGGAAATGGGTAAATTTTTTTTTCGTTTCAAATAGTAATGCATTGAACTTTTACTTATCTTTCTGCGACAAATCATATACTTTTTTTATATATCAGACTTTATAAATTGTAAAAATTATCATACATGTTACAGAAATGTATCCTGCAAATACGGTTCAACCAATTACAAAATTAAATAATTTAACAATCGAATACTGTTTCTCAAAACCTATTTATAATGTTACAAATGTAGGAACAACGTCAGAACCACTTTTTAAAGCAGTATGTAGTACTATAAAATATAAAAATAATTTTTTTTCAACTGGTGACCCAGCGCATACGGCACAAGAAGCTCGTCATAAAGCAGCCATAAAAATGTGTAATATATTGGAAAACAATTTTGAATTTTTGACAAAAGACCAACAAATAACAGAGATTAATTTCAAAAAAGAAATGTTGTTTAAGTGGGAAGCTTCTTGCGAAAAATGTTACTCACGTAATCATACAATGGAATTCTGTAAAAATCGTTTAAAAAATCTTCGTCTGATAAAACATTTATTGTAACAAGTTAATTCTTTAAAAATCAAACATGATTTACTTAACACCTCATGTTTGAAAGTAAGGGGTGAAGGGTTGGATGTATTTATGGTTAACTATCTTTGTTTTAAGAAAATAAAAGATAAACAAATTTTTTTTTATTATTAAAATTAGATAAATTATCGTATATATTGTGTTCTTGTAAACTTGTCCGAGAGTAAAAAAAAAAAAATAAATAAATAAATAAATAAAAAATAATAAAAAAATATATATATATTAAAAAAACATAAATTACGTAAATTACGTAACAAATAATCTTGTCTTAAAATTAGTAATATCACTATTTAATTGATGTTTAATATCAGATTTATAACACAATGCGTAAACAAATCTTTAAAATATTATCGTTTGATCAATATATTCTATATCGGATTTTGGTATAGCTTACGTAAAATTGCGTAAAAAGTTGTTGTTTGACTTTAAATTTAAATTGTTTTAGTGTGTGCTATTCATATCGAAATATTATAATGCTTTATTCAAAACCTATATGTACACCTTTATTACGAACATAATCTATTTCAAGAAAAATTATGTAAATTTGCGAAGTAAGATTTTTCAAAATTAATAACTGTAAATCGCATAAACACTAGGTTATAAGAAATGCACGAATGTGTGATGAATGGATTTGATTCTACTGTAAACGTAAAAACTCGACATCTCGATTAACAATTAATAATTGATAATTCAAAACTAAAATTTCAAGGTTTAATTAAATCCAATAGAGCTATAATTTAAACCAAAACTCACTCCATAAGTTTTGGAAAAGAGGGCCGAGGTGTTACCTCAAGTAACATATTTTATAATTTTTTCAAACTGAAATTGTATTATTATAAAAATCAATGTTTAAATAAGTAACGTTTTGGCTATCGACCGAAGTAACCCTCTTGTTTAAAGACAAAATCAATCGGAACGTTAATAAGGGAGATATGATGCTCGAGAAACATGCATATTACCCTAAATTAAATGTGCTAAGTGGTTCCTGCCACCCACTGGGAGTTAGGAAAACTCCATCGATTACTTTTCTAAATAAAAGCTCCAGGGACCAGCAGAACAAGTCAGTCTAATTCAAACCCCGAAACTCTAATTGTCAAAATCTTCGCATTAAGTTTAATTCAACCCCGGAACCTGTAAATATCGTCAATCTCTACAAGTAACCTGTCAGTCTAATTCAAACCCCGAAACTCTAATTGTCAAAATCTTCGTATCAGTTATCAACTCTTCGTACAAGTATAACTTAAGACCAGAAACTCTGTTCATCAACCATCTCAATTGACTAGTTGTCAATTTTCTACGAATCTTATTTCAACGAATTGTATTCTTCAAAATCTACGCATCTTTTAATCAAATTTGAATACAAGACAATTTCCTGCCAATGTTCGCCCAGTACGGTTTGCCAGTATCCTGCCAACATTCAACCAACATCGCTTCTACTACTCAGCTGGTTGGTTGCCAGTTTCTTGCCAGTGTTTGGCCAACATCACAGCGACGTATCAGCTGATTGGTTCTCAGGACCTCGCCAGGACTCACCCAACATCTTGCCGATCTCTCAGCTGGCTGGTCCCCAATATCCTGCCAGGATTCAGCCAGCATTCAATTAGTCTCTCAGCTGACTGATTGCCAGATTCCACCCAAGGTTCGACCATCATTACTCAACTCTTGTTCCTGAGCTTGGTCTAAGAATCTTCACATTAAATTTAAAAGGTTAGTTTCAAATATTTTTAATCCCTTGTCGCTTTCCCAAACCCTTATCTATTTCCTTTGTAAAAAGATAAAACCTGTTTCAGATTGTCCATACTCTGCCACCAGTTCTCGCCGCTCTCTCAACACCTCAGCTTGTAGGTTTCTAACGTCGATTAGCCTTTGTGTAAACAATAAATTTAGATATTTGTACAACTGTCTCTCGATTCATTTACTCGTACACCTAACCCTCACTGTTCAACCACCGATAGATTTAAAAAATAATTTTCGTATCTTATGTTATTTATGACGTAACACTTACTATGTGCACTTTTAATTTTTAGTAAAAAATGAAATATTGAACAAACAAATAAACTTAGGATAATTTTGGGCATATTAACGTAAAGCTTATCAAATTCCGGATCTAACGAACATAACTTGAAGTATTTTTGATAAATGAATGCTAACAAAATAATTAATAATAATTAATTAAATAAAAAATGTGTGTTTATTTAGTATCCATTTATCAAAAAGACTTTAATTTATGCTTGTTAGATCCGGAATTTGATAAGCTTTACGTTAAAAGACCCAAAATTACCAAAAGTTTAATGGTTCGTAAAATATTTCTATTTTAACTAATTTTTATTAATAAATTAATTAATAATTCAAAAACAAAGAAAAAAGACATTTTCTCTATAGCGTGTATTAAAAGTGCACATAGTAAGCTATATTTTAAATGAAAAAAAAGAAAAAAAATAGGTTAACTTTTGAAAATTTTAAAAATTTTTTTGCACCTTTGTAAAGAGGAGAAAAAAACCTTTCAAAAACATATATGGGACGTTTCACGTCAACCGGCTCTGAGCTCCTTCCAAAATTCTTATCAACGAAAATCAACTTATTACGGCTCAAAATAATCGTCAGCTTATACTCTTTCGAATAAAAAGTGGCGAATTAAAAAATTCAAAATGGCGTCCTTAATGCACTACTTTTCAAATTTTTTTACTAACCAAGCTAACAAATGTATTAATTAGCTTCAGAAAATAATTGTAACTTGTTGAAAAATGGGTCACTTTTACGTTTTTGAAGTCGCTGATTGTGAGTCTAATGTTAGATTTGAAAAATTTTAAAAATTCAAAATGGCGGATCCAATATGTCGACCAAAAGTTTAAAAAAATTATCAGATTTGCTTAAAACTTGTCACTTAAGGGTTTTTGGGGTCGCTGATTACGAATCTGAAGTTAGATTTGAAAAATTTTCAAAATTCAACATGGCGCATCCAATATGGCGACTAAAAATTTTAAAAAATTATCAGATTTGTTTGAAACTTGTTACTCGGGGTTTTTGGGGTCGCTAATTTCGAATCAAATGTTAAATTTTTAAAATTGAAAATGGAGGATCCAATAAGCTTTTGAACACTACTGCGCATGTACTAAACCCTTTGAACACTACTGCTAATGTATTTAACTCTTTGAACACTACTGCGTTTGTATTTAACCCTTTGAGCACTACTGCGTTTGTATTTTTTTTTGTTTTTTTTTTTTTAACATTTTGGTAGCCATATTAGATCCGCCATTTTGAATTTAGAAAATTTTTAAAATCTAACTTCAGATTCGTGATCAGCGACCCCAAAAACCCTTAAGTGACAAGTTTTAAGTAAATCTAATAATTTTTTTAAAATTATGGACGCCATATTGGATCCGCCATTTTTAATTTTGAAATATTTGTAATCCGACATCAGATTCGTAATCAGCGAACCCAAAATCCCCTGAGTAACAAGTTTCAAGCAAATCTGATAATTTTTTAAAAAATTTTGGTCGCCATATTGGATCCGCCATTTTGAATTTTGAAAATTTTTTTTAATCTACCTGCAGATTCGTAATCAGCGACCCTAAAAACCCCCAAGTAACAAGTTTCAAGCAAATCTGATAATTTTTTTAAAATTTTGGTTGCCGTATTGGATCCGCCATTTTGAATTTTTAAAATTTTTTAAATCTAACATTAGGCTCACAATCAGCCACCCCAAAAACGTAAAAGTGACCCATTTTTCAACAAGTTACAATTATTTTCTGAAGCTAATTAATACATTTGTTAGCTGGGTTATTAAAAAAATTTGCAAAAAGTAGTGCATTAAGGACGTTATTTTGAATTTTTTAATTCGCCACTTTTTATTCGAAAGAGTATAAGCTGACGATTATTTTGAGCCGTAATAAGTTGATTTTCGTTGATTAGAATTTTGGAAGGAGCTCTGAGCCGGTTGACGTGAAACGTCCTATATATATTTTTGGTTTACCCTGTTGCATAATAGTAATGATTTTTCAAAATATACTCTCTTTACAATTGACCAGAATCTTTAGCCCCCTTCCCCCTTCTACAATTTTCATTAGAATTTCATAATAATTGGTGGTTTGAGTACTGACATAGAATACCATATTTTGTGCAAATATTAGCCTTTATTAGCCTTTATTAGCCATTTTTTCGATTGGTAGGGTAATGTCACTTTGAGTGGACCGCCACCATGAGTGGCCCGCCTAAAAGTTTATAGTTATCTGACAGTGAAAACGTGAAATAAATAGTTCAAACAGCAGCGGCGCACCAGGAAACCAAAAGAAATTATCTTTTGCGGTGAACAAATACGTTACTGTTTGACAAAACAAATTTTTTTAAAAACAAACCGTTAAAAAAGTCGCTGTTACAATTAATGAAGTGATTCTAAACTGTAAAAATAGTGTTGAACTCGAGTTCTAAAGTCTAATTTATTTTTTTGCTGTTAGTTTGGACATGGAATTTAATTGTGTAAGTTTAATTAAGTGATAATTTTGCCTCGAAAAAAAATGTTTGTGGCTCCCTTAAAAAGTCACATGTCACCTTGAGTGGACCATTGTTTATTTTCAAGAGTGGTCCAGTCAAGGTTACATTTTTTTCATTCCTCAAAAAAACGCATATTTTTTTACGCCAATTATATTTTTTCTAAATAACAAAATCAAAGCTCTCATGGCATAAACTCTTATCTAGGGATCTAAACTAAAGTTTGGAATAGAGAAGTACAATTAATTTACTTTCATAAAGAATTTAATTGAAAAAAAGCTTAAGCGGTCCACTCATGGTGACATTACCCTACACTTGAGAAATTTTGCCCCCAATATATTTTTTTAATCATTGAGATTGCTTAAATTTTAATATTTTATGAATTTTCGTTAATTTCATTCCATGTTGCAAATAATACTTTAAATTCTTATAATGAATTGCGTATTTTGATCTTAAAAATAAATGTGGTTTTAATTTAGGTAATTTGCTCCCTTCAGCAGGGAGAATAAAATGTTCAGGGCATAAGGGAAAATCCTTATGAAAATCGTGAAGTTCATCAGGATAATCTAAATCTACTTCTAAAATATATCCATATTTGAGCATTGAGAAATTCCTCCTCTAATCCCATTTTCAATAAAAAATATCATTTTAATATCCTGTATTAATTCTAATTCTACTTCAGTTAATTTCATCACTGCACCAAATGCAAAACCTGGAGCCGTAAAATAGTGTAAGGGGTCTAAATTATATGCTGATAGACATATTTTTCGAAAATTTTCAAAAATATCATCTAAAAGTAAAAGGTCCGTTTTTAAATATAAATCTGAATATTCCCCGAAGTTCTTTAAATTAAATATATTCCATACTTGACAAGCATGCTCATAATTTTCATGTGATATGTTTGAATATTTTTAACTTTGAAAAAAATGCTTCTATTGGTGGCAACTGATTTTCCTCCAATTTTTGCCAACTATCAATATATTCATACAAGAAAACCCCTTTTCTGACCAGTAAATTAAATTCATTAATATTTTTGCAATATTTTGCAGTTATTATTTTTTCGTCATTTTTTAAAAAACCTGCTAATTTATCTAAACTACTAGGCATAAACCTAAAAGAATCTAAAAACTTAAAACATACACTTTTACCAGCTACATATTTAGTAAAAGATATATATTTTTCTTTATTTATAGGCAAAAGTTCTACTGGTCCCTCAAAACTAGTGCACAATTCTTTTATTAAAAAATGAGCATCGTAACCTGAGAAATTGTGAAACACTGCAGGAATCGTATGTGAATTTTTATAGTTAATATTACAAACCTGATGAGCTGCACCCTTAAATTTTCCACAAATATGACAAATATTTGCATTTTTAAATTCTAATTCTAGCTGAAAAGTTAAAGTTTCCATTGGCACTATTTTTTTAAAATATAAGTCAATTAAATCATCAATACTTGTTAATTTTTTCATAAACCATGAAATGCAATCCTCTCCTCTATAAGTTTCAAATACTGATCGTGAATCATTAAAATCACATTTTAAATAAAATGCAACGCTTGTCCTCATATTCTCCTCATCTGACGGTAAAATAACCTTGCACTCATTTAATTTCATACAATTGGTTTTATGTCTCAAAAATGAGTTCTCATAATTAAAATGACATAAACATCTATCACATAACCAAGTGCGATTTTTAAGTTTTGTGATTTGTGATTTCAATAATAGTGATAAATTGCGAATCCACGCGAAGTGATAATTATTATTATTATTATTAGTAAGATTATTTAATTTATCATTTTCATTTATTGCAGAAAAAATGACTTCTTTTTTTATCATTAATAAATGAATAGTATCTTTTTTAGAGAAATTATCATCCCATATAAGAAACGAGTACTGAAAGTCAGCGTTAAAAGTTAACGGAAAAGCGTTAACAGATATTTTATACCTGGTTCCTTGGTTAGGGAGAGAAGGTATTTGTTAAAAGTTTACGAAAAGGAAACTCTTAGCCCATTATACAAATTACCTTGAAATTTAAATTTTATTTCTTAATACAAACAATAGACTACCTGCAGAGAGTCATCATCATTAGAGCAAACCCTTGTATAATGAGGGTTGATGGCTTTAGGAAAAGATATAAAATTTTCGAGTATTATTGAAAAGAGAGAAAATAAATTATATTTTGGAATTTAAGCTCCTCACTCAAATATTCTTCAAATTTAAAAATTTCTTTCTAAATACGAACAATAGACTAAATAAGCTCATCGGTTTTCGAGTCAACTCTTGCATAATGAGTTTATAATTGGTTTTGGAAAAATTTTCAAGCTCTAACGAAAATAACGAAAAGAGAGATAAATACATTAGTGCGTGGTATAGAAGTGCATGGTACTGAAAGTTATTAATGAATAAAACTTGAGTGTGTATAATGTGGAAGTAAAGAATGCTTATTATAGTGTATTTTTTATTAAGTGTTTATAACAGAAATGTGTTTAGTGGAAATCGACTTTTGGGTCACTGGATTTGCACTTACTATAATGGAAATGAACTTTTTGTTTATAATAGTCTTCATGAAGGTTATTTAAATGAAGATTAAAGAGAATATTTAATATTTTCTTTATATTTTAATATTAAACCTAAAAATGTTGTATATAATCATGCTTTAGTGAGAACTCAATTGTATATGATGTTTGAAAAAAATGTGTCATCCCATTTTCGGATAATTTTACAAAATTGTATAAACTTGGAATGGGCAATATCGAATAAATAATCAACAATAATTTACATGTGAGGAGTGTAAAAGATGCGACACAGAAGAGAAAATTAGATTATCAAACTAATGACGGCTTTACAGAAATGAAAGGAGATAGTAGTAGTCCTTCACTACATACAAAAATAGGACAGAAAAAAGTTATTAATATTCCTGACGAAGAAACTAAAAAAAGCAGTACCAAATATGAAAAAATGTATTGTAATACACCTAAGTTAAAAGGAGAGATGGGAAAGAGAGACAATTAACAAATATGGAAAGTGTAAATAGTGACAGAATATAAATGTTTGTAAGAAAAACATGTGGAAAATGCATCAAATTCTATTTAAGTAGTAAAAGAAGGTAATAATTATAAAATATTGGAAACAATAGTAATAAGAAGATATGTTTTAGCAATGCCAATGAGAAAAGTAGAAAAACTAGAGCACAATATCAGAAAGAATATAGTGAAATGATGAAATTAAAACGAAAAAGAATTGATAACAAAGAAACAAAAATATCAGTTATGGAAGATGTATGTTTAATTAGTAAAACAGATTTAAATTTTTCTAAAAAGACACATAGATAGTGCTGTTAAAGAAGGAAAGAGAGATAATAATTCTGACCAATTAATAATTTCTAGCGATTGTAATGAGACAAGTAAAAAAAGTCTTTGAGAATATCAAAAAATGTTGAAAGTCAGTTAAATTATTTTAAAGAAGTACGAGAAAATGATAAGAATGAGAAATTACAAAGAAAAGTGAACCAGACAAAAATTGTTAATACCTCTAAACAGATAATTAAAAAAAAAGTATAGCAGAATATAAAAAAGGCTATCCTCAAAGATTCCAATTGAAACAGAATATGTGACATGATAAGGATGAAAATAATGAAATAATATATATAAAAGATATGAAGGAGAAAGATGTAAGAATTTGTGATGAGAAAATGAAAAAAAGTCACGCAAAATAACAAAAACAATAAAGTAAGTTATGGACATTTTAGGAATAATATAAGACTTTACAATAATTCAATTGCTTTTGCATCTTAAAATGCTAATGTAGTTAATTTCAATAATAGAAGGCGGGGACCATTTTGATAAATTATTCCAGGTCGAATTTATTATCAAATCAACAATTTACTTTTTCTTGATATTGATAATGATCCGTCTTTTGATCAATTATTGCTGTTAGATCCAAAAGAAGCAATTTGCTATAGATTAAACAAACATGACAACTTAGATGTGGATATATTATTTAGTATTCACAAATTATTGAGAGATTGTAACGCATATACAAAGTCTTTTTGGTAATTATTTAGAATCGCGGCTTTTGCGAATTTTTAAGTTTTTTGATCGGGACCAAGCCTAAGTGGTGTATTTTAGCACCAAAGTAAATAATCCGGTGGGGGAGGTTGAAAAAGTTTACCTGCTTTTTTTATTTTTACAAAAAACTTCAATTTTTTAACTGCACTGAGACAGGCAGTTACGCATCCTTTTAAAAGTGATCACTTACGTAAGGGTGAAGACCCATGCGAAGGAGTAAATTATCAGAGGAATAGAATAGACTAATCAGAAAAAACTTTCCATTGTGACCAATTATCTGATTGGTCTATTGTAAGTCACTGATACCCTACTCCGTCGTATGGAACTTCACCCTAAGGCCAGAGTTGTGTAGTGACGGAGCACTGGCGGCAACTGACCGGTGACCGTCATAGAACCGAAATAATATAACAATAATTATTATCAAAAAATACAGTGTTCCTATCGACCAGCTTGAAAAAAAGAGAGATTGAGGGGGACAAGCTAGGAGGGGGTTGGGGTGCCACTAATACGTGAAGTCGGCGTATTTTATATCAGTCTGTTTAGTGGCACCCCAACCCCCCCCCCCCCTAGGACTGTCCTCCTCACTCTCTCTTTTTTTCAAGCTGGCCGATAGGAACACATTACTGTATTTAATTTACTGTAATTACTGTATTTCTTGATAATAATTATTGTTATATTATTTCGGTTCTGTGACGGTCACCGGTCACATGAGGTCAGGTGAAGACTACCCACCTCTGTGTATCACTACAGACTCCTATACAACCCTGAGCATGTTTACACCTGTAAAAATAATAGTAAAGGTGTAAATATTTATTAAACCAATAAATCTAAAACTGATATTAAAATGTTTAAAGTGATTTAGGAAACAAAATTGGTTAAATCAGTAAAATTTGATCATATTAAAAAATTGAAGTTTCTTGTAAAAATAAAAAAAGCAGGTAAACTTTTTCAACCTCCCCCACGTGATTATTTAATTTGGTGCTGAAATACACCACTTATGTTTGGTCCTGATCAAAAAACTTAGAAATTCGCAAAAGCCGCGATTCTTAATAATTACCGTCTTTTTTAATAATGTCTGAGATCATTAAAATGGAAATTGCGTTAGCAAAAAAAAATATTTTAATTTACAATTTTTAAAGGTGTAATGAAGTTGCTGCTATTTTTAATATGAATGCTGAAGGTTTAATACCAGAGTCTTATGTAACGATTTATAATACATCGATTTAACAAGTACAATTAGTCATTTAGATCCAAATGTTGAACCTTGGATATATCCTATCCTTTATCCTCTAGGAAGCAAGGATTATAGTCTCGATATGATTCGTACGCATAGTCACAAACCAACCAGAAATCAAACTGTCCAGATCTGCTTATATAAAATATAAAATAGGAGTAAGAGATCATACCTTCAATCAATTTTTATATGGTGGAAGAATGTTTCAGCAATGGTTAGTTGATAATTATGTCAAAGTTGAAAAAGTTAGTTTACATTTTTGTAAAAATAATCAAACAAAATTAAGAAGTCAAACTTACAAAGGATTAATTGATCATTTAGATAATCAAGAAATTGAAAATAATGTACATGTCGGCAAGATGCTGATACTGTCTTCAACATTTATAGGATCACCTCGTAACATGTTAAAATAATATTCATATGCAATGACCATTATGTAGCTTTTCATGGTAGACCAGATTTATTTATTATAATGACATGTAGTACAAAATGGAAAGAAATTTAAGAAAATTTATTACTTAATCAGTCAGCTTCTAATAAACCTGACACGGTTGCAAGAGTCTTTCATTCAAAAGTAAAAAAATTAATCGAAACTATAGTAGATGATAAACTATTTGGACAAGTAAAGTCTTATGTTTATGTTATTGAATTTCAAAAGCGCGGTTTATCACACATTCATTTATTGGTTATATTGGAAAAAGGTTCTAAAATATTAAGAGCAGAGAGTGTTGATCGGTAAACTTTTTAAAGTAAAGTTTTTAAATGGTTTTAGGTATATCATAATTTTTTATAATTATTCCTCATATTCTTAATTTTATTCTTTATCTTTATTTTATTTAATAAATTTTTAGTTAATCAAAATTTGCAAATTGATATTATTTTAAGAAATCATAAAATTTGGCGTGCGCTTTAGCGCGCGCTTTTTTTCTAGTTTAAATAAAAAGGAACAATTTCTTCTTTATTTTTACCAACTTTTTCCAAACCATAAATATTTATTTTCAAACTATTCATTTTTTCAAATTTAGACACATCTTTTAAACGTATAGGAAAATTTATACCCTCGTATTTTAAAACATTCCTAAAATCAGGATAAGAACTAATTATGTTTGGGTTTTTTTAACTGGAAACAATGCTGCCATTACTGACCAAAGAAAACAGTATTCATATGTATTTTTTATATTTACAACAGCCTTATTATCAGTTCTAAATTTTGGCAATTTCGTATTTTCAGAACAACCTACTTGAATTGGCGCATGTCTATTTATATTTACCATTAGATTTAAAATTTCCTTCAAGGACCAACCTGATTTGTTTTCATTAAATTCCTCAACTTCTTTAAGAATATATTCATTTATTTCATTAAGAATTGAATCCAAGTCGGAAAAGGGTAAAATAATTTCTTTTTTTGTTTTAAAAGATTTTCTTTCTTGTATATTTTCGCCGCTTTTAATAGTTCTAAAATTTCCTATTAACACAAAATTTACTTTTAAGCTACTATTTTCTTTTAAGGCTTTTTTCAGACAAGATTTTATAAAAGTTTCGACTCTTTTAAAAAGTTGTCTAACAAAAAGCATTCATGTGTTAGTTAAGCTTAAAAAAAATCCTTTTGTTCAAAAAAGTGTGTAAACGTCTTAAGGGATGAAAATATCGATGAGGGGTGAGTTTCGAGGGTTGATTATGATCGGACATCAAGTGATATCATAGCTGGATGTCTAACAAAAATCAACCAGGTGTTAGTCTAGCTTAAAAAAAATCCTTTAGTCAAAAAAGTGTGTAAAAGTCTTAAGGGATGAAAATATCGATGAGGGGTGAGTTTAGAGCGTTGATCATAATCGTTCATCAAATTATATCATTGCTGGATGTCTAACAAAAAGAATTTATGTGTTAGTCAAGCTTAAAAAAATCCTTTAGTTTAAAATAGTGAGTAAATGTCTTAAGGGATGAAAATATCAATGAGGGTTGAATTAGAGTGTTAATCAGGATCGGTCATCAAATGATGTCATTGCTGGATATCTAACAAAAAGCATCCAGGTGTTAGTGAAGCTTGAAAAAATCCTTTAGTTTAAAAAAGTGTGTAAAGGCCTTAAAAGATGAAAATATCGATGAGGGGTGAGTTTAGAGGGTTGATCATGATCGGACATCAAGTGATATCATTGCTGGATGTCTAACAAAAATATCGATGTGTTAGTCAAGCTTGAAAAAAATTCTTTAGTTTAAAAAAGTGAATAAAAGTCTTGACGGACGTTTATAGCGATAAGGGGTGGGTGTTAGGGGTAGGTCACGTTGCGTCGTCAATTGATGTCATTGCTGAATGTCCGACAAAAAACCTTCTAAATGTTAGTTTGGCTTATAACAAACCAAAACACTTTTTTTTACTTGTCGGATCAACACTTTACTAATTCTTTTAAGTTACTAAGATTTTTGTAGGTTATATTTAAATAATATTAGTTTTTTGGCAGTCAGAAAATAGAGTAAAAATTCTCTCGAGTATTAAAAAAAAAAATAACCCAATATCAGTTTTTTCTTTAGTTGTCGGTAGTCTTTCGTCCAAAAAAAGGCTTTTGGACACACTGTGCGCCATATTGGATCCGCTATTTTGAATTTTAACATTATTTCACTAGATATGTTATTTTTATTATTTTTGGTTCTGAGCGACCCCGAAATCACCCGATTAAAGAGTTTCATTTGGATCTGATCTAATTTTGAGTCTGTGTCGGCCATATTAGATCCGCCATTTTGAATTTTGAAAATTTTTTATTTGTAATTAGTAACTCTGAACACTTTATGTAGCGTAAATATGTTTTAAGAAACTAATTTTATCTGAAAAAAGACTGACACAAAAGTTTATTTTGATACGGTAAGTGAGTTTTCGTACTTATCAGATTTTAGGTCCTTAAGGCCCTAATATTTTGGGTCCAAGCGTTTTTTCACAAGTGGGCAAAGTGAAATGTTAGTCAAAGCAGATGAAATAACATTATTTTTTATTTTGAGCAAATTTGACCGGGGCCACTTTCCCCATATATGTGTGCGGGGTTCTTTTCGCATTTTATTCTCTTTTTTTTCCTGTCAAACTATCTCCACCAGTTTTCTGAATTTCTTTGAATCTTTCGCAAATAGTTTTTAAAATCCCAACAGTTGTTAATAGTATATTATGCATCAACGGAGGGAAGTCCGTGTTTTTTTGTCAAGCACAAATGTTCGAAGAGAGAGTGTAGCACGAGCGTAGCGAGTGCGAAACGAGTTCGGAGAACATTGTTTTTAGACAAAAAATCGGCCTCCCGAGGTGCATATGCTATTTTCTATCACAAATGTACGAAAATCTCGTGTTTTGTACGTGTTAGCGGGTAAGCACTCGCAGTTTTCAGGTTAGTGACGTTAGAGATAAAAAAACTTCCGAACAGTGAAAAAAACTCTCATCGCGCAGGCGCATTGCGGCGCTAAAAAAACTGTGAGTTCTGCCCCGCTTAAGGCGAACGAAAACACGAGGTTTTCGTGCATGTGTGGTAGAAAATTCTTTTTCTTTTACTTACACTAATCAATTCCTTTCTTATTTTTAAAAGCTTATTTAACAGACTAATATTTTTCACTACTAATTTAATCCATTTTTCCGATTCAAATAATAATCTTTTTCTACTTTTAATATTTTTCACTATAACAAAAGTATTCTCCGTAATTTTAATAAATTTTTCAAAATCTATAGAACCCATCTTTTTTCCGTTCTTCTTTCTTCGATAATTAAAATGAACTAATTTCTTGTTAAACAATCACACACAACCTATCAAGCGATTTGTTTACTTTTAACTAATAATTATTAACAAGCGTATCCTCACTTTTGTATTGCTTTTACAAGGGCAGATGAATAAAAAATGTAATTGTTGAAAATAATCCCAGGAAATAAATTAAATAAACATTTCTCTTTTCTCACGATCTGAAAATAAGATCATGCAATGACTAATATTCTAATAAAAAAATATCAATATACTAGCACCTGATTAAGATATAAACCTATAAATCCATTCTCACTTCAAAAAATCTAAATAAATTTTGTTAGCTATTCTCCAAATAATGTAATATTATACTTCCTGCTTATATCTAAAGAGATTGTTTATAAACATTTTAAAATCGTGCTAAGATGAATAAAAAGAATTTGATACCCGAATAACAAAACATATCAGTACTGAGAATTTACATATTAAGAGCAAAAACAGGTAAAGCTTGGAGGAAGTTATAATACTGTCAAAACATAATTCATAAGAATTTTAATAGCAATAATGTCAAAACTATTTCTCACACGTTAAAACAAAGAACCTCGTTGCGTCATCCTCAAGGAATGCACCCTCCACAAAATCATTCTTTCAAATTGCTCAATATGCTGCAATCTAAATTTTGTTTAAAAAAATGTCGGTAATGCTGGTAACAGATTCCTACTATACAGAAACCTCTTAGCCTATCTACTCATGGGTTAAACTATTTCGAACGCGGAATTTCCATAAAACGCAATTCCGCATGCGTAATTATCATAAAACACTATTCCGCATGCGTTTTTGTCCAAGCGGGATAGTATAAACTATTAAATAAATGTCTCTAATATCTCATATATTCGTATAGTCGGAGTTACGAGGTTTACCATTAACAATTTTTCGCGAAGGAGTTACGAGGTTTGCTGGATCGATTTTTTTAACTGAATTTTTCGTTTGAGAGTTATGCCATTGAAAGTACAAATGTGTTCATTAATAAAGAATCGAATAACATCAAAAAGTCAATTTCGACCAAAAGTGGAGTTACGAGGTTTGCTTATTAAGGTGACGACATGCTCACCCAATGTTGTCTTTCTTTAAAAAAAAAACATTCACGACAAGTTTTTGTATCTGTCTAAAAATCATATCTTTCTTTAATCTTACATTTTTTTAAATTCATTAGTTTATTGTTTTTTTCGCATCCTTATATCTATTATTTCTACAACATATACCTATTTGAAGAATAAATTTTAAAATCTTACCATAATTTCTAATTGTTTATACAAATTTTTAAGTGTAAGTTGACCTATTTAAGAGACTAATTTCTTACTCAGCGTAACTTTTTGCATCGAAGATGTTTTTGATGAAATATTAGGGGAGACTGGGGGTAGTTGGGTCAGAGGTAGACTCCAAAGTAAATTTTCACCCACTTGTTTTTTTTTGTTTTATCTTCCTGAGTAATAGTTTGAGAAAAAGTTTAATTATCAAATTTTGCTCTTTGAATATTTCCTTTTAAAGGTCAATGAAGAGATTTTAATTTATATTTGCAGTATCGATAGAAAATAATCAAATATTTAAAAACAACAGGCGAGGTCAGTGGGGTCGTTTTGACCGGGGTTAGTTGGGTCGCCCAAATGCATGAGGAATCTACGATATACTTATACAACATAAATAAACTACATTAATTTAACTAAATTTCACTATCAGTAAATTATTTTAGTCAATTAACACTAATGATAATACTTTTTAACAATTAGGAATTAAAAAATACATTTTTTCAATATGAGCAATTTTTTTATTTTATAATCTTGCACGTTCACTGCTTCAATTTAAATATATTAATTTTTCAATTTCTTTTATTATAAAATAACCCCAAAAACTAATTTTATTATATAAAGTAATGTTTTAACAATTAAACAGTAACATTTTAATCATGAGCCAATCTGCCCCGAGCCGGGGCAGGTTGGGTCACCTTGGATTTCTCCAAAAACAATGTTCCCCAAAAAAAAACTAAAAGTAATAACAAGACTTTTTTTTAAATGAAAGCTGAAATATCAGAGCAGGTTTCCTGTACGATAAGGTTTTCATAAATTTAATATTAACGAAGTTAAATAACGAAGAGTGAAAAAACAGGATAATTTCGCTCATATTTTCATGTTTTTTTTAAAGTATAGAAAAAAGATAAAATAAATTTTTGTACTGAAAATCCATAATCTTAGACTCTTCCGCTTTAATTTTCTCAAAGATAAAAAAATTAATATAGGGGAGAGCGGGGCAATCCGTACCGGCGGGTAATTCGGCTCATTAGCGATTTCACGCCTTAATTAGAATCTAGGAGGGAAAGGTCGCTATAGAATATAGGTCTCAACATTTTAGTTAGGTAAACGAAATTTAGTGTAATTCTATTAATTCAGCCTCGTGTCAGGTAGAGTATTATGTTTTTATGCGTCGCGCGTACACTTTTTACTTACAAACTTTTACGTTTTTAGTACATTAATTTACGAGCCAAATTTTTTTGAGTAAGTTTTTTTTATGCTCTCAGGTGTGCTCTTTCGATACACCTATGCTATTTTATTTATATGTATCAAATGTGACTTGTATTTGTTTTAAAGTGCCAAAAGTCAGGGTGGGGTAAATGGGCTCACGCGACGGTTAATCATCTTATCCAAAAATACTTTGTCTTGATCCGCCCCTGCTTAATTATGATAAGAATATGACTACTTTTAATAATTACCAATAATGAGTGTAATAACTTTTTTATTTTTTATAAAAAAATAAAAAAAAGTAAGGTCTAATGAATTTTCTTTAATTTTAGGGGCCCAGTCCCCCCCCAAAAATTTTGACCTTGATCCATCACTGCATAATTATAATAAGAATACAGGTACTTTTCATATTTACAAAATAAAGGTTATTGAACTTTTTTATGTTTCGTAAAAAATAAAAGTCGCCGAATTGCCCCACAGGGTGAGCCGATTTACCTGCCAAATTTGCAGTTTGAGAATTTGGTATATCTGCATTCAAAATTATCTAGAGCTAAAACTATAAAAGATAAATCAAAAAGTCCTTGCAAATTTGAAAGTGCAAATGATAGGCTACTAAATGATATATCCATGTTTGGATTTAAAAAATAATTTCCTAACTTTTTTCCTGTCTGACCAAAAGTGAGCCGAATAGCCCCGGTCTCCCCTATATATTGAGGAAAATTATTCAATACACTATGCTGTGTGCCAAATTACACCTCAATGTAGGGTTACTTCGCTCAACTTTACTTAATTAACAACAAAAATATAAAGTGGTGATTTATAAAGTAATTTTAGCTTGTAAGCTAAGATATTTTCCCCACATGGAGGTGTAATTTGTCTCACAGCATAAAGGTATATAAAATAGGTTTACGGAACATATATTAATATTTTTATCTTTTGAAATTAAAGAAGAAGATTTAAAGATTATATGTTTTCAGTACCAAAATTCATTTTTACCATTTTCCTATACTTTAAGAAAAAACATGAAAATATGGGAGAAATTATCCTGTCTTATGGTACAATTATTTAACACTCTTAAAAGTCTGTTACAAAGATGGGTTAATTTTATGCACTTAAATATGTTATTTGTAAAATTCACTTTAATTTAAATAGACAATAATGTCAATTGCGAATTCAAACCATAAACACAAACTTCCGTAATATAATATAATATGTTTTGCCACTAATCATATACGAAATAAACTTAACACACTGAGAGAAATGGACATTAAAAGATATTCAAATTTAACATCCAGATATTAACCCTAGACAGTACAACATAGCTGCCCAGATAGCACCCGAATTTCCGGGAAGTTTCCGGGAAGTTTCCCGTGGTGAGTTCGGAAGTTTCCGACGGAAGTTTCCAGGAAACTTCCTGGAAATAGCAAAATGTCCTCCTCCTAGGAAGTTCCCAAGGGAAACTTCCGGGAAACTTCCCTTGGGAATTTCCTTGAAACTTCCTTGAAACTTCCCTTGGGAACTTCCTAGAAACTTCCTGGAAACTTCCCTTGGAAACTTCCCTTGGGAACTTCTTGGAAACTTTCAGATATCTATTTTATAAGTTGATTTTAAATATTTAAAATTTATTTCCATTTAAATATTTAAAATTTAAAACATTTTTAAGAATCTCCTGCCAAAACTTGGTTCAGGAGATATCAAAATGTGTAGACACATTTGAATTATATTTTCGACGTTACGGGGTCGGGTCTTATATAACGGAGCTGCCGCAAGTCGCTCGTGGGAAAAAGTGACCGACGCGCGCCCTCCTGCTACTTGTCGAAACCACAACCGCGTGAGAATCCTCGGCGCGCAGACGCGGCATAGATGCGGCTCGAATCTTCGTATTTTTGAATTTTAATTTGAATGGCATTTAATCAAATACAAGAAAAGGAATGTAATAATATCGAATTCATACACATTCTTTAATTAATATCGTTTTCTGAATATTAATAAAAAGTAATATAGGGGAGAGTGGTCATCAATGTACCAGTTTTTTGAATGAACCATTTCAATTTTCTCAGAAACAATTAAATAAAAATTCTCCTAATTTTAAATATAAATGAAGTTTGCATAAACACACTACGTCCATAAATTTGAGACATGTGGATTTATTCTTTATAGAGAAAACTGAAAAAAACTGTTTTTGATGCTCTGAAGAAAAAATTTACCTAAAATACAAACACGTTTTTTAATTGAAATAAGGCAATTTAAAAATAAAAAAACTTACGATTTATTTTGTATCGGGCCTGAACTACAATATTCTAATGAGAAAAAGATTTGGAAATATTGCATTAAGTTATAAAAACCATTTTTGTTGCAAATGTCATGTTGATTCAATGTACCAGGGAACAATGAACCACCTGGAATTTCAGTGTATTTTCGATTTCCAGAGTGGTATGCCTGATTATAAAACTAGGCATGCGTACAGCATGTGACAGCGATTGTTATCAGTACTCTTCTCAACATAGCAAAACTAAAATGCCATTTTAGCTCGTTAACTTAAATTTGAGGCATATTTATGTTATACATTATAAATTAAAAAGTGTTAAGTAATAATTTTTTATAGTATTTGATAGAAAATAAGTTTTTTTACAAAATGAAAATGCAATATTATTATTGTTGAACATTTTTAGTGTTTTTATAGAGGTGCTTCATTGTGTACCCAGGTTGTTGAAAATGAAAATAGCTTGTTAGTTTAGAAAAATCCTAAATTTTATTATTTAATCAAAATAAATCGGGTATAATATGTGTGCATTACCTAGAGAAGTGTTGTAGTTTTATATTGATGCAAAGAAGTGATTGAAATTAGTGAAATTGAATAAATAATATGACCTTGAAAAAACCCCGGTACGTTGATGGCCACTCTCCCCTACTTAATTTTGAACAAATATTTATAATAAATATCTTCCATAAATAAGTACCTATTCAATTCTTGAAGATTTTAAAAAACTCTTAAACTAGAATCTTAAAGATATAAATTATTTTTATTGTGATTGATTTTCATATTTTAGAATGTATTCTTAAATGAATTAGTGCTAAGGAAATCAAAAAGAATTTAAAATGATAGAAAGTTAATTTTTAGTACCTATTGAAAATAATATTAAATTTGGATCTTACGTTTTAATAACCAGTTAGGGGAGAGTGGCCATCAATGTACCAGTTTTTTCAATGAACCATTTCAATTTTCTCAGAAACAATTAAATAAAAATTCTCCTAATTTTAAATATAAATGAAGTTTAAGTAAACACACTACGTCCATAAGTTTGAGACATGTGGATTTATTCTTTACAGAGAAAACTAAAAAAAACTGTTTTTGATGCACTGAAGAAAAAATTTACCTAAAATACAAACACGTTTTTTAATTGAGATAAGGTAATTTTAAAAATAAATAAACTTACGATTTATTTTGTATCGGGCCTTAAATACAATATTCTAATGAGATAAAGATTTTGAAATATTGGATTAAGTTATAAAAAACCATTTTTGCTGCAAATGTCATGTTGATTCAATGTACCAGGGAACAATGAACCACCTGGAATTTCAGTGTATTTTCAATTTCCAGATTGGTATGCCTGATTATAAAACTAGGCATGCGTACAGCATGTGATAGCGATTGTTATCAGTACTCTTCTCAACATAGCAAAAATAAAATGCCATTTTAGCTAGTTAACTTAAATTTGAGGTATATTTATGTTAAACATTATCAATTAAAAAGTATTAAGTAATAATTTTTTATAGTATTTGATAGAAAAAAGTTTTTTTACAAAGTGAAAATTGCAATATTATTATTGTTAAACATTTTTAGTGTTTTTATAGAGGTGGTTCATAGTGTACCCAGGTTGTTGAAAATGAAAATAGCGTGTTAGTTTAGAAAAATCCTAAATTTTATTACTTAAACAAAATAAATCGGGTATAATATGTCTGCATTACCTGGATAAGTGTTCCAGTTTTATATTGATGCAAAAAAGTCCTTGAAATTGGTGAAATTGAATAAATACTATGACCTTGAAAAAAACCCAATACATTGATGGCCACTCTCCCCTACTTTAATTAAACGCTTCACGAAAGATACTTTTTCAAAATAAATATTTCCAATAATAAAAATATTCGCCGAAAAAAATTAAATTTTGTTTTTAAAAACAAAAAAATTCTTTCTCAGAATTAAAGACGAATTAAAAACTTTTTCAGTTTACAAAAATTGAAGGAAATTTGGTTACATTCAAGATAATAATAAATCCCCTGGAAATTTCCCGGAAACTTCCAGTTATCTTTTTTTAAATTTAGGGGAGAGTGGCCATCAACGTACTGGGGTTTTTTCAAGGTCATATTATTTATTCTATTTCACTAATTTCAATCACTTCTTTGCATCAATATAAAACTACAACACTTCTCTAGGTAATGCACACATATTATACCCGATTTATTTTGATTAAATAATAAAATTTAGGATTTTTCTAAACTAACAAGCTATTTTCATTTTCAACAACCTGGGTACACAATGAACCACCTCTATAAAAACACTAAAAATGTTCAACAATAATAATATTGCATTTTCATTTTGTAAAAAAACTTATTTTCTATCAAATACTATAAAAAATTATTACTTAACACTTTTTAATTTATAATGTATAACATAAATATGCCTCAAATTTAAGTTAACTAGCTAAAATGGCATTTTAGTTTTGCTATGTTGAGAAGAGTACTGATAACAATCGCTGTCACATGCTGTACGCATGCCTAGTTTTATAATCAGGCATACCACTCTGGAAATCGAAAATACACTGAAATTCCAGGTGGTTCATTGTTCCCTGGTACATTGAATCAACATGACATTTGCAACAAAAATGGTTTTTATAACTTAATGCAATATTTCCAAATCTTTTTCTCATTAGAATATTGTAGTTCAGGCCCGATACAAAATAAATCGTAAGTTCATTTATTTTTAAATTGCCTTATTTCAATTAAAAAACGTGTTTGTATTTTAGGTAAATTTTTTCTTCAGAGCATCAAAAACAGTTTTTTTCAGTTTTCTCTATAAAGAATAAATCCACATGTCTCAAATTTATGGACGTAGTGTGTTTATGCAAACTTCATTTATATTTAAAATTAGGAGAATTTTTATTTAATTGTTTCTGAGAAAATTGAAATGGTTCATTCAAAAAACTGGTACATTGATGGCCACTCTCCCCTATTTCAAAATCTTTTTCTCATTAGAATATTGTAGTTCAGGCCCGATACAAAATAAATCGTAAGTTCATTTATTTTTAAATTGCCTTATTTCAATTAAAAAACGTGTTTGTATTTTAGGTAAATTTTTTCTTCAGAGCATCAAAAACAGTTTTTTTCAGTTTTCTCTATAAAGAATAAATCCACATGTCTCAAATTTATGGACGTAGTGTGTTTATGCAAACTTTATTTATATTTAAAATTAGGAGAATTTTTATTTAATTGTTTCTGAGAAAATTGAAATGGTTCATTCAAAAAACTGGTACATTGATGGCCACTCTCCCCTAATTCTAAAAATTTTAAATTCATTTAATTTTAAATATTCTAAGTATTTTAATTCTAAATTTCCTGGAAATATTCAATTCTTTATATATTCAGGGTGGCGCAGGTCAGGGAAAAACTGTAAATCAGGAATAAGTCACCGAAAAATCAGGGAATTTTCAAAATGAAATTTTGCGGCCACCCTGTATACTTTTTTATGTAAATAATAAATCATTTTTAGAATTAAGATAGGATACTTTTTTTATTTTTAAATACACTTTATTACCAGCAATTGTATTAACATTAATATATAATATTTATTTAAAATAGCTCAAAATGTTTATACAATGACATAATTCTCGCCTGCAGCCCTCAGTTAAAGCATTTCCAAATTAGTCCTAGAACACAAAAATATTGTTATTATTATTTAATTGAGACGATAATTAAAAAGTAACATTGTAGGAGGTCATAATATAATGAAAGCGATTACAATTTAAATTAATTGAATTTGAGGTTGTTAAAAAAGATTAAGCTGAAATTTGAATCTTTTAAAAATTTTTTTAAATTAATTTGTACTATTTAAAATTTTTAAGGATTTTTTTTGGGATTAATTAAATTTAAACATATGTGACCTGGACTGTGAAAAGGGGGCTTACGTGTAAAAAAATCGTTTTTCATTTTTTTGTCGATTCTGATAGATTTTTTGACGCTCTTTCACGTGGTGTATTCTAAAAAAATATTTTTTTTAACACGTAAGCCCCCTTTTCACTGTCCAGGTCACATATAATGAATTGAAATTAAAATCTGATTAAGATTTGTAGGAATTATATATATAGAATAAATTTAAATTTTAATCAATATAAATTATTTTGGATCATTTAAAATTTGAGTGCAATTAATTTCGACTGTTTAGAGTTTGGATGAATTTAATGAATTAAATGTTTATTAAAATTTTAATTGATGAAAGTTTCGACAAATTAAAACTAGGATTTAATGAAATGTAGATTAATTAAACTTTGGATAAATTGAATTTTGGTGCAGAGTAATTTCATAATGAAATAAAATTAAAGTATGATAAATTAAAATTTCAGTGAATTAAATTTAGAATGTAATTAAATTTGTAACGAAGTGAAATTTTGATATGCTCCGAATTTGCTCGCCGGAGCCAAGGTTCTCGGATTATATTCACTTATGCTGGAACAACTAGATTTTGACCATAAATAAATATCATTTGTTTACTTCAGGACTTCGTCCTGCCAAAACTCTTTTTGAGTTTGATTTTCCGGAATCTATAAACAGATAAAAAAAATACAATGTACATTACAAAAATAAAATAATACATATTTTATTCAATTAGCATTATCTGGTATATTCGGTCGCGGATTAAGTCGGTAAACTCCGTCTCCAAAACAATATAAATTACGGACGAACCGCTAAAAAATATTGCCGCCGTCATTCACCGTGATGTTAAATAAAATTGACCATCTAGACACGTATGATCAATTCGCGGTTACGTAAAATGACATTAATTATCAGGTAAGACAAAAGATTAATTAATTCATTACTACGTTAATTACGCGCTTCAGTCCGGTAAAAAATCAAATAAATCTGAACGCGTAATTTCAGGAGCGAGGTGAATTTATCTGGAGAACAGTTAAACAACGCGGGTGTTCACCTAGCAAAGTCTATTCTCCAATGACATAGCACTGGGAAAAGCCCATGTGACAATCTACGTCAATGATCCGGCGCGGGAGATTTTAAAATTGTTTCGAACACTTTCCTACGTCATAAGTGTTCTAGCAATTTTTCTCGAATTCTCTGATCATTCGTGATGGACCACGACGATGATCAGGAATTCGTCACGGAGTAACTTTACTCAAGTCAGGATTCCTTAGTCTACGAAGTAGATGTCCAGAATTTTATCGTGTCTGAGACTTCACGGTGGACCGTGACAAATCTCAGGACGATCCTGACTAGAGGAAAGCAAAAGTTTTCCTTTGATTTTTCATTGAAGGGCCAATGCTAAAATCTCCGGAACGGTTTCCAGATATCATTTCTTGAAGGGCCAAGGCTATGATATCTGGAGGAGTCAGAGAGACTTGTCCCGAGATGTTACTCGGTTCGCCCCTTGGGGCCGACTCCCCGATCTACAGGCGTGCAGGTCGATATATAGACGCAGCTTATGGTAGGGGCTGGCGCGATCATATTACTTAGCGCCATCTGCGCTGTGTCTGGCGTTCCGCGCCATCTTCCGGAGATGCGCGTGTCAGGATGCGCGGCTGTCTGGCAAATATTTCTGCTAGACCACGTTTTGACAGTTTAAAAATAAGCCGAGAGTGTAACTTAACCTCAAAGTTAAGTTTAATTTATTTTTCTACAAAATAAATTATCAAGCGGAATTAAAAGTCATGTGCAATTGTGAGGTTCGTCACAAATTTTCTAAAATAACAGTTGGAATTTTCTAAAATTCTAAACAAATGAAATTTGTATATAATTGAAATATAGAATTATTAAAATTTAAATTGATTACAATTTGGATAAATTAAAATGTCAATCAATTAAATTTGCGGTTGATTAAAAATAGAATAAACTAACATTTAAATAATAACTAAACTAAAATTAAAATTTTTTAAAAATTTTAAGAATTTAATGGAGAATCAATTAAAGTTTAAATAAAATTGTAATTTTAAACTTTTTATTGAATTAAAATTAAAATCTGATGAAATTTGGAAATAATTATTTGAATTATTTAATTAAAATTTTCACTAATAAAAATAATTTTATGTCATTTAAGATTTGAATGCATGTTATTTGAACTTAAATAAAATAGAGTTAAACAGTGGAATCAATTTCGACTGTTTAGAGTTAGGGTGAATGAAATTTGGAGTTGATTAAAATTTCAATTATAATGAATATATTGATAAATTAAATTAATATTGATTCAAACTTAAAGTAATTAAAATTTTATTAAAATGTAGTTTGGATTAAAAAACTGTGGAAAGTTAAAAAATAGTTGAAATAGGTAACAATCTGACGACATAGGTGATAAGATGACAATCTGTAATCTCTGCTTTTTAAGCGTCAGTGGTTATTAAAAGTTAATATTTAAAACATTAAAAAAAAAGTTAATAAAATTATTTATTTTATATATACATTGACAATAGTTTAATGGAAATAGGTGCATTGCTTTAAAAAAAAAATATATATATATATATTATTATTATTATTATTATTATTATTATTGTTAAAAACAGTTTAATAGCAGATACAAAATTAATCTTATATGGACTTACATTATGAGTGATGCGGTTATATCTTTTTGCGAAATTTGTTAATCGCAAAAAATTTCCTCTTTGGCGTTCCAACATTAAACAATGTTCTTTGTAAAGTTCTTTGTTTTCAAAAAAAAAAAAAAAAAAAAGAAATAAAAAATAATGAAATAAAAAAAAACGAAACTTTTTTTTCTTTCTTCCATTAAAAAAAAAGGGAAATCCTTTTGAAATTTGGTAATACGTAATAAAGTTGAAATGGAATTTTAAAAAATAAAAGTATTAAATGAACAAAACAGAAAACGCAATTGTTTAGAAACTTTTAAAAAACTAAAATTTTATCGACAGTGAAAAATAATTACAATGAAATTAACAAAGAAATTTGGAGCATCGGCGATAAAATCTGTAAAATGAAAAATTTTAATTTTATTTACTTATTTTTGGTTTTAAATTTCGAATACAGTGAAACCTCGATTATCTGAACCCCTGTGATCCTAACAATCTGTTTTTTTCAAGGCTCATTTTTAGGATTGCTACACGTTCTACTGCTATAAAAAATTGTCATAAATTACAAATATTCTGTTTTGTTATTATCATAATTAATATGTAGTATTCAGCGACTTTCGTAAAAAGTAAATAAAAAAATTTTCAAGTTTTTCAAGGCCAAAAATAAATGATCTCAAGGTTCACTTTTTTAATAATCGACATGCAGGACAGCAATAAACATAAAAAATAATAATTTAACAATAAGGCTAATAATTAAAAATTTTTAAAAAAAATTTAAAATAGTAGAAGCTAAAATTTTATTAACGTAAATAAATTGAAAATTGAAGAAAATCAATAAAAAACTAAAAAATTTTGAAGTTACTATAATTGAACAAAATATAATTAAATCTGGACCAAGGATCGATATTTGCAAAAAACCATTGCAACGATTAAAGGAAATAAATTTGAAGAAATAAAACATTGAGAAAAATAGCTATGAATAATCACTGACAAAAGTAATAAAATAATTGGAAGTAAAAAAATAACACAATTTTAAATTTAGAAAATATAAAAAATTACTGTCTACGGAAGACAATAATTCAATAAATATTAAATTAATATTATTAATATTAAACAAAATAATTGAAAAATTTCAAAGATATAACTGACAATTTTAAAACAAAATTTATAAAATTAAAGACTACAATTAAACAAATTCACTAAAATAATTGAAGACTGAGGAAAAAAGTCGAAAAAATTAGATAACGTAATTAAAAACATTAAGGTGTATATTTTAAATATAAGATAATAATAAAATAATAAAAAACCTGAAAGAGCATCATTAAAAAAATACAATATTAATATATCAATGACAAGAAAATTTTATAAAGTATTTGCTACAACAAAATACAATTTTGTTTTCAATCGAAAAATGAAAAAATGAATATAGTTGATATTGAGTTATTGATTACCTGTTATTTTTTAGTATTAAAGAAACTAATTAAAAAATTAAGAAATACATAATTTTTATTTTAGCAAAAGAAATAAAAATTAATGAAAGAAAGGTAAAAAGTTAAAAGATAGATTTAAAAAATATAAGAAAATGTTTAAAAATAGAAAAAAACCCATTAAAATAATTTAAAAATACAATTAACATTATAAGAAAATAAATACAAATAAAAAAAAAGTAATTGAAAGAACAAAACCGTATGTTCTTAATATTAAAAAATGGAATAAAAAGAATGTCGAAAACAGTAATTGGAAATATTTAAAAATATAATTGAAATTTAAAGAAATTAACTGTAAAAAAAAAAAAATTTTAGAATATCGAAAATATTTTAAAGAATAATAAAAATAATTTAGTGTCGATGAAATTTATTAGAAAATTAAAGCAAAGGATTATAATTTAAAGAAAATTATTCAAAAGTAAGGAAATTCGTTTAATAATTAATATATAGACGAATTTCAAATTGAAGAAATCAATGAAAGTTGAAAAAAAATTGCCATCATAGAGAGAATCAAAATTTTAAGAGAATTATTTAATCTTAAAGACATTTTTCAATCAATTCCAATTTATTATATTTTAAGCTTGCATTAATTGTATTTTTAATCACTTCAATTTCGAACCTATTGAGTTTGAATCAATTATAACTGTTATAAATTTAAAAAACAGATGACAAAATTTTATACATCCCGTAAAATTTAAATAAGTGATAATCTGTGATGCCTATGATAATTGGATTTCAAGGTTTTCAGTAAGGAGAGGAAAAATTTCTATAGGAGAATTCAAGGTTTTTAAAGTCGCTGGACACCTGAACTTGCTCGAAGCTGTTCGTATAATCGAGATTCCACTGTAAAAGGTTTCAAACATTTCTCAATTAATAATAATTTAGAATGATACATACCCACGATTTATTTGTGCTCTGAATTTCTTATGGGTTATATTTGTTTTTTTTCAGCGATTGTGTTGCTTAATTAACAACATCAGGTGAATTTTCCAAGTCATGTGTGTCTACCGTTTCACGTGGATTTTCCGTGTCACGTGGATTTCCCATATCAATCCTTTGTTCTTCTTCTCTTCTATTGGCATTTGCTACTTTACTCCTGCAATACAAAACATTTTTAAAATGCAAAATACTTGTAATTAAATTTTTGTATAGCGAAATTCTTAAAACTTACTGTGCACGACTTTCATTCTCCTTGCATTTATTTAGCCATTTTGTTATCCCTTTCTTAATTTCTTCCTTTGTCACGCTTGCTTGTATAGCTTTCATTGCAACTAGTAAAGTGTACAAAGTTACATTAGAATTTTCAGTAAATATAAAAAGATTTTAAAAACAATGAAAACAAGCTTAAACTACTTAAACTATGAAATTCAATAATACCCACTAGATACAATTGAACGCATTCTTAAGTCACAGAAAGCCTTTTTCTTTCCTGACCTGCCGAGATAGGTGAATAGTTGACCAGTTTTAAAAGTTAGAAGCTCATTCATAATCTTGGCCACTGTTATGTTTACATTTACAGTACAGCCTAGATCAGCTGCAGCATCAGACTAAAAATGAAAGTAATTTGTTAATTGGCTAATCAGACATTATTAATTTAAAATGCATAAAATATTTGTTTTCTTTCTTTTAATCTTCAACTGAAATAATGTGCACAAACAGATACGTACTACTTTTAAGAAAAAGCGTTTCGATTTTAATTTGTTTTCCAGGATTTCTACATCTGTCATACAAGTAGCTGGAAACATTTTTAGATCTTTATCTTTATTGTCAAATGTTGGTATGTTGGTTCTTCTAGAATTAGGAGCATTGCCGGCAATGCTTTTTACTAATGTTTCCATTGAATTTAACTTTGATATTACGAGAGTTGCTGTTTTTTCGTTATCTGTACAAATTATAATAGACATGATTTCATTAAAAATTATTAAGAGTATAGTTTTAAAAATTTAGGATCAATCAATATTATGAATCTTAGTGGGATAGATTTTTTAATAGTTTTAGAAACTTCGTAGAAAGAAAAGGTACAAAAAGTAATTAAAAAATTTGTTTTGGATTTTTGTTATCAAAACTAAATTGTTTAAAATTGACAACTGTATAATTTAAAAGTTGGTAAAGTTCAATATAAAAAACACCCATAAGATTATCAAGTTCATTGATTAGGGAAAAAGTTATTGACAGTTCAGAAAAATGTTGTAATAAAATTTTACTTCTGATAATATGGCACACAATTCTTTTCACAGATCCAAAAAAATTCCTGATATTTACCAATTTTTCTGGTGTTATAGATACCTGACTATATACATTGGGTTTAAAAGTTTTGATAGTTAATTTTGCAAAACTAATCTTAATAAATGAATAGAATTGAAAAGTCAAATTTTTTTTTGAATTCTCGATCAAATTTAAATTTTGGATAAATGAGGCTTTTCTTATTACAAGTTTAGTTTTCGAGAAATATGATTATCCACGCGACTGTAAAGTCTCACCTTACAAGACTACTCTTAAATAAAAATGAAAAACTTTCTTAATATTGCAGACTCAATCTAATTCAATTTTATGATTTTCAACACAATTTTAATCTATTTATTAACTATACTAATTATACTACGCGATTTCAAATTTATGTCAGATTAAATAAATTGGTTTTTTAATGATTTTTTTTTTCTAAATCCCGTGAAACATCCATTATAGTCTTTACATAGTAAAAAATAGAAATTTTAAACATTATTTTAGTGTAAGTTACATCGGATTCCAAAAGGGGGTGTTTTGATATATTAATGTTTGAAAATTTTAAACCTAAAATTTTACATGAAACTAAAATTTTTTTAAGCAAAGTTTAGTATCATTTTAAAGCTTGAGAAATTCTCTTTCAAATTCGCCTATTACATTTTATTTTTAATTTAGTTTTAATCAAATTAAACCGATTTAAAAAATTCTTTTCACGCGATAGTCTTGTGCTAGTGAAACGGTTTGAAAGAGCCCATACATAAAATAAAAATAAAAAAACGAAAAATTAAAAATATTATTACGACTATGAAACAATTAAAAAATTTAATATAATAGAACATATTTAAATGAACCCCCTGCAATCACAAGGGCTTACGCGTGAAACGCTGTCGTTTTAGAAGATATTTTTTCTTCATAAAAAATGTTAATTTTCAAATTATATATCCTAATAAAAAATTTTAATACGCATATTTCTCCTCAAGAATAAAAGTTTTTATCTCCTTTTATTTCCAAGGTAATAAAAAAAATATAATTTTTCACAAAATTTAATTATTTTGTCTTTAACTTGTCATAACTCTTAGAATAATTGGAATATTAAAATAAAATTTTCAGGAAATATTCACTATTCTATCAATAAACCAACAGCGTTTTCTTAATTTATAGATAAATAATTCGTAAGAATTTATAAAAATTATTTTCTGCTACTTTACGTTTAATCTGTAGTAAAGTTTTCAAATGCTTTGGGAGTCGAGGTTATTTTAAGAAATCAAAATATAATTAATACAAAAAAGTCGAGAAAGGTTCAATGAAATTTTTTGGAAAATTTCAGATCTTGGTTATTTATAGTTATTATATAACAATTAATTAAAATTTCTACACACTGTCTCCAACAAGCATTAGGCATATTAGCATTAAGCAAACGTTCTGATTTTGCAGTACAGTGTGTTTACTAAGAAACCAAATGCGTGCAGGAAACGGCGCCGTAGATATTTTAATCAATTGTTATTTGATAACTATAAACAACAGAGGTCTGAAAATTTCTAAAGAACTTCTTTAAATTCAATTTTGCAAGTTATTGAAGAATACAAGATTGAAACTGGAATTAAATAACAATTTTATACCATTCTTAAAATTCTGTGACCTTTTTACAAATTTCCAGTTTTTATCATGACATGACATTTATCTATGTCTAAATTCGCAGTAATTTATCAAATCGCTAGATATGACTTTAAATAGATTTTTATGAAACATAGAGGATATCAGGGGAAACTATTCCAAATAGGGAACTCTTAGAGAAAATAGGGTACGCGACGCCTGTGAAGCTTGTAATTGTAATATTTGAAGAATTGTTCTTTGTTAATAATCATATTTTGAACATACCCAACGGCATTGCGCTTTGTGAGTCTCCTACGGGTTCTGGTGTAAAAGAACCAGTAAGTCCACTATCTGTAATACCATTATAAAATCCACATTTAAAAATAGGGGAGAATAATTATGATTAATAAAAGCAATTTATATGCATTATCTTTTTAGAGAATTTTTTTAAGGAAAAATATATTTCTATTTAATGTTTTAAAAATATAAAATAATGAAATACTTCTTGACGCCGTGCTAGACGTCCCGGGCGATGAGTTGCAAGATGTTTGAGAAACAAAGAATTTGTGATGTTAGCTATAAAAAAAGAAAAAAAAACAAAAATTAAATTTAAAAATTGCATTCACCTTACTGAATCGATTAAAAATACGAACTTTAATTATTTAATTACTTTAATGTTCAAAAATTGAAGTTGTTTGTATCGTAAACATTTTTAAGGGGAAACAACGATGACATTGTCAGTTAAATGATGAATTAAGTTGAATAATCTGCACTACAATTTTCATAGTAATTTTTTACGACAAATTCAATGGTCATAAATTTGTGAAACACTGCTAAGACTACATTTTATTTCGAAAAACAATTTTTCTCTCATTAAATGCTTCAAAAACAGTAAAATTAAACATTTTTGGTTGCCAAATTTTGTTTGCTTTTTTATTGAATAAGAGAAATTTCCAGAAAATTAACGAACAGATTTAAAATTTTTTAAAATTTTTTGAAAATTAAAAATTTAAAGGTAATTACAAAATTTTTTGTCTTATTTTATTTCATGACCATTAAATTTATCGCAAAAAATTACTATAAAAATTTTAGTACTAGTTATTTAAATTAATTCCTTCATGTACCTGAAAATGTCGTCGTTGTCTTCCCCCCCCCCCCCCTTCCAAGTAATAAAACTATCTATCACAATTTTCCACTTTACAAATTTCAATCAATAAATCAATACTGGCATCTTTATTTTATGATATAAATTTTGGTTCAAAAAATTGGACACATTGCACTGTACATAATATATTCGGAAATTTAGATAAATTCAAAACGTTTTGTAAATGAAATTTTATTATATAGAGTATTAAAAAACAATAAATATATAAGAAACAAGTTAAAAACTTTTGAATATTGGACAGTGTACCACTATTTGATGCTCACTAATTTTTTCCAAAATATATTTTTTTCCAGTGATATTGAAGTATATCTGTATTATATAATTTAACTCTTGGAAGATAAAAAAAGCTGCGAACGTATTATGGTGGGTAATAGTGTTTATACAAAATATATTATTAATATAATCGACCAGTACATACTTAATGGTTTGCGCTTTGACGTCGTGCTTTCATCCAAAACAACATCTTCTCCGTCTTCGTTTCTTTTGTTTATGCACCTCTTATGTCGACTTTTTTTAGATTTTTCTTCATTTATTTGATCATTCTCACTATCTACTTCTGACAACCACTCGTAATAATCCAATCGTTTTCGTGCTTCTGTTAGACTTTCTGCAGTTTAAAATGACATTATTCTATATAAACAATTGAACATATTGCAAAGTACCTAAAACAGGGTGACTAGCAAACAATCATCATAATCCCGTCAAATTCCCAGATTTCCCGGATCACTTTTACAAAATACAACTTTAAAATATTAAAGATTAGTTTGGAAAAAAATAAGAAAAGCAAAACAGAAAAATTATGTAAAACATTTTAAAACGTCAAAAATTTTATGAAAAATAGGAAAAAGTCAAAAAGTCTGAAAAAATAAAATAAAAAATGATAACATTTTATAAAGAATAAAAAAAATAAACAATTGAGAAAACATTAAAAAAATGTAAAAAAAAATTATGAAAAAATTATAACATTTCAAAAGGTATTAAAAAGTTTATTATAAATGCAAAAATTAAAAAAACAAGAATAATCTACTTTAATTTGAAAATTAAAAACAAAAAGAAAATGTAAGAAGATAATTAAAGAGTAAAAAAAATGCTTTTGAAAGAAAAAAAAATTATTTATTATTTATTATTATTTTATTTATTTATTTTTCTTTTGTTAAGAAAATTATAAAAGAAAAAAGGAGAAAGATTAAAATATATGTAACGTAAAATTTTACTAAAGAAGAAAATTTTTCTAAAAATTGCAAAATTTAAAAAATTATTTTAAGAACTAAGGAAAAAAGCAACAAATAATTTCTTTAAAAAAAAAAAATTAAAAACGAAGAAATTAAATAACTTAGAAGAATCGGGCAAGTACGAGTTACACCCGTACCAAAATCTAGGGTTCCGTACATGTAGGAAACAAAGATATACCTTATTAACAAACAGAGAGATCTAATTTGGTACACATAGGTATTTTTACATGTAGATTAGAGGAAAATTATAGCTAACATTATCTGGATTGATAGTCAATACGTTGTCAAAGAAAAACTGCAAATTTTCGAAAAAATAGTTTTTTCCCCTTAACTTTGACATTATTTGAGCTAGTGGGCTAAAATTTAGTACATTTGTATATTTTCACCTACAGATTATGAAAAATAATTAAAACATACAGACTATGAAAAAACTTATACCTTAAATTAAATGAAACATTTGCTGATAACATAAAAATCAAGAAATTTTTTTTAGAGGGCTCAATTTCATTGTGTTTCAGGGCTTATAACAGTCTTGATCATAGGTCCTGTGACAACCTTGATCAAGCCTTGTATAAAACTAAAAAAAAATGTTTATATTTTTTTTTTATAATTTTTCAATTATTTTGAAAAAAAAGTGATAACAATTTTCAATCGCATTTTATATCGTTTTTTTAAACTCTGAGTATACGCAAATAAAAAAATTTATTGGTTTGAGGGGTACTGTAGGACAATTAGGGTGAGCTCTAGCATAGGGGTCTAACCCTCTTTTTGGTCATTATTTGAATTTTTTTTGAGATCTCGTAAAATTCAATTTCAATTCCAAACATAATTTTTTCATATTCTGCATGCAAAAATACTCTAGTATACTAAATTTTAGCCCTATAGCATAAATAATGGCATAGCTAAAGGGAAAAAATTTTTTTTTCAAAAATTTGCAGTTTCTCCTTGACAACGCTATGGCCATCAATCCAAATCATGTTCTCTATATTTTTAGTGTAATCTACACGTGAAAATACATATGTGTACCAAATTTTGGATCTCCAGGTTAAATAGTTTAGAAGTTAAGAGGGGGGGAATGGTCCCTTTTCAATGCATTTTTGCAAAAAAAAAGTTGTTATTTCTTTGACAACGCTATGAACATTACCTTGAATCAAGTTCTCTATATTTTTCGTGCAATCTACACGTGAAAATACATATGTGTGCCAAATTTCAGCCCTCTAGGTCAAATAGTTTAGAAGTTAAGGGGAGGGGAATGGTTTTTGGCTACGGACGCACGAGTCTCGCTATAAGGGTTCCGCCGAACACCGAAGGTGTACGGAACCCTAAAAATAAAAAATATTTTCAATAAACAAAAAAATGATTATATAATGAGAAAATTTATTATACCGTTAAATTGAAATAAAATAATTAAAAAGAAGAAGAGAATTTAAAAATTATAGAAATTAATAAATTATTTAAAAGTAAGACAAATATAACAATTAAAATTTTTGAAAAGATAAACAATTTTAAGATAAAAATTGAAGTTTCCACATAGTGGAAAATAATTCAGAAATAGAAAAAATAACATTACATTTAATCAAATTTTTATTATAAGTTCAAAGATAAAAAGCATTATAAAAGGAAAAAAAAGTTGAAGAAAATTAAAGGGAAAATTAAGAAATGTTGGAAGAATGAGAAAATTAGGATCATCGAACAAATGATAATAAAATAATACTTTGAAAAATTAAAAAAATCATCAAAAAATAAAATTTTAATATCTATGAAAGAAAAAGGAATTTTTCAAAAAATAATCAAAATTATTTATTTATTTATTTAATTATTTAAATTAATAAACAGGCTAAGAGCCCTTACAAAAATAATACGTATAATACAATATCAGTCCATAATTTTATCTAAAAATTAAAATTAGACTGCGCAGCTGAACAACAAAAACAGATTCAGAAGGCTCAAAGAAATCTATATTATTGGCTATATTATTTCCCTCTCTACAGATTCTATTAATTACGGAATTTGCACCATAGTTCGTCCTACTAAAAGGTATATAAAACAAAACACTATTACGCAAACGCTTAATTGGAACAAAAAAACTGATTCTAAATAATAATGGTGGACAAATTAAAAAGCCATTTATAATTCTGTAGAGAAAGAGTAGATCATTATACAACATTACAGATTCGATCGAAGGAGTATTTAGCATCATTCGCAGGTTAGTATAGTCATGATCAGAGAAATCATAATAAATACCTAATCTTCGAGCAGCATAACGCAAGAATCTGTTCTAAACTTTTTCAATTCTAACAGTGAGATAGGTATAAAAAGGTGACCATATTATTGAGGCATTTACGAGAACCTGCCTAACGAGAGAAAAATAGAGAGTCCTAAGAGCCATTCGGTTACTAAAATCAGAGGTATTTCGCATGATAAATCCTAGAGTTCTCACTGATCTAGAAACAATATCAGAAATGTGTTGATTAAACGAAAAGTTAGTACATAAGGTAACCCCAAGGTCACCAACATTATTAACTCTAGCCAATGTTGAGGAACCAATCATATACTGGTGATCAATTATAAGCTGTCGTCGAGAAAAAGAGATTACTGAACATTTACGGAAATTTAATGGAAGACGATTCAATTTACACCAGTGAAGCAGATGATTCAACTCAGATTGCAAATTAACAAAGTCTACGTGGTTATGAATAGCTTTATAAATTTTTAAATCATCAGCGTATAATAAAAACAAACAAAATTTAAAAATAATAAAAATATCGTTTATAAAAAGCAAAAATAGCAAAGGACCAAGAACCGAACCCTGTGGCACACCAGAGGTAGCCTCAAAAGAGCTTGAAAGTTGGTCACGTATACGAACTGAATGGATTCTAGAAGATAAATAAGTTTTAATCAAAGATAAAAAATTTCCACGAAAACCCATCAACTCAAGCTTAGAGACAAGAATAAAGTGATTTACCTTGTCAAAAGCTTTTGAGAAGTCAGTGTATATTGCATCGACTTGAGTTCTGCTTTTAATATTATGTAGAATAAAATCAGAGAACACATACAGATTAGTCTCAACCGATCTTCCCTTTACAAAGCCATGCTGCTGATCCAGTATAATGTTCTTAGTGGAAACAGAAATAACGTTAGCAATAAGACCTTCAAAAATTTTTGCAAAAACATTTAATATTGTTATTGGCCTATAATTTGCAACATAACTTCTATCACCAGATTTAAAAACCGGAACAATTATTCTTTTCTTCCATTCTGAAGGAAAAATCCCTGTGTTCAATGAAAGATTAAACAGCAGAAATAAAGGATATGATAAGGAAGAGCAGCAAGTCTTGACAAGAGAAGGAGAAATAACATCAGGACCAGGTCCTTTATTAACATTTAATGCATTAATCTTCTTAATTATATCAGATTCAAGCACAGTCGATTCCCCAACATTGACAGAGTCTTTAAAAGGAAAGGAACCTGCATCAAAAGAGTCTAAAACCGAGGTGTCATAAACAGACTTAAAATGCTTTGCAAATAGATCCGAAATATATTTACTGTCATCAGTGGTTTCATCTCCTGAATACATAACACTAGGAATATTGTTACAGTTATGTTTAGATTTTATAAAATTCCAAAAAGTCTTAGGGCTCTCTATAATTGAGTTTTCGGTAATTTTTATGTAATTTTTATAAGAAGATCTAGCAAGCAACTTACATTCTGATCGAAGTTTCGAAAAATTTTCGTAATCTGATAAAAGTTTAGTTTGTTTATAAATTTTATGAGAAAGTTTTTTTTCTGATACAAGTTGCCGAAGTTCGCAAGTAAACCACGGAGGATACGAGGATTTAAAAAGTCGTTTAACAGGCACGAAAGCAGTAATTGATTCAAATAATATATTATAAAAAGTATCAACCACAGTATCAACATCAGAATTTATTAATACAGTATCCCAATCGATACTCTCAAGAAAAGATATAATTCCAGAAAAATCCGCATTTTTATAGTCATATTTTACTGCATCTCTTGATAATTTCTCAGTATACTTTAGGGTATAATCAAAAATATCTAATATTAACGGAGGATGATAAGCATCTATTGGCAACAATGAATCAAAACTGCTCGTACTTAAAGAATAATTAAAAAAGTTACAAAAAATTAAGTCAAGTAGAGAACCATAATGATTATTGTAGCTATTGATTTGAGGCAAATTTAAACAATCAAGAGTATCAGATAAAATATATGTAATATTTCTGTGTAATAAAGAAGTAGTGTCCTTTGTACAGTAAGAAAATCTTTCTTCAAAATTATGGTTATTTAAATCAAAATCATAATTCCAAATCGCGTATGGCATATTAAAATCTCCCATAATACAAACACAAGAATCTTGAAATTCATGATAAATACCTTCAATTGTTTCGAAAGCTGATAAATAAGATTGTTCAGAGGCTTGAGGTGGAATATAAAACGCACCTAATAAATAAAGAAATTGTTGAAATTTAAACTTAACAAATAAATGCTCAACAGTTTTAAGTGTCGATACAATTAAAGCACTTCGTAAATTAGATTTCACAGCAACCAAAACACCACCGCCTCTTGAACAGCTACTAGTATTCTTATTCCTGTCAAAGCGATAAACGTCAAAATTACACAGATCCAGCTCAGCTGTATCTATGGCATCACTTAGCCATGTTTCTGTGAGTATTAGTACGTCGTACGAAGCAAGTGAGACAGACACACGCAAGGCATCAATCTTGGTTCTCAGTCCACGAACATTTTGGTAATAAACCGAGATTTTACGCGCACTCGCAGGCAGTGATTGTCAACATTGTCGATTTAAACGCGACTCAACAGATGTAGAAATGATGTCAGGTACTACTGAATATTCTGAGGAAGATCCGCGTGTAGAACTTTGGGGACAATTTTTGGGATACCGTGACGAAACTTTAGTTGTAAGTCTTTCTCCCCCCTCTGACGACGAAGCAATAATTCCTTCTTGACATCGGAGAGTTCCTTCAGCTGTAAAGTTGTTTTGTCTGATGTCATCCCCATTGATTTTAAGTTCATGTTTATTTTTTGGTCCCTTTTTGCCAACTTGAAGCCTTTCAGTATAGTGGTTGATGAATCTCTGGTTGGTACCTGAGGTGAGGTACCAAGTCTATATATTTTCAAATTAGTGAACTCAGCAGCAGGCATGAACAGTGATAACATTTGACAAACACTGCTTACACACACATCTGAAGCATCTGTAGACGGGACACCAGACGAATACTCATGCTCAGGCATACCAAACAGAATTATATTCTTATCTCTCTTATGCCTATTCTCAATTTCAGCAATGCAGTGCCGTGCAATTAAATCTTTAAAATCATGATCTGCCTCATAAAAATTAAAATTATTTTCGGAAATTTTACCTTCAAGAGATGTGAGACGTTCATCAATGCTATTTACTCGTTTTTCAGTTTTATCAATTCGAGACACAGTATCATCAAGTTTTTCTTTGATTTCATTCAATACACTAGAATTATTATCCATCGAAGTTTTTATTTCTGAATACTGTAAACTCAAACTTGAGATAGCATTTTTAATTGCAGATTCAACAAGACTGACGAGGGAATTTTGTTCAAGAGGAGCAGATGTAGAAGCAGATTGATTATCGTTAGGATTTTTGTTTAGATTTTGAGTAAAAGATGCTAAGTGTCCACTACATTTTTTAACGAGTCCATTATCACTGGTTCCACTTTTTTTAGCACAGTTTGGGTGATAAAACTTTCCACAATTAGAACACACAAACGGGTCAATGGTAGATTTGTTACACTTAAAACATAATGTAGGTGTGTTCGACATGGTGGACATTTTAACCTTAGCACTTTTAGGTTAGGAAAAGAAATTTGTAAATTAGATCCAAATTACTCCTATTCGCATGTCACAATTTATACAAAATTGGTATCAAAAGATCAGGAAAAAAATTGGGAATCAGATCAAATACAATCCACTTATATTACATTTGATAAAACTTTCAAAAAAGTGCAAAAGATGTTAGAGAGGCTCACAACACGTGTAGTCAAAATCTAGACATGCGCAGTCATCAAAATTATAAACATTTTGGAAAAAAAACTTAAAAATGAAAAACAATATAATTTATTTATAATTTAATTAAATTTTAATTTGAGAAACTAATTTAATATTGGCATAAGAATATAAGCCTAATTCTATTGCCTAAGAATATTGCATAATTTGAGGTATAAAAATATAGGCCTTTTTGTAATAAAGGCCCCTGGGGAGACTCTAGAAAGGCCATAGAAGGAGAGTGGAGAAAGGGAAGGGAGGAATGTGGGAAGGCATCGAATCTTAAAACAGCTTAGGCAGCGGCGGCGATATAGGAAAGATTTATAAAACAATTCTAATCAAAATAATTTTTTTTACAACAAAAAGGAGTAAATGTAAAAAAAAAATTATACAACGAAAGAAAACATTATATTTCCGCCCCCCTCCCACGAATACTGAAAATAAATGAAATTTTCTAAATGTTATAAAAAGAAAATTGTATAAAAGAAACTGAAATAATCTGTGTAAAAAAAATTTATAATCAGTAAAAGATACACATTGAATCCAAAAATAAAAAGGCACAAAAAAGATTTAAGAAGACATAAAAATGATGAAATTGTGTTAAAATTCACAAATAAAAAGACTGAAAATATTTTTTGAAAAATAAGGAATTATAAAATAAAATTAATTAGATAAAGTGATATTTCTTAGAAGTTTCTAAGAAATAAAAAAGTGTATATGAAATTATAAAATTCATTAAAAAAAAAAGAACGAAAAAGTGTGTCATAATTTTTAGAAAATTAGAAAAAGTTGGAATATTTTGAATAAGTCAAAACAAAATTCAAAACAATTCATTTTAAGCTACTAACATTAAGATTTATTAAAATTTAAAAATTTGATTTAATCAGCGTTTGGAACTTTTTTAAACCAAAGTGACATAGAAATATTAAATTTTGTTATTATTTTCGACTTTATTTTGAAACAAAATTTATAGATTGTATTTTGACAATTTTTTAAATTACTTAAATCAAGAATACAAGATTAAAATTGGAAATTTTTGGAAATTAATTGGAATTATTTATGGATTCTCGGAACTTCTTACTTTTTTACATTTTATAACAACCTTAGCATTTTTACGAATCCCTTGCATTTTCCCGGATCGCTAGACACCCTGTAAAAATTATTAATGCATACTCACAAGCATAATCACAGAATTGCTTTAAAATAAACGGCTCTCCATTTATGTCACACCACAAGTCCTTTTTTACCTCGGTTGTATCTGCTAATAATAATTTCATGACACTTGTTTTTGTAGCATTTGGCGGAAAGTAACTTGCCACCATTTCTGCCGTGCTAAGGAAGAAAGCATTAAAAAACAATTAAAACATTGTTGGTTACATACTTTTTTCCTTAGCACGGCAGATTTGTTCATCTTCAAAAACACCCCAATTGCTTTTGATAATTTGCAATCCGTCTTCAAATTCGACAACTGCGAATTTTTCCATATCGATACACTTATTTTCCTGTAACATGACGTTAGTTTCAATTAAACTTTAAGAGTTTAAATTTTAAATAATTTTCGAAGCACATGAAGAAGTTTTCGGACGCATAAATTTATGCCGATTGACATTTGATCGACTGGACTTTTGGACAAAGGGCATTTGAACGAATTGACATTGGGACGAATCGATATTTTGACGAAACGACACTTGGATGAATCTTCTTTGGCATATAAGTTAACTCTCTATGTGGTACTTGTTAATGGTTTCCAATTATCAAATATTCCAAGTGTTGTTAGGGTTCAGTGTTTATCCGAGAAATGGAGCTAGAAGTATTAAAATTTAGGTAATCTGTAGGTAAATTACCTAAAACTTATATGCCAAAAAAGATTTGTCCAAGTGTCGTTTCGATTACATGTCGATTCGTCCAAAAGCCCTTCGTCCAAATGTCCAGTCGATCAAATGTTAATCGGTATGAATTTATGCGTCCCAAAGTTTTAAAATTCATTAGTTAGAATTTTCATTTTACCGAATTTCATGAGATAGAACTGTCTTTTATCAGAACTTTTATTTCACAGAATTTTTTTTTATTGAATATTCATTAAACCTTATTTTTATTAAACATAATTTGTAGAATTTTTAAATGATGGAATCTTCATTTGTCCAAATATATTAATACATATTTGATAAAATTCTTAAAACACCTAATTTCATTTGTTCCAAATTACAAATGTATATAAGTGGTCCGCAATATATATATTTTTTTTTAATTTTTATGCTCTCACCCCCTAGGTTTATTTTGTATAAAAAAAATTAACAGTATGTTTTTTATTTTGAAATTAAATAATATTAGAGATATTTGAAATACGATTAAATTTCTCATGTATTTTGCATTGGAAGAAAAATACTTTTTTCTATATAGAATCCTCGAAAATCAATTTTTTTTATTCGAATAATTCTGTTAATCTTTAGAATCTTTTAAAGAACAACATGCAATATTTTATTTATAATTATTTATTATTATCTATTTTTAGCGGGGTCGATAAGAAAACCCATAAATAGCAAAATTATTGAAAAATAGTTAACAAGGTTCCCAATACCTATTGTTATTAAAAAAAGTGAATATTAGATGCAACTTTTTTCAAAAATAGAGAATAAAAAGGGGACAGAAAAGTTGCTTTAAGTTATGTATTTTAAGATTTATTAAAACTTTTTTAGTATATTTTAAATAATTGTTTAAATTTTTTAAATCTACAAACATTATATTATATATATTCATAAAATACATTATACAATAGGGTATCCGTAAGAGACATGAAAAAATTATTTTTACAAATTTTGTTTACGCCACATCCCAGTTTTGAAACAAATGAAAAAAATTTCTGTTATTGATTAATATTAATGTGTATCAGCAATCAATCTAAAATTTTCATTGAAAATAAATGAAAAAATAAACTTTTTTTTAAAAAAATAATTATTTTTCGAATTTGTTAGCAAAAAATGTTACAGGACACATATTTTTTCATTTCAGCTATATTTTAAGATATCATTTTTAAGAAAAATATGGTGGACTCAAAAATGTGACTTTCCACATTTTTGAAGTAATCATCTTGAATCACGGTTACCGAGAATTTCTGAGGTCACCATTTAAAACTCTCAAGTCCGCCATATTGGATCTGGTTTTTAGAAAACTGAATTTTTGACATGAGATTTGTAAATAGCGACCCTAAAGTTCCTTGGTAACGGTGGTTTAAGATGATCACTTTGAAAATATGAGAAGTCAAAATTTTGAGTCCATCATATACGTATAGGAATCCAAAATTTTTAAAAATTAATTTGTGATATGAAAATTGTAGATTTTTGACCTCAAAAATCTCTAAATAAGAAGATCTGTTGAATTGTATTTTGAATAGACACTTTAGAACGATTGCTGACACAGGTTAATATAAATCAATCTAGCTGGGGTTTTATATAATTTTTTTTTTGAATTGCTTAGCATTTTTTGCAATTTGAAAATTAAAAAAGGGGTAATAGGAAACAAATCTTTAAAATAGACGATCTAGGTAAAAACCTTCAAAATCGGAGAAAAAGGTGAATAGGGAAGAACCTGTGATGCCTGCGTTATATGTATAATATTTTTTATTACTTTCTTTTAAGTTTCTTGCAATCAAAGAATTTTATTAATTACTCCAAGGAATTGTTAATTTGTTTAAACAATTAATGCTATAATTTATAAACTTTTTATAATATACATATAATCGCTTGCAATTGTTCTTTGAACTTTGCAATTTCTTTACTCGGGATAACCAAGAAAAATAACACAATAGAGTCTTTGTTGATTGAACAATTATTGTAAATAAATTTTAAATTTACTACTTATTGTCGGTTATTTCAAGTTTAAAACTTACAAACAAAGTATATATAAAAGATTTTTTAACTGGTTTTCAATAATTTTGCAATTTATGAATTTTTTGACGGTCCTGCATAAAATAATTAATATTATAAAAAAGTATAAATGAAGTATCGGGTATAATTTTTTGAACGATTTTAAAGAGAAAATGAATTTTGTGTATTTCAAACGTACGAAAATTATGTCTTTCATGCAAATACAAGAGAATCTTTATCAGCTTTGAGTTATTTTTAAATATTATTTAATTGCAAAATAAAAAATACGTGTTTTTTACATATATTCCCTGGCAAAACGGTGGGACGTAAGGAGGACTTAACGACAGGTTAGGTCCATCTAACGTCGCCAAAGCCTGCACAAAGGGACCTAGCGGGGACATAAGAGGTCCACGTTAGGTCCCGCCGTTTTACCAGGGTTATGTCATACATATTTTAGTTAATTTTGACCCTTTCCCCCTAAAAATATGATGTAGAATGTAGAGGACCCAAAAGAAGCAATTTTTTTCGATAAAAAATTATTGCAGAGAGTTGAGAGCATAAAAATTAAAACAAAATTTTTTTTAATTGATTTTTGATCATTTTAATGTATACCTATTCGTCTGTTTGAAATTTGGCAGAAATGAAAATTCATCGTTTTAAGAATTATATTTAATATAAATTCGTGCAAAATCAAAGTTCGGACAAATGAAGATTCGGCAAAATGTATATTCTGTATTTTAAAAATGCGCATAATTTAAAATTATTTGAAATGAGGGTTCTGGTTAATCAACATTCGGTTAAATTAGAATTTTTAAAAATAAAAAGTCAGTTATAAAAGAAGTTTGTAAAATCAAATTTATGTTAAATATGAACTCAGCGACCTGAAAATTTTACTTGACAAGAATTCGGATTCAGTCACATTCGATTAAAAATAAATTCTGTGAAATAAAAATTCTGCTAAAAGAAAGTTCTATCTCATGAAATTCGGTAAAATGGAAAATGTAACTAATGAATTTTAGGTCTTATATACATGCATCTCGCTTTTCGATGCCAAACTTAAACAGTTAATTATTTTTTAGGTTGTAATCATGCATAATTAATGAGAAATCAGACAAATGATCGGAAAAAAGTGTAATTTTTTTTGAAACACAACAAATTGAACACGTGGAAAGGTAATTTCAGAATGCGACGGTTTTTAACGTCGACGCGTCATGATCAAAGTGTTGACTCATTGTTAAACAAAGGACTAATATATTTTTTTTTTTTAGAAACCGCACTAATTGTCACTATAGTTAACTTAATCTAGATTTTTAATTCAAAAATATGAGAGTGGATTAACTTTATTCCGATAGGTAGTTTGTTCAATTCCTCCTTAAATTATGTAGATAATTTTAGGTTATTTCGTCGCATGCACACCTTGGGTAATATGAAGAAAATACAAATATTTAACAAATGCTTTTTTACATCTCACCTGTTCAGTTTGTAGACCTGGTGCCTTAAAATGTAGACTATAAGGACCTTGGAAACTTAAAACTTAATTTTGGACACTTTTATATATGTTAATAGTCACTTCTAGAGAGTTTAAGCATTGTGTATTCTACCATGCGCCGCATATTGCGCGAACAATTCACAGATGCCAGCGAGAACCCCCATCGACAACTGCGCATGCCTCCCAAACGTAACCTCGTTGGTCCAAATGAGCGGTCTAGTTTGAAATGCATAAAGTATGAAAAAGAAAATATTATGCGCATGGCAGCGCATACGTCACTTCCGTCTTAAACTTCAAACATGATAATTATTTCCGGTTATTCCCCATTTGGTATTGTTAAAGACACTGCGTTTTGCACCTTAATTGCCGCCAATTTTATTCAAACAAATACGTAGAAATATGTGTTTTAAGACAATTATTAAAATAAAAATAGGTATTTTGCTTCTGCGCAAGCGTCTCAAGGTGTTTACGGGATGCACAGACCAGGGCGCCGCGCAACTTAAAAGGTTCTTGAACAACTGATTTGTTCACTAAGTTCACTTCAGACGCAGCGTTGCCACAGTTAGTACAATTGTACTAGATCTAGTACTTTTTGGTGGAATCTAGTAGTCTAGTACTTACTGAATGAAATCTAGTACATTTTGATTTCAGCAATAAAATGCATGAGAGAAAAAAGGACAGAGATATTTTCTGTAGTTTACGGGATAATTTTTAAATAAGGAAAACCTTCTGAAATTCTTGCTAAGTTTTTAAAAACTAAAGAAAAACAATTAAATATCACTTAATTGTTGTAAATAAATAATTTTTCACGATTTATAAACAATTATTTATACTTTAAATTTGAATTTCCCGCTAAAATATAGATGTAGTACGCTTTAGTACAAAATTTTTCTTAATCTAGTACAAATCCGCCATCTTGAAACGGCAACACTGTTCAGACGCACTGCAGACCGGAATTTAACTATAACCTCTTGCCTTGCGGACTCGGGGCCCGCGTTTATCCCTGGCAAATAAGCGTCACCGATTGCGGACTAAAAAGGTGCCGATAAAGTCCGCATTTGGTACCGAATCGGTCCTGACGTTAGAAATTAAAATTCATATGTTCTAATTAACTTGTACAGTATTTATTTAATGAAATTAATTAATTCTACAATCATTTTAATAAGTATTATTTTTTATTAAAGAAAGAAAAATTAAAAAATATAGAATTCAAATTTTACATTTTTTTTACTTTTTCTTTCAATAATAAAAAATAATACTTATTAAAATGATTACAGAATTAACTAATTTCATTAAATAAATACTGTACAAGTTAATTGGAACATATGAATTTCAATTTCTAACGTCAGGACCGATTCGGTACCAAATGCGGACTTTATCGGCACCTTTTTAGTCCGCAATCGGTGACGCTTATTTGCCAGGGTATCTCGTAAACAGCGTCAGTCAATGAGCCAAACATACAGCATTTGACAACACTGCGCATTTCCGCCTTCTTCTGGCTACCTAGAACCTTTGACGGAATGTAAATTCTACTATCACACGCCATTTTCATAACAAGTGCACTTATAAAATTTTTAATCATCATTTCCTAATGACTACTTCGAAAATAAGTAAAACATCACGTTTATGTGGTTACTGAAAGCGTCACTTAAGACACATTATTAAAAAGCAAACTGATGAAGACTTAAAACATTTGTTGAAAGTTAAGGAAACCTTGAAGGAAAAAAAAATCCAGAATGTTCTACAGCGTTTTCAGAAAATGAAAATCTGCACTGGTAAGCTTTTATATAATTTTTATTAATATATGTAAAATTTTATATTATTTAGAGCAGTTTAAAAATAAATTTCCGTACAAATACCGCATTTGTTTTACAATTTTGATGGTTAAAGATGTGTACAAATATTTCTAGCGTACTATTTAATATAAATTCTAAGCTTTTCGGGATAGTGATCCACGTGACTTTTTTAAAATATTTACTGCGAACCTTTACATGTTTCTGTATGTGTTTTAAGTTTTAAAAATCGAAGTATCTAGACTTGCGGCTAGTCGGATAAAATAATTTTGTTCGTCTACATCTACTGAGAAGAATCCCCCGGTATCCCGTGGAAGAAGGACAAAAAATTTTATCCGGCTAGCCGGATGTATGGTCGCAGACTTTAAAAATCCAGTTACATGTTACTTTTTTGAAAAAGATTTTCAACTAGCATTTTCTAACCAATTTTTGTTTTCTATAGTTATCACCTTTCTTTTTTCTATTGAAAATTTTGTAAGTGTTTAAAGTTTTAACTCGATATTATTTAACCAATCTCCGAACGTCAATTAATTTGTTTACACTAAAAACTTGCAATTTATCCAATTTTCATTTGTCAATAATTATTTATTTTCATATTACAAAAAAATATGTATACACCATTTATTAAAATTTTTTTAAGTCGATAATTTTGTCAACCATATGTATTTAACAACCGCCTTTAGTTTAGAGTTTTCCCACAAATAATTAAGACATTAATATTTCATTTCTTAAACATGATTATTTTGCTTCTCATTTTTATGTAGATTTTTTTAAGTAATTCCATATCTTAATTTTCTTAATAACATTTTTTTAAATATTAACCTTCGTCTTTATTTAGAATATTTTTTTGTTTATATAAGGTAACAATACCAATACTCGGATCAGTACCTATAGTGATGATTTAATTAGGAAAAATTAATTAATAGTTTTATTACATTGGTAAAAAATAAATCTTGCAATATTCGAAGTAGTATTTGGCATCAATATTATTAAACTATTAATTAATTTAATGCAATTAAATCATTACTGATCGACTATTGGTACTGATCGAATATTGGTACCTTACTTTCTCTCACTTTTTGTAACTCTTTTCATCCTCGTAAACTTTTAACGATCTGTTTCTTTTCTATTTTTTTATATTTTATAACGAGCTTTTTTATTTTTGTTTTTAAATTTAAGTTTTAGAATGTTTTATCAAATTTTAGAATATAATATTTCGGTTCATTCCGGAACAACAGAAGAGATAACTATAACGCGGCATAATTCAAAATTCTTTAAAAGAATGAAAATAATAACTATCTATTATTAAGCAAAAAAATACTGAAAATTGTAAATTTAAATAATATTAATCTATATCTTTACCTCACGTAAATTAATATAAATGTAATATAAATATAAATTAGTAAGTATACCATATAATTATATTATACTGTTAAATATTTCCGTTTGTTTCGTTTTCAATAATTATTTTATCCATTCATTTTGATATTTTTAAACATTTTATCAAATTAATTTTGAATACAATAATTAATAATAACTTGTTTGAATTTAAAAGTTAAAGGTAAGAAAATAATGTATTAAAACAGCTGGTACATTACAAAAATTAAATTTATAATAAACTTACTATTTTATTTATAATTTATTTATTATTAATTTAATTAGTTTCAAAAATTTTATAAATTTTGTACCAAAAATTAAATTTGTATTTAACTTCATGTTAGTTAATATGTATACTAATATAATGTTGAAAATACCATAACAATGAAAGTATAATTATTTCTTAATAGCTCCATTATTAAGTAATAGTTATTATTTTTATTTCTGTTTATTAGGGGTCGTTCACATACGTCACTCTGTACGACACCCTTTTGGACCCCCTCCACCCCTAACGTCACACTTTTACATGAGAAAACTGGCATTTTTCGACACCCCCTCCTCCCCTAATCGTGTGACGAAGTTTATAAAGGACCTCTTATTTTGTAATGATTTTTATTTTACACCACGAAAAATCAGATTTCGTTTACTAAAATTTAGACTTTTTTTAGTAGAACTTAAATTTTTTCAATTTTCAATAATTTTTCACAAAGAAGTAAATTTTAAAATTCAAACTAATATATTTTATTAAATTTTCTTAAAAAGTTGAAAGTAGTATTCACTTTAAATATATATTTTACAATTTTGTTTTTGGTAAAAATAAAGGAATACAAATTTTAAACAAAAAAAATTTATTTCATTTGAAATTAAAGTTTGAAATAAAATTTTTATAGAGTGTTCTAAATTAATGAAATTATTAAATTATATATATAAAATATTACGTTTACTATAAATTTAAGCAGGCCCGGATTGGCCGGTCGGGAAACTGGGAAAAATCCCGGTGGGGCGCTCTTTTTTGGGCAGTGGGTGGGCCGATAATTCTTTAAAGCTTGTACAAAATAGGGCCGCTTGTAAAGCGGCCCCATTGTGTTTCCCGGACCGTTTTTAAATCCCAATCTGGCCCTGAATTTAAGTTTTGTAATAAAATGTTATTCTGTTTTTAATTACAGTTACAGTTTTTTTATAAATGATGCATGTAATTCAGATATTTTCTAAAAAAAATAATATTGGTATACTTTTATTTTTATATTTATAAAATAGAAAAATTGTAAGCTTCCAGTAGAATGTGGTCACCTGTTTTTAATATTTCAAATTAATCAACATTTTTTGTCTGTGATTTTAACATTCATTTTTTTCTATAATTTATTTTCAACTATTTGCATTTTATTAAAAATGAGCTCAGGATAAAGTAAAGTCGTTCTATCAGTTTTTAAAACATAAATTGTAAAAATAGTGTAAATTCAATTTTTTTTTTAAATTTCAAATAATTTATAAAATTATAAAAAATTTTAAAATGTTTTTTAGTCTGATTTATAAGACAAATAAAATTAAAAAAATATTTTACAATTATTATTTTCACATTTTTTTTATATTTAGTATCTAAGGAGTTAAATATAATTTTAAAAAATGCAATAAATCTTAATATTCTAATTATAATGATAAAAACATTGTTAAAATAGTATATTAAGCAACAAGGGGTTAAAGGCAGCCATTTGTTTGACTCGTTTACGTCTCGGGCTTCGCCCTCGACTATCACTCGTACACAAACATCATTGTAAAAAAATAGGACTGACTTTAAATCCGTGTTGCTTACAATACTTTTTATTCTAAAGGCACAAACTTGGTGGTTTTAAATGTTTGTAGGTTAGGGTCTAGATGCATTCACTTGTTTGACCGTAAAAAAATGGCTGCCATTTTTGCCCTGTGGTGAAAAAAATGTATGGATCAGCTGTTTATTTTTTCCCTAGGGAAAAAATGGAAGCCATTTTTACCCGGTCGAACAAATGAATGCGTTTAGACCCTGCCTACAGGCATCTAAAAGCGCCATGTTTGTACCTGTGGGATAAAAATTATAATTCAGGTATTTATTATTTTACAATTTTTAGAATATAAATTTTTTTAAAATATTGATTTATTTTATTTTAGAGTACATGTTTTCAAAATTGACAAATTTTAAATTTCTTTGAAACTCATTCTGGGTCTATTTTATTTAGAATTTAGATACTATTAAGCCAAATAGGTATAGAGATAAGATTTTAATTAAAAATTAAAACCACAAAAATATTGTCAGATTGAAAAAACCGAAAGTAGGGGTAATTTTTTTTTATTTCCAGCCGATTTCCGTAGTCCTTTAACAATATTCGAAATTTTTCTTTTCTTTTGAACCATTAAAAAAATTTTTACATATATTTTTCATTCTTACATTCTTATAATTTTATCAATAATTTCATTGTATTTTGTAAGGTACAAGTCAAGACAACAATTTTCAATTGATCATGAGGATGTTTTGAAGGAAACAACGCAGCAGTTACAGTCTTACAGTAATGCCAATACTGATGACTTGACGAATCACATGGTTGAAGAAGAAGCTGTTATGAAACAAGTCAACGATTGCAGGTGCGTTTAGCAGAAGAAACTACTCTTTAATCAACGTAAAAAATGTTCCAATCCTTTACAGAAAATCATGACGCATAGTGACCTTAAAAACCTTCAATCCTTCTTAAATATTTTTTTTCAACACCATCAAATTACTTTGAATTTTTAAGCAAAAATTATTTTTAACCTTAAAAAAATTTGGAAAGTTCTGTAGTTCTATTTTAAAAAATCAGTGTTGTCCATAAAAATAAATGTTCATGTTTTAAACGGAGATCACAATTTTTTACTCTCATAATTATAATAATTATAATTTCTTCATGATAAAAATGCAACTTATTTTCGTAACGAAATAATATAAGGTATTTCTCCGATGGGCAGTCCCTGTCAGAAGTTAGTATTTCAGTCAATAGCAATTATTAATCAAAATAATTTATTTCTTGACTTATTATTTACTGTTAATAATTAATCGGCCATCGGCCAATAGTTTTTTTAATAAAAATGTTTCAAAAATGAACAAATGTTTTTAAATTTTTAACGTTTTTCAAAGATACCTTTTTTTTACAAGTCTATCTTTTCTTACCATTTTCTTAAAAATGGTTTAATTTAAGTAAAAAATAGCTTATTTTCTTGAGAAAAAGCAACTCTACAACTTCACCTCGTCAGATTTTTGAAAAAGTGGATCATTTTTTAAATTAAGCAGTTTGCTTATAATTATTTAGAAATATGTTTTTAAATAAATTACTATATTTAAAAAATGGTCAACTTTTTCAAAAATCTAACCAGGTAACGTTGTAAAGTTTGTTTTTCTGAAGAAAATAAGCTATTATTTACTTAAATTTAACTATTTAAAAAAAAAAATTGTAAGAAAAGATAGACTTGTAAAAAGGTATCTTTGAAAAACGTTAAAAATTTAACAACATTTGTTCATTTTTGAAACACTGTCAATAAAAAACTATTGGCCGATGGCCGATTAACTATTAAGGGGGTCACCCCATGTGACGGGCCGTTTTTTAAGCGTTTTTTCTTAAATTTTTTTTTCAGAACCATGAAAACTTAGAACTTCGGACTTTTTTCTCCATATATTTAGTTATATTTTAACTACTGTTATGTCCGGAAGGGACATTCGCAGTTTACAAATCTATTTATTTTATTATTTTACCCCTGATTCATTTACAAAGCCAACGGACTTTGAACTAAGGGAACAGGGAAAAGAAAGGTCCACTGAACAATACGCATCGGTACATTTAATCATATAGACACATAAATTTATTTATCAAAATTACAATTTTGATTAAATTGATTAATTAGTCAAATGATTGAGAGGATGGTTGAGTAATTGGTTGAAAGATTGGTTGTAAGAGGAAGAATCCTTGATAAAATCGAATCTTTGATGAAATCGAATTCCTGATTAGTTGAATTGTTGTTCACTGAAACAATGAACAACTTTTAGATAGGAAAGGCATTCAATTTACGGGAGGCAAGGAAAATAGAATGTAAATTCTTACTTTTTTATGAATCTGAAGCGTGTGAGTTGACCCCTCAGAAACTCCAAGTGCAGGTTCGTGAAACCCCCAAAGGAAATTTATGGGCTGCAGTTGTCAAGGGCCTCAAACAGACGCGACAAGTGAAAAGATCCTAGCCAGTGGAAAAGTACTCGTAGAGACCCCAATTCCAAGCTACAATGCCAGACGATGGTTTATGTGTCCTAGTCGTCTCAAATTTCAGGGTCAAATTCTTTTTCCAGCCTGAAGTCACTCGATGTAGATGAGTATATTGATGAGGGGTCGTTGATTCCACAATTTCTCGATTCAAGGTTTCTTAGAGACGAAGATTCCGGATAAAGGGTTAAAGGGTTAAATTTGATGAAAGGATAAAGGATCAAAATTGATTGAAGAGTTAAAAGGATTTAAACTGATGAAAAGGGTTCAGGATTTAAATTAGCTGAAAGGGTTAAATGATTGAACGGTTAAGGGTTAAAAAGGGTTAAAAGGTGTTAAAATGGTTAAAGGATTAAGGATTAAAACTAATTACTGACAGGTTATGCCAGGAGTTCTACGCTTCCACTTTTCTTTCTCTGTTTTCAATATAATGTTCAAATACAATTTAACATTTAATTCGCACATTCATTGCAATATACATAAGATTCTTCACGACCGATATAATTGAAAACAATGGTTTATTCGCAAAATTATTAACTCGAAAGGAGTGTATACAGTGTCCGAATATAAGACTTGATGATTGTTGCCGAGTTACAAGATTTAAATTGACGCGTTACAAGATCAATACTGGCCAGATACAAGACTCGCGAATATAGAACCGTTGTAGTGTTTTAGAGAAGAGAACCGTTTCAGATGATGTTGGACGAAGAACTGATTTAATTCGGAAAATAGAAATGAAATTGATAATTTTCCGAATTCAAAAATTTTGACTTTAATTTGAAATTTTTTAGAATTTGAACAATTCGGACGAAAATATCATCGAAAAGAAATATGATTTATAGTGTAAAAATATTCCACATGTTCAATATTGACATAATTACGGCACAATACTGGCACAGTACTGCCATAATACTGGCACAGTACTGCCATAATACTGGCATGGTATTTTACATAATATTAATGTAATACTGACGTATACTGATATGATCCTGGCCGTATACTTCGCATAATATTGGCCCTATACTGGCATGATCCTGGCCCTGTAATTCGCATAATACTGGCCCTATAATGGCATGAACCTGGCCCCACTTTTTCGCATAATACTGACTCTATACAGGCATAATCCTGTGCCTAAACTTCGCATAATACTGGCCCTTTACTGGCATAATATCGGATTAATGCTGGCGCAATGAAAACATTACTTATTTTAGAGATGACATAGTGCGATCACAATACAGATGATATTTTAAATCCATACATGGAAATATTAAGTTAATTAAGATAATTAATAATTTATAAACGACGTTTAGTAAATAGTATTACTGATATTTAGAGAAAAAAAAATTTTCCCTTAAAAATTTCACACTTATCATATTAAAAACAACAGCAATGCTTTCGTTACATTTAATTATTAATGTTCATTAATACTAAAAATACCACACAAAACACACAACATTATGTTATAACTTTAAGATTTCTATTGAGTCTTTGAATAATATTTTGCTTTTACAAATACATAAAACACTAATCATACTCAAAATGTGTTTTATAGACGATGATTACAATGATATATAACGAAAATTTACATATATATACGCAAAAGAGTCAGCGAGAAAAATTTGAGACAGTTTAGGTGAATATATTTAACATTATTAATAATTAAAAAAAAACGCTTACATTAAGACGCCCTTCCCCCCTTACGAGAAGAATACGAAAGGGAAGCTTGAGTATTCGTTATTTGTAATACATTTATATATATATATTTTTTTTAATAAAAAGATTATGCATGAATTTGTTAGATATACGAACATAAATTATACTTAATTATTCTTTAATTATTTTGGAATGATCATATATGGATACATATGCCTAACTTCTTCCTACTTTTGGTATTTATGACTAGACTCATACTCGTACATACTTAGTCATACATTACTTTAAATTAACACACCGGCATTTTAATTCATACGATTTTCTTATAGATATTATAAGATTTCCAAAAGGGCTAATTGTCTTACATTAATCATTCTGTAGATTAATTTATTAATACAATTACAGTATTTTATTAAATGCAACTTCAATCTCACGTATATTAATTTTACATAATTTTGTTATTTTATAATAATTGTAAGGAAAATATCAAATTTACATAGTGATAATACAACGACAATTCTATATCAATTTAGACAAACATTTGTATTTGAAATTTTCGCTGCTTTAATGCACGCAGATAGTAATTTCAGGATGTTTTTAGATTCTAACATAGGCATATGCCTTCAAACAAAAGAACATTCATTTTGCGAAAGCAAAAATCTAATGAATTTTATTTAAGTCGTATAAAGGTTTTAGAACATGAAAATTCTTACTTTACTGTTCCTGAAAGGACTATATTTTCGTTTTTCGAAACCATTAATAACCTTTGCTTTATGGATGGGCAAAATTACATTCCCTTTACCACGAAAAATGTCCATATTCTTAAAAGAAACTTGAAACCGGGAGTATCTACTTATTTTTACTTTTATTTGAGTTCATATAAAAAAAAAAGAAAATATTTGTTTTATCAATAACTATATTCAATTATATAGTTACTTATGTAACGATGTTCAATCTTTGATAAAAACAAAATTGAAGGAAATTTTGGATAAGTGAGTGATAAGATTGAAATTCGTTTTCGTTTAAAAATAATAGAAAACAGAGAGTGATTAGGATTTTTTTTTTTTTTTTTTTAAGGATAAAAAGAAGTTTTATATTGGAACTATAAAAGTTATTTAAGTTTATGCTTCTTCAATTATTGTTTCTTGTTCATTGAAAGGAGTTACTCTAATAAGGAGTATTGACTGATTAGAATTTTGGAAGTGACAAGCGTTTTCTATATCGATAGTATCTGCATGATTATGCCAAAATGATATATCTTGAATTTGATTTCGTGATATTTTATAATAAATTATTGCTATAATAAATATAATTAATATAATGAATGTTAAGAAGCAATAGAATTTTATATTATCTGAGTTGTTGTTTGCAATTTTCAACTTATGATTATATAATATTTGAGCAAAAGATTCTAATTCTTTTATAGTGATTTCTTTGTTTTCTTTGATTTGTATTCGACAATTTGCTAATACTTCTTCTGAGAGAATTGATTTTTCACTAGATAATTTTTGAAAATAATTACTGATAATTCCTGTAATTGGAATGTAGTTTAAAGGAATTTCTCCTGTTTTTGAAAATTTAAAATTTTTAACAGTTTCTGTAGAAAATTCTTTAGATTGGTTTATATAAGACCATAAATTGTTTTGTATTGGTGTCATTAATAAAATATTGAAATTACAATTACTTCCTAAATGCTGAAAGAATATAGAACTTTCACAAATCTGCTCTATTTTGGGATTCTTAATTATTGTTGAAGTGTTGCACATATGGTCTTTAAATTTAAAATAGCAGGATTCAAACCATGGATCATTTAAAGTTAAATACGTGTTGTTACTAACTGCAATGTATTTATGAGTATTAATGATCTGAGTTAATATTTTATAATGTGAACCTAAATCTTTGTATCCTGGAATTGAATAGATCTTATAAACCCGGAATTTCATTCTAGATGGAAGTAGCAGAATTGACATAAAGAATAAATGATTTTTTAGTTGGAAAATATTATTTAAATATAATTTATAAAATTCTGAAGGTGGGAGGTTGTTGGGTATATAAACATTTGGTTTAAGTAATTTTATTTCACGAAGCGTTGAATTATATTTGTTTAGTAATAGCATTGTTTGATGATATCATTTATAGGCGATGAGTAAATGTGTAAAGAATATTGATTCCAAAGAGTATTTTGAAAGTGGTTTGCTTCAATTTTTAATGTTCTATTTATTTCAGATCGAATATTTTCTTGCTCTGTGTCTAAATTTTTTGTTTGTGTGTCTTTGCTAAGTATAGTTTTGATTGTTTTAATCAAATCTTCAATTTTATTTTTATATAATAAAAATTCTGATTGAGAACAATTTATATGTGAATCTTTGCAAAGGTGTTCATGACTATCTAATAGTTGGTGGATTTCAGTTTTAATATGGAATATTTCATTAAATTTAATGTACGTTGCAATATTCCAGTGATCCATGAGGACTCTTTCTGAAGTTAAATATTCAAAATAAAGAGCGGGTAATTGAGATAAAGAGATATTTGTTCGTGAAAAGTCCTTAGTAGCATCCATGCTACAAGAAAGAAAAATTGTAAAAGTAATACATATTAATATTTTCATCGCTTCCAGTCCCACCTGCAAAAGAAAATATGTTTTATTAGTTTGATTGTCTTATTTTCATTATAAAGCATTAGAAATAAAAACTAAAGCGATAAATGTTAAAGTATGCAAATGATAATTATTCTTAGATTTCGTATTACGCATATACCTTTATAATCAAGATTCATGAAAAAATTAAGTTTAGTTTATCAAAACAGAAGACAAATAGATTATAATAGTTCAAACGCATTACAATAAAATAGAAAATTCTACTCTCTTTTTTTTATATTTATTTATTTATTTGTTTATTTTTTAATTTTGGTTAGAATGCTGAATATGTGATAATCTAAGTCTATTAATATGAACGATTTTGGGTCCCTTATTTAGTTTAACTTTTATGTTACCCTTGCCTAAAATCTCTAGAACTTCGTGTGGACCAGTATATTGGTCGCCTAATTTACCAGGTTTAGGTCCTTGTAACAGAAATACACTATCTCCAACCTTAAAATTTTGTGGATTAATTTTTCTGTCATAATACGTTTTTGACTTTTCTTTTGCGCTAATCAGATTGTTCCGTGCTAAAAATTGGATTTCATGTAATTTCGTTACTAGATTTATCAAATAATCATCATAAGTTTTTAATTTTTCCTCGGGAAGTAAAGGTTGACTTGAGGGCAATCTTGCTAAACGACCAAACACTAATTCATATGGAGTGCATTTAGTTCCTTCGTAAACACTTGTATTGTACGAAAATGTTGCTAACTCTAACCAATCGTCCCATTGTGAATTTTTGCTAACAAATTGTTTCAAATATTCTGCTAATACATGATGCGATCTTTCTAGAGAGCCATTTGATTGTGGATGAAAAGCTGTTGTTTTAAATTGGCAAATACGAAATCTTTTTGCCACTCGTTTTAAAAGATTACTTAGAAAATCACGGCCTTGGTCAGTTAATACAGCTTTTGGTGCACCATAAATACAAATAAATTTTTTAATAAATGCATCCGCGATAGTACTTGCTTGATGATTTGGAAGTGGTATTGCTAAGGAGTACTTAGTTAAATTATCTTGAATCGTAAGGATATACTCATTTCCATTTTTAGTAATAGGTTTTAAAGGTCCTACAATGTCTAAACAAACCTTTTCGAAAGCTATTCCAGGTGTATCAGTAATAACCATTGGATTCTTTGTTTTTACTCTAACAAGCTTCTTTAATTGACATTGCAAACAAGTTTGTATATATTTTTGAATGTCTGTTTTCATGTTTTCCCAAAAATGTTTTTGTCTGATACGATGGTAAGTTTTACTTACTCCTTTATGGTTACCTAACGCTGAGGAATGTGCTTCTTCAATTAGAATTTTCCTTTGTTCGCTTGTTGCATACTGAGTATAACCATTACAAATTATTATTGTAGTTTTGCAATTTTGAAAAATTTCTCGGAACATTAAAACAATTTCATCCCAATTTACGTGATTTATTACCATTGTTCTTGCAATGCTAACAGAACGAAGTTGTAATTTTTCAGCTAATGTTTTAAAAGATTGAATGGATGATTTTATATTTTTATGCATTTCAGTTAAGCTAACGCTAGATTCTGAGATAATTGGTAATGCGATATGATAAAAAATCCCTTTTTTAAACTCTTTAGCTTCACCGATTTCGAGATTTTTAAACTTAGGTATTTCATTTTGCTTAAACAGACTCTTTGAACCATTATCCTGAGGTGCGCATGTCGTCGATAAAAAGTACACATAGTTATCCTTTCTCATTCTTAATTGATCTTTACATTCAACAATATTTCGAGAATGGATATTATTGGCAGAAGTAGAAGGAATGTCTAAGGGTGGGGGTTCGGGAGGGGGTCGTTTGTTACTTTCTGAACCGAAATCAACTTCTTCCATATCATTATCAACATCTTCTTCATCATCTTCAATTTCTTCATTTTCTTTATCCTCTACAAAATCTTCATATTTTTCAAATTTTCCACTTTCCTTGATTTCCTTGATCTCTTTATTTTCTTCAATTTCTTCAAATTGTTCATCAGAATTAAGTGCTTCATTATCTTCATTTTCTTTGTAATCTTCAATGCTATCATCACTTTCGCTAAAATCTTCATTATTTTCATTATCTTCATAAAGGTTTCTTGGTACCCCATAGTTATCATTTTGAACAAAATATTCTGGATCTGAGTTTTCACTATCTTCATCTTCTTCATGAATTAAATCTTTTTTGGGTCTACCCCTTTTCTTTTTGATTGACGAACTTGCTTCATTATCAGAATTCATTTTACGCGGTCTTCCTCTTTTCCTCGATTGATTTTGTTTCACAGAATTTTGAATATAATCAGGATCAGAATCTTCATCAGAATTTTGCAAATTTCGCGAACTTTGATTTTCACCTTGAACTTGAATTGCTTGATTTAGTATTTCTTCCTCATCTTCTTCATTATCGACTTTAGAATCTGAATAATATTTCTTATTTCGAATTTTTTCTAAATGACTTCGACTTCTTAGATTTCTTGTATTACTCCGACTTTGAAAATTTTCTTCGATTTTTGACTTTTTATCTATATTTATTTCAGGATTTGATTTCGTAGATTTTATTTTTAGATTTTCGCAGTTGATTTCACCTTCACTTGATTTAGTATACACAGATTTAGTATTTTCACTTTTTTGATTTTTCATTATTTCACTTGATTTAGTACTCGATTTATGATTTACATTTTCACTTGACTCACTTGACGTAATATTATCCGACTTAGTATTTTCGCTTGATTCACCCGACTTAGTATTAACCGACTTCGAATTTTTACTTGATTCACTTGACTTAATATTCACTGATTGAGTAGCATCACTCACTAGATTTTTGTTACCACTTAATTCACTTGATTTAGTATTCGCAGATTTAGGATTTTGATTCATTAGATTTAGTTTCCGACCCGACATACTTGACTTATTTTTCACAGATTTAGTATTTTTATTCACTCGATTTCGATTTACACTTGATTTATTTGACTCATAATTTTTATTTCTCAGATTTCGAACACTTCCCCGATTTAAATTTTCTTCATACTTACCCGATTCATTTTGATTCTCATTATTTCCTTGATTTAGTTTCTTCAATTGTCTTCTAGTTACCACCTTAAAATCAAAATTATCCTCTTTATTAAGCAATTCTTCGGAGAGATCATCATCGATTTCCTCATAGCAATTTAAATCTTCATCTTCATTTTCGAATTCATCTTCTTCATTTTTAACATCATTGTCATCATAGACATTATCATTATTCTCAATTCGCCAACCAAATATTTCATCCTTATCTATGTCTGAATCTTCTTCTTCTTCTTCTTCCAATAAATATTCAAATAGATTATCTATTTCATCTTCTTCTATTCCAATTACTTGCTTTACATCATCACTATCATTATTAAATTCTTTTGGAATAATTCTTCTTGCAATATTAACAGGGTTCCTAGATAACGCGTCCGCATTGACGTTCATTTTTCCTGCTTTATGAATCATTTCAAAATCATATTCCGCTAATTTAAGTTTCCATCTTGTTACACGTGAACAAGGATCGCTTGAATTTTTAAACCATAGCAGAGGTTTATGATCTGTGACAATTTGAAATTTCCTACCATACAGAAAGTGTCTAAAATGTAAAACACAATACACAATTGCTAAGGCTTCTTTATTATAAGTGTCGTATTTTACTTCATGCTCATTTAAAGATCTAGAAGCATAAGCAATTGGTTTGTCCTTACCTATCTCACCTTGAGATAAAATTCCACCAATTGCAAAACCCGAAGCATCAGTAGTTAATATAAAGGGTTTGTCAAAATCAGGTCTTATTAATAAAGGTTCTTCGCAAAGTTCATCTTTTAAAATTTCAAAAGCTTTTTGTTGTTTATCACCCCACTTAAAAGGCATATCTTTCTTTAATAACTGTGTTAAAGGTCCTGATTTCTTTGAAAAATTTTCAATAAAACGCCGATAATAAGAAGAAGAAATTCACATTTGTCTAGCTGTAATTTTAAATTAGCTGTTTCTAAACGATTCATAAAATTATCAAATTTTTCTTGATGTTCCTCTAAAGAATTTGCGAAAATAACGACATCGTCTAAATAAACGAATAATTCTTTTCCAATTAATCCAGATAGACACGAATTCATTAATCTCTGAAAGCAACTTGGAGCATTTTTAAGTCCAAATGGCATACGATCAAATTCATAATGACCATAAGGTATGGAGAAAGCAGTCTTATGAGAATCCTTTTCACTCATTTTAATTTGATGAAAACCAGAAGCTAAGTCAAAAACAGAAAAGTATTGCGCATTCCCAAGAGTTTCGAGTACTTCATTTATATTAGGCAATGGGAAAAAGTCAGTAATTGTTTTTTCATTTAATTTGCTAAAGTCGAGTACCATCCGCCATTTTTTATTACCTTGCGAATCATCTTTCTTTGGTACAATCCAAACAGGAGTATTATACGGAGATTGAGAAGGTTTAATGATTTTATTTTTAATTAATTCATTTGTTTGTTTTAAAAGTTCTTCTTTGTGAACAGGTGGAAATCGATATTGACGTGTAAATACAGGTTCTTCGTCTTTAGTAGGAATATTATGTTCTAATACATTTGTAGCCGTAAGATATTCACCTGGTAAATGAAATCTTTTGGAATATTTTCCAATTAAAGCTTCTACATGTTTCAATTCCTCTGATTTTAAATGGTCTAAACGAAGTAAATCTAATATTTGTTCAACTCTTTCTTTACCTGTAATCTTTTTAAACGCATATTTTTCGTGATTTGAAATTGAAGTAGAAAAGAAACTATCCAAAAGTTTCTCAACTGATTTGCAATTGATTTTAGATTTTTGTGGTTGGGTTTGACTAACTTCGTTTTTTATTGCTCTAAATTCTTCAAATTCTTGTAATTTTATTCTCGGTATTTGGACTCTAATTGGTTCGGATTGAGTATTCGCGACTTTAATATAAGCTTTTCCCTGATTATTTGTAACAATTGCGTTTCCCATAAATACACCTGGATTTGTCGTTACTAACGGTATGTAACCTTCTTTTACTTCTGTATTTTCGACTACTATGTACATACTTGTGATTGATCTAGGTGGTAAAATTATTGTTTCTTGGGGTGAGAAAGGATAAAATTGACCGTGCACTTCTAAGCATTTTTCCGCATAATTAATCTTTACGTTGTTATCAGTGAAAAATTCTGAACCGAATACTCCATCTTCATCGACAGGTACTTCATCAGGTATTATGTGAAATGTAGTTAAATATCCGAAAATTTTTATTTTAACCTGACCTAAAGTGTGTACAGGATGTTCATTAATACCGGTAAGTTGAATTTTCCTGGAAGAATTAACCTGCATTAAAGAATTTATTGTTTTATTTTTTATTAAATTTAACCCTGCTCCTGTATCAATCATCATATGAACAGGATCTTGAACTTCTTTTATGTTAATAAAAATTGTTGGTATCATATTTCCTTTACTAAAATTGACTTTAACACTTTCTGTTAACTTTTCACTTTCGTATTCAGGTGCATTTAATCCTGGGTTACCTGTCCCACTGCACCTTGATTGGGACGGTTCTGATCGTTTCCCTGATTCATTGGAGATGGTGAAAATGAACGCCGATTATTTTCTTGGTATTGATTATTTCCTCCGAATGGACTATTTTCCCTAAATCGATTATTTTCCCTAAATGGGCTATTTTCTCTGTATCGACTATTTTCCCTGACTTGGTTACTGTTACCCCTAAATTGATCATTGTTTTCTTTAAATTGATTATTACTTCTGAACTGATAATTATTACCCCTGATTTGATTATTTTGTCTGAATTGATTATTTTCTCGGAATTGATTATTATATTCTCTGCGCCTACAATCTTTTAATAAATGCCCCGGTTTTCTACAATAGTTACATGTTATATTATTTCTGTTATTAAAAGATGAATTTGAAAAATTAGGAGAAAAATTTGTTCTAAAATTTTGCGATTGTTGTGCAGGTCTCCATGAACTTCCGCGTATTGGAGAAAAATTTTGTGCACGTGATGGAGATTCCCATCGACCTTGAGAAAATGAAGAATTTTCTCTATTTTGAGAGCTTCTTTCCCCATTCCAGGGTGAAAAATTCCTACCACGATTTTGAGAACTTTGATTATTAATATATCTTCGACAAGTGGCAGCGATGTGCCCTTTTAAATTGCAGATTTGACAAATTAAAGCTTCTACCTTTGCAAAGGTTACCTTTGATTCATTGAATTCACTCGTTTTAGATTTCCCTTTCCTAAGTTCATTACTAGCATTTATTCTTCTTTCAACTTCGATGGCTTTACTCGTTGTTTCTTTAAAAATTATTGTTTCTGGAATCCGAATTTCAATTTCCGGTTTTAATCCTCTACGGAAACATTGAATTAAATCCTTCTCCAAGGATTCAATAAAAGTTTTATCTAGTTCCCCTTTATTATTTATTCGATGAGCATCATAGATTTGATCAGCAATTTCTTTTACGCGATTCGCATATGACAATACCGTTTCATTTTCCCACATGTAAATATTCCCTAATTCACCTTGCAACTGGTAAACACTTTTTCGAGGCAAGTAAATTTTCCTTAATTGATCCGTTAAATCTTTAATACTTTTAAATGTTGAACCATAAATTCCCCGTCTAGCTTCTCCTACTAATTTTCCGCGAATTAATTTTACTAAATTTTCCTCTACTTGAGGTGTATCTGGAATCATTTCCTTTGCTTCATCGCATCCCTCTATAAAAGCCGAAAGAGAGATATTTTTACCGTCGAACACCGGTACAATTTCTAAAGCATCCCTTAACGACACTTGTTGATTATATGGGACCGTCATTCTGTTGTAAATATTATCTATTAAGGAGTTACTGATTTGCTGCTGCTCAGTACTAATAACTTCTTTTTCAATAGTATTTTGTAAATTTTTGTTGGATTCTAAATCTTTTGATAAATTTTTTAATTGATTTATTTCATCAGTTTTTTGATCGAAAGTATTATCCACTAATGAATTTCGCAAAATTTTTCTTAATTCGGCTATTTGCCCTAAAGAAGATTTATTTGGAGTAGAAAATTTTAAACTATTATTAGGATTTATTAATGTATCATCAAATTTGTCACTTGAGAAACTACTAGATGGTTCCTCAGAATTGAAATTATTATTTTCTACTCTTTTTACTGGTGGTGAATGAACAACCTTAGGATTTGTGGATTCCCCAAAATTAATAAATGTTTGACCTTTTTCCTGATCTGCTAGTGCTTTAGTTCTACTTCTAGTTTGATAATCACTAGTCGTCTTTTGATTTTTATCGTTCATGAATATACATTTAAATGAGTATACAACCAAGGATTCAGATTTTATTATAAAAAATTTAATTTCCTCATAAACGACTCAACAAGTTTACAAGTTTGATCATCAAGACAAGATCTAGTACTTAAATACCATAAACAATATTTTTAATACTTTCCAAGAAATATAGAATCGTATAAGATAAAATATCCAAAATGCTTCAGCTTTCAAAATTTCTTACAAACAAAATTTACTTAATTTTTGCTTCAACTTGATTTAATAAATTTTCGAAATATTTTGAAAATTCTTCTTGGGTTTCAAATTCTCTAATTTTTATCTGGTTTATTAAACTTATTGAATTATATCGTTTTTGTGCCTTTCTTCCACCTCGATTTTTATACGGTTTTCCTTGCTTTTCATTGAACATATTTACCAGAGAACATTTTTTTATCAAATTTTTAGAAAATAAAATTTGAAAAATTTATTTATTTTAAAACTTTCTTCTATGCTCTTTTGATATTCTAGTTCCAAAATATTGAATAAATAAAAATAAAAAATTTTCTCAAATGTTAAATTTTACAAACAGAAAATTTAAATAAGGAAGTTTTAGAGCTTTTGATTCGCAGCCGAAAGGCGATTCCTCAATTGCTCTTAGAAATGTTTCGTCTGCCGAAAGGCTAAAAAACATTTCTACTCTTTTCCAATATTTAAATGATTAGGTAATGTGGAATATTTCGAATTTTTGATTCACGCCGAAAGGCGATTCCACAAAAATTCTTAGAAATCGTTACAACGCCGAAAGTCGATCTCACGTTTTCTATGTTTTTCCAATATTAAGAAAAATAAATTTATTACTTGTTCAATATTCAATTTTTTTTTTTAAAAGGATTTAAAATAAAAATTCAATACAAGCTACTTGCACAATAACGAGATAATTTTTTGTAATTCAAAGTTTTCCAGAAGAAAATCTTTTAGATAGTTGAATAACCACTTTAAAACTGACTAATCACTAGAATATTCAATAATTTTCTTTGATAACAATTATGCTGAAATTTGAAAAATTTCGTTACACACTTGATTTTAGAACTTGCAAAAATGTTGTTTATGCTGAAATTGGAAAGATTAGTAGTTACAGAGAAAATCTGAATCAGTAGTTTCTCTCGAAAATATGTCAGATTTTTCCACTCTTATTTTTTTATTTAAAACTTTAGAAATGATTCTACTGTAAATATTTTTAGATTTTTCCTCTCAACCTTTTAGCATTGTTCAGTTTCCCTTCTTTCTTGTTTCCCGGCCGATGCACCAAAAATTTAAGAATTGTATTCTGTTATGTCCGGAAGGGACATTCGCAGTTTACAAATCTATTTATTTTATTATTTTACCCCTGATTCATTTACAAAGCCAACGGACTTTGAACTAAGGGAACAGGGAAAAGAAAGGTCCACTGAACAATACGCATCGGTACATTTAAACATATAGACACATAAATTTATTTATCAAAATTACAATTTTGATTAAATTGATTAATTAGTCAAATGATTGAGAGGATGGTTGAGTAATTAGTTGAAAGATTGGTTGTAAGAGGAAGAATCCTTGATAAAATCGAATCTTTGATGAAATCGAATTCCTGATTAGTTGAATTGTTGTTCACTGAAACAATGAACAACTTTTAGATAGGAAAGGCATTCAATTTACGGGAGGCAAGGAAAATAGAATGTAAATTCTTACTTTTTTATGAATCTGAAGCGTGTGAGTTGACCCCTCAGAAACTCCAAGTGCAGGTTCGTGAAACCCCCAAAGGAAATTTATGGGCTGCAGTTGTCAAGGGCCTCAAACAGACGCGACAAGTGAAAAGATCCTAGCCAGTGGAAAAGTACTCGTAGAGACCCCAATTCCAAGCTACAATGCCAGACGATGGTTTATGTGTCCTAGTCGTCTCAAATTTCAGGGTCAAATTCTTTTTCCAGCCTGAAGTCACTCGATGTAGATGAGTATATTGATGAGGGGTCGTTGATTCCACAATTTCTCGATTCAAGGTTTCTTAGAGACGAAGATTCCGGATAAAGGGTTAAAGGGTTAAATTTGATGAAAGGATAAAGGATCAAAATTGATTGAAGAGTTAAAAGGATTTAAACTGATGAAAAGGGTTCAGGATTTAAATTAGCTGAAAGGGTTAAATGATTGAACGGTTAAGGGTTAAAAAGGGTTAAAAGGTGTTAAAATGGTTAAAGGATTAAGGATTAAAACTTATTACTGACAGGTTATGCCAGGAGTTCTACGCTTCCACTTTTCTTTCTCTGTTTTCAATATAATGTTCAAATACAATTTAACATTTAATTCGCACATTCATTGCAATATACATAAGATTCTTCACGACCGATATAATTGAAAACAATGGTTTATTCGCAAAATTATTAACTCGAAAGGAGTGTATACAGTGTCCGAATATAAGACTTGATGATTGTTGCCGAGTTACAAGATTTAAATTGACGCGTTACAAGACCAATACTGGCCAGATACAAGACTCGCGAATATAGAACCGTTGTAGTGTTTTAGAGAAGAGAACCGTTTCAGATGATGTTGGACGAAGAACTGATTTTAGTTTTCATCGAATTGGTAAAGAAACCTCGGTTTCCTGTATTTTCATCCCTTCCGAAATTTGCGTGGGCTACACATTGCTTTGCCGAGTGAACGCTGCAAATTCGTCGTAGCGCCGAGTGGAATGTAATGCTTCCACCCTTATGATAATATTTTATTCGTTTTCTATATTACACAATAGAACGTGGAACATTCGAGAGCAATTCTATTTATCGTCGCTTCCGGATTTCGGATTGTTTAATCATAATAAATTTGAGAGATTTTATAAACCCTAAATATAAGGTTAACATCCTTATAAAAATACACTATTGATTTTATATAGTACGTCACGGGAACGTGACACTACAAATACAAATTTTTTCAATTAAAAATATTTCAATATTTACGACTTATAACACTGTAAAGTGGCTTTGGTGATAAAAAAGTGGTCCATCGGCGACCACGATTCCAAATGATTGGCTGAACAGAAATCAAAAAATGAAATAGCATTTTAATCTGTGGTTATGTGGCTATCGCCGGAACCAAGATATTTTGAAAATATTAAAAATTGAATTTTTTACGCGGGTTTGAATTTTTTTTTAAAAAAACGCGATTTTTTGCGACTATTTTCTTGTATATAAAAAAAACGACTGGACCTTTTTTAATTATCCTGGTTCGGGCGATAGCCACACATGAGCTGAATATACTCTATAAATTTGAACGAAATCGGTTAAGTCGTTTTTGAGAAATCATGGTCGCCAGTTCGAAAAATGAGGTTTCGAGAAAAACGCGTTTCAAAGTTCAAGTACGAATAAAGCCATGAATTCCAAACTATTACTAAAACAGCCGTTTTATTCGAAAATATAGTTTAGGAAACTAAAGTTTTTTTAAATGTATTTATTTTTTACTTATATATATGTGTATGTAATAATAAAATTCGCGGATAAAAAACAAAAGCGACACGAAAGGTTCAGTGACACACTTCGTTGAAAGCCTGACCGCGCGCTCGAACATCTTGCCTTCTCACTGTAAAAAATTTTTAACAGTGACGAATATGTTTAAATCACTTTACCCACATATTCTGCATGTGTTATAGGTGCGATATATGACGAAAAAAAAATTCGATTTTTCGAACCTATCACATGGGGTGACCCCCTTAACAGTAAATAATAAGTCAAGAATTAAATTTTTTGAATTAATAATTGCTATTAACTGAACTACTAACTTTTGACAGGGACTGCCCATCGAAGAAATACCTTAACAGATAACAAAAGAAAGTTTGCATCAAAGCAAAATTGATCTCTTGTTTTATTCACTGAAAGACTTTTTAGATTAGTATTTAATAAATTCGCGATTTAATATTAGTAAACTATCATATTGAAGAAAAAATGGGACACTACACTTATGTATTTCTATTTATTTTTCTACGATGAGTATGAGTGTGAAGTCAGAATTACCAGGTCGGACTTTTAATTTTTTTTTTACTACTTTCGAACTTTATCCCATTAATTTGAGACAAATTTCGGACTAGTTTCGGACAAAATCGTGTTAATTAGTCCGAAAATTGTCTAAAAATTTAAGTAGTGATCTTAAAAAATTTTGCCAATGTCGTTATTCTGACTTCTAATTCGAATTCTGAAGAGAAAAACACGCAAGAGTCACTAGGGATTTTCTATCTAATTTTCTATCCCTAATTCAATCGTTCCTAATTTTTTGATAAATACTTTTTAGGAAAGTGGAAATGTGTATAAATTTCAATCTAATAACAAATTTTAATTCATAAAATTATTTATCTTCTTACCTATTTTATAAAAAAAAGTACTGTCTCTCTATTTCCAACAAAATTCATTTTTAAAAATAGAATGTACTTAACCTTTTTTTACATTTTTATTGTTCCTAAAGTTTATTTACAAAACATTAAATAATACTTTTTTTTCAGTGAGAACAATTCCTCGTTTCTTTTAAACAACTGCGATACTGAAGATGTTTTGTTAGATTCTAAAATAAGTGACGGCTCATTATCTGATCTATCTTTCCAATACTACAGTGAAACTGCAAATAACATATTTCAAAGAGAACAAACAGCTGACGATCTTGAAGATGACGATTATGAAAATGAAGATTTTTAAGATAATGATTGCAGTAATGGAAAGTTATTTCAAATTAAATTACGTGATTGGGTTTTGCTCTTCAATATCAGTCTTATTTCTCTGACGGCGTTGCTATTACTTCTGAATTCAGTTTTATGTTTTACTTTGCCTTTTGATGGGAGAACATTGATGGGAGAACATTGATGGGAGAAAATTGATGGGGACCATAAGAAATGTAAAAATCTTACAGTTTGGCGGTGGTGAATATCACCATTTTGGTGTGGAGAGAGCTGTAAGAGGTATTATTCGAGAGTACAAAAAAAAAAATAAAATCATAGATGAAGTAAAATTAGTATTTAATATCGATGGTTTACCTATCTATAAGTCGGGAACTGATAGTTTAACGTAATTTTATGTTCTGAATTAAATGGAGATACAGTATATCCTGTTAGTGCATTTTATGGAAAATCGAAACCAGATAATGAAAATGATTTTCGAAAGAAATTTGTCGAAGAGTTAATCAAACTTTGTAATGAAGGATTAGAAGATTCTGATGTTTTAATATCATGTGCAGCTATAGTATGCGATGTTCCTGCAAAATCATTTGTTTTTTATCTGAAAGGTCACACTGGATATAACAGCTGCTCGAAGTGTCTCATAAAAGGAGAATATGTTCCACGAAAACAAGGAAAAGGAAATAAGAAAAAAAAAAGAGGAACAGTATGCTTTCCAGGTACTAAACCTACTGCACTGAAGACGGACGAAGGATTTATTCGGAACGATTATCAAGAATTTGATAATGGTCAGGAGACAATCTTAAAGTCTATTCCAAATTTTGATTGCGTAACAAACGTGCCCTTAGATTACATGCATCTAATATTATTAGGTGTAGTAAAGAAGCTTATTCAGTTGTGGATAATTGGTCCACTGTCTGTAAGATTAAGTGCCCAGCAGGTAAATAAAATTTCTAAAAAATTGTTAACCATGCGTTACAGTATACCTTCTGAATTCGTAAAGAAACCCCGATCATTATATGAATACGCACACTGGAAAGCAACTGAATTCCGAACTTTTCTGTTATATATAGGGCCAGTGGTTTTGAAAAATATTCTCAGAAGGGATATGTACGACAACTTTTTACTCTTACACACTGCAATATCCGTGTTAGTAAATGAAAACCACCTAAAAGAACCGTCAAATATAGATTGTTGTCACGACATGTTGATACGCTTTGTTGAAGGTTTTCAAAAGATCTACGGGAAACAATATGTCTCGCACAACGTTCATAACTTGCTGCATATTTGTACGGATGTCAAGAAATATGGGTCCTTGGACAAATACAGTGCATTCAAATTTGAGAACCACATGACATTTATAAAGAATATGATTAGAAAAGGCCACAAACCTCTGGGACAGATCGCTAGAAGGTATTCCGAACGTGAAGCTGCACAAAACGACTTAAAGTCAATTAAACCAACTACAAGTTTCGAAGGATTACATAGCACCGGACCTATATTGCCTGCAGATTGTCCTAACACGGAAAAACAGTATAAAAAAATTATCACTGACTTATTTACACTGGATTGTCTTCAACGTAAAAACAGTTGTATATTATTAAAAGATGGAACGTTTTGTCAAGTTCTAAATATTGTCCGCAAGTGTAATGATGACGTCGAATTAATTGTGCAAAAAATCATATCTATTAGCGGATTGTATGATAACCCTGATTCCAGATATATAAATATTCATAAAGGAATTCTTTCGGAAGAAGCCATCTCCACAATTCGTATAGAAAACGTACTTCATAAAGTGTGGACGATACCTACTACTACAGAAGACATAATCCTACTTCCTTTGCAACATTGAACCTCATATAATACAAGAAACAGTTGAAAAATAGTAAGTTTCCTTTTTTTCAAAATAGAAAAATTTTAAAAATTCATTTGAATTAAAAGAAGTAAAAAAATTATTAAATTCCAATAAACTAAGGTCGGGGTGGGGGTCCTCTTATCGTTTTCCTTTTTTTAAAATATGCTTTTACAACAAAATACCAGCTATTTGAACAAAAAATACTTTCTTATGCTGTTTTTCTTAAATTCAGAAGACAAAATATTTCAAAATTAATTTTACAAAAGACAAAGACAAGGCCCCAAAAATTCAATAACACTTCATTCAAGGAGGAATCGGACGCATACTCGAAAAGTAGTTACGTTTAAAGTCATTATTATTATTATTTTGTTTTTTAAACTAAATTTTTACGTAATTTTATTTAGGCGAAATGTAACAAATTTAATTTAAAACATAAAAAACCATTAAAACTCATAATTGAATAAAAAAAAAACATTTTTCACATTCTGAAACAAATTTATAGTTTCTCCCGTTTTTTTAAAAAGTTTCTGAATGTCAATAATTTTTATCCTATTATACATTTTGATGGCTTATTTTATTTTAAATTAAATTTGTTACGTTTCGCTTAAATAAAATTACATAAAAAGTCAGTTTTTTTGTTTCAAAAAAGAAAATAAGACTTTAATTATAACCTCTTCTCGAGTGTGTGCCTGATTCCTCCTTAAAGATGTTCAACCCATTGACATAACCTCAAATTAGAAATTGACTTTTTAGATGAAAAAATTAATTTCACACAATTTTGAAAGACCCAGTATGTAGTATGTTGTACATTTTTAAAAAAAAGTAAGTTAAGTCAAAATTTGTAATCAAATAATAATAATTAGTTTTTAATATTTTTTTTTTAACTTTTGTAAAGAATTGTAATTTCCATCCAACTTTAAAAAACAATAGCTCATTTTGCGCTTTAAAACATTCTATATAATTCTGTTTGTTAGATTTTGTTAATAATGATTTGCTAAAAAATTATTAAACAAATAAAACCTTTTAATTACATATTTTTTAAACTAAATTTAGATAAAAATTGCAGGTTTTTACAAATTTTAAAGCAAAAAATACAAAATGTTAAATAATTATTATTTTGGAACAAATTTTGACTAAATGTAATTTCTTCTCAAAATTGTACGTCTGCATCTTCCAAAACATTACAAGTATTTCGTTTTTTAAAAATGTTTTGTATTACAGGAGTTAAGTAGCAAATGCCGATAGAAGAGAAAAAGAACAAAGGATTGATATGGGAAATCCACGTGACACGGAAAATCCACGTGAAACGGTAGACACACATGACTTGGAAAATTCACCTGAAGTTGTTAATTAAGCAACACAATCGCTGAAAAAAAATAGAAATATAACCCATAAGAAATTCAGAGCACAAATAAATCGTGGGTATGTATCATTCTAAATTATTATTAATTTAGATGTGTTTGAAACCTTTTACAGTGGAATCTCAATTATACGAACAGCTTCGAGCAAGTTCAGGTGTCCAGCGACTTTAAAAACCTTGAATTCTCCTATAGAAATTTTTCCTCTCTTTACTGAAAACCTTGAGATCCAATTATCATAGGCATCACAGATTATTACTTATTTAAATTTTACGGGATGTATAAAATTTTGTCATCTGTTTTTTAAATTTATAACAGTTATAATTGATTCAAACTCAATAGGTTCGAATTTGAAGTGATTAAAAATGCAATTAATGCAAGCTTAAAATATAATAAATTGGAATTGATTGAAAAATGTCTTTAAGATTAAATAATTCTCTTAAAATTTTGATTCTCTCTATGATGTCAATTTTTTTTCAACTTTCATTGATTTCTTCAATTTGAAATTCGTCTATATATTAATTATTAAACAAATTTCCTTACTTTTGAACAATTTTCTTTAAATTATAATCCTTTTCTTTAATTTTCTAATAAATTTCATCGACACTAAATTATTTGTATTATTCTTTAAAATATTTTCGATATTCTAAATTTTTTTTTTACAGTTAATTTCTTTAAATTTCAATTATATTTTTAAATATTTCCAATTACTGTTTTCGACATTCTTTTTATTCCATTTTTTAATATTAAGAAAATACGGTTTTGTTCTTTCAATTACTTTTTTTTATTTGTATTTATTTTCTTATAATGTTAATTGTATTTTTAAATTATTTTAAAGGTTTTTTTTCTATTTTTAAACATTTTCTTATATTTTTTAAATCTATCTTTCAACTTTTTACCCTTCTTTCATTAATTTTCATTTCTTTTGCTAAAATAAAAATTATGTATTGCTTAATTTTTTAAATTTTTTCTTTAATACTAAAAAAAAACAGGTAATCAATAACTCAATATCAACTATATTCATTTTTTCATTTTTCGATTGAAAACAAAATTGTATTTTGTTGTAGCAAATACTTTATAAAATTTTCATGTCATTGATATATTAATATTGTATTTTTTTAATGATGCTCTTCCAGGTTTTTTATTATTTTATTATTATCTTATATTTAAAATATACACCTTAATGTTTTTAATTACGTTATCTAACTTTTTCGACTTTTTTCCTCAGTCTTCAATTATTTTAGTGAATTTGTTTAATTGTAGCTATTTTTCTCAATGTTTTATTTTTCAAATTTATTTCCTTTAATCGTTGCAATGGTTTTTTGCAAATATCGATCCTTGGTCCAGTTTTAATTACATTTTGTTCAATTATAGTATCTTCAAAATTTTTTAGTTTTTTATTTATTTTATTCAATTTTTAATTTATTTACGTTAATAAAATTTTAGCTTCTACTATTTTAAATTTTTTTTAAAAATTTTTAATTATTAGCCTTATTGTTAAATTATTATTTTTTATGTTTATTGCTGTCCTGCATGTCGATTATTAAAAATTTGAACCTTGAGATCATTTATTTTTGGCCTTGAAAAACTTGAAAATTTTTTTATTTAATTTTTACGAAAGTCGCTGAATACTACATATTAATTATCATAAAAACAAAACAGAATATTTGTAATATATGACAATTTTTTATAGCAGTAGAACGTGTAGCAATCCTAGAAATGAGCCTTGAAAAAAACAGATTGTTAGGATCACAGGTGTTCAGATAATCGAGGTTTCACTGTATTCGAAATTTAAAAACAAAAATAAGTAAATAAAATTAAAATTTTTCATTTTACAGATTTTATCGCCGATGCTCCAAATTTCTTTGTTAATTTCATTGTAATTATTTTTCACTGTGAATAAAATTTTAGTTTTTTAAAAGTTCCTGAACAATTGCGTTTTCTGTTTTGTTCATTTAATACTTTTATTTTTTAAAATTCCATTTCAACTTTATTACGTATTACCAAATTTCAAAAGGATTTCCCTTTTTTTTTTAATGGAAGAAAGAAAAAAAAGTTTCGTTTTTTTTATTTTATTATTTTATTTACTTTCTTTTCCACTATCATATTTAGGTTATTATTAGCTAGTTTCAAAAGTTCACCACTTTTCATTTTATTATTTTTTGTTTTATTTTATTATTTTTTATTTTGTTTTTTTATTTTGTTTTTGAAAACAAAGAACTTTACGAAGAACATTGTTTAATGTTGGAACGCCAAAGAGGAAATTTTTTGCGATTAATAAATTTCGCAAAAAGATATAACCGCATCACTCATAATGTAAGTCCTTATAAGATTAATTTTGTATGTGCTATTAAACTGTTTTTATTAATAATAATAATAATAATAATAATAATATATATACATACATATATATATATATATATATTTTAAAGCAATGCACCTATTTCCATTAAACTATTGTCAATGTATACATAAAATAAAAAATTTTATTAACTTTTTTTTTAATGTTTTAAATATTAACTTTTAATAATCACTGACGCTTAAAAAGCAGAGATTACAGATTGTCATTTTATCACCTATGTCGTCAGATTGTTACCTATTTCAACTATTTTTTAACTTTCCACAGTTTTTTTAATCCAAACTACATTTTAATAAAATTTTAACTACTTTAAGTTTGAATCAATATTAATTTAATTTATCAATATATTCATTATAATTGAAATTTTAATCAACTCTAAATTTCATTCACCCTAACTCTAAACAGTCAAAATTGATTCCACTGTTTAACTCTATTTTATTTAAGTTCAAATAACATGCATTCAAATTTTAAATGACATAAAATTATTTTTATTAGTGAAAATTTAAATTATATAATTCAAATAATTATTTCCAAATTTCATCAGATTTTAATTTTAATTCAATAAAAAGTTTAAAATTACAATTTTATTTAAACTTTAATTGATTCTCCATTAAATTCTTAAAATTTTTAAAAAATTTTAATTTTAGTTTAGTTGTTATTTAAATGTTAGTTTATTCTATTTTTAATCAACCGCAAATTTAATTGATTGACATTTTAATTTATCCAAATTGTAATCAATTTAAATTTTAATAATTCTATATTTCAATTATATAAAAAATTTTATTTGTTTAGAATTTTAGAAAATTCCAACTGTTATTTTAGAAAATTTCATTACATTTTAAATTTAATTCACTCAAATTTTAATTTATCATACTTTAATTTTATTTCATTATGAAATTAATCTGCACCAAAATTCAATTTATCCAAAGTTTAATTAATCTACATTTCATTAAATCCTAGTTTTAGTTTGTCGAAACTTTCATCAATTAAAATTTTAATAAACATTTAATTTATTAAATTCATCCAAACTCTAAACAGTCGAAATTAATTGCACTCAAATTTTAAATGATCCAAAATAATTTATATTGATTAAAATTTAAATTTATTCTATATATATATATAATTCCTACAAATCTTAATCAAATTTCAATTTCAATTCATTATATGTTTAAATTTAATTAATCCCAAAAAAAATCCTTAAAAATTTTAAATAGTACAAATTAATTTAAAAAAATTTTTAAAAGATTCAAATTTCAGCTTAATCTTTTTTAACAACCTCAAATTCAATTAATTTAAATTGTAATCGCTTTCATTATATTATGACCTCCTACAATGTTACTTTTTAATTATCGTCTCAATTAAATAATAATAACAATATTTTTGTGTTCTAGGACTAATTTGGAAATGCTTTAACTGAGGGCTGCAGACGAGAATTATGTCATTGTATAAACATTTTGAGCTATTTTAAATAAATATTATATATTAATGTTAATACAATTGCTGGTAATAAAGTGTATTTAAAAATAAAAAAAGTATCCTATCTTAATTCTAAAAATGATTTATTATTTACATAAAAAAGTATACAGGGTGGCCGCAAAATTTCATTTTGAAAATTCCCTGATTTTTCGGTGACTTTTTCCTGATTTCCAGTTTTTCCCTGACCTGCGGCCACCCTGAATATATAAAGAATTGAATATTTCCAGGAAATTTAGAATTAAAATACTTAGAATATTTAAAATTAAATAAATTTAAAATTTTTAGAATTAAATTTAAAAAAAAGATAACTGGAAGTTTCTGGGAAATTTCCAGGGGATTTATTATTATCTTGAATGTAACCAAATTTCCTTCAATTTTTGTAAACTGAAAAAGTTTTTAATTCGTCTTTAATTCTGAGGAAGAATTGTTTTGTTTTCAAAAACAAAATTTAATTTTTTTCTGCGAATATTTTTATTATTGGAAATATTTATTTTAAAAAAGTATCTTTCGTGAAGCGTTTAATTCAAGTAACTGATTATTGAAAGGTAAGATCCAAATTTAATATTATTTTCAATAGGTACTAAAAATTAACTTTCTATCATTTTAAATTCTTTTTGATTTCCTTAGCACTAATTCATTTAAGAATACTTTCTAAAATATGAAAATCAATTACAATAAAAATAATTTATATCTTTAAGATTCTAGTTTAAGAGTTTTTTAAAATCTTCAAGAATTGAATAGGTACTTATTTATGGAAGATATTTATTATAAGTATTTGTTAAAAATTAAGTATATTACTTTTTATTAATATTCAGAAAACGATAATTATTAAAGAATGTGTATGAATTCGATATTATTACATTCCTTTTCTTGTATTTGATTAAATGCCATTCAAATTAAAATTCAAAAATACGAAGATTCCCGCCGCATCTATGCCGCGTCTGTGCGCCGTGGATTCTCACGCAGTTGTGGTTTCGACAAGTGGCAGGAGGGCGCGCGTCGGTCACTCTTTCCCACGAGCGACTTGCGGCAGCTCCGTTATATAAGACCCGACCCCGTAAAGTCGAAAATATAATTCAAATGTGTCTTCACATTTTGATATCTCCTGAACCAAGTTTTGGCAGGAGATTCTTAAAAATGTTTTAAATATTTAAATGGCAATAAATTTTAAATATTTAAAATCAACTTATAAAATAGATATTTGGAAGTTTCCAGGAAGTTCCCAAGGGAAGTTTCCGGGAAGTTTCAAGGAAATTCCCAAGGGAAGTTTCCCTTGGGAACTTCCTAGGAGGAGGACATTTTGCTAATTTCAGGAAGTTTCCTGGAAACTTCCGTCGGAAACTTCCGAACTCACCACGGGAAACTTCCCGGAAATTCGGGTGCTATCTGGGTGGCCCATACGTAAAAGTACAACTGGGGTGGAAAACTACCCCAAAATTTTTCGTTGCTAGAAGATTCATATTTAATGCAAAATAACTTTACTATGTATTATTTTCTTCGTTTTTTTAAAAGGAAGAAGATAGCGTTTTTAGTTTTTTAATAGGATCAAAAATATGGTCAAAAAATTACAAAAACCAAAATAAAAAACACAAAATTTGCAAATTTGCCGTATTTTGAACTTTTTTTGGGGTAGTTTTTTACCCCAGTTGTACTGTCTAGGGTTGAAACTTAGTATGTAGAAATTCAAACTCAATATCCAGATAATAGAAGTAATATTTTTTAATATCCAAGATAGGAATATTGAATATCCATTTCTCTCAGTGCAGGTTATGAAACAAATGAATGCAATTTTTTTGAAAACAATATAGCGTATTGTATGAATGAGTGAATTCGCCTAGTTTTATCATGGTGTATATGCCAAGCATGTTATAGTATTCGATAAAAGCGAAATTGTAGTAGATATACTGTGGCGTTTCTGGACCAACTAGTGTGTGTCCGTGTGAGCTATGTATGTGTGTGTCTGTGTGAGAGCCAATCAGAAGCGACCTTTACAACGAAATGGACCAATCAGGAGCCAGGATTTTGATGACGTCATAGTGTATACCTCGTTTTAAACTAGGTATGTAACGCGATGCCTAATTAGAGCCCCATCAGGTAGGTGAGGTAAGGAATTTAACCTTGAAAGGGGGGGGGGGGGCAATTGCACAATTCTGCGAAATTTGAATCACCGATTTTGCATACGCGTGTTTAACCTTCCAGAACCCTCTAAGCACGTGCGTGTGACCTTGGTGGGGGACATTTACACGTGTAATTTGAATATTTGGAGGGCGGGGTAACCTTCAGAATGGAAGTGGGGGTAAGGAATTTAACCTTGAAAGAAGGGGGTTTGTCTCGGAGTAAAGTACATAACCTAGAATAAGGGTGGGGAGTACATAAGAATACATCGCACATTTCTGTGAAATTTAATTTACATACGTGTGTATGTGTGCCTGTGTGACCCCACAGAAGCTTCTAGAACATTCAAGGGGCTCATTTAACCTTGAAAAAAAGAGGGGGGGGGGGGATTACATGAAAAATATACTGCGTAATTCTGCGAAATTTGAATCACCGATTTTACATACGTGTGTGTGACCTTCCAGAACCCTCTAAACAAATTTTAATTTTAGGTGGTGGGGGTTACTTTTTTACACGTGTGACCCCTGCATAACCCTCCAGAAGCTTCTAGAACATTCGATTTCAGTGGAGATGGTGGGGGTATTTTTCATTTATTTGATGCGTAATTTAACCTTTGAGAAACTTCTAGAACTTTTTTATGGGGGGGGGGTCAGAGAGGTGGGGGGATTATTCCAATCGCACTTTGTTCTATTCTGCGTACAATTTTTTTAGTAACCTTCGAGAACTTTCGAAAACAAATTGGAGGGGTGGGGGGGGGGGGGGTAATATTAGAGTTGACATTTTAAAATTTTTTAATACATCTTAGAACATGAGTTTATATGCAGTGTAATATACTTTCAAGAAATTAAGAAATTTGCATGACATTTGACGTATTTTAATGGTTTTTACAATTATTGAAAAATGTTTAAAATTTTGAATTTTTTGATTTTGAAAAATCTTATTGAATAGCTTTCATAAAAGTAGACTGCCCTTAGGAACCCAGTAAATTTCGTTAGATTTTGCGTATCTCTCACCGTTCTCGAGTTATTTTGAAAAAAGACTTTTGGAGGGGTGGGGGTAGCATTAGAGTTGATATTTTTCAAATTTTTTAACACATCTTAGAACATGAGTTTATATGTAGTGTAATATACTTTCAAGAAATTAAGAAATTTGCATGATATTTGACGTGTTTTAATGGTTTTTTACAATTTTTGAAAATTTTGAAAATTTTTTAATTTTTTAATTTTGAAAAATCTTATTGTATAGCTTTCATAAAAGTAGACTGCCCTTAGAAACGCCGTAAATTTCATCAGATTTTGCGTATCTCTCACCGTTTTTGAGATATTTTGAAAAAAATACTTTTGGAGGGGGTGGGGGTAGTATAAGAGTTGACGTAGGGGTACAGCTAAATGACGTTACAGTGTTGTGCAAAATTTGAATCATTAGTAAATTTAACATATGTGTATGTGTCTGTGTGACCCCCCCCCCCAATCTTTAGATCTTTAAAAAATTAAAAAATTTTCAAAATTTTCAAAAATTGTAAAAACCATTAAAACACGTCAAATATCATGCAAATTTCTTAATTTCTTGAAAGTATATTACACTACATATAAACTCATGTTCTAAGATGTGTTAAAAAATTTGAAAAATATCAACTCTAATGCTACCCCCACCCCTCCAAAAGTCTTTTTTCAAAATAACTCGAGAACGGTGAGAGATACGCAAAATCTAACGAAATTTACGGGGTTCCTAAGGGCAGTCTACTTTTATGAAAGCTATTCAATAAGATTTTTCAAAATCAAAAAATTCAAAATTTTAAACATTTTTCAATAATTGTAAAAACCATTAAAATACGTCAAATGTCATGCAAATTTCTTAATTTCTTGAAAGTATATTACACTGCATATAAACTCATGTTCTAAGATGTATTATAAAATTTTAAAATGTCAACTCTAATATTACCCCCCCCCCCCCACCCCTCCAATTTGTTTTCGAAAGTTCTCGAAGGTTACTAAAAAAATTGTACGCAGAATAGAACAAAGTGCGATTGGAATAATCCCCCCACCTCTCTGACCCCCCCCCCCCATAAAAAAGTTCTAGAAGTTTCTCAAAGGTTAAATTACGCAACAAATAAATGAAAAATACCCCCACCATCTCCACTGAAATCGAATGTTCTAGAAGCTTCTGGAGGGTTATGCAGGGGTCACACGTGTAAAAAAGTAACCCCCACCACCTAAAATTAAAATTTGTTTAGAGGGTTCTGGAAGGTCACACACACGTATGTAAAATCGGTGATTCAAATTTCGCAGAATTACGCAGTATATTTTTCATGTAATCCCCCCCCCCTCTTTTTTTCAAGGTTAAATGAGCCCCTTGAATGTTCTAGAAGCTTCTGTGGGGTCACACAGGCACACATACACACGTATGTAAATTAAATTTCACAGAAATGTGCGATGTATTCTTATGTACTCCCCACCCTTATTCTAGGTTATGTACTTTACTCCGAGACAAACCCCCTTCTTTCAAGGTTAAATTCCTTACCCCCACTTCCTTTCTGAAGGTTACCCCGCCCTCCAAATATTCAAATTACACGTGTAAATGTCCCCCACCAAGGTCACACGCACGTGCTTAGAGGGTTCTGGAAGGTTAAACACGCGTATGCAAAATCGGTGATTCAAATTTCGCAGAATTGTGCAATTGCCCCCCCCCCCTTTCAAGGTTAAATTCCTTACCTCACCTACCTGATGGGGCTCTAATTAGGCATCGCGTTACATACCTAGTTTAAAACGAGGTATACACTATGACGTCATCAAAATCCTGGCTCCTGATTGGTCCATTTCGTTGTAAAGGTCGCTTCTGATTGGCTCTCACACAGACACACACATACATAGCTCACACGGACACACACTAGTTGGTCCAGAAACGCCACAGTATATCTACTAATTGTCTATAAAAAATGTCAAAATTCAAAATATTTCATGCGAATGAACCTCTATTAGGATTTTGTTATTATGATTTTTGATTTTCTCAGCATCTAAAGTGTAACTCTACATGCAGACCCATAGCCAGAAATTTTTTTCAGGGGAGGGCCCAAATATTTTATGCTCGTAGCGTCCGTAGAAAAAAAAAATTCGCAGAAAAAGGGGGGATTTTTTCAACGTGTAAGAAAAATTTCGAAGGGGTCCCGGGACCCCCTGGCTACGGGTCTGTCTACACGCCTCGATTACGTCGTTATCGTACCTAAATTTTTTTTGGGTTCCTGACCACCGTGCAGGAAACAGTAAAATAGAAAAACAACATTAATATCAAGTTCCTTATATCCCAAAAAACCCTTGTGATTTTTCCTTTTTCTGAATAAGTTTTTACGTGCAGGGAAAAAAATTCTTTAAGTTGATATTTTCGGGTAAGGAAGGGAAAAGTGTAAAAATTTCCTATTGAAAATAAAAGGCCACATTTAAGGCCTCATTTGTGCCCACATTTAAGATCTCCTTAACGGTCTCAAATGTGAGCACAAATGTGGTAGCGGATTTGAAACAGCAAATGCGCCCACAAACGTGGGCGCAAATAAGGGTACAAATGAGGCCTCAAATGTGGGTGCACATGTGGGCACAAATGAAAGCGCAAAAGTGAGCACAAATGAGGCCTCAAATTTATCCTTTTTTCAATAGGACAGAGAAATACCCACATTTAAAAAAATATAAAATAAAAAGAAATATTATCAATCTTGATTTACACTAAATTATTTACAAGTAGTTGCCTTAATTAATTTTAGACACTTATCACTACAAAGAAAATTCTGAAAATAAATTTGGGAGTATGAAGATTTGAACCTGGGTTCGAGGCACGCAAACTTTCTACTAAGCTTGATACTTTGTTATAAATTATAAACTTCTGTTATTTTATGATTTAAAATTTTTATCAAATGTTATTTTAAAGATCATTATGAAAGTTTTCAAAAATCCTTATAGCATGTTTTAAACTTGCAAAAATCAGATTTTTCCTAGAAAAAAAATGAAAATTAGAAATTTTATTAATTTTTGAGGTTGGACACTTGACAAAGATTTAAGAAAAACGTTAAAATAATTAAAAAATTTAATGAATATTTTGTAATTTTTCTACTATTATGTAAAGTTTGGAACATTTAATACCTACTTACGGTGCTATTGGATTACGTTTAACCCGAAGGTGCACCCCATCAAATTTTTTTTTTAATTTTTATTTTAGTATTAGAATTGAATAATTTGAGCCAAAAATGAAAATCTTCTATGGAAAGAATAAAAAGAAAACTTAATTTTTCATAATTTTTTGTAAGTTAATTGTTCTAGCTACATCCAAAACCACACCACGGTTAAAATTTCAGCATAAATATTTGTACGTTCAACTCAAGCAACGTTTATAAAATTATGATGCCAAAAATAAGTAACAGTAATTTTATAATTCATAAAAACAGCAAGAAACAGTGCTTTTTGTTGGTTTTTAAGCCCAATTACTTTATCTATTATTATTGTAAATGCAAAAATTAAAATATTCATCTAAAAGCTTATAAAATTCTGTACAAATCGGTCGTTTAATTAATCTTTTATCTTTAGACAGAGAGTTTTTTTTAGTGATCTCGGGAAGGTAGGTCAAATAAAAATTATAACACAATTTTTATTTTTGCATGAACGCAACGTTTCATTGGCCAGAGTTTGCCAACCTCCTCAGGCTAGAATTTATTTAGAAAAGTAACACTTCTTTAACCACATCACAAATAACAAAATAATTTTCTTATGTAAGTCAAAAAACAAAAAAACACAGAATTACCTAATTAGTTAAAACCGTCGGTTTAGCGCATCATCGTGTTTATTCAAAAAACAAAGCAAGACTATTGATGCAGTTGACATTTAAAATTTGACAAAAAAGATAAATTTCTGAATTGTAACGTTCTTGCCTCTTTTTATGGAAGGTACGTTCTTGCTTCGTTTATTGAGTAGGTGCGTTCTTGCTTTGTTTTTTGAATAAACCCGATGTTGTGCTAAGGCGTCGAAAAATAATAATTTGTTTAACACGTCAAGTTATACACCACAGAAAACTAAATTATTTGTTTTCGCTTTTCCCATTATAATTATATTATAATTATATTATAATATATAATTATAATATATTATATTATAATTATAACAGTGATTATAATGGGAAAAGAGAAAACAAATAATTTAGTTTTCTGTGGTGTATAACTTGACGTATTAAACAAATTATTATAATTTAACTAATTAGGTAATTCTGTGTTTTTTGACTTACATAAGAAAATTATTTTATTTTTGTTGTGGTTAATGAAGTGTTAATTTTCTAAATAAATTCTAGCCTGAGGAGGTTGGCAAACCCTAGCCAATGAAACGTTGCGTTCATGTAAAAATAAAAATTGTGTTATAATTTTTATTTGACTTACCTTCCTGAGATCACTAAAAAAAAACTCTCTGTCTTTATATAAAATTTTGGAAGGAAACAACTCTCTATTTTAAACTTTTATCTTTAGTTAATCAAAAGATATGGCCTTTAGAATTTCAAAAAACACAATTAAAAAACGTTTTTATCCCACAGGCACAAACATGGCGCTTTTAGATGCCTGTAGGCAAGGTCTAAAGGCATTCATTTGTTCGACCGTGTGAAAATGGAGTCCTTTTTTTTCCTAGGAAAAAAATGAACAGCTGATCTATGCATTTTTTCCACCTTAGGGAAAAAATAGACGCCATTTTCATACAAATAAGTAGAAGTTTCATTTCTATCGAATAATACAAACTGTTACATCCCAGTAACCAAAATTTCTAACTTTTTCTAATAACACCACATAATTCTCATATTTCTAAAAAATACATCCTTACAGCTGCATGATAAGATACTCGACAGTATATTATTTTACATTTTATTCACGAATTTTGCAAATTCTTTTAGTATGTTTTAACAGCTGCAAGGATAGATGGAATTACAACATTTGCAAATGCGAATGAAACAAATCCATTGTTTAGTCTCTATGAAATTCTAGTCCAAAGAAAACGCAAGCTGATGACAATGGACTGATTTCACAGTTTCATGAAAGATTATATTCTTATAATATCGTCTAAACATTATCGCAAATTTAATATTATACATTCTTTCGACCTCGAAGAATGTACGTGACTGTAAAAGATCACACGTGCATTCTTCCTTAGATAAGAAAAACAAATCCTAGATGAGTTTATGAGAATATGTCTATCTGTTATACGATACTAAATACCGCATTTATGGAAACAGACTATAAGATATCAATGTCATTCGCGAGTGCGAGCGCACGTGCACTTTTTGAAGCTTCATCAATTTTATCTTCTACCAATTGAATTAGAGACACGCCTGTTCCTAGGAAAGGGTAAAAATCACATTCTTTTTACCTCCAACCATTCAAATTATTGACACGCCTGTTCCTAGGAAAGGGTAGCTATTTTCTTTAAATACAAGCGACACTTAGAATAATTTGTCTTATACTCCGGTAGCTTTGAAAGCGTAATATCGTCGAAGTGACCCGTCGAAATCGAAATTAAAAGCGGCATCTTGTATCACATATTGCTCTGGTATTCATAAGTGATAACCTTAGACTTTATAGGGAGCATCGTGCCCAACTAATTGTGATCCGACGATAAATAACATTAAAAAGCGCTTGTGTGAAGTGTAATACATTATAGTTATATCAACGATACGAAATTGATTGATCGACATCTTGGTTACTACCTCGTTCCTGCGCTATTCTAATTGTCAACAAAATCCGAACACCTTATGTAAGTACCTTGCGATTTATTTATGATATGATTATTGTTTAACGAATTAAAACTATACCTAACTTGTTATCATTATATGACGAACGGATTAACTATTGATTCTGATTTATGATTACTTTAATAATTCCACATATTGTTTATTATTGTAACTAAAATTAACTGTATCACGGCTAGCCAGTATAAGCCAATACTGGCCCAGTGCTGGCAATTGCTATTGAGAATCACACATTTTACTTGTATCAATTATTACCTATATATTGTTTAACCATTTATTTTGAACACTTGGAAATATTCACTTCAGTGTTGGTCCAGTGCTGGCTCAGTCCTGGCATTTCTTAATTTGAAGATTAAACGAGTTTGCTCCTCTTTTCTCGATGGTATAATATTACATATAACTGAATTATCAATTAAAATCATTCTTTCCGAATACTGGTCCAGTATTGACCCAATACTGGCATTTAGCGAAAACTCACATTATTGGTTCATTGTAAAACTAAAGACATTGAAGATTATTGTGATTGTTGTTATCTTAATTAAATTGTTAAAATAAACTTGATTATTGTCCTGTAACTTTACCATATTGAGTGAATTATTATAATAAACGTCTTAAAGATATTGACTTGATTATTTATTGACACAGATCCCTTAGATCTGTTAGTGAAAACGTACCATTATAAAAAATAAATATAAAGGCTAGCCTTTCGCTAGCTAATCAGATTGTTGCTTTTCCTTTTTATTTAAATATCATTTTAAATAACCTCGCTTTCGCTCGGATGTAACACAAACCAAAAATATAACGTACTAAACATGGATGTGTCTACGATCTGACACGTTTATTTTAAACATACTGTTTTTCTGTATGACACTTGTAGAATTGAAATGAGAAAGATTAAAACATGTATTACGTATTTATCATGTAATATTCATTTAATAATCTATAAAAATAGCAAAAATTAATGTTTTTTTGTTAGTTTTTAAGACGAATCACTATACTTATCATTTTAAATCCAAACATCACAATACTTCTTTATACATTTCGGTAGAAATTAGTTGTTTAAATAATTTTGTATCTATAGTTAATAAAGAAATATAACGCATTAATTAAAATATATAGTTTATTAATAATCGATAAATACTCTACTTATGCGCCTGCCGACCTACAAGTAGACACATCCATGTTTTGTCTGTTATACATCTTTGGCTTGTATTATTGGATTGAAATGAAACTTCAACTTATTTGTTTAAAATTTTGTCAACTTCAAAAATGTATTCTTAAAAATTATTGTTTTTTATCATGCTGACAAATTTAAGACCAAATTACTACATGAAAAACGTTTTTTAATGGTGTTTTCTGACATTCTGACGGCCATATCTTTTGATTAACTGAAGATAAAAGATTAATTAAACGCCCGATTTGTAGAAAATTTTAAAAGCTTTCAGATGAATATTATAATCTTTGCATTTACAATAATAATAGATGTAGGTATTGTTACAAAATTTAAAATACAATAATAAATTAATCATTATGCTAAGATACCACATTGGTTCACTAAAACGGTATAATATTTGGAATTTGATAATTTTATATGGCTCACTTAACGTATAAATGTACTATAAGAAAATAACAAATTACAAATACAAAAGTAGATATACATTTAAATACTTATAATTTCTATTAGAGTATTATATTTTTAAATGTATTTAGAACTTTGAGTTCATAATTTCGAAAAATAATAGTGTTTGTTTTAATATATAAAGCAAGTAAGTCAATTACTTATCATTAGTAAATTATGAGTTTTAAACGATTAACACGCAGAATATAATTCTAAACTTGTATAGTCCCTTATGAAAAATAAGTATCGGATTAAGTATTGGATTAAGTTTTGGGAGTAAGTATTGGATTAAGTATTGGATTAAGTATTGGAATAAGTATTGAAGTATTGGAATAAGTATTGGTTTAAGTATTGGAAACTCCAATACTATTTTCGCGTAACATATTTTTAAACAAATTTTTTTTTAATTTTCTGTGGAACTGTGATTTTGCGTACCATGTATTTCTATGTATTAAATTAACAAAAAAACTACTGCGCAGAGCTGGGAGCCATAGAAACTTAGTGCGCAACCAGTAAAATTTTTAAGAATGTTTGGCGAAAAAAGTATTGGAGTTTCCAATACTTAAACCAATACTTATTCCAATACTTCAATACTTATTCCAATACTTCAATACTTATTCCAATACTTAATCTAATACTTAATCTAATACTTGCTCCCAATACTTAATCCAATACTTAATCCAATACTTATTTTTCATAAGGGGTGTAATATAAATTTGTTATTTATAATTACAAATTAACGTAATATAAAATATAAGTTATATATACGTTGAGAAATAGTCGCAGTCTTAAAAATAGTGGGAGTTGAATGGGAGGAGCTTAGTAACTGTATGGTTGGAAATGGTGAGACCCGTCACAAGTGGTGAGAGTAATCTACAGATATGGTTAGAAATGGTGACACCCGTCACAAATGGTGAGACCAGTCACAAGTGGTGAGAATTGTCAGGACTGTTCAGAACTGCTGACCATTCTTGATTAATTTTGATCTTATTTTTAGTAGGGTATAGTATACTTTTTTCAATAAGTGCGCAGTAGAAATCCATTTTATTATTGCGCATGCGTAACACTGTAGCATTGTAAGTGCACATGCGCAAAGGTACCTTTATTTAACATTTTTTTTTTTAAGTCCAACGAAAATTAAAATTTTGTTTCTCTCTACTTGTAAAATGTTGTGCGTTCAATTTAGTCTTTAAAATTATATGTTTTAAACATTGGATTAAACTTTTTTGCTAACATGTTTTTTAATGTCAGTTCATGTTGAAATTGTTAAGCAATCATTATTTGTTACGATTTTTACCACTGCGCATACCTAACGTTTGTAGAAAGCTACTGCGCATGTGTAATGTTAGTAAAAAACTGCTGCGCTTGTGTTACATTGACAAAAACCTACGCAATATTTTTTTTATTAGTGTTTGAAGATTAATTTTTTTTTTGTATCCTACTTTAGGTATATTTTTCTTATATTTTGAAATAATTGGTTTAGAAATAATACATTTTATACTTTTTTTGTGTTAACACATTGTTTTTAAGTTTTAGTTAACATATTGTTTGTGAAGCATATTTTGCTTTTTAAACCCTTCCAATGATAGCTATTGTATATTTTTTTTATACAATGTTGCTCAAGTCCCACGACGTGGACGTCTTGGATAGGTATATATATTTATATATATTTATAATATATATTTGACTCCCAGTAAACGGTCCCCTTTTATTTTTTATTTGGCTTTTAATCGATTATACAGGGACAAAATGGCGCTTTTTTTAGGATAAAAAACGTAATTTTACCTTAACCGACTTTAAAAAAATGAAAAAAAAAAATTTTTAATAAAAGGGGACCGTTGGTTGGGAGCTATACTTCCAAATAACTAGTTTTTTTAACCCCATGAGTTTCAGATGATTCCACGATTTTTAATTAGGGGCACCGCAACAGACTCAGTTTTTGACATCTTTTACATCAAGTGGCTGCAAGTCCTTTAATTTCAAATATTTTTTTTTCTTTTAAGTTAGAACTTACTTCAAATGTTACAAAATAATGTAAAAATAAAATCATTTAAAAATATTAAGTAGTTTCGTAAAAAAAATAGTTTTAAAGGTGTTTTTTTTCGCACGTGAGACCATACCCCCCCCCCCTTAATATGATAATTAATTTTTAAAAATTTTTATAATAATAAAATATGACAATAAAAATTATTAGAATATAAAAAATTTGTAAAATAAACATTAAACATTTAATGAACAATAAATTCACTAACATTTTATAAAATGTCTACATCAATAAGCAATTAAATAAATAATAATCACCGAGCGAGCGTTAGCGAGCGAGGTTCATTACGCTAGTTAATATTATGAGCTAGTAATTTTAGATATTCGAGAACGGTTCCAGAAGATTTGTAATCTTCGTATTGTAGCACGATTGATCGAAGACGACTTTGGACTTCTGTCCATTTCTTCTTGGGAGCAGCTTTAACTGCTTTCCCCAGACTTAATTCGGCGATCATGCATTCTGTATCAGCCTGTTCTTTCTGAAATTCTTGTAAAGCCGAATATAAGTCGGGGTGATGTTTTCCCATCAGAAGATGAAAGCGGTTGTGCCACCCTTCACTGGAATTATTCGTCTTATGCTGGCCTTGTTGTACAGACATATAGTGGTTCCACAATGATACAGGATATCTGGGTGGTACGGCCCTTCTTCGACCAGCACCTGGTCGCCCAGTGACGTAATACTCTCTCAGGTAATCAACAATAGGAAAATCTTCTAGTATATCCTCCTCTACTATTTGCAATGTCAACCGGACGTCATCTTCTGGCACAAATGCTAGTGCCATTAGTATGTGAGACCAAAGTTTTATATTTCTATCAGCAGCATCATTGTACTGCTGTTGCAGTCCTTGCCCTTGAACTTTTCGATAAATGGACTGGCAGAAGTGGAAAAAACAACTAGAATAATGAATTCCCGGATAAATCTCTTTGCAGGCATTTATTATGGCCTTCTCGAAATCTCCCATAATCCTCTTTGGCTTACAATTTGCTATTCCATTTTCCGCAGCTGCACTGTCAATAGCCTTTAAATAGCCTTTATATTGCGCGGTTTTTTTTTTTTGAAGAAAGAAGGACAAAAATCAAAGGAAATATTACATATTCGGGTTCAATCGTGGGCTTTTTGGGATTTTTTAACCATTCTCATTGCAGTAAAGACTTGCGTGAAAATTGTATAAGACACCTGTAAAATTACAAATTAAAAAGTAAGGTTAAAAAAATATACAGAAAAACAATTACATACAGAATTTTTTATTCAAACGAACTTTGAATGTGCCGTCCAAGAACCAAGTTTTACTTTTCGCAAGAAATTCTAGGTTCCACCGCGTAGCAAAAACAAGAACTTTTATTTCATTATCGTCATAATCGTGTATAAGAAACCTCTCCCCCGATAACGTATTTGAAAGACATTCTGGAATATCCTTTAACTCCGCCAAATATTTTGGATTTGGAGGTAAATCTCTACGCCGAAATTTTCGCATTGATTTAGCCAAATTATGTCTTTCCGGCAACTGACTAAGAACGTTAGCAGGAACATTTGCAAGTTCGGTCCGAATTATTTATGCAGGTGGCAGTTCTGGATGAGAAGCAGCTTTTTGTTTCAGACGATCACAGACAATCTCTACTTCACCTACGTTAAATAATAATTATAATAAATTAACTAATTTATTTTATTTTAATCTCATTTAATTTACAAAACAGTACCTTCTTAACGGTTTGGCGGATGTATGGAGTGTTTTGAATCCTTAGGTCCTTGAAGTACAATAACCTCATTATTTTTCATAATAGTTATAGCCCTTGCACTACATTCTCCGCTCCGTAACCTATTGCAGTCCCAGTACGTCTTTCCATTCCTATCTCTTGACTTTAAGTACACGTAACCCTCGCAGATTAACTTAGTACCAGCAACAATTATTGCTGACGACACCATGTTTTTATACAAATTAAACACAGGAATTTAGAAAAAATCCAAACGTCAAAAGGTTACAAATAAAAATGACTAATTGAAAATGACGTAGATTTCATTGCTGCTATAGCAACAAATGAAGATCTTACTTTAATAAATGAAGTGATCAGTAAGAACATTTAAAAATTATGTTTGTCGGGAAAATGGTTGTCGGGAAATAGGATTCGGAAAAAACATTTGTCGGGAAAAAGGCTTTCGGGAATATCGATTCGGGAAAAAGGTCGGTAACGCTTAGTGGTTATGTTGTTAGTTTACGTGCGTCAAACCCGGGATCGAATCCTCATACCCCAAACTTTATTTTAAAAGTTTTCATCTTAAAGCTAAGTTTCCAAAGGTAATTAAGACAACTACTTGTAAATAATATAGTGTAAATTAAGATTTATAATATTTTTTTTTATTTTATATTTCTTTAAATGTTGGTATTTCTCTGTCCTATTGAAAAAAAAGACTACATTTGAGGCCTCATTTGCACCCACATTTGAGGCCACATCTGTGCCCACATTTGAGGCCTCATTTGTGCACTCTTTCAAATGTGGGCACAAATAAGGCCTCAAAAGTGGCCTTTTATTTTCAATAAGGCCCCTCTGCAAAGTTTGAAGTTGGTCCTTTCAACTCCTTTAACCAAACGTTACATAATGACGGATAATGATTAAAAATAAAATTATTCTTTAAACAATATATAAAAAAATGTATTGTTATTTGTAATCTTCTGTGATTATATAAAGTTCAGTAAATTGACAAATTTGAGAAAAACTGCATCTTTCTAAATGTACTAAATAACAAAAAGTTGTTAATGAACAATAATAATTTGTTTACAAATTGTTTAAATAATGATTGCATTTGTATTTCTTATTGGTAATTGTTTAAAGTTTGGTTAATTGCAAAATTAGAAAATAACTGCATCTTTCTAGAAGCCCTGAATAAAAAGTTGGTAAATAAGAATAATAGTTTGTTAAAACAATGTTTTATTAATTATTATAACTATTGTAATTCAATATTTTATATAGTTTATTGATTTAGTACAGAGTAATGCTAAAAACTTTTTAAGGTTTTTGAAGTCTGATACTCTTACTGTTAACTTGGGGAATGTTATAAATTTGCAATAGTAAGTAGTTTAAACAATTGCAAAATTAATAGTAATAAATAAAATTTCTCTATTAATTAATAATATCATTTAAATTAAATTTTCTTTTTTAAAATTGCAAAATTTACAACTGTTACAACTGACCTGTATATGTGTTTAAATTCACTTCGGTACTAGGTGAGTTGAAACGCCGCACAGTGTGGCCAAAAGCATTATTTTTTGACAAAAATCAGCCGACAACTCAATAGAATGAACCGCATTTAAATATTTTTTTTAAAAATACTCATGAATGTTTGTACTATCACGCTTAAGGAGGTCCCATCGTAAAAAGAATTGACATTACCATTTTAATCAAATTTGGTCAAGGCCGTAGCCAGAAAAAAATTTCGGGGGGGGTTTTGTCAACAAACAGTCAAAGTCATGACCTTTTTTTTTTTTTTTTTTTTTTTTGAAAACTTAAACAGCTGTCAAAAAAATTTCGGGGGGACTCAATTCCCATAAAATTTAATGTAAAATGTTAAAATCGAAAACCCTTATAACTTTTTTCACAAGTATCTTCAAGGCCTTAAAAATTTAACTGCATCATTATAAAACCATTAACTACCAGTGGATCAAATTTAATTAAAATGGTAATGTTATTTCTTTTTACAATAGAACCTCCTTAACTGCTACAAAATCAAGATTTCTTTTATTAACTAAAATAAATGTTAATAACTTTTCAAAAGTAAAAAATTGATTTTTGAGAAAGTGATTTCAAGATACTTTGATGCAAGAAACTATATAAACTTATATGTAACGCGCTCTGAAGAAAGGGACTTTAGAGGCAAAAAATCGATTTTCGGTTTAGGGTTGATATAACTTCAATAAAAGTTCATTTTTTGAAGTCAGAAAATGTTTTTATTAATTATTTTCCAAGTTATGACAATTTAAACATCATCGATTTGTAGAAAGCAGCATGCGCGCTCGTCTTTTCTTTTCGCTCTCCTGTAAAATTACCGATTTGCTTCTAAAGGTACTTGCACAGCTCTTGGCTGCTGTGGGAGTGAAGGGTTCACACAATTCAAATTTTCATTGTCTGAACTCTTCACTCTCACACGTTACCATGGTAACTCCGGCAGGCAGGCAGGCAGGCAGCCACAGAGGTGTGAGCGTACCATAAGGTCCATTTCTTCATAGCGCATCACATATAATTTAACACACAAAATTTCTCTAAAATATTTTTAAATGGTTCCAGTTATACCCAGATAACAAAATGCCTGCATAATAGCAAACTATGTGCCGGATCGCGGTCCGATTAATCGGACTAACGTGCCGGCAAATACGCAGCTCAATGTGCGCGCCATTGCTGGCAATATTGCTCGCCCGCGGTCCGATTCATTAAAGTGCAGAAAAAAGTTTTGTTTACTACAAACATTTAAATTACGTCTATATAAATATGTCTAATAATTATTTAAACAATTTAAGTAATACAAATTATACATGTTGATTACAATTTTTAACAATGGGTGCACTGAAAAAGTTTTTTGATCAGAAACTCAACTATTTAACAGATTAAATATCTAAATGTAAAAAATAATTTTAAAAAATATTTTATTAATTATAAACGAGGTGATTTCGAAATTTAATTACGGAAATATATATTGTTTTTTGCAGTATTATTATTTAAAATACGTATGTTAGAATTAAAATATCGCACGCACGCAGGGTAATCGAACTCGGGACCTAACGCATATTAAACCTAATACCTAACCAACTGAGCTATCGGCGCTCTTAAAGTTAATTTGCAACAAATTGCAACTCTTCTTTTAATAACACTCAGCACGGTTGCTGCAGAAGTTTGGATTAAAAATTCCATGACTTTTCCAGATTTTACAGAACAAAATTTGGGAAATTCCAGGACAATTTAAAAAAAAACCCATTGTTTTCGTATAAATCTGAAAATCCTTTAAAAATTTATAACAATAAATAAATTCCAGGACAATTTTCAAAAAAATCCATTGTTTTTGTATAAATCTGCAAATTCTTTAATAATAGCAAATTAATTGTTAATTTTGGTTAATTCAATTAACTAATTGAATAATGACATAAATAAATGAAAGCTGGTGTAAAAAAAAATTAATAGACAATAATTAAAAAATTGAACAAAATATTAAAAATTTAAGAAAAATAATTGATAGTTAAAGAAATTAATAGAAGTTTGAAGAAAATAATTGAAATTAGAAGAGAATAATTCAAAAATATAAAGACTCTTAAATATCTATTTATTTCATAATAATAAATAATAATAATAATATGAAGAAATTAATTAAATTTTGAAAAAAATAATTTAAAAATGACAAAAATAATTCAAATTTGAAAAAAATGTAAAATGACAACACTAAATAAAAAATTGATTAAAAATTAAAAAATTAAAAAAAACTTTGAAAAATTAGTATGAAATAATTAAAATTACAAGAAAAAATTGAAGATTTAAAAAAAAAATTAAAATTTGAAAAAAATGTTTAGACTGGTGTAAAAAAATAAAATTTTGAGTACGATTAATTGAGATATTAACGAACAAAAAGAATCATAATTGAACATTGTAGAAAATAATTGAAAAAGGTGTAAAAAATTTTAAAATTCATGCCAATAAAAAAATTGAATAAAATAATTGAAATTTGTAGAAAACAATAAATTTTGAAATTGCAAAAATTATAGAAATATGTAGAAAATAATTGAAAAATAGCAAAAATACTTAAACAATGACAAAAGTAATTTAAGTTCGAAGAAAATAATTGAAAAATGACAAAAATAAATTGAAACTTGTGTAGAAATTTTAAATTTTCATGACAATAAATACATAGTTGCTACAGAAGTCTAAATTAGAAAGTCCACGACTTTCACCGGTTTTCAAAAAAAAATTTTGGGAAAATTCCAGGATAATTTAAGAAAAAATTCATGGATTTTGTATAAATGAATGAAATTCCAGGTTGGATTTGTAAATTCCCTGACATTTCCAGGTTATCCAGACCTTTTTCTCAAATCCCTGACATTTCCAGGTTTTCCAGGTTTTCTAGGTTCTGTAGCAACCATGACTCAGAATTTAATTTAAAATATCCTTCGAAGAATTAATTATTATTTATCATTACTGAATTAAACACTTGGAACATTATTATATTTATTGTGCCAATTTTTTAAGTATATTATTTATCATTATCTTTTATAAGATTATAAATATCTGCAATTATAATATTGTTAAATGCACACTATTGTTACAAAATTATTTATAACTATTTCAACAGGCATTTAATTACTATGATAAATTTGAGGCATTTCATGTCCTTAATTTTTATTAGAAGATCAAAATGAAGTAGCACATGTGGAGCTATGTTTTTTTATATAAAAAAAAGTTAGATAATATTTTTAAATTATTTTCGAAATTAAAACAAAATTATTTGTTTTATTGTTAAGTTATCAAAATATATTATAATTATAAATAATTATAAATATTATAATTATTTTTTAAATTGCCAATTTTAAAAAATTATTTATTGTTAATTTAGTATGTAATTATCTATTAATACTATTTATCTTTTTTTATAGCAAAGAAAAGTATACTTTCCCTACTTGTGCCCACACTATTATTTATAATAAGTAGACATTTGCTAATTTAGTAGAAAACACGTGGTTTTTAAACTTAATTTTTTTTTATAAAACTAAAAAAATATTTTAATTTTATGTTTTTAATTAAGCGAAATCTCAATGAGGTTATATTTGTTGTCAAAAATTATAAAATAAGTTTTATTTTTAATCATAGTGAATTATTTAATTTTCTTTTCTTCTATTAAAATTATTATTTCCTTATTATAGACCAAATTCATTTCAAATCTGGCTGGCTGAACATGGGCAGAACTGAAAAGCAATTTTCTATCCAACATGTTTTTTAAAAAATTTTATCCGACACGTATTTTCTTGTTTAGCTGAAAAACATTTTTTCATAGAGTTATAAAGATTTTAATTTTTAAAGTCGGAACTCTCGTCTATTTAAAACTCAAGAAGAAAAACCTTGCAAGTGTAATTGTAAGTATGCAATTGTAATATCCCAATTTAAGTAATTGGGATATCATACACTGAGAAAATAAGTTGACTAAATATAACCAATTAATGATTAAATTTAGCAGAGAGAGGTTGGTAATATAGCATCTGCAAAGCTCTTTGTTTAAAATTAGCAGATTAAATGCTACTGTTAACCTTGAAGTTTGGTTGTGATCGCCGGTATCTTGTGTGTTTTGTTCAGAGTCCCTTAACCTAGAAATTAGCTAGAGGCTTATATTCTCAGTATATCCTTTTTTTACGGCCTGAAAGAATTTTTATTCCTCTTTAAAAATCCATTAAAAATTTTGAAAAATCTTGTACAAAAACAAAAAGCGTTTTAATAAAAAAATTGCCGTTTTAATAAAAAAATTTGTAAAAGAGAAAAAAGTTATTTTTTATTCTTTTAAACGAAAATTTCATTTTTTCTTAAAAAATACAGTAGATATCAAATTCCATTTCAAAAAATATAAAAAAGAGTTTTTCTTCATATTTTTCTCTATTTCTCTATTATTTCTCGTTTTTTCAACAAATTTTATCAAAATTCGATTAAAAGCTAATTTTTAGAAAGATTTACAGTGTTTTTGGATGCAAATGAGCAAATAATTTTTATGAAATGTTTAATTTATTAAAATAGTTTATATTTCAAACATATCACATTTTTAATTTAATTTGATTTTTTATACATGTTTTTAAATTCTTATCAATAAAAAATTCAAATTAAGAAGTGGTTTTTATTTAAATAAAAATATTATTAAAATTAATTCTAGCAAATTTTGAAATATTAAGTTTCCCATTTTTTAGAAAAAATTCGGTTGGATCAAAATGTGTTGTCAAATAATAATTATTTATTTAACTTTTAATGTTTTATCTTTGAATCTAATGGAAATACGTAATTTTCATCCAATCTTGATAAATAATAGCTCATTTTTCTTTTTAAAACATTATTTACAATTTTATTTGTTGGAATTTGTTAAATAATATTTTGTTTCAAAAATATATATCGAAATCAAATTGTGTTTATTTCATAAATTTTAAATAAAACATCTAAAAAAATCCAACAAATAAAATTGTAGGAAATGTTGCAACAAGTAAAATGATCTATTATTTGTCGAAATAGGATTAGATTTTAAGTAGATTTAACAAAAAATACCGATTGTTAAATAATTACCATTTGACAGAAAAATTTAAGGGGGGGGGGGGTAAGGTTTGACAACTTTTTTTTCCTTTTTTTTTTTTACTGAAAGTACAATATCTGAAAAATATTGTGTTACATTTTTAGACCATTCAGGGCAAAACTAACGAAGTTACAGTAGATGACCGTACCTCTAACTTAGTTTGGTGCGCCTTTTAGCTACCTGCGCTGAGTGTCGAACAGTCTTGCCAGATACCCTCACTCATCGTAATTGCGCATGCTCTTCGCCTCAACACTTATTGGTCAGAAACATCGGAAAGTCTGATTTCCGATGGTAACATTAATTCTGATCTTTGACTGTTGAGGATTTAGAGCATGCGCAATTACGATGAGTGAGGGTATCTGGCAACACTGGTGGCGATCTATTTTCCCAAAAGTGTCACTTTTATAGTCGGTGACCAACCTACCGGAAAAACTACTGAACCGATCGTTTTGAAATTTTGTACACTTATTCTATATATAAATAGCTCTGAAGTGACGTCGAGTTTTTAAATTTTTTAAAATTATTAACAATTTTACAATAACAAGTAGGTCGATTTTTTCGTCAAAAATCGTCATTTTGTCTTCAAAATGGTGTCAAAAATTGAAAAATTTAAAAAAACTTTTCGTCACTTGAGAGATAAAGTAATAAACTGTACAAAACATTTTCACTTTTTGGTTTTAGTTGATCCAGTGATGCTGTAGGCTGGTCACCGCACAAACACTTTTTTCTAGGCACCTGCGGAGATCTGCAATAACTTCGTTATTTCTCTCTATTTTTTAACAAAAATTTTTTTTAACAAAATTTTTTTTTAATATTCTTCAAATGTTACACTATCATATAATAATATGTAAAATAAATCGGCAGCAATAATTTCTTCTAAAAAAATTCATGAAAAAAGGTATTTTTTAGACGAAACAAACCTTACCCCCCCCCCCCCTTAAGTCAACTTGATTTTTTCTACTCGTAAAATCTACAAATGAATATTAATTTTATTTAATTTTTATGAATATAATTTCATTCATATATTATTGTATTCATTTAAAATAAATTTTTGCTACGTTAAATGTGATTTTTATCCAATTTAATTTTAGCCGTACAGATAAAGTTATGAATTATTATAATTAACTTGGTTAATTTGTAAAGTATATAACAATATGTAGCATACAACATAGAAAAAAAAGCAGGCCTATTGGCGGACATATGCCGGCCGAAAGGTCCGGGAGTAATATTGCCGGCACATTGCAGGCACGCACGGTCTTGTCATTTATTAGGCGGCACAAAAGGTGCGTAAAAGCAGGCACGCGGTTCGTCGCCCGTCGCGTGGCGGAAGTGCCAGATACGTTTGTTATTTGGGTAGCACAACAATTTTTAATTTGTTTAAAGAACCTTAGTTAAAAAATAAATAACTTCCAAACTTTTTCTACCTTAGATTTCGTTTCTTTTGTAAAACTAATTAATTACAGTTGGCCTAGACTTCTCATACAGTTGGGGATGATTACTAACAATTTTTCAATTGTTTAAACAATCTTAGTTAGCAAATAAGTTAGTTTGAAAGTTTTCCTTAATTAGATTTCGTTTCCTTTGCAAATTTAATTTATAACTATTGTCCTAGATTTGTAATACAGTTTAAAATGTTTACTAATAATTATAAGATTGTTTAAACAATATCTTAGTTAACAATTAAATTACTTTCAAACTTTTCCTACCTTAGATTTTGTTTCTTTTGTAAAACTAATTAATTACTGTTGACCTAGAGTTCTAATACAGTTGGGGATGATAACTAACAATTTTTAAATTGATTAAACAATCTTAGTTAACAAATAAATTACTTTTAAAGTTTTCTTTATTTAGATTTCGTTTTTCTTTTTAAATTAATTAATTACTATTGGTCAAGAGTTATAATACTGTTTAGTATGTTTACTTATAATTATTATATTGTTTAAACAATATCTTAGTTAACAAATTAATTATTTTGAAAGTTTTCTTTATTTAGATTTTTTTTATTAATTAATTACTATTGGTCAAGAGTTATAATACAGTTTAGGATGTTTACTAATAATAATTATTATATTGTTTAAACAATATCTTAGTTAACAGATAAATTACTTTGACAGTTTTTCGTACTTAGATTTTTTTTTTTTGCGTAGGATGTGAAAACCTGCTACCAGGTACCCTGTAGCCCGTACTACAGGGTTATGCGGGGGTGGCGATGTTCTGCCGACCCGCTAAAAACACACCCTTATTTGGGGACCTTAAGACCACTCCTAGCTAGCACTTTTCGCGCGTATCGCCATCGGGAGTAGTCTTATATCCCCTCCTCTGTCGCCAAAGCGACTTTCTCCCTTATTCTACGGGACCTCCATTCTTTGGCGACCATCGAGATCTTTGACCCTCATAACATAATGTATGAAGGTCTCGATGGTTCGCCAATCCTCGGGAGATCGAGTCATAAGCGGGATCATGTTCTCTGGTGTAACCTTGCGATTAACACCAGTAAACATAACCTGCCTCAGCGTCCCAACGCTTACAGCTAAAGAGTGTGTGCTCTGGGTCGTCCACTGGGAACTTGCAGTACACACACTCCGAGCTATCGACTTTTTTAAATCGCTCCAGATAGGAGCCGAAACACCCGTGCCCTGTGAGAGCTTGGGTTAAATAGTAGGAAACCACTCCGTGCTTCCTACTTATCCAGGTGGCGAGTGTAGGTATCAGCCGATACGTCCATCGGCCTGTCTCCTCCCCGCTCCATCGTTCTTGCCATCTGTCGACGAGTCTGCTTCTCGCATCCCGGCGACTTTGGTCCTTGCTGGGTCTATTATCTTCCGTATATGCGAAAGAATTTCTCTTCTTGAAAAGGAGGAAAACTTCCTTCCTTTCTTGTGCCAAAAGATCTGCCGGCGGGACGCTGGCAAGGACCTGAGCAGCACACGTCGGTACTGTCCGATAGGCCGAAATGATACGTGTAGTAACACTTCTTTGGGCGGACAGTATCCTTTTACAGATGGTTTTACTTCTGTCATTTCGCAGGGTAAGAGCCTATACAGGTGCTGCGTATAGCAGCTTTGAAAGGGCAACACTCGCCACCAGTCTCCTCTTTGCTTGAGAAGGCCCACCAATGTTCGGCATTAGACGAGCTAAACTTGCCGAACACTGTTCGGCCTTCCGACATGCTACGGCTATATGGTGTTTAAAATTCAGAAATTTGTCGAGTTCGACACCTAAATATTTGATATGATTCCTCCATTGGACCTCGAATCCGTCTATCTGAATACCAGGGGCTGTATAACCACGTCTGTCTGTGACTAGCAGCGCTTCGGTCTTATCCAGAGCCATTTGGAGGCCTCTGGCCTCCAGCCAGCGCTTTGCCCGTCTCAGACATTCGTTCACTAATACGCCCAGGGCTTCTACAGTTTCAGCAGTGCATACGATCAACGGGTCGTCCGCGAAGCCGATGATCACCGCGCCTTTAGGTAGACCCTCGTACTTAGATTTTGTTTCTTCTGTAAAGTTAATTAAATATACCTACTTGCATTGATACAATAAGATTATTTAAAAATGGTTTTTAACCGTAGACAGTACAACTGGGGTAGAAAACTACCCCAGAAAAAGTTAAAAATACGGAAAATTTGCAAGTTTTGTTTTTTTTATTTTGGTTTTTGTAATTTTTTGGCCATACAGTGGAACCTCGATTATCCGTCTCTCTATTATCCGTCACCTTTATTATCCGTCACTCCCCGATAGATTTTTTTTACAATTTGTCACAATTTTAGATTATGAGTCAGATTACAAAAAAGGCTTTTTTCTGAAATGTTACACATTAAAACAATTTTACTTTCAATAAAAAAGAAGATATTTTATATTTAAACAAAATATATTTTCCTGTGAACAAACGATTAAATTCATGATTTTACTTTTCAAATATAATTGTCTCTGTTTATTTACTTCTAGGTCATTGACTTCTAATTACTCATTATTCTGTATTTATTCTCATCGAATTTTACTTTTAATTTAGTCTGGACAATATACTCGAGTCAGCTTGAAATTTGTTAGTGCCAAGTCAAGTTAATTTATTATTGTCAATTTTTCATAAAATTTCTTTGCATACAATGGAGCCTGTTACATCCAAATCAGGTGGACAAAAACGGAAGAGAAACGTTCTTTCATTAGAACAAAAATTAGAAATTATCGAACAATTAAGAAAAGGAGTTAGTGCAGATAATTTGAGTGCAGTTTATATCATTCCTCGAACAACCATTAATGATATTAAGAAAAACGCTAAAGAAATCGAGCAGTTTGCTTCGCAAATGGAATCTCTGGATGGTCGTACTAAAAAACGAAAATCAATGAAAATGGCAACAAATGAGGCTTTAGATACGATATTTTATTCATTTTTTATCCAGAAAAGAAGTGAAGGAATTCCACTTTCGGGACCGATTATTGCTGAGAAAGCATTATTTTTTAATGCGAAATTAAATGGCGATGCTAATTTCAAGGCACTCAGCGGTTGGTTGGATAAATTCAAAAACCGTCATGGTATACGAGAACTGAACATCGAAGGTGAAAAAATGAGTGCTGCTAGTGACGAGATTGTTAATAATTTCAAAGTAAAGTTTCAAAATATGATTGCTGTAAATGGTTTTACCCGCGATCAAGTGTATAATGCTGATGAAACTGGTTTGAATTATATAGCGTTACCAACAAAAACACTTGCTTCACTTTCTGAAGAATATGCGCCCGGATACAAAATGCAAAAGCAACGAATTACAGCAATGGTGTGCGCTAATGCAAGCTGGAATAATCGAGTAGCCTTGTTACTGATTAGAACATCTAAGAAACCGCTTTGTTTTAAAGGAATAAGTATGAATGCGCTTCCTTGCACATATGAAGCAGAAAAATGCGCATGGATGATGAAAGTCACATTCGCAGATTGGTTTAAAAAGGTATGAAAATTTCTTTCAATTTTTTTCTTCATTTTGAAAACTGTTTTTAATTATTTTTTAAGAAGCAGTTTTATTTTGTATTTTAGCTGTTCGTGCCAAATGTTCAACGAAATTTAAAATCGAAGAATTTGACTCAAAAAGCAATTTTGCTCTTGGACAATGCACCAAGCCACCCTGACGCCAGTTCATTGATGAAGTGACAAATGAAATTTTGGCTGAATCAATTGGTGTTCTTTCACATAATGAAGATGAAATTCGCGATTGGCTAGATTGTAATAAAGCATTAAATGGTAATAAATTATTAACGGACGAAGAAATTATCGCTATTGCGGTTGAAACAGAGGCAAGTGACTCAGAAACTGATATCAATTGTGAATACGATGGTAGTGACCTAACTGAAGCAACAGTTAAAACAAAAAATGTGAGCAAAGAAGCAAGAGAAGCATCTTCTAATATGCAAAAATTCATAGATTGGTATATAGAGCAAGGAGATGCAAATTATACAGATTCGATGCTTCTTCGTCGCCTTCGCACATATGCGATGAATAAATTGCAAGTGGCTATGAAGCAGACGAAAATGACTGATTTTTTATTAAGAAATTAACTTTCCTGTACAAAAATGTAATTTGTTTATGCTCAATAAATTATATATATATATGTATTATCAAAAACTAGACCTTTAAAAATCTGAATTTGATGCACTCTCGATTATCCGCCTTTTCGATTATCCGTCAGGGTGCTGGTCCGGTGACTGACGGATAATCGAGTTTCCACTGTATTTTTAATTTAAATAAAAAACTAAATACAATAAGTAATAAAACGATAATAATAAAGTTATTTTGCATTAAATATGAATCTTCTAGCAACGAACATTTTTGGGGTAGTTTTCCAACCCAGTTGTACTTTTACGTATGAGCCAGCTATGTTGTACTGTCTAAGGTTAAAAATCCTAAATTCCTCCCAAATCCTCACCTATTTTCCTCCTTCCTCCTTTCTTTCCAACCATCTTTCATTTTTCCATTCAATTCTACTCTCCGTCCCTTTCCCTTCTCTTTCCATTACAGCCATTCAACACATCTGTGCTATTCTACTACCTCCTCCTTTCCTTAGCTTCTCCTCAAAACCCCATACCCTTTTCCTTTGCCTCACCATCATTTTATCCCTACTCAATTTTTCTCTGATCATATACCCTGGGCAGTTTCCACTCATCCCCATTACCCACCACAGAAATCTTTCATGCAATCTTTCAACCATCCCTCTCTCTCTCCATCCCCATATTTCAAGTCCAAGGCTTACAACTGACCACACCAACGTATCGAACATCCACACTGTTCTTTTCCAATCGTTCTTAAACCTTCTCTTTCCTATCCCTCACACTTGTCCTATTACTTTACTAGCCTTTTCCACTCTCTTTCTCACATTCAACTCATTCTATCCATTCGACTCAAACCAATATCCTAAATAACAAAACTCATTTACCTCTTCCACTAGTACAATGAATTGCGCGCTACGCGCGCGTCCCTTTTTTCGTACCGTTGATAGGCTCTTTTCTTATAGAAATACTTTTGAATTATATTATTTTGTGCCTCAAAAGGGTGATATTGTAACTCTGCTATTTTACAATTTGCTGAATGTCATAAATACTCGTTGAAAATGACTGTAAATTGCAATATTAAAAATGAAAATTTTGCAACAACTATTTGTTCATTGAAATTCTGAAAAGTTTATCAAATGCATAATCGGGGACATATATTCCTTCCCTCGTCTACGCTTGTCTTACACACGTGTTCATATGCATAAGACCAGCGTAGACGATGGAAGGCATCAAAGTCCCCGACTGTACTTCAATCTCGCTATTTAGGTGTTCCCTAATATGAAGTTAAAGTCTCTCTTTCTCCCTATTTCTCTCTCTCAATGACTTACTAATTTTTGTACTATTTTTCACTTACTTATAGTAAGAACTGTCTGCTTTGCACTGAGAAGTGATACATTTTGTTTGAATGCTACACTAAAACGCAAAAAATGTGTAATAAACATTTTTGTTTGTTATAATTTTACACTGACAGAATAGTGTAGTGATAAAAGAGATTGCCTGTTTCTGCAGCTGGGATATACTTCCAAAAGCAACATAATTCCGATTTTTTTATAGTTATGCACTGATTACGAAAATTATTGTCAAAATTGGCACAAATTTGATGTTTATTTTAAAAATGATAAAAAACCTAGAAATAGTGAATTTTGCCACATATCTAAAAAAAATACGCAAAATTTTGAAAAAGAGTTTCCACAAAAGTTGTTAGTCTAATTGAAATACACCTTTTATGTTGTTTTCTTTATTTCAAAAAAATCTATAAATAGAGAAAAATTTTGAGATGCATCTCTCTTATCTTTGATAGCGCATCTCTCCCAAACTTTTGACTTGTGAAATCTAATGTACTAGCTGTGGGAGGCATGCGCACCTAAGACTTTTACTAGTGTATTTTCCATGTATTTATTTGGGCGCGCATGCCTCCCAAAGAAAAGAGGGCAGCTGACCGTATTGGTGCAGCTTTAATCTCAAATTTTCCTCCGTGATAGTTTTCAAGAAAAAAGCAAAAAACTGGAAACCACCATAAACACAGTCTATGCTTACATCAGTACAAAATACGTTATTTGTAACATAATTTACGTACTTTTGTGTAATCTTTTGAGTTGGTTCCTTGTTTCAAGGGTCCTCGCCCCCGAACCCTACCATCGTGTCTTGTATAAAATACCGGGGGCTTGGGATGCAACACTAAAAGTCAAATGTAGACAACGGTGGGAAAAATAAAATGTAAATGTAAATGTTGCAAATTTAAAATCAAGAAATGAGGAAATTTTCCAGATACATTTAAATCACTGACAGACAAAGAAGATACTTTTGATGTTTATGGATGGGATTTATCTGTACTTCGATTAATATTATCTATGTCTTTTTTAGAATGAATCTTTCTTTCTAATTTCAGCATTTTATGGTAATTTTTTTAAATTTAAATCTTTCCCTTGTTTTTTCTCATCTCTTTAAGTCTCTCAATCTCTCTATTTCTCTATTCTCTATTTTCTTAATCTATCAATTTCTCTTTCACTGTATATTTCCATATCTCTCTATCTCTATTTCTGTCTGTTTCTTAATCTCTATCTATATCTCTAACCCTTTATCTTTCAAACTATTTTTCTCTCAAAAACTCTTTACCACTTTAACACTTTATCTCCAAAACTCTTTATCTCTCAAAATATTTATCTCTCAAACTATGTATCTCTTAAACTATTTATCTCTCAAACTCTTTATCTCTCAAACTCTTAATCTCTCAAACTCTTTATCTCTTCTAATCTTTATCTCTCAATTAACTCTTTAACTCTCAAAAACTTTTTATCTCTTTAACTCTTTATCTCTCAAACTCTTTATCTGTCAAACTCATTATCTCTTTATCTCTTTATCTCTTTAACTCTTTATCTCTCATACTCTTTATCTCTTAAACCTTTTATTCTCTCAAAAACTCTTTTTCTCTCAAACTCTTTATCTCACTCCCAAATATCACCATAGTTTGCTGTAAGGCTACTGTAAGGGTTATCCGTAAAGGTTGTAAGGTTACAAAGTAAGCCAGTAGTAAGCATACATTGAACTTAAAATTGCAGCCTAACAATAATCTTACGAAGCTTTAAAAACTACTTTAAAATGAATTGTAAAAAGCTTACAATAAGCTTATATTGTAAGGTTGTGGTAAGCTTACAGCAAGCTTACTCTTTATCTCTCAAACGTTTATCTCTTTAAATTTTTATCGCTCAAACTATTTTTATCTTAAAAACTCTTTTTCTTTCAATATCTCAATCTCTCTAACTCCTTATCTCTCAAATTCTTCATTTCTCAAATTCTTCATCTCTCAAACTCTTTATCCTTTTAACTCTTTATCTCTCAAACTATTTATCTCTTAAACTACTTATCTTTCAAACTACTTATCTCTCAAACTATTTATCACTCAAACTCTTTATCTTTCTTACTCTGTATCTATGAAAAACCTTTTATCTCCAAAATCTTTTATCTTTCAAACTTTTTATGTCTCAAACTGCTTATCTGTTGAACTCTTTATCATTCAAACTATTTATCTCTTTAAATCTTTATCTCAGAAACTTTTTATCTCTCAAACTATTTTTATCTCAAAAACTCTTTTTCTCTCAATATCTCAATCTCTCTAACTCCTTATCTCTCAAATTCTTCGTTTCTCAAATTCTTCATCTCTCAAACTCTTTATCCTTTTAACTCTTTATCTCTCAAACTATTTATCTCTTAAACTACTTATCTCTCAAACTATTTACCTCTTAAACTCTTTATCTCTGAAATACTTTTTATCTCCAAAACCTTTTATCTTTCAAGCTCTTTATCTCTCAAACTGCTTATCTCTTTAACTCTTTATCTTTCAAACTATTTATCTCTCAAACTCTTTATCTCTTTAACTCTTTATCTCTCAAACTATTTATCTCTTAAACTACTTATATTTAAAACTATTTATCACTCAAACTCTTTATCTCTCAAACTCTTTATCTCTTTTACTCTGTATCTATGAAAAACTTATTATCTCCAAAATCTTTTATCTTACAAGCTCTTTATCTCTCAAACTGCTTATCTCTTTAACTCTTTATCTTTTAAACTATTTATCTCTTAAACTCTTTATCTATCAAACTCTTTATCTCTTTTATTCTGTATCTCTGAAAATCTCTTCATCTCTAAAACCTTTCATTTCTAAAACTCTTTATCTCTCAAACTGTTTATCCCTTCAAATCTTTATCATTCAAACTATTTATTTCTTCAACTCTTTATCACTTAAACTCTTTATCTCTTTATCTCTTAATCTCTCTAACTCTTTAACTAACGCCGGGACGGACGCTTCAACGTTTTCAACGTTAATTATTTTTCTTATTAGGCATGTAAAAATTTTCGGGATAACATTTTCTTACGTATTTTATCGCTGATTTCAGAATCTGTCATCAAAGTTCCAAAAAAATAAGATTCCAAAATTCCAATATGGTGGTCGTTATTTTCTAAATTGATTTGATTTATTTAAAACTTTCTACTCGGGGGTTTTTGGGATCACTGATTGTGAATCTGAAGTCAGATTTCAGAAATTTAAAATGGCGGATCCAATATTTTTGGTTTAGATCGAATTAATTTGAAACTTATATCTCGGGGTTTTTGGGGTCCCTGATTATGAATTCTAAGTCAGATTTAAAGAATTAAAAGTTTTGGATGCATTGCAGCAGTCGATATGTTATTCCAAAAACTTTCTACATGCCTAATAACAAAAATAATTAACGTTGAAAATGTCTAGAAAAAGCGTCCGTCCCGGCGTTAAAGGGTTAACTCTTTATCTCCAAAACTCTTTTTCTCTCAAACTATTTATCTCTCAAACTCTATATCTCTCAAACTCTTTATCTTTTTAACTTTTTATCTCTCTATCTTTTTAACTCTTTATCTCTTAAACTCTCTATTTTTTCTTTTTTTTTTTTTAAAAAAAGAAAAAAATTTGTTGTAAAAACTGTTTGGCATGAAAATATAACCAAAGGACAACTACAGTTCAATTACAACTGACTTGAATAAAACTTTACTGAAATTTTACCTCATTGTACAACTATTCGTTTCTTCTAATTGAATTTTTATTATCCATCGTTCAAACGAGCAGTGCTAATGAGGGTCAGTTTCAATACTAACATCCTTCGAGAGAACCTTTTGTAATAATAAGAGTTAATAGGTTTAAGGAAAAGGACAAAATTTTACTTTTTCTCCTATCTTCTCTTTTAATCGGTAACGCATTTGCTTCTCACTCTCTCCAAACAGAAAGGCATACGTTTTTCTCTTTTCCTCTTTACTTGAACTTGGTAACTCATTTGCATATAACTCGTTTAATAATAAGGACAACCTTTCCATTCAATCTCAGCACCTCACCTCTCACATCTTTCCTTTTCCTGAATCTCACCACTTTAGTCTTATCCACATTCACCCACAAGTTTCTTTCACACACATACTTCTTAAATTTACTTAGTAAAAATCTCATTCTACTAGCATCCACCGTAAGCAACACCACAGTATAGATCCTTGATCTCCCTAGCACTACTCCTTATTTCCCTCTCCTCCATAACTTTTTCTCCAAATCTGCTATCAGCAGATTGAAAAGCAAAGGGCTCAGCGGACAACCCTGCATTAACGCTCTCCCTAACCAAAATTCCTTTCCATACTCCCCTGTTAAAAATGTCACCGCCCACAAATCCAACGTTTACGAAGAATCAAGAACTCTGGAGTTCAATGACCCTAGAGGACTCACTGTAATTTATTTGTTAACTAGAATATTGTTCAACAATATAATAATTATTAGTAAACATCTTAAACTGTATTATAAGCATAGGCCAAAAGTTATCAGTTAAAAAAACTATTTTACCGATCGGGAATCACAAATAGGAGTATTTTCAGGCGGCCATGACAGTAAGATAATCGTTAATAAACAAGGAATAAGAATTTTTTTATAGCTTAAAACCTTTTCTTTAATGTAAAAAAAGTTTAAAGTAAATAAAATAAATTTTGTAATAAAAAAAAATGTTTAGTAAAAGTCACTGAGATGTGGTACTAACCCCTTAAATTTTTTTTTTTACTAATCATTTAATTCATTAAGTCATTTTTTTTATTTCCTTTATAATACTGTATTAATTATTGTGTATTATCTTATAAAACTTTTAAAAACTAATAACTTAGTAATTGAAAATCTTAAAACACCTATTACTAAACATGTACTAGAAGATTTACAGTTATATAATAAATTAATAAGAAATTATTAGTATAATGTGTACAAAATAAAAATATTTTAATATGTTTTTTAAAAGAATTTATTTTAGTGAACTATTACTTTTCACTGTTACGCAATAAATTTGTTTACAATAATAAATTAAAATTTACAAACATTGTTTAATAAGACGATTATTATTTAACACTTTACAAAACTAATTAAATGAATAATTTTTTAATTGAAATTGCGCATGGCAAATGTGATAAACATGAAAATGGTTGATATTTAACAATTTTCTTGCAATAACGAAAGCGCAAGATCTCGAGCTTTGACAAAAACTAAACACTCTTCTTCTGTAAAATCAGTGCGTCCTCGAGTCCAGTTTACAATATCTTGTGCAGCTTTTTAAATATCCTTTGGTGATTTAGAGCTAGTTATATCAGTTTCTTATTCACTTTCCTCAAAACTCGTTTCTTCATTTTGTTCTGCTCTTATCAGTGGCAATGGATGTGCCGCGTGAGTATTTAAGAGTTGTTCGTCACTAAAAACTTCAAAATCTGGCAAATTCTGTTCGTCCTCAAGCCAATTTGTTACATTTGTTGAAGAATATACATTTCCTCCTGGAACGCGATTTAATAAGTTAACAAGTTCGTTGTTTAAATTTGGCGTCGAGTCTGTAGCAACTGCGGATGTCATATTTGGCATGAGTTTTGTCCAAGAATTTTTCAAAGTTGTTACAGTTAATGTAGCCCAAGGTTCTTTTAGAACATGCATACAATTTAAAACTCTCCATTTTTTTAAGAACGAAACAACATCACTTTGATTATCGTGATTTTGTGACAATAATTCTCGTAAGAATCCCGTCTTGAAATGTCGCTTCATTTCAGATATAACCTCTTGATGCATTGGTTGGATGAGACTTGTGACGTTTGGAGAAAGATACTTTACTATACACTTATCTTCGATGACGTTCAATATTTCCTCAGATGGATGCGCAGGTGCATTATCCAACAGCAAAAGGATTCTAGGAATTAAATATATAAAAAATTAATATAAATATTTACCGCTAAAAATTAAACAAACGTCAAAAATTACAAATGTCATAGCAGACATCAGACAGGAAAATTTTTATGCGAATTTAAAAATTGACAAAACAAAAGCTATCAAGAAAATTCTGATTAATTAAATTTAAAATCAACGCAAAATTTTTTCTGTTCGATGTTTGCTTGACCGTTTGCAATTTAGAACACGAATTATTCATTCGGTGTTTCAAGAATTCTATCAAATATCAAATTGAGCAAATAAAAATTTAGAACAATGAAGATTAAATAGAAAGTTGGGTAATTAAAAATTCTTCAAAAATGATTCGTATTTATTTTAATTCGATTGAAAATAAATTCGGTAAATGAAAATTTGGTAATAAAAATTCGAAATAATGAAATCCCAAAATAAATTTAAGAACTTATTTAGACTTCCCACAGAAAACAAAATAATTATAAGTGGCATACACCGTTTATCAGGTTACAGTGCTCCGACGTTTTTCAAGAAAATGTTTCAGAACCAGTCTAGAAAAATTTCGGAATTCATCCACTCCTTTTTTTGGTCTTGGTAAAGCAGTGGAATTCGGTTACTTTTAAAACATCTGGGAGTCGCAGACTTTGCAATGACCAAAAGAGCAATTTTATGAGAACCACTTGCATTCGAACAAACCATAATCGTTTGCCTATCTTTCATTCGTCTATGTGCTGCTAATTCTCGTTCAGTTGCTAAAACCAATTTCTGCTATGTCAGGGATCTGTCTTGAAAACCCGTTTCGTCAGTATTGTAAATATTTTCAGGACAATAATTATTTTCTAAACAAAATTGCTCAAATTCTTGTGTAATAATAATGAATTTTAATTATTATTGCTCCGAAATTCGCTTGTCAGATGTCCAAGGTTCTCTAGTACTCTCGATGAATTTAAAACTAGATTTTTTCTTAATAAATTAATAATTTCTTAGCCAGCTGGCTGTCAACTTTATTTCAAAATCAAACAACTAGATTTAAGAATCTTTGACGACACAGAGATAAATTTAAATGTTATATATTATAACAAAAATTAAGAATTAAAATATATAAAAATAAGAAAAAAATTATATGGTATAAGTTTCGATGTATGTTAAATTACAAATATTTTCTCGAAATCTAATATCTCTAGGTTTTCTTGCTTTTTAGGATTCTTCTAGATTCTGAAACATATATTTAAATTTTCTCTTTAAACATAAAAACATGGATCCATTATATAAAAATATAAACAAAGCCAAAGTCTCGGGTTTTCTAAAGTCTAAATTACCCCTACCACTACCCTTCACCAATCAACTAACCCCTCCAAGGGGATAGATGTGTCTTGGTACTGATGGTTGTTAAATAGGGGAACCTATATTAACCCCCACCATAACTTCTGAGGAAATCCAGACGTCTTTCAGCCGACGCGGGAGAACCGTAGACGGCGAAAGATTTTCACTTCCGTTCTCCACTCCAGAAAGGTGAACCTTTAATAGTGCGAGAACGCCTGGACCACCCTTCACCTCAAAGGTTCCGGATGTTACACCTGAGTTCTGAGGAAAGGAACCTCCACTCGGCCCTCAGGTGCCCTCGCAGTCTTGCATAGCCTGTTTCACTAAACCACTCAGTGTCGCATGTGAGATGTGGTGGGGGAACGCACACACTCTCACATGGACCAGCATCTCCTCACAGGTGAACCTGAGAGGCGATTGCCTTGGATTGAGCAGCCTAGAGCAAGACCGAGATGAACCTCGAGTCTTGTCGACCAGGAGACTAATTTTCTACATACGGGCGTCCAGTGGCGCCGAATCGGCTGGAGCAAGGGGGGCGGCCGCCCCCCCCCCTGGTCGAGGGGTGGGTGGTGTCAGGAGGATGGTAAAAAATATAAATAAAGAATTAAACTTTACGTAACAAAATAATCAGAAAAGTACGGAATTCAAACACCCCATGAACTTAAGTACATATGAACTATGGTTAATTTGATTTTAATATAATTGTGAACCTAATATTTAATCCAATAGCTGTCTTTTAGTTAGAATGTCTTTGAAATATTGGTTTTCAAATTCAAGTATAACCATAAATTATTAAATAATTATATTTTTAATCATTAATAATATGTTACTATAAAAATTCAAGAGTACCCTATTGGAAATAACAAAATGAACGCACCGCCCAAGGGCCAGAATCTTTTCACTGTTGTTAATTATTTAAAACTATATAAATATTAAACTAAAATAACTTCAAATTAAAAAATTAAGGAAATTGTTGGAATAATTGTGGGAAATAAATGTAAATTGAACAATTGCATTGAAAATCGAAGAAAATAATTTCAAATTCAAGAAAATCACTGAAAATTGAAAAATGCAATTGAAATTTAAAGATTAGGAAAGACCGGGGCTGTTTGGCGCAGTAGGCCCGGGGCTGGTTGGTTATTATATATCATTATTATTATTATAAACTCATAATTTTAGATTTTCAGGTATTTGTTGTTTTTAGGTTCGTTAACTTCACTTTTTCAACAAGATCAACCTTCTATTTTTAATTAAGGGGTCAGTATGGGTTTATTGGACATATTTTCAAGAATTTATTTTTCGCATTAAAATATATTTTAATAGGCCAGCCTTTTTACACATAAAAATTGATATTTAATAGTGCCAAAAAATTATTTTTATTTTTATTTTTGATTGTTTATTTCTAAGAAATAGCTGCTTGAAGTTAACCTTAAATTTTACTGGCCGACACAATATCTGGAGTTTGGATTGTCTAAAATCAAAAAATCAAGTACTTTCTTAAAATTTGGATCTGTAGTTATCGCATGAACTAGGATATTTTAACTCCGATGAAAAAAAACAAAATGGCGGATGTTTAAATTTTTTAACCCCTTTTTTACAACTTAATTTGTTTACAAAAAGGGTTAAATATTAATGGATTTTTATAATTCTAGTTCATGCCAAAGTGGCACGTGCATAGAAGAATCCCTGAAAACTTGAGATCAATCGGTTCAATACTTTTTTTAAATCGTGTCGGCCAGGTCGAAAAACGTTGTTTTGAGAAAAACGCGTTTAACATTCGCGCAACCAAAGGCTGCTCAGGCAGGTCACGCAATATAAATATTCTATTGTGCTTTTGATTTATGTGGTTAAAACGACTTAAATACATAAATACTTTTATATAATACCTTGCGTCAAGAACTCTACTAAAAAGTCTGTTTTTAGAGTTCTAGAGATTAAAAGGAGGAGAAACCTACTTTTAATCACAGTTATCACCACCAGCAACGCCATTCAAGCACGCTTGCCAACCTAAACATCAGCTGTCGCGTCACGTGTTAGAACAGCAAGCGTACTTGAATGGCATTGCTGGTGGGGTTAAACTGTGATAAAAAGTAGGATTCTCTTCATTTTAATCTCTAAAACTCTAAAACAGCGGTTTCAGTAGATTTCTTGACACAAGGTTATTATATGAAATTATGTGTGGAACAGATGCGCCCTTGTTACACAAATAACTATTCTCTAATATTACAGTGTATGATCAAATAATAAATTTTACTTATAATGTTACAATGACATTTGTTTAAACAATTTTTCATTGCCATGCTATACACCGTTATATGCTTGTGCAGTATCGCGTTTTTGGCATTTTTTTAACTCTACTATCTATATATTAGTTTTAACCTTATTTCTACAAGTATATAGAATACGAAATTAATATTTTTGAAAAAGAATTTTTTTAAAAAATTAATCCATACTGACCCCTTAATTCACATTTTTCAAGATAAATTTTCTTTACAAGACTTATTTTTACAATGCAACATATTGCTTCATCATTAATCACCCATTTTAATTCATGCGCCAAGTAACCCCGGGCAGTGCGCCAAGCAGCCCCGGGCCGTGGCTGTTTGGCGCACTTTAGATTTCTTCAAAAACACTGTTCTAAAAAAAAAACTACAACTTTTTTCGGAACTTTTTTTTTTAAATCAAAGCTGAGATGTCAAGCAAAGTTTTTGTGCAATATAGTTTTCATTTATACAAAATTGACAGTGCCAATCAACAAAGAGTAAAAAGTGCGCCAAGTAGCCCCGGGCTCCCCTACAATTAAAATTTTAAAAAAGTTATTGAAAAAGTCGAGAATTATTGAATATAAGAGAAAATATTTGAAAACTAAAGAACCGAATTAAAAATTGGAGAATTGGTTAGAAAATTGAACAAAATTATTGAACAATTGTATTTAATATTAAAGAAACTTATTGATACCCGAAAAAATGATTGAAAAATGGCGAGAATTTTTGAATAGTAAAGAAAATACATATAATTGGAATTTATAGAAAATAAATAAGGATTGAAGAAAATATTTGTAGAATTAAACAATTGAATTACAATTCAAAAACTATTTTTTATAATTAAATAAAATAACTGGAAAAAGCCGAGAATTGTTTAAAATTGAAAAATTAAATAAAAATCGAAAAAGTAATTAAAAATTTAAGAAAATAATTAAAAATTAAGATTGAAATTGAAATTTTATAGAAAATAATTAAAGAAGACGAAAATTTTTTTTTTTATTTTGCGTAGGATGTGAAAACCTGCCTTCAGGTACCCTGTAGCCCGTACTACAGGGTTATGCGGGGGTGGCGATGTTCTGCCGACCCGCTAAAAACACACCCTTATTTGGGACCTTAAGACCACTCCCAGGTAGAGCCAGTTTACTGACGTATCGCCTTCAGGAGTGGTCTTATATCCCGTCTCTATCGCCTAAACGATATCATCCCTCGACTTACGGGAACTACCTTTGTTGGCGGCCATCGAGATCTTTAACCCTCATAACATGTTGGATGAAGGTCTCGATGTGCCGCCAATTCTCTTTGGATCGAGTCATTAACAGGACCATGTTCTCCGGTGTAACTTCGCAGTTTACACTGGCGAACATGACCCGTCTTTCGTCGTTCCATCGTGTGCATGTAAAGAGTGTGTGCTCTGCGTCATCCTTTGGGGATTGGCAGTACGCACACTCTGAACTTTCTCGTCTTTTGAAGCGCTCTAGGTACGAGTTAAAACACCCGTGACCTGAGAGCGCTTGGGTGAGGTAGTACGAGACTACTCCATGTTTTCGATCTATCCAGGTGGCGAGTGTAGGTATGAGCCGATGTGTCCATCGACCCTTCTCATCCTCGCTCCATCTTCCTTGCCATCTTTCGACGAGTCGGCTTCTCGCATCTCGGCGAATTTGGTCCTTGCTGTGTCTATTGTCATCCGTATAACGGGTGGACATCCTATCTTTGAAAAGGAGGAAAATTTCTTCACTTTCTTGCGCCAAAAGATCTGCCGGCGGGACGCTGGCAAGGACCTGAGCAGCACTCGCAGATACTGTCCTATAGGCAGAGATTATACGCTTAGTGATAATCCTTTGCGAGGACATTATCTTCTCCAAGATGATCTTGCTTCTATCTGTTCGCAGGGAGGGAGCCCACACTGGTGCTGCATAAAGCAGCTTTGAGTGGAACACACTCGCCACCAATCTCCTTTTCTTTTCAAAAGGCCCACCGACGTTCGGCATTATACGGGCTAAGCTTATCGCACATTTTGCAGCTTTGTCGGAAGCCACAGCGATATGATGCTTAAAATTCAAAAACCTGTCGAGTTGTACACCAAGATACTTAATATGCGTGCTCCACTTGACCTCGAATCCGTCTACTTCGAGCCGGGGAAGTTCGTAACCACGTCTGTCTGTGACCATGAGCGCTTCGGTTTTGTCCAGGGCCATTTGAAGGCCTCTGGCATCCAGCCAGCTCTTTGTTCGTCGCAGACATTCGATCACCAAGATTCCGAGCTCTTCTGCAGTTTCGGCAGAGCACACGATCAACGCGTCGTCCGCAAAGCCGATGATCACCGCGCCTTTGGGTAGACCCATTCGCAAGAAGTCATCATACGAGACGTTCCATACGAATGGTCCTATCCTCGAGCCTTGAGGGGCACCTCGATGCATCTCTTCCTTCAGAGTGCAGGTGTCTCCCTCGTATATTACCCACCTGTCGCTAAGATAATTATTCATTATCCGCAACAGGTAGGGCGCTATTCCTTTGTTTCTCATCGACTTGATGAGATTTTCCCATTTAGCGGTATTAAACGCGTTGCGTATATCTATAGCTACCAAAGCGCAGAAGCTCTTCTTCTTCCCCGGACCCAATTTATCCTTTTCCTCCTTGGCTAGGTCCGCTGCCTTTTGTATGGCATCTACTGTGGACATGCCTTTACGGAAACCAAATTGGTAGTCGGATAGACTATTCTCTCCAGTCAAGTGGAGTTGCATCCTCTGCAGAACCATGTCCTCTAGAAGTTTGCCCATCGTATCTAACAGGCATATTGGCCTGTAAGATGAGACATTATCTAGAGGTTTGTTACCTTTCCTTAGGAGGACCAGCCTCTGTCGTTTCCAATCCCGGAGGAACTCTCCTCTTTTTAGGCAATTGTTGAAGCAATCCAAGAGAATCTGGGGTGAAGCAACGATCACTTGTTTAAGTATTTCGTTACTTATCCCATCGATTCCAGGCGCCTTGCCTGGCTTCAATCTTTTGCCGGCTTGGTGGAGCTCTGCAAGAGTGAAGAGTTCCTCCTCACGGACTTGACAGTCACTCCAGTCCATCCTAAGCCATGGTTCTGCTGGTGGAAACAAGGCCCTGATTATTTGACGCACCCAATCGGGATTGTCCAGGCCGGGGGTCTTTTGCTTCGTCACCAATTTCTTGGTGACGATTTTATAGCCCATTCCCCATGGGTCCTTCTCGACATCCTCGATTAGGGTCTTCCAACACCTTCGCTGTGAAGCTCGAATCTCTTTTCTGAGGATCCTCTTGGCCTCTGTATATGCGTCCTTTAGCATAGGATCTCCCTTAGAGCGGGTGTATATCCTTCTTGCTCTAACGCATGCTTTTCGCAAAGAGGCCAGCTCCTCTGACCACCAGTATACATTACGTCTTCTCGGAGTGGTACTTCTGCAGCGCGGCATTGACGCGTTGCATGCGGTGATTATCATATTCATCACCGGCCGCACCTCCCCATCCAGGTTGTTCGGTCTCTTCACCCATCCAAGTTCCTCAAAGAGGCGGGATTCTTCAAGGGACCGACCGAACTTTTCGACGTCTAGCTTCTTAATGTTCCACCTAGGGCCTCTCTTACAGGAAGCATACTGCTTGTTTGCTCTAGGTGTGTCTCCTCCTGAGACTGAAAACTTAATATACTGGTGGTCACTTTCGGTATGATCCTCAGAGACGTGCCAGTCTTTAATGTGCTTGTTTAGGAGAGACGTTGTTATCGTAAGATCAATAATAGATCCGATATTATGGTCTCTCCTGAACGTCCACTTTTGGCCCTGATTAACAACCATCAGATTGTTCCTGGAGACCATTTCTGCAATTAGAATTCCTCTATTGTCGAGCCTTGTCTCGCCCCAGTCTGGCAACTTCGCATTGAAGTCGCCTGTGACGAGAACATCCAGCCTGGATTCTCGCAGGCTCGACTCGAGTTCGTCTATTTCCGCTTTGAAGGTTGGCAGTGGGTCGTTGGGTGAGAAGTAGCAGCTATACATGCGTATACCTGAAATTTCCACCCACACGAACCCACTGCTCGTCTCCAGGAACTTGTCTACCCTCAAATCGGGATTGTAGACCTGAATGGCTGCTCTTCCCGATGAATCCTGGTACCAGGGAGCTAGATCGTTTCTTTTGTTCTGCTCAGTGCAGAACAGAACGTCGATCATCTTCTGACTGGCTGTCACCAGCATCAGGTCCTGGGCCTTCTTACTTGTGTGCAGGTTTATCTGCAGAAACTTTAGGCTTTCGCCTGTTTTAGTTTCTGCAGTGCCTCTTTGTACACCGGGCAGGCGTTGCTGCCTGCCCAATGTTCAAGCTCGGTTTTGCCTAAGTCCGTGCAAGTAATGCACACAGGCACCTGGGTCGAACAATTTTTGGCCAAATGTCCCGCATCGCCGCATCTCCGGCAGTTTTTAACCCTGTCGGGGCACTTGCATATGCGTGTAATGTGGCCGTAACCCAGGCACCTTTGGCATCTCTGGACCTCCATGTGCTCCTTAATAGCCGTATTGATCCAGCCAATGCGGACTTTTCCTGCCTTGAGAAGGGCATTACAGTCTCCTTCTGGCAGGCGGACCAACGCCATTTTCATGCCACCAAACCTTGGGATCAGTCGGCATGTGGTCAGGCATCAGTCGAGGTTGTCCTTCACGAGCTTTGTTCGTAAAGCCATCAGCACGTCTTCCTCTGTCACTGTCTCGTCGAGATCTCGGATCTCTAGCGACTTTTTATTTACAAGGGCCATCACATTGGCGTTTTCGTTCAGAGCCGCAGATAAGGCTCTGGCGAGTTTAGAGGTATCTCCTCCTTTTTTAACAATGATGAGGACCTCTTGTTTAAGAGTCCTCCTTACCTTTAACACTTCCGTGCCCATCTGGTCTGGATTTACATCCTCTTTCATAGCACGGAAGACCTCTTGGTAGGCTGCGGGGGTTTCGGCTGAAATCCTTACAGCCTCCGTTGTTCTCGCCTTTAGCAGACGTTTATTTTCTGCTTTCTCGGCATTCTCCTTCTTTTGGGCGGCTTTCCTTTTCCGGGCTGCTTTTCTTTTGTCGACGATGGTTTTGAAACCATCATCGTCTTCTGCCCTTCCATTGGAGACCACCTCTGCAAGGGACCGAGATTTGCTTTTTTTCTCGCTCAACTCAAGCTCTTTTGCCAGATTAACTGGGGTCTTCGCAGGTGTGACCCTGCGTTTGACCTTTTTTAAGCTCTTTTGAGGGAAGTTTACTTCTGGGCTTTCGCCCTGGCTACGAGGCCTTTTTTTATCATCGTTTGGGGTTTGAAAGCCTTGCCCACTCAAGGTCGTCCCTGCCGGCTTCTGGGCCGGGCGTTCAATAAATCGCAAATTTTTGCGAATTACGTCAAAGGCAATCTCGAGCTGCTTGATGGCTTCTTGTACCTCCTTCTTGATACTTTTTTGCTTACCAATTCCCTTCTTTATTGTCGCGAAGATGCCCGGGAGCTCTTCCAACTGGTGGACTATGTTCTCCGAGAATCTCTCGACATCGGGAGTTTTGGTCTTTTCAGCAAGGTTAATTTGCCTAGATGTAGAGGGCAGAACTTCTACTTCGTCGCTATTAACTTCTATAGCCTGATCTAAATTTTCCGTTTGAGTGTCCATAATTTAAGTTTACCAGCGCCTCGTGCGTAAAGTGGCGGGCCGCCTTGATTGGGAGCGGGTACACCCTCGGATACTGCGATCCTACCCCAGATCCCTGGGGCCCAATCAGCTGCTTAGCCGTTCCCGGAATACACGGACGGAACGGACTCGCCAGTAACAATGCAGGTTCCGATCCCTTACATCCATTACGCACTCGCCGATCAATCCCGAAGGGGCTGGCTCCTGACACCCTACCGCAGGTCCACGTCGGCAGAGCTATGCTCACAGCAGACTCGTACTAATTAAAAACTGAAAAATCGAATTGAAATTTGAAGCATATAATTAATAATTGAAAAAAGCAATTGAAAAAAGCCGATACCTAATTATTGATTATTGAAAATTAAATTAAAAATTAAAGAAAAGAATTGAAATTTGAAAAAAATTGAAAATTTAAGAAAATAATTTAAAATTTTATTGAAATAATCGTAAATTAAATTTTTAATGAAGTTTGAAGGAAATAATTGATAATTCAAAGAAAAATTAGAAATATAACTAAATATTGAAATAAATAATTGAAAAATTGAATTGTTAATTCTTGAATATATAGAAGAAAATAATTGAAAGGCATTTTTAAAAAAGTAGTTGACTTATCATTACTCTCTAAATTTTGAATCAGTGAGAATCTAGCCTACAAATCTGTGAAAATTCACTGACTTAAATTTAGAGAGTATAGATAATTTTATTATGTGAACCTTTTTTTTTTTTTTTGCTTGTCAAAATTAGGGTTCATGAAAGGGGGGTGGTATCCTGGAAACGGATCTGGCCCCCCCCCCCCTGCTAGAAATCCAATGGGCGCCACTGCGGGGGTCGAGAATATCGCTACGACGCCCCACTATACTACTGCGGTGAAAGGGTAGGGAGGCTCGATAGAGGTACCCATGCACCTGCTCTACGAGCCGAGACTGGGAGGCTCGATATGTGATGGTGGGAGTCTATACGCGACTCGTATCATTACACTTCTATGAACGAATCACTAGCTTTTCTATCAGCCACAGCTTTTTTTTTTTTTTCGTTGTAGGGTACGAAGACCAAATCTTGTTTTAAATTTAGATAACCAGCCGACCCCAGCTTTTATTTTTTCATAAAACCACTTGACTTTTTCTTGTTAAAGTATCCCAGATACTGATTCCCCAATGCACTTTTTTGACTAAGCCAAGCAAAAAGAGTGTTCTCAAGATCCTTAAATTTTGAAACCCCATTTCCTTTTCTAATTTTTTGTTCCGTTTATTAGTTTTAATTCTTTATACCGCTCTTCAATACTTTCCTGCTGTTTAAAAATTGTGGAAAATGTTGAACTGCTAATTTAATATTCCTGACAAATTTGATAAATGTTAATACCATTTTTCAGTTTCTTCACGCAATATCAGCTTTCTGTTCGATTGTCAAAGATTTGCAAGTTTTTTTCTAAAAATATTTAAATATACATATATTTCAGAGGTCCATAAAAAATGTACACACTAAAATTTAATTGAATCTAAAAGAACACAAATGTTTTCAATAATTACTTCTTATCTACAAAATTTACTTTAAAAAATTAAAATATCAATTAAAATTTAAGTTAATATAACTAATAAAAACCCAATAAAACTAATTTACTTTTAACTTTATTTAACTTTAAAAAACTGTTAATACATTTAAAATTAAACATACTTACTTTTTTCGTTGTTGATTCCATTATTCAGAAATTATATAATAAATTTACAAAATAAACATATACTTTAAGTGAACTGTCACTCGCTTTTGACGTTTTGCAATGTTGATAGCACATACATTCATGCATTTGAAAGGAACGAAAAGTGGGGGCCCCTCTTGTCGTTGTAATATCGAGATTTTTGATTCCCGAGATCGTCGTTATAACGAGATTCAAGTGTCATTTATTTGTTAACTAAGATATTGTTTAAATAATGTAATAGTTATAAGTAAACTCTTTAAAATAAATGTATTCTTAATCTAGGCCAATAGTTATCAATGAAATTTACAAAAGAAACGGAATCTAAGTAAGGAGAACTTTCAAAGTAACTTACTTGTTAACAAAGATATTCTTCAACAATATAATAATTATTAGTTAACATCTTAAATTGTATTATAAATCTAAGCCAAAAGTTATCACTTAAATTTACAAAAAAAACGAAATCTAATTAAGGAAAACTTTTTATGTAATTTATTTGTTAACTAAGATGTTGTTTAAACAATCTAATAACTATTACTAAACATATTAAACTGTATTATAAATCTAGGTCAATAGTAATTAATTAATTTTCCAAAAAAAAAAAAGAAATTTAAATAAAGAAAACTTTAAAAGTAATTTATTTGTTAACTAAGACTGTTTAATTAATTTAAACATTGTTATTAATCATTCCCAACTTTATTAGAACTTTAGACCAATAGTAAATAATTAATTTTATAAAAGAAGCGAAATCTAAGGTAGGAAAAGTATGGAAGTTATTTATTTGTTAACTAAGGTTGATTGAACAATTTAAAAATTGTTAGTAATCATTTCCAACTGTATTAGAACTCTTCTCTAATAGTAACTAATTAGTTTTATTAAAGAAACGAAATCTAAGGTAGGAAAAGTTTGTAAGTTATTTATTTTTTGACTAAGGTTGTTTAAACAATTTTAAAATTTTTAGTAATCTTTTCTAACTGTATTAGAACTTTTCGCTAATAGTAATTAATTAGTTTTACAAAAGAAACGTAATCTATGGTAGGAAAAGTTTAGAAGTTATTTATTTGTTAACTAAGGATCTTTAAACAAATTAAAAATTGTTGTGCTATAACTGGAACCATTTAAAAATATTTTAGAGAAGTTTTGTGTGTAAAATATATAAGTTGTAACGAATTTTTTTCTTTTTAAACAATCTTTTAATTTTGTAACGAAATATTTCTCTATAAACACAATAAGTAAACTTTACTCTATTATTCAACAAACTCTAAAAGCAACTAAATAAATTCTCCAAACTTGACTCACATATTATCGGCGCTATTTTATGACGCGAATAAACTCTAAACAATAAATCAAAAATAGTCTTAAAACTCTACTTACCACAATTCCGTAGTAAATAAAAGAGATCGATCTTCAAATAGCGGTAACTTAATCCAAACTTAAATCCCTTACCAGTTTCTCAAAAATCAAAATCCACAATAAATTCAAAGAAACCTAAATAAGATCGACTAAACAAAAGCATTATTAACTAGATTTTAAGCACGTGCCAGTGTCGCTCAGTTAGGCAGGTTGTGGAGAGAGGGTCGGGATCAGATTCCCGAGAATAGAATGGAGCATTTTATAGGTTCAAAAACACAAAATAAAGACTCTAAATTAATCAAAATAAAAAGAATATATTACGAGTAATAATAAAAGTAGTTTACAAAGTCAAAATAACTATTCTGGTAATTTAATATTTTGAATTAACTTGGTTAGACAAGAATTGTTGATCGGGGCTCAACACTTGAGCATTTACCGTCAAATTAATGAAATGAAATAAAAAAAAACTTACAGAAACTTTACTTCGGCGAGAATCATACCTGTACTCCACACACTCGTTTTGAAGCTTACAGACTTTATCCACAAATTTAAAAGAAGACTCACTAAACTGGAACTCAATTCTGTATTATAATTGGAGCTATTTACATAGCTCGTAAGATGAAGGTGTTCACACGATGACGATCCGGAAGCAAGAGAGCGATTCAGATTCACACACAAACTCATATATTATTCGGGGATCACGTGACGAGATCTTTCTAGTACTTCTACCAATTAGTAAGCACTTCGCCTCATAGATTGCGTTAGGATTCCCAAAAATTTACTTAGCACTAAATTTAAATTCAAAATGACTCTAATCTAAGCGAGAAATCCCTGGTAGTTGCTTCTCCTGGGATCCAGGTTATGACAGGGTAACAAAAGTAGCTTCCACCGCAGGATAAATGTGGCAATTCACCCACGAACACGTGCCAAAAGCTTCCTCCCCAGACGACGCCACATCGCCCAGGAAAGGCCTGCAAATTCCCAAAACGAACACAAAATCCCAAAAACTAAAACCCTTTAATGTCACAACCTGAACCCCATCTAAGTGGAGCGCCAGTATCTCAACTGGACTTCTGCCAATCTACTGAAAAGTCCCAAAAACTCTAGCAAAAATTACAACTCAAAATAAATCTCAAACTAAAAATCAGGAGAAGCAAAAAGCAACAAAAACTCAGAAGTGACTTATTCTTTTAACCCCAAAAATACAAAATCTTTAAACGTAAAAATTCAAAATTAAAAATTAACAAAAACTAAACCCTAAACATTCTCTAGAAGTAACCCAAAATACTCTAAACTTAAGCAACCCACTTGGCCTGTGCCTTGTGACGGGATTAACCAAAAAAATAACGTCACAAAGTTTATATAGTTTCTTGCATCAAAGTATCTTGGAATCACTATCTCAAAAATCAATTTTTTACTTTTAAAAAGTTATTAACATTTATTTTAGTTAATAAAAGAAATCATGATTTTGTAGCAGTTAATTATTATAGTACAAACATTCATAAATATTTTAAAAGAAAATAATTAAAAACAGTAAATAAAAATAAGACTATTTGTGGCTGAGTTGTACTCAATAATATAAAAATCGTTTCAACTTACCTCGGTCTCCGCTTCCCAACTCTGTACTTCAGTACACAATCATGAGCAGGGATGTAAAGGTAATTTACCTCACGTATATTACATGGGGTTTTTTACGTATATTACATACGTAAATAACGTCTGTAGTTTATTACAAAAGGTAAATTACCTTTTCAAGATGGCGTCATATTTAAAAAAAAAGTACAACATAACCCTAAATGTCATCAGCGGAGGAGTAATTATTTTAATTACTTTAGTTATTTTTCTGGTTTTTATGTTTAATAATCAAACATGAATAAAGGTGGTAGACCGCGAAATTCCTTTTGGCAAGAATTGTCATTTGATTTAAAAAAAGAAAATGATAAAAATGTGGCTTTTTGTCCTGTATGTAACCGCACATTACTTAATACTGCTGAAGAAAGATTAAGAAATCACAGGTACGAAACAAATTTATATGTATATTAATAAATATTAAAAATTATTAAAACGTATAATCTTTATTCGTTGTAAAAAAACGCGAACTAAAATTAAAAACAATTTTAGGAAAAAATGCATAGTGCAAAAAAGGACAGAAAATCCCATGGAATTGGATGATGATAGTAACCAAATTAATAATTCTAATATGAGTTTTATTTTGGACAACGAATTTTCACAAGAAATATTAAACAACAATGATGTAAGTCTGTTTTTCATATTTTTAAATTGCCGTTTAATAATTGACAAGTATATATTTACACATTTAAAAATAAAAAATGTGGACATTTCATGGTAATTTAATTGTAAAAATGGATTTTGTTTACTTTTATAATTGCAAAAAAATATTTCAAAATTATTTAATAATTAATTTAGTAATCATTAAATACTAATGTGCTATTATAATTTTATATTTTATCTTTCTCTGGATCAACATATTTATTAATTTATTTTTAATGAAGTTTTATATTTTAAGTATATGTAAGTTACATATTTTAAAACTTTTCAGGTTGAAATTATTAGGCTTAATCAAAATAGTGTCAATGCAGTAGGTGCAATGCCTAAAAAAAATATCAGAAGCCTTTGAAGCAGTTCGTGGATTCTGTGACTCCAAAACAAAAAAACTTAATTGATGAAGCGCTTGCGAATCTACTTTTTTCTTTTAACATTGATTTGGATATTGTAAAATCCAAATATTTCCATGAATTCCTTCACGTCTTAAGACCATCTTATTCGCCACCAAATTTTGAGACGATTACAACCATAACACAGCCCCATAAAAAAAAAAGTGTCATGTACTTTTGACCGGAATACCTTAGCCCTATGTATTTTGACGCGCTGAACACGAATCCGAAGTCCATTTTGCTCCATCACGTCAGGATTTTTTTCTAACCTCAAAAAACATGTCGGATTTTGAGAGGTAGGCGATTTTTTAAAAAAATTTATGGATTTACTTCAAACTTGGTATTTGGGGGTTTTTTGGGTCGCTGATTATGAATCTGAAGTTAGATTTTCAACATTCAAAATGGCGGATCCAATATGGCGGACGAATTTTGAAAAAATTTGAAGATTTACTTCAAACTTGGTATCTGGGGGTTTTTTGGGTCGCTGATTACGAATCTGAAGTTAGATTTTCAAAATTCAAAATGGCGGATCCAATATGGCGGACGAATTTTTAAAAAATTTGAAGATTTACTTCAAACTTGGTATCTGGGGTTTTTTTGGGTCGCTGATTACGAATCTGAAGTTAGATTTTCAAAATTCAAAATGGCGGATCCAATATAGTGGACGAGTTTTGAAAAAAATCGAAGATTTACTTCAAACTTGGTATCTGGGGGTTTTTTGGGTCGCTGATTACGAATCCGAAGTTAAATTTTCTAAATTTAAAATGGCGGATCCAATATGGCGGCCGAATTAAAAAACATATTAAGATTTACTTGGCGGCAAGAATATGGCTGATGAATTTTTTTAAAATATTAAAATTTACATAAAATTTGGTATCTAGTGGTTTGTGGGGTGACTGATTGCAAATCTGAAAACAGATTGTCAAAATTCAATATGTCAGTTCTGAAGTATATAATTTTCCTTTATTCCTTTTTATGGTAGCGCACTCTTTTGTTTTCGAAAGATCTGTGTAGCAGTTTTCTCTTTAAGTTCACACTACCTGGTACAACATCCCTTTTCAGCATCCAGCAAAAGTCGGCCATCATATTTACGCCCCACCTTCCTTAATAACGACGTTCCATTTCTTTAAGGTCTTGATGAAATCGCTCTCCCTGTTCCTCACTGTAGTCTCCTAAATTTTCGGGGAAGTACTTTAGATGTGATTCTAAGAAATGTAGCTTCAAGCTCATCAAGCATCCTTGCTTTCCGAAGTTTGTTATCATATTATTTGCCATTTCTTCCCAATTCTCGCTTTTGTTATTCCCCAGAAAATTTTCAACAATTTAGTTTGGCATCAGAGACCTCAGGGAATTTTTGTTCTAGGTATTTAAAACATTTTCCATTTTTATCTAAACTCTTAACAAACTGTTTTGCTGCTCCTAGTTTAATGTTCAATGGTGGAAGCAATACCTTTGAGGGATGAATCAATGGCTTCTTAATGATATTTTTCGATCCTGGATTAAAAGATTCTTTTTGACCATTTCTTTTTTTTGTAATGATTCTTTCTATCACTACTATCCCACAGACAAAAAACAGGGCGTTTTTGTGAAACCTGCTTGTTGTCCAAGCATAATACTTAAGATCTTAAAATCCCCACAAATTTGCCAGTTATGTTCTTGATATTTTATTTTATCTAAAACTAGTTTTACAGATTCATAGCTTTCTTTAAGTTCTGTAGAATGAGCCATAGGAATCGAACCATAAATATTAGTATTACGAAGTAATACTGCTTTTAAACTTCTTTTAGAAGAGTCTATAAATAACCTCCAATCTTCATCTTTGTATACGCCAGGTTTTAATTGATCCATTAACCCATTAATGTCAGAACAATATACCAATGACTGCTTTTTGTCTTCTGTCAAATATTTTCTGAATTCCTTTTCCCTATCGCGATAAAAGGAAGATGTAATTCCTTTTGATAGCATTTTTTTCTTCTTAAGAACTGATGCAAGATATTCTGCAACATCTTTTGGTAGTTTTAAATCTCTGATGAGATTGCTGAGTTCTTCTTGTGTGAACTTTTCAGGTATTTCTTCTTCCTGTTCACCAGTTGGAATGTAATAGTCATCTTTGTCATCAATACTCATGTCGTCATCTATATCACTAAATACATCTTCTACTTTTGAACAGTCGATTTCAAAATTTTTTGAAGAAGAAGGTGTATCACAAAAAATTTCTGGTTTTGTTACAGTTGTCACATCAGCGTACAATATTTTTCCTTTATTCTTGTTATTATAACCTTCTACATTGGTCATGCAAAAGTAACAATCTTCTTGTTTCAATGGTTTTTTCCACAGCATTGGTTTTTTAAATTTAAAGTACTTATCCTCCTTAGTATTATTCCAACGAGTTAACATTATGTGACAGGATAAGCAAATTTTGTGTGGAATCCAATTTTCATTTTGATCGGCTATCTCTAAATCAAAGCAATCTTTGTAAATTTGTCTAATATTGTCATTGATTGGTTTACAATTCTTTGAAACATCGAACTGTCCACATATATAACAAAATGCATCTGCATTGCTATTGCATATGTGTTTTGATCTTAATGCTTTAAAATTAATTTTTGAAGCATTTGAAGTTTTTGTGTTGTTTTGATTTTGAAAAGCCATGATTTATTGAATAACCCGCACGTTAGGGATCCTGGTCCGATCGCAGGTGAGTCCACCGTCCTAGGGGTGATAACTCTCATACCTCCCCAGGCCTAAGTATGAGAGCTTTCCGACTTTGACGAGGACAATGTCAACTCGTCGTCGGACACACTACGGTATCATCCTCACACCCTAACGCCCACCTGCAAGGCAGCGCGCCTACGCTGGCTTCGTTACTTCGATAAACAGGAAGCGAATCATTCTACACATCCCCTTTCGGGGCAGTTGTCATCGCCTACTACATTTATCGAAGCAGCAGGATTTAAATTGTGCCAAAGCTCAATAAGAACGTTAGACATAGAATGACAATGATATGTCCATCAGGAATAAGATGCAGAATGGAACAATGTACTTTCTTATTTGGCTTCTGCACCAAACATATCCAATCTGTTACCAAGGAATATTTTATGATAAAATTGTAATAGAAGTCATATTTGAAAATGTGAGAAACTCGCTTCGAAATCACACTCAGCAAATTAAAAACCTGAAGATACCAAATTTCATAAAAATTTCGAAAATATGACGTCAGATTCGCAATTAGCGACCCAAAAAACCCCCAGATACCAAGTTTGAAGTAAATCTTCAAATTTTTTCAAAATTCGTCCGCCATATTGGATCCGCCATTTTGAATTTGGAAAATTTAACTTCAGATTCGTAATCAGCGACCCAAAAAACCCCCAGATACCAAGTTTGAAGTAAATCCATAAATTTTTTTAAAAAATCGCCTACCTCTCAAAATTCGACATGTTTTTTGAGGTTAGAAAAAAATCCTGACGTGATGGAGCAAAATGGACTTCGGATTTGTGTTCAGCGCGTCAAAATACATAGGGCTAGGGTATTCCGGTCAAAAGTACATGACACTTTTTTTTTTTTTGTGGGGCTGTGTAATTTTAAATAAGGTTTATGAAAAAACTAATCAAAATGTAAAGCAAAAATCTGTAAATACACCGTGTATTTTATTTTTAACTAAAGTAAATCATTTTAAAAAGGACAGTTTTTTGTCAGTAATTCAAGATTTAGACGGAAATATCTTTTTTTTTTGATAATTTTTTGATTTCTGGAGTTCAAAAGGAGCAAGAATTTGACAGAATTGCTTTTAAAGCTATCGATTTGTCATCTACACATTTTTGTGATGTTTTTGCGATTATTTCTAATGAGCGTTCAATTTTCAGTAGCACAATACCAGGTGTGTGGCTAATACCGTGCAATATTCTAATTATTAATCAAGTTGCAAAATCATTAATAAATAATGATATTTATGATCGAGTTTTAAATATTCTAAACGAGTGTATGAATGATGAGATTTTAGAAATGAACGTGATTAAGTGTATTGAATCGAGCGGCAAACAATGTTGGAGAACTCATTTAGCCACATATTCGACCTTTTTAGACAGTTTAAAAATGTTAATCCAAAGGTTGGGGGAAGGAAACATTCATTTAAGTCAAGAAATTACTTTAAATCTGAAGTCGAAAAACTAAGAGATGTTTATTTGTCTATAATTAAATTAATTGAAAAGCTAGAAGATAAAAACTTTTTTGTTGGAGATGCTATTCAAGCCTGGATTAATTTATATAACGACAATGATGCAATGTTTATTTCTAAAGTGGAAGAATATGAGTATTTTATAAATCATCCTGTATGTCTAACTGTAAATTTTCTAAATCCTAGTTATAAGGGTCTCAACCTAACTTTAAATCAAAAATCAAAAGTACAAGAATTTTTGCTTGAAAATCTTGATGTAGAAGGCTTAAAACAAATGTCAGACTATTAAAAAGGAAAAGACATTTTTGCGAAACTGTTTCAAAAGCAAATCAAATCACCTAAACTATTTTGGGATCTAGCACAAGAAAAAGCGCCTCAATTGTCGAATTTCGCCTTAAAAATCTTGTTCATACCAGCAATTTCAATTCAAATTAAGTGTAATTTTCAGGAACAAACAAATTTAAATAGCGACCAATTAGAAAAAATGGTTAATTTGTACTACAATTTAAAAATTCGTGACACTGAATATTGAAATAAAAAAATTAGTTTTTTTTAAAGTTTACTATAAGTGTATTATAAGAAAAATATGTGCCAAACGAAAATAATTTTTGTGATTCAAACATGTAGTATTACTAGAGATAAGGTTATTTAAATTAAAGAAAAAATTTGGTTGTCGACATTGCAGTTACAAACTTAGAGTTTTAAATATCGCATTAAAATGTCTAAATTTAACTACTTATTACATCTTTTAAGTTAAGATAAAAATAAGAAGGAATTATTTCATAAATTACAAAAGTTTCGAAATTTAAATATGTTGTGTATTTTTAAAAATCATGTTAGTTGTTATATAACACTAATTATAATTAGCACTCACATGTTATATGTTTAACGTATAATAAATACATATTTATACGTTTTAATATCTAAATTTTTATTATTCCCTAATTTCCTTACTCAGATTTTAAAAATATTTTATCCTGTAAAAAAAATGTATTACAATTTGAAACTAAAAGGACTAAGGACATAAAATTTTTCTTATAAAATAATAAAACTGTTTTATTTGTAACATACAAAAGTACACAAATGTTTTCGTATTAAAAAATCGTTATTAAGGGTCATTCTGCTTTATCCAATTTAGAAAAGCAATTTTTCAATATTCAACTGACTTTATTTAACCTAATAAATTTAATACCAATATCTATAATAACACGTTTTTAAAAGAATGTACTGGTGAAATTTTAACCCTTCGAAATTTGTGATATTCAGAGGTGCCAATTTTTTCTAGCTTAAATTAGGCATCTAAAAGTATTTTAGAAAGTCAAACATATAAAAAATAAAAATTTTGACGAGCTTAGAAATTTTATTCTTAATAAAATTAAATTTTGTAAATTGAAAACTTTTGGAAATTATAGAAAAAATTATAGATTTAGTTATTAATGAAATTGAAATTATTCCAAATGAAATTTATAAATTTAAATTGTATTCAATCTAAATACATCTTTTAAAAAGTTGTTGATTTGTAACAAAAATATATATAAATGCCAGACTTTAGGTGTGGACAGACAAAAAATTATTATAGATTTTAAGTTTTAATTTTTCGTAAAATGAATTTATTAATAATCTTCACTGTCGCAATTAGAATCTTTTATTCTCAATGTATAATAAATGAATATGAGTTTAGCTGATGTCTCTGAAGTTAACCGGTTTCTAATTTTACTATGGACATGCTTCCATTGTGAGAACAGACGTTTAATTGCAGCTGTTGAGCATGGTATTTTTAATAATTTATTAGCTAATCCTGTTAAAGAAGGATGCTTCTCTTCCGCTAAAGACCAAAAAACTTCTGGATTTTTAATTTGTTTTTCTTTTAAGACTTTAAAAACTGCCTCTTCATTTAAATATGATTCTAAATCTTTTTGTCCTCTTGAACATAAATTTTCTTTCAGAAAAGTTTCAGCCATTTTATAATATTTTGGATTTTCTTTAAAACACATTCCTCTATATCCATTTTGAAGAAGATTTTCATATTCTTCATTGCAAATTGGAAACTGGAGTTTTAACCATTCTTCAATTTCGTCAGCTATATTGCATTTATCGCTTTGAAATTTGTTTATTAATTCACATACTGCATCTAATACGATTATAAATTCCAACACATCATTTTCAATTTTTTCATCAGTAATTGTTATAGCTATATCCTCAGAAATTTTACAACTATTTTCCTTTAGTATTTCTCGCATTAAAGGTAAATTTCGAATGAAGCATCGAAAGCTGTCACGGTAGCTACACCACCTTGTTTCACCGGGTAAACTCACTTTTGTTCCTTTTTTATTAATTAGCTGCCTTTCTAAAAATGATGACTCAAATTCTCTTAAAACTGGAATTACTTTTTTCGGAAGGGTTGTCGTTTGAACTAAAGAAAGCGCCAATAGATTTCCACTATGACTGTTGCAAGTCGTATTATAACAATCGATGCTTTTGCCCATACAAGTCATAGTAGATGCATTGTCAGAAACAACTGCATATATGTTTGTTACAAATTTTTCTTTTGCCACAGTAATTGCTTCATTCACGGCTTCTTTTACAGCAATAGCAGTTTCACTTTTCTCCGTAAAATCTTTTGAGTCCAAAAAAATTCGCTCGCCACTTGCATTGTGAATAATGCAAACAACATATTTTTCGTTTTTACTTTTATTTTTTCACCCGTCTACTAACAAAACGCTTTGTTCATCTACTAAACTGGAATGTTCCATAATTAAATTAGAATGTACTTTATTCAAAAGTGATCCACTAAGAGTAACTCTTGACGGCGGTTTGTAGTTTGGATTTAAAACATTGACGAATTTTTTAAAATGATTTGATTCAACGACAGAAAATGGTATATTACAACCAAAAAAAAATTTTCCAAGAGCTTCATCGATTTCTGCTAAATTTTGTCTGTCTATAGAGGGTCCACCAATCTTTTGCTTTTTCAAAGGAATTTCTGCATTAGATCCAGATGAGTTTAGATTGTTTTCCAACATATTTACACTGTTGCACCTTATTCCGCAAACATTTCTTTAAAACAAATATAAATATGTAATGTTAATTACGTTAAAAAAATGAATCTTACATAATGTATATATAGAAAATATTATTTTGTTAGGTATTTATAGAATAATGTATACGGTACCAGTCAATGACTTTTGCTTACAAACCAGCAATTAAAGCCTTTACAAAAAGTTTTGTATTTTACTTATTACTAAAGTTACGAAGCTCGAAAAGATCTCATTTAAAAGCTCATTCCCGGAGCTTTAACACAATATAAAATCAAAGTTTAAAAACAATTTTTTAAAATGTTAATTAAATATTATGATAAAAAAAAAATTTAATTATTTTTATTTTAAATTATAGTTTTTTAGAAAATTGTCACATTTTAAATGTACTTATATAATTTGAAAACCAATTGGAATACATTTAAAAGGCATTATAAAAATTTTTGTACGATAAGTTTTAACTAAAATATGGTCATTTGTTTACAAAATTAGCCATTTATTTTTTAATTTTCGATAATTCAAGAATGGTTAGTTAAAAAAAAAGTTCAATAACATGAATTGCTCTTTTTTCACGTAGAATTAGAAAAAAAATATTTAATAATTGTTTGTCAAAAGAATTGTTTTTTACATTCTTTATACATTTTAATTTATAATTTTATTTGTAAAAATTAGCACTTTATACTCATTACTACAAGCAAGCAATATAACATCGTATTTATTTAATTTTTTTAATTCTTTTAAGTTTGAAATCATTTAAAGAACTTTTAATAATATAATAAGGTTTGTTATTATAATATTATTACTTTTTGTAAAACCATTAATTGCTGAAGGTTGGGCAAAAGCCATTGACCAACGCTGTGCTTAAAACCGTATTAAATTCAAAACTCAGAGAAAAATAACTGAAAACATCATTTCTTAACCGTAATTTTTAGAAATGTTAGAAATAATTTTTGCACCATAATTTTTAAATTTTAAACTTTTTTGAGACATCCTAATGTATATGTTAGCAAATTTCCCATTTTAATCAAACGATAATTTTAGAAATCTGATCTTGTAATTTAAAGAAGATACTAATGAACATTAAATAATATGATAATAAAAGAAAAAAATAAAAAATATATAATTAATATCTAGGGGAGAGTAGTCAGAGTTGGACAGTGGTCAGAGTTGAATCATCGCGTTTATTTTGTTTTATTACAGTAGATCCATATGTCTTTGAGTGTAAATACTTGTTAGCAATGCCAGCAAACTTTTTACATGGATTGCAGTGAATTGTGTGAACTTTATAGACGTATTAAGCGAGTCCGTGTTATACGCTCAACAAAAAACGTTTTTGTAGTTTCAAAATTAGATAATTAAATGTAGCAGAAGTATGCCAAAGACAAATTAAGTTGACTAAAATTGTTCATTAAGATGTTATACAAAAATGTGGAACGTAATTTGGTGTTTGCATAAAGCGTTCATGGTGTGTGTGTGATATGAAGCTAAACGACGCTTGAGTCAAGGTTGGTACACCCAAAATTTTGCAATTCTGAAGCATGTTTGCAATGAAAATGAATTTGTTAACTTAAAAAGGTGTCAAAAACTTCATTTCTATTGAAAAGAAAGAAAATTCAAATTTTTCGTAATACTTTTTCACTTTTAGATCAATTTCGCGATACAAGAGGAAATATGATTTATTCCAGTTTCATGTTTCCTTTTGTCATTTCCAAATGTATTTGAGTGCCATTCTATCATGCGAAGGCAAAGATATTGTAATTTTCAATCATTTATCTTCATATTTCACTGATTTTCTACAGTGACCCAACTCTGACTACCATGTTCAACTTTGACTACCTTTTTTTTTTTTTTTTTTTTAATTGCCTATAACTCCGAAACTTTTGGTACAAATTTTTTGCAATGTTTAGAGACAAATTCGGCCTACAGGAGAAGTTATAGAGAAAAGTCAAAACTATATCCAACTCTGACTACTCTCCCCTACTAATTGTTTTAAAATATTTACCCATACTTTCAAAACTAATTTTTTTTGCTTAGTTAGTTGAGAAATTAAAATAAGTTATTTTTCACGAATCTAAAATGCCAGTTTACATCAAATTTCTGTATAAGAAATTAATGAACAGTTGAATAAAAGTTTTAAACGAAGAGAAATCTTAAAATTTACTGTATACTTTATGTTCGCTTTTAAAGGTTGATAAATTATTATATTAAATCATAGCATTAATGAAAATCAAAGTTATTTATAAATATTAAATGATAAAAATGTTAACAAGCTATTTTTCTTTCAAATTAAAATTTTTAATAGAAACGTAAAATTTATGTGAAAAAACTTTTTTAACCATTAGGTTATTGAGCAATTTCGAAGTTTTTTTTATAGTTTTAAATTCATATTTTTTCATAATTCATATAAATAATTAATTTAATTACCTATTTATTAAATACCTGTGACCTTGAAGCCGTTCATAACTTGTATTTTTCAAAGTCCCAAAACATTGTAAACATTTTGCAACAATTTTGGAGTCCATTTCTTGTTTTTCAAAACCTATTTCATTCCATGGGATTTGTTTTCTTTTTATCGAAGTTCCCTTTTTCATTTTTATAATTAACTTTCCTTTTTAATGCTTTTAATTAAATTTTTCTTATAAAAACCCTCAAATTAGATAAAAAGCACGATAAAATAAATGAAAAAAAAATAAAAAAGCAAGGTTATGTTTACTTATAAAATTTAAAATGGCGGCTTGTCTAAGTTTTTCACATTTATTACAGGTTTTTTACGTATATTACTTTTTTTACGTATTATACGTAAAAAACTCGCGTAACTTTACATCCCTGATCATGAGCCTATAGACAACTCTCAAAATATGCTTTATACTGTATAATTTTTCGTTAAATTGATGAGTTTAATATTAGTAATGTATTATTTTTAAGTTACTTTCTCCGAGAAAGTGATTAAGTAAGATTTAATACTCTAATTAAAAAAATGGAAGTTTTTTAAACAGCGCAGGTTTTTAATTTAACTTTGCAATCTCTCCCATCGGATTATTTGTTTTAGTGTTAAAATACACCATTTAGGATTGGCTTAGATTAAAAAGATTAAAAATTCGGAAAAGCCGCGATTCTAAATAATTACCGAATTTTTTAAAAAGTTCGTTGGTAAACAGCTGTGTAGCAAAAACTGCAAATTTTTGGTAACCTGAATGCCAAAATTAAAGTTTACTCTTTCTAATTCTGAATACTTTTTTGATATTCGAAAGCTATTATATTTATAGAATAGAGATCCTGGCTCGATCTCAGTCGAGTCCACTGTCCTGGGGGTGATATCTCTTATCACATACAGCACAGTATGTTGCCTGAAGTTTGAGCAAGATTGTCACTGTTAACTTTACAACTTCATCGGAAAATTATTAAAACTTAACCTTACCACTAAAAGGTCCGCTTGTGCAGAAAGTTTGACGGCTGAACTTGAGAATCTATTGCGCAGTTCTAGCTATCATAGAAATTAACACCATCAAGTTTCAAATGTCAAAGTGTCTGCACAAGCGGACATTTTAGTGATTAGGTCAAGTTTTCATAAATTTTCGATGCAAAATTGCAAAGTTGGCAGCGACAATCAGGCTCAAACTTCAGGCAAGGTAATGTGCTTTATGGGATACCTCACTAGGTCTAAGTATGAGAACTTTTCGTATTTGACGAGGACAATGTCAACTCGTCTTCGGACAAACTACAATATCTTTCTCACATCCTAACTTCCCCTACAAGGCATATTGTTAATTCGATAGACAGGAAGCGAATCATTTTACACATCCCCTTTCCGGGTAATTGTAATCGCCTACTACAAAAGTCGGAATACGATTAGCACCTTGCGAAAATAAGGGTTGCGAGTCGTAAGACGCTAAAGGCGAAGCGGTATCATCCCGTGCCCAGCCACGGCGGAGGAGCCGGGGGATTGTTCCCTTCCAGGTGGGCACCTTCACATGGTTTTCCCCGTATATCTCCACACACGGTGCTCCAGAAAATAAGATCGGTTTGACAAAAATGCCAACAAAATCGGCCATTGGGGTTTGATTTGTACTTATTTAAAGCTTCAAAATCTGTTTTAAATGAAATCTTACCTGTTCCTTTTCTCAAGATATACGTAAAAATCTTTTCATTTTTGTAAAAAATTAAGTTCTGAAGACACTAAAGTTTCAATCTTTTTAAAACTGCGTGGACTTTCGTATTTTGGAGCGCTGATCACGAAATTGACAGAAAAGATTGGCGGCTAATTTATTTTTATGGTAAAAACAATAAAAAAAACCATAAAATTAACATTTTTTACCTTTATCACAATGAATATTAAAAACTTTTAAAAATTTTTCAAACAATAGTTTTAGTTTATGAAAAATACATATTTTACTTACGTATTTTGATTCGCTAATTACGAAAATGGTAAAGCAAAAATCAAAGATTAGCATATTTTCAGAAACAAAACCATTAAAATCCATTCTATGGATCTTTCATTGCATATTATTATGTAGGGGAGTGGGTCCCAAGAAGAACAGGGCCCCAAGATAGACATTTCGTATAAAATTTTTGTTTAAGATGAAAGCGCCTTATGCTTTCTGTCATTTTTGTTGTTTGTATAGACGAAGATTTTGATGAACATTTGAAGAAAAAAAACCAGTTGGTTTTTTTTCTACACATACCACGTACTTTTGTGTCTAAAAAAAGTTTTGTAACAGTTTTTTCTCAATTTGGTAAAGTTATTTAAATTAATGATTTAGAATAAGTACTTAACGTTATAATATTCTTTACTTATCGTATAATAATATCCTAAAATTATTTTACTAATTCAGTGTTCGTATATATATTTTTACTGGGGATTAAAAAATGGTGTCATGTACCCTAAGATAGACAGGCCTCAAATCTCAATCTATTTATTTGCATATTTTCGATTTTACACTTTTTTCGATAATTTTTTGAGCCAATTAATTAAAATTTTTTATTTTCCACCATAAAATGTGATGTTATCGTTAGAGAAAATGATATATATCGATATTTTTCTGTATTTTATTACTTTTTACTGTTAAGCTATTAAATTGCAGTTTTTAGAAATGTTACTCTTTCATAAATTCCGTAAAATGATTAAAAATTAGTTTAAGATTTGTTACAAGATGTTCACTTTTTATTTACTACAATTTTCAGAGACTTTTAAAAAGGTGTCCACCTTGGGGCCACTTTTTTTAGACCGAAAACTTTAACAATTAGAAAAAATGCTTTAAAAAATGTTTATGTTCAAAATAAAATTTTATCCCTATGACCATAAATTACTTTATAGATTGTACTTTCATATGGTATAAAACATTTTAATATATTTTATTTGGTTTTGATTCTACAGCAATAAATCGAAAGGATGTCCAACTTGGGGCCCACTCCTCTACTTTATTTTACCTATTCTGATTCTTAGAATAATAATAAAAAGCTTTTCATTTTCGTTACTAATTAAATTCATTTGAATACATGAATTTTCCGTGAATCATAAGTAATATTTTGTAATGCATTTAGTTGACATAGTGATTATTGATGAATAATCCACGTTTGTGAATATAAAAATAAAGGTAAGAAGCTTTTAAAAGATATTATTTTAAATATATACATATAATACATTGGACTAATGTAAAATTATTACTTTATTGGCTCACTTAGTTTCATTCTATATCATTTTTTCCGTGTTATATACATCGAATTGAGTTGCAATGTATCGATAATATGAAGATGAATCATTTTTATAAATATGCACGACAACAGAAAGAAATTATGTGCCCCTTGTGGTCTTAAAATTTCTTTTAAAAATAAAAGCCCTGAGCATTTTCATATAATAGAAAAATATGCGCATCTGAACAGAACGTGCGTAAACGCAAATTTCAACCGAAGTGATTCCAAATTCCCATTAAATATAAATATGTCCTTCATCCCGAAAAACATTACAAATGTCAAAAATGCCTAACTATGTTGATGTGATTTTGACAAGTGAAAATAGGTACTCTGATGGTTCTTCCAATTGTTATATATGTTTAACAGGCAGATCTAACGGTAAATCGAAAGTACAAAATGGTCGTGGCCATGAAAAGAATAGGTACTCCTATCGTTATTAATAGTAATAATGGATTATATGAAATTTTTTGTATAGATAAGCTCCCAGTGAAACAAAGAGACAAATCAACATTAAATTTGTTTCTTGTTTTATGTTTAATATGTTATCAAGAGAAAAAAAGGGTTTTCAACATGAATGTAAGGCATCAGGTACTACTAAACAAAATTCAATACTGAAGTTAATCAAAAATTTGCCAGAGAAGCAGCAAGATCAAATCATTACTTTTGTATTAAAATAAAAATGTGATGAAGCAAACATTCCTGGTGACAGTAATATTAACATCGCTGGTAGTCGAATACAATTGAGCACTCAAGGTTCCAAAATGAGGATTTCTGTAAATCCAAAAACACCAAAGCTTGAAACAACTTTTTCTGATGAAAGCTTGAATAGCTATCAAGTCAATACCAGCTCTTCATACAATGACATGAAAAAGACCACTAATATCTTAAGATGTAACGTCGGTAGACCTCTTTATTATGAGAATCACATAAAAAAAACTCAAATAGCTTACAAAATAGTTATAAGGAAGATGTCTATGAATTTGACACAGAAAAAGCGACAGAGAAAGTTACGAGACCAGTCATTTGTGCTGATGCAGAAGAATTGGTAGAAACAGTTATAAAAGAGAGAAACTTCGTGGGCAATATCAACATCAATGTAATGTCAGATGGTGGCCAAGGATTTTTTAAAATAAGCTTGTCATTATTTCCAGAAGACAAACCAAATGAGAAGTGCAGAAGTATATACTTAGAATCAGAAACAACAGGTAAAAAGCATATATTAACCAGTGTTAATAGGTTGATCATGTTGGGCTTGATTCCTAATATCAAAGAAACATATGCTAATATTGAATTGTTGTTCAACCTGACAAACATCAACAGTATTTCTTACAAGTTTGTATCAGATTTTAAAGTTCTACTGATAGTAAATCGACAACAAACTGCAACAGCAGCGTTTCCTTGCCGTTATTGCTTTATATCGTTGAAGGATTTGCGTTTTCAAAAGTCTGGTGACGATGTACCAGTTAATACTGATTCTCCGAGTGATAATGATGAATCAAATTCTATTTATGACCTCGCACCGTGTTAGAAATTAAATAGCATTATAATTAAATAGCATTACTTTGCTTTCTTCATAATTGAATTGTATCTGGTAGCTCTATGTCCAATAGGCTACCTGCATTTTATTGGGGTTCAACCGGTCAAAAATTACCTGCTGGCCTTTACCTAAATTATCTTTCCTTTGTAAGAGATTGTGCTCAGTACGGTCCCTAATCGGCAACCTCAGGTAAAGGGGACAGGGAGGAAAGGACCAACGAATCCAGTTCGTTGTGTTCTAGTGTTAAGTGAGTAAAGTGCTTCTATTGTCGGAGTGGATGGAGTTTTCTTCACGTCAGTCTTTGCCTCAGCAGTTATTGTTCTGATGTAAGAGCCCTATCATAATCAATCTTATCAATTATCTGATCAACTAATCCTGAGTGGGTTACTTCTAATGATTCATGATATATCAATCTCTAATTGCTTTACCAACACTATACTGTAGTGGTGCAAGATTCCTTGTGTTATCAATTACCTTGAAATATTCTGCATTTCGAACCTACAAGATCGGTTCAATCAATTTCAACACAGAGAGTGGTGCGGAACTCCTTATTAGCCCCTTTCCCTCCACTTAACCAAACCCTCATTGTATTACTTCGATCAATCTTGCATTTTCCCAAGATAATTGCCTTTTCCTCATTAAAGTGTTCTTATTATGCATTAGAATTTCTTGACTCAAGAAAACGAGAAGAAGATTTTATTTAATACTCCATTTTGTCGTATGAAATGATACATGCTCGACCCTTTTTGGAACTTGATGTACAGTCTTAACATATGTTTTACAAACTAGTATTCGTTTTAATTGTTATTTTCCAATGTTAAGAAAAGAATAAAAGTAATTTTTCCTAATATACACAATGGTCATTTAATCTACCTCCTCCTGTCACATTTAGGTTCATCAAAGAAACCTCCTTCATGGAAACAAATGCAGGATTTCTTGATGATGCGCATGTTATCAACCCAGATGTTTGAAAAATTTCAACCCACAAATCTGTGCAATCCCAACCACGACAATATCGGTCTCATTTTTCAAGTCAGGCCACTGAAACACCTGAACAATCAAATGGTTAGAGATCATGCCAGTTGTGTTTAGAAAACCATTACATAGCACAGTGCTCACAGTATCAGTCAAAAACTGCTCAACAGCGAATCGAATATGTTGATTCAAATAATCTCTGTTAGAAATTGTCTTGGGGTTCATCAATTTTTACAATGTAGGTCTGTGAGACGATGTAATAAATGTGGACTGAAGCACCATACCACCCTCCACGACCCAAAGAGGGCAAGCTCTCGTATGCGACAGCTAGAATCTCCCTCTAACAAATCACATAGTGATCATTCTAATGACCTTCATGTTCCTCATACTACGATGCTACCTAAAACCCAAAGCTCTGTATTTCTTGCGACTGCTCAGGTGATTGTCACAGGTGCTAATGGTGAGTCTTTAATGTCGCTCTTCTCGACCAAGGTTCAGAAATCTCAATCATTTCTGAGCACCTTGTCTAATGTTTACGTCTTCACAAGCACTCATTATCGTTACCTATTACCGGAATTGGAGCTCAAAAGTCTGGTATCACACGGGGAATTGCGTCCTTTTCAATCCAGCCTCATTTTAACACGTCTACAAAAATTAATATGCAAGCCCACATTCTTTCTAAGATCACCTCGTTGATTCCCTCTGTTCGCATCGTCAAATCAAACTGGCCTCATCTCGAGGGTTTATTGCTATCAGACCCAAGTTATACGAAACCGGGAAGCATTGATCTTCTTATCGAGGGTGACCTTTACGGACATCTCCTAGAAGGTCCTATTACAAAAGGGCCAGTCAATGCCCTAGTCGCCCAGTTAACTAAATTGGGTTGGATTATCTCGGGACCTTTTAATATAGTATCTGACCCGCATCCCTTACAAGCTCATCACTGCTCAATAGATAAAGATCTTCACAGTTTAATGGAACGCTTCTGGACACAAGAGGAAGTTCTACCTATTTCTGATAAGACAGTGCGTCCTGACGATCAAGAATGCGAAAACCACTTTTCCAGAACTCATTCTAGAGATGACTCCGACCGATACATCGTACGATTGTCTTTTAAAGAATCGCCTGACAAATTAGGAAACTCAAAGATCTCTTCTAGTCGAATGCTGTCATTCCTCTTTAAAAAATTCGATTTAGATCCCAATTATTTCGACTCATACGCATCATTTGTAGAAGAGTATAAGTCATGAGAGAATATTATCCGTGTTCCTGATAATGAAGAAAGGATACAACCCTCAATAAAAATTTTCGGGTCGTTTTTAATGGCTCCTGTAACGTAAAAGACGGATTGTCTCTGAATGATGCATTGCATTCAGGTCCAAAGCTTCAATCCGATCTGTTCGATGTACTGATTCGTTTACGACAATTTAAATATGTCTTCTTATGTGACATAGAGAAGATGTATCGGCAGGTTAGAGTACATCCTGATGATCATCGCTTTCAGCGGATATTGTGGGTCGAGGAAGGAAAAAGAGTAATCTATGAATTGACGACAGTAACATATGGATTATCTTGTGCCCCGTATCTAGCGATGCGATCAATTCTTCAACTTATTAATGATGAGGGACGCAGATTTCCATTGGCCGTGGAAGCATTAACAACAGGACGGTATGTCGATGATATCTTTGGAGGTGCTGACTCTATGTCAGAAGCTCAAGAAAAGCTTAAGGATATAATTAGCATTTGTGAGGCGGGAGGATTTCCACTCAGAAAATGGGTCAGCAATTCCTCAGAGATGTTAGAATGGATCCCAGACGAACATAAAACGTTTTCCAGTCACGTTTTGATCAAAGATCATCTTACCGAAGCTCTTGGAGTATCTTGGAACTCAATACATGATTGTTTTCATTGCGATATTGACTTAAAAGAGCGTAAATCGCTCACAAAGAGAACTGTTCTGTCACAGATAGCTGGATTATTTAACCCGCTTGGGTTTCTATCACCTGTCTTCATACCAGCTAAAATCTATATGCAAGAATTATGGAGCCTAAAGATTCAGTGGAATGATCAACTTGACACGCCACAACGCGCTACATGGAATCAGTTTATTCACTCCCTTCACAATATTAATACCATCAAAATTCCTCGATGGATTGGTATTACGTTGAAAATGAATGTTGCGATTCATGGATTTTGTGACTCTTCCCAACTAGCGATGGCTGCAGTAGCTTACATTGAAGCCACTGATCAAAGCAAATTCTGTACCATATCCTTTTTGTGCTCCAAAACAAAATTAACCCCACTAAAACGTCAAACCATACAACGTCTAGAGTTGTCCAGTGCAGTATTACTTACTAAATTGGCCTCGAAATGCGTTTAAATCCTCCAACTTCCAGAAATCCCCCTATACTTGTGGACCGATTCCTCCATTGTGCACATTTGGATCAACAACCATCCTTCCAAGTGGAAAGAGTTTGTGCACAATAGAGTATTTTTTATCTAGGAAACACTACCAAATGCCTTATGGAATCATGTGTCAGGTAATTTAAACCCTGCAGACTGTGCTACTCGAGGACTGTCGGCTGAGGAATTAAGAAACCATTCAACGTGGTGGAACGGTCCGCCGTGGCTGAAAGCAGATTCTTCCGAATGGCCAAGACCATCACCTCTCTTGTCACCTAATGCCGATGTAGACCTTGAAAAACAATCAAATGCAAACTCTCACCTTGTTAATACGGCTATTCAACCTCAGATGTGGGATCTAATACATAGATACTCATCGCTCATGAAACTGTTTCGAATTACGGCTATCTGTAAACGAGCTTGTCAACCGTTTAAAAACAAACAGTCGACCGAGATGACTGTACCCTTAACGTCAGAAGAGATCCATGAAGCTCAATTATTTTGGATTATAAAATCTCAGCAGTATCATTTTGCCTCTGAACTCGATCTCCTAAATCGGAATTACCTAAGTCGAATCCATTAATTTCACTTACTCCATTTATTGACAATCGCAGCATAATTCGGCTAGGCGGCCGGCTAAAACACGCCTCAATCCCGACTCTCGAAAAACACCCATACATTATTCCAAAGTCTTCAACTCTCTCGAACTTGATTATCCACGATGCACACTTACAGACCATTCATGGATCCACGCAAGATACTCTATCGTACATCCGAAACACCTATTGGATCATTGGGGGAGAACACCTGTTCGATTTCTCATACTTAAATGCGTAAAATGTACGCGACTTCGACAAAACCTAGCTCGACATCTTATAGGTCAACTTCCTCCAACAAGAGTCAATCCTGCACGAGCATTTATGCACTGTGGGGTTGATTATGCCGGGCCATATGTATTAAAAACTTGGAAGGGGAGAAAAGCACCCACATATAAATCGTGAATCGCTTTGTTTGTGTGTTTTGCAACCTCTGCAATCCACTTGGATGTAGTGACTGATTACACAGCAAGTGCTTTTATTGACGCATTTAAGAGGTTCACATCAAGAAGAGGGATTTGCTTCACCTTAACAAATGATTGTGGCACTAACTTTCAAGGCGCCAATAAAGAACTGAAAAAACTTTTCTCACAATCTTCGGAAGAATTTTATAAATTCACGTCAACCATTGCAAACGACGGGACCAAATGGAGTTTTATTCCGCCAGCGATGTGAAATCCATGAAATTTCAATTTCGGAGAATTCTGGGAGACGCCTTCTTACATATGAGGAAATGACCACCCTGCTTGCACAGATAGAAGCCATATTAAATTCAAGACCATTGTGCCCATTGACAGATGATTTAAATGACATCAATATCCTAACTCCCGGACACTTCCTTATCGGACAACCTATAACTTTAATCCCTGAAACTAACATTGAAGCATTAAGATCATCTAGACTATCACGCTGGGAACTGCTGACTCAAATGATGCAAAGCATTTGGACAAAATGGTCTAACGAATATTTACAACGACAGCAAGCTGTGTATAAATGGAATAAGGCTGCGCCACCTTTGTCTGAAAGGATTTTTGTGCTGATTAAAGATGAACGAGTTCCACTAGCAAAGTGTCCCCTCGGTAGACTTACGACTTTATGTCCTGGAAAAGATGGGATAGTTCGAGTCGTGAAACAAAAAACAAGCCACGGTACCATCACTCGACCAGTGGTAAAATTATGTCCTTTAAATATCTGACTTGATGAGTGTCTATTTTCGTTGTCCGGTCAACGAAGGCGAGCGGCAATGTTAGAAATTAAATAGCATTATGCAAGCACTTTGCTTTACTTGCTTTGGTCTCTAGTATTTGGAAAAATTTTGTTCTTCATTGTTCATTAAATTTATTGTTGCGTTCCTGTGTTTCTGATCTTTTTCTTCATAATTGAATTGTATCTGGTATAGCTCTATCTTATCAATTATCTGATCAACTAATCCTGAGTGAGTTACCTCTAATGATTCATGATATATCAATTACTAATTGCTTTACCAACACTATACTGTAGTAGTGCAAGATTCCTTGTGTTATCAATTACCTTGAAATATTCTGCATTTCGAACCTACAAGATCGGTTCAATCAATTTCAACACAGAGAGTGGTGCGGAACTCCTTATTAGCTCCTTTCCCTCCACTTAACCAAACCCTCATTGTATTACTTCGATCAATCTTGCATTTTCCCAAGATAAATGCCTTTTCCTCATTAAAGTGTTCTTATTATGCATTAGCATTTCTTGACTCAAGAAAACGAGAAGAAGATTTTATTTAATACTCCACTTTGTCGTATGAAATGATACATGCTCGACCCCTTTTGGAACTTGATGTACAGTCTTAACATATGTTTTACAAACTAGTATTCGTTTTAATTGTTATTTTCCAATGTTAAAAAAAGGAATAAAAGTAATTTTTCCTAATATACACAATGGTCATCTAATCTACCTCCCTGTCACATGAGTACACTAAGTTTTCGTTATTTAAACACACCGACATTAAAAACTTACGGAGATCTGCGCAAGGATTATCAAAAGTTTTTTTTTTCAAGCACTGGTAAATGATTGTCACCGATTGCGGACTAAAGAAGTACCGATAAGGTTCACATTTGGTCTTGATGTTAAAATTAATTAGAATGTAATAATTTGGATTTCTAACATAAGGACTTTGACTCACATTATGTTTAATGTTTAATCACTTAAATTTTTAATATTTATTAAAAACAAATAAACAGTATAAAAATAAATAACTCGCGCTAGGTTATTTTATTGAGAAATAAGTAAACATCAAAATATTAAAACAATACACTAATAAAATTAATCAAATTAAACAAAATTGTAAACAACAAGCCACGACTAACTAACTTTTCGGCGAGTGGGGAGTAAGAAGTAGCACAAATAGGAATTTAAATTTCACTATTGGGAACGGTGGTCGTCACGTCAAATGACATGATGGCCAGAGGAAATAGGTCGTTTGACGGATTTTACCGGCAAATTGCTGAAAAAGTGAAAGCTTTTAGATTTAATGTTTAGAAATACGTCTTTCTCCACCTGAAATATGTTCCCTTATGAATTCGACACCTTCCAGTAATAGTTTTACCTTGATTAAAAGTTCCTTTTAGTTTTATAAATAAATTAAAATCAGTTTTTATTTGATACCCTACCGATAGAAAATCACTAGAAAATTATTGGAAGCTCACTGACCCAGTGAGCTACTAGCACACTAGAGTTTATTGCTACACTCACGCTAGGTCAAAATTTATTGCCCGTTTTGAAGTAGTCCTTTTAAAAGTTTCAAAAGAAAATAAAATTATATTGTCACAAGCCATCTGTGGCTCTTTATTGAATAGGTATATATTTTTATGTAAATTTCTTAAAAAAATATTTTTCTGAAAATTTCTTGATTTTTAACACATTAAAAATGTTCATTTTCTAAATAATTTAAGGCTCAAAATTATGTTTTCAAATGAAGAGTTTATGAAAAATAACAGAATATAACGAAATATATCTTAAAATTGAAGTTACGTTAAGTTTGAATTCAAAATTTTAATAACGCCTAAAACATTTAGTGATTGGGTGCAAAAAGGGCGTTAATATTGGTTACGAAAAAAATTAGTTTTTAATATTTAAATACATGGGGTTAGGGTACTGTGGTCTGCCGCGCAGGATACTATTTTTGTGAGGCTGTGTAATAGTTAATTAAAAACAAGATAGTAAAAAATGTAACACTCTTTGAAGCAATGTCTTAATGTACATCAAGAATATTTCAAAACTATTTAGACATTAATGGAAATAAACAGATAGAATGGTGATACCTAGATCATTTAGCCGAACAGCCACTTTGAAATATCCTTCATCCATTAAAGCGATAACAACTGCCAGCAATACTTTGGGAACATAACTCAGCCAGAAACTATATCGAGCAGCCTCTAAATATGCATCTAACCAGTCCTGAAATAATTATAAGTCAAAATGTAAAATTATTAAAATATTTTGTCTTTTAGTATTTAATATTTTTTTAGGAAACAAGAGAAGCTGTGTAACGCAAGTCACATTTTTCTACCAGAAATAGAGATCAACAGTAATGTAAGGAGGGTATTGGCGCACTTACCGAACGTCAGTTATGCAGATTTCTACTTAACCGACCGAGCATGTGAGTTCTCACCCCACTGAAAAAGAAAGTATTTGTCTTAAGCGTATTGTATTTGGGTTAGCTTAAGCCAAACGCTGTTTCACGTGTAAACCGAGATCAGAGGTTACGCCAAATAAGTTCTGCTTGTCTCAAATACTTATCACTTTTTTTGTTTGAGTTGACGTTGAATAACTGGAGTTCGCAATATAATCAAAAGAATTGAATGTTCCGAAGTGTGAAAATGACGTTCACGTAAAGGGAATATAAACTTTTGTTAAAATGTGAAAAAAGTGAAATGTGAAATGTTACCGACAGAAACACACTAAATCAAATGGTAATGTTCAATTTCAGTGGTTTCTGTGGTTAAAATTTCACATTTTACTTTTTTCACATTTTAACAAAATTTTATATTTCCTTTACGCAAACGTCATTTACACACTTCGGAACATTCAATTCTTTTGATTATATTGCGAACTCCAGTCATTCAACGTCAATTCAAACAAAAAAAAGAGGTAAGTATTTGAGACAAGCTGAAATTATTTGGCGTAACCTCCTATCTCGGTTTACACGCGAAACCGTGTTTGGCTTAAGCTAACCCAAATACAATATGCTTAAGCCAAATACTTTCTTTTTTAGTGGGACAGTGTCCGCCAGATGGCGATACTATGTAATCGCAAAGAAAATAGTGGGTTTGTATGAGACGTATGACGGTTCCCTAAAATGATTATCTAGAAAGTTACATAGGCAGAATTTCAGAAGGCAAAATGTTTCTTTTATCGAATGTTTGTTTCCTCGGACTAGAATTTGTAAGAAAGCGCATGTAGACAAAAATTTGTTAAATCAAATTGACAATTATAAAAATTTTCATAAGCATTAATTTGTAAATAAGAGAAGTTGTAGTTAACTGAATTTTTAAATGTATAAATTTTAGTTTAATATGCATTTTTCCAACCGAAATTTTACTTAGACCAATTTTTGTTAAATAGATTTTTAGTTTAATATAAAGTTAAAAAAAACCTAACTTTTCAGTGTCCGAATTTTTATAGAAGCTTATTTTTATTTCTCAAAATTTTTACTTCCATGAATTATAATTTGACAGATTTTATATATAACACATAAATTTTATTTGATAAATTATCTATTTAGCCGAATTTATATATGACAGAATTAACATTTAACAGAAATACCAAAAGTCAAAATTTTTATTTAACACAAAATTTATTTAACAGATTCTTTTATTAACCGAATTTTCCTTTATCATAATTTTTATGATTAAAATTTTAATTTAATAGAATTTACATTTGTAGGATTTGTATATTGCAGAATTTATATTTAACCAACTTTATATTTATCCAAAATTTTAGATAAAAGGATCTCTATTTAGTAGAATTTGTATTTAACAAAATTAAAATATAACACATAATTCATGCAACCGAATTTTCATGTAACAGCATGCTTACGAACTTAAATTTTAATGCGAAAGAAGTTCTATGTATTCAAACCCATATTACATATAGAATCTCAAAGTGGCAGAACTTTTAACTGACCGACAACTCATATTGTCGAACTTTAGTTTGGCAGAATCGCTATGTGACAGAACTTCCGATTGGCCGAATCTTTAGCCAATCAGATGCAACTATGTACTTGAACTTAAATCTGATTGGCTAAAGATTCGGTCAATCAGAAGTGTCACATAGCGATTCTGCCAAACTGAAGTTCGACAATATGAGTTGTCGGTCAGTTAAAAGTTCTGTCACTTTGAGATTCTATGTGATATGGGTTTGAATACATAGAACTTCTTTTGCACTAAAATTCGGGTTCTTAAGCAGTCTGTTACATGAAAATTTCGTTTCAAAAATTATGTGTTGTATTTTAATTTTGTTAAATACAAATTCTACTAAATAGAGATTCTTTTATATAAAAATTTGGATAAATATAAAGTTGGTTAAATATAAATTCTGCAATATACAAATTCTAACAAATGTAAATTCTATTAAATTAAAATTCTAACCCATAAAAATGATGACAAAGGAAAATTCGATTAATAAAACAATCTGTTAAATAAATTTTGTGTTAAATAAAAATTTTGACTTTTGGTATTTCTGTTAAATTTTAATTCTGGCATATATAAATTTGGATAAATAGATAATTTATCAAATAAAATTAATGTGTTATATAAAATCTGTCAAATTGTAATTCATGGAAGTGAAAATTTTAAGAAATAAAACTAAGCTTTAATAAAAAGTCTGACTCTGAAAAGTTAGGTTATTTGACCTTTATATTAAACTAAAAATCTATTTAACAAAAATTGGTCCAAACAAAATTTCGGTTGGGAAAAATGCATATTAAACTAAAATTTATACATTTAAAAATACAGTTAACTACAACTTCTCTTATTTACAAATTAATGCTTATGAAAATTTTTATAATTGTCAATTTGATTTTACAAATTTTTGTCTACATGCGCTTTCTTACAAATTCTGGTCCGAGGAAACAAACATTCGATAAAAGAAACATTTTGCCTTCTGACATTCTGCCTATCTGACTTTCTAGATAATCATTTTAGGGAACCGTCATACGTCTCGGTTTGTATGGAGTATATTGAAATTTTCTCGTCATTGTCGTCATTGTTCGGTAATGCAGATTTCTAACACGAGTTTCAACTCTATCACTCTATTAAAGTTCTACCTTACCGACCAAACTGGGTTTACCCCTCTATCCAAGGCTTAAGCAACTGTCTCAGGCTTATGCAAATGTGTTAAATTGTTTTCGTATTTCGTGGTCATTTTGAACTTTCGTGCGCCCACATTGCACCTAAACTTGCCTCAACTTTGACAACCTTTCCTTAAGTTCAAAAACTTGCAGCAAACTTTCTGAAAGTTTACGACACTTGAGAAAAGGTTGCCAAAGTCGAGGTAAGTTTAGTTGCTGTAAGGGCGGTAATTCTTTACAATTCTTACTTTTCCGAATTTCGAAGTTATTTAATCGGGACCAAGCGTTAGCGGTGTATTTTAACACCAAAACAAATAATTCGTGGGGGGAGGTTCAAAAAATTAAGTAAAAAAACTGCATTTTTTAAGAAACTATTTTTTTAGCTGTAAACATAAATCTTTTTTAGACAATTTTCTGGAGAAAATCACTCTAAAATAATATATTATGAGTATTATACTCATTAATTTAACAAAAATGTATATAGTAGAGCATATTTTGACAGCTATCTATGTGGTACGGAAGCGCCTACGCTCCGCGGCGGTCAATGATTCAAATGTAAACTTTTTAATCGATGGACATTCTAAATCTTCTTAATCTATGACATTTAAGAAATATTTTTCTAGCCAATGTTTCTTATCTTATCCTTCAACGTAGATTGTTTTTGAACTATGTAAATTTTATTTTAAAATAGACTGCAGTTCAAATGTATTTTTCCATCAGACCATTCGATTCCAAGGTAATTTCGAGTCTGCCAGCGATTCTCATTCTTGTGTCGTACGGGTAATCTGCCCCAAAGGTAAGGTTCTTCAAAGAAGAAGGCAAGTGGTTGAGCATCAACCTGAAGAGGAATTATTGCTAACTCCTTGAAAACAAATTCATTGTATGGTCTTTTAAAACCCTGGACATATACGATGAACTCCTTCCTGAAAAGTATAATGCTAAAACAGAAATGAATTTCAGCTGCATTTATACTCTTTATCCCCACCACTTCTTTACCCCCTCTACATCAACTTCTTGACAACGCCGCTGATTCGCTTATATTGTACAATGCGGTCATGGATTATGATGCAATAAGCTGTAGTTTTAGCTGGCATATTATTTCAAATTCCAGACGTACATCATTAGACACTTGTTTGAGAAATTCATTATGTTTTGAACAATCAATTACAATTAGAGGAGCCAAATTTTTAAAATTATTTTTTGTTAAGACAGGTACAGATTATTTTCCGTAATAAGAAGTTTAAAAGTTAGCTCACATTTGATAAAATAGAGAATACTGATTTTGTTCAAAGTTTATATTTAAATTCCCATAAGAATAATACTGTGAATTGAAAAAGAGTTTCACATTTGTAATATTAGAATGATCAAAATGGCAAGCATATTTTTTACGCTTATCTTTTTTTCCTGTTTGAAATCTAAGTATTATATATCGTAGCTTCTCTAATTGTGTTAAAGTTTTAATTTGCCACATGACTTTTGAACTTGTAGGAACTAAAGGATATTCATACATTTCCTAAGATCTAAAACACATTGAGTTTAATGGATTTTTTTTAATAAATTTTAATAATTTTATTTTCTTATTGTCTGTCGGTAAAACGTATGGAACCGTCCATTCAATTTTATTGATTGTAATTTTTGAATTCTTCATCAACTTCTGCTTGTCCTAATTGAATTATTGCATTAAAGTCATTTCGTGACCTTGTCAAGATAATTTTATGTTTAGCGTTTATAACAACTTTTTTATAATCTTCAGTTAAACCAAAAATCATGCCAAGTGGTATTGTTACGTCGAGATACCCATTTTCCACTGTAATTGTTGAATCATCTGATATTTTTAAAAATCCGGCATTTTCCATAAAGTTGAGCTGAGGGGGGTCTAGACAAACATAAATTTTCATAATTGTAGTATGTCCAACGTATAAACATCTGTCAATTTTAATACTATTTAATTCATAGCGAATTTCTCATAATTAGCTATGGACTCATAAAAATTTACTGAAGTTGCGATGTTGAGAAGATCTTTCATTTTTATCACAACAACACCCAAAAAAGATATAGATTAATTGTCTTGTCGTTTTCTTTGAAGTATAACTTTTAGACCTATTTGCTTCAGAAATCTGCAATTCTGACGTGTTAACACCATGCGAGATAAATTTTATTTATTTATTTTATTTGTTTATTTACATAATATACGGGACATGCCCTTTCATACAAAGTATTTCCTATAATCTAATAATTGCAAAAACCGCAATAAATTATTACAAATATTTATCATCAAAATTCTGCAAAGTTGGCATTTTATAAATTATAATAATTTGTTTTTAAAAAGGAGCCAACGCAACAAAAAAGTAAATATAATAAATATGGGGCAAAATTCCTGAACTGTCCAGGTCAAAAAATAAAATTTATTCAAACTTTGCTAAAATGTTTCCATTGTTAGTGGAAGTGTAAATACCAAATATTTTCAAATTCCATGAAATAGTTTTTGAGTTACACAGTTTTAAAATTTTGAATTTTTTTAAAATGTAGTTTTTTTAATTAATTATATTTCTAAGTAGATTGCATAAAAGTTAACATGTATATAGTGATTTTTAAAGCTTTTTTTACAGGCTATTCGATGATAATAAATGTTTTTTTGTAAAAAAAAAATTTAACCTTTAAATTCAAGGTCAAAGTGTTAATTTGATTGTATCTTGAAATCGGAGATTTAAAAAAAATTTTAACCTATCTCAATGGAAAGCTTGATTTTTTTCCTATAAGATATGTAAAAATTAGAGTGGATCTCTAAATACTTCTGTCAAAAATACATCTCAAATACCCGCGCGCTCTCGATTAACCAGTGGTTACTCGCGCGAGGTCGCGCTATTCGAGCGCGCGCGGGTATTTGAGATGTATTTTTGACAGAAGTATTTAGAGTTCCACTCTAATTTTTACATATCTTATAGGAAAAAAGTCAAGCTTTCCATTGAGATAGGTTAAAATTTTTTTTAAATCTCCGATTTCAAGATACAATCAAATTAACACTTTGACCTTGAATTTAAAGGTCAAATTTTTTTTTTACAAAAAAACATTTATTATCATCGAATAGCCTGTAAAAAAAGCTTTAAAAATCACTATATACATGTTAACTTTTATGCAATCTACTTAGAAATATAATTAATTAAAAAAACTACATTTTAAAAAAATTCACAATTTTAAAACTGTGTAACTCAAAAACTATTTCATGGAATTTGAAAATACTTGGTATTTACACTTCCACTAACAATGGAAACATTTTAGCAAAGTTTGAATAAATTTTATTTTTTGACCTGGACAGTTCAGAAATTTTGCCCCATATAATAAATCCATTGGAATGTTTTCGTCAGCGCAATTAGAGGTAATTATAACTTAATCGACGTATAGAATGTATAACCTCTTTATGTTATATTACAAATATTATAAATTTTATATTTGTTTATAGTCTTGAAAATGGTTGGGATCTCAACCGAAACGTTGACTTAAAATAAAAACTATCAATATTAAACCAGTACAGGCCATCAAAAGAATTATTTATATTAACTGGTTCACACTACACTATAAAAAAGTAAATCTCTCTATACTTGGGTCGAACAAATCTATCTCAAAGTAAATCGAGTTCGCTTCCTTACTAAGCCTACTAACTAGGGAGTGGTTACCATAGTTAGTTTTATGAAACGTTACCTAAAATATTAAGTAGTTTCTACTTAGCATTACCGGAGCAGAGAGTCTTATCATCGACAGCAAATAGCGACAGTTGATAATGCTATTAATTATTTTATAAAAAAAAACCATATCTGCATACAAATATCTGGATACAAGCAAGGGAGCATCAAGGGTATCTCTCAAGCTGCTATAATCATGGGTATATCTATCAAACGGTAAATTAAGCTGTCTCGCATAATTTAGACTGGTTTCTCTCTTGCATGTTGACAAGCTTTTATAGTTTTCTCTAACTTTTTGATTATAAACGGTTCACATTATATTGATTTTATATGTAAGCGAATAGTGATAGTTTCTCCTCGAAAATTTATCAAATCATCGCACCGTCTTGATCAACAATGCGGAGATGAATATTATGTATTGTCTTGACAGCTATCGGAAGGTAAATGACATGTGTAGGCACTTCCACAATCTTATATCCTGGTGGAACACTAGGAAAGAATTCGTGGATAGTGTGCACTTCTTGATTATTTATATATGCTTGAGATATAATATTGCACTGAATACGGAGAGCATTAACTTTTAAAATACATACAGGTAAATCTGATGTATGCGTCTCGTTACCTATCAATTCGCGAGGAGTGAATGCCAGGAGCGTACCGATAGAATTCGGATATTTAAGATTAATTTGATAATTTGAGAAAATGATACTACGTAATGTATTGTTATTAGGCTTAATATTTATTGTACAATCATCTTGTACGGACATTTGTATGTCTGCTTCAATATCTTTTATTTCATAACTACCTGTTGGTATAGTAATTATCTTATAATCTATATGAAATTTGTTGTTGCTTTCATTAATGTTGGGAATTGAATTAAAAGTAAATAGTTCAACAAGACCAAGTACATAATTTTTAGTTGGATTGAGTTTAATTGGTGGGAAATGTTCAGCTTCAAGAACTAAAGATGTTCCCGTTAATGTTAAAGTAAACGAATCATTCATGATGATGTCAGTTTTAACACTGATAAAGCTTACAAAATTTATATGTTCTTATACTATAGCGTAAAATTACTCTTAATATTAAGTTGTTTACATAAAAAATTTAAACACAAGTGTCCACTATAAATGTATCATAATTTTGATATCTTTCATGATTATATGTTACGAAGCTACCATCACCTATATATGTGATGAGATCAAATGGAGAAGGAAGGTTGCTAAATCTATCAAAGTACATTGTTAAATTTTTTAATTTTTTAAATGCCACCCAATCTGATCTGACACCTTCCTTATCGTCCAAATTAATAATTGTTGACTCATATTGAAAAGGCCCTTAAACTGGTAATTCATTAAGCATAAAAACAACACGAAAATGTGGTCTTTTAGAGTCTTGACATATTAACACAAATCAAAGTCAATCAGTGCACGATGAGGTAGCTTCAATACTAGTTTTTTTTCTTTCTTGATGTTAGTTTTTTCTTTGAAGTTTGTCTCTTTTTTATCTATGTTTTTTCAACTCTTTTCCCAGATTAAATGGTTTAATATGAAGACCATGTCCTTCTCTGTAGGGTTTTAAGGGGGGGGGGGGGGTAAGGTTTGTTTCGTCTAGAAAAGACCTTTTTTATGAATTTTTTTAGAAGAAATTATTACTGTGGATTTATTTTACATATTATTATATAAAAGTATGATATTTAAAGAATGTTCAAAAAATTTTTCGTTGAATTGGAGAGCTATTTATATGTAGAATAAGTGTATAAAATTTCAAAACGATCGGTTCAGTAGCTTTTTTAGTAGGCTAGTCACCGACTTTCAAAATAACAAGTTTGGGTAAATCGATTTGTTTTGTACACTGAAAAAATGAAAATATTTTGAAAAAATTGGATTTTCTTATAAAATACGTACATGTTATCATCGATGACGGGTCCATACAGTACATCACTACCATCTACGTTATCTATGGCATTTTTTTGGTCCTGTCTACGTAAAACTCTGCCTTCTTTGGTCTCGCGAGCTAAAAAGGCGCACAAAACTAAGTTAGAGATACGGTCATTCAACTGACTGTAACTTCGTTAGTATATGCTCCGACCGACTAAAAAATTTAATACAATATTCTTCAGAATTTCTTCAATAGTTCTGTTATGTCGGTGAGCTTCTGCAAGTTGTTCTTTAGCTGTTTTAGCATCGTTGACAGCTTTTGCTTCACCAGCAAGAGCACCAATTGCGCTGAGTCTGCAAATATTGGAATTAATGGTAAAAACCACCAACTTTTATAGATACCGGAAGAATTCGAGGTGATAAAATTTTAGATTTACTACCAGCACTTTTAATTGCTTTGCGCGCACCAATCATTTCAGCTTGAATAGATTCTTCAGCATTATTGATAGGAATCATACTCTTTTTGGCAGCATCAACGATTCTTCGTAGCGCTAGGTTCTTTTTGCATTTCCTCTTGTTTAATTTCCTTCGCACCCCCATACCTAATGTTGATTTAACCTTTATTGTTCCAGATATAGCTAAAGCAGCTGCTCTTTCATTAATAGTAGAATCTTTAGCTAAAACACGTTGCCACGCTTTTACAGCTATTACTTTATGTGCAGCGTTTCTTGCGTTTATATTTTCACGCTTTTGCGAATAAGCAATGTCGTGTTCTTTACAAGCGGTGTCTAATGGATTAACACCTTGATCACCACGAGCTAATGTTAAAAAAAATTAGTAAATGTAAAAGATAAGACTATAAAAAACATCAAGCTTGAAAAGATAAATAAAGAGAAGGATAACGATTTCTCTGTTTCAACTGCTTTTGATGATGATTCAACTTTATTGAATTCAACGTTACTCGATGCGACTATACTTGATTCAACTTCACATCATGAAAATGATGATAATTATGAAAAATTGACAAATACATTTATTTTATTGTTAAATAAAAATAGGAAAAGTTACTTATTGTTAGATATTGTTTATGGAGTGCGTAAGCTTCCTAATTGTTCATTCGTAATTGGTGATACACCTATTATCTTTAAAGGTTCAAATATTAAAATTGGTGGGAAGAAAATGCTCATCGAAAAAATTTAAGTCTAAATAAATCCATCTTAACTTCAAAAAATTTCAAATACACCAGTATAATTTCAAAGCTATTCAATAATACTCCGAAAAAGGTGGAGGTTCTTTAAAGAAAAAATTATCTAAATTCATGATAGCATTGAGACAATTTAAACCAGACTATATCTATTGAGATGATCCAAATAAACTTTTTGATCGTTTACGACTCCTTATAGCATCACAGCAAGCTGGTAATCCAAGTCATAACAATAAAATTACACTAGAACTCCTATCGAGCGGATAGCTCGGGTGAGTGTCCGCTCGATATAGAAGGTCACCTTGACGTGTTAAATGAATGGAGCTAAACTTCTTCCTTCTCCCCTCGTCCCGTGAATTGCCTACTGTTTCCGCTCGATAGGAGTCCGCTCGATTGTAGTTCTAGTGTATGTAAGCTATACATTTTTCTCCGCAAGCCAACACATTTCTTTTCATATTTGCGCAACATATAATTATAATGAAAGTCGTAGATTAATGTTTTCGAAATGTCTAATACACTGAGACCTACGTAGAGTGGTTAGTTCATGAAAACTTCGACTTTTTTTAATTCCACAGCAACCAAGTTTTTATTAAAAATTGCTCTGCTGTGGAAATTGGGTTTTGCGATTAAGGCTTCAGCTACCTTCTCACTTTGTCACGAGTTTTATATCAACATGATTTCTCACGTTCTTAAATGTTTTACCGTATACCGCGTTGTTAAATTAATTTAAATAAGTTTTTCTCAAAATCCTTATTGGCATTTGTTTTCTGTTGTGTATTAAAATCAATGTAGTCTTTTAGACATGTAGACTGTTTAAATTTTAAAACGCGATAATAATGGTAGATCATTTAGGTAGAAGAGTAGTGAGGAGTTTCTCTTCCTTAGATACTGGTGGCTTCGAGTGTTCTAGGCAAAACGGAAAATCACTATATTTTTCATGTAATTCATCCAGGTAATCTAAATCAACTTTTAAGATGTAGCCGATTGGCGCATCATCTTCTACAGTAATGTCAAAACTATTGTCAATATTTTCTACCCACTCGAAACCACCAAAAGGAAGCGCTTGTACCATAGCCTATCCATACAAATTATTTGCTTTCAAGTACACGATGTAAGATGTCTTCTCACTTTCATTGAACTTTTCCATATATGGATTATTAGCCTTAGCGTATTGATTTGTGCATTGGCTTACTCGACCTCTTATTCGGCGTTCAACAAACATTACCATATCAATGTCAGTGAGCAGTTCTAATCTTACCTTCGTATACTTTAGCATTGCATCCCAAGTCAAGCCAAGTGTAGAGTAATAATGCGCTGAATCAAGTTCATAAGCAGTCAAACACTGATTTCTAAAGTTCTCACTCACATCAGCAAGCAAAAACACATCAGTTTTCATATACAAGTATACCTAATCACCAAGATTTTGACAATTGAATTCTTTCCACACTTTTTGTGCATGCAAATAATCTTCATCAGATATACTAGAATCATTTAAAGTAGAGGACACTAGGGCTAAACCTGACGGATTTAGTCTTTTGCAAAAAAAATAAATATATGAAGACATATTTTTTGACAAGGTGTAATATACCATTTTAAAGCTTGTTCCTTCAACTAAAAAATATAGTTGTTCCATTTAAAAAATAATAGATAGTTTTTTTGGTAAATCGCTTTGAATATGACCACCTGGAAAACGAAAATCGCAAAAATGGTGGGGTTGAACCGGACACCCTATGGGGCTAAGTCGGACACTTCAAATTTAGCCAAGGTTGAACAACAAATATGCAATTTTTTAATTTAAAAATTCACTAAGATTCTTTACTGAGACATATTTAATTAAAAAATATATTATTCTCTTAGACATATTATTAAAATAAATGACTGATAGTAACTGTATGAAAAATGGCAGTAAAAAAAAATGTCAAAAAAGTCTAAAAAAGATTAATTCTTATTTTAAGACTCATTATTTGAATGTAAGATTTTCTATTTTCTAAAAAATTATATTATTAGTGGTTCACAGAAAATCACTGTGAGTTTTACGTCAAAATTAATATAGCAATTCTGATTCGTCCAGTTTTGCCCCACCCGGTCATCTCATAATAAAGGCGCAATATTTTTGTTCTTTTTTAAGTATTTGAAAAAACATTTTTTTAACTAAATTCTATATGCCTTAAGATGGGTGATTTTTCTGAAAGTGCCTTTTTTGAATATTTTCTTATTTTGATTAATTTTGTACAATCTGTTCATTACTACTTGTTGTCAATTTTTATAGTTAAAAGTTACCCTTTACTCAGTACTTTAAAAATTGTTTTATGCATTTTGGTTCATCCGAATTCATATCAGAGCTGTGTCAAGTGAAAAAAGCTTCGGAGATGAAGTGTCGCCAAAAAGGCTTCGGAGATGAATGCAATTTAGCTCGTACGCAGAAACGGCTTAATGAAATTGCTTATGGATTTTTATTAATACTAAGAAGAGGCTTAATTTTGACTGGGGAAGTTGACAATAAATAATATTGTGTAGATTTTGCCTAATTAATAAAACACGTAAAACCGGTCAAAAGAGGCACTTTCAGAAAAATCACCCAGATATAAAAAACAGTTAGCAAATAATAAATATACTTTATTTAAAGTGTAAAAAACCCAAAAAGTATAATATATATATTTGACTTGTCCGGTTTAGCCCCATGTCCGGTTTAGCCCTACTGTCCCCTACTGTAAAATGTATCTTTTGACGGTAATTGTGTTTCGTCAAGTTTTTCCTTCTAGTCAAAATACTTATAAGGAAAAATTTCTTTGCGCGTTTGTAATTCAATTTTGTCATTACTTAAGCTTAAAAAAACTGATTTTACAATCTTTTACTCATCAAGATAAGATGATAACTTGTCCAATAATGATAACATAAATTTAAAAGAATCAATGAATCGAAATTTAATAAAACTATCCTTTACATTCTTAGTAAAGCTCGTGTACTTTTCTTTCTTTATTGGAAGCAGATCAACTATACCATCAAATTCAGTTGCAATAGCTTCAATAATTAAATGGGCACCATAGACACAGAGGTTATGGAAAACAACAGGTATGGTTGGCGAATCGTAATAATTAATATTACAATCTTGATGCGTGGCACCCCTATACTTCCCTCCGAGTTTGCTCGCCGCAGCCAAGGTTCTTATGATATATTCACTTATACTGGAAAACTAGATTATAGACCTTAAATTTACTTTGCTTCATTTCTACTGTCGCTTTGGAATAGGTATAGTCAGTAAAACTCTCAGGATTTCTATTAGTAAGAAATAACAAAATAATAAAATGTACAAAAAAAATAATATAATAAATTTAATTCTAAACGAATATAAAGCAAATGAAAAGAATTTAACAATAAAATATATAATAAATAAAATAACAATAAATGGTGCTAAAAGAGCCGGTGTAAAATAACAATAAAAGAAATCGTCTTTCTGGTTAGGTTACTCCAGGACTTCGTCCTGCCAGTACTCATTTAAACTCTGTATTTTCGGAATCTATAGACAGATCAATAAAAAATAATGTAGATTACATAATAAAAAACAAACAATATAATTCATCTAGAATTATCCGGAATATTCGGTCGCGGATTGAATCGGTAAAACTCCGTCTCCATTACAATATAATTTACGGACGAACGGCTAAAGAATATTGTCGCCGTCATTCTTTGTGATGTTAAAATAAAATCGGCCATCTAAACACGCATTGTCAATTCGCAGATACGTAAACTGAAATTAATTATCAGGTTAGAAAATAAATAAATTCATTTTTTTTACGTTAATTACGCGTTTCAGTCCGGTAAAAAATAATTAAATCTGAGCACGTAATTTCAGGTGCGCGGTAAATTTATCTGGAGAACAGTTAAACAAACGCGGCTGTTCACCTGGCATAGTCTGTTCTCCACTGACGTAGCACAGGGGAAGCCTATGCGACAATCTACGTCTATGATACGTCACGGAAGATTTAAAATTGTTTCGAATACTTTCCTACATCATAAGTGTTTTTACAATGTTCTCGAACGTCCTGACCATTCGTGGTGGACCACGACTATGATCAATAAATTCGTCACGGAGTAAATTACTCCAGTCAGGATTCCTTAGTCTCTAGGTTTTAGATGTCCAGAATTTTATCGAGCCGGAGATTCCACGGTGAACCGTGACAAATCTCAGGACGATCCTGGCTAGAGGAAAGTAAAAGTTTGTTTTTTAGATTTCCATTGGAGGACCAATGCCAAATCTCCAGAATGTTCTCCAGGTACCATTCTGAAAGGACAAAGACAATGGTATCTGGAGGAGTCAGAGGGGTTTTTCCCAAGATGTTCCTCGGTTCGCTCCTTGGAGCTGCCCGATCTACAGGCATGCAGGTCGATATATTGACGCGTCTCGCTCTGAAGCTGCACGATCATACTACTTAGCACCATAGAATTTAGATTTAGAGAATCATGCTTGTTTAAAGCTATTTCTATATAATTTCACAGGCCGACAAAATATTGAACCAAGAACCAAACTATTATTTTCCAAAGGTTTTTGACGCGCTAAATTCGAATCTGACCTCAGAATAGCCCCATCACCTCAGGTTTTAGAGATATCTTAACCTAAAAGTGCAAAAATCACGTTTTTCTGATAGATTGAAGGTCTTATAACATCAAGAGGAAATTTCTTTTCAAAAGGATAGTAATTGTTTTTTAAAGTATTACTCTTGACCTTTAAAATTCACTTTTAAAACCTTTTAATAGTATATTAGGCAACAAGGGCTTAAAGGCAGCCATTTGTTTACGCTGATGTTTAAGTTAAACAAATTTAAGTCGAAGGCGAAACCCTCGACTGCCACTCGTACACAAACATCATTGTAAACAAATTGGACTGACTTTAAACCCGTGTTGCTTACGATACTTTTTATTCCAAAGGCACAAAAGAGGTGCTTTTAAATGCTTGTAGGTTAGGGTCGAAATGCGTTCGTTTCTTTGACCGTATGAAAATGGCGTCCATTTTTTCCCTAAGGTAAAAAAATGCATGGATCAGCAGTTCATTTTTTCCCTAGGGAAAAAATGCATGGATCAGCTGTTCATTTTTTCCCTAGGGAAAAAATGGACGCCATTTTCACACGGCCGCACAAATGAATGCGTTTAGACCCTGCCTACAGGCATCTAAAACCGCCATATTTGTGCCTGTGGGATAAAAAATATCTTAATTCGTCTCTGAGTAAAGGCCTGTTAAATTTACTGAGTTTGGCAAATTTCACGACATTGAGTAACTGAGTATTATATAGAGTAAATTCGAAAATAGAGAAGAATATGAGTACATACACTTAAATTTCCAACGGCCTATTAGATTTTAGGTTTCGGAGATTACGTACTTGAAAATAGAAATTCAAAATTCAAAATGGCGGATCTAACATGACTTCTTTAGGAAATGACCCAACTGGTTTAAAATCTGTTATTTGAGGGTTTTCAGAGTCGCTAAAAACGATTCTGAAACTACATTATCTCAACATTACAAAATTCAAAATGTCAAATCCAATATGGCGGTCGTCTTTTACAACAAACGACTCGATTTGCTAAGAAATGGTTATTTAGAGGTGTTTTGGGTTGCAAAAAGTGAACTTAACATCATATCGTATCAAATATAGTGTGCACACTAATAACCAGTTTGTTAACGCACTCCCCTATTGAAAATTCCCATGTGGGATCCCATGCAGAATCTTACACAGTATTCCATATAGGATCCCATATGGGATCCCATATAGAATCTTATACATCAACAGATAGGATTTTTCCTATCTGTTGCCAGGTAGGTGAATATATGGGATGCTATGTAGGATTCTGCAGTGGATCCAACATGGGAATTCCACGGAGGATTCTGTACAGGTTCCTATATGGGTACCTACATATCATGCCATATAGGTTTCTATTTTGGATCCTATGTAGTATACCATGTACCGCCTATTTGTATTATTCTATATGGTGTAATACGTAGGATCCCATATGGGATCCTGTATAGGGCTGCCCATATGGAAGTTATCTATGAGACTAGGAACATGGCATCCTACATAGGATCCTATATAGAACCCTATGTGGGATGAGAGGTAGGATACTGCATTGGATCCTGTACGGGATTCTATATAGAATCCTATATAGGAGGATATGTTGGATAATATGCAGGATCCTATATAAGGTCCTATATGGAAGCTGACATAGAATCCTATATGGGATAATACGTAGGATCCCATATGGGATTCTGTATAGGGCTGCTCATATGGGAATTATCTATGCGAGGCGGTACATGGTATCCTACATAGGATCTTATATAGGAACCTATGTGGAATGAGATGTAGGATAATGCATAGGATCCTGTACGGGATCCTATATAGAATCCTATATAGGCGGATATGTTGGATAATACATAGGATACTATATGGGACCCAGTATAGGACTGTCCATAAGGGTTCTATGCGAGGCGGTACATGATATCCGACATAGGATCCTACATAGAAACCTATATGGGATGATATGTGGGTACCCATATAGGATCCTGTACAGAATTCCTACCTACATGTCGCCTACCTGGCAACAGACAGGAAAAATCCTATCTGTTGATATATAAGATCCCATATGGGATCCTATATGGAATACTGTGTAGGATTCTGCATGGGATCCCACATAGGGATTTTCAATAGAGATGGACGTTGACACACTAGTTATTAGTGTGCACACTATATTTGATACGATATAATGTTAAGTTCACTTTTTGCAACCCAAAAAACCCTCAAATAACCATTTTTTTTGCAAATTGAGTTTATTGTTGTAAAAGACGACCGACATATTAGATTTGACATTTTGAATTTTGTAATGTTGTGATAATGTAGTTTCAGAATTGTTTTTAACGACTCTTAAAACCTCCAAATAACAAATTTTAAGCCAGTTGGGTCTTTTTCTAAGGAAGTCAATTGACGTGTTAGATCCGCCACTTTGAATTTTGCAATTCTATTTTCAAGTATTAATCTCCGACACCTAAAATCTAATAAGCCGTTGGAAATTCAAGTGTATGTACTCATATTCTTTTCTATTTTCGAATTTACTCTTTATAATACTCAGTTACTCAATGTCGTGAAATTTGCCAAACTCAGTAAATTGCACAGACCTTTACTCAGAGACGAATTAAGATATTGTAAGTTTCAAAAGTGCATGTTAAAGGTCAAGAGTAGTACTTTTAGAAACAATTGCTATCCTTTTGAAAAGAAATTTCCTATCTATGTTATAAGACCTTCAATCTAGCAAAAAAACATAATTTTCGCACTTTTAGGTTAAAATATCTCTAAAACCTGAGTTGATGGGGCTATTCTGAGGTCAAATTCGAATTCAGCTCGTAAAAAGCCTTCGGAAAATCATAGTCAAGTTCTTGGTGCGGAAGTCAAGTTTAACTTTGTCGGCCTGTATAATTTTCAACAGTTTTTAATATACAATTATTTCCTTTAAATTTTATAAATATTCTTTAATTTTTTGGATATTTTGTTCTGATGTCGATTATTCTCGATAGATTAAAAAATTTTCTATCGATTGTCAATTATTTTCCTTATTTCTAAATTATTTTCCTTATTATTTATTTATTTTAGTCACTTGTGTTTATCTTTCATATACACTTTGCGACAATTTTTAGGTCATTAAAATCAAACCGCATCGGACCATTTTTTTCTGAAAGTATACCTATCTAATAGTAAAACCCTCACTGGGTTTGTAAAAGTTAGCTCGAATTTTATTTTTATGGCAGTTTGTATTTTTTAAGCTTCAAGCTATTTTGGGACCTAAAAATATACTCAAATTTTGACTTATAAATCGATTTTTTTTCGATTGTATTCGATTTTGATCTTCATAATTCTTTGTAGAAATATTGTTAATGTACAAATTATCCTATTTTTAAACAACCTATAGGTATTTAAAAAAATCGGGCAAGTACGAGTTACACTCGTACCAAGTCGAAGGGTTCCGTACCGCTCTAATTTTTTTCAATTATATGAGGCAGAGATTTAAAATTTTCCACCAAGAAATCATTTTTAAAAATATTTTTTATTATTCATTAAATATAACTTTATTGGTACAAGTTTTTAGCACTATAAGCCAAAAATTTTGCAGCTGAAGGGTCAGGGCCATTTTTAGGGTTTCGTGGTTCGAGACCGAAACCCTTATAGTGAGACTTTGTCGTCTGTCCGCCCGTCCTTCGTTCACAGCCAATAGCTGTCAATTTGAGGTTATGTGCGAGAGAGTGGGATATAGTGAAATAAAGAGACAGAAACATCCGAATGGTTCCGGAAACACCCAAATGGTTATACAGAAACACCCGAATGATTCCAGAAATACCCGAATCAATCCGGAAACACCCGAATGGTTACGGAAACACCCGAATGATTCCGGAAACATTCGAATGGTTACGGAAACACCCGAATGATTCCGGAAACACCCGAATGGTTACAGAAACACCCGAATGGTTACGGAAACACTCGAATGGCTACGGAAACACCAGAATAGTTACGGAAACACCCGGATAATTCCAGAAACACCCGAATGGTTCCGGAAACAGCCGAATGGTTTTAGCAACACCCGAATGGTTACGGAAACATTTGAATAGTTACGGAAACATTTGAATGGTTACGGAAACACCTGAATGGTTACGGAAACACCTGAATGGTTCTGGAAACATAATATATTTTACAAGAGAAACAGAATTAGAGACTGAGAAAGAGAGACTAGTTTTTTACAATTTTTCTGGTTGTTTGTGAGAGGGAGGTTAGTAGGGATTAAGAGAAAGCCACGAAACCCTCAATTGTAGGGGCATTGCGCCTGCTTTTTGAACTGTTTATTTAAATATGTTTTTCAAAAATAAGGAGTTAACCAATTATTATTCAAACTTTTTTTTAAAAAAACACGAATTTTGGATAGTACATTCAATGAAGACGAACATTAACCCTCTGCCTACGATACAAAATCCCCACTTTGGTGTCTAACCACGTGATCGTTTCATGGACACGAAAGATGCATGTGTTGGCAGCCGAGTTTCAGGATCGTAATCATAACAAAAGAACAAGATCTTTGTGCAAAGAAAGATTTGTAAATTAATTATAGAGAAATTATATTAAATTAGGTAAAAGATTATTTATTGGATTTCATTTCAAAATTATATTGAAGTTTAACCTGAAAATTATGCGCAAACAAGGCTTAAGTTTAATAAAAAGTCGTCATGTGTAACATAACCTTAAAAGTGAAATGTCAAAACTGATAGTAACAACTATTTACCTAAAATTTAAATAATCAGTAATTATATTGCTTTATAAACATAAATAATTAAAAGCTATAGATTTTTAAAAAATAATAACCTCAGAACTCTCCAGAATTCTCGTATAATTGTTGAACCTATTTTAAAAAATTTACTGAGACGGGGCACCTGCGCCCCTTAATAAAACTTTTGGAATACGATCCTGATCTGTTTAAATGAATTCAAATCGAACTAATATTTTAATCTTTATGTAAATGAGTGCTGTCATTGATTAGTCTCCTTCCATAAGCCCAAATAGACGATTTTAGACGATAACGGTCATTTGAGTAGGCACAGGGTTAACAAACTTCTATATATTTTTCCCGTAATCTACACGTAAATCTACATACATGTACCAAATTGCAGCATCCTTAGTCAAATAGTTTGGAAGATTAGGGGGAGGAACATGGTCATTTTTTCGAATTTTTGTTAAAAAAAATCGTACTTTTTGGCTAGTAAACACTATGAAGACCGCATTTAGGAAAGTTCTCTATAATTTTGCTGTAATCTACATGTAAATCTACATATGTGTACCAAATTGCAGCATCCTAAGTCAAATAGTTTGGAAAATTAGGGGGGGAGATATGGTCATTTTTTCAAATTTTTTTTCAAAAAAGCGTACTTTTTGGCTAGTATACACTATGAAGACGGCATTAACGAAAGTTCTCTATAATTTTTCTGTAATCTACACGTAAATCTGCATATGTGTACGAAATTGCAGCATCCTAAGTCAAATAGTTTGGAAGTTTAGGGGGGGGACATGGTCTTTTTTTGCATTTTAGGGCAAAAAAAGTGGTTTTTGCTGGATTTCGGCATGTTCAAGAGCTCGAATCGCGTTTACCATATCATTTTCATAAATCCAAGGTAAAATTACATATGTGTACCAAATTGGAAGTCTCTAGCTCATATAGTTTAGAAGTTAGAGGGGTTGCGAAAACGGACACACATAGTGATTTTAATAGGGTTCCGTTTAACGATACGGAACCCTAAAAAAGACAACTTTTTATATTAAATTTTCGAAAAATGTCAATTTTTAAAGTTTTTCACTCTTATTTTGGAAATATAAAAAAAATTGTTATTTCTTCTAGGAAAAATGTAATAAAATATACTCGAAAAAATAGTTCATAAAATACAAACAATAATGTAAACTTATAGTTTGCTAATTTAATTTAAAAAAATGTTTTCATATGAAATTTACCCAAAAATTGAATTTTTCATAATCTACACTGAATTTTATGCAAAAACTTTTGTAAAATGTATCACGGAAAAGATTGAACAGTTGAAAGAGTCATAAAAAAATGTTATGGCAGAGGCATTATACTAGTGTATTTCTACTAAGAATACAACTAGTGTGTTTTTCTTCGCTGACACTAAAAATCGGTATAAAGTTGACATTATTAATTTTTCCGTATTTTAAAGTCGAAAAAACTCTTTGCAAAGATTGATGTTATAATAAATGCAATTATGTTTTCCATTAATTTTTGTATTTTCACTATCTTTCAATCCACTGCATTTTATTTTGAATTTTAACACTTTCCTTAAGGCCAGGTTCCTCCAAACAATTTTCAAAAAGTCTAAAAATTTTTCCCCCCGTAAATTGCTAGAATATACTCTTAGAAATAATATAGAATTAGTCTCGAAGGTCCGCACGAATGAGAAGCAGATATACAATAGGGGAGAGCGATGCGCGATAAGCGGTAAATTCAGAGGCATCTAAAAGATTACAGGACTGCAGCAAGAAATGCAAAAATTCTTGAAAATGACACCTATGACGACCAGGAAGAAGTTGTGTACGCAGCCGGATTGGATACATGTGTAAAATCCACTTTTTTACGATTTTTCACGAACAAAAACTTTAATCGCCTTTTTCTCGAAACCACGTTTTTCTCGGAACAACGTTTTTTGAACTGGGTGTCACTCTTATTTAGAAACTATTGCACTTATCAACATGAAACAAACGTCATTTTACTCTTCAAATGTCTCTCTATGGTGAGAAATAGAACAAAAAATATTCATCATCATTTAAAAAAGTTATAAACAATTAAAAGTGAAAAAAAAGGTTTAAAAATTGAAAAGTCCGCCATTGTTTTTTTTTTTTGGTGAAAATTTTTTATTCTAGTTCACACATAGTTCTGTATGACATAGCCAATGTCATACAGAATAAGAAACCATTTTGATTTTTGCTTTCAATTGAATGGATCCAGAGATATCGTGACACCCACCAACGAAAGGGATTTTTTTGAACAGCCATTTTCGGTGCCGCCATTTTGAAAAAAAAAATTAATTTTTTTCAATTAGTATTTTTATGTGTCTTTCTATATGAAACAAGTTTCATTCAAAAATTTTTTTTGTAATATCAGTAAAATAAGATTGAAAAAACGCGTTTTTTAGAGGAACCTGGCCTTAAGAATTATTCTTGGCGCCTATTAAAGATTAAATATATTCTTCCTGTAAGAATATTATATTCTTATTTTAGGAATATTTTTTTAAAATAAGAAGCTGATTCTTAAATTAATAAGTTTATGATTAAATTAAGAAGGATTTTCTTTAGGACATAAGAAAATATTATTAACTAGCTTTCGAGCCCGCCTTCGGCGGGCACGGAATCTAATAGCGTGCCATCATTTTTTTTTTTTACAAAAAGTATTTTCTGACAGAAAGAATTTTTTTACAGATACTATTTTCTGACAAAAATGATTTTCTGACAGAAAGTATTTTTTGCCAATAAGTATTTTCTGACAGAAATTATTTAAAAAAGGATTTTCTAAAAGCAACATAGTTCTCTTCCAAAAATTATTAAATTCTAATATATTTTATTGGATAAACTTCCCATTAGCACATACCCGAACAGCACCGGATGTTCCAGCAATATTGGCAAGGTTGGGGCACAGCATTTTTACTTTGAATCAACCTTCCCAAGTTGTTGATCTGATAAAAATACGCATGTCATGTTGTAAAATTTTTTTCCATAAAAATAAATATTTTTCGAGAAAAACCTAGAACCAAATTAGCCTGAATCCCATTCAGCCTAAAACCATCTTACCGAAAATGCATTCAGCCTAATCCCATTTACCCTAAATTGTATTAAGCCTACATCCCCTTTAACCTAAAACGCATTTAGCAAGAAACCCATTTAACCTAAAATGCATTCAGCCTAAATCCCACTTAATCTAAAATGCATTCAGTCTAAAATCCATTTAACTTTAATCCCATTAAACCTAAAATCCATACATCCTAAATCCCATTTAACCTAAAATGCATTCACAGATTAAAACCCATTTATCCTAAAATGCATTTAGCCTAAATCCCATTTATCCCCAAAAGCATTTATCCTACATCTCATTTAACCTAAAATGGATTCAGTATAAATCCCATTTAACCTAAATTTTATTTAACCTGAATACCATTTAACCTAACTCTTATTTAAACTAATTCCTATTTAACTTCAATTGTATTCAACCTATATCCCTTTTAACCTCATATGCATTCATCCTCAATCTCATTTAACCTAACATGCAACCATCATAAACCCCATTTAACCTAAAATGCAATCAGCCTAAATCCCATCTAAACAAAAATGCTTTTATTCTAAAACCCTTTTAACCTAAAATGCATTTAGCCCAAATTCTATTTAATCTCCAATGCATTCATCCTGAATCCCATTTAACCTTAATCCCATTAAACTTAAATCCCATTTAACCTTAAATGCATTCAACCTACATCCCATATAACCTTAAATGCATTCAGCCTAAATCCAATTTGACCTAAAATGCAATCAGCCTAAATTCTGTTTTACCTAAAATGCATATAGCTTAAAAAAATTTGGCCTAAATCCCATTGAACGAAATTTATAATGTAAAATTTAGGCTAAACGGGATTTAGGACAAATAATTTTAAGCTGAATGCCTTTTTGGATTTAATGGGTCATAATCTGAATGCATTTTAGGTTGAATGAGATTTAGGCTAAATGGGATTTAGGCTTAATGCATTTTAGGTTTAATGGGTTTTAGACTAAATAAAAATTAGGTTAAATAAGATTTATTATGTTTAATGGGGTTTAGGCAGAATGCTTTTTAGGTTAAATGGGATTTAGGTTAAATAGGATTTAAATTTAATCTATTAGATTTTCTGGTTTTAATTTTTTTGACCCAAAAAATTCAGATTTAACATTTTTTTTGCATTGTGTCATCTAAAATTATTTTTATTAATGTATTTCTTTAAATTTATTGCAATATGTGTTGTAAGGAACATAACAAAATTAATGCAAAAAGATTAAAAGCCATCTAACACAAAGTCAGTAATATAAAAAAAAATATAGGTTTTTCAATTTTTTTGATCCAGAAACCAATTTTATACTTATATATCTCAGTTATACGATATTTTTTGTCAAATTATTCTAAAATATGACGAAATAACAGGTAATACTCAATTATAGAAAGTTTATCAGCAGTTCATAAAAAATGCATAATTTAAAAATTTTCGATTTTTTGAATTTTTTGAAAAAATGTATATCTTCCTTTCTTATCAATATTTTTTAAGTCTGTAAGTTTATAAACCTAACTTGGGTCAAGGCCTAACACTCTGCCAAATTTGGTTTCAAACGGTTCAGCTGTTTCTAAGTGATGCGCGAACAAAGGTTCTATGACATACATACATACATACATACATACATACATACATACATACATACATACATACAGAAATGAAATTTTTTATAGGTATATTTGAATTCCTTGATGCTTAAAACGAAAAATTATGCATGAAATTTAAAGTTCTAAGCAATGTACAGACAAAACTCTGATTTTATTAATATAGATAGATAGATTATTAATTTAAGAATAGCTTCTTCTCTTAAAAACATTCTTATTATTTTAAGAATATTATTGTTAGATTTAAGCGCCCACTCCCATTTCCTTTGTTACGGTCCTGACACTTGCTACGCGCGCATGGCGCTGCGCCGACTCTGTTCAGTCTTCGCCAAGAGAGCGACGTGTGAACACAAAACTTTAGAGAATAAACCTCGTTTTTTATTAGGGACATAAAGTGCTTTATTTGATCCTATAAACCTTCAGGTTATCGGCCCACCCACGCGTTCCAGTGCGCGAGTGCCCAGTGAATTCTAATAAAAGAAAACTAAAGATGAGTGACGAAACAAATTCTGTTGAAGGAGATACAAAGACGAGAGGAGACGAGTTAGGCCACATTAATGGTAAGTTGGCCTTTTTCTTTCTTTCCGAGAATGTGTATCGAAAAAATACTAAGTGCACTCGGTGAACAGCAAGAGACGCGAAATACTGTAGAAAGATTAGTTTAAAAATACCGATTTGCAAAATCTCAAGACGACGCGCAACGCGCAACAGGTTAACCTTAAAAAGAAAGGAAATAAGATGCGAAAACAACTTTGATCATTAATAAATGAATAGATAATTTATTCGTTTTTAAATTGAGTATAGAAATGTAATTAAGAAGTGTTTAAAAATAGTAAAATTCGCTTTCCGAAAAACATGTGCGAAAGGGGAGTCCGCACGGAGAGTGGAATAACGCCATGACGCCGGGTTTCAAAAGGCCGGAATGCAGAGAGACGCGTATATATGTAAAGAAGTGGTAAAACAAAGAGACGCGCATATACTTTTAGACGCGGGAAAATAGCGATGTCCACATTAAAACTAAAGTATTGGAACGTTTCACTATTTAAAATTACCGCGTGAGAAGATGTGTTATTTCGAATTAGTAAAATTATAATTTAAGAAAAGTAATTAAAATTTACTAGTAAATATACTGGTTAAGAAATATAATCGATATTTAAACTTACTTTTAATAAAAAAAAATAATAATAATAATATGCCAGTTATCTTGATAAATTTTAATGGTGTGGTATGTTGGGATTAATGATATAAATTATTCTATACAGGAAAATGGATGATCCTAACTGATCAATGGGATGCTCTCGAATCCTGGTATGATGAAAAACTCATCAACTACTCTCCCACTACCATGCCTAAATGCATACCAGAGCCTAATGATGGCGACGAAGATAAGATGAGCGTAAACCAAGATGAGAATACAGAAATGAGAAGTAATGAGAAAGAAGAGACTGAGGCGAACAAAGATGAGATTAATGAAAAAGAAGATGCGGATGAGATAAGACAAGATGAGATAAGACAAGATGAGATGGTTCATTCGAAAGTGGAATAAATAAAGGTAAACCTACAATAACTAATGTTGAAAAAGTTAAAATTGATCCCCAAAAGCTAAATCAAACTTTAAATAAAAATTTAACTAATTCTAAAAATAAAAATACTAATTCAAATGATTTTTCAGCGATATCTAGGATAGACTCTCAAGAGGCCAAGTTAAAACAACTGGTCTCATCAATTGATAAATTCTGTTTGGCAAATACAAACGCCTTTAATGGGCTTACACAGGTCATGACAGAAATTAAAACCGAGATGAGCAGTATTAAAGCGGAAATCCAAGAGTTTAAAAATTTAGATCTTAAACAAGGAAAATTAGAACAAGCTTTCTTGGATATCCGCAAGAACTATAATACTGAACTTTCGACTGTTAAAGAGACTATTAAAGAACTGTCACAATCTTGTGACAATATGAAAAGCCAGTTGAGTCGAGAAAATAAAGTCGAACCTGTTAACAATCAAATAAATAAGATGCGTATTGTAGATGAAAAGCTTAATAGTAATAATGTTGACAATACAAAAGCAAATTCGAATTTAAAAACTGAAATGATTAATTTACTTAAAGATGAGGCTGTGAATAGCTTTAAAGACTCCGTGATTAAAAATGCAAAAGAAACTTTAAAATTAGAGATTATAAATAAAAATATGGGAATCAAAAGAAATTACAAATTAACAAATAACGTAAAGTTTGAACATTTTTATGATTACTTTTCGTCGGAACTGAGAGCGTGTGACCTTCTGCATATTGTAGAAAATGAAATGGAAACTAATATTAAAGATGAGAATGTTTTACGGGAACAGGGATTTAAGGTTCGTGATATCCTAATAAATCATTTGGACCAGAATTATCATGCTAAGGTCATGCACTTTCAGAATCCGATTGAGATAATAAATAAATTAAAAGAAATTAAGAGATGCGAGGTTAAAATTCACACACAGTTCGTAAACAGATTTACAATATGCAATACATTATCGGCAAATCGACAGCAGTAGAGTTTTGCGAAAAATTCGAAGAAACTATTAGGAATTTTGAAAATTCTCCTGGCGCGTTACCTTTATCTGAAGATGAGAAAAGAGACGCGTTTTACAATGCCGTAATGGTTTCCGTACCAACTATTCAAACTGTAGAATTTATATCTAAAAATACTAAAGGCAAAAGTGTTAATTATGACGAGCTAAAATTACTTGTATTACAGGACGAGGCTAATAACAGAAATTTAAACAATGAAAAAAGAGAGATGCGATCGGCTTTCACAGCCAAGAAAGATAATGTCAGGTGCTATGGCTGCCATGCATCAGGACACATCGGAGCTAATTGCCCCAATAAAGGTCGAGATATTCTCTGCTATAAGTGCAACCGCTTTGGACATATAGCTACCGAATGTAAGGATAGACCTTCGTCTTCGGACGATAATTCCAAAGGACGAGGTTTTGGAAGAAACTATTCCAGATTCGGTAAGTCGAACTCAAATTATTCTCGCGATGGGTCAGACAATTTAAGACGAGGTACGAAAAGAAAAATAAATAATGAATCTGAGAATTCACCCAAGCGAGGTAGAGGTGCATTTAGTGGTAGAGGTAGACCGAGAGGTAGTTATCAACGAACCTACAATCGAACTAAAGTCTATGAAAATAGAAATCAAATCAAAACTTTTCAAAATAATGGCGAAAAACAACCAGAAAAGAAATATAATAATAAAGGTAAGACAATAAATCCAGAATGTATGAATGTTGATAAAGATGTGTTTGATATAGTATATAATAATTATTGTACTAACAGTAATAAAGATGAGGTGATCGTAGAATTTTTGGCTGACTCGGGAGCAACAGAACATTTGACGAATTCCAAAATTATATTTAAAAATTTAGATGAGAACGATTTGGGTATTATCAAGTGTGCAAATAAAGATAGCACAGCTGATTTGAGAACGGAGGGAGTTGGTAATGTTGAAGTAAAATTAAGAGACGGGAAAATTTTGGAATTTGACAAAGTTATTTTTGCTGAAGCTTTGAAAGAGAATCTTTTATCTTTACGTAAATTCGTAGACCTAGGTTTAAGCGTGTACTTAGATAACGAGAAAATTGACATTTTTGATCCTGATTCTGATGAAGCATTTCTATCCGGCATTTATAAAAAGCCATATTGGATCTTTGAACTGGAAATTAATAAGAATAACAGTAAAGACGCAAATCAAAACAAAATTGAACTTAGAAGACTGTTTGCAAATCTGGCTGAAAAAGAATCAATAGTCAGAAAATATATTACAAGAAGTGTTACAGCTAATGAGAAATCATTGGAAAACAATAAAGATGAGCAGATGGACGTAAAATTAGATGAGTGTATAAAAATGATTGTAGATGAGAAAATAAGTGAAATTAAAAGTGATGAGAATATTAAAAGTTTAGAAGATGAGAAAATTAGTGAAACTAAAAGTGATGAGAATATTAAAAGTTTAGAAGATGAGAAAATAAAAAACACAAGAATCCCATACGAACAATCAAGTTTTGATATAACCATCTGGGATAGAAAATTTCATGACATTGATGAATTACTAATTGTAGAATTAACAGAAGACGAATCAATTAGTTTAATGAACAGTCAAAAATTTCTTAAAAATAACAAAGCAATGCTATGGCATGTTCGCTTTGGCCATGCATCTCTTGAATATCTAAAAGCTTTACAAAAGAAATTTCCAGAAAATAAAGACTTAAACTCGGCGATATTTGATGAAAGTATTCGAGATTGTCAAGTATGCCAAATTTCTAAATTTAACAGATTACCTTATTCCCATACCCAAAGACGAGCAACCGCCCCATTACAAATTATCCACTCAGATGTGATGGGTCCAATTTCTCCTGTTTCCTTTTCTAAAGGTTACAGATTTATTTCTGTTTTTGTGGACGATTATTCAAGATTAGCAATGCCAATGAAAGCAAAAAGTGACACGGGTCATTATCTGCAAATGTTCGTAAGAAGTGCACGAAATTTGCTCGGATTTGATGCAAAAGTTTGATACTTGCGTACCGATCAAGGTACAGAATATACTGGTGGTTTCACTGTCGAGATATTGCAAAATCTAGGCGTGGAATTGCAATTAACTTGTCCAGATACACCACAACATAATGGTACTTCAGAACGTTTTAATCAGACCATTCAAAAGAAAATTCGTTCTTACATGTACGATGCTAAGTTACCCGAGAATCTTTAGGATCTGGCCGTGACAGCAGCAGTGTATGCTTATAATAGAACCCCTCACAAATCTAACGATATGGTGACATCATTGAAGCGATTTGCTCCTAGTCATAGCTTTGATATTATTCAACTTAAAAGATTTGGTTGCATCGCGTACATTAAGGTACATCGAAAAACCGGTCCTAAATTCAGAGCAGAAGGAAGACGAGTTATTCTAGTGGGTTATACTCCTACTGGATATCAATTTTTAAGGCCAGAAGAAGGAAAATATTACGAGAGTCGAGAAGTGAGATTCAATGAAAAGATTGTCTATGGTGATAAGTTTTCAAAAGATGCGATCAAAGACTTTTCACCAGTTAGAGAAGAAATCAACAAAGAAAAATGGTTCTTAGAATTTTAAAAAGATGAGGAAAAACAAAATGAGCTAAAAAGGCTAGTGTTTTGTTTTCTAGTGTGTGTGATGAGGAATTAGAATATGAAGCAAATGATGTTAATAATGAGATTTATCATGCCTTGTTAGCTAAAATAAACAATGATCTCCCTAGTTATTCAAAAGTAATGCTTACGGATGAACGAGATGAGTGGAAAAATGCTGTTGATGATGAATTAAGATCCATGAAAAAAAACAACATTTGGGTAGTTGTTAATCGTCCAACTAAGATGAGTAATGGACAAAATGCTAATATAATCGATTCAAGATAGGTATTTAAAGGAAAACTGGAGTCAAATTGTGACACTAAATATAGAGCCAGACTTGTTATCAGAGGCTTTAAAGACAAAAACATTTACGAGCTAAGATAAAATTATGCTCCGGTTTCCAGATTACCGTTAGTTAGATCAGTCATTGCTATTATTAATAAATACGAATTGATGGTATGCCAATTAGATGTAAAAACGGCATTTCTAAACGGGGTGATTGATGAGGAAATTTACATGGAAAATCACACAAAGAAAGAGAGAGATGAAAAAGTGTGCAAACTTCAGCGAGCAATTTATGGTTTGCGTATCAGTCCCAAAAAATGGAATGACAGATTTACAGAAGTGGCCTTGAAAATGAATCTTAAAAATACTGATTCAGAACCATGCTTATTCATTTGGCGTCAAGGAAATAAATTCCTAATTTTGTTACTGTATGTGGATGACATACTGGTAGCCAGTAATGATGAGACTAAGTTAAAAGAAGTTAAAGATGAGTTGAGTAAAGAATTTGAATTAACTATCATGGGTGAACCTAAGGAATTTTTAGGTATTTCTATAAGACGAGACAAAGCTAAGAAAATAATAGAACTTAATTAGGAAAAATTCATAGACAAAATCCTGATCAAATTTGGGTTTGACGTATGTCACCCACAGAGAACACCCATGAACACTAATCAAGTAACAAATCGGGAAAGTAAATTAAGAGAGAGTGAGTTTGATGACGAGATTTTAAGACGTACTGAAACTAAAGAAAAGGTTCCATACAGAGAGGCTGTGGGAAGTTTACTTTATCTTGCTGGTGCGACTAGGCCAGATATTTCTTATACAGTGAATGTATTAAGTAGACATCAGGTGAATCCTACAGCAGAAAATTGGCAAATGGTTAAAAGAGTGTTTAGATACCTCAAAGGAACGAAATCTTTAAGTTTAAAATTCGCTGGTAAAACTGCTGGTGTAGAAGCCTTTTCAGATGCGAGTTTCGGAGATTGTAAAAACTCCTTAACTACTTGTAGATTTGCGATTAAGCTCTTTGGTTATACAATCGCCTAGAGAACACATAAGCAATCCTATGTCGCCTTGTCGACGTGTCATACGGAATATGTGGCAATGAGCGAGACGAGTCAAGAAATGATATCTATGTACAACTCGTTAAAACTGATTTTGACTGAACCTTTGCTTCCTATGTTATTATGGAGTGATAACAAAGCAGCAGGTGCTAGAGCTGAGACTAGTGGCGGTAACAGATTAAGGCATATTGTTGAAGTAAAAGCTCACCACATAAAAGAGTGCGTGAAAAATGGGTTGATTGTAGTTAAATTGATAAGATCTAAGGATCAAATTGCCGATATCTTTACTGAACCTCTGTCTTTTGACCTACATAAATATTTAGTTGATAAGCTCATGAATTGCTGATTAATAAAGTTTAATTTTTGTTCACAGGCTAGATCCGAAAGATTTAAAAAAAGAGACGTGATATCAATAACTATGTGATATTAAAATTTAAAATGTGTTCGTTCTTCAGTATTACGTATCATTTATTGTTTGAATTAAGAAAATATTGTATTTGAATAGAAATGTGATGGCCGGGAGGGAGTGTTAGATTTAAGCGCCCACTCCCATTTCTTTTGTTACGGTCCTGACACTTGCTACGCGCGCATGGCGCTGCGTCGACTCTGTTCAGTCTTCGCCAAGAGAGCGACGTGTGAACACAAAACTTTAGAGAATAAACTTCGTTTTTTATTAGGGACATAAAATGCTTTATTTGATCCTTTAAACCTTCAATTATATTCTTAAATAAGCGCCAAAAATAATTCTTAAAGAAAAAATACCATTTTTTCAGTGTCAGCGGAGAAAAATACACTAGTTGTATTTTTAGTAGAAATACACTTGTGTAATGTCTCGGCCAAAACAATTTTTTTATGTTTGTGTTATCTGTTCATTCTTTTCCGCGGTAGATTTTACAAAATTTTTTACAAAATATTCAGTGTAGGTCAAGTTGAGGAGAGATGAATCACTTTTCGACATTTTGAGTCTTTTTCAATCGCTGATCTAGTTGTCTGTCAGTAGTATGTCATTACCCAACCGGAATCTGTGCACCGAAAAAAGGTTAGAAGAACTGTCAAATTGAACACTTTACAGCAGAAGCATTATAACTTTTGAGCAACAGCAGCGCCACGTTTAAGAAAGTCTCTGCACTAAACCCTTAGGACTTCTCTTATATTAACCTTTGGTACAGCTGGTATACCAAACTTTCAGATAACTATCTGACGTTTGTCGTTTGCACTATTTGTAAATAAATTCTTTTGAATAAACGTGGACAATAATGGAAGATTTTTAGAGTAAATGTGCTTTTATGTTCTTTTTAATAAAAATTCTATATTTAATACATCTTCTATTTAATAAAATTAATATCCACAGAGAAATAATGAAAAATTAATACATAATTATACTGGCAGTTTTCAGGTTCATCAGTGTGTTTTGTATATTTTTTTTTAATAGAAACTCGATTTCAAACATATCTTTTGTTTTAAACATTTAAAACGTAGTGAACTAGTAGAGAAATAATAATTTTCTATATAGCATGTAAATGATATGTCAATATTATTGAAAATTTATGAACATAACCTAACCGATAGGTTTCACTCAAATTATTTGTTAAAAAAACTATTTATTTTAATAATTATTATGTATAATGTAGGTATTTTTAAAAAATTATCAGTATGATATGGCAATTAAAAAGTTCTTAAACACTTTTTAACCAAAGAATTTTAAGTGTTTAGTACCTGTCAAACAATTAAACGATTGTCAAGTTTCGTAGTACTTTTTTTAAATAAACAAAAATCAAGAAATTTGTTAAATTCCTTTACAATTACTTTCTCTATAATAAAACTATATTTATTCCGGTATTAATGAATTTATTTTCAATTTGCTTTTTGAAACGTTAATTAGAAAAATTATATTCATTCAATGATAAAATAAATAAATTCTTTATTATTCTTTTCATTTATTGATGAACATGCTATTTATACTATTTATTTATGCAATATTTTTTCACTTTTAAAACTAGTAATGATTCATCATTCTTCAATAAAAAATTTCATACGTTTTTTTAAAATAGTTTAAAGTTAATATATATTATTATTTAGGGCTTCCGTTTCCGGTACCGATGAGTAGTTGACGCGTTTTATGAAGGGAAGATAGTTTTTTGAAAATCTGTTAATATTAAGTATAGGGTGGGTAGTGTAGTGATTGGTGAGTATAGAGTAAATGGATGTGAGTTGAATGAAAAAAGTGTATGTGAAAGTAAGTGTGAAATGAATGGTAAAAAGACGTGAGAAAGGAGGCAAAATTGTGAGGTTAGGATAAAAGCGTGTTAAGTAAGAGTGAGAGAGCGAGAGAGTGACAAAGATAAAAGTAGTGCTTCTGGGTAGATAAGGTAGAACTTGACAATGTCGAATAAAGAGGAAAGCAATGACGCAAGTGGTAAAGGCGGAAATGAGTCTAAGGCGCAAAAATTTGAAAAGGGATTGGACAGGAAAAATTTTGAATGCAAGGATTGTCAAGTTTTACTAAGTCTAATCAAAAGAACAATGAAGGAAAATGATGAGCAGTTTGATGAAGCATGGGAAGAAATGGAGTAAATTAGGAAACTGGAGAAAAAGAGGTTTAAGCAAATTGAGGGATTACGAAAGGCAATGTAAGCAATTTTAGAGAGGGTTGAACAGTGGGAGGCAAGTTGGGATAGGGAGACAGAAAATATGTGGAAGAGCATGGAGGAGTCAGAGAAAGATATAATAGAGAGTGAGGAGAGTAGGAAGGGAGAGTTCGTAGAAAGGAAGAGGGTAACATTAAAGGAAGAAGTAGAAGAAAGGTTGGGGAGTAGAGAAAAAGCAGATGACGATCTAAGAATTAAAATGGGGGAATTATCGATGAGAGTAGAAGTTATGGAGAAGGAGAAAAGAAAAAGAAATATTGTTATGAAAGGTATGAAAGTAGAGTGGAGAAAAGGCAAAGAGGAGGTAGAAAAACTTTTGTCAAGAATTGGAGCTAAAGTTAGGATCAAGAACGTTAAGGGAGTAAGAGGAGAGGATGTGGAAAAACCGAAATTGTGGATTGTGGAATTAGAAGATGAGAATGCTAGGATGGAAGTAATGAGAGTAAAATGTAGGTTGAAAGGAAGTGTAGAGAGAATAGATATTGATAGAACATGGAGAGAGAGAAGAATAAAATGGGTGCTGGAACAAAAAGCGTGGGTGGAAAGAAGAAACGGAAGGGTAGTGAAAGTGTTTGGGTGGATGGAGTGGAATGGATGGTGAAAGAGGATACAGAAGGGGTTATCAAAGTGGGATTGGAAATAGGTTAGGAGAGAAAGGGAGAAGGTAAAAAGAGCAAGAAAAAGGAAGAAAGTGTGTTAGTGGATGAATGGAAATGTTTGTAGGATCGGATGAGAAATGTATGGAGAGAAATGAGTGAATGGTTAGGATTAGAATGTGTGATATGACTGATAAAGGAAAGAGTAAAAATTGAGTTTTATAAAAGGGTGGGCGATGAGGTGGATAAACCCTGAAAGGGTAAAAGGAACAGGAAACGGAAGCCCAGGCACTTGGCAGTTAGTTAAGTAAAATATTATAAGAGCGACGATTAGGTGAAGTTGATTATGTATTTAAAGTTTATTTTAAGGAAGGATAAATGTACGCGTTGTTGTACTTAATTTGTATTTGAATGTAAAGGGAGCGGAGGCCTTCGAGCCCGTAAGGGATGAGTAAATAAATTATTATATATTATTATTTATATTATTATTATTCAAAATGTTATTCAAAATGTCTTCAATTATTCTGAAAAAAAAAATCCCTGATTATTCCAGGTTTTCGAGAATATTTTTAATTTCCCTAAGAATTCCAAGTGTTCAAGATACTACAAACATTATTATTAAAAAATAGTTAATCGTATTTACTAATTTATATATTATTTTCCATACTTATTTAAATTTACTCATGCATTATTTATTTATTGACAATTGTTTTTACATTGCAATAACAGATTGATTTTTTTAAATGTATAAACTATGTATTTAAAATGGTCCAATATATACCTTCAGATATAATAACGTACTAGAGAAATAGGTTTAAATAAATCAGATTAAAAATTTTGACATTATTATATTTTATTTACAAAGTGAATAAGTCTTAAACTTATATTTATTCTCAATAACACAGTTCATTTTAAATCTAAATATTCTTATCGGTTTTGTAAAGCATACTTTGGCACAATATAATTAACATTATTTTTTATTATAGATGAAACCGGAGATATAAACGGCAAATCAGATTGTTTAACTAATTTACTTTCTTTATCGCTTTTATTTATTATATATGCGTAGAAATGATAATCGAAAGTTATTTCCTCAAAAAAGTTTAAATAGAAATAAACTTCACTGTCTAAATAAACTATATCAATAATTATCCCGAATTCTACTTCGCTTTTTTCCATATTTGTAACTAAAAACTTTCCAACTTGGTATGAAGTACCATTAACTTCAATTTCCTCATACAATTTACAAGATTCGTGACTATTTTTATCAGACAAATAAAACGTTTTTTTTTCATTCTTAAGAGAACCCAATTTAATGTTTGCTTCAAATGTCAAAGAATGAATCATTTGGCAAAATTTTAAAAATTGCTTGGTTCCAATTCTTTGTAAAAGGTTTATTTTGCAAGATGTAGAGAATGCAGTGGATTTTACTGAGCGATGGAAGGCTTCGTAGCGCATACTACAAAATTTGACAGGTGGTCCATTCTTTAATAAAATTGTTACATAATGAGTCAAAATGTGAAATTTTGGTTTAAGTTTTCCGAAAAATTTTGCATAGCCTTCAAGAAGTTCTTTTACAAGTAGTTTTAATTCTTTTGCATCTGCAAATCTAATACGCGGAGACATTAAAATATCGTCTGTTTTACGTAGGATTATAAATAAAATCCAGCGTTCATCAGTTCGAGAAATTAAATCACCAATAATTAGTCCTAGATAACTAACAAGAGAAAGTGTTTCTGCTGCAGAAAGCTTCATATTTAATTTCAATTTATTTTTTCCTTGTTTCAATGTAATAAGCGGAGGTTTGTTTTGATTTTCAGAATAGAAATCAAAATTTTGAATTCTCTTGTTTAATTCTTGCAAAGTTAAATACTTTTTTACAAAAATAAGAGAATATAAAATGGATCTTAAAACGTATCGGCAAACACCTTCCAATACATCGTGAATCATGTCCACACTAGTATTTTCAGTAATATCAAACCCAATTACTTTATTAAAAACGCATTCTTCTTTAATGCCTGTTTTAGACACATCTTTCTCTTCAACTTGTTTTGCATAAGTTTCTTCATTTCGCAATTGTGAATGTAGACAACGGTGAAGAAAATAAAATGTAAATGTAAATGTTGCAAATTTAAAATCGAGAAATTAGGAAATTTTTCAGATACATTTAAATCACTGACAGGCAAAGAAGATACTTTTGATGTTTATGGATGGGATTTATCTGTACTTCGATTAATATTATCTATGTCTTTTTTAGAATGAATCTTTCTTTCTAATTTCAGCATTTCACGGTAATTTTTTTAAATTTCTGCCCATCTTTCCCTTGTTTTTTCTCACCTCTTTAAATCTCTCAAACTCTCTATTTCTCTATTCTCTATTTTCTTAATCTATCAATTTCTCTTTCACTGTATATTTCCATATCTCTCTTTCTCTATTTCTGTCTGCTTCTTAATCTCTATCTATATCTCTAACACTTTATCTCTCAAACTATTTTTCTCTCAGAAACTCTTTATCTCTTTAAAACTTTATCTCTTTAAAAGTTTATCTCCAAAACTCTTTATCTCTCAAAATATTTATATCTCAAACTTTTTATCTCTTAAACTATTTATCTCTCAAACTTTTTTCTCTCAAACTCTTTATCTCTCAAACTCTTAATCTCTGAAACTCTTTATCTCTTTTACTCTTTATCTCTCAATTAACTCTTTAACTCTCAAAAACTTTTTATCTCTTTAACTCTTTATCTCTCAAACTCTTTATCTGTCAAACTCTTTATCTCTTTATCTCTTTAACTCTTTATCTCTCATACTCTTTATCTCTTAAACCTTTTATTCTCTCAAAAACTCTTTTTCTCTCAAACTCTTTATCTCTCTCCCAAATATCACGATAGTTTGCTGTAAGGCTACTGTGAGGGTTATCCGTAAAGGTTGTAAGGTTACAAAGTAAGCCGGTAGTAAGCATACAGTGAACTTAAAATTTCAGCCTAACAATAATCTTACGAAGCTTTTAAAACTTTTTTAAAATTAATTTTAAAAAGCTTACAATAAGCTTATATTGTAAGGTTGTGGTAAGCTTACAGTAAGCTTACTCTTTATCTCTCAAACGTTTATCTCTTTAACTTTTTATCGCTCAAACTATTTTTATCTCAAAAACTCTTTTTCTCTCAATATCTCAAACTCTCTAACTCCTTATCTCTCAAATTCTTCATTTCTCAAATTCTTCATTTCTCAAACTCTTTATCATTTTAACTCTTTATCTCTCAAACTATTTATCTCTTAAACTACTTATCTCTCAAACTCTGTATCTCTTCAACTCTTTTTCTCTCAAACTATTTATCTCTTAAACTACTTATCTCTCAAACTATTTATCACTCAAACTCTTTATCTCTCAAACTCTTTATCTCTTTTACTCTGTATCTATAAAAACCTTTTTATCTCCAAAATCTTTTATCTTTCAAACTTTTTATCTCTCAAACTGCTTATCTCTTGAACTCTTTATCTCTCAAACTATTTATCTCTTTAACTCTTTATCTCAGAAACTTTTTATCTCTGAAACTATTTTTATCTCAAATACTCTTTTTCTCTCAATTTTTCTATATCTCTAAATCTTTATCTCTCAAACTCTTTATCTCTTTTACTCTGTATCTCTATAAAACTTTTTATCTCTAAAACCTTTTATCTTACAAGCTCTTTATCTCTCAAAATGCTTATCTCTTTATCTTTTTATCTTTCAAACTATTTATCTCTTTAACTCTTTATCTCAGAAACTTTTTATCTCTGAAACTATTTTTATCTCAAATACTCTTTTTCTCTCAATCTTTCTATATCTCTAAATCTTTATCTCTCAAACTCTTTATCTCTTTTACTCTGTATCTCTGAAAATCTCTTTATCTCTAAAACCTTTCATCTTTAAAACTCTTTATCTCTCAAACTGTTTATCCCTTCAAATCTTTATCAATCAAACTATTTATTTTTTAAACTCTTTATCACTTAAACTCTTTATCTCTTCAACTCTTTATCTCTTTACCTCTTTATCTCTTAATCTCTCTAACTCTTTAACTAACGCCGGGACGGACGCTTCAACGTTTTCAACGTTAATTATTTTTGTTATTAGGCATGTAAACAATTTTCGGAATAACATTTTCTTACGTATTTTATCGCTGATTTCAGAATCTGCCATCAAAGTTCCAAAAAAATAAGATTCCAATATGGCGGTCGATGTTTTTTAAATTAATTTGATTTATTTAAAACTTGCTACTCGGGGTTTTTTGGGATCACTGATTGTGAATCTGAAATCAGATTTCAAAAATTTACAATGGCGGATCCAATATGGCGGTCCATATTTTTGGTTTTGATCGAATTGATTTGAAACTTATTTTTTGGGGTTTTTTGGGGTCCCTGATTATGAATTCAAAGTCAGATTTAAAGAATTTAAAGTTCTGGATGCATTGCAGCAGTCGATATGTTATTCCAAAAACTTTCTACATGCCTAATAACAAAAATAATTAACGTTGAAAATGTTTAAAAAAAGCGTCCGTCCCGGCGTTAAAGGTTTAACTCTTTATCTCCAAAACTCTTTTTCTCTCAAACTATTTATCTCTCAAACTCTATATCTCGCAAACTCTTTATCTTTTTAACTTTTTATCTCTCTATCTTTCTAACTCTTTATCTCTTAAACTCTCTATTTTTTCTAACTCTTTTTTTAAAAGAAAAATAAAAAAATTTGTTGTAAAAACTGTTTGTCATGAAAATATAACCAATGGACAGCTACAGTTACAGTACAACTGACTTGAATAAAACTTTACTGAAATTTTACCTCATTGTACAACTATTCGTTTCTTCTAATTACATTTTCATTATCCATCGTTCAAACGAGCAATGCTAATGAGGGTCAGTTTCCATACTAACAATAGGCTACCTGCTAGGCTTATCATCCTTCGAGAGAAGGTAATAATAATAAGAGTTAATAGCTTTAAGGAAAACGACAAAATTTTACTTTTTCTCCTACACGGAAAGAAATCTGGTAGAATTAACTCAGTTGATAGTTCGATAGATTTTTAGTATCAATAGACAAATAGAATTTTATTATCTAATGTGACTAATATTAATATGAAAACATGAAAATATTCTGAAGAGCTTGAGATAGGAAGAAACCAACAGCCATTTATAAGATTTCCATCTATTTGATATTAAAAATGCTCGTAGGCCTTATTACAATTCCATCACACGCCAGCTAATATTATTCTATCGGCCACCACTGATTTTCAGGCCAAGTTTGTACAACACAAACTAAGCTTTATATACATGTATGAACACACACACGCAAGCATTACATTGGCTGACGGATCAGCCATCAGGCCATCAGCCAGTGTATTGCTTGCGTGTGTGTGTTCATACATGTATATAAAGCTTAGTTTGTGTTGTACAAACTTGGCCTGAAAATCAGTGGTGGCCGATAGAATAATATTAGCTGGCGTGTGATGAAATTGTAATAAGGCCTACGAGCATTTTTGATATCAAATAGATGGATATCTTATAAATGGCTGTTGGTTTCTTCCTATCTCAAGCTCTTTAAAATATTTTCATGTTTTCATATTAATATTAGTCACATTAGATAATAAAATTCTATTTGTCTATTGATACTAAAAATCTATCGAACTATCAACTGATTTAATTCTACCAGATTTCTTTCCGTGTATCTTCTCCTTTAATCGGTAACGCATTTGCTTCTCACTCTCTCCAAACAGAAAGGGATACGTTTTTCTCTTTTCCTCTTTACTTGAACTTGGTAACTCATTTGCATATAACTCGTTTAATAATAAGGATTTAAAATACGTGTCATACGTATTTATTAAATAAACAAACTGGTTAAAATTAGAGATCCTATAAAGAGAGTTGAGACACAGTTAGTTTCTGCGCATTGCGATTAAACCGGAACCAGAAGTTCCAGTCAAAGGCGCAAAATATTTACATGGAAAAATTTGAATTGATTTAAATGGACGCGACTTGAGGTTATGTTGCAACATTACAAAATCACTTCTGGTTCCGGTTTAATTGCAACCAATCACGAACCATCACACTTGTGTCTCAACTCTCTTTATAGGATCTCTAGTTGAAATCTTTGACCCGTAAACTTAAACGTGGTTAGAGATCCTTATAGGATCTCTAGACGTGGTATGTTAACAGCCCATCCTGTACCAAAGTCATACAGCGCTTGCACTAAATCAACTTATGAAAATGATCTGTCAGTTAATGTGACCGGTGCGGTTAACTAGTCAATTCGTCCAATGCACCAAACTTTTGTCGGTGTGGTATTAGTGGGTATTTAAAGTTGTGTTCAAATGACTTAAAATCAGTTTTAAGGACTTTTAAAAAAAATAATTGGAGTCACTTTTCTTAACATTTTTATTCACTCAAAAAATTTCAAAGTCCAAATCAAAAAATTTTTGTTTTCAAAACATTTCTTTCCAAAACAAAAATTTTTCGATTTGGACTTTGAAATTTTTTGAGTGAATAAAAATGTTAAGAAAAGTGACTCCAATTATTTTTTTTTTAAGTCCTTAAAACTGATTTTAAGTCATTTAAACACAACTTTAAAATGGTATTAAGAGGGTATTAAGAGGATACTAATTAATACCTCACTAATACCACAGATTCCGGTAGGGTATGTATCTACCAAAAGGGTAATTATCCTGAAAAGCGGCTTTTCCGAATTTTTAAGCTTCTTTTATTGAGACCAAGTCTAAGTGGTGTGTTTTATCACCAAAATGAATACTTTGGTGGGGGAGATTGAAAAAGTTTACCTGATTTTTTTATTTTTACAAAAGATTTCAATTTTTTAACCAATGTAAATAAAGCATTTTTAATTAATTTTTTGCGCCAAAAGTACTTCAAACAGTTAAATATTAACTGCAATCGCACAATTATAATAAAACTTATATTAACAACTGCCATTTTAGCAGCTGTAAATAATGTCAGTGTTGTGTACTCAAGCGCAAGGATGGGTAGTAACGTACAATTTATGTGCAAGTGTGTTCACTGTAGTACACATAAATACTGTTCTACCGGTTAATTTTCAAAATAATTACCAGTTATTTTACATGATTTTACTTAATTGAATGCTAAAATATTAAATTAGATGTGAATAGTAAAAAAAACTCATTTTGTTAACTATAGAAATAAAGCATATTTTTTCACTTTCTAAGAAATAATCACTTTAAATTAATAAATTATAAATTTTAGATTTAATAATTTAATAAAACTTTTATTTTTATTTTATTTTACAAATGAACGGGACGAGCCCTTTAACTATAACTAGAAGTTACAAACAGTAACTATATCAAAGAATGTATTATAGCATATTGTAATACTAGGTGAACGCCGTAATTTTCAGTTTAACGAAAGTTGACGCAATAGTGTGGTGAATCTTGTGACATTGGTATCTAAATTCTTTATTTTGCTAAAAATGTCATTTCTGGGAATCTGAATGTCTTGTAGATCCACCACATCTTTACAGGAAGAATATTTGTTTATTTATTATTAGAGAACTGCGTAGTTGGAATGATATGAACAGTAACAGCCGACAATATATAATTTTGTTCGGACACCCCGTACATTCTGATAGTAGATTTGAATGGATGACGAGCACTGAGGGGAGGGGATACTACCTTGCATACGAATACGCGACACTAAGTTTGTGTCTATGACACCACTATTCTCACACTACTCCCATTCTCTGCAGGTGCGGGCTGGTTCCGGGAACTGCGCTCGATTATCATTGGTGCTCCTTGTCGGTAAACAAGAACAAGATTCGGTTCTCCAGCTTGATGACGTACTGCCAGTTGCTCCATTAGCTTTTTTAGTTCCTCTTGTTGTAATTTCGTTTTGTCGTTCGCTATCCATAAATCCTTCAATTCAGTCGGAGATGCTTTTTTGGCAGCTACAAATGTTTTTCGAATTACTTTTGCCTTCTCCTCCGTCGCACAGATGATTTTGACAGGTCTTGGTCTGCACTGGACCTGCGCAATAGAGCCAATTCGACTTGAATGAATGCCTTCAAAGTCATTTAAAGAAATGAATTTCCCCAATTTATTAACAATGACAGAGGAGATGTTGTTATTATTAACATTACTGGTTTCGACATTTGGGGAATTTTCACATTCAGGAAGGCCGAAGAGGACAAGATTACATCTTCGTGCAGAACGATTGTTAATTTCTTTAATACATGCTTCGGTGACTGTATTAATATTCGAAACGTCTGGACTTTTTTCAACCTTGTCAAGTCTATCCTCCACTACAACAAGACGATCAGTTAGGTTATTCACTCTACCTTTCGTTGATTTGAGTCTAGCCATGGCATTATCAATCCTTGCAGTGACATTGTTGAGGCAGGTGGTCATGCTAGCCTTGATTTCAAGCATGATAGCGGAAATCGACTCCAAGGTAACTGGTGCAGGAGGTAAGGGTGATAGAGGTCTGGTTCTGCAGCATTTAGTATATGATCCATCCTGCAGTGTGGCAATTAGGTCAGCGCAACCAGGATGGTATGGCGATTTGCAACCAGTACATAGTCTTGGAATAACACGAATTATTTCTTTCCCGCACTTAGTGCATAATACCTTATCACCTTCTTGTGACATCACACTCAGATATTGATAAGAAAAGTCAGTTAAACAAACTATATAAGAAAATAGCGTTTTGTCACATTAATCCAACTCAAATTCTATAAGTGAGTGTTTTGAGGTTAGGTGTTTGAGGTTAGAATTTTTATATGCCGAATATTTCGTGAAAGACGAAAGTTATGAACTGCACTAATATTGTTCAACGGTATAATGTCACTACACAAGGTGTAAAATATAAAAGTCCCTCAAATTGCAACTGTAAATTATAAATATAAGAGAAAATTCACAGAGCTAATAAAAACATGTGCTTAGCAAACGCCACCTAGCGTATATATATAAACTTTATATTATAATAACGCAAAATTTGACAGTTGTCAATATGTTTAGTGTTATGCACTTCTACACAGAGATAGGCAGTTGTGCATCCTTTTAAAAGTGATCACTTATGTAAGGCCAGAGTTATGTAGTAACGGAGCATTGACGGCAAATGACCGTCATAGAACAAAAATAATATAATTGAAAATAATAATAATTATTGTCAAAGAATTAGCATGGTTTTCCTACCAACCCGCTTGATGAAAAGGAAGAGTGAGGGGGAAAAGCTAGGGGGGTCGGGGATGCCACTAATACGTGGGTCGGGGTATTTTATATCAATCTGCTAAGCAGATTACACCCTAGCTTTTCCCCCTCACGCTCTTTTTTTCAAGCTGGCTGGCAGAAAAACATTGCGCGTAATTGCTGTTTCTTTAACAATAATTATTATTATATTATTTTGGTTCTATGACGGGCATCGGGCAGTTGCGGTCAGTGTCGCGTCACTACACAACTCTAGCCTTAGGGTGAAGTCACATACGAAGGATTAGGGTATAGCCCAAAGCACAACGAATACGGTTACCGTAGCAGGGCATGAGATAATAAAGGACAGAGACTGTTTCTGTCCTTTTCTGTCTCATGCTCTGGTCCCGTAACCGTATTTCTAGCTGCTTAGACCTTATCAGTAGATTAGAATAGACCAATCATATAATTGGTCACATTGGAAAATATTTTCTGACTGGTCTATTCTATTCCCCTGATATTCTAGTCATTCGTATATGACTTCATCCTTACGTAAGTGATCACTTTTAAAAGGATGCGTAACTGACTGTCTATGTGCAGTAGGGTGGTTCAAAAAATGGATATTTTTGAATTTTGTTTCCGGAACAAAAAAAATCGACTAAAAATGGAAAAAAAATTACCCCTATTTTTTTATTTTTTGATCCGACAATATTAAGGGGTGCCGCCCGCACTCCCTATTTTCCCATTGACAATGCATGGGAAAAATGGATTTTTTTAAAAAATTTAAAAAATATAATGAAAATATTATTAAAAAAGGCTCTGAAGTTTATAAGCCCTTGCAAAATGTTCAAACTTAAAGATACCGTCGATTATTATTATATTTTTACAAATACACCCCTCTGGAGGGACCCTAAATAAACCATCCCCAAACGTAAATTTAGCATTTAAGCTAAAAGATGTCTAAAATATTACTTTTTTACGTCTTTTTTTACAGGCTTTATTAAATTATTAAATTACAGCACTCAATTGATTGTTAATTAATTTTTAACTGTTTAAACAATTTTAAATTGTTTAAACAAATTAATTTGTTTAAAATCTTTATTTAGTCTGTTTCAATAAAAAACATTAATAGCTAACAGTATGTTTAATAACTAAAGAAATCAAAAAAAATTATTGACTTACTTCTCATTTGTTTAAACAATTAAAATGGTTTAAAATCAATTTTTCATGAAATTTACCTAGAAACTTGTATTGTTTTGCATAATTAATCAAAAAATTATTACTGGTTTATTCATCTCAAATTGGAAAGAAAATTTTATTTGTTTACATATTTTTAATTTGTTTAAATAATTTTAATTTGTTTAAACAAATAATTTTTTGCATTTTTTTCATTTCTTATAAAATATTTTATTACCTTATGATCTTTTTAGTAACTGAAGAGATACAAAAAATTAGTGACTTACTGTTTATTTGTTAAAAAATTAAAATTGTTTAAAATCAGCTTCTTATGAAATCTCCTCATAGCCGTTTATTTTTTTAAATAAATTATTAAAAAAATGTAGCTGATTTATTTATCATCAATTTGCAAGACATTTTCAATTGCTGAAATAATTCTTGTTTGTCTAAACAATATTTTTTTCAAATTTTTACAAGTAAGCTAGTTTTAATTTAATAGTATATAATTCCGCCTATAAAAAGTTTGTGGACTTATTATTTACTTGTTTACATAATTTTTATTTATTTGAAATTACTGTATTTTATACTTATCTGTCATTAATTAGTTTTTAAACTTTTTTATTGTTAAGGTAACATATTTTTCGAATTTATGTATGTGATTGAATGTCATAGAAGTAATGTAAAGTTTAGAACAATGGAGGTCACTAATTTTTTGTATCTCTTTAGTTACTAAAAAGATCGTAAGGTAATAAAATATTTTATGGAAAACGAAAAAAATACAAAAAATTATTTGTTTAAACAAATTAAAATTATTTAAACAAATTAAAAATATGTAAACAATTAAAATTTTGTTTCCAATTTAAAATGAATAAACCAGTTATAATTCTTTAATAAATTTTGCACAAAACTACAAGTTTCTAGGTAAATTTCATGAAAAATTGATTTTTAACAATTTTAATTGTTAAAACAAATTAGAAGTCAATAATTTTTTTTGATTTCTTTAGTTATTAAACATACAGTTAGCTAATAATATATTTTATTAAAACAGAATAAATAAAGATTTTAAACAAATTAATTTGTCTAAACAATTTAAAATTGTTTAAACAGTTAAAAATTAATTAACAATCAATTGAGTACTGTAATTTAATAATTTAATAAAGCCTGTAAAAAAATGACTTAAAAAAGTAATATTTTAGACCTATTTAAGCTTAAATGCTAAATTTACGTTTGGTGATGGTTTATTTAGGGGCCCTCCAAAGGGGTGTATTTGTAAAAATATAATAATAATCGACGGTATCTTTAAGTTTGAACATTTTGCAAGGGCTTATAAACTTCTGAGCCTTTTTGAATAATATTTTCATTTTTTTTAAAATTTTTTTAAAAAATTCATTTTTCCTATGCATTGTCAATGGGAAAATAGGGGGTGCGGGCGGCACCCCTTAATATTGTCGGATCAAAACATAAAAAAATAGGGGTAATTTTTTTTTTCATTTTTAGTCGATTTTTTTTGTTCCGGAAACAAAATTCAAAAATGTCCATTTTTTGAACCACCCTAATACATACAGTACCGTCAGAATTGGTTAGTCCATCCACTTTTTAAGGTTTGAAAAACTTCTTTAAACGTACAAAGTATAATTATTAAAATTTTCTGTAATTATTTCCTTAAAGTAGATACCTACAATTTTGAGAAAAGTAAGAACCGAGTGAAGTGTTTTAGTCAATCTTTCATTGAAATATGTTAAAAATGTGGATTTTTTAATGTTTTACAAATATTGAATTTAGTCTCGAAATAATGCAAGTCTTTTTAAAGTTCTTATGTTTGCTTTGAAGGCAATTTTCTGAAGAATAAAATTACTGTGCAATTTTTTTAATAGCATATGCAGGACTCAAAATTTGAACCAAAAAATGTATAAAATTTTTAGACATTATACTACTTTATTCCAAAAGTTATTGACAATTATAACATTGGTATATATTTTATATAGCTGTATTTGATATCAAGATATAAACCATAATTTTTCTATATTTTTTGGTCCAACTTCCGACCCTTGCAAATTTAATGAAAAACTTACACTTAAATGCTTATAAATTATTCTTACTCTTCAGAAAATGACTTTTAAAACAAGCATAGGAACTTAAAAAATTATCATAAATTCGAGAGTAATTTAAATTTTTGTCAAACTCTAAAAATTCTACTTTTTTAAACATATTTTAATAAAAAATTAACTATATCACTTCATTCACATCTTATTTTTCTTACAATTCCATCTATTTTGAGAAAATAAAGACAGAAAAATTTCAGTAATTATACTTGGCGCGTTTAAAGACGTTTTTTAAACCTTAAAAATTAGTGGACTGACAAATTCCGACGGTACAGTATATATTTATATATCAAAAAGAAAAAACTCACCTCAAAATGAAACCTCTTTAGCACAAACGAAAACACGATTTCTAAATTAGAAAAATTAGAAAAAACACGAAATGTAAACCACGTGTTAAAAACGAATGTTCTTTAAGTTAAGTTGAATTTCCTGTCGAGTAGTCGAAGTCCACTCTGTAGGTTTAAGTTGGCATCACCACATTATTTCTCTTGAAACGTTTAAGCCTCTCAAAATTGTTGAGTTTTCAACCAATGATAAGCGCCTTGCTTATAAATTCCAGCCAGTAGCAAGCGCCTCGCTCAAAAATTCCAACTAGTAGCGAGCGCCTCGCTCAAAAAATTCAACCACTCGCAAGCGTCTCGCTTTTAAATTCCAACCAATAGCAAGCGCCTCGTTTCTTATGTAGCATATTCCATGAGATTTCTTATATAGAGAGGGATGAGCAGCTTAAAGATAGTTTAAGGCCTGGTGATGTCAGTATAGAGTTTGGAGTTGAAAGTGTCTTTTTCTTTAATAGGTAAGTTTTAGATAAATGTCAATTTTTTAAATTAATTTTTTAAATAATTTTTTATCCCACAGGCACAAACATGGCGCTTTTAGATGCCTGTAGGCAGGGTCTAAACGGATTCATTTGTTCGACCGTGTGAAAATGGCGGCCATTTTTTCTCTAGGGAAAAAATGAACAGCTGATCCATGCATTTTTTCCACCTTAGGGAAAAAATAGACGCCATTTTCATACGGTCAAACAGATGAACGCATTTAGATCCTAACCTACAAGCATCTAAAAGCACCCTGTTTTTGCCTTTGGAATAAAAAGTATCGTAAGCAACACGGGTTCAAAGTCAGTCCAATTTGTTTACAATGATGTTTGTATACTCGTTTACGTCTCGGGCTTCGCCCTCGACTATCACTCGTCCACAAACATCAGCGTAAACAAATGGCTGCCTTCCCTTGTTGCTTAATATACTATTTTTACATTTGAAAAAATAACTGATAACTGAAACAAAAATTACGAAATGACGAATATATTCCACAATTGAAAACAAAGTTAAAAAAATGTCTAGATTAATACGCAACCGAACAAAATAATTTATAAAATCAAAGAATAATTATAAAATTTTAAGACAATTGATGAAAATATGTGAAAAATAACGAAAATAACTGTAAATTAAAAACAAAATTCGAAAAATAACTAAATTAATAGACAACTAAAAAAATAAGTGAAAAAATTAAACAAAAAATATCAAATATTTGAGAAAATAATGGAAAATTAAAAAATTATTTATTTAATTAAATAACTTAATTAATTAAATATTTACGCAATTTTTGTTCACTGTTACATTACATACAATTCTTATTACAGTACTTAATGTACTAAAGGGCATTGTTATTTCTTTTGTAAGACTGTTAACTTGAAAATAAATAAATAAATAAAATTGATGAAATAATTGTTAGAAATAATTGCACATTTAAGAACTGGATTAAAGATCGAAAAAAATAATTAAAATGGAAAAAACTAATTGCACTGAGAAAAATGGATGTTAACCCTTCCCATCTGGATGTTAAGGCTTAACATATTTATCATTTAACATAGGGACAGCTATCTAGATCTTCAAGGTTAACATCTAGATGTTAAGCTTTAATTTCCACATGTTAAAATTTAATATCTTAGATGTTAAACTTTAATATTTAGAATTAAGGATTACTATCTTTTCTTAAACATCTAATTTTGAACATCCAGTTTTCTCCGTGTAGAAATTGAAGAATGAAACTGAAATGTCAAAAATATACTTGAAAACTGGAGAAAAATAATGAAAGAAAGCCGAAAATGAATAAATAAATTTTATGAGTGAAAACAATAATTGAAAAAATTGAAGAATTATTGAATATTGAGAAATTAATTAAAAATCGATAAAAAGAATTAGAAAATTAAAAAAATATTTGAGAATTGAAGAAAATAATTAAAGATTGAAAAAATAAATTGTAAATTAAAGAGTGAAATGGAAATATCAAGAAAATAATTGATTAATAAAAAATAAAATTACAATATCACGAAAGTAATTGAATATTGACGAAAATAATCAACTATTAAAAAAAATAATTAAAAATTGAAAAAATCAAAAAATGGTGAGAATAATCGGGGTTCAAACAAAATTTTTTTTTTAATTAATGAATTATTATAAAGTTAAAGGAGAATAATACATTGTCAATTGAAAACTGATGAAAATGATGGATGAAATTTTAGAAAATTATAATGAAGATTGAAGAATTGTATTAAAATTTCAAGAAAATAATTGATATATAATAGCCAAAATCCCTTTCACACTGGTCCTGAACTAATCAGGTTATTTCCACAATGTATTTCAACATAATATATCAAACTCAACGAAATTAACAAATCTAAAACACGCGATAAATTTGTCAACATGTCTCGCACGTAAGACTGCTCCTATTAAAAGTTTTTAAAAACACGACTATTTTCTACAATAGTCCAATTCAGAGTCTTTCAAAACACGACTATTCACTACAATAGCCCCATTCCAAGTAATTAGCACGTGTCGCTGCTCCTGATGTCCCACCTGTCCGTTGCCCGCCGAAAAGTTCTTCCTCTCCTTCAACTTCCTATCTATCCTCCGCCTTATTATCAGTCCTTCGTCTAGGATTGGGTATCACGTTGACCGCGAAATTGAACTTGTAACGCGAAAACTGACGACTGGAACAGATGGAAAAGAGGAGAGGTAACTGCCCTACTCAGAAAATCAACGACCTTGAAATCATCCCAAAATTTACGAGGGAAATTAACCTATTAGCGGAAAAACGTCAGCCAGGTTCGGCTAATGAAAAGTCGAACCCTGGCGCAGATGTAAAACTAATATATTTTTCTTTATTTAGATATATATCGAAATAATACTATTTAACAAACTTGAGTAACGAAAATCTTCGTTAGAATTCGACCCACTAGGCCGATACTGGCTAGTATTGCCAAGCCACAACTACAGTGAAAACTCTCTGTAACGAAACTCTCTATAAAGTAAAGCTCTCTATAACGTAAAAATCAGTTCCATTTGGTTTGTTTGTATTAAAATCCGTATATAGATACACTATTTAAATAAGTAGTCACTCTTTATAACGCAATTGTAAATTCTCAAAATGAAAATATTTTTCTCCCAACTTTGTTTCATTTGTGTACTTCTGTATGCTATTGTTGCTGCTAATTAGTTTCTGATGGTAGGTAGATAGATATGAATGATTTCATTACTGTGGACAAAGAAAATGAAAACTAAAATTTTTAGGGTCACGATATTCTATTATTAAGTGAATTGATTCAGCATTTTAATCCTGAAAACACTTTCACTCATGAAGACTTACAAAACTATGGAGAAATAGACAAGAGCCTCGTTACAACAAGTACTCTGTCGGAAAAAGATATTTTAAGTTTATTTTTAAAAAATGACGATGACGAAAAAGACGATGATGACGAGGAACAGCAAGAGTCAGACTTACTTACAGTTAACACTTCCCACAGAGCAAGCTCTTGATACAGCTAAATTATTACAAAAATTCTTTTTGTTTCATGAACATGATTTTAAATTATCTCAAGAAATAGACAAAATAGTTCAACAAATCTAAATAAAATATTGTAAAAGGACTTTAATTGTGTTTTTTGTTTTTATTAAAAAGATTTTTAAATGTGAAAGGATGTTTTTTTTGCTCACTCGATATAACGAAAACTCTGTTTAACTAACAAATTGCTAGGTCCCTTGATTTCGTTATAGAGAGTATCCACTGTATTTATAAAACAGAGTACTGGCATTTCTCCTCCTTATTTCCTCAGGAATTGTCAAGAAACTCTAACAAAACAAGTCAACTACATCATAGTTTAGTTTTATTTCTTAGAGACAAATAAAGCTTCAGATTCGGCACGTCGACCTTGGAACTCTTTACTTGTCGTACGAAATCTACTCGTACACCGTCGGGGATAATTAACGAATCTATTTTGAGGATGTTGTGGACCAAACCAACGACCTGTCTGGTACTCCATCCACAGAAAATGAAGAGAGAACAAAGTCCAGGTCCTCCTCTTCGGAAACTGAGTAAAAGTGCAAATAAGAGGAAGAACGATGCGAGAAAGACAAGGAAACCCAGAGAAAGAAAGCAAAGAAAGATGAGGTGGGAAAGGATAAGTGGTCGCAATACATTAAGGTAGTATTATACTTTATTGTATCGATCAAAAAATCGATTTTTTGTTTATTTTATTTTTGAGGTCTACATTGCCTCAAGATTATAATTTACATATTTCAGATTAAATTTCGAAGAAACAACAAAGTTATACACAAAATAACGACTAAATTGACACACAAAGCTTTAAACGTGTTTTTTTCAAAACCAAATTTTTTAAACTGTCCGACAGCATAACTAGAGTTTTTTTTTAATCGATCTTAAAAAACCTTAGATCAATTCCTTCGTTGTGAAACCCTTTTGGCATCCCCCCTCAACCGATTGTTTACTTTTTTTTTTTAAATAACGACAAAATTCACACACAAAAATTTAAACGCGTTTTTCTCAAAACCATATTTTTTAAGATGTCGGACAAGTTAACTCGAATTCTTCTTCATCGATTTTAAAAAACCTTAGATCAATTTCTTTGTTAAAAAACCCTTCAGGCATCTCCCCTAAATCCATGTATCTACTTTTTTTTTGTTTTTTACGGCTCAAAAATGTTTTAAAAATACCCATTAGGGTAACTGTCCCAGTCGTTGGCACCTTAAGCCAAATTTTGACTTCAAGAATTAAATTAACATAGAAAAAATAATATAATAAAATACATATAATGATATATGTATTCAAAATTTAATGCAGAATACAATAAAATTACTATTTTTTAATGAAAAAGCACGAAGACTTCGAAATTATCAAATAATTGTGTGCTAACGCAAAGCCCCAGTCTTTGGCACTGCCGCCATTTTGCAGCGCTAGTCATTTGGCACCTAGGGACCCAGTCGTTGGCACTCCACATATAACCTTCAAGACTTCAAAATGAAAATGAGTTGATTTTGTTTAAATTTTGTAAATCAAGTGCTAAGTTCAGCAGAAATGTTCTCCCAAAGTTTCATTATGCCTTATAAGATTTTTTTTTATTAAAAAAATGTTTAAAGTTAACATGAGGCATTGTGGAGATATGCTGTTTAGTGCTGTTTTCCTGACATGAAAAATGAGCAGAAATTAATCATTTTCAAGGATATTATTCTTTAATATTTCAGAATTATATTCTCAAAGTTTCATCTAGTGTTATAAAGTTTATTTTTAAAAAAATCTTAAATAAAGTAGGAAAAATCTACAAAAGCAAGTGCGCATGCTATCAATTTCGAAATAAATTATTCCCAAGTAAACATTTTGTACTTGAATAGGTTTATTTCAAGACAAATAAGCTTTCAAAATATATTTAATGAAAATATTGCATAAATATATATTCTAAAATAAATTATAAATAATAAATGTTTAAAAAGTATTTCAAATACACGCACGTATTTCGACCAATAACCACAGTCGGTTCAGGGCAGCCAGTCTTGAAAAATGAAACTTTAAAAACTCTGCCTCTCTGCAGTTTATTTATGTCTGTTAATAAAAGTAATTTTACAAGAATCGAAAATTTTATGCATTTTTTTGTAACAATACAATTGGTAAATGCTTATTTTAATGACATTTATCTATTTTGGAATTAATAATACGTACTTTTCAATGTAAATATTTTACTTTTTTAGGTTGGTGCATACTAACAGGCAGTTAGTGACATAAATATTTCATTTAAGCATTAAATTCACTTATGTTTCATTAAGTGGATTATATTTTTTCAGTGTTATTTAAAATACTGTCCATTAATATTAAAATATATTTCAGTAACAAGTGAAAATAAGGAGTGCCAACGACTAGGACGTGATTAAAAATTGCTTGTCTAGTCGTTGGCACTGGGGTGCCAATAACTAGTGAAATTGTCTTTTGTGAACAATTTCATTGGCACCCCCCCTAAAATAAATAAATAAATAATTTGCATGACTTGACGTCTTATATTATCAATATTTAAATATTTCTATTTCATATTCGCGAATGAAGAAGTGAATTTAGTAACTTATAATAATGGTAAATTGAGTTTTAAAATTTTATCTTTCTTAAGATTTTCTTTAGAAAAGCTGTAAAATTCTTGACACTCTGAGAATGATATTCAATTTAATTGTTTAAAACTAAGTATATAAATGCATTTAATAAGTTATACTTAATTTATGTAAAAAATGTTGCAGAATCTGATAAACTTATGCAAAACAGGTTATGTATTTTATTTTTCTTGTTATTTAAAGAAAAGTAAGAAAGGTGACAACGACTAGAGCAGTGACAACGACTGGGGCAGTTACCCTATTTGTGATTTTTTTGAAACTGGCGACATTTTTTTTATTTTTTAAAATTTTTATCCGGGTTAGGGGAATGTCTAACCACATGTATCCGAAAAAGTTATACGTTTTTAATCCGAAAGTTATACGTTATTAATCCGACTTCTGTACGATCTTATCCGAAATGTAATCTGGTTTTTGTGTCCGATTTCTATCCGTCATTTTAATCAGGGGGAATGATCGAAAGAGTAAGATGGTCATAGATATAGTGAAGTGGTCAAAGAAGGATCTATATGTAGTGTGTAAAAATATGACTGGACCGGTTAAAATGTTTAAAAAGGAGACAGAAGTCAAGGACGTAAATGAGAGGATGGATGAACAAGTGTACGAGGGAATGCCTGATAATGAGGAGACCAGGTACATGACGGACGCACATGCAATAACGCTGGACATTAGAAAATTGCCTTTGAACGTCAGTAACAAGGTGATGAATTGAATGTCAAAGAATGGTTTAGAGCATGTGTCAAGATACGAGGTACTGTTGCAGAAGCCAATGCTCGACAATGCCTGTCTGCGTGGAAGAATTGAGAAGTGTGATGGAATGGGTCAATTTGTGAGAAAAGTGAATAAGATGGCGGGCATGATGGATGAGAAGATGAGTAGTATGAAAACGATAGGTTTGACAGTTCCAGGACTGAGTAAGGTGCCTTTCAAAAGCTACGCTGTCATAGTAATAGTAGTACGACAGAGAATGGATGAGGGTGTGTGTAGCAAAGTGGATGTGTGTGCGAGAAAATAGCGACCTGCACGAGGTGGTGGGGTGGTGATTGAGGTGGCCAGTAATAAGAACAGAGATGTTCTTACTGGCTGCCCCAGTTTTCAAGAAATGAGTCTAAAGGTAAACAAACCAAGGGCTTTGCAGCCCAAAGTTATCGTCTACAACATCCCCCATTGTTTGAATCAGAAAGAGTTGTGTGAGGATATATATTAGAAAAGTATGTATGATTTGATGAGTGTAGAAGAATCTAAAAGAAGAGTAAAAGTTGTCAAGAGAATAAAAAAAGAGAGAAGTGACGTCAGAAACGTAGCCCTGGAGCTGCCGATGGTACGAAGGACAAGATTGCTAACGCAGAGACGACCCTGCTAAGAGTAAAAAGATAAAAAGGGAAAGAAATATGAGGATAGAAAGAGATTACACTTTTTCTATCCCTTCCATATATCTACTTTGCATTCCCAAAACACAATATCTTTCTATCTCTAAACTTCTACCTCTTTATATCTTTTTTCTATTCGCTTTGAATATGTATCCGTTTCTATTCCCTTTCTATCATCTTCTAAAATAAATAAATCTATTTCTATCTCTTCGTCCATCAATTATTTTTATCTCTTTCTATCCCTTTTCTATCCCCTTTTTTTCCTTTTCTATAAAAAGTGAATCTCTTTAGTAGTAGAGCTATACCGGTCCGGGAACAGTTACCGACCGTGAAAATTGCTAAATCTGTAATCCTGCAGAAATCTGTTTTACCGACCGAGCGTAGGAATCTGCATTACCCTAGTTACCGACTTTGGCCGGTAGGTGGCGCTGTTTTGGGGGATTCCCCTGAATTTGCATATCATTTGCATACCACCCACCTAATTTGCATACCACCCACCTAATTTGTATACCTCCCACCTAATTTGCATACGCTGTGTATTGTTCGAGGGCTAATTTGCATACCACCCACCACCCACTCACCTAATTTGCATACGCTGTGAATTGTTTTTAACCCTTTCCTGCAGACTAATTTGCATACCACCCACCGCCACCCACCTTACTTGCATACACATTGAATTTTGGCCTCATTTTGCGATTTGCGCATGCACGTTTTCAAATTTTACCCACACTTTTTAGGTTGTTGTACGCGGGGTTAGCGAGGAATCTGTTTTACCATGGTTACCAACATTTTACCGACATTTTCCAACAGATGGCGCTGTTGGTGGGGAATCCCCTGCTTTTTGAAATTGTAGCATCAGTTGATGTTTTACGCATGCGCTTTTTTAAATTTTTCTTTCATTTTCAGCCATCTTGTTGGAGGGGATTTCAAATTTTACCCCCACTTTTTTACAGCAAATCGCGCCAAGTTTAACTTAAAATGCTAACCCTTTTAATTTGCATAAAGTGTTATGTAAGAACTAATTTGCATATCATTAGCAGTCTCAAAAGTGAAAGGTGCGCAGCAAAGATGCGCGTGCGGTTAACGGGGTCCAGTGTGAGTGGATAGACTTGTGAAACAGGAGTTGCGCGCGCAACATCAAAGTGGGGATAAGAAGAGTGGGAAATTGGAGAAGGAGTGGGGTTCAAGAGATATAAGAAGGATTTGAAGCCAAGTGGAGACATATCTGTTACAGCCTACATCAGCAGCTGAAGCAGCATCAGGAGCAGCTCCGAATCCTCTACTAGGTAAGCCCTCTTCAACCTTAAAGTCTATTTTTGATTTTAGCTTAATATTATATTTTGATCTAACAGCTCTATTTTGATTTGCTTACAGATATTCAAAAGAATGGACGCCACCTTAAGCAAAATCAACTCTCTTGGACGTTTGCAGCATCTACTACCCACGAAGCCGCTTGCTGAGTTGGATGTCAATGCCCTCTATACCGTAACTAGTATAAAGAGGATGTCAACCAAGTATGGATTCAAATTTGCAGTTGATTTGGATGGTGAATTCCGGACGTTCCTGCCAGCAAGGTTTACGAACCTGTTTGAGAAGGAGCCAGACAACTTCAAGGTGCTCGACGAAGCCGTGGAATCCAACAAATTAAAATTAAAATATATTGGTGGAAAATATAATAATCTAGAATTTGAATTTATCTAATAAATATTATAATAAAGAGAATTGTAATATACTGTAAATATTCAAGATATGTGTTTAAATAAATGCAAAAATTTACTTATAAATTGTATCTTTTTATTCTACCTTTATATTTTAGAAATGTAAGAAAAAAAATAAAAATAAAAAAAATAAATAAAAAAAGAAAAAAGAAAACAATAAAAGAAAAAATAAAAAAAAATAAATAAAAAAAGAAAAAAAGAGAAAAGAATAAAAAATGAACAAAAAAAGAACAAATAAAGAAATAAAAAAATAAAGAAAAAAAGAATAAAACAGAAAAACAATGAACAATATGTAAAAAATAAGGTAAAGCAGTAAAGACATTTTGATTTTCAGTGTACGTTTTTACCGGATAAAGCGTGTTCAAACAAGTCTCAACTTGATTTTTAAACACAACAAAGACATCGTCTAAGAATTGACTCATAAATTCTTTCTATTATAATACTAAAGGTTCAGGTAAAGACTATTACCGGAACAAGCGTGTTAAACAAGTTTCGACTTGATTTTTAACAGAATAAAGACATCGTCTAAGAATTGATTCATAAAGTCTTTTTATTATAATACTAAGAGTTAAGGTAAAACAGTCAAAACACATTGATTTTCAAAAATATTCAAATTCATTTATTCATATTAAAAGTTCAAATTCATTTCAATACATATTCCCATTGTTCATAATAAGATTTTAAACTATTAGACAGAGGATGTAATTCATCAGCATCTACTATAGATTCTATAGGTTCACACATTAAATTTAGAAACCAATTTCGAAGAGCTATTACATTGTTTACAGCACAATTTTCAGTTCTTATACAATGGTATGTACATGTAGTTAACAATAAGTCTTTTCTTACATTTCTAAGCGGTGGACAATCTATATCTTCTAAATTTCGTACATTTAACAAATATTTTTCTAACCACTCTTTCTTTTCAACACCTTTTGTATAGATAGTTTTCGCTCCTTGTAATGTTTCTTGAAAAATAGCTCGCAATTCAACATAAGGTATTTCTCCTGTACCCCAATGGAGTCCATGGTAATTGAATGTCAACCAAGTGTTCATACTTTTGCAACGTTTCGATAGTGAATCATAATGATAGGGTGGTTGAAAGTAATAAACTTGAGGTGTAGCATCTGCTTCCAGTGGAAGAATAGCCAACTCCTTGACAATGAAATCGTTGCTGGACTGTTTAAAGCCTTGAACGTCTACTATGAACTCCATCCTGGAATAGAAATAAAATTCTATCCCAGAAACACAACTAATATACCAGTTCAGTCCCTCCCCCTCCACTTTTACAACTTCTTGACAATACCGCTGATTGGTTTATATTGCACAATGCGATCATGAATGACTAGACAGTATGCAGTTGTTGCATCTGGGATATTATCTGTGGACTCAAATTCCAAACGTACATCGACTGAAGTCTGCTTCAGGAACTCGTTTTGTTTTGAGCAGTCAATAACAATTAATGGAGCCAGTGATTTAAAATTGGACATATTTAATATAGGTTCCGAATCTCTTCCATAGTAAGAGGATTGAAAGTTAGCATACATATCATATAATATAGAATACTGATTTTGATCAAAGTGTAGATTTAAATTTCCATAAGGATAAGATTGTGAGTTCAAAAACAGTTTCACATTTGTGAGGTTACAGTGGTCAAAAAAACATGCAGTAACCCCAAATTTATCTTTTCTTTCAGTTTGAAATCCAACAATTACATATCTTGGTTTCTCTAATTGTGTTGAAGATTTAATTTGCCACATAACTCTTGTACTCCTGGGAACTAATGGATACTCATACATTTCCCAAGATCTAAAACTTATTGAAATTAATGGATCTTTTTCAATAAATTTCAATAATTTTATTTTATTATTATCAGATGGTAATATATATGGTACCAAACACTCAAGTTTATTAATTACAAATTTGAACTCAGGGATACCAACTGGTCCATCATAAATAATAGAATTTATATCATTACGTGATCTTATTAAAATAAGTTCATGTTTAGCATTCGTAACAATTTTCTTATAATCTTCAGCAAAACTGAAAATCATACTCAGTGGTATTGTTACATTAAAATATCCATTTGTCAATGACATTCTTGAAGTTGATTCAAACTTCACAAATCCAGCATTTTCTGCACGGTTAACTTGAGAAGGTGTTAAAGATACTAAGTTTTTTATAGTTGTAGTGTGTCCAACATACTTGCATCGATCAATCTCAATACCATTTAATTCATAACGAATTTCATCAAACAAATAAGCTATAGCATTATTTGTAAGATGGACATTTTCTGTAAGAGTGATTCCATAATCCTTAGTTAACCTTCCAAATATATGTAATGCACTTTTACTTGGTAAAATAGACAAATCTTGATTTTGTACTACAATTCGGATTTCATCACTGTTATTAAAAAATGACGATGCATATGGTTGATGACTATGAATTTCATAATTAGCAATGGATTCATCAAAATTCACTGCTGTTGGAATGCTCAGAATTTCTTCCATTTTTCTTAGAACAGCTGCACATAAAAAATAGGTAAAGTTGATCTCTTCTTTTCCTCTTTCTTTTTCTTATTTTCGAGGTTTGACTTGTAGACCGAGTTGTTTCAGGAATAGTTGATTCTGAGGTGTTAACACTCTCCGAGTCACATTCACACTGATCTTCTCTGCACATGTTGATTGACTTTTATAACTGCCACCAACCTTCTTTTTGTGATTGTACACGATACCCATTACATAGATTTTATATGTAAACGTATTGTTATTGTTTCCCCTCTGAAATTAACCAAGCTACCGTCCTGATCAATTAAACGAAGCTGAATATTATGTATTCTCTTCACGGTGATTGGAAGGTAAATGATTCGAGTTGGAACTTCCGTGATCTTATATCCAGGTGGAACAACAGGAAAAAATTCATGTATAGTATGCACTTTTTGACTATTTATATACGCTCCTGTTGTAATATTACACTCAACTCGTAGAGTATTCACTTTCAATATAGATACAGGTAAATCAGAATTATGAGTTTCATCGGCTTTCAGTTCACGAGGAGTAAATCCTAATAACTTACCAATTGAATCTTCATAATAAAAATCAATGTTACGATTAGATTTAATTTTACAACCTAATGTATTGTTGTTAGGTGTGATAAGTAAATCAATGTTATTTGGTAACTTTGATTTAATATAAGATTCAATATCTTTAATTTCATAACTACCTGTAGGTATTTCAATTATGAAATCATCTATATACAACTTATTACAACCAATATCAATATTAGGGATTGAATTATATGTAAATAAATCAACAAGTCCAAGCGCATAATTTTTGTTTTCTGATAGTTCAATTGGTGGGAAGTATGCAGTTTCAAGAACTGAAGAGTTCCCCGTTAACGTTAAAGTGAAAGAGTCATTCATGATTGACATCTATTTTTATACTGATGCTCACAGTTAATTACGCATTCTTATATAGTCTAAAATTATTCTTAAGATTAAGTTGTCCACATAGAAACTTAAGACACAAGTGTCCACATATAAATGTATCGAAATTTTGATATCTCACATGATTATATTTTATACAGCTACCAACACCTAAGTAGACAATCAGATCTAATGGTGGTGAAAGATTTCCAAAACTATCAAAATATTCAGTTTCATTATTTATCTTTTTGTAAGCTACCCAATGGGTTCCAGGTCCTTTCTTGTCATCAAGATTGATTATTGCTGATTCATATTGACGAGGTCCTGCAGTGGGTAATTCATTTCGCATAAAAACTCCGCGAAAATGAGGTATTTTCATAATTTTAGCAAATTTAAATAGATCAAAGTTCGTTAGCGCGCGGTGAGGTAGCTGCAATATTAGTTTTTTTGAATCCTTTTCTTATTCTTCAATCCTTTTCCTTGATACGGCTGGAGATAAAGACCAAGTCCTTGGCGATAAGGTTTCAGATGTAATCCTTTTCCTAAGGCAATAGCCTCCATTGTTTGATTATGTCGTTGGGCTTCAGAAAATTGTTTTTTGGCTGCATTAGCATCATTTACAGCTTTTACTATACCACCGACCCCTCCACTCAAAGCTCCTAGAGCACTAAGTCCCGCAAAGATTGGAATAAGTGGTAAAATACCACCAACTTTTGAGGGCACGGAAAGAATTCGATGTGATGAAATTTTAGATTTACCTCCAAACTTCTTTATTGCTTTTTTTGCACCAATCATAGCAGTTTTAATAGTATCTGTTGAATTATTGTTAGGTTTCATACTCTTTTTAGCAGCATTTACAACCTTATTCAATGTGACACGTTTCTTATTCTTAGAAACTGTCTTCTTCTTCTTCTTCATCTTCTTTTGCATCTTTTTCTTTGTCTTATCTTTAATTTTTAAACCCATGCCGAATTTAGATTTAACTTTCATTATGTTGGTTACCGCTAATGCAGCTGCTTTTTCACTAATGCTAGAGTCCTTGGAAATAACTCGTTGCCACGCCTTTTCAGCTAGTATTTTGTCTGCAGAATTTCTCGCAGTTATGTTTTCCCGATCTTTGGAATATGCTATATCATGCTCTTTGCATGCTGCATCCAAAGAGTTTATACCTGGATCACCACGTTCTAAACGTTTTTTTAGCTTAGTACCAGGTCCACAATATTGATATCCGGGTAAATGTAACTCAAACGGTAATTTATTGATTATATTATTAAGAAACCCTTTACCACTGCAAGAAGTTTTCTTTTTCATTATATCATGAGTAATCATTCTTTACTCAACGGTGGTTTACAACGAACTGATGGAAGTAGAATATATAAATACGGTATTTATAGTTTTTTCCTCAGTCGATTGCAAGATGCAGTTTAAAGTACAAGCTGATCAGCTCCCAATTGTAAATGTCGATAACCTCATTCAAACCAAAGACAGTGGGGTTAAGCGTCATGGGAGTCTTTTTTCGAATAGTATTCGCGCAGCTTTTTGTGGACCCTCAAATTGTGGAAAAACGAATGCTCTTCTTTCTTTGATTATACATCCAAATGGTTTAAGCTTTGAAAATATTTATTTATACTCAAAGTCATTACAACAACCAAAATATAAATTTCTAGAAAAAGTACTAAGTAATGTTGATGGAATAAAGTACTTTCCATTCAGTGAACATGAGCAAGTGGTTTCACCTAAAGATGCTGAACCCAATTCTATCTTTATTTTCGATGATATTGCATATGAGAAGCAGGACAATGTCAGAGCATTCTTTTGTATGGGTAGACATGTTAACGTTGACAGTTTTTATTTGTGTCAAACCTATGCCCATATTCCTAAACATCTAGTTAGAGATAATGTCAACTTACTGGTTCTTTTCAAACAGGATGATAGAAATCTTAAGCATGTTTATAATGATCATGTAAACACGGATATGACATACTCTCAATTTAGAGATTTATGTTCTACATGTTGGAATTCTGATAGATATGGGTTTGTGGTTATAGATAAAGATAGAAACTTAAATGAAGGTCGTTATAGAAAAGGGTTTGATTGCTTCATTCAGTTATAAATATCAAATGTTTCTAAACAACTACATTAGTGCAATTTTAGACTTCAATATATAAACATGTTTCGAAAAGACGTGGAAAAACTTCATCAAATTGCAAAAGCAAGTGAAGCTATACGACGGAAACATCGCATACTTAAAGGTGGTAGAGAGGATGCAGAAAATATGTTAAGAGAAACTTTTCAACCATTGGTTACTCCATTAGAGAGATTAGTGAATATAACTCAAACACCTATCAAGATTGAAAATGTTAAGAAAAAAGAAGAAATAAAAGAAGAAGAAGATGATGATTTTGAAACAACTTTTAAGAGTGCTATTAGTGGAAATATACCATTCAATACATCCACTTATGATAACAACATAGAGTTTTCGGATCCTTTTGCTCAAGAAGAAAATTTACTTGATACGAAAAATGAAAATGTGATTAATGAATTGAAAAATGATGAGTTTAATGATGTTATTTCGAATCAAGAGAATATACTTAATAGTGATTCTACAAATCCTGATGCTAATAAATTGACAAATAAATTTATACAAATGTTACATAAAAATAGAAAACAGTATTTGGATATGGTTTACGGAGTACGTAAACTTTCTGATGGTACGTTTCTAATTGGTGATACACAAATAGATTTTGAGGGTCCATACATTAATTTAGTTGGAAAGAAAAGATATTCAAAAACAGATGGTCTATTAGAACTTTTATTCAGACAAAAACCTGATGAAACTGCAATAAGTTCAAATGATTTAGCAAATTATAAGGAAATTATTACTTCTACAAATGCATATAGAAAAAATTACAGTCCAACTAAACCTGTGCGTAAGAGTACGAGTTCAAAATTCACTAATGTTATTGCAAAGCTTATCCCAAAAACTGGAGATTCCTTGAAGATAAAGAGTCTATTACCACAAGCTATGATAGTTAAGAGAAAATCATATCCAGACTACGTCTATTGGAATGATCCAAATGAACTTGTAGATCGTTTACGGTTGCTCATGGCTTCTCAACAAGCTGGTAACTCAATACATAATAATGAAATTATTTCCATTATTGAAGAATTACGTGAAGCTCAAATCATATATTAAGAAGGTAAAATAAAATCAAGATCATTATCAAGTTGAACATTGATGTATTCAGATGCATTAAAAAATCATTGAAAATGGTTGATAAAAAGTTAGTAGTAGTTACAGAATTACATAGACAAGCTAGGAGAAATTACCCACGTCGTAAAGTGCAAATGCGTGGAATAGATGAAACCTGGCACGCAGATTTAGTTGAAATGCTGCCATATTCTAAAGTTAATAAAGGTTTTAAATATATACTTACTGTTATAGATATCTTTTCTAAGTATGCATGGACTATACCTGTAAAAAGCAAAACTGGAAAAGATGTTTCAGCAGCAATGAAATCTATAGTTGTGACTGGACGGATTCCAAAAAAATTGCATACTGATAGAGGCAAAGAATTTTATAATTCTCAATTTGAGAGTTTAATGAACTCATATAAAATCAAACTTTATTCAACCTTTAGTAACCTAAAAGCTTCAATTATTGAAAGATTTAACCGGACTCTGAAAAATATGATGTGGCCACAATTCAACTTGCAAGGAAATTACAAATGGATACATATTTTATCATCACTTGTTTCACAATACAATAATAAGAAGCATCGTACCATTGGAATGAAGCCAAAGGATGTCAGCAGAGAGGATGAGTCTGAACTATTGAAGCGCATCTCCAAGCAAAGGGAAATTAAACGTAAGAAGACAAAATTCAAAGTCGGTGATCGAGTTCGAGTAAGCAAGTACAAAAATGTTTTCAATAAAGGATACACACCCAACTGGACAACTGAAATATTTACTATTACTCAAGTGAAACCAACAAACCCAGTAACATACAAGCTGAAGGATTATCAGGATCAACCCATCGAAGGCGGCTTCTATGAAGAAGAAATCTCTAAAGTGAAATATCCAGATGTTTACCTCATAGAGAAAGTTCTTAAGCAGAATACTGATAAAGTCTATGTAAAGTGGCTTGGATTTGATAACTCACACAACAGTTGGATAAACAAATCTGAATTGTAATCATATAGTACAAGTTAAAGATAACTTTTAGAAAAGTGAAAGGGAACTTCTAGAAAAGATAAATGTAACTTTCAAAAAAGAAAGACTTATACTAAAATAATGTTAAGCTGTTATATTAAAATAATGTTAAAGTAACGTTAAAAAACTTTAAGGTTATGTAAAACTAATTCTAAGAATGTAATAAAATGTAAATACATTAAAGTTACCTGAAATATACATTTTATAAAATAAATATTTATGTAGCATCTGTTATTAACCTTATCTCATCGTTTCAAATAATAATTTTTAAGTAATTTGCAATTAACATGTAAATCCCATTAAGTTTTAGATGAGTTAAAGATAACTTTTAGGAAAGTTGAAGTTAACTATCAGAAAAGATAAAGTTAACTTTCAGAAAAGTTAAAGTTAACTTTCGGAATAGTTAAATGCAATTAACATGTAAATCCCATAAGAGATAAAGTTAACTTTTGAAAAAGTTGAAGTTAACTTTTGGAAAAGTTAAAGTTAACTTTCGGAATAGTTAAAGATAACTTTTGGAAAAGTTAAAGTTAGCTTTGGGAATAGTTAAAGTTAACTTTCGGAATAGTTAAAGTTAACTTTTGGAAAAGTTAATGTTAACTTTTGGAAAAGTTAAAGTTAACTTTTAGAACAGTTAAATGCAATTAACATGTAAATCCCATAAGAGATGAAGTTAACTTTTGGAAAAGTTAACGTTAACTTTTGGAAAAGTTAACGTTAACTTTTAAAAAAGTTAAAATTAACTTTCGGAATAGTTAAAGTTAATTTTTGGAAAAGTTAAAGTTAACTTTTGGAAAAGTTAAAGTTAACTTTCGGAATAGTTAAAGATAACTTTCGGAATAGTTAAAGTTGACTTTTGGAAAAGTTAATGTTAACTTTCGGAATAGTTAAAGTTAACTTTTGGAATAGTTAAAGTTAACTTTTGGAAAAGTTAAAGTTAACTTTTAGAAAAGTTAAATGCAATTAACATGTAAATCCCATAAAAGATGAAGTTAACTTTTGGAATAGTTAAAGTTAACTTTTGGACAAGTTAAAGTCAACTTTCGGAATAGTTAAAGTTAACTTTTGGAAAAGTTAAAGTTAACTTTTGGAAAAGTTAAAGTTAACTTTTGGAAAAGTTAAAGTTAACTTTCGGAATAGTTAAAGTTAACTTTGGGAATAGTTAAAGTTAACTTTCGGAAAAGTTAAAGTTAACTTTCGGAAAAGTTAAATGCAATTAACATATAAATCCCATAAGATGTGAAGTTAACTTTCGGAATAGTTAAAGGTAACTTTTGGAAAAGTTAAAGTTAACTTTCGGAATAGTTAAAGTTAACTTTTGGAAAAGTTAAAGCTAACTTTCGGAATAGTGAAAGTTAACTTTTGGAAAAGTTAAAAAATGACTATTGGAAATTTTAAGTGCTAACTTTTGGAAAAGTATAATGCAATTAACATGTAAATTTTATAAAAGATAAATTTAAACGCGCACAGATGCTGTGTATCTTTCTCTTTCAGGCTAGACCGTACTGGGCAGCATAAGGCTTAAGCAGATAGAAATACGGATACGGGACTGTGTGACCGCTCCATGAGAGGAACTAGGACAGCCATATATCTCTGTCCTGCTTCCTCTCATTATTACGATTAAGGATTAGCGATTACGATTCATTGTGCGTTAGGCTATACGTATTTTACTGATTTTACATATAAAACAATTATTATATACCTACGTAGAAAACCTGGAGTTAAGGCCTAAGCAGATAGAAATACGGTTACAAAACCAGAGCAAGAGACAGAAAAGGACAGAAACAGTCTCTGTCCTTTATTATCTCATGCCCTGCTCCCGTAACCGTATTCGTTGTGCTTTGGGCTTAACGCGTCATACTATGTATGAGAGCATGAGACAGAAAAATATGGGAACAGTCTCTATCCTTTATTATTTATCTGTAGAGTAATACCCACAAGAGGTAATTTACCCTCGAGTAAAAGAAAAAAGAATTACCGATTCTTATTCATAAGTGATAATTTATCTTTTGAGCATAAGCAAAATCTTTCTTACCGGCAGAAGATAATTTACCTTATAATTGTAAAAAACTATTTTTGTGTTACCCTTTAAGAGACACTTTATCTCCTGTCGGTAAGAAACTTCTTATATTTTAAGTTGTTTTTTTTTGTTTTTGTTTTTTTGTTTTGTTTTTTTGTTTGTTTTTTTTGTTTTTTTGTTTTTGTTTTTGTTTTTTTTTTTTTTGGTAGGTTTTATTATAAATAAAAAACATACATAGTATTTTTAAATTAATATTTATTTAATATTTCTTATATATATATTTACATACATACAAAATATAAAAAATACAATCAATTACTTATTTCTAAAGATTTTTTGTTTATAATGATTTTTTTATAAATTTATTAAAACAAAAATAAATATTTTTTCTTATTTTTTAATATTTTTTTATGTTTGGTTTTAGTGGATTCGTCCTTCTTCGAATCCAGGGATGAATTGCATATAAATTACGCGCTGCAAACGCAGCAGCAGCAGCCCTGGCTGCGGCCAACTCGTGTCGAGATGGGCATTGTAGAGGAGGTGGGGGTCTGCGCGGGGCGGGTGGTGCAGGCCTCTGGGGAGCCTCTGCTGGTGGGGCCTCTGCTGGTGGGCCCCAGCGCGTCCTTCTTGGCGCAGGCGTCCTCTCTACGATGATTGCAGCCTGCAAAACATAAATAAATGATAATATAAATATATATGTATTAAAAAATAATTAATATTAAGAATTTAACTTTTAGTGACTTACAGTTAATTTGTAATTATAATTATTTTGTTATTTATCTATTTTTATATTAATAAATTCTTTAAGTTTAAAAATTTCTTTTAAATTGTAATAAATTTACATAAAAATTTGTTTAAATAATTATTTAACTGGAACAAATAAAAAAAGAGGTTTGTACTTACATTTTCTTGCCAGTTTTCTGGCCAACACCAATCCTTCGGGTGGATTCGCCTTAGACACAACCCTTTTGTTGTTATTTAATCTCGGATCCATTTTTTTTTATACTGAGTTTTATTTTTTTTGCTATTTTAGAAAAAACAATTTGTTTTTCTCACAAGTTTTTATAAAATTTAGAAGAATTTTAGACTTGTTTAGAATGCACGTCTAAACAGGTTGACAATTTTTTTGGGACTGACATCCCTTTAGGATGGTAGCTCAAAATTGCATTTCTTAGCTTAGAAATAAAAAAGGAAAAGCGAAGAAAATATAAGATCTCAGAGAAGGATGGAAAAAAAGAATGTTGGAGTACAGTTTGCAAGTTTGAACCATTTTTTATGATAGGTTGTCAGGTCAGTTTCCGCAACCTAGGTAAGAATTAGACAATTGCTAAGAAGTTGAAAATTGTGAAAACTCTTGACTAAAGAGCTTGGAAAAAATATTCACCAAAAATCTTTGATTTTTAAATTCTTAAAACATAACTATATAATATAAACAAATAGAAATAATAGTAGAATATTATCAAAAAAGTTAACAACAATACACATTTTATGCAAATTAGATTGGTGGTATTAAGGATATGCAAATTAGTTCTTAGGTAAAAGATAACAACAATTCACAGTTTACGCAAATTAGATTGGTGGTATTAAGGATACGCAAATTAGTTCTTCGGTAAAAGTGAGCAACAATACCCAGTTTATGCAAATTAGATTGGTAGTATTAAGGATATGCAAATTAGTTCTTCGGTAAAAGTTAACAAAAATACACAGTTTATGCAAATTAGATTGGTGGTATTAAGGATATGCAAATTAGTTCTTCGGTAAAAGATAACAACAATACGCAGTTTATGCAAATTAGATTGGTGGTATTAAGAATATGCAAATTAGTTCTTTAGTAAAAGTTAACAACAATAGGCAGTTTTTGCAAATTAGCTGCATGGATGGTATTGCATACTAATGATATTCAAGTTAGTTCTTACATAACACTTTATGCAAATTAAAAGGGTTAGCATTTTAAGTTAAACTTGGCGCGATTTGCTGTAAAAAAGTGGGGGTAAAATTTGAAATCCCCTCCAACAAGATGGCTGAAAATGAAAGAAAAATTTAAAAAAGCGCATGCGTAAAACATCAACTGATGCTACAATTTCAAAAAGCAGGGGATTCCCCACCAACAGCGCCATCTGTTGGAAAATGTCGGTAAAATGTTGGTAACCATGGTAAAACAGATTCCTCGCTAACCCCGCGTACAACAACCTAAAAAGTGTGGGTAAAATTTGAAAACGTGCATGCGCAAATCGCAAAATGAGGCCAAAATTCAATGTGTATGCAAGTAAGGTGGGTGGCGGTGGGTGGTATGCAAATTAGTCTGCAGGAAAGGGTTAAAAACAATTCACAGCGTATGCAAATTAGGTGAGTGGGTGGTGGGTGGTATGCAAATTAGCCCTCGAACAATACACAGCGTATGCAAATTAGGTGGGAGGTATGCAAATTAGGTGGGTGGTATGCAAATTAGGTGGGTGGTATGCAAATGATATGCAAATTCAGGGGAATCCCCCAAAACAGCGCCACCTACCGGCCAAAGTCGGTAACTAGGGTAATGCAGATTCCTACGCTCGGTCGGTAAAACAGATTTCTGCAGGATTACAGATTTAGCAATTTTCACGGTCGGTAACTGTTCCCGGACCGGTATAGCTCTACTACTCTCTTTCTATCCCCTTTCTGTCCTCTTCTTTAAAAATTTAATCTCCATCTATCTTTTCGCTTATCTACCATTTTAAATACCCAATTGCTTTCGTTATTTTATATGGAATTATATTTATATATATATATATATATATATACTGAAATTAATCTGATATTTAGGGCGTGTAATACTGAAAAATCGTCAGCTATGATGGAGCGATCTCCTAACCTCGTGCGCATTAATATAAGCACACTACCAACTGAGCTAACGAACGTTACACTACAGATCACTCGTTTACTTGACTGCTTTTTATCACTCTTACTCCCATCTCTTTTAATCTTCCTCTTCTATCTTTGCTATCCCACATGGTATTTATATTTTTGGAGATCCATACTGGAAATAAAGAGATAGAAATCTTATCACTTTTTATCTTTTCTTATCTCTGTTATAGAAAGAGATACAGAAAACGTATAGTTTTCAATCCCGATTGTATACCTTCTTAACCCTTTCTATTGACCTCAAACCTCTTTCAATCTCTACCATAATCATAATGATCAGTTTTCTCTATTAATCACCTTCTCCCTATAACTTTCAATCTTTAATCTTTACCATCCTTTCCCTTTCTATTGCCTTCAATCTCTTTCAATCTCCACCTTAATCATAATGATCAGTTATCACCATTAATCACCTTTTTCTTATAACTTTTAATCTCTAATCTATACCTTTCTATCCCGCCCTATCCCTACTTCAATGGACATAGCAAGTTATCGCTTTTAATCATCTTTTTCTATAACTTTGAATTAATGTCTAATCCTTTCACATCATTTCCAAACCCCATCTGAATGAACACTATGTGCTTTCCCTTTTAATCACTTTTCATCTATAATTTTCAATAACCTATGTCATATACACATATTTTTTGCTATTCTTCTCTTAACCAGCATTATCGGTTTATGGCTTTTAATCACTTTCCTTCAATAACTTTCTATCTTTGACCTATCACTTTTTATCCCTTTCTATCTCTTTCTATCCCTTTCTATCCCTTTTTATATTTTCTTATTCCACCTGTATTAACATGATCATTTTTCGCTTTTAATCACTTTCCTTTCATTACTTTCAGTTCTCTAGTGAGTGATCATGTCCTTTCAGTTGGGGATGGGAAAGTATAAGTAGGGATAGAAAGAGATTAAAAGGAATAGGAAGGGATAGAAAGGGATAAAAAGAGATAGAAAGGGATAGGAAGGGATAGAAGGTGAAAGATTAAAAGTTATAGAAGAAAGGTGATTAAAAGCGATAACTGATGATGCTGGTTAGAGTGGAATACCAAAAAATATGTGGATATGTTATAGGTTATTGAAAAGTATTGATGAAAAGTGATTAAAAGGGAAAGCTCATCATGTTCATTCAGGTGGAGTTTGGAAATAATATGAAGGTATTAGAAATTGAATGAAAGTTATAGAAAAAGGTGATTAAAAGCGATAAATCGCTATGTCTATTAAGGTAGGGATAGGACTGAATAGAAAGGTATAGATTAGAGATTGAAAGTTATAGGAAAAAGGTGATTAATGGTGATAAGCTTGTCATTATGATTAAGGTAGAGATTGAAAGAGATTGGAGGCAATAGAAAGGTATAGGATGGTAAAGATTAGAGATTGAAAGTTATAGGGAAAAGCCGATTAATGACGATAAGCTGGTCATCGTGATTAAGGTAGAGATTGAAAGAGATTGGGGTCGATAGAAAGATATAAGCAGATATAGAGTCGAGTTTGAAAATGATAGCTTTTCTGCATCTCTTTCTATAACAGGGATAAGAAAAGATAAATAGTGATAAGATTTCTATCTCTTTACTTCTAGTAGGGGAGTCTACTTTGACTGGACAAGCTTCAATGTGAGAGAATAGGACTACCAACGGGACACTCAGCCATCTTATACATATGTCCTTCGTACGTCCACAGGGTATCCAGGTTCGACGTCGGAGGTGCATGCACACTAAGCATGGGATTCGGGGATGGAGTCCCAAAAGCAAAAAATGAGGAGGGACACTTGCTGCATAGGTGGATATGTGTGTGACAGTGCTGAACGAACGCTTCGACCACTATACCTTCAGCGGTGCCTAAGAACAGAGTGACATTGATTTCTCGTTTTACAAGGGCAGGGAATATTGTAATAATATAGGTTAGAATGAAGGTTAATAAATGATTGGGGCATCAGCGATCATAATGTTATTTTGATGAGAATGAATGGTAGTATGGAGAATGAACATGAGGTGAAAAAGTGGCTGACTGATGGGTGTGATTTTAACAAGTATGAATACTTAATTGAAGCACCAGCCTTGAGTTTTGGGTATGTCGCGTACTTAAATCTCAGGACAGCAGAAAAGATCGGAAAAATGTATAAATAAATTAGCAGTGCAAATAATAAATGTATAAAAAAAGCTGGAAAAAGGTTTGAACAAAGGAGGAAGATTGTGGTTGGTATTAACTTAAAAAAAGGAGAACAGGTGATCCGCAAATAGAGAAGTGGAAAGAATGAAAGATGTGTGAGCGTGAGTGTAAGTGTCAGATGATGTGTACAAAGAAAAATGATTGGAGGGATTTTGTGAGTAGAGAGGTAAATAAAAATTCATGGGGTGGATTTTATCGAATATGCAAAGGGAAATATGAAAAGTATGGACTCGAAAGCATAAAAACGGATGATGGATGGGCGAAAAACTGGAATGAAAGTGCGAATGTTCTTCCCTTCGGTGGCCGGCGATCAATCCCCCGTGGGGGAGGATCCGGCGGTTATCAATGTATTTGGGATAGAAGAACTGGTATATGCGTTCAAGGGTATGAGTGTAGGGAAACACCGTTATTGAAGGATGTAAGCAAAAAGGGATACGAGGCCGTGTCCTACAGACCCATTAGTCTGTTAAGTGGCTTAAACAAGGTCCTCAAGCGTATGATGGTTGAACGAGTGCTGACAAGACTGTATGGACTGTGGAATAAGTGCCAATTTAACAGTTCTCGAGATACGAGCGAAAAGTATACCGTAGCGCAAGGTAAAAATTGTTGCAGCTCTCAGCTAACCTGTGTTGGTTGCCCAGAACCGACCTCGCGGAGGTAGGGATCTATAACCCAAAGAAATATTCGATTATCGACAATTCGAATAGTCGAAACTAGTGTAACCGAATTAAAGTCGATAACCGACATGATTATTCGAATTTCGACTACGGTATTCGACTTTTAAAAAAAATTTTTAAGCACATACTAAATATATTTAATTAACTGTTCTAACTAAAAAAGCACATAAAAAGTGTTTAATAACGGTATATCTTAATTTATTTATCATATTGTCGATATTAGCAATCTTTTGCTCAATTTTTTATTATTTTAAAAACCCAAAAATTAGAAAATTGGCAAAAAAATAAAAAATTTAGTTAACATAAATAAATTAATTAATAAATACCGAAATACTGATTTCTAAATAGGTAATTTTAAAAAAATGACCCAGTTCATTATTGATTTAGTTGATTTTTTACAATTCTGTATTGCAAAATTTAAGAAAAATTGCTTTTTCCTGTAGAAAATACATTTAAAATTTTATGAGCTATTTGATAAAAAAATTGGAGCTATTTTTTTAATTTAAAACATATTTTGGATTTAGGTAGGATATAACGTTTTTTTTCGACTTTCTCTTTTGGAGCAATTTATATATATATATATACGTCTTAGTTTGAATTAGAATTTTTAATGGATAACTATTTATTGCATTCTTTTATTTATAGTCCCACATAACACGTAATATTCCAGGGACATTCCTGGAATATTTTTTTGTGACATTCGGAACATTCCAATGGAATATTGCAGTAACGTTACTGGAACGTTTCTATGTCCGACTCAGGGAATATTTCAGTGGAACATTCCATAAATATTAAATTGTAATGTCTCTGGAGCATTACAATATAACATTGCAGGAATATTCCATTGGAATATTCATAAGTTTTTTAAAGCAAAAAAAAAATTTAGTCTTTAAATTTATTAATTCTTATTAGAATTAATTATCATTTTATTTTTACATCTTAAAACAAATTGAAAATTCTAAACGCGACGTGAGGATTCGATCCCTAAACCTAAGACCTATCTAACGATTAACGCTCGCGGCTATTTTATCGGTATAAAAATTCTACAATAAAGCTGGATGAAGTTCAACTATTTTAGATATGTATTAAAAGTATATCTACTCGGTTTAGATTCTTATTTTCATACCGATAATAGCCGCGAGCGTTAATCGTTAGATAGGTCTTAGGTTTAGGGATCGAATCCTCCCGTTGCGTTTAGAATTTTTAATTTGTTTTAAGATGTAAAAATAAAATGATAAATAATTCTAATAAGAATTAATAAATTTAAAGACTAATTTTTTTTTTTTGCTTTAAAAAACTTATGAATATTCCAATGGAATATTCCTGCAATGTTATATTGTAATGTTCCAGAAACATTACAATTTAATATTTATGGAATGTTCCACTGAAATATTCCCTGAGTCGGACATAGCAACGTTCCAGTAACGTAACTGCAATATTCCATTGGAATGTTCCGAATGTCACAAAAAAATATTCCAGGAATGTCCCTGGAATATTACGTGTTATGTGGGGTATAACTAAACTCGGTCAAAACGGTATTTATCAAATATTATTAAGTCTACAAAAAAACAATTTTCAATATTTTCGAATATTCGATAAGAATATTCGGTTATTCGAAATAATCGAAATCTTGTATTCGACTACACAATTTTCGACTATTCGAAGCTGATATTCGATTTTAGTCGATATTCGAAACCGGTTTCGCAATCCCTACGCGGAGGTGGTTGCACTTTGCGTTCCTCCCAAGCCCAACCCAAGCAACCGACCATATGCCAGGCTTGTTTTAGTCTGAATCTGTATCAAATTTGTTAATAAAATAAGATTTTGTAGTAAACTTAGGCAGTGGCCTAGATTTCAGTGTAGAGCGTATAAAACGGTCCCGAGGCTGGTGGCCAATAACTTTAGAAGATGCCATTAGAAGACACTCTTGACTGACACAGTGTGAGAAGGGAATTTACTAAATTTCCATATGTCTGCAGTGTCTCCCAACAACCCTTTTATGAGCTCTACGTTAGAAACTAAACGAAGAACTAGTTAATCATATCGTAACAATTATTAGCTTTGAAATTCAGTTTTGGCACTTTATTACATCTAACCCATCCATTTACAGTGTCAGTCTCTGCTTTTCTGGCTGTCAGAAGACGGTCAAGGGACAACTTTTCTGATGGTGACTCCACAATAGGGATCTATGAACGTCGACGTTGATGGCAAAGCGTCGATGTCGACGCTTTAGTTAGTGAGTCTCGACTATTTGGGGAATGTCATGTTGTCAGCTGCGATCAGTTAACTGTCGAAATGGTGGAACATGGAACATAAGCCAATTGCAACGTTTTCCCAAATAGTTGAGAACCACCAACCAAAGTGTCGACATCGACGCTGTACCATAAACGTCGACGTTCATAGATCCCTATTGTGGAGTCACCATGACTTCTACCCCTTCGTCAGTCATCATACTAAGGAAAATGTTTTCTGAAAGAGCAAAGAAAGCATTCTATTGAATAGATGAATCGACAACCTTTTCTTTTTACTCACCATTGTGGTTCTCAATAAGATTCCGCAGTTCAATCAAAGATGGCTCGCACCATCTCTTTGCTGCAATCCAAAGGTCGAGATACTTACCTACTAAACTGCGCAAGGTTGTCCATTCATCCATTCAACATAATGCTTTCATTGCTCTTCCAGAAAACATTCTCCTTAGTATGATGACTGTCGAACGGGTAGAAGTCAGAAATTTGTCCCTTGACAGTCTTCTGACAGCCAGAGAAGCAGAGACTGACACCGTAAACGTACGGGTTAGATGTAATAAAGTGCCAAAGCTGAATTTTAAAGCTAATAATTATTACGATATGATTAACTGGAAGACTATTACCTTGACTGTTCCACCAGTTCTTTGTTCAGTTTCTAACGAAGAGCTCATAAAAGGGTTATCTTAAGACATTGCAGAGATATGGAAATTTAGTGAATTCCACTCTCACACCTTGCAAGTCGAGAGAACCGTCAAACTGGTGACAGAGGCATCTTCTAAAGTTATTAGCCCCCAGTCTCGTGATCGTTTTATACGCTTTACACTGAAATCCAGGCAACAACTGCGAAAGTTTAGTACAATATCTTATTTTATCAATAAATTTGATACAGATTCAGACTAAAACAAGCCTGACATATGGTCCGTTGGTTGGGCTTGGGAGGAACCGAAGTGAAGCCATAATTATATATACCATTTCGGTAGCTAATGACGCGACAAACAACTTTTGTTTCATACATTTTGCCATGAGAGGCGTATTTCAAGCGCTAGGTAGTCAATTCACGATTTTAGGCAAATTTCCGAAACTTCAAGGTCGAAGTTGGGGTTGAAGATGCAGTCCGATCTCAAAACGAAAAATTGCATTGGAATCAGGAAGTACTAAGGCAACTTTTCCGCACTATGAGAAATCTCGAATCAAAAAAAGTCCGGAATCGACCCACCCTAGTACTGAGGATGCGTGGGTCAAAGTGAAAGTATGCGTAGATGAGTGTCAGCTTAAGCACATAATAGAAGTGTTTGTGGACTTCAATGGTGCTTTCAACCACCTTCTGTAGAGCCCTTGAAAAATTAAGAATAATTGGCTGTACAAATGAAGAGTTGTGAATGTAGAAGCGTTATTTTAAAGACAGATAAACGTTCCTGTGTAGTGGAATGAATGAATGTGTGAAAGAAGTCGAAAGAGGTTGCCCACAGAGGTCTATTGCTAGACCAACCGTGTGGAATCTCAGTATGGACGAGATCTTATGTGTGTTGTGTCTTATTGTACAAGTGGTACAATAAGTGGCCTTTGAGGATGACCTGTTCTTCTCAATAAAGGGAGATACCAGAAAAGAAGTGGAGAGGAAAGCAGGAGAACTGACAGTGCCGGCTTTAGGGTAGCGCGTGCTATGCGGTCGCACAGGGCGCCAGGCATTCGCCCTGTTGTTTATGTATATTAGGGGGCGCTTTCAAAAACTTTGAGCATATACTCGCACAGGGCGCCGGGATGGCTAAAGTCGGCTCTGAGAAGTTATGGAAATAGTGTATGAATATGCCATGAAAGTTGGTATGAGTGTGTCTGAGAAGAAAACAGTGTGCATGGTACTTGAAGGAAGATTGAGTATGTTAAACCGTCGCGTACATGTGAGAGTGAATGAGAATGATGTGGGAAAACTGAGATTAATAGCAAGTGTGAAATATGTACCTAAATGTGAATGTCGGCATGGGAATGAATTTCAGAGTGCGTGTGAATAGTTTGAGAGGATAAGTTTCAGGAATGGTTGTATAAATGAGACGAGTTCAAATAAAGAATTGGTTGGAATGGATGTCAGTGAGAAGAAAGAAATGGTGAATGAACATGGGTAAGGCTTCCTGAAGTGTATCAACTATTTACCAAAGGTACCCAAATTTCTTTCTAATTTGGCATTTTGGTATCAAATTATGACGGTAAGAAACTCCTAAAATCGTTTTGGAAAATTTTGGTTTTTTGAAAAGTTATTAACAATTGAACTTTTTTTCACTATTTTCGAAAAAAATTAATTGCTCGAAAAATAACAGGTAAAATTGAATGAAAATTGTAACATTAATTTAAAAATATACATTTTACAAAATGTTACAGCAATTTTTAAATTCACTTCTAATTTGTTTCAATAATTAATAATTTTTATAAACAAATTCAAATTTATTTATGAGCGCAACGTGATACTTAACTTTTGTTTATGCACTCTTATTCTACATTCAATTATGCACTTTAAAAAAAAAATCTCAGGGCCCGCATTTTAGTAACAAACTACAGTGCATTTTGTTTTGCGCTATAATAATATATACTCGCGCTGCATGGGCTTCCCCGTGGCGCGGCGCGTTCAACACGTTCTAAGTACTGAACTAAAGTTGTCAAATGTATAAAACTTTTTTTTTCTTTACTGCAAAGCATTATTTAAAACATACACAACTTTACTCGTTTATGATATTTATTAAACATTTTCCCAATCAAAATATTCAAAATAAATATTATTTAAATTAAATGAACTTAATTTAATTAACGTACACTGAGAGAAAGCTTTTCTTGCGCTAATGCAAAAATGCATTGGATCAAGTATGAATTATGCTTATAATCGGTTCTAGTAGAAAATATTATAGACTCAAGAATTTGAGGTTATGTTAAATTGTTAACAGTCATGCCCAAAATTTTGCGAATGACAGAAACAGACCAGAGTTCACGCCAAATATCTTATTCTTGAAAAAAGGATAAAAACAATTTCTTTCAATGCAATCAATGTAAACATAATTTTATTCTTGTAAAAAGAAATCTTTTTTCTCAGTGTAATTTAACGTTCTCTTAAATGTATTAAGATCGATAATATAGTAAAGTGAATATTTAGAAGATGTCGAAGAAATATTACTGTGTTAATCCTTTGCAAAAAAATCATGAAAGTGTTTACAAAAATATATTTAAAGTAACAGATAAAGAGAATTCTAAATTTAAAATATTAATTAAACATTTTATACGTGAATTGTGTGAAAGATCAATTAATAAGAAATCGGAAAAAGAGTTAAAAATAAATTAATCAGAAAAAGAAGTGGAAATGGATTTTGAAAAATCCGAGTGTTTTAGTGATGAAGATTTAAAAGTGATTCAACATAAAAATATAATAATAATTATTTAATAATAAATTGAGAAAATAAACGATATACTAAAAGAGTGTGGAGAGCCTCTTTTAAAAACAGTAATTTTCCTTCGAAATCTTCTCAATATTCAGTTTATTCTCAAGTATTTTAACGATCTTGATACATTTAAGCAAATGTTAAAAAAAAAAAAAAGAATTGAAATAAAAGAGAATTATTCATAATTATTTTATTGTAGATTGTACAAAACAAAAGCGACTCTTTTTAAAATATAACAATTTTACTTTATTCCTACTATAACAATTTTTCATGGAAAGAATGGACAATATATTTAAAAAAAAGATCCTTATTAACATGTTACAATAAAAAAATTATATCTTTCAAATAACTGCTTAATTTACACTTCTTCATGAAGTTTCTTCTTCTTCCACATGCGTATGATGTGTGGTAGGAAAGATGAAACAATAGTGTGAAAGGTAAAGTGACATATAAATGGATTAAAAGTGTGAGGTTCGCTGCGAGCAATGTGTGGTTCGAGCCTAGCCTAAAGAGTGGGTACATTCTAATAGGCTACGGCATACTGAATAATTTCCTGTTTTTGATTAAAATCCCAGTAAAAAATAATTTATTGGAAGTCGAGCAAAGGAAACTGGAACTTTGAAAGTTCCATTTCCTTTCGTTGCATTTAAGGAATTAGAACTTTCAGAATTTTTAAATCTGAAAAACCAGTTAAAGGAGGGTTTAAAAAGTAGAAAAACAACTTACTCGCTGATATTCGTCAATTATTGTCCCTTAGCTGAGGTTAGATACGTTTTTTAAGTGAAAAAACTAATTAATTAAATAAATTGTGTAAGACGTAGAACTGTTTACCAACATTCGGTAAATTTGAATGTGAAATTACGAAACATGTTTATTTTAGAAAATAAATAGTTTTATAAATTATAAAAAAACGTAGGAAAATTATAAAAATTACAATAATTTATAATAATGATAAGTATTGTATTAAAGTAAGACTACTTTTGTAGTAGTTTTAGAATTATTGGCAACTTGTGTGCTCGCCTAAATCATAGCAGTGAACCCCTATTTAATATCTTCTTTCGTTTCAGGCGTAACTCATGGGTTGTGTTATGTAAAATTTGCATTTAAAAAATCATTTCATTTTTTATTAATAAAAATAAGAAACATATTAATTTAACATTAAAAAAAAATTATTTAAATTATAAAATAAACAAAATTTTTTTTTTGTATTAATAAGTATAAAAAAATGTTATTTAAAATTTTTTTTATAATTAAATTTTTAAGTATTTCTTAAAGTTCAATATGATTCTTTTTTTATTATCGAAATCATATATATACAATTTAATTTCTAGGTACTCTATTTCAATTATTTTAATTTTAAAATAAAAGTAAAAATTTGAATTTAGAAAAAGATTGTTTTTATTTAAACAATTTTTGTTACCCTTATAACTGTGGATTTAAGAAAAAAAATGTTAAGTACTTACAAACTATTATAAATATTTTAATGGTCGGGTTAAAGAACTCAAATATATAATTTTAAAATTAAATTTAATATTTTTATTTTTAAAATAAATTAATTTTGTACACTTGTTTTTATAAAACCAAAAAATTATGTTAATAAAAATTTATTTTATTTTATTATATATATATATTACGAACACGATAATTTATAAGGCAATGTAAACTACTTTTTATAATTATATGTGACCATTTTCTATCAAGTACATTCAAAAACAGATTTAAAGTTAGAGAAAACAAACGATTAAAATTTTTCTTTCTACTACTTTTTTAAGGGGGGGGGGAGGGGTAGGGTTAATTCGTGCAAAAAAGGCACTTTTTGTGAATTTTTTCTGATGACACAGTTAAAATCAGTTCATTAAAACTTATTGGACATTAATGTACAACATTTGAAGAATGTTGTGTCAAATTTTTACTGAAAAATATCTAAAAATACGGCAATGGTAGCAATTATTGTGAGGCGCCTCAGAAAAAAGATGATTTGCGGTGCCCCTCATAACTAGGTGCAAAATCATCTGAAATGAAAAAACCAAAGATTTTTCGTTAGAAGATCGATTTTCCTAGGTAATGTCGAGGGGGATTTTCGAAAATTTAATTTTTTGATTTTTAGGAACACTTTGAAGTGAAAAACGTGATTTTTACCCAAAAAATCGGCTTATTTTTTATTGTAAAAAAAAAGAAAAAAAAATTAAAAAAAGGGCTTCGTCACTACCTCGTTAATTTTATACAGAAATAGTGTTCAAATTACAAAAAGATCGGTTGAGTAGTTTTGGAGTTTCGAGGGGCACCGACTTTGAAAATGTGACTTTAGGAAAAACGCTTTAAAGTTTTGAACACTAAAGACGTTCATAAGCGAGTTTTATCGGCTTACCTCAAACTAAATCATTGATTCCAGGATAATAAGATATGTTTCCATCATCCATGAGGTCTAAAGTATTTTTTACTCCTGTTTTAAGATATTATATAAAAATCGAATCAGCTGCCAGATAACAATTGCGCGCTCAAACCGGACAGATATGAAAATCAGGCAGGACTAAAAATACTCATAACGTCGTCAATTTTTCTCCGATCGACTTGAAATTTTGACACAATATTGTTAAAATATTATACATTCAGATAAAAAATAAAAAAAAAACGAAAAAAAAATTAAAAACCCTACCCCCCTTTAATTGAATGATATTTTTAAATTAAATTTGGATGGAGTACCTAGAAAATAAATTGTATATATGATGTCTGTAATAAAAAAAGAATAATATTGAATTGTAAGAAATATTTAAAAATTTAATTACAAAAAAAATTAATTTCTAAAAATAAATTTTTTTTTATACTTATTAATAAAAAAAAATATTTTGTTTATTCCATAATTTAAATAATTTTTTTTAATGTTAAATTAATATATTTCTTATTTTTATTAATAAAAAATGAAATAATTTTTTAAATGCAAATTTTACATAACACAACCCATGAGACACGCCTGAAACGAAAGAAGATATTAAATAGGGGTTCACTGTTATGATTTAGGCGCGCACACAAGTTTCCAATAATTCTTAAACTACTACAAAAGTATTCTTACTTTAAAACAATACTTATTATTATTATAAGCTAGCTTTCGAGGCATCGAAATCTAGTGGCGCGCCACTAACAGTATTTTTTGACAGAAAGTATTTTTTGACAAAATGTATTTTATGATGTGAAAGTATTTTTTGACAAAAAGTATTTTCTGACAGTTAATATTTTTTGCCAAAAATTATTTTCTTTCACAAATGCAGAAAAACTTGAGTTTGTACGAGTGAAGCGGTTGAAGTCAAAGTTGTAGGTGAGATGATTGTAGTTGAGAGAAACAAATGACTCAGGGTAGTGAAAAAGAGATAATGCGCAGACGCGAAGCGGCTGCACAGCACTTTTTTTTCACTGTCCTGAGTCATTTATACACACAATATTCATTTATTCACACAATATTCTCGTCAAAAATCTCGGGTCTTCCAGCCAAGGTGCATACTATACTATTGTGACATAAATTATTTCCGAGTTAAACTTATTTGAAATAAACTTTTCTTAGCAACATAATTCTCTTTAAAAAGTTTTTATATTTTATTATCTTTTATTAAATTCCACGACAAAAAAAAAATAATTTTACATGCAAAAAGAAAAATATAAGCTTTCAGATTAACACATATTTGCTATTTATTTAAAACTGCGTATACTTACATATTTTTATGCGCAATGTACGGTAACTAAAACATGAAGAAAATTGACGCAAATTTTATTATAATGTTAAAAAGCAAAAAACAAATACATTTTATGGTTTTTGGCTGTTATCTCATAAAATATTCTTAATTTCAAAAAATATTTTAGACAATAGTTGTACTTCTGATAAAAATACTTAGGTTAGTGTCATAATAAGTTTAATTCTTTTTAAAGGATGCTGGGGTTTGATGTGATGTGCTATAACAATTGGAATCTGTTTTTAAATCAAATTACACATGTAACAATTGTTTTAGTTTACCAGACTAACGTTCAATAATAATATAACTACACGGAGAGAAGGATCTTGCTTTTATAGCATGCCAGTAGTTCATGATTTTCTTGTAGAGTCACATCGCTTGCTACTGACGTATGAAATCATACGTCAGCAGCATGAGCGCCATCTGTACTACTAATGAAACGTACACACGCTTGTGCTGTTTAAGTCGCATACACAAGTAACCTTGCGGTTACTTCATGAAGGTGATTCTCCAATACAAATATTCACGTCGACGTCGCGTCGACGCGGCGTCGATTGGCAATGCAAAAGTCACTGTTGCCAACTATCTTGAAAATTTATTTTTCACGTGTGGTTCAAATTCCGATATTCCTGTTAGTTAGCAGTGACAGTGTATTTGATATCTTTTATCAAAGATACTTTTATAATTATATAAATCAAGGCATGTATATACATATTTTGAAGTTTATGTATACATATGTCGATTATTTGTGATTGTGTTGTATATTTACCAATTATTATTTATATTATTTACCAATTATTGGTAAATTAACAACACAATCACAAATAATCGACATATGCATACATAACCTTCAAAATGTGTATATACATGCCTTGATTATTTTTTCATCTTTTTCATATTACTTTAACACTTGTTACTGATATTTCCTTATCAGAAAATGTTATAGGAGGCCTCTACATATTTACAATTACATAGGTTATGCGTTACACACACTTTGTATAATTACAAATGTAACAATAAATAAGGTGCACTTGTTGAGAACATATTACGATTCATGTTCTCAACAAATCTGTCTCAGTGCTTAATTAAAAAATAAAATTACCTGAATACTTGAAAATCCGAGAAAATTAGCTTATATTTAGGAGAATCCATATATTTTTATAATTGGCAAATTCTTTCATTCATTCATTCATTTTGTCTGTCGACAACTCAAGTTTGGCACTCAGATATTTTACGTTTTAAATCAGCTACTTTTTAAAAAATGTATTATTTACATTCATCAACTTTTTAATTTAAAAATATCAGTTGAAATAATTTTAATTTTGTTATTAATAAATCTATAATTCTTTCTATAATTGCCAACAGTTTCCAAATTACAATTATTCTCCTAAAATTTTGAGATTTTATTCTTAATTTTTTTTAATTAATTTCTTCTGTTGTCGATTATTTTCGTCAGTTTTAGAATTTTTTTCAATATTGTCAATTAGTTTCCTCATTTCTCAATAATTGTCTTTAATATACAAATATTTTCGTCATTTTTTAATCTTTTTTTCCATTGTCAACTACCTATTTTCTTAGTATTTAAATTTAATTCTCTAATCTTCAATTTACTTTTTTCAATTTTTAATTTCTTTCGTCAATTCTCAACTATTTTCCTCAATTTTTAATTATTTTATTCACTATTCTCGCCTCTGTTCAATTATCAATTATTTTCTTGAAATTTCAATTATTTTCATCGATTATCAATTAATTCCACAATATTCAATAACTCTCGGATGTTTTCAATTATGATTTCTCTCATAAAAATTGTTTTAAAATTTCAATTCAATTTTACAAATATTTTCTTCAATTCTCAATTACTTTCTTTAAATTTCCATTCCATTTTAAAATGAAATTGAAAGACTATATTGAAAATCAAAGAAAATATCTGGAATTGAAGAAAAGATTTGAAAATTGAAGAAAGTTATAAAAAAATGAAATCAAATCAATAGAAAATTTTAAAATTGAATTGAAATTTGAAAAAATAGAGAATAATTTTAAAAAAATTACAAAAACAAAGGCGAAAGTAATTATTGAAAATTGGAAACAAAATTCAAAAAATTGCTAGATTAATACACAACTGAAAAAATTTTTTAAATAAAACAATAAAAATTAAATTTCAAGAAAATAATTGCAAAAAGAAAAGTTAAAATTTGTAGGAATACTTGTTGAAAATAATTGTAAATTGAACAACTGGACTGAAAGTAGGAAGTAACTAAAATTAAAGAAAATAATTGAAAATTAACGAAAACAATTAAAATTTTAAGAAAACAATTAAAAGTTGAAAAATGAAATTGAAATTTAAAGAATCTCAATAAAAGATTGAAAAGAATAACTGAAAAAAGGCGAGAACTATTGCTAACTGAAAAATGGTATTGAAATTTGAAAAAGAATTGAGAATTGCAGAAAATATTTGTACAATTGAATTTAAAATTAAAGAAAATTGTTAATAATTGAAAGAAGAAGCAACCAAATATGAGAATTTAAAAATATTAATGAAAAATTAAGAAAATTATAGGAATAATTGTAAATTAAACAATTGAATTAAAGAAAAAAAAAAATTAAATTGACGAAAATAATTGATGATTCACGAATGTAATTGAAATTTAACAATATAAAAAGTAATTTAAAAAAGCACATGATTATTAAATACAGAAGAAAATAATTATAAAAACTGAAGTATTGAACAATTGAATTGATAATTCAAAACAATTTTTATAATTGTTAAAAAAAACTTGAAAAATCAGATAATTATTGATTATTGAAGAATTGATAGAAAATTTAAGAAAATTATTTAAATTTGAAGAATGGAATTGAAGAATGGAATTGAATCTTAATTAATTTGTAGAATATAATTGAAAACTGTAGATAATAATTAACGAAAAAAATGTAGGAAAGAAATTAAAAGTGAAGAAACCGACTGGAAATTTTAGAAATGTATTGAAATTTCAAGAAAATAATTGATAATTGAACAGAGGCGAGAATAGTGAATAAAATAATTAAAAATTGAGGAAAATAGTTGAGAATTGACGAAAGAAATTAAAAATTGAAAAAAGTAAATTGAAGATTAGAGAATTAAATTTAAATACTAAGAAAATAGGTAGTTGACAATGGAAAAAAAGATTAAAAAATGACGAAAATATTTGTATATTAAAGACAATTATTGAGAAATGAGGAAACTAATTGACAATATTGAAAAAAATTCTAAAACTGACGAAAATAATCGACAACAGAAGAAATTAATTAAAAAAAATTAAGAATAAAATCTCAAAATTTTAGGAGAATAATTGTAATTTGGAAACTGTTGGCAATTATAGAAAGAATTATAGATTTATTAATAACAAAATTAAAATTATTTCAACTGATATTTTTAAATTAAAAAGTTGATGAATGTAAATAATACATTTTTTAAAAAGTAGCTGATTTAAAACGTAAAATATCTGAGTGCCAAACTTGAGTTGTCGACAGACAAAATGAATGAATGAATGAAAGAATTTGCCAATTATAAAAATATATGGATTCTCCTAAATATAAGCTAATTTTCTCGGATTTTCAAGTATTCAGGTAATTTTATTTTTTAATTAAGCACTGAGACAGATTTGTTGAGAACATGAATCGTAATATGTTCTCAACAAGTGCACCTTATTTATTGTTACATTTGTAATTATACAAAGTGTGTGTAACGCATAACCTATGTAATTGTAAATATGTAGAGGCCTCCTATAACATTTTCTGATAAGGAAATATCAGTAACAAGTGTTAAAGTAATATGAAAAAGATGAAAAAATAATCAAGGCATGTATATACACATTTTGAAGGTTATGTATGCATATGTCGATTATTTGTGATTGTGTTGTTAATTTACCAATAATTGGTAAATAATATAAATAATAATTGGTAAATATACAACACAATCACAAATAATCGACATATGTATACATAAACTTCAAAATATGTATATACATGCCTTGATTTATATAATTATAAAAGTATCTTTGATAAAAGATATCAAATACACTGTCACTGCTAACTAACAGGAATATCGGAATTTGAACCACACGTGAAAAATAAATTTTCAAGATAGTTGGCAACAGTGACTTTTGCATTGCCAATCGACGCCGCGTCGACGCGACGTCGACATGAATATTTGTATTGGAGAATCACCTTGAAGTATCACTTTACTACTAATGCATGAGACCCATGAAATTCTGGTATGGGAGCCTTGCATTAGACGTTTTCTTTCGGAGACGCATGACTATGTTCTAATTCCGATTAGTTCGCACTTTCATTTGGTCGAATTCCATTATCCAGAACATTCTTGTAGCCGAATTCTCATTTCATAGAAATAATATTTGACGGAAGTCAATTGAAACTGGTATTTCATATCCCGGCAAGAAGGGTGGAATAACCTAGAATTAATTTTATTAATTCTACTTAAGGGCATGTCCCAGATCTTGGGACCACTTGAGACTAAAATGTAGAATTCTATCTTATCTCCCATATTTAATTTGTTAATAATTTAATTGTTTTTCAAAATTTTTAATAAGTCGAACATTCATGACACACTTTATGACTTTCGAAAACGATTCCCAAAATTTCAAATCGATATCTTCTCTAGTTTAGGCTTAAGTAGGGGAGAGTCGCCAGTTGTGAGACAGTCCATTTTTTTTAACACGAAATATAAAAAGGCTGATTGGTATACATAAAAACATTTCTTTTTATACGAGCCAACTTTTGCGTGTACACCGAAGCGGATATATGTATTGTTTGTGTTAGATGCCAACACTGTGTGTGAAAATCGACTAAAAAACTTTCTTTCAATATGTGCAAAGTATTTTTTTTTTAAGTTAATTAATTGGAAAAGCTAAATGTTATGCATTTTTATTTAGTATTTTCCTTCTATTTTGTAATGCAATATTGCATTCTTTCAATCTACAGTTGGAAATATTTTTTTTTCCTTTTTCAAAATAGCGCCAATTTCCGGTTGTGAGACACAGCAAGTCACCAGTTGTGAGACGGTGGCGCCGCCCATCTGGAATAGCCTATATTTTTTGTTAAACAGCATAAAGCGCTCTGTTCAGTTTAGTTCGTTACGTACATTTGATAACACAACAATTATTTAAAGTGTGGGAACATGCGCACATTTATTTCATTTGCCTACATTGCGACAGCGATTTCGATGAAGAAAATTGATAGTCATATTTTAAAGAATAAATATTTTTATTTAGTATATAATAATATGTATTATCAATATATTTAGTTATTTATATTAAACATAATGTTTCATGCCAAATGTTTTAAATTTTAGCATTTTTTTATAAGTGTCTCACAACTGAACACCTTTTTTTTTTGACTAAAAAGATGTGCTCGGAAAATTGATCATAAAATTTTTCGAGTTCATCTGAACACTACACTTTCTATGAATAAAAGTTGCGTATTTAAGTTACTTTTTGAACGGTGTATTTTATTTACGATTTCGTTTACCTATTTTCAATTTATAGGTCAAAAATAAAACCCGTCTCACAACTAGCGACTCTTCCCTACATGTAAAAAAATTAATCAATATTACCGACATTAAAAAAAGAGTCGGTAATATTGATCAATTTTTTTACACGTACTGAAGCCTAAACTAGAGAAGATATCGATTTGAAATTTTGGGAATCGTTTTCGAAAGTCATAAAGTGTGTCATGAATGTTCGACTTATTAAAAATTTTAAAAAACAATTAAATTATTAACAAATTAAATATGGGAGATAAGATAGAATTCTACATTTTAGTCTCAAGTGGTCCCAAGATGTGGGACATGCCCTTAAGACTTGAATTTCCCTTCATTTTATGATTCTGCATTATGAATTAAAAATAACAAAATTCTATTCCTTATAATTCAGTTTTTGAAAAAATTTTAATAAATATAAGAATCGATCCCCAATTTTTATGTTACAAGTCCACGAAAGTAACCACTGAGCTACACGTGACTTGAAAATACAAACATAAATGAACCTTTTGAATTGAATGTGTGAAGAGAATTGCCAGGGAAAGAAAAAATGTCAAGTGTATTTTCTATTACGGAATTAAATATTTTGTAGACTCAAATCAGAAGGCATTATTAGGAATAGAAAAATCATGAATGCGTATGCTGTTTTACAGAATAGAAGAAGTTTCTGGAATTAAAAACATTTTAATTCTTTTCTGATGCATGGAATACAAAATCATTTTAGAATAAAGCAGAATCAATTTCAAAAATATTCTTTTCTATTTCTCGAAGTAAGTATTTGAGGGAAATTCAATTATTTAATATAAAAGAAATCATTGCGATTTTGAGTAAATGTCAAATAAATGTAATTCTTTTCTTTTCAAGACTTCTTGCCGGGATACTAGAATTCATGTATAACAAAAGTTTTAATTGACAGAATTCATATTTGATCAAATTTCCATTTAACAGAATGCCCAGGTGATGGAATTTCTATTTTATAGAATCGACATTTAGCGAAGTTTCATTTGCTCGAATTTTAATTTACACGAAATAATTTTTAATAGAATCCTTATAAAAACGAAATGTTATTTAATATAATTCCTATTTCATCGAATATTTATATAATAGAATGTATAGTTAAGTGAACTTTCATTTAATAGAATTCATTTTTAGTCGAATTTTCTTTTAACAGAATTCTTCAGTGAACGAATTTCTATTTTATAGAATCGACACTTAAACGCAGTTTCTTTTGCCCGAATTTCAATTTACACGAAGTAATACTTAATAGAATCCTTAATAAAACGAAATATTATTTGATATAATTCCTATTTCATTAAATATTTATATAGTATAATGTACAGGTAAGTGAACTTTTATTTAATAGAATTTATATTTATCGAATTTTCATTTAACAGAGTTTCCAGGTGATGAAATTTCAATTTATAGAATGCCTGTTTAAAAGAACTTTTTTTATCCCACAGGCACAAACGTGGCGCTTTTAGATGCCTGTAGGCAGGGTCTAAACGCATTCATTTGTTTGACCGTGTGAAAATGGCATCCATTTTTCCCTAGGGAAAAAATGAACAGCTGATCCATGCATTTTTTCCACCTTAGGGGAAAAATAGACGCCATTTTCATACGGTCAAACAGATGAACGCATTTAGACCCTAACCTACAGGCATTTAAAAGCACCCCGTTTGTGCCTTTGGAATAAAAAGTATCGTAAGCAACACGGGTTTAAATAAAAGTTCACTTACCTGTACATTATACTATATAAATATTTAATGAAAAAAATATTATATCAAATAATATTTCGTTTTTATAAGGATTCTATTAAAAATTATTTCGTGTAAATTAAAATTCGAGCAAATGAAACTTCGCTAAATGTCGATTCTATAAAATAGAAATTCCATCACCTGGGCATTCTGTTAAATGGAAATTTGATCAAATATGAATTCTGTCAATTAAAACTTCGGTTATAAATAAATTCTAGTATATGAAATATCAGTTTCAATTGACTTCCGTCAAATATTATTTCTATGAAATGAGAATTCGGCTACAAGAATGTTCTGGATAATGGAATTCGACCAAATGAAAGTGCGAACTAATCGGAATTAGAACATAGTCATGCGTCTCCGAAAGAAAACGTCTAATGCAATGCTCCCATACCACAATTTCATGGATCTCATGCATTAGTAGTAAGGTGATACTTCATGAAGTAACCGCAAGGCGCCCCTACTGCTTGTGTATGCGACTTAAACAGCACAAGCTTGTGTACCTTACATTAGTAGTACAGATGGCGCTCATGCTGCTGACGTATGATTTCATACGTCAGTAGCAAGCGAAGTGACTCTACAAGAAAATCATGAACTACTGGCATGCTATAAAAGCAACATCCTTCTCCCCGTGTACAGACTATTTTCATGGTCGTTGACACATTTTGGTAAAAAATGTATAAAACATTAATATGCATTTGTATAAGATGTAGAATATCTTTTATTAAACTCCACAATAAAAAAAATATTTTCACATGTAAAGGAAAATTCCACATAAGTGACTCAACATAATAAGTAATAGAATTTTGTGTAAAAAACTTATTTTTATAATCACATGTTTACTCTTTTTATAATTTCAACCTAATTTAAACGGGTAAAGGAGGAGTTCAGAAGTTCAGTTGCCATAATAAGTTGAATTTTTTTAACGAATACAGATGGGTTAGGGTGCTATAAGAAATTAAATTTTTTAAACAGATGCAGGGTGGTTGGGGTGTCATAAAAAATTAAAACTATTTTTATATCAAAATACACAGATAACATTTGTTTCAGTTTTCAGATGTATCAGACTGTTATTGTCCATTGTTCAGAAATAATATAACTATAGACTCTTTTCATCTTCCTTCACACTTCTTTGTATTTTTTAAGAAATTATTAACTGTTAGTAAAAAATATATACAACTTAAAATGTGTATTTTCATATAATCTACAAATTTTGTCTAAAATCTTTTTTATAGTTTCGAATATTTTATGAGGTAATAGCGAAAAGCTGTGAATAATTATAATTGTTTTTTATGGATTTTACTATAATAATTAAATTTGCGCCAATTTTCACTGTCATTTTCGTCCAAAAGTTAACAGCTATATTATTATTTACAAACTTACTTATGTTTTAAAAGATTTTCTGAACCGAAGTGTAGAAAACTAACTTTTTGTTTTTGACCTTCTAAAACCCAATTTTTATTTCAGATAAAATATGAGTTACCGACCTATAGTACACCTCTATACGCAAACCATCAACTATTATTTTTGTAATGTTTATAAACAAACTATCACAATGACATAAGGTATAGTATGAATATAGAAAAAAAATTGAAGATCTAAGAAAACTGCATCGTTCAAATTTTATAAAACGGTTTACAATAAATTTAAAAATTTTTAATTTGTGGTACAATTAAATTAAGTTATTGTTTTAGATATTGTATAACTTAAATGCACAAAATCTGTCTTTATAAGGCCAACATTTGAAAAATATATTTGTGTAATAAGTTGTAAAAGAACATTTCAAAAATGTTTCAAAATACTCAAATAACTTTTTTTTAATAAAAGATTTTAGTGTATTGTATCAAACAACATTTTTTACTTTAGGCAATATAAGGCCCAATTTTAATTTTAGACCAAAAAGTCAATTGTGACTTAATCTTTTACGCGTTTTTTGATTTGTTATAAAAATTTGTAAACAGAATTGTGTCGAATTGATTTTTTATTTTGGGTCTTATAAGGCCCCTCTTATCGGAGATGAAGCAGGCGTTGATTTTCCATAATAAGTTGGGTTTATTTAACAGGGGTACCTGGTGGTTGGGGTGCTATAACAAACTGAATTGTTTCTAAACTAATACATGGTAATTCGGGTGTCATAAAGAATAAAAACTGTTTTAAAATAAAATTTGATAGGTAGACTATTCATGTAGACTTTCATCGTCGTTGACACGTTTTTGTATTTTTTTTTAGAAAAATGTTAACTTTTGGTAAAAAATATAGGTATACAACATAAAAGTCTAATTTTATTCGATCTACAACTTTTGTCTAAAATATTTTTTTGAAATTTTGAATATTTTATGAGATAAAATAGAAAAATTATGAATTATTATGGTTTTTTTTTATGGTTTTCATCATAATAATCAAATTTGAGCTGATTTTCACTATTATTTTCGTAATTAGCGCATTAAGATACATAAGCATATCAAGTTTCATTAAAATGCTAGGTACGTCATCGTTTTCGGAAGTACACCTTTCACTTCTTATCTAACATTTTCTAATTTTGAACATATAAGTGTGCAGAAATGAATTTTTTATTTTGCGCCCTATAATGCCCAATTTTTATTTAGAGACAAAAATGAACAATATGGCGGACGAAAATGCAAAATTTTTGCCGAAATTTATGAAACTTAGTACAAAGGTATTTTCGGGGTCGCTGATTCCGAATCCGTTCACAATTTTTCAAAATTCAAATTGGCGGATTCAATAGGTCAGACAAACATTCAAAATTTCTTATATTTTAAAAGATTTTCATGTCTGAAGTGTACAAAACTACATTTTTTATTTTGGGTCTTATAAGGCCCAATCGTTATTTCACTTCCAAAAGTAATTTGATATACTATTATTTGCATATTTTATGATATTGTGTAAGAATGCAATTGCCTTACCTCTGATCACGATTAAGCAATTATTCTTATTTAATAAAACCGGAATTTTCAATTCACAAAACAACTAAATCTTTAAAACTTAAGACTTTAAAATCAAGGGCGCCAGCTAAATAAAGTTTAATCCATAAATTTCCATTATTTATTTAAATTTTATTTATTTAACAAAATTTATTTTATTTTTTATTATCACTTTAATAACTCAAGAGCATGAAAGACTTCCGAGAATCAGGTTGCAGGTTCGAGGTATTAATTAACAGAGAAAAAATTTATTCTACTCAAATCTAGTATTTAAAACTGAGAAAAAGCACTTTTTAAACTAAAAACCGAACTTTAAGCGAATCCCGGGATTCTAACCTAAAAATTGAAAAATCAGAAAACTAACACTTTTGGCCACTCTTTTGTGAGAAAAAAAGAAAGGCTTACCTTCTCCACAATAGTTGATAGAACTTTTGCCACAGTTCGGTATTTAATAATAAAAAATTTTTAAACAACTTAAAATATACAAATAAAACTTTAGGACAATGTGTCTTTTGATTTTATTACGATGACATTCGGAACAAGAGTGAGGAAACGGCGTCAGTATTTCTTGCCTTCGATTTCTCCGACCAATCACGTAATTTTGGCTTTAGTCACGTGATCGTACGTCAACTGAGTTGAAAAACCATTGAAGAGACTAGTTGTTGAGGAGCCCCGGCAGCTGCCATTCCGTGCACCGGAATAATACATTTTAACTTGGGAAGAGATGCTCAAAACAACTAATTTCCATAAGAAAGGCCAACTCTCCCAAATCCTCGAGTAAGAGTCCACAAATGGTGCCAAACAAACAAAATTCCAAATTTTTGGAACCATTGTGGCACTCAGAAAACTAGGCATCCACTGTCGATCCAGGCGCTCTGACAGCTGTCTCCCTCTGGTGGGCGGCGCGAAGTTCAATTCAAATTACGGACAAAGTTTTCCCCTCTTATCCATCAAGTAATTTATTTGCTCATAAAACAAAGAATAGTATATTTCGTAACATGCGTGACAAGCAGTCGTTTCTGAAACGAGAGCAATGTTTTTGCAACGAGTGAAACGAGTTGCAAAAATTGCGCGAGTTTCAAACGACTGCTTTGTTTACGCAGTTACGAACGATACTTTTCATAACAAAATCATAAAAGGCGTGATTCGGTTCTCTGTATAGATAACCAGAAAGTTGAAGAATGAAGAACGATTCACTATGTCACGTCAGAGTGTACACAAATACAATCCAAATTGAATGTCTAACACTTTTTTACTTGTCAACACACCGCGCTAGTGATACGATCAGGTTAGATTTTGAAGCTGTACTACTCACGCTAAAGACATCAACTCTGTTCTGTTGGTCAAACAGTGCGTGCAAGAAAAGTAGAAAAGTGGGAGACATGCAATTTGGACTGTACTTGTTTGCACTCTGACGTCACATAGTGAATCGTTCTTAAATCTGCAACTTTCTGGTTATCTACAGAGAACCGAATCACGCCATTTTTAAGACTGCGTTATGAAAATAAATAAACGTAATTAATAAACAAATAAAAGAAATTATTATAGTGCTCTTTCCCAGGTATTTTGACTCCTGTACCGAAATCAAGAAAAGATACGCGAATTTTTGTGACGTACAAAATGTTTCAAAGAATTTTCAGGTCAGAGGTGTACAAAACTACATTTTTTATTTTGGGTCTTATAAGGCCCAATTTTTATTTTGGGCTGAAACATAAACAGTTGTATTATTAGTTTCAGAATTACAACATTTCTGATATTTTAAAAGATTTTCAGGTCAGAAGTGTACAAAATTACATTTTTTATTTTGGGCCGAAAAATGAATTTCAATAATACGGAAATAAACACATTTTTTGCAAAACTTTAAAAAATGCTTTTCTATGCATGTGTATGTGTACTTATGTGGCACTGGCATATCTCAGGTTCTAATTAATATTTTTCAACTCTGTACATAGGAGATCCTTAGTTGGGCTAAGAGACATTTGCACATGAAATTTCACTTAATTCGGTCGAGTCGTTCTCGCGTGATGCCCGAACAAAGTTTTAGTGCAGACAGACAGACAGACAGATAGACAGACAGACAAAAAAATTTGAATGTCATTTTTGGAGTTTTTGCAACTTGAAATGAAAAATGAACAGTTGTATTATTAGTTTCAGAATTACAAAATTTCTGATATTTTAAAAGATTTTCAGGTCAGAAGTGTACAAAACTACTTTTTTTATTTTGGGCCCTATAAGGCCCAAATTTTATTTTGGGCCCAAAAATGAATTTCAATAATAATGAACTACAATAATACGGAAATAAACACATTTTTTGCAAAACTTCAAAAAATGCTTTTCTATGCATGTGTATGTGTACTTATGTGGCACTGGCATATCTCAGGTTCTAATTAATATTTTTGAAGTCTGTAAATTGGAGATCCTTAGTTGTGCTAATAGACATTTGCACACAAAATTTCACTTCATTCGGTCGAGTCGTTCTTGCGTGATGCCCGAACAAAGTTTTGATGCAGACAGACAGACAAACAGACAGACAGACAAACAGACAGACAGACAAAAAATTTTTTAATGTCATTTTTGGAGTTTTTACAACTTGAAATAAAAAATTATAAATGAATTTTTAAATTCGAAGCAATGTACAGACAAAACTTGGATTTTATATATAAAAAAATCTATATCTATAGATATAGATTAAATTAACTTTTTTAAGTTCAAGAAACTTTTTCAAAAATAATTTTGGAATTTTATTAAAAACTAGCTTTCGAGCCCGCCTTCAGCGGGCATCGAAATCTAGTGGCGCGCGACCAACAGTATTTTTTGACAAAGGGTATTTTCTTACAGAAAGTGATTTTTTTACAAAAAGTATTTTATGATGGAAAGTATTTTTTGACAAAAAGTATTTTCTGACAGAAAATATTTTTTGCCAAAAATTATTTTTCACTACCATTTTTCACTACTCTAAAAATGAGTCTTTGTTCCTCTCTGACGTCATCTCACCTAAAACTTTGACTTTAACTGCTTCACTCGTACAAACTCAAGTTTTTCTGCATTTGTGAAAGAAAACAACGTTTTAACCGCGGGTGGCCAGATTGCAAAAAACCTGGCCAATACCCCCCAAAAACTTTTTTTAATTTAAAGGTTTGAACTATTGAATAAGTTATCTTAAATTACTTTTCTTGCAAATTAGAAAAAAATATTAAAAAAGTAGACAACCCAGAAGACCTCATGAAACTGTCAATTGAAATATTTAGATTACTAGAAAAAGAAATACACAAAAAAATTAACCAACTCTTTCCAAATGTAGGAGATATAACCTAAAAAAAGTGCAAAATTTTATGTAACACGAAAATGGCTCTATGTATAGGGGAGAGCGGGGCAATCCGAGACGGCGGGTAATTCGGCTCATTAGCGATTTCACGCCTTAATTAGAATCTAGGAGGGAAAGTTCGCTATAGAATATAGGTCTCAACATTTTAGTTAGGTAAACGAAATTTAGTGTAATTCTATTGATTCAGCCTCGTGTCAGGTAGAGTATTATGTTTTTATGCGTCGCGCGTACACTTTTTACTTACAAACTTTTACGTTTTTAGTACATTAATTTACGAGCCTAATTTTTTTGGGTAAGTTTTTTTTATGCTCTCAGGTGTGCTCTTTCGATACACCTATGCTATTTTATTTATATGTATCAAATGTGCCTTGTATTTGTTTTAAAGTGCCAAAAGTCAGGGTGGGGTAAATGGGCTCACGCGACGGTTAATCATCTTATCCAAAAATACTTTGTCTTGATCCGCCCCTGCTTAATTATGATAAGAATATGACTACATTTAATAATTACCAATAATGAGTGTACTAACTTTTTTTATTTTTTATAAAAAAATAAAAAAAAGTAAGGTCTAATGAATTTTCTTTGATTTTAGGGGCCCCAGTCCCCCCCCCCAAATTTTGACCTTGATCCATCACTGCATAATTATAATAAGAATATAGGTACTTTTCATATTTACAAAATAAAGGTTATTGAACTTTTTTATTTTTCGTAAAAAATAAAAGTCGCCGAATTGCCCCACAGGGTGAGCCGATTTACCTGCCAAATTTGCAGTTTGAGAATTTGGTATATCTGCATTCAAAATTATCTAGAGCTAAAACTATAAAATATAAATCAAAAAGTCCTTGCAAATTTGAAAGTGCAAATGATAGGCTACTAAATGATATATCCACGTTTGGATTTAAAAAATAATTTCCTAACTTTTTTCCTGTCTGACCAAAAGTGAGCCGAATAGCCCCGGTCTCCCCTACAATACAATAGAAGAGATACAATAGAAACCATTTATATACCCTATAAGCACTTTCTCTTTTGTATATTAATATAGAAATATATACAGGGTGTTCAGAAATTATGTAAACAATTACATGTAATCATTATACTTTTGTTAGGTTAAGGGTATGTGATGGAGAATGACGTCACTGGTATAAGCAAAATTTGTCCGTAATGTTCATCTTAAAAAACTAAATATTTTGACACCAAACCTTATAGAATTACTGAAAATATCATTAAGAAGGTCTCGATGACCCACGTTTGTTTAACTTTTGCCTTAAAGTTAAATTTTAAAAAAATTTCTGCTTTTTCGGAAAATTAAAACAATTAATTTTAATATAGAATGTAAACAAACTTTGGTCAGAGAGAAGCCCATCCATGACACGCCCTTAAGGTAAAAAGAAAAGCTTTAAGATTTTTAAAATTAGGGACTTTTAGTTGCTTAATATTGGAATGTTAAATAACAAAAATTTATATTAATTTTTTATTATGTTACAGATAAGGATAAATATACTCGGATTTATAAGAGAAAAGACGAATCGACGAATTAATTTGAATTCCTCAATTTATAGTATTAAGTTTTATATATTTTAAATTTTGAACTGTCATAATAAATTTACTATTTAAAAAATCTGACTTTCATTTCTTAATCATAGACTGTAAAAAACCTCTAAATTCTAATTTATGTTAAAGTTTGAGAATTTTTAAAAAATTTGTCCGCTTTTTTGGGTACGTCATATTTAATTTTAAAAAGCTAAGTTAAGATTTGTAACCAGCGACCCGAAAAACCCTAAGATATCAATTTATATCAAAATCCGTTAATTTTTTTTGTATTTCCGTCATTTTGGATCCGCCATTTTAAATTTGAAAAAATAACATCGGATTTGTAATCAGCGATCCCAAAAACCCCCAAGTATCAAGATTTGTGACAATCCAATGCATTTTTAGGGTTCCGTACACCACAAGTGTACGCACGGAACCCTATTGGAAAGGCTTTGTCGAAAATCGTATCCCCCCCCCCCTTCTAGCCGCCAAACTATTTGACTTAGAAAGTTCAAATTTGGCCCACATATGTATTTTCACGTGTAGATGAAAGGAAAATTATAGAGAACATGATTCTAGGGGTTGATCATAGCGTTGTCAAGAAAATAACAATATTTTTGAGCATTTTTTTAACATATGGGCCATAGTTTAGTGTTATAACTTTGACAGCGCTATAATCATCACTTTCTCTATAATTTTCCTGTAATCTACACGTAAATCTACACAAGTGTACTAAATTTCAGCATCCTAAGTCAAATAGTTTGGAAGATAAGAGGGGGGGGGGGGATACGGTCATTTTTTTAGCAAAACTGCACTAAAAGTGTACAATGCCACCTCCATATCTGTCAATATATTGTACTTAGAGTGTTGAAATTTGGTATACATATGTAGTTTGCCATAAAGATTACAGAAAAACTGTAGAGAACTTTGTTGCAGATCGTTATCATAGTGTTTTTAAGCAAAAACCAACGATTTAAAAAAAATGCTAAAAAATGACAGTATCCCCCCTCCCATAACTTCTAAACAATTTGACTTAGAGAGTTCAAATTTGGTACACAAATGTATTTTCACGTGTAGATTACAGAAAAATGGTTGAGAACATGATTGTAGAAGTTGATCATAGCGTTGTTAAGGAAATAAAATGATTTTTGAGTATTTTTTATGGATATTTGCTAAAATCTCTGGATTTTTCGTTGACAGCGCAATCACCATCACGTTCTCTATAACTTTTATGTAATTTACACCTGAAAATACATTCCTGTACAAAATTTGAACATATTTTGGAAGATAAGGGGGGGGGGGGTGGTCCATTTTGTATAAAAAATTTATTATATATTATATTTTATATATTATATTATATATAATATGTATAATATATTTATATATTTAATAGTATCAAATATATTAAAAATTATTTTGTTTTGTGTACGGAACCCTCGATTTTAGTGCGAGTGTAACTCGAACTTGCCCGATTTTTTATTTTTGCATCCGCCATCTTGGATCCGACATTTTGAATTTTAAAAAACTAATATCGGATTCGCAATCAGCGACCCCAAAAACCCCTAAGTGAGAAATATTAGCCAGTTTTAAGCACATCTAGGGGTTTTGTCCAAGTTTTTTGAAATCTGTCCCACTGTGAGCCGCCTTGTTTTTAAAAATCGCTTTTCTATATTAAATTTAACCTCTATGCTCTTATAATCTTTTTTTGTAATTCTTTTTCTAATAATAAAATTGACTGCATTAATACCAGTCGTGCATTTGAATTATTTACCATTTGTTTTTTTTTTATTATTCGATCTCCATATTCAAAAATTAAAATTCTGTAAATTATTTAAAAGGAATTTATGTTTAATCCAATAAAAAGTAATTAAACTTCCATATTTTTTTCTTTATTTTTAAATCTAAAGTGTTACGTTTTGATGTACAAAACCCTTACAATATTCCCTAGTTCCTCCTTTTAAATCAATTTCAATTAAGAATTTGATTTGGGATGAGGATTAAGTCAATGAGAGCACTAAAATATGTTGAATAATATTTATTTATTAGATAATTATGAGTTGAGAAGTTACAAGTGTGATTTTAGAAATTGAGTCTTACTTTTGAAGGATGGAAAAGATTGCCGTTAAACTTGAAGATTGTTTGTTGAAGACAAGCGATTGTGCTGGAGTAGTTTGTAGTTGATTAGGCGTTGAGTAAATAGTCGGTTATCCTAATAGCTGGACCCTTGATGCAGGTGAATTCTTGTAAAGAACAGGATCTTTTTGCAAGAGACTTAAAACTTGTTTTCTTGTAATAACTATGTGAATCTTCGAATACACATGGAGTGACAAATTGGACCGAATCAATAGAGTTCGATTAATATTTGGATTCGCACTTATTAGCGCGTTGCAATACAGTAAAACTGTATTCGAGATGATAACCGTATAATAGATTTAGAGTCTAAAATAGCGTAAGACTCTTGTATAAACTAAACAACTACTGACGGCTACTGGTAACTATTACTCAAATACTGGTAATTGCTCAACTCGTGGTAACTGCTTAACTACTGAACAACTTAACTACTACTGGTCTTGTCGTTCTGTTAATCCAATTTATATTCAGTGATAATGGCTGCTTTTGTTTGTCCCTGCACTCCACTTCCTCATGCATAGATACCCATACCTATCTTCCTTCCGTTCCCCCTGCATAGGTTCAAGTTCATAATTCTCTACGCCAAAGTGAAAGTATAGTTAAAAAATGTTTGTCTTTGCTTGTCCCGTCTCCCCGTTCCTTTTACAGGTGTCTAGACTTGTAGTACCCTCCACCAAGAGGTAGCTGTCCTAGACTTGCGTTTGTCTTATGTTAACATAATCTCTTCCTTCCTCAAACGTTTTCAATTATAAAATCACCTCTACTCTTGTCTAATATTCGTATACAATATTAACCAAAATGATATACAATGATAGGAATTCTTATATTTGTAAGAATTGAATATTAACAATGTATATAACAATATATAAAGTATATGTATATATATATAGGTTACGAACGTAACACCTCCCCCCTCAGTTCGAGCATGAGAGAGAAACGATACATGCTCGAATTTATTTTTTAGAATGCTCATTTGTTAAGGGAAATGTTATGACCGTGTACATTTAACAAATTTTATTATTGTTTTATAAATTTTACCAATTTGATTTTTGGTAATGCATGCAATATTTTAAAAACGTGTATTCAATTCATTCAATTTTGTGATTAATACATATTTTGCAGTAATTGGAAAAAGTTTGAATTTTATGTTTATTACATATTTTTTGTTAAATAACAGAATAAATAAAAGGTAAATACTGAATTGAGAATAAAAACAAACATACTTTTCGTTCTCATTTTCACATTCAATTCATAATTATTAAATAAAATTTATTTCTTAATTATATTCATGCATTCTATTTCTCACCTATATATAGTGATTTGCATATTAGACATACATATTACTTTCAATAACTAAATTACTAACATTTATTTTTATTTGTCATAGAGAAATTGAGTCTTGCCAATATTTTCGTTTAACATGTATTTGTTTTTTATTTTATGTTCAAAATTAAATGCATTTTTAAGAAGATTTTGTATTTATTTACTAGCTTTTTTTTTTTAAAAAAAAAAAATACACTGTGAATTTAAATTTGAACATTTTGTAAAGTAAGTAGTTTACTGTTACGCACATTTAATTTCACTTTTTTAAAGAATGTTTGTTTATAATTTGTTTTTAAATCAATTTGTGTTATTTCAATTATTAAAGTAAATTATATGTGCGTAAAATGTAAAAATAGAAAAATAAAATTATACTATGATTTACTTATTCACATTCATTCCTTTTCTTGCGCCCCCAAAAAAGTAAACATTAGAATTGTGATAAGATGGGACCGAAAGAAATTGCTAGTCCTCTCGAGTTTCCGGCGAACCCCGAGTTTCTAGGATTTTGATAAAACACCGTGGCTGGAGAAAATGAATTTTTTTTTTTTTTTTTTTTTTTTTACTTTAAGTTATTCCGATTGCCTTTTCTGAAGTTCCTGTCTACGAGGTATTATTGTTATTAGAAAAATATAAAATAAATAAATCGTTTTTATTCTGAAGTCCATTACCTAGAACAGATAACTTGTATTATTAAAAGTACAATAATTATTTCACAAGAAAAATGTTATTTTTGTGATAATCACAAAAATTATACTTTTTTAATTGGATTGGATTTGTTAGTTGAAGGAAGATTTAAATGCGTGTTATTATTTGTTCTAGATGATTTTTGTCAACTGTAAATGTGATTTTTTTTGTATGTCTCGTTTGTCAGATTTTTAGTAAAATTTGGTATCTGTTGATATTTTGAATTTTTACTTATTTTTCTGGTATAATACGTGACAGTTTTAGTCTATTTATATGTACTATTTTTTGTTTATTCTTCACTTGTATTTTGATATTTCTTTTATTTAAAATTTCTAATACTTTATGTGGTCCTGTGTATTGATTGGCAAATTTGTGAATTTTTCCCCCTTGAAGTAAGAAAACTTCATCCCCTACTTTAAAATCTTGTGGATTGCATTTTTTATCATAATAAATTTTTGACTTTTCTTTTGCTGATATTAAATTTTCTTTAGCAATATTTCTCATTTCATGTAATCTTGTTATTAAATCAGTTAAATAATGATCGTATGTTTCTAATTTTTCGTGTTCTAGTGGTGGATCACTAGATGGTAACCGTGCCAATTTTCCAAAAATTAATTCATACGGAGTACATTTGGTACCCTCGTGTACACTGGTGTTGTATGAAAACATAGCGAGTTCTAACCAGTCGTCCCATTCTTCGTTTTTATTTATAAATTGTTTTAAATATTCCCCTAACACGTGATGTGATCTCTCGATCGAACCGTTTGATTGAGGATGAAAAGCGGTTGTTTTAAATTGGCGAATTCTGAATCTTTTTGCTAAACGTTTCATTAAATTACTTAAAAAATCCGTCCCTTGATCTGTCAAAACACCTTTAGGTGATCCATAAATACAAATGAATTTTTTGATAAATGCATCAGCTATTGTACTAGCCTGATGATTTGGAAGTGCTATTGCTAACGAATATTTAGTAAGATTGTCCTGGATTGTTAATATATATTCATTGCCTGATTCAGTTTTTGGAAGTGGACCAACAATGTCCATTGCAATTTTTTCGAACGCTGTGCCTGGTGTGTCCGTTATAATCATCGGATCCTTCGTTTTTACGCGTACTAATTTTTTGAGTTGACATTGTAAACAATTTTGAATATACTTCTGAATATTAATTTTCATATTTTCCCAATAGTAATTTTGTCGTATTCTTTCATATGTTTTTGTAACACCTTTATGACCGCCAATTGCACTAGAATGTGCTTCTTCTATTAATTGCATATATTCTTCTTTAGTTGGATATTTCGTAATTCCGTTACATATTATTATTTTCACAACCGAATTTTCAAAAATACATTCAAACATAGAAAAAATTTCTTTCCAATTTATGTTATTGATCTGAGCAGTTTTTGCTAAACTTATTGTTTTTAACCTTAATTTTTCGGCTTCATTTTTTAATGAAATTATTGATAGTTTTATATTTTTTAAAGTATTGGACATATTTTCTTTCATTTCGTTTTCAATAGGAAGGGCTATGTGATAAAAGGCCCCTTTTTTTATATTTTTTGCTATACCCAATTGAAGGTTTCCAAAATTAGGCAATTTTGCGCGTTTTACTAAAGACCTGGAGCCATTATCTCTAGGCTCTCCATTAACTGAAATAAAATAAGCGAAATTATCTTTACGCATTGGTAACTGATCCCTACAATCGATAATATATTTTTCTTTCTTGAGATTGAGATTTGTACAACTTTTATTTTCTTCTAAAGTGTCTTCTTCTTCTGATGATTCAGTATCTGTGTTTTCATAACCAAGATCAATTTCTTCCTTTTCTTCTTTATTTTTTTGATTTATATATTGAGGATCTGACATAACTTCGTCAGAATAGACTTCATTGTAGAATTTCTTTTTCTTTTGAGTTTGTTTTTTATTTTCTTCATTTAACAATTTTTTCGGCCTTCCTCTTTTCTTTTTGAAAAGGGAGGTATTAAAATGAATATCCTTTTTCGGTCTTCCTCGTTTTTTCTTTTTTTCTTCATGTTTATTTGATTTCTCTAGAATCTTGACTTGTTTATTTTCTTCATTTTTGTTTAAGGTATCTACTTTCTTCATTTGATTTCTTGTAACGACATTGCAGACACTAGGCAATGTACTTAGATTTTTTGTACCTGATAACATGTTTATAAATATTAGAAAAAGATTAATTATAAGATGAACACCTTGTTCAATTTTTTCTTGGACACTTCTTTGAGTGTATTCTTGATTAATTTTTTGAATATTTTTTTCGATTTCATTGACACTTTCTTGATTTATATTTTGAAATTTTTCTTCATTATTTTCTTCTTCAGGATTTTCATCTATTGGGTTCCTGGACAAGGCGTCTGCATTGACGTTTGTTTTTCCTGCTTTGTAAATGACATTAAAATCATACTCTGCTAATTTTAATTTCCATCTCGTGACCCTTGAGCATGGGTCTTTTGAATTTTGGAACCAAACCAAAGGTTTGTGATCCGTAACTAAAGTAAATGTTCTTCCATAGAGATATGGTCGAAAATGTTGAACGCAATAAATAATTGCTAATGCTTCTTTTTCGTACGTATCGTATTTTCTTTCTGTTTCAGTTAAAGTTCGCGAAGTATATGCAACTGGTTGATCTTTGCCTACTTTTCCTTGTGATAATATGCCTCCTATTGCAAAGCCTGAGGCGTCTGTCGTTAGAATAAATGGTTGAGAAAAATCTGGTCTTTTTAAAAGTGGTTCTTCGCAAAGTTTACTTTTTAATGTATTAAATGCCGTTTCTTGTTTTTCAGTCCAAAGGAAAGGAATATCTTTCTTTAAAAGTTCATTTAGAGGGTTTGCAATTTTGGAAAATTGTTCTATAAATCTTCTATAATAACCGGCGAGTCCTAAAAATTGTTTTATATTTTTGACATTTTTTGGTACTGGAAATTTTTGCACTGCTTCCACTTTTTTCGGGTCGGGTCGTACTCCATGTTTATCGATAATGTGTCCTAAATAACATACTTCTAACCGTAAAAATTCGCATTTATCGGGCTGTAATTTCAAATTTGCACTTCGTAGTCTTTCCATGAATTTTGAAAATTTTTCTTCGTGTTCTTCTAACGTATTTGCATAGATAACAACGTCGTCTAAATAGACAAACAATTCAATTCCTTGTAAACCTAATAGTACTTGATCGATTAATTTTTGAAAGGTACTCGGCGAATTTTTTAAACCAAATGGCATTCTGTCGAATTCATAATGCCCATACGGTGTTGAAAATGCGGTTTTATGCGCGTCTCTTGGATCCATTTTGATCTGATGAAAACCGGAAGCTAAGTCGAAAACGGAAAAATATTGAGCGTTTGATAATTGGTCTAACAAATCGATTATATTTGGCAAAGGGTAAAATTGTCCTACTGTACGTTCATTCAATTTTCTGAAGTCTAATACTAACCGCCATTTTTTGTTTCCTTGAGAGTCGTCCTTCTTCGGTACTATCCAAATGGGTGTGTTATATGGTGAATCGGAAGGTTTAATAATTTGTTGTTCTAATAATTCGTTTACTTGACGTGTCATTTCCTCTTTGTGTACAGGTGGAAATCTATATTGTTTTGTTATAATAGGTGTGTCATCTGTAGTAATAATTCTGTGTTTAATAAGATCAGTTGCTTCTAAATATTCTCCCGGTATATGAAATCTATCCGAGTATTTCTTTACTAATTTTATAACATGTTCTAGCTCTTCTTTGTTTAAATGGTCTAGTCTCAGTAACTTTTTCAATTCTTCTACTCTATCTGTTCCTGTGATATTAAAAAATTTTCCTGATTTTTGATTGTTTGTAAACACGTTAATTATTTGTTCTATTACAATATTTTCATTGTTTTTGAAATTACATTTTTGATTTTCTTTTTCTAATTCTTTAAAATCTTCCAGTTTTATATTAAGAATAGGTATTTTTATAGACTCGTTGCGTGTGTTAAATACCTTTATATATGCTTTTCCTTCTGTATTTGTTACAACTGCGTTGCCTAAGAAAACACCTTCTGCTACTGACTGTTTAGGGATAAAACCTATCTTTTTATCTTTATTTAAAATTTTAACATGAATATTATAAACTGATCTAGCTGGTATTGTAAAATAATCGTTTGATTCAAAGTAAAATTTTTGATTATTTATTTCTATGTGTCTTTCTTCATAATTTATTTTTACTTTATTATTGACAAAAAATTCTGTTCCTAAAATACCGTCGTGTTCAATTGGTACATCATTCGATAATAAATTAAAAATTGTCGGAATGCCAAAAATATTAAGTTTTATTTGTCCTAATGTATAAACTGGATGCTCATTAATTCCTGTTAATTTGATGCATTTATTTTTATCAATTTCTTCATCATTATGAAGTGCTCGAAGTTTTAACAAATTTGGTCCTGCGCCTGTATCAATCATCATAGTTGTAGATGTTTTAAGTCCATTAGTATTTACACGAACGTATGGTATTGAATTAGATTTTGCTAAATTTATATGTTCTGTAGGGAGTTCATTATTGCCGGATGCATTAAAATTTTTTAATCTATCCTCGGAGCATCCTGCTGAGGAAGAATTTTGGAGTTTTCCGAACGTTCTACTGGATGTTGAGTTTGTTGTTGGCTATTATTTCGAATTCTTGCTCTACATTCGCTAATAACATGTCCCGGTTTTTTGCAATAATTACATAATATATTTTGAGTGGAGTTTGTCGATTGATTATTCCTACTTGTACTTGGTCCTTGCTGTTGTAATTGTTCGTTTCGTTGATTCTGATATTTGCTATTATGTGAATTTTGATATCTGTTTTGATTTTGATATTGATTCTGATTTTGATATTGATTGTAATTTTGGAATTGATTTGGTGAAATTCTAAACTGGTTTTGGGTTTGATTTTGATATTGATTTCGCGGAGGGTTTTGATAGTAATTTTGATATTGAGCTTGAGATGCAGTAAATGGTTGATTTTGATTTCTATTACTAAATCGATTTTGATACTGATTTTGATATGTAAAAGAAGGTTGATTTTGATTTCTGTTACTAAAACGATTTTGATATTGATTCTGAGATGTAAAATTTCGTTGTGAATGTATAAAATTTTCTTGTCTTTGTCCTAGTAATTTATTAATTTGAAAACAATTTACTGCAAAATGTCCTTTTTTACCACAGAGTAAACAAGTAATGATTTCATCCTGAGCAACATTTATCTTTGTTGTCTTAGCAAATTCTTTATTGTTTTTGAAAAAATGTTCATTTTCAAGTTTTTGCGTATTTTTTCTTAGTTCATTACGTGATAATAATTTTCTTTCAACTTCTATTGCTTTATTTACTGCATTTTTAAATGTGTCTGATGTTCCTACTCGTAATTCTAATTCTGGTCTAAGTCCTCGCGTAAAACAATCAACAATGGTTTCTTCTAGTCCTGTTTTAAATGTTTCGTCTACTGTATTTTCGTTATTAATTCTGTGCGCATCTAAAATTCTTTCTGCTGCTTCTGCAATTCTTGACCCATAAGATACTACGTTTTCATGTTCCCACATATACATTGCCCCTAATTCCCCTTGTAACTGATATACTGATTTTGCGGGTGCGTAAACTGTTTTTAATCTTTCTGATAATTCCTGTACTGTGTTAAAACTATGCCCTAATATAATTTTCCTTGCTTCGCCTGAAATTCGCCCCCGAATTAATTTTACTAAATTCTTTTCCACATCTACATTTTCTGGAAGCATTGATTTTGCTTCTACACAACCCTCAATAAATATCGATAATGGCATATTTTTTCCGTCGAATAATGGAATTGTTTCCAAAGCGTCGCGTAAAGAAACTTGTTGGTTATTGGGTAAAGCCATATTTCCTAAATCTAATAAATTTTCGGAATTAATGGAAGATGCTGAGGAACTACGTCCTGATTGATTTTCAAAAGTGTCGTTAATTTCCTCTATTAAAGTTTTATTTAATTCAGACTGATTTTTATTAAAGCCAAATTCTTCTAAATTATTTAAATGACCGTCAATTAAAGTTTTTTCTGCCGTAAGTTCTTCGCTATCACTATTATCACTGTTAGAGGTATCGTCGCTGTCAAAAAGTTGAGTTGAAATGAATCCTGAATCCGATTGTTTTTCTTTTTGTGAAAAATTAATATTTGGATTTGTTTTAGTATACCTGGGTGTACTTGTAAATGGTTTTGATTTGATATTAGGAATTCCAGAATTTAAGGATAGTTTAGGATTTTCTTTTATTTTTGAGCGAGTTAAATGTTGAGAATCAGTATTATTTTCATTTGAATTAGACATTAATTTCGAGTTGCATGATACTTAAAATTATAAGTTTTATAAAAACAAAATCATTTGCATATAAATGTAATAAAAAGAAGTATTTTACGCAAAAGTTTTTATAAATAAATATTCTCACTCTTCTAGAAAAAATGTCAATAAATTTGCATTAACGAATAAATTGTAAAAAGATAAATGATTATGTTGTACAGATTCTACCGTATTTTTAAGAGGACTCGAACCCCCATTTACAAATAAACTTTTAGGATTTACAATTGTAAATGCACCTAGCAAATATAAGGGAAACGAACCCTTCTTTACAAATATACCTTTAATAGTTTAAAATTTATAATGCTCCAAGCTAATACGGATCATATACAACAAATATTTTTAAAATGATATTAAGGATTTTATTTCAAACATATATACTTTTTATTGACACTTTTAATTTAGTTAGCTCATTGATTTTTGGTAAATTTGAATTTTATTTAAAATTTAAAAAAAATTTTCATGAATTTTTATTATTGACTTATATATTGTTTCTAAAAAAAAAAATTTTTACAAATTTTTTCTCATCGACTTATATTTTATTTCCCGGGCCGATGCACCAAAATTGTGAAGGGCTTCTGTTACGTTTTGATGTACAAAACCCTTACAATATTCCCTAGTTCCTCCTTTTAAATCAATTTCAATTAAGAATTTGATTTGGGATGAGGATTAAGTCAATGAGAGCACTAAAATATGTTGAATAATATTTATTTATTAGATAATTATGAGTTGAGAAGTTACAAGTGTGATTTTAGAAATTGAGTCTTACTTTTGAAGGATGGAAAAGATTGCCGTTAAACTTGAAGATTGTTTGTTGAAGACAAGCGATTGTGCTGGAGTAGTTTGTAGTTGATTAGGCGTTGAGTAAATAGTCGGTTATCCTAATAGCTGGACCCTTGATGCAGGTGAATTCTTGTAAAGAACAGGATCTTTTTGCAAGAGACTTAAAACTTGTTTTCTTGTAATAACTATGTGAATCTTCGAATACACATGGAGTGACAAATTGGACCGAATCAATAGAGTTCGATTAATATTTGGATTCGCACTTATTAGCGCGTTGCAATACAGTAAAACTGTATTCGAGATGATAACCGTATAATAGATTTAGAGTCTAAAATAGCGTAAGACTCTTGTATAAACTAAACAACTACTGACGGCTACTGGTAACTATTACTCAAATACTGGTAATTGCTCAACTCGTGGTAACTGCTTAACTACTGAACAACTTAACTACTACTGGTCTTGTCGTTCTGTTAATCCAATTTATATTCAGTGATAATGGCTGCTTTTGTTTGTCCCTGCACTCCACTTCCTCATGCATAGATACCCATACCTATCTTCCTTCCGTTCCCCCTGCATAGGTTCAAGTTCATAATTCTCTACGCCAAAGTGAAAGTATAGTTAAAAAATGTTTGTCTTTGCTTGTCCCGTCTCCCCGTTCCTTTTACAGGTGTCTAGACTTGTAGTACCCTCCACCAAGAGGTAGCTGTCCTAGACTTGCGTTTGTCTTATGTTAACATAATCTCTTCCTTCCTCAAACGTTTTCAATTATAAAATCACCTCTACTCTTGTCTAATATTCGTATACAATATTAACCAAAATGATATACAATGATAGGAATTCTTATATTTGTAAGAATTGAATATTAACAATGTATATAACAATATATAAAGTATATGTATATATATATAGGTTACGAACGTAACAAAAGAAACAAAAATTATTATAATTCTTTATTTTCTGACAATTATTTACCTTCAATAGTTTTCGTGAAATTTTAAATCATACATTATTTCTGTAATATTATTGAAAGATATGAAAAAAATGAATAATTAAATACATTAAATTTAACATTAAATTTGTTTGTTTTTCATTAAATGAAATGTAATGTAAAATAACAATTTTTAACAAAAAGTATTTTTGGATAAGAAGTATGCTTAATTAAACAGTCTTTTTGGATCATCAGTACTCCCTAAAAAGTTATTACATCCTAAAGTTTTTTTATCTAATTCTACAAAATCTATATAAATAAAGTCATACTTTTTTATATACATTGCTTGTAGGTTTCTTAAAAATTATACCATAATGGCATTGCCATAAGTCATAAATCATTTAAGTATTATTGAATAGTTTTAAAGGTTTTATGATATTTAAAATAACGTTGTACATATAAATGTGCAACATATGCTATTTAATATGGGTCTTATAAGGCCTAATCTCAATTTCAGTGGAAAAGTCTATTATATTATTATATTTTGTCATAACATATTCTCTGATATTTTAAAATATTTGTTTATTTTTTGCATTTTTCTCGGAATTCTGCCATTTTTTTAAAAAAATGTATATAACATAAAAAATTTATTTTGGTAAGATGTACAACTTTTCTTTAAAGTACTTTCGAATATTTTTATTATTTAGCGAGATAAAGGCGAAAAACCATATTTTTAAAAATAATTTCCCATCCATGGCTTCTGGTAATAAACTTTTTTAGGCTCCCCCGACTGATTATTTGTTTTTGAGCTAAAAGAAAGGTATTCCAAAAGGAATTGATACCAAATACTTTTATATTTATAATTTTAGTAAACTGAATTTTTAATTTTGGACATTATGAGGCCAATTTCAATTTCATTTTCAAAAGTAGGTTGCGGTATTTTTAATAACTTATCTTCTGGTAGTTTAAAAGATTTTATACGCAAAATCTGGTTAAGATAAATTTTTTATTTTGGCTCTTATGATTTATTTTGGGTCAATTTTATATTAACTATAAAAAGATTCCCATAACAACCGTTGCTAATGAAAACATTCCCATAGCAAACGTCCATTACAAAAAAGTAGTACTGGATTCAGTACTGGGAAGAAGTACTGGGTTCAGTACTGGGGTCAGTACTGGGTTAAGTACTGGGAAACCAGTACTTTTTTCGCGCAATATAATTTTTTAAGCACAATAACAATTTTTTTTTAAATTTCATTGGAACTGTGATTTTGCGTTCAATGTATTCCTCTCTATTTAATTTACAACAAAAAACTACTGTGCAGCTGTAGGACCCATAGAAACGTTATGCGCAACGTGAACAAATTTTCAACAGTGCATGGCGAAAAAAGTACTGGTTTTCCAATACTGAACCCAGTACTAAACGCAGTACTGAACCCAGTACTTATTCCAGTACTAAACCCAGTACTTCTTCCCAGTACTGAAACTGTAAGGGGTTGCTATGCAGAATATTCCTATATTAATAGTAGCTATGGAAAAAATTCCCATAACAACGGTTTCTATTGAAAACATAGGTACTTATAGCAACCGTTGCTATGGAAAACATTCCCATAGCAACCTTTGATATTAAAAACCTTTCAATATTAATATTTGCTATAAAAAACATTCCCATAGCAACCGTTGCTATGGAAAACATTCCCATAGCAACCTTTGATATTAAAAACCTTTCAATATTAAGCTTTGCTATAAAATACATTCCCATAGCAACCGTTACTATGGTAACTATTCAAATTTGCCTTAAAAACTATTCCACTATCAACAATTGTTTTGAAAAACATTCCCATAGCAACCGTTGCTATGGATAAAATTCCCATAGCAACCATTGCTATGGATCAGATACGCGTAGGGTAATACAAAATGTCAATTTATTGCTAGAAAAATTATAAATAAAATTATGTTTCATTGTTTGTAAAACCGAGGTTCGCGAGAATACTTAAATATGAAAAATTAAAGATTGTAAAGATTCGAAGATTTTTGCAAAAAAAATGTATTAAAATGACATAAAAAAAGTATATTTTATTTATTATTTGGCTTCTACTACTCAATTTTCTGTCATAAGGGCATTTACAAAAAATAGAAACACCGTGTTCCACCTCACTCGGACAATTTCATCTCTCCCGGAATCGTTGCTTTTATACAAATTTCTTTATAAATTAAAAAGAAATGAAAAAAATTAATAACCGTTTCACGTGTGAATGTACGAAGGTTATTGTTAAAGTATTTTATGAGAATTAGAATTTTCTGCTAAATTCCTTAGATTTTGCAGTGGTTTTAAAAAAGGTGTTCCATCTCTCCCCGACTTACCCTATAGTATCCAAATTCTTGGATATCTCAGCTTAAAAGAATTTTTTGAAAATTTTTTTTTATAAAACTAAGTTAAGTAAGTCTCTATTAAACTGACAAGTTTCACTGAAATCGGTCAAGCCGTTCTCGAATGATATCCGTACAAAATATTGATGACAGACAAACAGAATTTTTTTTGCATTTTCGGAATCCTTATCACTTTAAACGAAAAAGTATGTAACAATTTTTAAGTTTGGTGCAATTTACAGACAAAATGTTGATTTTATTTATATAGATTATTATAATTTTTATAATTTTTCTACGTTTTTTTTAAATTATAAAACTATTTATTTTCTAAAATAAATACGTTTCGTAATTTCATATTTAAATTTACCGACTGTTGGTAAACAGTTCTACGTCTCACATAATTTATTTGATAAATTAGTTTTTTCACTTAAAAAACGTATCCAACCTTAGCTAAGGGACAATAAAGAACAACGAAAGGAAATTGCCTGACTTCCAATAAATTATTTTTTACTGGGATTGGCAAATCGCCGTGGTGCCTTTGTGGAGGTGAGAGATAGAACTGGAGTCACCTCTTGTGTGAATGTGGTATGTATGAAACGTTTCGGTATCTTTAAAGTATGAATGTAGTTCCAAATAGTAACGAATGGGATGTGAGTAATGTGCTAAGTGATAGAAAAACGTTTGAGGGCTTGAGTGTATTTATTGAGAGAGCGTATGAAATGAGAGTTTGGGTAATAGCGAATGCTTAAGAATAAATGGGAAACGTATATGTGCGAATATTAAAAATATGCTTGTGTAAAATTTGTTTTTTCCTTTTCACCTGGTATTAGAATCTATATTAATAAAATCAGAATTTTGTCTGCACATTGCTTAGAACTTTAAATTTCATGCATAATCGAAAATTTTCTTGAAAAAATTAATGAATTGCCCTTTAGGCAATCGCAATAAAATTGATATTAAACAAGACCGTAAAGGAAACCACTTTTTAATATTTATATAGTTTTTAAAAAATTGAAAAATATTTTATTGTGGAAAATCTGAACATCTCAGGAAATATAAATATTTCTTGAAAAATTAATTTATTGCCTCTAGCAATTAAGTTTTTATTCAACAAAACCATAAACAAAGTCAGATTTATCAATTTTAATTTTCTTATTTTTTTATTTCTACTGTCTTAGAAATAACTTCATCAGGATTGTTAGTATTAAATTGATAAAGAAATAAAATTAATTTAATTTGTTGCTATTTTTTTTATATTTAATGTATTTGTATACGGTTTATAGCATCATCCTTTTGGCGGTATTCGAATACATCGTTCATTGAATCTATATGGGTGATTCTTACGTAACTACCTTACTTGGCGGCGTTGAAAAAATACACCGAAATTAAAAATATATTCTGAAGTGTATTAGTGAATTGTAATTGTATTTGGTTATTACGCCTGCTAATAAGTTAAATCTCAATTTTGATCCATTAGCACTAAATCACATGTGAAAAAAGTTTTAAAAAAGACAAATTTTTACTTAAAAAAAATATATTTTTGTGAAAATCGCATGTGTACAAAAAAAGCGTTCAGTTCCATGTCATTACTATTATATTACTGTAACAACTATTTGATAGTATTGTTACCATTTTCTTTAAGTTTTCATGTGAAACAAGCGATCTGCAGAAGGAATAGATTTATTTTGCAATATTGTAGAAGTGAGGTTAGAATAAATGTCAAATTTCAGCTCCATGGTATCACGTAAAATTTCAGCTCCATGGCCTATACACTGAGAAAAAAAACCGCCGTGGCAGCGGTAAAGTCATGCCATTATAGTAGGAATTAAACTGCCTATACATTCCCGCTATTTTGGCAGGAGACACACTGCAGTTTTAGCATTGTTTTGAAAAAGCAGCAGGGACCTGTCAAAATTTTGCAAAATTTAGTGTTGAATAATACGTTGAACACATGAAGTTAATTCTAAAATTATAATTAAATAAATTTTTTAATTAATTAATTTATAATTTGTTTTTAAATTGTATTAGAATAATTAAATCAATCAGTATTTATAACCAATGTTTAATTACAATCTCGAAACATAACAAAACAAGTGAGGATCGATCGTGAATTGTCACAACCTTCGGTTAAAATTTTAGCGGTAATGTCATGCCAAAACTGCAGTGTTCTAGTAACGCTGAAAACACATGAGTGACCGGCGCGCTTGTGGCAGTATTTTTTTCTCAGTGTATGAAATGTTCAGTGAGCTTCATGCAGAGGAACTTTTTTATCTGTGGTGGTTATTTAAAATATTATTCTATAATGTAGTTTAACAATGCCGGATTACACTGCTTGATCTCGATTTCAAATTATCCAAAAAATAAAACGAAATACTCATTATTAAATATTGTATTTGCTGTTCTTTTATAAAATTTTATATATGTTAACTAATATCTAAAATACTGTTAGAATATTAAATAATTTATGAATTTATTATTTATTTTCGTTTTAGCAAAATATCAAGAAGACATTTTTATTTTGTACAATATATTTGCGCGGTTCAAAGGATGCGGTTCAGCTGCACATGGCAGCCAATTTTAAAAAATTTGCTATTATTTTCTTATAAAAATAGTTGTAGTAAAATCGTTTAAAATGCAATTATATTATACCCTAATAAGAAAAATAAATGCAGAGAAACGTTGAATAAAAAAAAAATTTTCTACCAAAACTTATTTTGAAATCGGGCAGTTACGCAAGAATCGACCATATATATTATGCTATAAATTTTATAGCACGATGCTTTTGGCGGTATTCGAATATATCGTTACTTTAATCCAGGGATGCGTACGTAAATAGTATGATTCACTATATAAGTGCCAACTATAGTGAATCAGACTATTTACGTACGCATCTCTGCTTTAATCTACAGAATATGCTATACATTTTATAGCATCTGCTGATGTTTCTGAATAATTACACTTTTGTATTCAAAGCACACTGCTATAAGTTTAAGACTATATTTATTTATCTTAAATTATACTATTGTATAAAATAATTCAGTATTTATTTAAAATAATTGCAAATACTATAGCTTTATATAAATGTGAAATTTCTTTTTAAAGTACCATATTTTTAACTTAATTGTTCCATTTATTTAAGGGGGGGATAAGATTTGACAACTTTTTTTCCATTTTTTTTTTTTATATTTGTTTCTGAAAGAACAACGTCTGAAGAATATTGTATTAAATTTTTAAGTTATTCGGAGCAAAACTAACGAAGTTACAGTCGATTGAATGACCGTACCTCTAACTTAGTTTTGCGCGTCTTTTTAGCTTGCAAAGACCAAAGAAGGCAGAGTTTTACGTAGACAGGAGCAAAAAGATGCCTTAGATAACGTGGATGATAGTGATGTACTGAATGGACCTGGTACCGATGATGACATGTACGTATTTCATAAAAAAATCCAGTTTTTTTCAAGATATTTTCATTTTTTCAGTGTACAAAACTAATCGATTTTCCCAAACTTGTTATTTTTAAAGTCGGTGACTAGCCTACTAAAAAACTACTGAACCGATCGTTTTGAAATTTTGTACACTTATTCTACATATAAATAGCTCTCTAGCTACATCGAGTTTTTTAAAATTTTTTAATTATTAACTATTTTACAATAACAAATAGGTCGATTTTTTTCGTCAAAAATCGTCATTTTGGTTTCAAAATGGTGCCAAACATTGAAAACTTGAAAAATTAAAAAAAACTCGACGTCACTTGAGAGATGAAGTAATAAACTGAAGAAAGCATTTTGATTTTTTGGTTTCTGATGTTCCAGTGATGCTGTAGGCTGGTCACCGCACAAACAATTTTTTTCGAAGCGCCTGCGGGAATCTACAAAAACTTCGTTATTTCTATCAATTTTTGAACAAATTTTTTTTTGAATATTCTTCAAATGTCATAATTTTATATAATAATATGTAAAATAAATCCACAGTAATAATTTCTTCTAAACCAATTCATGAAAAAAGGTCTTTTTTAGACGAAACAAACCTAACCCCCCCCCCTTAAGTTAGAAAGATAAACCTTTAAATTTATAACAGAAAACTTTGTTTTAATGTCATGACATTCTACAGCAGCCGCACTATTGAATTAAAGACATTTTTATCTCAGTGTACATATTTTGATCTAAAACCGTTTTTACTTTTTTTGATACTCTATAACCACCCGTTTGACAGTTTAAATTGCAAAAAACTTGAGTCGCAGAACAAGTGGAATAGTCCTTTACATGTGAGAATATTTTTTTTCGTTTTAGAGTTTGACAAAAAGATATTTTAGATCCTATAAAGATACATATTTTATGTTTTATACCTTTCTTTAACTAAAAGTCAATATTTATCTAAAAGAATACAAAAACCTGTCGTCGACCAAGAAAATAGTAAATATTATTACAGTACATTAGTCTGGTAAACTAAAACAAATGTTAACCACGTAATTTGAATTTAAAAATAGGTTCAACTTTTTATAGCAAAGAAATTGAAAGTATGTGCTATTCGGAAGTATATCCAATAAAAGATATAAGAATTTAATAATTTTTGGAAGAGAATAATGTTGCTTAGAAAAATTTGTTTCAAATAATTTCTGACAGAAAATACTTATTGGCAAATATAGCTACTTTCTGTCAGAAAATTCTTTTTGTCAGAGAATATTTTTTGTATAAAAATACTTTCTTTCAAAACATATTATTGATGTCACGGAACTAGATTTCGATGCCCGCCGAAGGCGTGCTCGAAAGCTAGTAAGGTAATATTCTAACAAGGACTCTCACCAGGGTATAAAGAGTAAAAAGGGCGACCCCTTTTTTTTTTATTTTCTCCCATGGGGAGAAAATAGGCACTGCCTCTCTCCTGTCTCGATCACTGGAGTAGATAAGCTGGGGGAGTTCTGGATAGAAAAGTGTTAGTAAGTATGTATGTGAGGTAAGCATGAGTGTGTGTATCCGTGTGACTTCCTATAGATGGGCGTTACGTCATCAGAAAGGAATTTGCAAGGTCAACCATTGACAAGTTTCAAGCTGTATTACGTTATCAGAAAGTAATTTGAAGGTCAACCCTTGACGAGTTTCAACGTGCTTACTCTTACGTCATCGAAAAAAGAATTTGCAACTCTTGACAAGTTTCAACGTGTATACTCTCATATATTTAGATAATGCTTTCCGATATCTAAGAATTTGTCAAGAATATAATTTATTGCTTTTGTTTATTAAGAATTATTTTTAATCCTGAGAAAGAATAAGTCTAATTAGAATAAAGAAATTAAAAGAGGTATTGCGAAATCGTGATTTCCGGTCCCAGATTCGATCGTCTGTTTTGACTATCTTATTCTTATAGTGCATTCCAGAGCAGATTTTTTTATCACATGCATTTTGTCAGCTTTTGTTTAAGAAAAGTATAATTTATTACATTTGCATAGTTTCAACGTGCTTACTCTTACGTCATTCGAAAGGAATTTGCAAGGTCAACCCTTGACAAGTTTCAACGTGTGTACTCTTACGTCTTTAGAAAGGAATTTACAAGGTCAATCCTTGACAAGTTTTATTAATTATTTCTCTCAGGAATTTTTTAATCGTGAGAAAGAATGTGACAAGGATAGTAAATAATGAGATAGAGAAGGATAAAGCATAGAGCGTTCTCTATATAAGAAGGATTTATTCAAATAAAATTCATTATCCATTTGAACTACAACTAAGCAACATCTCATTTGACAGATTGAATCTTTATAATATTTAAAAACTGTATAAAAGTGACAATATTGTAAAACAGTAATAACTCCTAATATAAAAAGTCTTTTTTTTTGCATTTAGGGCAAAAAAGTGGTTTTTGCTGGAATTCGGCATGTTCATGAGCTTGAATCGCGTTTTCCATATCATTTTCGTAAATCCAAGGTGAAGTTACATATGTGTACCAAATTAGAAGACTCTAGCTCATATAGTTTAGAAGTTAGAGGGGGTGCGAAAACGGACACACATAGTAATTTTAATAGGGTTCCGTTTTACGGTACGGAACTCTAAAAATTACAAGAAATATTGTAATAATGATGCTGAATTTAATTTATTAACTAGAAAAGGTGTTTTTGCTTATGAATATATCGATAAGTGGGAAAAGCTTCAAGAATGTCAGTTACCGGCGCAGAAATTTTTTTATTCAAAATTAAACAATAGCAATATTTCAGAAGAAGATTAAAAACACGCGTATAATGTTTGGGAATCTTTTAGCTTACAAATTTTTGGTGAATACTCTGACTTGTATTTAAAAACAGATGTTCTACTTTTGGCAGACATCTTTGAAAATTTTAGAAAAACTTGGATGAAAACTTATAATTAGACCCGCTTCATTACTATACTGCGCCAGGACTGGCAGTCGACGCCATGCTAAAATATACAGGAATAGAACTTGATTTGTTTACTGATGCTGAAATGTTAATTTTCATTGAAAAGGGGATTAGGGGAGGAGTTTCACAATGTTCCAATCGTTACGCGAAAGCGAATAATAAATTTATGGGAAATTATTTCAATCCTTCTGAACCAGAATCTTACATCATGCATCTGGATATTAACAATCAATATGATGCAGCTATGAGTCAATATTTGCCATATAAAGGTTTTGAATGTCTTGAAAATTATGATAAAGGCTTTTTCTTAATTATTTCAGGCAAATCTTCAGAATGTTATATTCTCGAAGTAGATCTAGAATATCCAACTGAGATCCATGGTTTACATAAAGATCTACCAGTATGTCCCGAACATTTTGTTCCTCCACTACAAAAAAGCACAATTTCAAAATTAGTTCCCAATTTATTATCAAAGAAAAAGTATGCAATTCATTATAAAAATTTAAAACTGTCTAGGAATGAAATTAACACAAATTCATAGAGTATTAAAATTTCAACAAATGCCATGGTTAAAATCGTGCATTGATTTAAATACCGAATTGAGAAAAAAATCAGTCAATGAATTTGAAAACAACTTTTATAAACTAATGAATAACTCAGTATTCGGTAAAATCATGGAAAACGTTAGACAGTTCAAAGATGTCAGATTACTAACAAAATGGGAGGGACAATACTGTGCTACAAACTTGGTGGTTCAACCAAATTTCCACACCTGCACCATATTCGATGAAAATATGGTTATTATAGAAATGAATAAAACAAAAATTCAAGTTTATAAACCATTTTATACAGGTTTTGGGATTTTAGATATTTCGAAAATAATAATTTACGATTTCCATTACAATTATATTAAGAAAAATTTCGGTGAAAATACAAAGCTGCTCTACACGGACACAGACAGTTTAATTTATCATTTTACAGTACCAAATATTTATGACTATATAAAAAGAGATTTACATAAATTTGATACTTCAGACTATTCATCGAATAATGTTCACGGAATACCGCTTGCAAATAAAAAGGTATTAGGTTTAATGAAAGACGAGTGTAACGGTCAAGTTATTACGTAATTTATAGCTTTAAGATCAAAATTATATTCTTACAAGATATTGGGTGAAAAAGAGGCTAAAAAGAAAGCCAAAGGGGTAAAATCATCTACTTTAAACAAAATAGGATTCGATGATTATAAGCATACTCTAATATCTTACGAAAACCTGATCCAACCTCGACATCTGATACACAGCAAACGACATGATGTTTTCACTATTAAGCAAGACAAAATTGCTCTCAGCTGGCAGGACGATAAAAGAGTCCTGGTTCCAGGCAGTACAGATACGCTTCCATGGGATTATAAGACATCTGATCCTATCGAAGTTGATCAAGTGTAAATTGATCTTTGTAAACAGAATTATAAAATTGTAATTTTAAGGTTATGTAAAATGTTAAAATTGTAATATACTACTGTATATATATATATATAAAACATTGTAAAATGTTAAAAATGTGATATACTACTGTATGTATAAAACTTTATGTAAAAAAAAATGAAATAATATTCTCAAAAATTACTTTATGTATAATAATAATTATAAAACTTTAATTGTTAAGTATTATTTTTTAAAAATGTAAAGTATTGTTATGTATAATATTGTAAAAATAAAACTTTATCGTTATGTAATTGTAAGTTGTCGTTTTTTTACCTGAAAAGAGGATAAGGATTTTTAAATAAATTTTCAATTTAAAAGATACAAACAAACATTAACAGAAGATTCATGCATTACATTTTTTAACGAAGGACATTCTAAATCATGCATATCAATAACACTTTTATGAATAACATTTTCTAATCAAACTTTTTTCTCTAAACAAGCATCGTCGTTTAAAGAGATTATTGCTAATTCTTTTAATATAAATTTATTAAGTTGTAATTTGAATCCATGCACGTCAACTATGTACTTCCTCTTGAAAACAACTAAATTAATTTTACTTGTTTAAAACGTTTTATACTAATTTTTTAACTATGACGCTTATGGGTTTATATTCAATAATACGATCATGTATAATTAGACAATATGCTGATGTATTGGCGGGAAAATTTACTTTTGATTGAAATTCTAAACAGATATCTACAGGACCATTCTTTAACGATTCATTCTGCTTTGAACAATCTATAACTATTTACGGAGCATACTATAAAAATTTCTTTTTTCGATAACAGTGGTTCTGATTCTTTGCCATAATAGCTGGCTTGGAAATTTAAATACATTTTATACAATGTAGAATACTGATTTTCATCTATATCAATATTCATATTACTATAAGGATAGCTCTGCGAGTTTAAAAATAATTTAACATCGGATTTTTTACAATGATCAAAATGACTTGAATTCTGTACAGTTTGATTCTTTCTGTTTGTTTGAAATCTCAATAGAATAAATCATGGTTTTTCTAATTTAGTCGAAGTCTTTACAGTCCAAATATGTTTCTGAGTCGCTGGCAGTAATCGATATTCATATAATTCCCAGGTACGAAAACTTAGTTGAATTGACGGGTCCTTTTCAATATATTTTAATAGTTTAAATTATCGAGCATCCGATAACTTGATATAAGGCAATAACCATTCAACTTTTTCAATTGTAATCTTATAATTTTCAAGAGGTGCTAGTTGTAATACAGCATTTGAATCATTTCTTGATCTGACAAAAATTAGCTTATGTTTAGCATTAACAATAATTTTTTGATAATCTTCAGCAAATCCAAATATCATATTAAGCGGTATACAGACATCAAAGTAGCCTTCAGCATTAGTTATTTTTTATCATTATTATCTAATTCTAACCAACCAGCATTTTCAAGAAATTTATGTTGACTAGAGTCTAGAGAAATATGGTTTTTCATGAGACTTGTGATACCAACATGTTTATTTTTATGAATTTCTACTTCATTAAGTTCATATTTAACTTCTTCAAATAAATGAAAAATGACATTAGAAACAAAATTTGTATTTTCAACAGCGGTTTCATCAGCCTTTACTAGTTTTCCGTGCACATGAATTGAGCTTTTGTTTGGAAAAAGACAATGGTCTTGGTTTTGTACAGCGATTCGAATTTCATCACTGTTGCCGAAAGTTGATAAAGCATAAGGTTGATGTGTATGAACTTCACAATGAACAATAGATTCATCAAAGATGATTGGTGTATCAATATTTAAAATTTCCTCTTCCATGGCAAATAAATAATCGTCGACAGATACAAGTACAGAAGAATTTAAATCTTTTCAGCCTTTGACTTTGAGACCTAGACTTCTGAACAGCTGCACGTTTTGAGGTGTTAACACTTTGAGTGTCAGTGGATGACTGATTTTTCTTTAGCATGGTGCAATATTTTAATAACCAAAACCAATTTTTCTTCTGTTTTGAAAAACAATACGCATTATTTCACAGATTTGATGTGTAATCTGATTGTAATAGTTTCACCACGGAAATTAATTAAATGTCCGTCTTGATCAACAATTCTTAACTGAATTTGATCTATTGTCTTGACAGCGACTGGCAAGTAAATGACGTGAGACGGAACTTCCACTATCTTATATCCTGGTGGTACAACAGGAAAAAATTCATGAATTGTATGTACCTTCTCACCATTGATATATGCTTCTGTAGTTATATTGCACTCAACTCTTAGAGAATTTAATTTGATTATGGACACTGGTTGATCAGATTGATAAAACTTATTAGCTTCTAATTTTTCAGAAGAAAAGTCTAGCAAGCGGCCAATAGAATCTTTAGGTTTAAAATTAACTTTTTCATGTATTATTATTCGGCTTAATATGAATGTCAATGCCCTCTTTTTCGAAACTTCTCTGTGAATATCTGTGAATGTCACCAATTTCATAACTTCCGGTAGGTATTGTAATTACTTTATTATCAATATAAACTTTATTTTGTCCAACATCTACAGTAGGAATTGAATTAAATGAAAGAAATTCAACAAGACCAAGTGCATAATTTTTGAAAGGAGATAATTTTATTGGTGGAAAGTACTGAGATTCTAGAGTAGAAGAATTTCCTGATAACGTTAATATTAACGATTCGTCCATTGTGAAATCAAGTAATTGACTGACTTGAAAATTAATAGCAACTTGCTTTTACAGTTGAGTACATAGAAATTTAAGACATAGATGCCCACATATAAATGTATTATAATTCTGAAACTTTCCATGATTCACCGAAATATTCGACAAGTTCCAAAGGTGGTCGTAGATTCCCGAAACTATCAAAATAATATATTTTTTTATTAATGTTTTTATAAGCACACCAATGATTTCCAGGACCATCTTTATTATCTAAATTTATAATAGCTGACTCATATTTTCGAGGTCCATTTACTGGCATCTCATTTCTCATAAAAACACCTCAAAAATGTGGAATTTTTAAGATTTTTGCAAATTTAACAAAATCAACATCTGTTAATGAGGGTTTCTTTTTTAAACCCATTCCAAGTTTACATTTCATTTTCATGGTATTTGTTATTGCGTAAGCAGCAGCTTTTTCAATAAAACGAGAGTCTGGAGCGATTACACGTTGCCAAGCTTTTTCAGCAAGTACTTTGTCATCAGCGCTTCTGGCGTCAATATTTTGTCTATTTTTTGAATAAGCAATATCGTGCTCTTTACAAGCAGTGTCAAGAGGATTGATTCCTGGATCTCCAGGAGTAAGTCTTTTAGCTAATTTTGTTCCTAAACCACTGTACTCATAGCCAGGAATATGTAACTCTACTGGTAGATTATTCAAGATTCTATTTAGTAAACCTATTCCACGTCTTGCCTCTTTCGAGGTTTGCTTAGGACTGACTATTTTGTGTACAATCATGTTCTTATGAGATCTAAAGTCACACTGAAGAGATTTGCATATAAGTAGATTATTTTTAGATTTTCAGTAGGTCTAAAGAAAGATGGAGTTTGAAACACAACGTGACAAACTACCTGTAGCTAATTTTGTTACAGTAGTTGCAAAATGTGAAAACAATGGTCATGGCAACTTATTACCAAGCAGCGTGCGAGCAATATTTTGTGGTCCATCTAATTGTGGAAAAACAAATGCTTTACTTGCTCTTTTAACACACCCAAATGGCTTAAGATTTGAAAATATACGATGATCATGTAAATACAGACATAACATTTACAAAATTTAAAGAACTCTGTGCTTTATGTTAGAATAAAAATTAATATGAATTTATAGTAATTGATAAAGATTCTGAAATTAATCAAGGAAGATATAGAAAAGGTGTTGATTGCTTTATAAGAGTTATAAATTGAACTTTTTAGTCAGTACCACTGTAGACTTAGTAAAGACAACATGCCTTCAACACATTGAAAATATACGAAAACAAGAAGATATTCATTGTTAAATTGCTAAAGCAAGTGAAGCAATTCGTCAAAAACATAGAATATTAAAGCTGGGAAAAAGATGTTGAACGATCATTAAACGATACATTTAAACCAATAGTAACACAAATTCAAAAACTGGTTCATGGCTTTGAAACAGTCAAGTATATTGATCCAGTAAAAATTGAAATAAAGAAAGGAAATAATGAAGAAGTAAATGAAGAAGATGATAAATTGTCATTTAGAACAGCTTCCGATAATAAGTACACACCTGAAAGTAGTGCACCTGATAATCACGTACCTGAAAATAAACCTTTTGACACTACAAGTCGATATTTGTTAATGTTTGATGAAAGAAAAAAGGATTTAGATAACTCTTATTGAGTTCGTAAATTAGCTAGAAGACAGTTAATGATTGGTGATTCACAAATAAATTTTGAACAAAATAATATTGTTATAGGATCTAAAGTTTACCCTGCATCTAAAGGTTTACTTGAACTCTTATTTAAGAAAGTTCCTGAAGAAACTTTTGTGAGTTTGAATGATCGTCAAAATTATAAGAATATTGTGATATCAACAAATGCTCATAAAAAGTATTATAAAGTTGATGGAGCTATACCTGATGATAAGAACTTGAAATTTCAAAATTTTATAGCTTCTCCAATTCGTGGTAAAGGTTTAATACCAAAATATATGATTAATCAAGAGGAAAAGATTGATTACGTTTATTGGGATGATCCTAATGAATTAGTAGATTGATTAAGATTACTATTAGCATCTCAAAGTGCTGGTAACCCAATTCATAATAATGAAATTATATCCATAATTGAAGAATTACGTGAAGCAAACATTATTTATTAACTATTGATACATTAAAATTAACGTCAGTCTCAACATGAGCATCGATGTATTCGGACGTCAGTTTAAGAAATCAAAAACTTTGCAATTTGGTCTACATGGAATAGGATTCAAAGTTACCGCAGAAGGTCATTATGACATGGAACGTAAAAAGCTATGCAATGTAGCTAATGCTGAACAACTGAATGATGCAGTGAATTTAAATCTTGTTAAAAATATTTTACAATCTAAAGTGAAAGTAATTAATGTTGTAGTAGACTCTTTAAAAACCAACATACTTGAAAATAATTTAAAAATTAAAACATTGGAAGATTTTTTAAAACAATTTTTTGAGAATTTAAAAGTTCATATTGAAAATAATAGAGAGGTGTTGTCTATTAGAGAGATTGTTGATAAAATACATAACCGATTGAATGCACTTGAACAAAATAAAAAATCATAATGGACATTAAAAGCTGCAATTGGTTAAAGAGTTGCATAAACCGACAAGAAAGAATCACAGACGAAGAAATGTTGATGTTCGAGGCATTGATAAAACCTGGTAAGCTGATTTGGTTGAAATGATTCCTTACGCAAAAGAAAATAAAGGCTTCAAATACTTAGTAACAGTTTTTGATGTTTTCTCTAAATATGCTTAGGCTCTTCCTGTGAAATCCAAAAGAGGTGTAGATGTTGCTGTAGCCATGGAATCTGTTCTTATTGAAGGACGTGTACCAAAGAATTTACAAGTGGATAAAGGAAAAGAATTTTACAATTCAAACTTTGAAAATCTTATGAAGCGATTTAATATTAACATGTACTCAACATTTAGCAATTTAAAAGCATCAATTTGTGAGAGATTTAATCGTACTTTAAAAAATAAAATGTAGATGCAATTTAGCTTGCGTGGTAATTATAAGTGGATAGACATTGTGTCTGACTTAATATTATCTTATAATGACACTAAGCATCGAACTATAAAAATGAAACCAAAAGATGTTACAGTTAGCAATCAGAAAAGTTTATTACTTCATGTATATAAAAAGAGTGCTAAAAAGCATTTAATTCAGAAACCTAAGTTTAAAGTAGGAGATAAAGTTTGTATTAGTAAATTTAAAAATATTTTTGAAAAAGGTTATACTTCAAATTGGACTACTGAAATTTTTACTGTGAACTCTATTAAAAATACTGAACCAATAACATATCTTCTTAGCGATTATCAAGACAATCCTGTATATGGATTTTTTTATGAGCAAGAAATTTCAAAAGTTAAATATTCAGACATTTACTTGGTAGAAAAAATACTTCGAAAACGAGGTAATGAAGTACTTGTAAAATGGTTAGGTTTTGATTCTTCGCATAACAGTTGGGTAAATGAAAATTAATTGTAACACTTTTAATTATGATTAATAAATATATTTATTCTTATTACATTTCTACAAATTTATTTGACCTTTCACATATGTCTTTAGTTAAATATTTAATATTATATGTAATAATATCAGCAAGTAATATTCTGTTTTCAAATTTTCTTACTAAATTTTTAAAATACATCTGTACATAACATTTAATATCATTTTTACTAAGTATATTTGCAGACTTGAAAGATTCAGTAATAGATTTTACAATACAATTATACACTTTATTAAGACGCACAGTTGATAAATTTTCAAAACGTTGATCAATGCAGAAAATCAAGTCTTGTAGTATTATCAAAGAAGGTTCCTTTATTGTAAATGGCTGATTTACATCGTTGTCAATTGCTACTGCTTTGCCTCCAAACAAGATTCCAAATCGTATTCTAAAGTTATCAGACTTTATTGTTTGTGGTTCTTTTTTTCCATTGAAATATGCCGAAATAATACTATTATATGTTTTGAATAATTTCCAGTCTTGAAGAGTAAAAGAAATGATGCTTCGAGGAAGATTTGATATAAATTTTAAAACACTCATTAACTGTCCATCGTTGCTAAATTTTACTCCAATAACTGCCTGTTTTGTAAGTGAAAAATTTAAATTGAAAGTATTTGAAAGCATAAGTTATGATTTTGGTATACAAGACATTTTATACTTCTGTAAATTCAATGTGATTATATTGTCCTCCTAAATACTTGAATCCTAGCTTTTCTGTTAAAATCAGTTCCTGCAAATGAGGTAGTATAGTTTTGTCTTCATCCACAGCATTGAAAATTCTTTTCGGCAGAAACACTGAAAACTGGCTTTCTATTAAAACACAAATTCTGTCGCCAAACTTCGTCTTCACGATTCTTATATCAGTAATATGGTAAACTTGGTTTAACTCAAGATCATTTAATTTTTTTGTTGGCGGAAAATAATTTTGTTCAACTTATCAAAATTCATGATTAATTTTTCAAAATAAAAGAAAGAATGTAAATTTCAAATAAAAGTTTTTAACTCTTGAATTTTTATTAAGAAATTATTAACAGTGTACGATCTACCATTAGCAGGTTTCGAAAATGAACTAAGTATACTCTTTAGCACAACCTTCTTATATAGAGAACGCTCTATGCTTTATCCGTTTCTATCTCATTATTTGCTATCCTTGTCATATTCTTTTTCACTGTTAAGAAATTCATGAAATGTATAATTTAATAAACAAAATTCTTATTTAGGAAGTAATAAATTATATTCTTGATAAATACTTAGAAATCGGAAAACATAATCTAAATATATGAGTGTATACACGTTGAAACTTGGCAAGGGTTGACCTTGCAAATTCCTCTCTGATGACGTAAGTGTAAGCACGTTGAAACTATGCAAATGTAATAAATTATACTTTTCTTAAACAAAAGCTGACAAAATTCATGTGATAAAAAAATCTGCTCTGGAAAACACTATAAGAATAAGGTAGTCAAAACAGAAGATGGAATCTGGGATCGGAAATCACGATTACGCAACACCTTTTTTAATTTCTTTATTCTAATTAGACTTATTCTTTCTCACGATTAAAAATAATTCTTAATGAACAAAAGCAATCTAATTATATGTGAGTATACACGTTGAAACTTGACAAGAGTTTCAAATTCCTTTCCGATGACGTAAAAAAAAAATAAAATTCCTCAATATCTCTTTGAACTATTTACTTTTAGGAACCAAAACCAGACTAGTCACATTAAGCTCCGAGAAAGAAACTCATTATTAACAATTCCTGTCCATCGTACTTGCATACTTCAGACATCTTTTGCTATTAGAGGGGCGCGATTGTGGAATAAAATTCCTAATCACATTAGAAATGCTTCTTCACAGCTTCAATTTAAAATAATGTTTTTTAATTTTCTATTTAGGTTAATTACCACTAAATTTGAGATAACTTTCTGGTAAATATAGATGATTATACATTAATTTAGTACAAGATATACATTTATTTTTGTGAAAAGATCTACATTTATTCGATTCAATGTATACATATAAGTTAATGCATTATGTAATTAATATATTGATTTACTTGGCAATCTTGTAACTCTAGTTTTCTCTATTTTTAATTTTTTACTTTGATATATTTATTCTACTTGTATTCTTCATTTGCATTTATTCTTATTCTATGAAAAGATTTTGCTAAAGGTTGTTATTTAATTATAATTGCGTTGCATTAATGTATACTATAATATATTATGTCTTTAAAATTTTATTGCTTGTTAGCTGATCTATAAACTTATGTACACCTTGTTTGGTTCCTTGGAGGGCTATATAGCCCTAGGAACTTGTAAATAAATAAATAAATAAATAAATAAATAACGTAATACAGCTTGAAACTTGTCAATGGTTGACCTTGCAAATTCCTTTCTGATGACGTAAGAGACACATTGAAACTTGTCAAGGGTTGACCTTGCAAATTCCTTTCTGATGACGTAACGCCCATCTATTGAGTATTTTAATGTGACGTCATAATCGGTCGGTAAAAACATAATCTACTGTTCGATATCATCTGGTAGTCACCGTCATAATGGTTTACAACGTTGAGTTACCAAAGAAACACTTATATTTTAATATACAATGAAAAATTAAGTCTTCTAGTCTCATAATCAGATGTATCATTTATTGCAGAAGTTTCTCCGTCGGATTTTTTCGTTTGCCAATGTCCCAAAATAGAGAATTAAACGATTTTCACTTTGTACCCACGTCGCATCTAAAGTGACGCGAGAATGATTGTCAGCCTTTTAAGAAGAGATTTAACATTGATTTGACTGAAATTCACTTCAAAACTTGTCAAAATTGCTAATAGTAATTTAATTCAAGTGTCCTTAAATATAATTTAAAAAATAAACAGTTAGAAACGTCAACGAGTGGTGATAAAATACATTTTCCAACATGTTCCAATAAAGTAAGGTTAGGTTACCTCTTGGTCTAATAACAGCATCACTTTTTTGACAGGAATTTCGACCAATTTGATAGTCCTGTTATTTAATTGTTTAAAATATATTTTAGGAGAACTGAATTAAATTATTATTGGCAATTTTGACAAGTTTTGAAGTGAATCTCAGTCAAATGATTGATAAATATCTTCTTAAAAGGCTGACAATCATTCTCGCGTCATTTTAGGTGCATCGTGGGTACAACGTGAAAATCGTTTAATTCTCTATTTTGGGACATTGGCAAACGAAAAAATCCGACTGAAAAACTTCTGCAATAAATGCTACATCCGATTATGAGACTAGAATACTTAATTTTTCATTATATATTAAAATATAAGTGTTTCTTTTGTAACTCAACGTTGGAACCCATTACGAAGGTGACTACCAGATGATATCGAATTGTAGATTATGTTTTTACCGACCTACTATGACGTCACATTAAAATACTCAATAGGAAGTCACACGGATGCACACACATGCTTACCTCACATACATACTCACTAACACTTTTCTATCCAGAACTCCCCCAGCTTATCTACTCACTGGGTTTGGATTCTTGGTAGCAGAGGTTAACAGCTCGTTTGCTTGGGTTAGCGGTTAAACAAAATAAGTGGCCCTTTGCATGCCAACTACTTCATGATCGGGTCCATGATCTTCAATTACGACGTGTGAGTTGCAGTCTCAACTCGGGTAGTGGCCTGCAGAGTGGAATTCACCCTCGACAGAAATTAGGTAGATAGGGTGAACATCAATCATATCGCGCTTGCTGGGTTCTAGTTGCACTAAATTAATATTTTTAAGATTTAAAGACTTATTATGACTCACTATCAATTTATATAATTAATTTGGTTTCTTCGGTTCTGCTAGTCAATAATTAAAAAATAAAAAAATTCAATTTTTTTTTATTTTAACGTTTTGATGACTATGTGCGTCATCATCTTCAGAAACTTTATTTTGGTGTCAACTAAAAATTACAAATTAACAATTTTTAAATATAAATTATGTAAACAACACAACACTTTCTTTATAAAAGCACAATCAGGCACTTACTTTGTATTAATTCACAATCGAAAGTAAAAGATTCAAAAATGCATCACTATATTAGTGGATTTTGATAAATAATTAGATTTTGTCATTTTAAATATTTTGTAAAATTTTTCATAACTATAAAGTTACCGTTCTTTATAGCAATCTAATTAACACTAATGGCTCATTAAATTTCTTATTCGAACTCTACCCCATGTCCAAGGATCAATATAAAGAGTGAGTGAAATCGATCAATACAATCAATAAGAAGCAAGACAGATGAAAACAGAAATATTTCAAACAGTTTAAATGAAAATAAGTTGTCATAGAAGAAGATTATATGAAAGATAAATAATTTTTGTAAAAACTACAGAAATCACCAGAGTCCGTCTGTTTATTGATTGATGTATTATTCTCTAATTATTTTTTTATAAAAAACGTTTCAGCTATTATTCGTTTATTTAAGTTATTCTCTTTATGTACGATTTCAATGTTATCCCAATCAAAATCATGGCCTGTATTTTTTCTATGTAATGAGATAACTGCTGGAAAATCTGAAGTGATATTTGTTTTATGTTCGTAAATTCTTCTTTTCAAATTTCTTTGTGGATGTCCTACATAACATTTGTCACATTCTTTGCATGGAATTTTATAAATTAAATCAAGTTCTTCAAGTTTTTCTAATTTATCTTTTCCGTTCTTAATTATTGATGTAAGATTGTTAGGAATTCTTTCAACAACATTAAAATTATATTTTTTGAAAAATTTTTGAAATGTATTAGAAAGATTTTCAATATATGGTAAACTAATTCTATTATTTTGTTCAACTTCATTTTCAATTCCTAATTGTTTATTAATTTTATTTTTATTTTTAATAATATTTAATCTTCTTTTTATATACTTTTTACTAAAATCAAAAGGATAATTGTTTTTTTGTAATACATTAATAATGAAATCTATATTTTCGTCATGAAAAATCTCGCCTGATAAATATATGGCACTATCCACCAAATTGTTTATAACTCCTATTTTATATTTATAAGGATGACTGGAAAAATAATTTATGTATCTACCAGAATATGTGGGTTTACGGAACCAATTTGTAATTAGTGAATTATTTGTTTTAAAAACTGTTGTATCTGAAAAATTCAATTTGTTATTAGATTCTTTTTCTACTGTAAATTTTAATCTCGGATGATAATCATTAAATACATTTAACATTTCTTCAATTTTATTTATAGGTATAATAGTGAATATATCATCCACATCTATTTTATATAGAATAGGTGTAAAAGATAATTTTTTGAAGCAATCTGTTTCTAAGTCATCCATAACTATATCTGAAACAACTGGAGACAAAGGTAACCCCATTGGACTGCCGTAAATTTGTTTGTAATAATTACCAAGAAAGGAAAAAGAAGTCGATTCAAGAATAAAATTTACTGCATTTAAAAAACTGACTTTAGGAATTTTTATGTTGCTATTTAAAAAGTCCCAACATTTTTCTATTCCTTCTAATACTAGTCCTTTTGAAATATTTGTAAACATTAAAACCACATCAAAGGATACTAAAATGTGATCATTTGGAATCGATGTTTTTGATATTAAGTTAACAAATTCCCAACTCTCTTTTAAATATAAAGAAGGTTGGGGGAGATGTTTTCTAAGTACACTTTGTAACCAGCTTGCTAAATTGTATATTGGACTGTTTATGGATGACACTATAATTCTAAGAGTATTACCAGATTTATGAAAACAAAATCCACTAATATGGTGATGCATTTTTGAATCTTTTACTTTCGATTGTGAATTAATACAAAGTATGTGCCTGATTGTGCTTTTATAAAGAAAGAGTTGTGTTGTTTACGTAATTTATATTTAAAAATTGTTAATGTATAATTTTTAGTTGACACCAAAATAAAGTGTAACGAATAGTTACAATTATTCCAGCAGGAAATGAATTTATAAAATTTAAAAGATTTGAAAATCTTCCCGAGATTTCCAAGACGCGTGTCAGTGTCCTTGCAACAAGGCGTCAGATTTCCCTGCTGACTAATGGTTACGACATCCGGCGTGTTTGTAATCGCTCTGCATGAAGACGACAATTTCACTCTCAAAAAAAAAATTCTTGTTCAAGAAGAAAAATTAAATTAATATATGTATGTAAATGCAATAACGATATTACAATGTAATATCGTATTTTACCACAATGTCGCGTATAAAGAATTAATGTCTTGCACTGTCGAATTATCCCTGTAGGTTGCATATTAATGTAAAATTAACCTAAAGGTTAAAGGTTAAAATGCCAAAAATCAATTGATAATCACAGAGGTAATACCCCTAAGACTGAGACTGGAAAGGGTCAATCAGAAGAAAAAAGAAAATTTTCAACAAAGAATTCAAACATAAACCGCGACGTAAATCTTGCTTCTCAGATCCAGCCTTCCACTCCCCCTTCCATCCTACATAAAGCACGTGCTGCGGACATCCACGCAAAGCACGTGCTCCTTTGACAGCTCGCCTCAAAACAAAAAGAATACTCCATACAAATTACTAACGAAATAATCATTAGATCATCATTAAAAATTAGTCGTGTGTCACGAATAATGTTATATTTATAACATTAATGTAACATACGCACGAGTATGTAGAACAATTGAACTGTTCAGGTGCTTGTGCATTATTTCCAAATTGCTGCAGTGTCAATGACACCATCTTGCGAAATTATATGAATAAAAAAATTCACATAGGTTTACATTGTAAATCAAAAATGCTGCACTGTTAATAGCACAAGTTTTCGCTTCAGCTATGGCGAAATAAGCGAACAGAATTGAGTTTGATTGCAAATGCAAGTCAACAGAAATCCCGAAAAACCTGATCAAAAGTCACACCTAAGCAGTTCAATGATCGCAGTGCACACGACCCTCTTCTTTCTTTTCAAGTTCATTAATTTCACAATAAATTTCACAATATCCCCACCTGACTCTTTCCAACACCCGAAGTGGGAAATACGAAAACTATAAAATAAAAAAATCAATAACGAAACTTGCAGTCTTGTCGTGTCTTCACACGTACATTTGTTACCTGATTACGGACCTTCTGCCCGTCAATTTAATTTTCCTACGTCGGAAACGGTTGCATATTCGCCGAAATTAATGAGATTGGAGTAACTAGTTTATTCGTTTTTCTCGATTTACGCGTAACAGTGTAAAACGTCCATTTCTATTTGATCGCGGATTTAATTATCTTGACGTTAAATTTACGTCAATATAATTAATTAATAGAGCCAACGGTTTAAATAATTTGTCGATTGTAACTGCCGCGAACGGTTGTTAAGTGAACACCATTCGTGAGGATAATTGTCATACGGGCAAATAACAAGTTTTCCAAGCTAGTGAAAATTTGAAAATTCAACTTCTTGGCCCATTCACAACTCAGTCTTAGGAACATCCCTCAGCTGACTTCCTGAATGGTAGTTGTAACCATCTACCCCTACAATAGTGAGTAAAATATAACTTGTATCGTTCCAATTGACATTTATGTAATAGAGAAAGAGGAAAGAAAAATTTTGAATAAATACCTAAATTTAATGAAAAATAAAGAAGGGAAAACAGTGTTATTTTCTACCAGGTAATACTGGGCAAAACCCACCCCAAATAGAGAATTCCGTCCCACAAATTATAAACGGATTCTAAGAGTCCGGTTTACTGTTATTCCAGAATTTAAATTATTTGATTTGCTTTATGATTTTTGACTAGCGACATAATTACAGTTCTTTGAAATTAAATAAATAATAAAATTCTTCCGCTCGTAACAGTAAAATGGTGGCAGCGGTGGGATAGTTCTCGCGTTTTGCCACCCCCTTTTAAAAATTTTTTTCGTTCGGAATTTCGGTTAGAGCTTTAATTAGCCCGACCTCAAATTCATTCTTAGAAAATTAGAGCTTTACTTAGCTCCATTTTCTCTCTTTCTTAAACTAAAATTATTGTTTGGGTTTTAATAATCTATACTTTAATTTTATATTGGATTTGCGGTTAGAGCTTTAACTAGCCCAACCCCAAATTCATCCTGGAAAATTAGAGCTTTATTTAGCTCAATTTCCTCTCTTAATATGAAATTATCGTTAGAGCTTTAACTAGCTCTATCCAATTTTGATTCTCCAGAAAATCAGAGCTTTAGCTAGCTCGATTTTCCAGGAAAATTCGTACCACCTTACTTTAAAATCCTAATGACTAATTGGAAATGGTAAATGTTTAGCAAAGAATTCGAGTCCTTTAGGTGCTTGACAATTGATTCTGCAATTTCTTTTGAACCATAGAATGTTGTAAAATGTTATAAAGGAATTTAAGTGATCTGGTTTCATAATGATTACGAGGCAATTCGAGTGAGTTTGCTTCCTGACTCTTCCTTGTGCACACTTACTATTATCTTTATCGAAATAGACACCGTGTCATATTCTCTATAAGTCTTCCCTGATCATATGAAGTAAACAAATAGTTACCTTACCTTTTAGTAAATTTCTGCCAAGTAATCGAGTTCTTTATTTGAAACATGTTATAATCCTACTTACCTAAACAAACATATTTTTATACTGGGAAAACTCTATGTTTCGTCATTTTTTTAATGATTCATTATCATGTGCAAACCCCTGATAAAATTTCTTTGTGTGAGTAAAGAAGCACCTTGGCCAATTTTCACAACTATCCCCCCCGTACCTAGAGCAATTCCTATAGCGGAATTTTTAAATAGGCGTGCAATCAACAACCATAATAATAATAATAACGACGACGCTTTTGACACAGACGATAGTGACGTCACTGACGCTACCACTGTGTTATATCGTTCCGACGACAGTGACGTAGAGGTATTGAATTAGAAATTTGCGTCTTGAGTATGAATAAAATCCGTAAAGTAATACGCGCTGGTGTCAAAATCCAACTATTGCGAAAAAAGACCATCCCCGTTTCTAAGCCCGAGAAAGTGTCAATTGACGAAAGAATTCCGGAACCAAATACAGGGATTAAAACACTAAAAAGTTTGGAAGAATTCAGTAGTTTTTTCGAGTCACTTCTAGATCAGGCTCAAGCCGTTATTAACAAAAACAAGAAGTAATAACGCGCATGTCAATCCATTCTCTAGTGTCGATCAGAAAATAGAAGAACTTTATTACATATTGCCTTAATTCTCCGCTATCAACGAATTATCTATCTAAAACCCAGAATGGTATTGAATGCTAATTTCCCTCAGGATCAATGGGTGGAATTTACCACTAAATTAAACCAGGCTGAGGAACACTGCAATCAAATTTCTTTCTGCCACTTTATATTAAAGCAACAAGTAAAAAATTTAGAAAAACGTGTAAAATTTCTGTCCTCGCGATTAGCTGTAGTTTCTGAATCGAATCTTGAATTGCTCCAAGTTGTTGGTAAATTAAGTGATAAAATTGATAATGCAATTGACGACATTTCCAAGGATCTAAAGAACCTTAAGTTAGAATAAACAACGCCATCGGACATTGCCCCTGAAATTTTCTCGGTACAATCAAATCCGTTAAATAGTCGATTTTATGTCCTATTCGACAGACTGAAGCAAATTGGCGCAGATTGTCTCGAGGTAGGAAGGAAAATTAAAGAACTACGAGAAGAAGAAAAGTTTGCCTATTTCAAAAGAATAGAGGCCGAAAATCAAACAACATCATTACAAGAGGCCGTTACGGAACTCGAACAGAAAGTAGGAAATTTAAAACTAGATTAGACCCACCCCGTCTTGGAAAGTGACAGGGACGAATCATTATAGAGAGAAATAATTTTTTTTTTGTGTATGTATATATATAAATATATATATATATATATTTATTTATAAATAAATTCATACTTGAAACAAGTATATTCCGTGGTGGCGGAATATTTTCACGGGAATTACAGAAAGAATTCGGGTAGCATATTTTGCAGTTACACAATTCAAAATGACGGAGAATCATAATGACACTATCCGTTCTGGATACGTCCCTAATGTAGAATTAGGAGCCACCCTCACTACTAATGCTGCCATGGCCTCTATGATGGAATACATGATTGTCCAACAAGGAACACATCATATTCCTTTCTTCGACGGTCGAAATCCTCCCTTAAGAGAATTCTTACAGGACGTCACTAATGGTGCTGTGTACATGACTCCGACCACTGAGCCGGGATTTGTAAAGGCTGTGTTAAGTAAGCTTAGGGGACCCGCCAGAGAAAGTGTTAGGGATAAAAGTTTTCCCAAGTTAGAGGATCTAGTAATCCACTTGAAGAAACGATTCTCTTCCCAGAAATCCTATCAGTGGTATTTGGACGCCATTGCGAAGCTACGAATGAAACAGACTGGAACTGTCAGCGATTACAATGACAGAGTATTGGGTTTGATTAGCGGCGCCAAGCACGCCCTTGAAGAAAAATACCCTGGTGACGTCACCTGATCAACCGTGCCCCGCAGCAAGGTCATGATGATTCCAGTCAATGACTTTGCCTTAGACTCATTTATCAGAGGATTACCAACTGAGATTTCGGCACATGTTGACACCCGTCGTCCAATGACCCTAGCACAAGCAGTAGAATTCGCCCTCCACGCGGAAGGAAGAGAATTTTATGCGGAGACTGCTAGACCATCGTCCCATCGGATCTCTCGAGACAAGGACACAGACACACATCCACAAGGTCCTTCGGACCAAGTTCGGGGAGGTAATGAGAACAAGAATAGACACGCAGATCACGGAGGGGCCTCTAAGGCACCATACTCAAATCCTAGTTTTCCCCCATACCCTGCAATGCCGTCTTTTCCACCTATGTATTATCCCTACAATCCTTACACAGGTTATCCGTCATATCCGCCATTCTCCCCTTTCCCCTCTCAGGCAAAGGAACAATTTAAAGCCGGAAGCATGACGCCTCCCCGATCAGCATCACCAGGATCACCGAAGAATTAAAACTCCCCCATGATTCGCCGGACGGACGCAACGACGAATCTTCCACATTACGATCGTTCGAAAAACGTACATTTCGCCTCAACGACGGTAGGATCCTTAGAGCAGGATCAACGCCCCAAGACTCCCCCGTCGTAGAGCTAGCGGCACAAGAATTTACCTGTCCTAAGGCAACATTTCTAGTGGATCCTGGATCAGATACAAATTTAATCAAACTTCAGGCTCTGAGAAAGGATCTTGTCGTGGACACCACTAGTCGAACCGCGATAACTGGAATCACGAAACATGCAGTAGAAACCTTGGGATCACTAAACATTTCAATATTAAATAAGGAAACCGAATTTTACGTGGTCAGGAACTCCTTTCCCATTTCAGCAGACGGCATTTTGGGCCGCCCTTATTTGAGAAAGGAGCAGGCGGAAATCTCGTTCCGACATAATACTCTGGTGACAGTATCAGAACCAACTACACCCTTGCCCTTTGTGGATCCGGAATCTATAGAGGCAATTAAAGGGTTAAAAAAAGAAATAAAACCGTTTAAACGGGTACTTAGTATCAAGGCGCGAACTAGGCAGCCGATTTCGATAGATACATTAAACCAGGATCTCTCTGTGGGATACTTGCCTAGAATAAAAACTCCTCAAGGACTCTACCTCGGAGAGGCACTAGTGAACAACCAGGATGGGAAATACCACGCTATGGCAATTAATACTACGGATGAGGACATTCGACTCGAGCTACCTCCACAAGAACTAATCCCGTTCGACTATTATAAATTTCCCGGCGAGGAATCCTCTGATTCAGAGTCAGAAGAATTGCAGCATGAAATCAGTAGTGATTACGCAGATAGAGTAAGAAGGGTTAAGGCAGCCCTTCACACGTCACATCTATCAAAAGAGGAAAAAGAATACGTGCTCAAATGGGTAGACGACTTTGCCGACATTTTTCATTTGAATTGGGAAAAATTGACATGCACTCATCTGATACAACACAGAATTCCTACCACCGACGACAAAGTAATACATCGGAAGCAATATAGGAGGCCTCACGAAGCAACTGAACAAATTGACATGCAGATACACAAACAGCTTCAGGCTGGACTTATCAGTGAATCAAGCTCGCCATATAATTCTCCTGTATTGATAGTACCAAAAAAATTAGATAATTCCGGAGAAAAGAAATGGAGAGTGGTAATAGACTATCGTGCCCTCAATGAGAAGGTGATAGGGGATGCATTTCCATTGCCAAACATCTCGGAAATATTCGATCGCCTGGGTTCGGCCCGATATTTTACCGTTTTTGACCTAGCATCAGGATTCCATCAGGTGGAGACTCATCCAGAAGATCGCCCGAAAACCGCGTTTTCGGTTGGCAGAAATCACTATCAGTATGATAGAATGCCCATGGGCATTAAGAATGCACCACCAACTTTCCAAAGACTACTAAATGGAGTTCTCGCAGGGATGCTGGACACGGAAGCATTTGTCTATTTAGATGACATTATCATCCACTCGCAAACCTTAGAGGAACACGATCGTCGAGCTCGACGACAGTTCACCCGACTAAGGGGAGCAAACTTAAAGCTTCAACCAGACAAATGTGATTTCATGAAGAAGGAGATAGCTTACTTAGGTCATATAATAAGCGAAGAAGGAGTCAAACCGAACCCAATGAAAATATCCACTATTCGCCACTATCCTCGACCAACCACCCCTAAAAACATAAGACAATTCCTAGGGCTTTCTGGATACTACAGAAAGTTTATCCCTGAATATGCCGCCCTTGCGAAACCATTAGTGGAACTCACAAAAAAATGTGTGAATTGGGAATGGGGATTGAAACAGAAACGCAGCTTCGCTAAGTTACGAAAATACTTATGTAAAGAACCTCTTTTAAAATATCCTGACTTCACGAAGACCTTCAAGCTCACTACGGATGCCTCCGAATATGCAATGGGGGCAATATTGACACAGGAAACAGATGGGGTCGATTTTCCCGTAGCTTATTACTCAAAGATTTTCGGCGACTGCGAACAAAGATACCCCAAGGCCGATCAGGAGTGTCTAGCCGTATTATACGCCGTCGAACATTTCCGGCCTTATTTATACGGACGTGAATTCATACTGGCTTGCTATTTTGAGCCAGTACATTGGATCACCACGGTAATCAATCCAGGAGCAAGGCTTTCGAGATGGCGACTGCGATTAAAGGATTACCAGTATCAATTCGAGTGTCGCCAAGGAAAACTAAACAGAGGAGTAGAAGCTCTCTCTGGAATTTCTGAAGGACAAGGATCTACATGCGAATTCAGCGACTTTTCCGACTCAGATGAGTCAGATTTCCACCCAGATGCTGGACCAGAAAAATGAACGCCCCTAAGAAAGGAAGCGGATCAAAAGCTCAGGACTCTATCCATTGTTTCAACCTATGTGAACAATGAGTCGAGTGACGAAGACGATCTGATGGAAACTGCGCACCGAGCGCTGCCTATGACTCGACAACAATCTAAGAAGCAAAAAGAGCATAAAAACCCGAAACCATCGACATCCAAACCTGTCCTTAAGACAAGTACGCGAGGTCCGCCCATTTCAGTGTTGAAACGACCTCCTGCGTGTCCACTTCGAAGAACGAAATCAGACTCTGCCGAAAAGAAACCAATGCTGATCCAGAAAAAGGCGCCCCTCCCATTAAAAAAGGGAGTTCTTCCCCGCGTGTCCACAGGACGGCCAGTCGGACGACCCAGGGCTAGTGAAAGGATTACGCCCATACCCGCAGAGTCAGAAACAGCTCAGAATGAACAAGTCATCGAGCTGGAGGAAAGCTGCATTGCATCTAGACTCCGAAGACGTACTCCACCAGTTGTTGGAGAAAAGGAGTCGTCCACCTCATCAGATGAATCAACATCTAGTTTCAGAGAAGTGGAAGACTCTGATCCTCCCGTCTTTAAAAGAACACGTAGTTTGTTGCCAAGTTGCGAGCCTCAGTTACCAAAACTAAAGAATAAGGTTAGGTTCGACTCTGACCCAACAAAAATAATCTACTCTGAACCCCCGCCTCTCCCAACGGACGACCCTTATCACAATGTTTACATTGACGGAGCTTGCATCGGAAATGGAGGAGAAGGAGCCAGAGCTGGAATTGGAGTCTGGTTTGGCCCCAACCACCCCTTAAATGTCTCTCGTGTGTCTGACGGAAGGCAGACTAATAACTCTGCGGAGATAGAAGCCGCTATTGAAGCCGCCCAAAAAGCAAAGGAGGCCGGAATGAGTAAGTTAAGAATCCACAGTGATTCGAAGTTCCTTATTGAATGTATTACTGAATGGATGCCCAGGTGGGAAAGAAACGATTGGAGGACAACCAGCAATAAGCCAGTTCAAAACCGAGCAGAACTGGAAAGATTAAAAGAAGCTTTACTTCCTCTAGAAGTTGTTTGGGAACATGTTCCCGGTCATCAAGGGGATCCCGGCAATGAAATGGCTGACCAATTAGCCCGTAAGGCCTTATGTCCAGATGTCGACTCCCAAAACGAATCTGAACAACCATCCGAGGAAGAATCCCATCCAGAGGACAAAATAGTGAACATCTTTAGTGTTCCTCAAGAGAGCGAAGACAGCTCAGATAAAGAAGAATTAACACCTAGCGAAGGACAAATCCCAAGGAAACAAATTCAACAATCCATTACTAAGTTTAATGAATCCCTCCAGCGTAGAGGATTTGACCCAGGCGAAAATACGTATGCATGGGATTACGAGGAAGCAGACAATCAGAAAAATCATGTGTCGGAAGGAGAGTCAGACGAAGAATTCCTAGAGGCTCTAAAGGCACGTGATCCTTGCCAGCAATATTCTGATGAAGTGTTCTCTCGTCGCGTTAAGAATTTCCTAAAACTTTATGAAAACCAAACTAATGCGAAGTTAGAGGATTGTGACGACTTGGATAGCAGTGAAGAAGAAGAGAAACGAGATCAGGTAATGGAACTACAGGAAAGGTTTACACGACAACCGCCTACCTCCACTGTACAGACTTCCACTGTAGCTTTCAAACCAAGAGCACAATCCACACCCTTTCATCCGGTACTTAACGCCCTCACCAGGAAACCGGAAATCAAGCCCCGAAGGATCTGTGTTCTTGAAGAATCCAGTTTACCAACAAACCCTAGACCCCCCGTTACCCTTTATAATCACCACCTGCAGTACGAAGATAAACAAGACTCCCCTCCAGTGGAAAAAGAAGAAGGATCAGTCATTTCAAATCTGTGGACCGAATCATTAACCTACCGAAGGAGCAACTACGCACATTTCTTAGCGGAAGATTGCGAACCAGTCGACACGATTTGCAAGCTCCTGATTGCGACAGGGCATTTAGACTTATCAGAAATAAAAGAAAAACGGCCAAGATTGGGACAAGTTTTTGTAACGCCAAGCGGCCGTTACAACACTTATTCCATGATAATAAAATGCAAGCATCAAGACCAAGTTAATTGGACGGACGTAAAAAATGGATTGGAAGGCCTCCGAACCGCCCTTAGGCGAAGTAATTAAAAGAATTGTCGAATTGCCAATTCTGGCGACTTACTTGGTAGCCTGCCCCAGAATTGCATGACGAAACTCGTAACAAGTGTATTCCGTGGTGGCGATATCACTATCGACCTATGCCACGGAAAAATCGAGGTTCCAGCTGCAGAAACAAGACCGGGAATTATACGCGAATTTCACAAAAGTCTCGTGGGAGGTCATAAGGGAATCACTAAAACGTATCGAAGGATTCGAGAAAGGTATACGTGGCCAGGATTACGAGACGAAGTAACTGATTATATCCGGAATTGTAAAAGTTGCCTTGAAAATAAACTAGTCAGAGCACGTACGCGCGAACCCATGGTAATAACGGATACTCCTGCAAAACCATTCGACAAGGTGTCTTCGGATACGGTGGGCAAACTCCCCACCACACCTAATGGAAATCGGTATATTCTAACCATGCAAGATAACTTTAGCAAGTATTGCATCGCGGTGCCCATTCCCGATATAAGAACTACCACTGTAGCACACGCGGTTGCAAATAATTTGATCTTTGTACATGGGGCTCCAAGGTGTATTCTCACCGACCGAGGAGGAAGTTTTATCAGTACACTAATGAGAAAATTAGAAAAAATCTTCCAAATAAAGCAAATCACGACTTCGGGATATCGTCCTCAAACGAATGGCTCCCTCGAGCGGAGTCATATTGTACTCACAGACTACATTAAGCATTACGCGGATAGGTTCGACGATTGGGATAGACTACTCCCATGCGCGATGTTCGCTTATAATACATCGGTGCACGAGGCCACCAATTTCACACCCCATGAGTTAGTATACGCTAATTTAGCCCGACAACCCAGCGCTTATCCTCAAGGCCCCGAATTAGAAACCTACGGCTCCTACCTGCGGGATTTAATCACAAGGGCGAATGAAATCCAAGGGATGGCTGCCAAAAATCTTATCAACGCAAAACAAAGATCAAAAAGGTATTATGACCTCAAGGCGAAAACTCTCACCGCGAAAATTGGCGACGACGTTTATACATACAAGGAAGTGCGTGGTAGTAAATTCGATAAAAGGGCCGATGGACCTTTTACCATTATTGGCTTCACAGAAAATCACAACGTGATCTTGGAAGATTGCGATGGAAAGAGGGTGGTGAAACATAAGGACAAAGTCCTGCCTACACATTGTTAGCAAAACTAGCAATGTGTTTATTAATTTATTACTAATGTCTTTTAATTTCAGGTTAACCTCATCATGATGATCATACTCTATATAAGTGTCCTTGTCATTACCAGTATTTGCGGAGGAAGGACGAATCCGGAGGAGGAAGGTTATCGAGTCACCACGCTGGCCGGAAATCCAGGAGTTTATTACGAGTACAGAGGTTTTCTACGACTTTCCACATCGAACTGGCGAGTGGCAGTTTTCCTGGATGTCAACAAGCAGATCGACTGGTTAAAACAACTGGAAAGAAAGAAGGAACATCTCACGAGTACATGCCAAGAAACAAGCAAGTCGTGCCCGGCATACATTAATAAACATAATTGGGAGGATCACTGGATTACCAACGAACAGATGGTCCCCATCCTTAGAGATATCCAAGATCATCATTCGGATTTGACATTACCCACGCAAGGACCTAATGTCAGCATTCAAACGCTAGCCGAAATTTCCAAAACATCCTTCCTAATAGATGGCGATCATCTAAAAGTTCTCGTAGATATCCCTCTGGCCGATATTACTGAATATAGATTATACCAAATACATTCCCTGCCGGTTTTCCAACAAATAATCAATAATAAAACCGGAAGGGCGTCGGTAGTATCAGATTTCGATTACGTGGCTCTAGATAAGGACAGAAGGACATACATCCTTGTTCAAGACAAGGAGGTTAAAGATTGCCTAAAAGCACCTAAGTTTTTACTCTGCAATAATGGCCTCATAACACGGGAATTATCGCGCCCAGCTTTCGAAGTACAGCTACTCCTGGAACCCTCGATAGAAGCATTAAAAAAGGCGACGATCCAGCTGGATTATCATGAACAGACATTTTGGAAAAAGTTAGGAACTATTGGAGGATGGTTATATTCTGCTCCTAATAACGTCTCAGTCGATATCCAATGCCTATCAAAAAAGAGGATAATAGTGCAACTCACAGGCACCGGACTCCTACAACTCTCTACTGGATGCCATGCCCGAACACCGGACATCACTTTACCTGCCGTTCCTAATACTGGAGGAATAACGGAAATTATTTATGAAACTAGGATAAATCTGAGTCTTCCATTAATTTCACCCATATTAAGAGATGCAGATGCAACTCTTCTAGGCACTAACGGAAGAAAATTGCAGAATGGTGAATTGGAAGAAGAACAAGAATTCTATAAGAACTCCGAGACATTGGACGAACTAGAACAACGCCTGTTTGAGTTGTCTGCTCAACGTCAAGAACGGAGTCGTCAAAACCTATGGTCTCATGGAATCAACACCGGAATCTTAGTTGGGATATTACTTCTGAGTACAGTAATATTCTGCGGCAGAGGATTCATCCACCGAAGAAGGGCCAAAAAGGAGGGCAAGATTGCCCTATGTCAACTCGAACGACTTCGGCCCCAGAGACAGACACAATTGGCAGCCGTCATCACGCCAGCAGGCGCTGCAAATCATAGCGACAGTTACAACGAATCGAGTAACAATCCGGAAGATATCGCGGATGGAGAAACAACGTGCAGGACAGAACGGAAGGAAGTATTGGAAATCCCACCACAATTAATCCTGTAAACGAAGGTAACCACTATACAATAAGGTATATTTGTAATAAGCAAGACTCACGACAAAAGAAACCGGAAAAATAGTTAATAAAACTGGTCGGGACCCTCCCCCCCTGTTTTCTCTCTCTTGACCCTGTCTCTGTTTCGCCTTAACCTTCTCTCAGCTCACTTATTCGGTAAAACAAGTAGCTGACACCACAGATAAGAGAATCTTTAAGCTTGGTTCTATAATTATAATTAAAGAAAAGAAAGTGGAATAAAACGGGGTAATGATTGCAATAATTTCAAATGGATTAAATTCAATTTTAATTAGAAAGAAAAAGGGAACCTAGGTAATACATCGAATTTTAATCGACAGGATTAAAGTAATTAATTAAAGATAAGCCTAAGTCCGATGGGGAAAAGACAGAATAAAGAAAGGGAACAAACGCAGAGTTATAAAAACAAAACAAAAAAAAAAAAAAAAAACCAGGTCGGTAGTCCAATGTTCCTACTCTTCTTCACGTCTTGGTTCCCTGGGCCTTGGGGGTACCCAATGATTGCTCCTCTGAAAGAAAAGAAAACTAGATTATTTATTGCAAAATGATCGCCAACTCAGTAAAATATATTGAAAGTATCATTAACGGTTCCAAAAATTAAAACAAAATCCGAATAATGACAAACTCCAGGTATGGACAGAATCAACCCAAAGAAATAATTCTAATTTATTTATGAAACTTGAAGATTGTTATTACTTATAAATATAAATCTAGTTAACTTTTGGGAAATTTGTCCATTTAACCAATGGTTGGCTAATGAATAAATAAGTATGTCTGTATTGTGTATGCATGTGGGTGATTGTCGAATTGCGGGAGAACTTAATGTCCCAGTTAAATAAAATAGTTATAAATTATCTCTTCACTTTTACTTTCTTTGCTAGAAGTTTTGTTTTCTTTCCTTTTTTTTTGTTGTTGTTTATAATGTTTATTTTATTTGTTATATTTTATTTGTTTATAATCTAAAAATGTTTATTTTGATGGCTGTATAATTTTTATTCGTTTCAAAAATAATTATATTTAATAAAAGATAATAGTAATAGAAACTTCAGAGATGACTTAAGTGTAATAACTTTTTACATTTTCTAATTTCTGGTAACTTGTTTAATATTATTAAAAATTTTCCCGTTTTTCTTTTTAATCTTCATTTAACCTCAAACCTTACTTTTTATTTCAATAATAAATACTGCATTTATTTCTTGTTTTTAAAACTGCCCTTTCCAAATTTATTTATTTTAGGAGTGATAGAATAGATTTTTACTAATATTTATCGCATTATTTATCATAATCAAATTTCCACTTTTAGCTAGGAGTTTTCCTTTATTTTGACAGTCGCCCATGTGTAAACACGGTTGTTCCACTCACCAGTTCCCAGAAACTGAGTTGATTAACTTGGTCTTTTCCCAACCAGCGGGATTGTTGGATGAAGAAAAGAGTCAAAGTTTTATCATCCGGGTAGATCCCCTCCACCGGAGGAACAGGCGGTAGATTCGCGAGGTCACTAAAAATAAAAGAATAATTAAAATACGCCCGAATTCAGAGGATTATTGTACAGATAATGAGCCTGCTATCAAAGCAATAAACGAATATCTTTTCCAATTCAAAGTCAACACAAAACGGAATCTATATTAAAGAGAAATTAATTAATTGTGTAATAATTAAAATCTAATAAATTCTAAGTCCATTACAACCCTTTAAATGTATGTATAAAATTCTCAGAAATTACTGTAATTATCGTTAATAGGAATAGATTGCCAAATAAATAATCATGTCAAAATTATAACAAAGGAAGTTAACTAATGGATACTCACATACTGAAGGCGCGGTCCCCCATTCTAATCTTCAGTTCGTCCACGTCAACTCTCTTGCAGTGCTTAAATTCTTTCTGAGAAACAAAAAAAAAGAAAATTATATGTATATATATATTAAAACGCGAGCCATAAATTCTCATTAATTACAAATGTAAGTGCGCAGGCACTTAAAACGAAAGAAAAATTTTCCCCGTTCTGCAAACTTACCGGTACCCACGAGCAGCGAGCCATCCAGCTCTTCGCCCCCCAACTCCAAAAGAATTCGAGCCTCCACTCCCAATCGGACTGAGGCTTGCGGGGATGATACTTGGAGGAAATGATATGCCAGTCCCACAGGCGTCCGGGAGCATGTGGGCGGATCTTCCTCCAGATCCCTACTGTTATTGATTTCCTATAATAATAATAAAATAAATATAGCAGAAATTTTAGCGCCTAATTCCATGCGTAATTTTCATAAATTGAATATATCCAATTGATTATTATTGTGATTTCCTGAATAAGGGCGTTTTTCTCCGCTTACCGTTTCTTTTCAACAGATCGGGATCGTCCAATAACCCAGTCACTGTCAATTTCTGATTCCACTTCAATATCGGTTTCGGTGGTTTCATCATGGCCAAAAACCACCGGCGTCTGACAGATTGAAGCTACTAGAGACAGATGAATGATTAAACAAACATGACTACTTATATACAAAGAGAGATTGCAGGGGGGTGACCTTGATTAATGGGCGGCAAAATTCGAAGAATTACCGAAGATATGAATAAGCATGTAATATTGTTGTTTGTTACATTGTTGTATATTATAATGTTATATAATGTTGCTGTATAACATTACATGGTGTTGTTATCTAATATTTGTTATACGGATAGCAACAAATAGAAATTTCGATAACCTCGAGCTAGCTAAATTCTTAACAATTTTAACTTAAAAAAAAAAAATGAGTCTTGCTCTTAGAAATAATTGTAGTTTTTTTTAGTTCTGGGTGCGCAAGTTCACTACTACAATTACAAAGAGGTGACGACTAGGCAATAACCGAGCCATTATATAATATATTAGGATAGACAATATTGCAAATGGAATAAGCATCAGTCTAACGACGACTGTTGACTGGATGTCACCTCCATACAAAAATTAACTAATGTGTGAACTTTCTACCCCAGGAATATACGGCATGCATATGTGTATGTAGGTATGCATGTATACATGTGTATGGGTGTATGTGTATATGTATGCATGGGTACATGTAGCATAGGTCATTCGACTAGTAAGACTAAATTATTATTGGAAATTAACAATAATTATGGGTTCTATTGCGTATGTCGAGAACAACGTGTAATAAAAGTAGAATTAGGAACAATATAAAGGTCAGTTTAATTACTATTAAAATATAGGGCGAAATTATTGTGTACAATGAATTACGCCAATGAACGATCTAAGCATTATAGAAATTACACTGAAAAGAAAAGTTGCTGGAATCAAATAAAAATTGTTCGATCCAAGTGAGTGTAATAATTAAAAACTGATAAATAGTGGTATAAATCGGGTATAAAAATTGCTTGATTCAATAATTCGTGTTATTTGAGTCGAATAAAATATTTAAAAATAATTTTAAAATCAAAAACAAAAAAAATCAACAAAAGATACTCTGACAGAATATTAAATAGTTAAATCAAAATTGAACAATAACAATTCAATTTATCAAGTAATCTAATTTGCTTAAATCCATAAAATAAGATTATTATCCTAAATAATTTCTATTTTCTTTTATTTGTATTAAACAAGAAAAATATTTTGCTGAAATAGATGGATTAGTGGTTGCAAAAACTCACTGTTATAGCTTAATCGAGTATTTATTTGGTCAAAGTACTTTGACTTGTTTTTATAAATTAATGTATTATCATTAAATAGATCATTGTTCGATTCCAATGAGTTGGTTTACTTGAGTCCATAAAATGAGATTATTGTGAGGAATAATTTTTTCTGAAAAAAATAAACAAATCAATTGTTTTTAAAATAAATTACTGTTTATGTTAAATGATTTCATTTATTGGACTCAATTAATTCTTTTTATTCAGCTGCGATTTATTTGATTCAAATGAATGTGATTCGAGTTGTTTGAATCAAGCATTGATTTTTGGATCTAAAATTCAACGCAGACATAATTGCACAATTACACTGAAGGGAAAAGTTGCTGGAATCAAATAAAAATTGTTCGATCCAAGTGAGTGTAATAATTAAAAACTGATAAATAGTGGTATAAATCGGGTATAAAAATTGCTTGATTCAATAATTCGTGTTATTTGAGTCGAATAAATGTCTGATTACATTAGGTGAGTTGTAACTAATTGGAAATTATCTAATTCAAGTAAATTAAAAAATTCTCGAATGTCAGAATGTCAAGAAACTAATAAAATATTTAAAAATAATTTTAAAATCAAAAAAAAGGAACAAGGAGAGATTAGTTCTAAATTATTATTCTAGTATTTGTGTTATTTATTCCTTTAAGAGAATGAATTCATTGTTTATAAAGTTTTTTTTTATTATTTGCAATTTTTACACAACATATTTCACACATATAAACAATTACACACTTATAACTAAAAATTGCACCTACAGAGGATTCGAACCCTCAATGCGACGCACGCAAATTAAACGAAAGATATTCTGACAGAATATTAAATAGTTAAAATCAAAATTGAACAAAACCAATTCAATTCGTTAAGTAATTTAATTTACTCAAATCCATAAAATGAGGTTATCATCTTAAATAAAATTTATTTCTATTTTCATTAAACAAGAAAAATATTTTATTGAAATAGATGGATTAATGGTTGCAAAAATTCACTGTTATAGTTTCAATCGAGTATTTATTTGGTCAAGGTATTTTGATTTGTTTTTATAAATTAATGTATTATCATTAAATAGATCATTGTTCGATTCAAATAACCTGGTGTACTTGAGTCCATAAAATAAGATTATTGTGGGAAATAATTTTTCTAAAAGAAATAAACAAACCAATTGTTTTTAAAATACTGTTTATGTTAAATGATTTCATTTATTGGACTCAAGTAATTATTTTTATTCAGCTGCGATTTATTTGATTCAAATGAATGTGATTCGAGTTGTTTGAATCAAGCATTTATTTTTGGATCTAAAATTCAAATCCGAAACGCAAACATAGCTGCACATGATAATACAACAAATACTACCATTACTAGGCCGTGATAACAAATACCACAAACAACTTAATTATAAAGTTCGAAAATCGTTATAACTCAAATATGATGAAAAGAAAAATTGTAAAATAAATGTAGTATGTTGTAGCGTGTGCAATGCTGTGTCAGCATTTCGAGATGTACAGTGTGCTTCAAAACGTAATTAAAAGAATATGTGTATGTGAAAACAAAAACAATGTTATATTATCAATTAATAATATTATATATTATGGTTATATATGTGATATATAATATAATAATGATATGTATATATGTAATATATTATATATTATATATGTGTATGTTATATATATGATAGTTATATAATATTATTATATAATCAATTAATTAATTTTGGTAATCGTGTAATCAACCGATTGAAAATATGCACTGCGTGAAACACCGAATATGAAACCAATTTGCAACAAATAACCTTAAAATTTTGTAATATAGGGTGTACAACGTAATTACGCCAATTAACGATTTAAGAATTATAGAAATTATGAAATTACAAAAAAAAACTAATATTGACTAACGACAAGCCAATAGATAAAGATTATAAAAATTCGAGCGTACGATGTACCTTGTCTACATTTTGTAAGACGAACAATATGCATTAGGGTGCAAACATAGAAGCGCGTATACTTGCAAATTAATTGAAAAATAAGGTCTAAAATTTAACAAAAATACGCATGTAACATTAATTATTTAATACCGAATTACTTACTGATTAATTGAGTTGCAATCTTAGTAAAGATAATCATAGACAAATTAATGACACTTACCTCGTTCCTCCGCTCCAGGCGGCGATTGGGGGGGGGGGCACTGTGCTCGTTCCGGGGTCCGGATCACCGATTTCCTCTGGATAATTAACATCACCGACTTCCTCTGGATAGTCAATATCACTGACTTCCTCTGGATAATCGACATCACTTGCAACTAATTGTGACATATGAACTACCAAGTCACCACACGCCTCCGCGCGATAAAAATTTACTTCCGGGCTATCACTAATTGTAGTTAGATCCCGAAAACTCCCGATCATACGCCGGTACCCTCTGCCCCGGGATTGATAAATTCTATGGGCAAAGGGTAGCACTTCTTCCACATCACTTAACACCTCCGAAACACGAGCACCGCGCCCCGCCCCCAAATTCTTAACTAGACGATCCATGTTCACCGCGAGAGGAAATAAATGGGACTAATTGTATCACGAACGCATTATGCTGAATGCTGGACGCTGCGACACATAATGTATTACTCCCCCTTCTCTCAGCCAACGCATAGGAGCAAAGAGAGCAAATGTAGGTGGCAACGTTCTAAGAACAAAGAGGAGAAATCATTAAGGAATGAAATTGTTGTTTTCCTGCGGAATCAATTCCAAATTAACCGGTTCGATCGGGGACGACGAAAAGTATTCCATAGTGGATTTGTAACGAATAGTTACAATTATTCCAGCAGGAAATGAATTTATAAAATTTAAAAGATTTGAAAATCTTCCCGAGATTTCCAAGACGCGTGTCAGTGTCCTTGCAACAAGGCGTCAGATTTCCCTGCTGACTAATGGTTACGACATCCGGCGTGTTTGTAATCGCTCTGCATGAAGACGACAATTTCACTCTCAAAAAAAAAATTCTTGTTCAAGAAGAAAAATTAAATTAATATATGTATGTAAATGCAATAACGATATTACAATGTAATATCGTATTTTACCACAATGTCGCGTATAAAGAATTAATGTCTTGCACTGTCGAATTATCCCTGTAGGTTGCATATTAATGTAAAATTAACCTAAAGGTTAAAAGGTTAAAATGCCAAAAATCAATTGATAATCACAGAGGTAATACCCCTAAGACTGAGACTGGAAAGGGTCAATCAGAAGAAAAAAAGAAAATTTTCAACAAAGAATTCAAACATAAACCGCGACGTAAATCTTGCTTCTCAGATCCAGCCTTCCACTCCCCCTTCCATCCTACATAAAGCACGTGCTGCGGACATCCACGCAAAGCACGTGCTCCTTTGACAGCTCGCCTCAAAACAAAAAGAATACTCCATACAAATTCCTAACGAAATAATCATTAGATCATCATTAAAAATTAGTCATGTGTCACGAATAATGTTATATTTATAACATTAATGTAACATACGCACGAGTATGTAGAACAATTGAACTGTTCAGGTGCTTGTGCATTATTTCCAAATTGCTGCAGTGTCAATGACACCATCTTGCGAAATTATATGAATAAAAAAATTCACATAGGTTTACATTGTAAATCAAAAATGCTGCACTGTTAATAGCACAAGTTTTCGCTTCAGCTATGGCGAAATAAGCGAACAGAATTGAGTTTGATTGCAAATGCAAGTCAACAGAAATCCCGAAAAACCTGATCAAAAGTCACACCTAAGCAGTTCAATGATCGCAGTGCACACGACCCTCTTCTTTCTTTTCAAGTTCATTAATTTCACAATAAATTTCACAATATCCCCACCTGACTCTTTCCAACACCCGAAGTGGGAAATACGAAAACTATAAAATAAAAAAATCAATAACGAAACTTGCAGTCTTGTCGTGTCTTCACACGTACATTTGTTACCTGATTACGGACCTTCTGCCCGTCAATTTAATTTTCCTACGTCGGAAACGGTTGCATATTCGCCGAAATTAATGAGATTGGAGTAACTAGTTTATTCGTTTTTCTCGATTTACGCGTAACAGTGTAAAACGTCCATTTCTATTTGATCGCGGATTTAATTATCTTGACGTTAAATTTACGTCAATATAATTAATTAATAGAGCCAACGGTTTAAATAATTTGTTGATTGTAACTGCCGCGAACGGTTGTTAAGTGAACACCATTCGTGAGGACAATTGTCATACGGGCAAATAACAAGTTTTCCAAGCTAGTGAAAATTTGAAAATTCACCTTCTTGGCCCATTCACAACTCAGTCTTAGGAACATCCCTCAGCTGACTTCCTGAATGGTAGTTGTAACCATCTACCCCTACAATAGTGAGTAAAATATAACTTGTATCGTTCCAATTGACATTTATGTAATAGAGAAAGAGGAAAGAAAAATTTTGAATAAATACCTAAATTTAATGAAAAATAAAGAAGGGAAAACAGTGTTATTTTCTACCAGGTAATACTGGGCAAAACCCACCCCAAATAGAGAATTCCGTCCCACAAATTATAAACGGATTCTAAGAGTCCGGTTTACTGTTATTCCAGAATTTAAATTATTTGATTTGCTTTATGATTTTTGACTAGCGACATAATTACAGTTCTTTGAAATTAAATAAATAATAAAATTCTTCCGCTCGTAACAAAAGTTTCTGAAGATGATGACGCACATGGTCATCGAAACGTTAAAATAAAAAAAAATTGAATTTTTTTATTTTTTAATTATTGACTAGCAAAACCGAAGTAACCAAATTAATGAATTAATATTTATAACAATTTTAAATTAATATTTTATATAAATTATTGACTTTGTATTGTATTAAACCTAAAAACTTAACAAGTTTCTCAAAGTCTGTTAGTCTCACTGCTTACTTTGGAAATATTATAAATTTGCAATAATAAATTATTTATACACTTTATTAATATTTTGAACAAGTTATGTTATTCACCTTGTTTTAAAAATAGAACCTATTTAAAATGTATTAGCTAGAAATTGTGGAAAATTTATCCAACTCCCGGTTTTGAGGCATTAAATTAATTGACTTTTTAATAATGATAATAATTAATTAAATGAACTGAACATGATTTTGATTGGTCAAATATTGAAATTTTACATAAAGATAATAATGATTACATAAGACTAGTAGCTCAAAATGTTTTTTATTAAAAAGAAAGAAAATAATTGTTTAAACAAAATGACTGATATTTATAATTTTGACGATTCTTATAAGAATATTATTAAACTGTTAATTTGAATCCTTTTTCTTGACATGTTTGATTCATTGTCTTATTTATATTTATATGTAAATTGTAATGTAGGTATGTCTTTTTTTCTTTTTCAATAATTTCTAAAGTGTATTTACTTCCTTCACATTTAATAATTGACTTTCAATGAAGAATGTTCTCTTCATTGAATAGAAACTTGTACGCTTATTAGCAATTTTAATTTAAAAAAAAAAAAAATTTTATTTAGAACTATGTTAAAAAATGTGTGTTGTTTTGGTTTTTGTTCTTTATTTGTCATAAGAATGTGAACACATGGATAATTCTTATAATTTGTTCTTGTTGTGATCATATAATGTGATTTTAGTAGAACAAATAATCTTTCGTATATAATTTTATATCTTGTATTTCAAATTTTGTCCTTATGGGGCATAGGCAGTCAGGGACGCTTAAATATACGGTTTTTCTCGATTTTTTTTAAGGAAAACGAATGACGGTTTTTTATTTTTAATTTTTATATGAAATTAACCTATATTTATAGAACATTTCTGAATTTATTTATTAAAAAATAAAAAAAATTTTAAAGGCTATAATAAATTTATTTGGGCTCATAAAAAAAGTTTTTTATGGTGGACATTATAAGTCTCGACAGGATCATCTAAAATTAAGAAACCAAAAATTTTTCGTTAGTAGATTAGCTTCTTTACTACTTGAAAATCGTGTTTTTTGCTTAAAAAATGGATTATTTATATTTTTTTGAACAAATTGCAAAAGTTATAAAAAAAGTCTTCAGCTGAAGTACAAGTTAATATGTATAAAAGATGTGCAAAAAATTACAAAATGATCAGTGCGTAATTTTTTAACATATATTGTCCACCGACTCTGAAAATGTGGTTTTGAGAAAAACGCGTTTAACGTTCTCGCTATCGCAGAGGTTTGAAATCAGAATTTGATGTTCAGACCAACTTTTAGAGAGAAAGGCTGCATGGATTTTCAATTTTCTTTTTTGAATACAACCAATGTGCGCCGCATGAAACGACACGAAAGTCACGGGCCTCATAAGCGGCGCGCAAAACGCGCTCTCTCTCTTTTCCAATTTTGCTCGTACCGACTTGCAATTTTGAGACAACACTTCTAAAATGCTGTACTTTAATACAAAAATCGATTTTTTAAATTATGTGACTGCCTATGCCCCTTTAATAATAATATCAACAATGGTAATGTAGTCTGTACTTTTTTTGAATTTATAGATACAATGTTGAATAAACTCTTAAAACAAGACTGAGTCAGTCTCGAAAAGTCAGATTGTTGTTTTGGTTTTTATTACCAATTATTTATCCCTAATGGGCGTCAAATCCTTTGAATAAAAATAGGACGACATAAAAAAGTTTTTCTTATGTAATTAATTAGTATTATTAAGATTATAAATTTGTGTAATGTATTTTCTAAGTCAAGTTAAATTTAGTTCGACAAAGCACGTGATCACCACTGATTGGTGGTCATTCTGAGTAGGTTATTTGACGACTAGTGCTAGTGTAGAAAACCCTGTACTCGCGAGACTTCAAAATGTTTCAATTTTTTGTTTAATTATTAACAATTAACCACTCTATTATCTATTCAGTTCATAGAAAATTACAAGTCTCTTCATAATAATTGCTTCCCATGTCAATTCCCTATCTAAAATTCCTTTATAGGATCACGCAGAAGATCCTAACTCCAGATCCTTTGCGAGTTCCTGTACAGGTTCCCCGCAGATTTTGGGAAGAATCCTGTGTACAAGGATCCTAGGTAGAACTTGTGCAAGATCTCCAAGAGGATTTTAGCCCAATGTAAACCAAAAACATATTATTTCCTGACGGTTCCTGTGCATGATCTTGTACAGGTTCCCTTTATAAGCTCTAGTTCAGGTTCCTGCATAAGATCTTGAACATGTTCTTCTACAAGATCACTGACGCGTACAAGAGCTTCGACAGGTTCTTGTAGAAGTTCCGATTTCAGAAAATAAAAAAAAATGTTGACACTGACGAGTTTCGGACATACGTAAACCGCAACTAGGTTTAAGGCAACCGTTAGTTTCAGCTTAGATAGATTCGAAACTTGTCAGTGCCAATTTTTTTGTTTTTTGAAACAAGAACCTGTACAAGAACTGGCCAAGATCTTATACAGGAGCCTGTAAAAATCTTATACAGGAAACCTGTACAGGAACCGTCATGAGATCATATGTTCTTGGATTACATTGAGCGCATGAGGTCCTCTAGGATATCTTGCACAAGTTCCACCCAGGATCCTTGTACACAGGATAGGACCCTGCCCAGAATCTGTGAAAGAACCTGTCTATCTTTTATTACAAACAATAATATAATGATACTCTGTTCTTTGTATAAAAACAGGTTTGCTGTCTTTTATATAAACTATTATTTAATATAATGAATCCTCGTCTTAAGGAGAGGTACTGTTTTCAACTAGTATTACCGCGATATGAGACAAAGCAATAATTTTATCTATCTCGTCTGGTCTCAGAATTACTGGATGCCATATCGTCTCGTCCTATTTCGGAGTTAATGGATGTATTACCGTCTCGTCTCATGGGTCGATAATCCGTCGGACTCTCGTCTCGTCTCGTTTTTATAGACGTTTTGTATTAATTTTGCTTTCTCATTCAAAATAGATTGTAATAATAGTATTTTTGAAAAATGTACAACTGGATTTTCCAAAGTTTGGTAAAATTAATTTTAATAGTTTTATTTAGATAAAAAACCACTTCTTAGTTTGAGGTTATATCAATGAAAAGAACCTCTTTAATAGAATATAAATGTTATTTAAAAATAAAAATTGCACAGATTTAATTATTTGCAAACTTTGTGTTTGGATAATTTTTTATTCTTGTAGAGAATTCTCGTCTCTCGTGATATTATTCTCGTATCCTATTGTATTTATCGATAGATAACAAAAATTATTAAATTGGAATAAATTTAGGGCTCCTTCTCGGTTTTATGTTTTAAATAAGTGCTTCTGCAATAAAATACCAGCAGCAGAGATGCGAACGACCGTCACCAAACGCATCTGCGCATGTCTGTGGAAAGTCGTGTGATTAATCAAAAGAAGCGGAACGATTTAAAATAGCTTTATTAAACATGGTTTAACCTTCCCGCTTCCTTCGACCAATCAAACAATTTTCCATAGACATGCGCAGATGCGTTTGGTGACGGTCGTTGACATCTTTGAGCAGCAGCTTGAAGAAGAAAATAATTTCTACCCTGTTGTTTTTTAAGGACAAAAAATAATTTAACGATTTTTTTAAAAATAGGGAAAACGATAAGGTCCTTGAAATTTAATTACCTTTGATTTAAGCACTCATTCATAAAAATTAATTGATCCGTTAAAGCTGTAGAAGGAACAAGTGCACTAGAATACACAACTACTTATCTACAAATTGCGCTTTCTAACAAATAATAAAAAGCGATTGTTATTTTATAGTTAGTAATAATTTATTTTTACCTGTATTTGGAAACTCAGTATCATTATGACGAATACGATAAACAAACACAGTGCGATGATTGGAAAGCTTACAAAATAACGGAATAAATTTCTTTTCCACTGCGGATAATAGGGTTCCAATCTTCCAGTAACTGGTGAAACAGCAAGTTTTCCCTGTTATTTTAAATTATACAATGTATAGTTGCAAAATGTACATAATATTATTCATTATTTTAAAACTACAACATTTTATTTTATTAATTTCATATTATGAGAAACATATATGGTACATAAATAAAATTTACAATAATCTGTTCCAATTTTTTATTATAAATACGCTACTACTGGCTATAATTGTGAGACTAACAAAAACGAATTAAAAACTTGACCATCGTCAGATGTTGATAACTCCGCTGGAACTAGTGCGATAGAAACTTTATCTATTTGAATCTTCCCTAATCTCTAAAATTAGAAGGATAAATTTCATGTAACTTTTTTTCTATTTACATCTATCTTTTCTTAACCTCCGTTTAATCTCACCAATCCATTTTAAACGCTATTTCTATCTACTACAATGTCTGTCTTTTGTAATCCCAAAAACTTTACGCAAATCAATCCCAACTTTATTCATTTAAATCTCTTTCTATCCATCTCTAATCCCTAAGAGAATCCATCCACTTTTATCTCAAATTTGGTAACGTTGACAAATTACGTAACGTTTTTTCGGAAAATTTTGACCCCCCTCTCCCCGCCCCACCATGTAACACGTCATTACATACATTAGCGCCATTTTTTCTGCTAGTCGATAAATAAATAATATTATAACGCTAAGCACTTATTCTAAATTACAAATTTAAATAACTTTACCAACTTAAGAAAAAACTGTAACAAAACTTTTTTAGACACAAAATCACGTGCTATGTGTAGAAGAAAAGCAAACTGGTTTCTTTCTTCAGATGTGCATCAAAATCTTCGTCTATACAAACAACAAAAAAGACAGAAAACATAATGCGCTATCACCTTTAACAAAAATTTATCTTGGGTCCCTGTCCATATTGGGGCCCTCTCCTCTAGAAATGAAAATAATATATCAACGACAAAAATATAAGACTTTTTTTGAAAGATTTAAATAAATAGGTATTGAAACAATATATCATGGATAGAAACTGGCAGGAATATTTTGGAATGATTGAAATGGATTTAAATTGAAAAAATATATATCGTGGACATATAAAGAGATAGAAATATTTTTGAAAAAGTTCAATTAGATAAAAATTGAAATAATGTATCGTGGATAGAAAGCGATAAGAATATTTTAGAAAGATTCAAATGAATAGAAATTAAAATAATGTATTGTGCATAGAAAGAAATAAGTATATTTTTTAGCAAGATTTAAGTGGATTAAAATTTTTTTATCATATGTAGAAATAAAGAAGAATGTTTTTGAAAAAGATTCAAATAGATTAATATCGAGACAATATATCGTGGACAGAAAGAGACAGAAATATTTTTAGAAAAGATTTAAATGGGTAAAAATTGAATTACTATATACATCTATAAAAAGAGAAAACAGTAGAAAATTGTAAATAAGGCGATAGATAAGTATGAACTTGTACAAGAACTTGTGTGGTCTCCGTCAAAAAAATTGGAACATGTTTATGTACAAGTTCTGGTATAAGGTCCCGTACAAGAATACTTACTCCTACAAAACCTTATAAATGTGCTTGTACATGTTCTTGTGCACGTTCTTGTAAACAGGGCCGGCGGAACAAATTTTTTCGGGGTGTGGAATTGTCAAAAAGATTGGGGAGGGGGGAGGTGAGACCAAAATATTAACAAATACTTGTAAGTACTTTGGACGATTCGGGGTGTGGAATTCCACACCCCGAATATTTTGGGGTGTGGAGTACTCCACACCATCCACACAGTTCGCGCCGGCCCTGCTTGTAAATGTTCTTGTACAGGTTTTTGTCAACTGTAGCTTAGTCAACTGTAGGAAAATAATAATAAATACAGTCGGGTTTTGTTTTATAATTAATTTTTTTTTTGTAAAAAGAAAATTTGACCTTGAAATTCAAGGTCAAACTGTTAATTTGATTGTATCTCGAAATCAGATTTTTTAAAAAAATTGTAACTTATCTCAATGGATAGCTTGACTTTTTTCCTATAATATATGTAAAAATCAGAGTGGAACTCTAAATACTTTTGTCAAAAATACATCTTAAATACCCGCGCGTGTTCGAATAGCGCGACCTCGCGCAAGTAACTAGTGGTTTAAGAAAAAGAAAATTTATAAATATTGAAACTTTGTACATGGATAGAAAAAATCTTAAAAATATTTCAGTACTCATGTTAAAAGGTTGGATGAAAGTGACATTTTAAAAAAATTTCAATACTTTATCTTAATACATGCTAAGATTTATGATGTAGTATAAAGAGAATAAAAATAAGTATACGAATATTAAATATTGGATTAAATATTAAAAAAATCATATTTTTAATATTTTCTGAAGCATCTATCTTAAAACTACACACCCACAACTGTTTTCTGCTCCATTACTTATATTTATTATATCCGCAAACAGTTACTGATATCTAATAATCGGTTATACTTAACAGAAAAATTCCACCGTGCGGTGTGAATTGAAAGCTCGACCCTAAGCTAGGGGTTGCAATCCCGCAAAGTGGGATCCCACGCGTTTTAATAGCTTGCGGATCCCGTATAAAATTTTGTGGGATCCGCAAAAGTGTTTTTTGTTTTCAATATAAGCGTGTCTTGCTTATTCTTATTTGTCTACATATCTTAATGAGTGTAGGACATTTTTTTTTGGTGACTCTACCTAAACGCGTAAAGGAAAAGCTTCAGGTTGACACACTTTACCTTTCCTGATCATAACTTGTTATAAAATTAACATATTCTTAATGTGAACATATCATTCGCATTAGAAAAATGAACTAAAAAGCCAGAACCCTAAAACAAAAATCATTCGAATTCTTAAAAAAAAACAATTTACACCAAATTTTAAAAACTAGCTACAATTGTCCTCATGAATTTTAGCTTAAAAGTTACCACCCTCTGGAAAAGTTGCAGAAAACATATAAAAATTCAAATAAAAACACTAGATTTATAAAATTTATAAAAATTTATTTAATTTTACTTCTAAAACCCTTCACTTTTTGCTAAAAGAAAATTCTAAACATTAAAGACTCATAAAAAATAAATGTTAGAGTAAATGAAGAAACAATACGGGGAGGGGTATCAACCAGCAAGCCAAAAAGGGGTCAACTTACACTTTTGATTAAATTTTCAAATTATTTGAAAAAATGGTCAATTATTATTGTTATTTCTAGGAAGAAAAATATAAAATTTGCAAATGCTAATGTTAAGAAAAGTATCAAACTGTGTCTCAAAAGTATTTTAAAGCAGAATTATAGTCAAGTTTTAATAAAAATAATATTTATTTAAAGATGTCTATTTTGCTCATTGAACAAGTAGTGTGTAAAAGCCGCTTGTGAAACCTATATTTAAAATATTTTATGTTAAAAGCATGTATTAATCTTATTTCCTATATCCCTGACATGATTTAGCAAAAATAAAATTACTGAAAAGTTGAATAGATTTTGAAAAAAGTCAATTTAAAAAAAAATATTTCATATTTGTTGGGTAATTTCGTTCATGAATACAATGTATCATTCAATTGTTTATCAAGTATCTAACAAGTAATGCTACCCAAGTGTAAATCTGGGATCGACTTCTGCCTTGGACTATTTTGTAGAGAATCGAAAAATATTTGGCACGTATATTTTCGTTTCGGCAGACATGTTGTTTTAGGGTTTAAAAATTAGGATTGAAGATTGCGATTTGTTAACATTGTGTAATAAGGTGTTTCAAAAAATGAAAATTTTCGAAAATCTATGAAAGTCGCACGGAAATCAACTAGAAATAGAAAAAAAATTAAAACTATTTTTTTTTATTTTTGATCTATAGTGTTAATTTTTTTCCATTTCTAGTTGATTTCCGTGCGACTTTCATAGATTTTCGAAAATTTTCATTTTTTGAAACACCTTATTACACAATGTTAACAAATCGCAATCTTCAATCCTCATTCTTAACCCCTAAAACAACATGTTTGCCAAAACGAAAATATACGTGTCAAATATTTTTCGATTCTCTATAAAATAGTCCTAGGCAGAAGTCGATTCCAGATTTACACTTGGGTAGCATTACTTGTAAGTTAATAGTTTTATTCACCACACCTGCATTTAAACCTTATTTGCTTTTTTTTACAAAATCTTGTCCGCTAACTCGAATGCTATACATTTGACTTCTCAGACCAACAAATTCAGTAATTATCTCTCCATTACATTCATCTTTCATTAATCCCACTTTTTTCTTGTTGACTTGGGGAATATTACACAGGCCGAACAAATTTTGAACCAAGAACCTGACTATGATTTTCCGAAGGTTTTTGACGCGCTGAATTCGAATTTGACATCAGAATAGCCCCATCACCTCAGGTTGTAAAAATATCTTAACCTAAAAGTGCAAAAATCACTTTTTTTTGCTATATTGAAGGACTTATAACATCAAGAGGAAATTTTTTTTCAAAAGGATAGTAATTGTTTCTAAAAGTACTACTCTAGACCTTTAAAATGCACTTTAGAAACTTAAAATATCTTAATTAGTCTCTGAGTAAAGGCCTGTTGAATTTACTGAGTTTGGCAAATTTCACGACATTGAGTAACTAAGTATTATAAAGAGTAAATTCGAAAATAGAGAAGAATATGAAGTGTACATACACTTCAATTTTCAACGGCAAAATTCAAAATGTCGGATCTAACATGGAGGGTGACTTCTTTAGAAAATGACTCAACTGGCTTAAAATTTGTTATTTGAGCGTTTTCAGAGTTGCTGAAAACGATTCTGAAACTACATTATCACAACATTACAATTATTTGGGGGGTTTTTGGGTTGCAAAAAGTTAACTTATTATCATATCGTCTCAAATATAGTGTGCACACTAATAATCAGTGTGTATTGAAAATTCCCATGTGGGATCCCATGCAGAATCCTACACAGGACTCCATATAGGATCCCATATGGGATCCCATATAGAATCATATATATCAACAGATATGATTTTTCCTATCTGTTCCCAGGTAGGCGAATATATAGAATTCAATATGAGATCGTATATGGGATCCTATGTAGGATTCTGCATGGGATCCACATAGGAATTCCACGAAAGATTCTGTACAGGATCCTATATGGGTACCCACATATCATCACATATAGGTTTCTATGTAGAATCCTATACAGGATACCATGTACCGCCTATATGTATTATCCTATATGGGATAATAGGTAGAATCCCATATGGGACCCTGTATAGGGCTGCCTATATGGGAATTATCTATGCGAGGCGGTACATGGTATCCTACATAAAAACCTATATGGGATGATATGTGGGTACCCATATAGAATCCTGTACAGAATCCTTCGTGGAATTCCTTTGTGGGTTCTCACGCAGGACCCTACATAGGCTCCCATATAGGATCATATACATTCGCCTACCTGGCAACAGATAGGAAAAATTCTATCTGTTGATACATAAGATTCTATATAGGATCCCATATAGGATCCTATATGGAATTCCTGGCTTGGATTCTGCATGGGATCCCACATGGGAATTTTCAATAGGGGAGTGCGTTGAGACACTGGTTATTAGTGTGCACACTATATTTGATACGATATGATGTTACGTTCACTTTTTGTAACCCAAAAATCCCTAAAATAACTATTTTTTTGCAAATAGAATCGTTTTTTGTAAAAGACGACTGCCATATTGGATTTGACATTTTGAATTTTGTAATGTTGTGATAATGTAGTTTCAGAATCGTTCTTATCGACTCTGAAAACACTCAAATAACAAATTTTAAGCCAGTTGGGTCATTTTCTAAAGAAGTTAGATCCGCCATTGTGAATTTTGCAAATCTATTTTCAAGTACGTAATCTCAGACACCTAAAATGTAATAAGCCGTTAGAAATTGAAGTGTATGTACACTTCATATTCTTCTCTATTTTCGAATTTACTCTTTATAATACTCAGTTACTCAATGTCATGAAATTTGCCAAACTCAGTAAATTCAACAGACCTTTACTCAGAGACTAATTAAGATATTTTAAGTTTCTAAAGTGCATTTTAAAGGTCAAGAGTAGTACTTTTAAAAACAAATACTATCCTTTTGAAAAAAATTTCCTCCTTATGTTATGAGTTCTTCAATATAGCAAAAAAACGTGATTTTTGCTCTTTTAGGTTTAGTTATTTTTAGAACCTGAGGTGATGGGGCTATTCTGAGGTCAGATTTAAATTCAGCGCGTCAAAAACCTTCGGAAAATCATAGTCAGGTTCTTGGTTCTGAAGTTAAGTTTAATTTTGTCGGCCTGTGTTATATACTTATACATTATCTTTCGCATAATCTGATGTGTCAAACTTATGAATATCATCATTCATATCACTATAAATATCTCTACACTTTAATTCATAAATGAAACTATCAGTGTCAGTGTACAACAACTTACAATTTTTTTAACATATTTTTGTAACATATATTCATAATTAAAAGCATACATAAGTGTCTTGTATAAATCAAGTATTGCAAATCCAATGTATACAGGTTTGTGTATTATTATTTCTGTTTTTCGAAGCTCAATTGACACTAAATTTTTATTAAAAGTTTATCTACTATGAAAGTTAGGCTTAGATATGAGAGCTTCACAGCCATGTCTACCACCCCATTTTGTAACAAGTTTCACATCAACATGATTTCGCACATTCTCCATAGTTTTACCGTAAACTGCATTATTCATTTCCAAGTAGCACGTAATATTACATGAGTATCACTGTAATATTACATTCAATATTAGTAATATGACGGGTTGATGTTACAGTAATATTACCGTGACATTAAAATGTCCGCGTCAAGGTAATATTACAGGGTAATGTTAAGGTAATATTACATAGTAATATTACCAAGTAATATTGAGTTAACATTACAGTAATATTACAGTAATATTACAAATATGTAGTAAAATATGAAGCAGACTTTCTATAATATATTCTAAGAGCTAAGTAGCCGAGTGATTTAAGGCGCCAACCGACTTGGTCAGCTTACAAGGGTTTAAGACTCACAGCTCCAAATTTTTTCTACATTATATTTAATTGTAATATTACTTCAATGTCACTGTAATATTAATGTAATATTACTTTGTAACATTACTGTAATATTACTTTGTAATATTACCTCAATATTACCTTGTAATATTACCTTGACGCGGACATTTTAATGTCACGGTAATATTACTGTAACATCAACCTGTAATATTACCAATATTGAATGTAATATTACTGCGATACTCACGTAATATTACGTGTTACTTGGGTATTTAAACTGTTTCTTTTTAAATTCATTCTTAGCGTCTCTTCTCATGGAAGTATTAAAGTCGATGTAAGATTTGAGCCATCTTCTTTGATTTAATTTAAGTACTCTATGAATTTTCACTAGCGTTAGACCATTTGAAAGAGCTTGTTTTATCGGCCGATAATGAATAATATACTTTGAGTTTATGTGAAAGAGTGGTTGGAAGCTTAGTTTTCTTTGACGCTGTTGTTAGTGGGTTTGAGTTTTCTGAACAAAAAGGAAAATCACTATGACGATCATATAATTCTTGAGGATATTTAAGATCCACTTCTAAAATGTACACAATAGGTGAGTCATTAGGAATATTAAAATCAAAACTGTTATTCAAAAGAGGAAGCCACTCAAATCCATTATATGGAAGCGGCTGCATCATACCCCATCCATAAAGATTATTTGCATCGAAATACATAATATATTACAAAATTGCATCCTATGTCAATCCTGGAGTTGTATAAAAATGAGCAGGATCAAGATTATAAGCTCGGAAACATTGATTCCGAAAACTTTTAAAGACATCTGCTAAGAATAGGATATCAGTTTTCATGTATAAATCCACATATTCGCCAAGATTTTCACATTTCATGGTTGACCATACATTTTGAGCATGACTATAATCTTAATCAGAGATTGTACTTTAATTGATAGAGCTGTAAAAATTTTCTATTTTAGGTAATGCCAAATCTTTTAATTTATTCAATGAATCTAAGTATTCATACGGTAAAACGTCTTTGCGTGTAAGTATGGGGGACTGGGGCTAAACCGGACGGATTTGGTCTTTTGCAAAAAAAAAAACATATAAAGACATATTTTGTGCCAAAGCGTAATATGCCATTTTGAAGCTTGTTCCTTCAACTAAAAGATACAGTTGTTCCATTGAAAAAATAATAGATAGTTTTGTTGGAATGTCGCTTTGAATATGACCACCTCGAAAACGAAAATCCCAAAAATAGTGGGGTTAAACCGGACACCCTATGGTGCTATGTCGGACACTTCAAATTCAGCAAAGGTTGAACTACAAATATGCATTTTTTTAATTTAAAAATTCAATAAGAGTCTTTCCTGATACATATTTAACTCATTTAATACAAAATTTATTATTTTCTTAGACATATTATTGAAATTAATGTCTGATAGTAACTGTATGAAAAATGTCAGCAACAAAAAATGTAAAAAAAGGCTAAAAAGAGCTTTCCTTGTTTTTAGACTCATTATTTGGATCGATGCAACACTTTTTTTAAGAAAAATTATTATTAGTGGTTCACATAAAGTCACTGTGAGTTTTCCGTCAACATTCAATATAGCAATTCTGATTCGTCCGGTTTTAACCCACTCGGTCATCTCATAATAAAGGCGCAATATTTTTGTTCTTTTAAAAGTATTTAATAAAACTTTTTTTAAATAAAATTCCATATGCCTTGTTACCGTTCTCAATGGTGAAAATTTCATGAAATTTGGGAATTTTTTTTTTCATATATGGAAATATTTTCGGAATTTTTTTTTATTTAAATAGTACATAATTATATAAACTTTTTACATATTTATATTAAAAAAAAATTAAAATGGCGGCTCTACCTTAACTTATCAAAGACCTTGCGTGCCGTATTTTTTTTACGCGCCGTACGTTCCACAGCCTCGCCAGGTTATCTGAAGCAAAAATTCCTGATAAATTATTAAATTAGGATAAATTTAAGGGGCCTTATTGTTTTTCTTTTTTGTAAAAAAATTTTTTTTAATATTTTTTTTTACTCATAAATTAAAAAGTAAAAAGCTTAAAAAATAAGTTTTCACTTCTAATAGCCGCCATTTTGCTATAAAATTTTTTTTCAAAAAAAGGAAAACGATAAGGCCCCCTTAATTTTTCCTAGTTTAATAATTTATCAGGAATTTTTGTTTCTGATAATCTGGCGAGGCTGTGGAACGTACGACGCATAAAAATATACGGCGCGCAGGGTCTTCTATAAGTTAAGTTACAGCCGCCATTTATAATTTTTTTTTAATATAAATATGTAAAAGGTTTATATAATTATGTAATATTTAAATAAAAAAATCGCATTTCCAAAAGTATTTCCTTCTATGAAAAAAAAAATTCCAAACTTCATGCATTTTTCACCATTGACAACAGGAACCTCCCCTTAAGCTATAAAAAACAGTTAGCAAATAATAAATATAGTAATTCAAATTTTCCCAGAATTTTTGATGTAGAACTAAATTCGCCAATCATAAGTAAGCTCTTGGACAATTCGTGCCTTCAAGAAACCTACTATATCGACTCTTAGTTCGAAAATTCAGGAAGATTTTTTCGATATTTAAATCACATTGAAAGCGAAAATTCAAATGAATTTTTCACTATTTTCAAGAATTAATTATTAAAACTAAGAAATTCTGTGAAAAAATATCGGACATTTAGCTCCACCGGGATTCGAACTCGGGTCTTTCAATTGGCGCTTGAATGCTGTAACCACTAAGCTACAGAGGCCCATGTTAGATATTGTGCAAGAGCTTACTTATGATTGGCGAATTTAGTTCTACATCAAAAATTCTGGGAAAATTTGAATTACTAAAATTAAATTCTCTAAAATATATATGTGTCTATATATATCATGGCCGAATGAGACGATAAATCTGTGAAATTCTATCTGACATGGACCTCTGTAGCTTAGTGGTTAGAGCATTCAAGCGCCAATTGAAAGACCCGAGTTCGAATCTCGGTGGAGCTAAATGTCCGATATTTTTTCACAGAATTTCTTAGTTTAAAAAAATAAATATACTTTATTTAAAGTGTCAAAAACCCAAAAAGTATAAAAAAAAATTTTTTACTTTCAGCGAAATAACACAATTTTTCACACTTAGACTTCTATTAAAATAATGAAATGTCATTAAAACCTAATGACGTATATACTTTACATATCAACACGTTAACAGATAAAGTCTTTAAACGGTGTGAAACCCTTCGCAGATTTAGAGATATTTGACTTGTCCGCTTTTGCGCCATGTCCGGTTTAGCCGGTCTAGATTTCGATTTTGTATTCTCCTTGTAAAAGAAATATATTTTTCCTTGTTTATTGGGAGCAAATCAATCTTTCCCTTAAATTCAAAGCAAATATATTCAATTATAAAATAAGCATCATACCCACTCAAATTATGACATACTACAGGTATAGTCCGAGAATCTTGATAATTTAAATTACTATTTTCATGCGCTGCTCCACGACATTTGCTAGTTAAATATGAATGATCGCGAACTTCTTTTTTCTTGGTAAGATATTAGACCTTCACAAGTATGGAAGCCCTATTGAAAAAAATGACCACATTTGTGCCCTCATTTGTGCCATCATTTGTGCCATCATTTGTGCCATCATTTGTGCCCACATTTGAGGCCTCAAATGTGGTAGCGGATTTGAAACAGCCTATGTACCCACAAATAAGCCCTTAAATGAGGGCACAAAGGAGGGCACAAATGTGGCCTAAAATGTGGACTCAAATGTGGGCACAAATGAGGCCTCAAATGTACCGACACACAGTGGGCGAAAATGACAAAAAAGGCGTCAAAATTGTTTCTCCGGCGCAATTTTTATTGTATTTAGAGAACCTTGCGCTTAAAATACAGCTTCAGCATAGGGCTATGAGACATAGGTGCGATCTTTTTTATTTAACCTACATAGTCTTTTTTACATCGCCTTAAACTGGGGTAAAAAATGATTGAATTTTGAGAAATGCTGAATAACTTTAACAATTTTAAACTAATTTGATTACCCTTTTCCTCTTAAGTTCTTTGGGGGTCCTGGATTAAAAATTTAGCATTAGTTTTTCAAAATTCAAAATGGCGGATCCAATATGGCGGCCAATTATTTTAAATTAATTGAATTCGCTTGAAACTTGTCACTTGAGGGTTTTTATGATCGCTGATTACGAATTTGGCATTAGTTTTTCAAAATTCAAAATGGCGGATCCAATATGGCGGCCAATTTTTTTTCAATTAATTGAATTCGCTTGAAACTTGTATCTTGAGGGTTTTTATGATCGCTGATTACGAATTTGGCATTAGTTTTTCAAAATTCAAAATGTCGGATCCAATATGGCGGCCAATTTTTTTTAAATTAATTGAATTCGCTTGAAACTTGTATCTTGAGGGTTTTTATGATCGCTAATTACGAATTTGGTATTAATTTTTCAAAATTCAAAATGGCGGATCCAATATGGCAGCCAATTTTTTTTAAATTAATTGAATTCGCTTGAAGCTTGTATCTTGAGGGTTTTTATGATCGCTGATTACGAATTTGGCATTAGTTTTTCAAAATTCAAAATGGCGGATCCAATATGGCGGCCAATTTTTTTTAAATTAATTGAATTCGCTTGAAACTTGTATCTTGAGGGTTTTTATGATCGCTGATTACGAATTTGGCATTAGTTTTTCAAAATTCAAAATGGCGGATCCAATATGGCGGCCAATTTTTTTTCAATTAATTGAATTCGCTTGAAACTTGTATCTTGAGGGTTTTTATGATCGCTGATTACGAATTTGGCATTAGTTTTTTAAAATTCAAAATGGCGGATCCAATATGGCGGCCAATTTTTTTTCAATTAATTGAATTCGCTTGAAACTTGTATCTTGAGGGTTTTTATGATCGCTAATTACGAATTTGGTATTAATTTTTCAAAATTCAAAATGGCGGATCCAATATGGCAACCAATTTTTTTTAAATTAATTGAATTCGCTTGAAACTTGTATCTTGAGGGTTTTTATGATCGCTAATTACGAATTTGGTATTAATTTTTCAAAATTCAAAATGGCGGATCCAATATGGCAGCCAATTTTTTTTAAATTAATTGAATTCGCTTGAAACTTGTATCTTGAGGGTTTTTATGATCGATAATTACGAATTTGGTATTAATTTTTCAAAATTCAAAATGGCGGATCCAATATGGCAACCAATTTTTTTTAAATTAATTGAATTCGCTTGAAACTTGTATCTTGAGGGTTTTTATGATCGCTGATTACGAATTTGGCATTAGTTTTTTAAAATTCAAAATGGCGGATCCAATATGGCGGCCAATTTTTTTTCAATTAATTGAATTCGCTTGAAACTTGTATCTTGAGGGTTTTTATGATCGCTGATTACGAATTTGGCATTAGTTTTTCAAAATTCAAAATGTCGGATCCAATATGGCGGCCAATTTTTTTTAAATTAATTGAATTCGCTTGAAACTTGTATCTTGAGGGTTTTTATGATCGCTAATTACGAATTTGGTATTAATTTTTCAAAATTCAAAATGGCGGATCCAATATGGCAGCCAATTTTTTTTAAATTAATTGAATTCGCTTGAAGCTTGTATCTTGAGGGTTTTTATGATCGCTGATTACGAATTTGGCATTAGTTTTTCAAAATTCAAAATGGCGGATCCAATATGGCGGCCAATTTTTTTTAAATTAATTGAATTCGCTTGAAACTTGTATCTTGAGGGTTTTTATGATCGCTGATTACGAATTTGGCATTAGTTTTTTAAAATTCAAAATGGCGGATCCAATATGGCGGCAAATTTTTTTTCAATTAATTGAATTCGCTTGAAACTTGTATCTTGAGGGTTTTTATGATCGCTAATTACGAATTTGGTATTAATTTTTCAAAATTCAAAATGACGGATCCAATATGGCAACCAATTTTTTTTAAATTAATTGAATTCGCTTGAAACTTGTATCTTGAGGGTTTTTATGATCGCTAATTACGAATTTGGTATTAATTTTTCAAAATTCAAAATAGCGGATCCAATATGGCAGCCAATTTTTTTAAAATTAATTGAATTCGCTTGAAACTTGTATCTTGAGGGTTTTTATGATCGCTGATTACGAATTTGGCATTAGTTTTTCAAAATTCAAAATGGCGGATCCAATATGGCGGCCAATTTTTTTTAAATTAATTGAATTCGCTTGAAACTTGTATCTTGAGGGTTTTTATGATCGCTGATTACGAATTTGGCATTAGTTTTTTAAAATTCAAAATGGCGGATCCAATATGGCGGCCAATTTTTTTTCAATTAATTGAATTCGCTTGAAACTTGTATCTTGAGGGTTTTTATGATCGCTAATTACGAATTTGGTATTAATTTTTCAAAATTCAAAATGGCGGATCCAATATGGCAACCAATTTTTTCAAAAGTCGTTGAATTCGCTTGAAACTTGTCACTTGAGGGTTTTTATGATCGCTGATTACGAATGTGGCATTAGTTTTTCAGAATTCAAAATGGCGAATCCAGTATGGCAATCAATTTTTTTTAAATTAATTGAATTCGCTTGAAACTTGTATCTTGAGGGTTTTTATGATCGCTAATTACGAATTTGGCATTAATTTTTCAAAATTCAAAATGGCAAATCCAATATGGCAACCAATTTTTTCAAACTTCATTGAATTCGCTTGAATACCTATTACTGAAATATCTGAAAAAATAGAGTTACTTGCAAATTATGAGTTTTAAAGAGGTTACTAAAAATGTTCTGCACAACAATATTCTTACCTGATACTAAATACAATTGTATCCTATTTTTTAATCCACTATTAAATCAAAGAAATTATTCCTTTTTTAAATGTATCTAAGTAAGACACGGTTCATTCACATGTATTAAAATTTTTTACATAAACTCTTTCAAGTTTTCATTAACAAACGTCAAATTTTCTTATGATAACAGATGAAGTGAGCTATAAATAAAAAATAAACAAATTCACATATATTCAAAATTTTCCTTACATTTACATAGGTGACAATACCCATAAAGAAGATTGTTGCATTAATAAATTTGCAATTCCAGATCTAAACTCGTATAAAACATTATTTGTTAGTAGTTCTATATTTTCCAGAGGCAGCATTATCAAAATCCAGTGCGAAAAACATAATCAGCGATCATAAAAACCCTCAAGATACAAGTTTCAAGCGAATTCAATTAATTTAAAAAAAATTGGCCGCCATATTGGATCCGCCATTTTGAATTTTGAAAAATTAATGCCAAATTCGTAATCAGCGATCATAAAAACCCTCAAGTGACAAGTTTCAAGCGAATTCAAAGACTTTTAAAAAAATTGGTTGCCATATTGGATCCGCCATTTTGAATTTTGAAAATGTTATGCCAAATTTTTAATCCAGGACCCCCAAAGAACTGAAGAGGAAAAGGGTAATCAAATTAGTTTAAAATTGTTAAAGTTATTCAGCATTTCTCAAAATTCAATCATTTTTTACCCCAGTTTAAGGCGATGTGAAAAAGATTATGTAGGTTAAATAAAAAAGATCGCACCTATGTCTCATAGCCCTATGCTGAAGCTGTATTTTAAGCGCAAGGTCATTAAAATGCAATAAAATATATATTAATAATCTTGATTTACACTATATTATTTACAACTAGTTGCCTGCATTAACTTTGGAAACTTAGCATTACGAAGAAAATTTGAAAATAAATTTCGGAGTATGGGGATTCGAAAAAGGGTTCGACGCACGCAAACTAACTACCGAACCACTGAGCTACATAGGTGACTTCCAATAGAAAGGATAATCTTTCTCTTGAGGTGCAAGTGATTTTATTGGCTGACAAAATGGCGGGCTTATTTACATACGTTTTCACGACATTTTTCAAGTATTGAAACATTTGTCATCAAGTATTTGTTTTTATAACAGTTAATTCTTATTCAAAAAATTATTCCTAATTTATTAAAATGATATTTGAAGTTTCCTTGATTAATTCACTAATTTTTTTTCCTATTCGGTTGTAAAATACACATATTAAGTCTGTTAGTGGGAAAAATTGGAACAAAGTTCCTTGATACTTTGTTATAAATTATAAACTTCTGTTATTTTATGATTTTAAACTTTTATCGAAGGTTATTTTGAAGCCAATTATGAAATATTTCGAAAATCCTTATAGCATTTTTTGAAATTGCGAAAATTACATTTTCTCCGGAAGAAAACATAAAAATTAGAAATTTTATTAATTTTTGAGTTTAGATACTTGGCAAAGATTTAAAAAAATCGTTAACATTATTTTGAAAATTTAATGAATGTTTCATAATTTTTTTACTATTCTTCAAAGTTTCAAACATTTAATTTCTACTGTGACAGAAAAAATCGATTAAAGTTGCTTAAAATTTTGTTAGTTAACGTTTTTAAATACTTCTCAATTGCAGTAGGGAAAATTTGGTTTTTGCATCTTTAAATAAGAGTAGGAGAATTACGAAATATTAAAGAATTTATTTTTAAAATCAATTTAATTTTATAATTAAAAAGTTTACAAGTATTTTAAATCACATACAAACAAAGCTTTTGATTTTCATAATACCTATGTAATTGATTTTTTTTGGTTAGACGGAGGGCATGAATTTTAAAACTTGAGAAAGTTTTAGGAAGTTTAAAAATTATTCAAAAGCGCGTTTTTGAAACCGAACAACTGCCTATCTTGCATAAACTTTCTTTTAATTATTATTCTTAATCATAAATTAACAAACTTTTAAACTTTAAAATTCTTATTTTAAATTTTAATACATTTTTAAAAATCACAAGTTTTGTTCTTTCGTGATTTCAAATGTTTAAAAAAAAGTTTAAGGAAAATGGATTTTATGGATTTTAAAAACAGATTTTCGAATAAATAAATTTATGTAAATTTCAGTTAGCTAGGGCTGGTAAAAATCAGGATTTTTTTAAAGAAATCAAAAATGGTTTTTTCAAATGCAATTAGTATATATAAAATTTCTCCAAATGTTTATTTTTCGTAGTTTATTTTTTAAACTGAAAACATTTAATAAGAAATAATGAATAATAAAACATTTAATCAAAATCAAATAAATTATATCAAATCACACGTAACTTAATCCTACCCCTCAAGGAAAGAATTAAAAATTCTTTTTAGTCCTCTAGCGGGCTCAACCAGAAATCAAAATTTGTGCATAATCTCACACACTCTGAAATTGTCTATTGTGCTAAGAGTCAATATTTTAGTATTCTTGGAATCTACTATGGCCCTGTAATTTTAATTCTTCTTCCTCGTTGCCTTTAAAATTTTCCGACAGTCAAAAAAGGGGAGCACTTGTCCGCAATCGCCTTTTCTTTTACTTCCCGGAAAATTTTTTAGAGGTTCAGAAAATTTATTACAGTTATCCGCACATAAAGAAATTTATCCAAGTTTGTTGGTAATTTTTACAATTAAATATTTTAACGTCTAGACGGCTGAGTTTACCTGTCGAGCCAGGTTAGCGTCGATTCAGGAACTGCGAAGATTTAGTGTGAAAAATTGATTTTATAATTTCACCCAAGCCTTCAAAAAATTGGGCGGAGATTGGCACAGTGTGGACAATTTTAATTGGTTTAAAGAAATCAAATGATTTTAAGACGGGGAAAGAGGAAGCGATAGGAAATGCAATCCGGCTATTTTATGTTGCCAAACGGTTGCAAAAATGCTACATCGGCAACATTTAGAATCTTCAGCCCAACTTAGTGAATTTATTTCAATTAACTTTTAAGTTAATTGAATTATTAATATTCTCTACATTTGATTAATTAACTTTCAGTTAATTAATTATTTATTTTTAATAATTTAGCAATGGTGTTTAGAGTTCAAACAATTGATAACCAATTTTAGTGGTTTATCAATTTCCAATAATTCGCAGAGAATATTTGTCGAAAAGTCGACATGAGTTTTAATTTCTCACTTTGTTAGCATAGATTCGTTGAGGTAGGCCACGTGCTTATTGTCAACAAACGCACGTGGTCCAGCACGGCATTGCACCAATAGGTAAGACGGAGGAAGGAAAAAGAATTCATGATGACCGGCGAGACGAGTCACTGTTCTCGCGTATGGCGATGTATGTGGAGGTATACTCTCACGCACCAGCCGCCATTCGACATGTATGTGTGCTCAAAGGTAACGTCCAGCCTGCTTTCGTTATCACGAACAGCGCGAGAAAGAAGAATCAGAAGGAATTATGTTTCTTTCAGCTCGGAAATAATAATGATTTCTGGTTCATCCCATATATCTAAATTTTCCAGCTTTCGAGGACTCTCTTTTGGACAAATGATTTCTATTGCTTTCCTTTTCTTATCTAGAATAATTCGATGAGATGTTTACAATAATTCATATTGTTGAAAATATGCAAGAAACAATACCTAATATAGTAATGGTATAGTATACAATTATATCTTTAAATTTTTACCAATTATTATTTCTGAAATACATTTATTAAGACTAAAATAATACTAAAATCGGTTTCAAAATTACTCGTTCTTTCTTAGGTCTTTGGCACGACGCATGGTGCTTACGTCAGCAACCTTGTGAATACGTGCCTTATTTCTTGACTCTTTTAGTAAAACTTTAAATCTATTACTTTGTTTCAATTTATTGTCAATTTTAAACAACAGTAATAATAATAAAAAAAAAATTTTACTTAGGGTCGTAACATTTAAATTAGAAAAATTGGTTCACAAATTAAAGAAAATTTAAATTTATAAAATAAAAGATTACAAGGCTGCCAAAGAAGAAGAAAATTTAAAAATATTTAAAATGATAAAAGAATCGAACAAATATTTTCAATAATTCGTAATTACAGAATAAAACTAAAAAATTTAAATAAAGGATCAATATTTCTATAACAAAAATTATGACGAAAATTAAAGAATTAATTAAAACCGAGATTAAAACACAAGCACTAAAAAAATAATATTACATCAATAATAGGTGAAAATTATGTCCATTTTATGAACATTTCGCTTCCAAGTAAGCAAAATAAGTTGCCTTCTCATAGAGGAAGCAATAAATTAATAATATTAAATTTAATTGGTAAATTGATTTAAAAAAGAATTTTAAATGCAAAAAAAATGGAAAAACATGAATTATTTTACGAACTTTTGATTAATTATAAAACTTATATAGTTCAATCCATTTGTTTTGAGATAAGGAATATGATTTTTGTATTGCTTAAGTTGTATTTTCAGCATGAAAAATTTTTTTGTCAAAAAACCAATTTTTTTATGAAAAAAGTTTCTAAAAAAATTTGAATGGGTATTTTCAAAAATCTCTGTGTCTAAATTTAGATATTCATAAGCTAAATAAGTCATCCAAATTTTATTAAAATCCGTTGAAGGGTTCACGAGATATCTTGGTGACAAAAATCGCTATCCACACATACACACACACATACATCTGGACATTTGCTTAAAAATAAAAATTTATGCTTTTTAGATAAAAATAAGTCGATTTAGAGTATTTTTGGAAAACCGAAAATCTTAACGAACACAAAGCTTCCTCTATGAGGAAGCAAAATTAAATAAATAGGAAAAAAATGGAGAAATGTTTATTTCCCTAATTTAACAAACTGTAAAAAATATAGAAGGTTTTGGGTATAATCTTCTGAAAAATTAGAATTAATAAAAAAAGAATACAAAATGTAAAGATAAATAAAAAGGGAAAAAAGGAAATTTAAAAATCTTTTAAAAATAAAAAAGTTTAGGTAAATTAAACCAAAAATTTTTTTATAATATTACACTTGAAACAAGTGTAACAATAAATATAAAGAATAAAAAAAATCTAAAAATTTTAAGAAAGAATAAATAAGTTCACAAAAAAGATCACAAAAAAGTTTAGTGAATATTATAATAACAAAATTGTGTAAAGTAATAATAAATAAATTAAATATAAGAAAAAGACAATTAAAAAAATTCCAAAAATAAAAAGACACATACACAAAAAAAATAAAAAGTAAAAAGAGACAAAATCTTAAAATTTTGTAAAAATAAGAAATTAAACGAAAAATCAAATTTCTTAGAAAAATTGTAAGAATTAAAATAAGATTATAGTAAATATGAGAAATATTTAATATTATTAAATTATTTTGCATTAATTATTGTGCATTTAAGTTTCAAATAATTTAAATTTAAAAGTATAAACAAATTGAAATATGAGTTAATTAAAGTTTGAAACTTATTTAATTTATAAGGGCTTAAAAATATAAGAACGTAATATATTTTTGGGTAACTTAATACTAAAAATTTTTAGATCTAAGTTATTATGATAATCGTCATTAGCACAATTTTTTAAATTTTATATTGAATAAAATAATAAAATTAAAAAAAAAACTTGTCGTTATTTTTATAGTTTGCGATATTTTACATGCAGTATTAGACATCCGCAGAAGAATAATATATTTATAAATTTATTTTAATATTTATATTTTAATATTTTTTAAATTATCATCTTAATTATTTTTTTAATTATAAAAAACGTACGTAAATGGTTTATATTTTTGAAAAGTGTTTCTATATTTTTATATACATATTTTTATGTTACTGTTTTATTACTCAGATGTTTTTTTTTAATTTTTCTTTATTTCTTTAATAATGACCATGACATTTTTAATTTAAAAGAATTTTATCATTTTTTTAATAGAATGTTTTCTTATCTTTTTCCATTCTTGTTTTTTTTAATTTATTATTTTTTCGTTGCTTTTACTTAATTTTCTTAATTATTTGTGATCATATAAATTTAAAGAAATTTTTTTTTTAAATTTTCTTATTTATTTGATATAATTTATTTGATTTTGATTAAATGTTTTATTATTCATTATTTCTTATTAAATGTTTTCAGTTTAAAAAATAAACTACGAAAAATAAACATTTGGAGAAATTTTATATATACTAATTGCATTTGAAAAAACCATTTTTGATTTCTTTAAAAAAATCCTGATTTTTACCAGCCCTAGCTAACTGAAATTTACATAAATTTATTTATTCGAAAATCTGTTTTTAAAATCCATAAAATCCATTTTCCTTAAACTTTTTTTTAAACATTTGAAATCACGAAAGAACAAAACTTGTGATTTTTAAAAATGTATTAAAATTTAAAATAAGAATTTTAAAGTTTAAAAGTTTGTTAATTTATGATTAAGAATAATAATTAAAAGAAAGTTTATGCAAGATAGGCAGTTGTTCGGTTTCAAAAACGCGCTTTTGAATAATTTTTAAACTTCCTAAAACTTTCTCAAGTTTTAAAATTCATGCCCTCCGTCTAACCAAAAAAAATCAATTACATAGGTATTATGAAAATCAAAAGCTTTGTTTGTATGTGATTTAAAATACTTGTAAACTTTTTAATTATAAAATTAAATTGATTTTAAAAATAAATTCTTTAATATTTCGTAATTCTCCTACTCTTATTTAAAGATGCAAAAACCAAATTTTCCCTACTGCAATTGAGAAGTATTTAAAAACGTTAACTAACAAAATTTTAAGCAACTTTAATCGATTTTTTCTGTCACAGTAGAAATTAAATGTTTGAAACTTTGAAGAATAGTAAAAAAATTATGAAACATTCATTAAATTTTCAAAATAATGTTAACGATTTTTTTAAATCTTTGCCAAGTATCTAAACTCAAAAATTAATAAAATTTCTAATTTTTATGTTTTCTTCCGGAGAAAATGTAATTTTCGCAATTTCAAAAAATGCTATAAGGATTTTCGAAATATTTCATAATTGGCTTCAAAATAACCTTCGATAAAAGTTTAAAATCATAAAATAACAGAAGTTTATAATTTATAACAAAGTATCAAGGAACTTTGTTCCAATTTTTCCCACTAACAGACTTAATATGTGTATTTTACAACCGAATAGGAAAAAAAATTAGTGAATTAATCAAGGAAACTTCAAATATCATTTTAATAAATTAGGAATAATTTTTTGAATAAGAATTAACTGTTATAAAAACAAATACTTGATGACAAATGTTTCAATACTTGAAAAATGTCGTGAAAACGTATGTAAATAAGCCCGCCATTTTGTCAGCCAATAAAATCACTTGCACCTCAAGAGAAAGATTATCCTTTCTATTGGCAGTCACCTATGTAGCTCAGTGGTTCGGTAGTTAGTTTGCGTGCGTCGAACCCTTTTTCGAATCCCCATACTCCGAAATTTATTTTCAAATTTTCTTCGTAATGCTAAGTTTCCAAAGTTAATGCAGGCAACTAGTTGTAAATAATATAGTGTAAATAAAGATTATTAATATTTTTTTTATTTTTTTTTTCATTGTCGGTACATTTGAGGCCTCATTTGTGCCCACATTTGAGTCCACATTTTAGGCCACATTTGTGTCCTCATTTTAGGCCACATTTGTGCCCTCCTTTGTGCCCTCATTTGAGGGCTTATTTGTCGGCACATATGCTGTTTCAAATCCGCTACCACATTTGAGGCCTCAAATGTGGTCATTTTTTTTCAATAGGGAGATAGCACCATTTGCAAAAGCTTTAGTCTGTGCGACTGTCACATGTTCCATTGGGATTGGATTCTTGAAAATTAACTTTACACATTAAGCCAACATCTGTAACTTCTGTGCAAACCATTTGGCAGGATCTACATCTTTTGGACTAGAATTATATCCAGATAAAGAATCGTCATAACTGCACTTCACATAAAACACAATACTAAAATAATTATGTTGTTGAACTATTTAAGTTTTACAAGTTGTCTCACCTTTAACTGGCTTTAACAGACACTGGCAGTCAGCGTACACAACAAACGGCACTTTTTCCTTATAAGAATAAATTTTAAATTTCACAAAATTTTGACCCGGTTTAGGGAAAATTACTTTACACTCATTTAATTTCTGACATTCACCTTCATGACGAGATAACCTCTCTGCGCTTGCAAAGTAGTAAAGGCATCTATCACAAATATATTTTTTCCCATTATGTAAAGATAATTGACGACTCACGAGGCGAGATAAATTCTTGATCCATACATAATGAAAATTATTTGATGTATTCACATTTTCAACATCTTTATCATCATCATCGCCATTTTCATTCTAATAGTTATCTTCAATCCTTAATAAATTAATATGTATCTACTTCTTATTAGATGTAAGATGTAAAAGGAAAGTTTTAATTTTAAATTTTTCATACTTAAAGCATAAACATTAATAGAAACATTATTTTGTTTTTCAAATCTAATGATATATTTATAAACTTAAGGGGGTCACCCCATGTGATAGGTTCGAAAAGTCGATTTTTTTTCGTCATATATCGCACCTATAACATATGCAGAATATGTGGGTAAAGTGATTTAAACATATTCGTCGCTGTTAAAAAATTTTTAAAGTGAGAAGGCAAGATGTTCGAGCGCGCGGTCAAGCTTTCAACGAAGTGTGTCACTGAACCTTCTGTGTCGCTTCTGTTTTTTATCCGCGAATTTTATTATTACATACACATATATATAAGTAAAAAATAAATACATTTAGAAAAACTTTAGTTTCCTAAACTATATTTTCGAATAAAACGTCTGTTTTAGTAATAGTTTGGAATTCATGGCTTTATTCGTACTTGAACTTTGAAACGCGTTTTTCTCGAAACCACATTTTTCGAACTGGCGACCATGATTTCTTAAAAAAGACTTAACCGATTTCGTTCAAATTTATAGAGTATATTCAGCTCATGTGTGGCTATCGCCCGAACCAGGATAATTGAAAAAGGTCAAGTCGATTTTTTTATATACAAGAAAATAGACGCAAAAAATCGTGGTTTATAAAAAAAATTCAAACCCGAGTAAAAAATTCAATTTTTAATATTTTCAAAATATCCTGGTTCCGGCGACAGCCACATAACCACAGATTAAAATGCTATTTCATTTTTTGATTTCTGTTCAGACAATCATTTGGAATCCTGGTCGCCGATGGACCACTTTTTTATCACCAAAGCCACTTTATAGTGTTATAAGTCGTAAATATTGAAATATTTTTAATTGAAAAAATTGGTATTTGTAGTTAAAATATAACTAAATATATGGAAAAAAGTCCGAAGTTCTAAGTTTTCATTGTTCTGAAAAAAAAATTTAAGAAAAAACGCTTAAAAAACGGCCCGTCACATGGGGTGACCCCCTTAACACAATCAAGTGAATAACAGCTAAACAACTAGACCTAAGATCTAATCTTTATATTTTTATTAATAGGGATCGTGTGTAATATCAAGCCTATGGGGCTTGTGTTAAATAAATGATAAAATGCTTCCTTTAGAGAATATGTTGGTTTATTTATAACAATTTAAAGTTATACAAGGTTATACAAATTCATTATCCGTGTATATGCAAGGTAGAGTACCATCAACTGGGGTAACTTCGGACAAGCAGGCTAATTCCAGACACTTAAAATTTAGCTGTTACCAACTTCACATTCTTTTCATTTCTTTAGATCACGTAGTTAAAAAGTTTATAAAATTAAAAATGCGATTTAAACTATTCAATACAATATTTTTGAAATGAAATTTAAGTGTCCGGAGTTAGCCTGCTTGTCCGAAGTTACCCCAGTTGACGGTATACTATAGAATTCATTAGATTCAATGGAACTATCCGTTTGATAGAGTGTTACTGTTTGTAACTACGGCCGAAAAACGCTAAGCCTTGCTGATACTGGCGTGATAACGCATGAACGCTGGCCCAACACTGGTACAGGAAAATTATGGTTTTTAAGTTCGTTTTAACAATGACAATTGCACATCACGACTCGAAACTTCACGTCACTGTCGAATTGTTATGATTTATGGTGCCTTGGCGGTTAAGTCTATTACTTTATTATTAAAAGTTCAGTTTTTTAAACTGCCAAACTTGCGCGGAAACTAGGTTATTATTAAGAGTACGAATTAACAAACGTGCCAGAATATAGCCAGTACTGACATCATCATAAACTAACAAAACGTTGGTGACGATTACCAGAAAAGAAAGTAGATTTGAGCCGTCTAAAGGATAGCACACTTCACGACTCAAGATTAACGTCGTTGTCGTGTTATTTAACACTATGGTACTTGCCTGTTTTTTCAAACTTTGCCCTAAAATACTGTTTTTTAAACTGCCAAACTTGCGCAGAAACAGAAACAGAAACAAGACGACAAACGACGCGACGGGTCTACTTACAACGTGCACTATAATTAGCTCACAGAACTTTTGACGACTAGAATTTGCTCGTCGCTAGTATTTAAAGACAATCTTTCCATTGTGAGGGCAAGATCGATACAATGTTGAGGTAAGGTCATGACAAAGTGTTCATGAGCACGTACAAGACAAAATGTCAATCTCATGATAAACTGTGTTTAGGCACGCGTCGTGACAAACTGGCAATCTCATAACAATCATTTTATAAACTATTTAGGCTAACTTGTGTTTGGTCACGTACTATGAATCACACATGATGCACTGTTTGACTCAACCGTTAAACTATATAATTGTCAAAGTTCACTCGAAGATCAGTAGTAGGACTGTATGACGGAGAGACAAAACGATGTCTGACATCCTCGTTGACTCTCATCACTTAATATGTCATATACAGTAATACACATGGTATCTACTTCTTATATCGTACTATGATAAGTGCTCTATATCACGAAGTGGTAAAACACCGATTTCACTCTGCATTCTCATACCCAGCGCTTTATTCTATTACTATTTTAAGACAACGATTAATTATCATCGGAGATGTTACCTACACTGAAAAAAATACTCGGTTCAGATTAGTCATTTGACTATGGTTAACAGGTTATCTAGAAACTTGACAACTATATGTGTGAATTACCTATAATGCATTGGTGCGCCACTGTCGATTGTACCTAACCTTAAAATGTCACTCGCAGTTTCATGACAGTCGTATGGCTAAAACACCAAACTCTATATGGCAGTTCCCATTCAGCAATAAAATATGGTCGATCTGCCCATAATTATCGCAGTTCCACGGAAATATTTTTTTCAGTGTATAGTCGTATACTCGTTATAGATTTTACATTGATTTAAAATCTTTAACAGTTTCTTTTATATCGCCCTACCAATTATAAATTGTACAAAGTGCTTGCATTGTAATTAAAAGTCTAAGTAATAGATTATTATTGTGACGAACCTCACACGGAAAAAAATGAGTTAGCCGCTGCTGCTGACCAAATTTAGCAGTCAATTATTTAGTCACCACAGCTAAATATTAGCTAAGACAGCTAAAAGTTAGCTGTGGAAGCTAACAGAAGTGGACCCCACAGCTAAAAATAGTTATTTGTCATAGGGACAGCTAAACCTTTTTAGCTATGATATCTACAAATATTAGGAACCACAGCTAACTTTTAGCTGTCGTAGCAAACGTTTTAGCTGTCTTAGCTAATATTTAGCTGTGGTGACTAAATAAGTATCAGCTAAATTTTTTAGCTGCGGTAGCTAATTTATTTTTTTCCGTGCACAATTGCACTTGACTTTTAATTTTTTTTACAATCGATTTGTCACGGTCCACCGTGGAGTCTCAGACACGATAAAGTTCTGGACATCTATTTCATAGACGAAGGAATCCTGACTAGAGTAAAGTTACTCCGTGACGAATTCTTGATCATCGTCGTGGTCCATCACGAATGGTCAAGAAATTCGAGAAAATTGCTAGAACACTTATGACGTAGGAAAGTGTTCAAAACAAATCTTTATTTTGATTTATATTCTTTTAAATTTATTTTGTATTATAATATATTATTTTTGTACACTTTTATTTTTGTTATCAATATATTCTTTTTATTATTTCTTACCAATAGAAATTCTGAGAGTTTTACTGACTATACCTAACCCCAAAGCGACAGTAGAAATTAAGTAAAATATTTATGGTCAATAATCTAGTTTTTCCAGCATAAGTGAATATAATTTGAGAACCTTGGCTCCGGCGAGCAAATTCGGAGCATAGCAAAATTTCACTTCGTTACATTATTATTATTAATAATGCACTATCCTACAATACAATCTCATAATGTATAATAAACGCAACACAGATGCTCGAGATATGCATACGCATGTACAAAATATAGGCATACAAGCACATACACCTGCATGTATCACACCCAGAGTGTAATACAATTACACTGATACAAACGGACAACATGAATTATAGCTCTTTAAAGAAGTTTTAACAAAAATTTGGTTATGAGATATAACATTCCACTTCAATTTAACTCATTTTTATACTTGTAGTAAAATTGGAAATACGTTGGGGATGGTCATGTTCATTTGATTGTAAACCTGATAAAACTGCCCACATAAAGCATTTATACTCATTATTCCGAATGTTTATGGAAGCTGTCTTTGCTTTGATTGAAGAACGTAAATCAATATATGATCCAACGTTAAGCGGATTATGTTTTTTGATATTTATTTCTAATTTTACTATAGAATGAAGCGTCTATTGAGATTCTTTTTCCTTAAACGATTCTACATCCTTTAATATCGAGTTTTTAATATTCATGCAAAACCAATTTTCTAAAACAGTTGAAGTAAATATCTCTACAGCTCTAACATTAAAATACTTTGATTCCACTTTTTCTTCTACTGCGTTAAAAAATTTATGGAATTTCGCTCCCAGAACAGCATACACTTTTAATGGTCCTTGTTTACTTAAAATTTTTCCAATTTTGTACACAAAAAGGACAGATGCATCGTTGAAAAAAGCCACTATATCAATGTGTGTAAGATTAATAACACAAGTCTACAAGCTTTTTTTTAATTTGATATTGGAGTGGTTTCCGATGTATTTTTGTGCAATGAACGCGATGCCGGGTTTCAAAATTGCGCATCACGTCATGATTTTGAGAAAAGTGGGGGTAAAGACCCCCGAAAACGTGTTTTTGGGGTTTTTCAACATTTTCTTCCTCTCTAACCTGACGTGTTAGGAACTTCAATAAGGTCTTAAATTAAAGCTTGAAATGTGCACTTTAAGATCCATATTTGAAAGACTAAACCTGACGAGCTAGAGACTTTAATAAGATCTTAAATGAAAGCTTAAAAGGTGCACTTAAGGACTCCAACACCTAAGATTAAGGAAAAAAAAGTATTGGAAAATCCCAAACAGACGTTTTTTGAGATATTTACCCCCACTTTTCTCTAAAGCCTCTATTTTTTTTTGGTCTTTTAAAAATGGATCTTAAAGTGCACATTTTAAGCTTTCATTTAAGACTGTATTAAAGTCTCTAGCACGTCAGGTTAAAGAGAAAAAAAATATTGAAAAACCCCAAAAACGAGTTTTTTGAGGTCTTTACCCCCTCTTTTCTCTAAAGCCTCTATTTTTTTTAGTCTTTCAAATATGGATCTTAAAGTGCACAATTCAAGCTTTAATTTAAGACCTTATTGAAGTTTCTAGCACGTCAGTTTAAAGAGGAAAAAAATGTTGAAAAACCCCAAAAACACGTTTTCGGGGTCTTTACCCCCACTTTTCTCAAAATCATGACGTGATGCGCAATTTTGAAACCCGGCATCGCGTTCATTGCACAAAAATACATCGGAAACCACTCCGATATCTAACAAAAAAAAAAATCTGATTTTGTAGACCTGTGTAATAATTCTTGTCTGAAGACGATTTTTAAATGCACTCTCACTGTTTTCCCAACGAACGTGACCACTTATTCGATCATCAATGTTTTCTAATGTATTAACTCCAGATCCTTCTTTCAAATACTTCTTGAAATTTGCATGATGACTCATAATTATTTGAATAATATTGAGACATCTATATTTATTCCTACCCAACTTGAAAGAATAGAAGACGCTTCTCACTGTTCTCAAATTTTGATTACAAATATTGAGTCATCTGTCAGCAAACAACACTCCGTCTTCAACTTGTAATATGTGCAGAAAACTAGATGCATCTTCAATACTTAGAATAATAACTTTACATTTATCTAGGAGCCTCGTAAGATACTTCCTAATCTTATTAGAAACCTCTTCTGCTTCTAAACTATCAGGTTCTTTACGCTTGCCTGACATTCTGAAAATTATAATAATTTTTAACATTAAATTTTTTTATTTTTTAATTTGTTAAACAAAATTATTAATATGATAATTAAACATACTTTTTATTTCTGAAATGCAAATGTTTGCTAAAGCGTTAGTTGACTGGAATCTGCATTCATGCTTGTACACGATGGTTGCTTCTAATGCAAGTCAGACATTCTACGTAGACAGTCCCCCTATTAGTATAAGATGCCGGTCCGCTACCCTGCGCTGGATACAACTAGCCTATTCGTATAAGATTGCCAACTATGCTGCTGGCCTGCAGCCAAGTAGTACTATGCTGCGGTTTGGAAAACATTTTAACTCTAAAGTTGCATCCCTTGGACGATTTCTATTGGAACTTGTTCGGGGTCCGTCACTCACCATTTTTCATGAATATGTGCAAAATCCTCCAAGAGCTTCTCTTTTAAATTCCACTTTTTGTGTTTTTTACGCAAAAATAAAAAATAATTGGTTTTGTTGATTACATTACTTGATTTTAAATAGTCTAATTTTGTGCAAAAAATATAAAAATGCCTGATTTTAATCGGAAATCAGTTTAGACTTCCATAACAAATTTCTAATAAAAAACATGCATTTTTAAATTTTACAAGCAATGTTTTATAAAAGTACATTTACTGAATTAATAAATTAACAATTTCATTATAATTTTAGTAATAAAGTTAGGAATTTTCAATACTTGAATAGTTACAAGTAATTACTGTTGTAATCACATACTGATCGCAGGAGCTTTGATGGATAGTTCTCTTTCCTGTCATTTGTTTGATAATAATTTGACCATGTTTTTGCGAAGTCGAAATGAATAGCTTCCATAGCTTGTTCACTGTAGGGTTCTAATCCTGCCTGCTTCCTTCTTTAAAATTCAGGAACATGTACAAGTACAACAAGAGCTTTAGACGATACAGTAATATTTCAAACTCTGTAGCTGCTTTCAAATAATATAGTTTTTTTAACTTAATCAGACTTAAGTCCTTTTCCAAAACAGAAATCCACAAAATTTCTAAATTTCTGAGTTTCTGTTTTGCAAAAGAACTAAAGTCTGATGATGTTCAGAAATTTAATTAGTAAATTATAAATACGAGTCAGGCTCGTACTTAGGAAGAAAACCTAACGTTTTTTAAACTTTGGCTGTGGAACACTGACTCTCAAATCACTTTACGAAGCTAAATTCTTTAGCCAATTACCAACATTTTTTTTAACTTTTCAAAACATTTATTAAACAATTTGTTAAATTGTAATAAATAATCCATTATTGTTCATTTAACAAAACATTTAATGTGATGCTATTAGATACGTAGTCATTTCTCAATTTTGTAACTTTATATTACTAAAAGTTTTTTATAAGGTATGCTCATGCTTGTCAATTATATGCTTCAATATGTCTCGAGAAGATAGTATTACATCATTAAACATTATGTAGAGATATCTCTAAATCTGAATTAGTAGTTTTCTACTAATGAGTTAGTGAAAAGTGAGCTGCTATTAAGAATTAAGAATTTTACTGTTTTTTTAGTAGAAAACTACTAATTAAAATTGTAAAAAAATACTTATACAAATAGTTAAACTTTATATTTCAATTATGTAAGATATATCTTTATTAAATTCTCAAAATCATTGTACAAGACCATGTCGACTTTTCGGACGTTCGCCTTGGACTGACTCATGCCTAAATTGGGCCAAATGGCCTCAAAAGTCGCAGTGACGTGTCAACGTATAATATCTCACAATTTGTAGTTTTCTACTACTTAACTAAGCAGTTTTTTACTAAAAATTAGTAGTTTTCTTCAAAAAAATTAGTAACATCTTACTATTTAATAGTAGATCACTTTTCGCTAATTTCTTAGTAGAAAACCACTAATTCAGATTCAGCACACCAGGCTCCTGAGGTGAATAGGTTTTACAAAAATGAATGCAAAATCGACAAATGGGGTCTGATTTGTACTCATTTACACTCTCAAAATCTGTTAAGTACGAAATCCTAGCTGCTCGGTTTCGCCAGAAATACACGATTAACTAAATCAGCGAAAAAGCATTAGTTGATTTGAGATATTTAATAACTTTATTCGAGGAATTTATATAAACTAACAACATCAAGCATATATATAACAAAATTTTAACTTTTTGCGTTATGTAATTTTATAAATTACATAAATCCATGAATTAATTACTTCATATTTAAATATGTTACGAGGAGAATTCGACTTCTGCCTTTCTAATTTGGACAAGTATCTGTTATCTTCAACCAGGTTGGTTTTGCAAAGGTTTTAACATTTTTTTAAAAATACGTTATAAACTGCTGCACCAGTTTATTCCGACCATCCCTACTGTAAAAACGTGCGTGAGATCTGTCGTAAGAAGGTAGGTATGTACTTAAAAATTAAAAAAGTGTCGACTAATTTTCCAAAACTAAAACAAAACAGTTTTCTCGAAAATTTCACCTGTGACTCATTTTGCTCAAGATTTAATATTTCTGGTATATTATCTTTTACTAGTTTATTATAATTTTCTTGTAATTTACCTGACAGAAAACAACAAGTGCACAAAATTAAAAAACTCTAAATACAATACTTTGCTCACTAGAAAACAAAAAACTGGTTTTCAAGATTTTTCAATTTCTCTACAAAAATAAAATCATAATAAACTTTAATCAATTTTCATTTTTAATATTTATTTTAAGTTCTACAAAATATAATTAAATTATCGTTATATTATGTCAATTCCAAATAAATTAAAAGATCAAGAAGCTCGAATCTTTTAAAAATTTTGAATTTTTTCTAAATAGGTATTTATCTGAAATATTATTTTATAATATCATATTATGTTAATTTTAAAGATCAAGAAGCTCGAATCTTTTAAAAATGTCGAGTTTTTTATAAATAATATTTCAGATAAATACCTATTTATAAAGAACTCAAAATTTGTAAAACATTTGAGATTTTCGATATTTGGAATTGACATAATAAGACGATAATTTGACTTTACTTTGTAGAGCTCGAAATAATTGTTAAAATGAAAAAAAATAAAATTTGGATTAAAGTTAATTATGGTAACATTTTCTAAGAAAAATTTAAAAATCATAAAATCTTGAAAGACAGTTTTTAGTTTTCTAGTAAGCAAAGTATTTGATTTATAGTTTATTTTTGTACACTTGTTTTTCTTTGTCAGGTAAATTACAAGAAGATTATAAGAAACTTGAAGAAAATAATATTTTAGAAAAATACTTATTTATAAAAAACTCGAAATTTTTAAAACATTTGAGATTTTTGGTATTTGGAATTGACATAATATAACGATAATTTAATTATATTTTGTAGAACTTAAAATAAATATTAAAAATAAAAATTGATTAAAGTTTATTATGATTTTATTTTTGAAGAGAAATTGAAAAATCTTGAAAACCAGTTTTTTGTTTTCTGGTGAGCAAAGTATTGTATTTAGAGTTTTTTAATTTTGTGCACTTGTTGTTTTCTGTCAGGTAAATTACAAGAAAATTATAATAAACTAGTAAAAGATAATATACCAGAAATATTAAATCTTGAGTAAAATGAGTCACTGGTGGTATTTTCGAGAAAATTGTTTTGTTTTAGTTTTGGAAAATTAGTCGACACTTTTTTAATTTTTAACATGTTCAAAAAGTTTATATGAATTTTTAAAGCACCTAATAGTATCTAACAAGAATCAAAAAAAGAAAATAGATTTTTTTAATTGGACAATAAATGACACACAAAAGTCTCAAAAGTCACAAAAGTCAAATTGAAAATGTTTTTTTTTTTTCAGAAAAAGTTGAAATACTCTTAATTTCGTGTGTAAGTGGTCTTGTTTAAAAATCGGAAAGACACGTCATTTATCTTAATATTACTTGAAAAATTCTAATTTGTTCATATTAACTTTTATTTACGTTAGGGAGATATATAAAAAACATTGTGACACTTTGAGGTTATATTTGATGTTCATATTTTCTTATTATAATTGAAGTGGGGAAAAAAGATAAGATTTAAAGAAAAAATAAGAAAATAGTTCTGAAATAATTAATTATCTAATTAAATACAAAAAAGTTTAGGAAAAAAACATAATTTGTTTTTAGGCTAAGTTGCCAGGATATGTTGCTGCACTTTATTATTTCTAACTTAAAAATTCACTTTTTTATCTTTCTTTGTCAAATTACACATATTCATTTTTAATTAAATGCACAATTCTATAGAAATGTACACTTTTTTTACTCTTAAATTTTCCAAATCAGATGGACATATTTAAATCTGCCGCGAACTCTATCAAAAGTTGACAAGTGCCGTATGTGGAAACACCTTTAAAGTATCAATTTCAGAATTTTCTATTTTTCTGTTTAAAAACATTATTTTACCACCCAAAACCTTATCAATCTATTAACACAGTAGCTTGTTTGAAGTGCAGAAATAAATTCTAAATAATTCGGTTCTAAAATCGAAGAGAAGCATGAATTCACAACAGATCGAAAATTTTCAAAACATTTAACGTACTTTAAGCAACCAATGTTACATACGCTGCGTAGCAAGTCAATTTTTTTTAAGAGAGTTTTACAAGAATTACCGGTAAACGCAGGAGAACCATGTACAACCTCTCTAGTAACATTGCACGCCTGTACCGATTTAATACTGTCACATTCAAATTCTAACAGCATGTGTTTATAAATCGTATTCACAGCTCCCAGCATAAGATGTAGTTCCGGAGGGGGAATTATTTCTAATATTCGTGTAAAAGAATCCTCAGAAGAAATAATAGGCTCATGAACAGAACTATTGTACTTTTTCGCTAATGACTTTTGACTTCCACTTTTTTGCCAAGCTGAATAATTTTCTTTACAAGTATTAATAGTTCTGTAGTCTCCACAGTTTTTCAATTCATGTTTTGAAGCAGTGCACCACGTACATGGAAAACTACTGGCGTGTGACATAATACCCACTAAAATGTTGGCAAGTTTTAAATCGGTAGCTATGGTTACTCTTAAACTTTGAATATTCAGCACATACCACAATAGAGAAACATTTTCATAGTTTTCTTGTGTATGTGCAATTACTCCAAGCAATAGCAATTTTTTTACACCTGAATCCTTAAAATTTTTCGCCATCGGACCATCAGAATATTTCTGTCTACATTTTATATTTTTAATCTTTGATTCAATGATCGTAGACGACTGTATCGAAAGAGAAACTTTTAAAAATCCTCCGCCGCCATCTATTCCAATCTTTAAATACACTTTATCAACTTCTCTTTTTTCTTTAACAAAATGAATCAATTCGTTTACATTATTGCAAAAAACTAAAATTTCTGATGTAGTTGTAATTTGATTATTTAAAGATTTAGTCACTTTACATTCTTTAACATTGAAATAAGAATCAAGGATATGGTTCAAATCTTTTTACTTTTTGTTTTAAATTTGGTTCAAACAGTTTTCTGTCATTTGTAGCTACACGAAAGGCAGTTGCAATTCTGTGTACTGTATTAGTTAAAAGGCCACAATCTGTTCCCATTCTTGAGACATCTTCAGCAGCAACAATTTTCCATTTTTTAAACTTTTATTCTTGCTCAATGTTCAAAGAAATTCTTAATGGCTTCCCGTGTTTCTGAGATAGAGCAAGTGTATTTTTACCTAAATGAGAGATGAAAATATTTAATTACATTTTACTTATATGTGACTGTCCATGAGAAAACGTGCCTTAGCTCCCCAACGTCAACTTTACAGGGTGAGCGTTTAAAATTTCTGCAATGCATTGAAGTCAATGTAACGTGCCTACGCTTCTTGATTAATAACACCAAAATTTCTTTAAAACAACAATTTTTTATTTTTGGAAATGAAAGAGCAAATAAACATCTGTTGGTTGGCATTAAAAAATCAAAATATATTTTTTGGAGCTAAGGCACGTTTTGTCATGGACAGTCACATATATTAAGTTTTCATATTAAATTTTACCTAATCCATTTTCTTCAGAACTAATTTTCTCTTTTTCACTTGAAATATCTTTAATTAAATGGCAAACTAAGTGTTCTTTTTCTTTTGTAGATAACTCATTTATAATATGCTTCTCCAAATTCTGTGTAGAGCAGTAGTGCGGTTTTTCTATAAATATTTCTGATCGACAATTTGGGAAATAATTTTTCTTCTTTTCTTTTGTTATTGGTATATTTTTTGCGAAGTTAATGTGTCCCCGCTTTCTTACTAAATTACATAAGTCACAACTACATAATTTTTCTTTGTTGCTCCTCGTATTACGAAGTGCTAATCCAAATTGGAAATAATCAGGTATTTTTAAGTACACGCCATATTTATTATCTTTGAGCGAACTATAAACAAGAATTTTGCAAGAATTACAAACAACACTAGGAAGACGAGTATCTTCTATATCGAAAGTCACAATTTTTTTAACTCGTTCCTTTAAAACACCATTAATTTGTATCATTTTCTCTTTTTTCTTTAAACAGAAAAAACTAATTTTCTTTCGGTTTTCATCATGTGATCCAGCATGATCTTTTGACTTTGAAAACATGTTTTTCTGGGAAAACTTATAACCCTACTGACGTAGAAATGTAAGAATTCATAATTTCTTCTCTTTCTTTTGTCTAATATGTACCTAAATTAAAGCAAAATGCGTTAATTTCAAATAAAGTCACTTTAGAAGCTTTATGCTTCAAAAATGTTAATTTTTTCATCACATGATATGCAAAATAGAAATATAAAAGGATTCCAATTTTCTTTCACCTTTAATTAAGAATTTTATAAAAAATTTTATGCATACAAAATATAATATTAATCAATTAATCGAAACACCATTTATTTATAACATTTAATTTCTCAAAAATTGATTTTTTAACACAAAAAATCACTTTTTTTAAAAACGGCTCCATGAATTTCGATGAAAATTATTTTACACACTATTTTGACACTCCTGAGTCGAATGCAAGAAAAAATTTGAAGTAAAAAAAGTGTTCATTTAAAGTTGGTTCAGGCACACCGTGACGCACATGAGTTCTCACGTGTGTTCGTACGTGAGTTTTTACTTGAATTATTTAATTAGTAAATTTTCGTTGAATAACCGACACGATATTGCATACTTTCTTACATACGAACTCACATACGTTCTTACATATGAACTCCATACACGAACTCATATAAGAACGCTGTTTCAATTTCATATTGAGTAACATTATACGCGGCGCATGACGGAACTTAATATAAGAACTTACATGCGTTCGTCCCTACATTCTCACATAAGATCTTATACGAGATCTCTGCTGTGTATTTTTATTTATTATACAGGAGTTAGCGAGACTCTAAAAATCCATGTGATTTTAAAGCACTTGTCCCAGTTTCTTATTTTCTTGGATAAAAGCGGTCTTAGAATATGGTCGGAACAAGCTGGTAAAGCAATTTATAACGTATTGTAAAAAAAAATTTGAAACTGATACAAAATGAACCTGGTTGAAGATGAGAGATAGTTGTTTTATTTAAAAAAGTCAGTAGTCGAATTCTCCTCGCAACATACTTAAATATAAATTAATTAATTCATGGATTTATGAAATTACGTAACGCATAAAGTTAAAATTTTTTTATATATATGCTTGATGTTGTTAGTTTATATAAATTCTTAGAATAAACTTATTAAATATCTGAAATCAACTAATGCTATTTCGCTGATTTAGTTAAACTTGTACTTCTGGCGAAACCGAGCAGCTAGGATTTCGTTCTAAACAGATTTTGAGAGTGTAAATGAGTACAAATTAGACTCCAGTTGCCGATTTAGCATTCATTTTCGTAAAACCTATTCACCTCAGGAGCCTGGTGTGTCAGAGAGTTTCATCTCAGGTTCTACTTCACGGAAAACAAAGTCCAGTTTGAAGCTTGTAATTTGGGATAATCGTGTAAAACAAACATTTTTCCCAGCAAAGATAGTTAATTTTCAATGCATGACAGAAAATTAAAAAAAAATGTAAATATCTATCTTGGATTGAAACTTTACTATCTTCGCTGGAAAAAATATTCTTTTTGCACGATTATCTTAAATTCATAGTTTCTATAGTAAAAATTAATTGTATAAACTATATTACATAATATCTGAAGCCCTTCAGTGCTTTGTTATATTAACAACCAATTGTTTTGAATCCTATAAGCAGGTAAGAAATATCATATTGAGTAAAGTTAAAACTATCTTAGTATAGTTTGTAGGAGATTGTTTTACGTCATTAAGCATTAAAGTTATTTTAGTTGAATCATTTTTAATTAATTGTTACTAAAAATTAAGATCTCCAATTAATGGTACTGTCTCGAAAAAGAATCTGCTAGATTCTCTACTAATTCTTTCCTACCACTAATTTTTTTAAAAAACTACAACAACCACCACATTATAAATGCACGTAAACCGAATCAGACATATTAATTTTTAGTAAAAATTTCATCAAAATTATTTAACTAAGATAACTTGATCCTCTAATTTATTATATCTTTACGTTTTTAAAACTACACTAAAACACAGTTACGTGTATGTGAGTTTTTGGTCATAGCACCCTTTTCTCATACGCAGTCACAAATACATATTCAAGTAATTTACAAGCATGAGCATACCTTATAAAAAAATTTTAGTAATATAAAGTTACAAAATTGAGAAATAACTACGTATCTAATAGCATCACATTGAATGTTTTGTTAAATGAACAATAATTGATTATTTATTACAATTCAACAAATTGTTCAATAAATGTTTCGAAAAGTTAAAAAAATGTTGATAATTGGAAAAAGAATTTAGCTTCGTAAAGTGATTTGAAAGTCGGTGTTCCACAGCCAAAGTTTAAAAAAACGTTAGGGTTACCCCCAACGTTTTTTTCCTAATTACGATCCTGACTCGTATTTATAATTCTCTAATTATTTGTACACAAACAGTACACAAATTGGAAAAAAGGCTTCGTCCTAACAATTGTACGGCACTAAAAAAATTAACAGATCAAACGCGAAACGATTTTCATTATTGGATGACAACTCAGGACGAGAAGTACGAATGGGACTTTTTGACACATTTTATAAACATTCATGTGAAGGGTAGAGATGATCGTATGCAGCCATCTTCACACTAAGCCACCTGTTTCAGGAAGCCAGGACTGTACTTAGGAAAAAAACTTAAGGGGCATTCCCCAACGTCCTCTAAAACGTAAATCCATCTTTTGAGGGATTTACGCACCGCCGAGGATTTTAATTGTTTTCCAATATGTTCCACCACATTAAAAAATCTGCAAAAAATATATGTTACTGTAGACACTTAGGAGAAATTTTTGTGAAAATTTCAAAGTGGTACCCCAAAAAAGACCCACCCAAAACAAAAAATTTAAAATTTTTATTTTTTTAGGGTTCCGTACACCACAAGTGTACGCACGGAACCCTATTGGAAAAACTTTGTCGAAAATCGTATCCCCCCCCCTAGCCGACAAACTATTTGACTTAGAAAGTTCAAATTTGTCCCACATATGTATTTTCACGTGTAGATGAAAAGAAAATTATAGAGAACATGATTCTAGGGGTTGATTATAGCGTTGTCAATAAAATAACAAGATTTTTGAGAAATTTTGATATTTTTTGGCTGAAAACTCTTGCCTTTTCTTTTGCAGCACTATTACCATCACGATCTCTATATTCTTTTTGTAATCTACACATAACAATACATTTGTGTACTAAATTTGAACCCCTTAAGTCAAATATTTTGGCAGATAAGAGGGCAATACAGTCATTTTTTAGAAAAAATGCGTTTAATTTGTACCATTCCTGCCCTTTATCTGACAAATTATTGTACTTAGAGTGCTGAAATTTGGTACAAATATGTACTTTGATGTGTAGATTACAGAAAAACTATAGAAAACCTTGTTGCAGGCTGTTATCATAGCGTTTTTTAGCAACAAAAAACGATTTTTTTTTAAAAATGCTAAAAAATGGTCGTATCTCCCCCCCCCTGAACTTCCAAACTATTGTACTTAGAGTGCTGAAATTTAGTAAACATATGTAGTTTGGCATATAGATTACAGAAAAACTATAGAGAACTTTGTTGCAGATCGTTATCATAGTGTTTTTAAGCAAAAACCAACGATTTAAAAAAAATGCTCAAAAATGACCGTATCCCCCCTCCCATAACTTCCAAACAATATGACTTAGAGAGTTCAAATTTGGTACAAAAATGTATTTTTTCGTGTAGATTACAGAAAAATTGTAGAAAACATGATTGTAGAAGTTGATCATAGCGTTGTTAAGGAAATAAAATCATTTTTGAGTATTTTTTATGGATATTTGCTAAAATCTCTGGATTTTTCGTTGACAATGCAATCACGATCACGTTCTCTATAATTTTTATGTAATTTACACCTGACAATACATTCCTGTACAAAATTTGAACTTTCTAAGTAAAATATTTTCGAAGATAGGGGGGGAGGGTGGTCCATTTTTTATAAAAAATTAATTATATATTCTATTTTATTTATTATATTATATCGACGCCCCCCGTTGATAAAGTGTTTATTAATGCAAATATGCAATAACATTCTGTATAACATTCTTTATAACCTTGCTTTAACATTATTCTACTGTTTTTCAAATTAACATTTTATTACACTGGCTTTTTAATTAACACTTTATCAACGGGGGGCGTCGATATGTAATATGTATAATATATTTATATATTATATATTTAATAGTATCAAATGTATTAAAAATTATTTTGTTTTGTGTGCGGAACCCTCGATTTTAGTGAGAGTGTAACTCGAACTTGCCCGATTTTTTTATATTTTTTACGGACAAAAAATTTTGATTTTTTTTTAGTAATTACTTTTATTACTCTACATAACACATATTTTTTTATTAAGATCGGTTCCGCCGTTTTCGAGAAAAATCCATTTTGTGATTTTTCTTTCCCCCTCCATAACTTCCACAAAAATGAATATTTTAAATAATATTTGGTGGAGTTTCTTACCGTTCTGGTACCAACTTTTGGTATAAATTTCAGCTCATTTGGTTTAAGGACATTTTTTGCATGCTTATTCCGCTGTCACGTCCCCGTGACTTGTTGAGTTTAGATGTAAACAAACTTATGTTATGCTCCCATGACCCACAAAGTTTAATGTCAATGAACTTCACAAATTCAATGTCAATGAACTTCACAAGTTCAATGTCAATGAACTTCACAAGTTCAATGTCAATGAACTTCACAAGTTCAATGTCAATGAACTTCACAAGTTCATTCTTGTGTTCGTCTAAATCAATATTTGATAATTGATTAGTCTTAGAGACTATGGGGTATGTAACGTCATGCTAGTTATCATGCCGTTTTTTTTTATTATTATTAATTGTTTATTTAACATAATTTTAGTAACTTTCTAAACTTGGAAATACCAGGGGTCCAGAAAATGTAAGGAAGTATTCTTTCCTGATATTTTCTGAGACCTGAACTCTGGGCATTTAAAAAAATTCGAATTTAAGATATTCTGTCTCGTTTTCAAGTCGAAACCGACTTTCACACGAACACTTAAATAAAAAAATTAACCTTTCATCCTAAGAAGATGTTTTCTGGAAAACTTGTTCAAATCTCTAAAACATAAATTTCTCTGAGAGGTAAATCTCAAAGGCGCTGCAACATGTGCAAGCACTTCATGGGCCTGGGAAAGAGACCTTAATCTAAGCGGAAAAAGAACTCGGCCCCGGACCCATAAACTAGATAATTTCAGCCATACCCTAAAAAGAAAAAAAGTAAAATCTGTCTTTTCAAAGGCATTAGCTAATGGCTGGTCCTCTGACAAAATGAGTTGACAATTCACAGGCCTTGAGAAACTCGGTTCTCGGCACTGACGGAAACTCAAATTTTATGTCGTAACTGGCAATGTGGTTTGGAAAGTGTCTCCTCTAGAAAAATGAGATAACTAAATGCAACATTTGGCTGCGATAAACATTTCCGTTTTTTATACAGGGACCTCCTTGAAGATAATCCTTGTGACCCTCGTTTCTAAGAATTTTATACACTCTATATTGAAACTTTTCCGAAACTCAGATAATAAAAATAATTAAGCAATAGATGTAAACTTAAAAAGTAAATCGTTTCATGGCTTTCTATATTTGGAAATTGCATGGAAAATCGTAAATAACGATACATATTGGTAAATAATGGTGGAGGTTGTAATTAATGAATAGTGAAAGAGAAAATGTGCATGTTACGATTAGGTGATTGTTGGAAACTGAAAATCATGATCTGAGTTTAATCTATATATGTGACGCTCCGCGAGAGAAGGGACCTATCGCTGAGAAAGTAAACTTTAAAGGACGGACAGGCAAAGAGAAGGAAGAAAAATCAAGACGCTTAACATATCTATGTTTGAAGCTTTATAACAAGAAAACTAAATGCAGGAATTAAATTTTGATTTTTGGAACTCAGAAAGCAACTCATAAGCTATCAATTACCATAAAAAAAATGAAATTAATAAAAGCCAATTTCAAGAGACGGTCGTTCAAAGAAAATCCAAAAAATGCGATACACTTAGCTCGCCTAGGTTTGAAGCATTATAACAAAAAGTGTACTTAATAAATATTTTTTTTGAAACATGGAAATGAAAGAACAACTCAAAAACTATCTTCTAGCACCAAAAAATTAAAATTGATTTTTTCCGCGATAGGTCCCTTCTCTCGCGGAGCGTCACATATGTTAATTAAATAATAAGCCTAACTAATTAAGACCATTAACCTCAAAAATGTAAAACTAAGAAAATCAAGAATATTATTAAAAACATTCCTAAATTTAATGAATTGAATAGTATTGAATATTTTAAGGAATATATTCATCGAATTAATTATCCATTAATTGAAAGTTAATATAACCCGGAATATTGAAATTTGTTTGAACATGTATTAATTGTTTAAATCAGTAATTAAATACATAATGTTAAATGAACCACAGAGTACAAACGTTGTAAAACATAACCATTCTAAGTTTCAATTGAAGTTTGAAATTTGAGGTTATGTAATTGAATTAATTAAAATAATACAAGAAATCAATTATAAATTGTACTGATTGAATGAAAATAAAATTAACTTCATGTACGAAAACTACTTAATGCCAACAGTGAATAGTATCTAACATAACCTATAAATTCTCAGACTTCATTTGTAAAAATAATTAATAAATAAGGAATGCAATAAATGTTCTGGATATTAATTTGAATTAGAATTAGTTTGCCCGAATCATAGAAATTCTATAAAAACATAATTAAAATATTAATTTGAGGTTATATTACAAGAATTTATATAAATACTGTAAAGAATTATGCACATTAATAAAGTATATTTATTAAATTAATTAAATTCAGTAAAGGTCCTATTTTTACTATTGTTTCTGTGAATCTAGTGTAATTTAACCTCAAATTAACTGAAAACTAAATTCTAATGTTATCATCATTATTATTATTGTTATTCATAACATCATTTTTAAACTAATGTTAACAATATCACAAATTATTATGTATTTCATAAAAACTGCAAATTCTATGTAAATTCAACTTAGAGAATAGTACCAGGAAAGCTCGAGAGTGGAAAGGAGGGCAGCACGCTTCGGATCAACTTAAATTTTGGGCGTATTTTCTCCACCCACTTCCTTGCAAGACACTTTTCTCCGGATCAAATCAGCATTAGGAAAATGGACGACCCTTAACTTTCCTAATGCACTGTACACCATTTTCGGGACTCACTCTCTCCTCCCACGCGCAGCTGTACAGGCCCACTTGCCTCCACCACCGTCTTCTTCTCTCTTTGCTCTCTCATTCTCCGTCCTTTTCTTGCTTCCCCGAACTTTCTCACCCTATAAGAAAGATTTTCTTTACTACGCCCCCGCAAGAAATGACATTATGCCTTTTTCTATTGGTATTCTCAAGATTTTCTTCCACTTTCTTCTCTTTTCAAAAGTGGGGAAAAAGACGTAAATACCGAGGAACATCATTTTTTCGTTAATCTTCTGTTACCAGTGACTAGTTACCACAAACCACTACTCAGTTACAATTTAAAAAAAAACCATTTTCTCTGAATCTGTTACAAGTTACAAGTTCTACGTGTTTTACTAGTTGGATTATTCTGTTTAAATCTGTGTCTACAAATTTTGGATCCTCTTCATTCCTGGATACTCTCAGTGTCACAATACATCAACGCTTTTGGATTCTTCATTCTGAGATAGCTTCAGCCTAGGACTCCCGCTAATTTTCACTCACTCGTCAGTACAGGACTTGTACCAAACAACACCACGCCAAGATACTACCCTGCTGCTCTCGAGCTTCCTAAACTTCTACTTCTCATTCCTTTGAGTGCAACTAATTTTACAACTAAAAAGTAAGTTAAATAAATCTGAAATTCAATTTAATTACATCTCTTCACTTATTTTCCACTTCTCTTTCCTTTCCTTAATTTTTATTCACCTTTTTAGAGTAAAATCCCAATCCCGGTCCTGTTTAGTTACTGGGGCTAGGATTGGTCCTTTAAATATTTTTTTTTCTCCGTTCTTTATTTTTGCAGAGTACCCCTATTTTAAAGGGTGATACTCCAAAATTATTTTCCGTGTTCTAGTTTCCCCCTTGTTAGGAGAAAAAAAAACACATATTTGAATACATTGCTTCTATACAATAATTAATTAATTAAATAAAGCTGGTAAACAGGAGAAAAATTTCACTCAATACCAGGTCCGATATCCCGAGCTATTTCGATTTACTTCGTAGGCCCTAATAAAATAAAAAATTTAAATTAATAAATTAGTGTCTGTTAGGATTTTTCTGACGTGACAGGTATGACAAATAATAAGAGGGGGCAAGGTGCGTGCGAATTTGATTTTTACCAAGAGGGGGCAAGATGCGTGTGAAATTGATTTTTTCTCTTACTGGGGGAAAAGCCTAAGTCTTCCTTTGTTACTTGAACTTGCAAGCATGCCCACCTTGCAAGTGAACCTTTAGAAGCTTTTCGAATCTTGGTGGGGATGAAAATACAAAGAACCGAGGTTTCTTCACAAATTAAGCGAAACCAAAAATCAGTTTCTCCTCTGACATCTTCTAAGCCGGTTCTCTTTTCCAAGAGCTCCTAACTAACATCATAGGACTCTGGTAGAGTAGTCCCTTTACCAACTTTATCTAAACCGGTTCTCTCTTCTCTAAAGAAAACCTCAGCGGAGTCGCAAAATACTTTTTGCAAATATCGGGTCGGACTTGTAAAGAATACTCACTGTTGAATATTTAATACTGTATCGCGTCAATGATAAATAAGTCATGACGAATTCAAATTCATGAAGTCTGTATACCCGAATAAATCGAGTTGATTATTTGGCGCAATTGAACTTAGAAATACTGTATTTTACAAGATTCCGTTTTGACTTGTTGGTTTGCGGCTCCGTGGAACTCGCAACAATCGACTTAATCATTCTTGTAAACTTTCGTAAATAATTAGTGTAATTGTGAATTTTATTAATGACTGTTAGTAATCTGTGACTTTGACTAAGCAAAATTGTCTGAGTGCAACTTCTCTTGGTCCTTGACCATTTTTCCTACATTTTTATTACCGCCCTTTGTAAATCCTTTCTCTCACTTAATATTTTCCCTAAACAAGTCCTTGTTCAAGAATCCAGATTATTATGAACTATGAAACGTCTTGTGCTTCGCATCTGAACTTTCATCTACATTTGAAGAGGACTTTTACGTAAAGCTTGCAGCGTGATAACCATCTCTGTCCTAGTTGTGGACCACGGTTAATACTGCTCTGACTGATTTGGCAATTTTCTTTCCCAACTGCTGGACTTTTGAGAAGCTAATATACCTTAACATCTACAAGCTAATCGTTTGAGATACAGCTACAGCTCTATAAATAGCAGTGGTTAATCGAAGCATACAACTCTTTTCCAAGCAGTAAGTTATTCAATTTTTCTGCCCGTACATCCTTTACAAGTGTTTACCTTGTCAACATATTCATTCCTTGTTTCAGTGAATGACGATTTCACCTTAATCAAGGATTTGAATTCAAAAGGATTTCTCCTCTTCCACAACCACCTTTTACCTAAACGTACAACGCTCAGCAACTGCTTCAATTTGTATTTGATTAAATAAATTTAATGTAACTTGTGTGGTAAATAATATTGTTCGACGGACTTTCTTCCCCGTTCCCTTAGTTCAAATCCTGCTGGGTTTGTAAATAAATCGGGGGTTTAAAATTATAATCTTTGTTGACTGTGACTGTCTCTTCCGGACATAACAGAATACAATTAATATAAATTTTTGGTGCATCAGCCGGGAAAACAAAAGAAAAGAAACTGAACAATTCAAAGTGGTTGAAAGGAAAAATCTAAAATATTTTTAATTCCAAAAGTAAAATCTTTAAAATAAAATTAATAAAACCTTTTGACAGTTGAAGTGAAATTGAATTAAAATCTTAAGAAAATTTAATTTTTTCAATAAATTAACGAATCTGAATCCTTGGTTGTAAATATATACGTTTAAAAATTTATCCATGAATGATTCTCCTGATTGTGCTTATATTTTTCTGTGAAATATATATATGAATAAATTTTGCAAATTTCTTCATGAGCGATAAAAATAAGAATACGAAAAGTGACCGTCAGACCAGAAGTATAACCAAAGCACTAGCAGAACAGCAAAAAACTCAAACATTTATAAATTTTAGGGAATCCACAAATCCCAAAGTTGTTCATTCACCACCAGTAGCAAAAAGAGTAGGCAATAATTATTTCAAAACTGAGGAACCATCTACTAGTTTTTTAAGTGATCAATTCAATGAAAGTTTAATAAATCCCGATAATAGTTTAAAATTTTCAACTCCTAAAAAATCTTATTCAGACCAAATAACAGAATTAAGAGAAATTTTGCGAAATTCATTAAAGGATAATACATTTGATAATAGAACCGATGAAATATATCAATTAAAAAATTTGTCATAAAATTTAGAATCAAACCAAAATTTACCAAATACTACTGAAGTAGAAAGTCCTAATACTGAACATTCTAAAATCAATAACTCAGTATCAGATAATTCTTCTAAAACAATGAGTGTGCCGTACAATCAACAAGTGTCTTTAAGAGATGCTTTGGAAGTAGTACCAGTGTTTGATGGTCAAAATATATCTCTTTCAGCTTTTATAGAGGGCTGCGATGAGGCTAAACAAATTATTCCAGAGACACCTCAAGTAGAGGAACATTTAGTAAAATTAATTCGTGGAAAATTAATTGGAGAAGCTAGAAGGGGAATTTATGGTTTAACTTTCGAAACAATTAAAGAATTAACGGACCAGTTAAGAAAAATTTATTTACCACGGAAAAGTGTTTATCTGTTGCAAGGCAAGTTAGGGAACATTTATATGTGGGAAAATGAAACGGTTTTATCATACGCGAATCGAGTAAAAGAAATTGCTGATCAAATCTATGAAGCACATCGAATAAATAATAAAGGGACTTTGGATAAAACTTCTGTTGAATCTCTGGAAAAAGATCTAATTCAATGTTTTCGAAGAGGATTAAAACCAGAAATAGAAATTCGAATTCCAGACGTGTTAATTTTTAACGAAGCTACAAATAAAGCTATTGAGGTTGAAAGAATAATAAATGCTAGTAACGAGCTTAGAAAAGGAAAGGCTAGGGTAAATGAACCGAAAGAATCTAAGGTAACTTTTGCAAAAGTGGAGACTGTTATTTGTCAAATCTGTAATTTGCAAGGTCATAGTGCGGCTACTTGTCGAAGATTTACTAATAATTAAAATTTTCAAAATCGTGGTAGAAATTTTTCACCCTGGAATGGTGACAGAAACTTTCAAAATCGAGCAAATTCTCCATGACCTCAAGGTCGATGGGAATCCCCATCACGCGCACAAAATTTTTCTCCAAATCGTGGAAATTCATGGAGACCTTCGCAACAATCACCAAATTTCAGATCTAATTTTTCTCCTAATTTTTTAAATGCATCTTCTAATAACAGAAATAATATAACATGTAACTATTGTAAGAAACCAGGACATTTATTAAAAGATTGTAGGCGCAGGGAATATAACAACTAATTCAAGGGTAATTATGATCAGTTTACGAGTAATAATCAATTCAGAGGAAATAACAATCAGTTCAAGGGCAACAATTATCCATTCAGAAGAAATAATGAATTTAGAGATAACAATGGTACATTTAGGGGAAATAGTGGCCAGGTCAAGGAAAATAATCAGTACCGAGAAAACAGTCCATTCAGAGGAAACGATCAATACAAAGAAAGTGACAGACGTTCATTTTCACCAACTTCAATAAATCAGGCAAACGATCAGAACCGTCCCAATCAAGGTGCAGTGGGATAGGTAAATTAGGGTTAAATGCACCTGTAATTAAAATCGAAAAATCAGCAGAAAGTATTAAATTTAAGTTGAGTAAAGGCAATATGATTCCATCAATTTTTATTAATTTAAAAGAAATTGAAAATCCAGTTCATATGATGATTGATACAGGAGCAGGTTTAAATTTAATTAAAAATAAAGTAATTAACCCTTTAATGCAGGTTAATACTTCCAGAAAAATACAGCTTACTGGAATTAATGAACATCTTGTACATACCTTGGGACAAGTTAAATTAGAAATTTTCGGGTATTTAACTACATTTTACATAATACTTGATGAAGTACCTGTCGAAGAAGATGGAGTATTAGGTTCAGAATTTTTCCCAGATAACAATGTAAAAATGAATTATGCAGAAAAATGCTTAGAAGTTAATGATCAATTTTATTCTTTTTCACTTCAAGATACAATAGTTTTACCACCTAGATCAATTACAATTATGTACATGGTAGTTGAAAATATGGAAGTAAAAGAAGGTTATATACCTTTAGTAACAACAAATCCAGGTGTATTTATGGGTAATGCAATTGTAACAAATAATCAGGGAAAAGCTTATATTAAAGTCGCGAATACTCAATCTAAACCAACCAAAGTTCAGATACCTAAAATAAAACTACAAGAATTTCAAGAATTTAAAGAAATAAAAAATAAAGTTAACCAAACCGTATCACAGAAATCTGATGTCGATTTTAATTTAATTGAGGAAATTTTGTATAGTCTTTTCTACTTCAATTTCAAATCATAAACAATATGCTTTTAAAAAGATTACAGGTAAAGAAAGAGTTAAACAAATATTAGATTTACTTCGGTTAGATCATTTAAGACCAGAAGAATTAAAACACGTTGAAGCTTTAATTGAAAAATATTCTAAAAGATTTCATTTACCAGGTGAATATCTTACGGCTACAAATGTTTTAGAACATAATATTCCAACAAAAGTTGAAGAACCTGTATTTACGCGTCAATATCGATTTGCACCTGTTCACAAAGAAGAACTTTTAAGACAAACAAATGAATTAATTGAAAATAAAATCATTAAACCTTCCCAATCTCCTTATAATACTCCAGTTTGGATTGTTCCAAAGAAAGATGATTCGCAAGCTAATAAAAAATGGCGGATGGTACTCGATTTTCGTAAATTAAATGAAAAAACTATTACTGACTTTTTCCCATTGCCTAATATAAATGAAGTACTTGGAACTCTCGAAAATGCGCAATACTTGTCTGTTTTTGACTTAGCTTCCGGTTTTCATCAAATTAAAATGAGTGCAAAAGATTCTCATAAAACTGCTTACTCTACACCTTATGGTCATTATGAATTTGATCGTATGCCATTCGGTCTTAAAAATGCTCCAAGTTGTTTTCAAAGATTAATGAACTAGTGTCTATCTGGATTAAGTGGCACGCAATTATTTGTTTATTTAGACGATGTCGTTATATTTGCAAAGTCTTTAGAAGAACATCAAGAAAAATTTGATAATTTTATAAATCGTTTAGAAGTGGCAAATTTAAAATTACAGCCAGATAAATGTGAATTTCTTCGACCAGAAGTAGTTTATTTAGGACACATTATTGATAAAAACGGTGTAAAACCAGATCCGAAAAAGCTTAGTGCAGTCAGAAATTTTCCGATTCCGAAAACTATTAAAAATATTAAACAATTTTTTGGTTTGACAGGTTATTATCGGCGTTTTATTAAAAAATTTTCAAAGAAATCGGGTACTTTGACTCAATTACTAAAGAAGGATATGCCTTGTAAATGGGGCGATAAACAACAAAAAGCTTTTGAACTTTTGAAAGATGAACTTTGCAAAGAACCTCTGTTAATAAGACCTGATTTTGAAAAACCCTTTATACTAACTACTGACGCTTCGGGTTTTGCAATCGGCGGAATTTTGTCTCAAGGTGAAATAGGAAAAGACCAACCAATTGCTTATGCTTCTAGATCTTTAAATAAGCATGAAGTAAAATATGATACATATAATAAAGAAGCCTTGGCAATTCTCTATTGTGTTCTACATTTTAGGCACTTTCTGTATGGTAGGAAATTTAAGATTGTTACAGATCATAAACCTCTGTTATGGTTTAAAAATTCAAGCGATCCTTGTTCCCGTGTAACAAGATGGAAACTTAAATTATCGGAATATGATTTTGAAATGATTCATAAAGCCGGAAAAATGAATGTTAATGCGGACGCTTTATCTAGAAACCCTGTTAATATTGCGAAAAGAATTATTCCAAAACATTTTGTTAGTGATAGTGATGAAGTGAAACAAGTGTTTGGAGAAGGCGAAGATGAAGAAGAAACCACATTTGAAAACACATTTCAGGACGAAGACTTGGATAAAGACGATCATGAAGACATTGATCGGGAAATTAAGGAAAATACTAACAATTATCTTGTTAGCATATACGAAGATGATGAAGATGATACAAGTTTTGAAGATGAATTTGAAAACAAAGAAGAAGATTTAAATTGCTATGAACAATTTGACTATGATCTTTTTGAAGAATTACATAATAAAGAAGATAATTCTGATTTTAAAGCGGAAACTAGAAGACAATTAAAGAAACTAAATCAAGGAAAAAATGAGAACCAAAATGAATCGGGTAAGTGTGAAGATAATATAAATCGGGAAAGTGTTCGAAATCTGAGAAATAAAAATTCTAAGTCAAGTAAATTAAGTGTAAATCAAAATCAAGTGAATAAAAATACTAAATCTGTGAAAAATAAGTTAAGTAAGTCGGATCGGAAACAAAATCCAGTGAAAATATATCCTAAATCTATGAATACTAAATCAAGTGAATTAAATGGTGATCGAAATCTAGTGAGTGATAATTCTAAATCTGCAAACATTAAGTCAAATAAATCAAGTGTAAGTCGAAATCCAGTGAATAAAAATTCTAAGTCGGTTAACATTAAGTTAAGTGAGTCAAGCGAAAATCGAAATCTTAAATCGGGTACAAAGTCAAGTGAAATAATAAAAAATCAAAAAAGTGAAAATATTAATTTTGTGTATACTAAATCATGTGATGGTGAAATTAATCTCGAAAATCTAAAAACGAAATCAAAGAAATCTAATCCTGAAACAAATAATTGTGAAGAGTCAAAAATCGAAGAAAATTTTCAAAGTCGGTGTAATACAAGAAATCTACGAAGTCGGAGAAATATAGAGGAAGGTCGAAATAAAAAATATTATTCAGATTCTATGGTCAATACTGAAGAAGATGAGGAAGAAATACTAAATCAAGAATGAAAATGAAGATAGTGAAGACTCAGATCCAGAATATTTCGTTCAAAATAATAATTACGAAATATCAGAGAACTTAAATCAGGAAAATAAATATAATGAAGATAATGAAAATTTTAGTGACAATGATGATAGTATGGAGGATTACGAAGAAAATGAAGCACTTAATTATGATCAAGAAATTGAAGAAAATGAAGAAATCAAAGAAATTCTTGAATATGAAAAAATTGAAGAAATTGAAGATATTGAAGATATTGAAGAAGATGAAGAAAATGAAGATGACATGGATGATGTCGACTGCGACTTAGGAGATATTGATTTTAGTTTAGAAGGCAATAAACGTCCCCCTCCCGAACCCCCACCCTTAGATGATCTCCTTGTTTCTAATAATAGTACCCCTTCTTGTAATAGCATTGTTGAATGCAAAGACCAATTAAGAATGAGAAAGGACAACTATGTATACATTTTGTCGACAACATGCGTACCTCAAGATAATGGTTCAAAGAGTCTGTTTAAGCAAAATGAATTACCTAAATTTAAGAATCTTGAAATCGGCCAAGCAAAAGAGTTTAAAAAGGAAAACTTTTACCATATAGCGTTACCAATAATCTCGGAATCTAGTGTTAGCCTAACTGAAATGCATAAAAATATTAAATCATCCATTCAGTCTTTTAAAACATTAATTAAAAAATTACAACTTCGTTCTGTTAGCATTGCAAGAACTATGGTTATAAATCACATAAATTGGGATAAAATAATTTTAATGTTTCGAGAAATTTTTCAAGGTTGCAAAATTACAATAATAATTTGTAATGGTTATACTCAGTATGCAACAAACGAGCAAAGAAAAGTTTTAATTGAAGAAGCACATTCTTCAGCACTAGGCGGTCATAAAGGAGTAAGCAAAACTTACAACCGCATTAGACAAAAACATTTTTGGGAAAATATGAAAACAGATATTCAGAAATACATACAGACTTGTTTACAATGCCAGTTAAAAAAGCTTGTTCGAGTGAAAACTGAAAATCCAATGATTATTACAGATACTCCAGGAATTGGGTTTGAAAAAATTTGTTTAGACATTGTAGGTCCTTTGGAACCTGTTACTAAAAATGGAAATGAGTATATTCTTACGATTCAACATAATTTAACTAAATATTCCTTAGCAATACCCCTACCAAATCATCAAGCTAGTACTATTGCAGATGCCTTTATCAAAAACTTTATTTGCATTTATGGTGCACCAAAAGCTGTATTAACCAATCAAATGGTTCGTTAGAAAGATCGCATCATGTTTTAGCAGAGTATTTAAAACAATTTGTTAGTAAAAATTCGCAATGGGATGATTGGCTAGAATTAGCAATTTTTTCATATAACACTAGTGTCCACGAAAGTATTAAATGTACTCCATATGAATTATTTTTCGGTTGTTTAGCCAGATTACCTTCAAGTCAACCTTTACTTCCAGAAGAAAAATTAAAAACATATGATGATTATTTGGTAAATTTAGTAACGAAATTACATGAAATTCAATCTTCAGCTCGAACCAATCTAATTGGCGCAAAAGAAAAGTCAAAATCTTATTATGATCGTAAAATTAATCCGCAAAATTTTAAAATTGGTGATAGCGTATTTCTACTGCAAGGACCTAAACTTGGTAAATTAGGCGATCAATACACTGGTCCTCATGAAGTTTTAGAGATTTTAGGCAAGGGAAATATTAAAATAAAATTAAGCAAAGGATCCAACATCGTTCATATTAATAGACTTAGACTGTCACATATTCATTATTCTAATCAACGTTAAAATCAAAAAGAGATGTAAAAAAAAAAATTGCAAAATTTTCTATTTCATGGTCATATGTTAAAAATATTATAATCTATATGTCTTCTGCTTTGATAAACTTAATTCAATTTTTCCAGAATCTTGATTATAATCGTATATGTGTAATAAAAACTTAAGAATAATTATCATTTGCATGCTTTATCTTTTATTACTTTAGTTTTAATCTCTAATGGTTCATTATTAAAATAAGATAATTATACTAATAAAGTTTATTTTCTTTTACAGGTGGGACTGGAAGCGATGGAATTATTATTCCTCATTATCATCACACATTTTCTCTCTTGTAGCATTAAAGCTACTAAAGACTTCTACAAACAAACAATCTTTTCACAAACAAATATCTCTTTTTCTCAATTACCCGCTCTATATTTTGAATATTTAACTTCAGAAAGGGTTCTCATGGATCATTGGAATATTGCAACTTACATTAAATTTAATGAAATATTCCATATTGAAACTGAAATCTATCAACTATTAGATAGTCATGAACACCTTTGCAAAGATTCACATATACCATGTTCTTAATCAGAATTTTCATTATATAAAATTATAATTGAAGATTTGATTAAAACAATCGAAGTTATACTTAGCAATTACACACAAACAAAATATTTAGACACAGAGCAAGAAAATATTCGATCTGAAATAAACAGAACATTAAAAATAAAAGCAAACCATTTTCAAAATTCTCTTTGGAATCAATATTCTTTACACATTTACTCAGCACCTATAAATGATATTATTAAACAATGCTACCATCTCAAAATAAATTTAAACAAACGGAATCCAGTCAGAAATTTATTACCCATTTCGCATTTTACAAAAGAATATATTACAATCCTTGAAAATTTTTCTCAAATATTATCTTTTCCAATAAATAATATTTGGAACTCTTATCTATTATTAAACAAATATAATTCAACACTTCATGAAATAAAATTACTCAAACCAAATGTTTATATACCCAACGACCTTCCACCTTCAGAATTCTATAAATCATATTTGAATAATATTTTTCAACTAAAAAATCATTTATTCTTTATGGCAGCTCTGCTACTTCCATCTAGAATGAAATTCCGGATTTATAAAATCCATTAAATTCCAGGATATAAAGATTTAGGTTCACATTTTAAAATATTAACTCAGATCATTAATATTCATAAATATATTGCAGTTTGTAACAACACTTATTTCTTGGTAAATGACCCTTGGTTTGAATCTTGCTATTTTAAATTTGAGAACTATATGTGCAACACTTCAACAATAATTAAATATCCTAAAATTTAGCAAATTTGTGAAAGTTCTAAAGTCTTTCAGCATTTAGGAAGTAATTGTGATTTCAATATTTTATCAACTATACCAATACAAAACAATTCATAGTCATATATAAACCAATCTAAAGAATTTTCTAAAGAAACTATTAAAAATTTAAAATATTCAAAAACTGGAGAAATTCCTTCAAATTACATTCCAATAACAGGAACCATCAGTAATTATTTTAATAAATTATCTAGTGAAAAATCTATTCTCTCAGAAGAAGTATTAGCAAATTGTCAAATACAAATCAAAGAAAATAAACAAATCACTATAAAGGAATTAGAATCTTTTGCTCAAATCTTATATAAACATAAGTTTGAAATTGCAAACAACAACTCAGATAATATAATTTTTTTTTATTTTTGTTATTATACACTCGTTTTAACGACCTTACTGGCCCAATGAGTGTCCCCAGTAGGGAGTTCCTAGAATTGTACCTTTTTGTATATATTCTTTAAGTGTTTTTGCGTCTACAGAACGGCTTGAATTTAGGAGTACTCGCATTTTGCCTGGACCACCCGGTATATTGGGTTTTCTCGCCAGTGGAGAGGGAAAACTGTAGAAAAACCTTTCCATAGTACAACCTGTTTATCGACAGTCGAGTTCTAGTGATCTGCACAAGTCGATTACCGACAGTGCATATAATTATTTCTCGACGTCAAACCTTTCACTGAAGTTATCTCACGAGTTAGAAAAATCCCAGACTCATCGGGGCGCGAACCCAGCATGCAGATACTATCGATATAGAAAACGCTTGTCATTTCCAAAATTCTAATCAGTCAATACTCCTTATTAGAGTAAATCCTATCAATGAACTAGAAACAATAATGGAAGAAGCATAAATCTAAACAACTTTTAAAGTTCAGAATAAAACTTCTTTTTCTCCTCTAAATTTCCTAAATCATCCTCTGTTTTCTATCCTTTTAAACAAAGCGAATTTCAATCTTATCACTCACTACTCCAGAATTCTTATCAAATTTATTTTAATTATTAAGATTGAACATCGTTATTTAAATAACTATATATTTAAATATAGTTGTTAGCGGGTTAATACTTACGATAATTAAAAATTCTTCATAACATTCAGAAAAGTTAAAATTATTAAAATGATAAATTCGTACAAGTCTTATTCGTGTTATCATATAAAGTCAAATGTGATGGAGTCTAAAGAAATTAAGGTTTTATGAATTGCGAGAAGGTTTTAGAACAAAATGAATAAATACATTTATTAAAATGTTTCGATTGGATGATGAAAATTATACTTGTTTATTAAATACCATTTTCTTCACTACTTCAAAGATATTACAAATAAATACATTTAAAAAGCAAAAAAATGTAATTATATGTAATACGTATGTGCGTTTTTAAATATATGTAGATTTTTTAAATTGTATGCGGACATCTATGTATCAGTATTTAGCATTTCATCAGTGTTCAATAAGTAAATTATATATAGCCCAACTTTGAAAAGTAAAATATATGGATTTTTTCTAAATAATGTTATTTAAAATATGAAGAAATTTTAATCCATTTCGAGCTACTTATAAAAAATCATGTTGATGCGAGTTGTTTGAGAAACGAAATAAATTTTGAGATAAATAACATTATCAATATCAGGAAAACTTATACCAATTTAAATGAAAATGGTAAATCCTAAAGTTTTTCTCGAATTCTTGTAATAAATTAATCAAGTTCGAAGGTAATCCAAGTTATTAATAAATAAATCCAATAGTACTAAAAGTAAGACACTATAATTCGTTAGTGAATGTCTTAAAATAATAATTACTTATTGTTAATAAAAAATATTACCCTCTCAGTATTCCCGCCGCGTCTGTAAGAAAGTTATTAATGCTTGCTTGTTAAAAATAATTTCAGTATGATTATTGATATGAGTCTAGTCCAGTATACCCAAAATAACTAAGAATTCAGACCTATATAATTCATATATACTTATTTCGTATGCGTAATAACTTACGAGCAATTAAATGTTAATTGTGTTGAAAATTGGAAGATACATGTATACTATTTCTATTATCAAATATAAGAGTGCGTTATGTTAAATAAAGCTATGAATGTATTTAAAAATTAAGAATACTCAAAGCTTCCCCTTTCGTATTCTTCTCATAAGGGGGGAAGGGCGTCTTAATGTCCGCGTTGTAATGTATGTTGATGTTGTGTGAAATTCTCCTTTTCCCTTGCGCATAAATGCAGAAAATTTTTTCGTCATGTTCTTGTGTTTGGGAAAAAGTGTTCATGTTTTTTCTTCTTCTTCACTAACAGAATCATTGTCTTTAAAATATTTGTAAAGGCAAATGTTATTTAAATAGTTGTGATTGAATATTATGTGAATTGTATGCTCGTTACGGTATTGACGAATATTATTAATGTTCTGAATTAAAGTTATTCTCGTTTTTTTTAGTAGGATACAATTTTCGAAGTTGGTCATTAAAATCCTTTCGTACTCTATAAACTATTGTAAGTGACATTTCTCTCAAAATACTTAAATTTTAGAGTTTCAGTTTAACTTAACTTCAAATTTTTAATTCGGAAAATTTTCAATTTCATTTCTATTTTCCGAATTTAAAAGGGGGGGAAGTGTCACGTCCCCGTGACTTGTTGAGTTTAGATGTAAACAAACTTATGTTATGATCCCATGACCCACAAAGTTCAATGTCAATGAACTTCACAAGTTCATTCTTGAGTTCGTCTAAATCAATATTTGATCATTGATTAGTCTTAGAAAGTATGGGGTATGACAAATAATAAGAGGGGGCAAGGTGCGTGCAAATTTGATTTTTACCAAGAGGGGGCAAGATGCGTGTGAAATTGATTTTTTCTCTTAGTGGGGGAAAAGCCTAAGTTTTCCTTTGTTACTTGACTTCGCAAGCATGCCCACCTTGCAAGTGAACCTCTAGAAGTTTTTCGAATCTTGGTGGGGATGAAAATACAAAGAACCGAGGTTTCTTCACAAATTAAGCGAAACCAAAAATCAGTTTCTCCTCTGACATCTTCTAAGCCGGTTCTCTTTTCCAAGAGCTCCTAACTAACATCATAGGACTTTGGTAGAGTAGTTCCTTTACCAACTTTATCTAAACCGGTTCTCTCTTCTCTAAAGAAAACCTCAGCGGAGTCGCAAAATACTTTTTGCAAATATCGGGTCGGACTTGTAAAGAATACTCACTGTTGAATCTTTAATACTGTATCGCGTCAATGATAAATAAGTCGTGACGAATTCAAATTCGTGAAGTCTGTATACCCAAATAAATCGAGTTGATTATTTGGCGCAATTGAACTTAGAAATACTGTATTTTACAAGATTCCGTTTTGACTTGTTGGTTTGCGGCTCCGTGGAACTCGCAACAATCGACTTAATCATTCTTGTAAACTTTTGTAATAATTGGTGTAATTGTAAATTTTATTAATGACTGTTAGTAATCTGTGACTTTGACTAAGCAAAATTGTCTAAGTGCAACTTCTCTTGGTCCTTGACCATTTTTCCTACATTTTGATTACCGCCCTTTGTAAATCCTTTCTCTCACTTAATATTTTCCCTAAACAAGTCCTTGTTCAAGAATCCAGATTATTATGAACTATGAAACGTCTTGTGCTTCGCATCTGAACTTTCATCTACATTTGAAGAGGACTTTCACGTAAAGCTTGCAGCGTGATAACCATCTCTGTCCTAGTTGTGGACCACGGTTAATACTGCTCTGACTGATTTGGCAATTTTCTTTCCCAACTGATGGACTTTTGAGAAGCTAATATACCTCAACATCTACAAGACAATCGTTTGAGATACAGCTACAGCTCTATAAATAGCAGTGGTTAACCAAAGCATACAACTCTTTTCCAAGCAGTAAGTTATTCAATTTTTCTGCCCCTACATCATTTACAAGTGTTTACCTTGTCAACATATTCATTCCTTGTTTCAGTGAATGACGATTTCACCTTAATCAAGGATTTGGATTCAAAAGGATATCTCCTCTTCCACAACCACCTTTTACCTAAACGTACAACGCTCAGCAACTGCTTCAATTTGTATTTGATTAAATAAATTTAATGTAACTTGTGTGGTAAATAATATTGTTCAGTGGACTTTCTTCCCCGTTCCCTTAGTTCAAATCCTGCTGGGTTTGTAAATAAATCGGGGGTTTAAAACTATTATCTTTGTAGACTGTGACTGTCCCTCCCGGACATAACATTGCTATGCCCTTTAATTTTATAATACTTTGCTTGTAAAATTTGGAAATATACATGTTTCTATTTGAAATTTCTTATGGAATTCTAATCTAATTTTCCATTAAAATCAGTCATTTTTGTATTTTTTACAGAAAATTAGACTATTTAAAACCAAGTGATGTAATCAACAATACCAATTTTTTTTAATTTTGCGTAAAAAACACAAAAAGTGGAATTTAAAAGAAAAGCTCTCCGGGGATTTTGATAATATTTATGAAAAATATTTAGTGACGGACCCCGAACAAGTTTCAATAGGAATCGTCAAAGGGATGCAACTTTAGGGTTAAAATGTTCTCCAGCTAACCGTGTAGATACAGCTCACTCAGACCGGACGGTTTTTATGCATGTAGTGTAAGGAGTAGACCCTGCAGGGGGGCTTGTTGCTGGTACTGAGTGCTGCCGGGGTTGGTGGCTGGTTCTGTATGCAGTCGTGGCTGGTGGCTGGTCGTGTATGCTGCCGAGCTGGTAGAGGATGCTGTTCAACTTTGATGTCTGGTTCTAGTTGTAACTCTTATGATTCCACCTCCTTATGATTCCACATACTCTATGACATTGATACATACATGTAAAATACACTAACACATTGTAACAAATACACGATATTCAAAAGGGGTTAACTCACTAACCCCTTTCTAAGGGAAAAAGTATCGATTGATCTATAGATTAATGACTTACCTTTCGACTGGTTACCGCACGAGGGGTAACTTGATCGATTGATCAATAACTTACCTTAAGACCGGTTACCGCTTCAGGAATAATATCCGTCGAGCAAGCAAGTAATCTGAATTACCGACAGAAGGTAACCGCACATGTAACACACGCGAAATCTGCATTCGACGGTAATTTATCAACAAAACGCTAGAAGTCCACTGCAGATAACTGACTGCGGCGCCACCTAGCTGTAAAAATCGGAACTGTGCGCTGGTGCACACCTAGTTACACTAATAATGGACACCATTTTCACACGGTCGAACAAATAAATGCGCTTTGACCCTGTCTACAGGCATCTAAAAGCGCTATGTTTGTGCCTGTAGGATAAAAAAAATTAAACAATTTACAAATCTACTACAAAAATTTAATTTAGAGAATACTTTTAGGCATGTTCAAGCGACTAGCTAGTTATTGTATTAGGATATTCAATTCCTTTTAGTTGTTGCTTAATTTTTTACAAATAGTAGGGGAGTGGGCCCCAAGATGGACATAGGATCGATTTAATGCTCTAGTATCCAAACCGAATAAGATATTTTAAAACGTTTTATACCAGATGAAAGTACAATGTATTAAGTAACTTATGGCCACAGAGATTAAATTTTATTAAGAACATAAACATTTTGTAAAGCATTTTTTCTAATTGTTAAAATTTTCGACCTAAAAAAAAGTGGCCCAAGATAGACACCTTCTTGAAACTCTCTGAAGATGTGGTTAATAAAAAATGAACATCGTGAAACAATTCTTAAACTAATTTTTAATTATTTTACTGTATTTATTAAGAACTAACATTTTTAAAAACTTCAATTTAATAGCTTAAAAGGAACAAAGTAATCAGATATTGAAAAGTAACAATATATCAAATTCTCTTACGATAACACTATATTTCATGCAGAAAATAAGAAATTTCAATTAGGTGTCTCAAAAAATTATTGAAGAAAGTGTACAATTGAAAACATAAAAAAATACATTGAGAAGTGATGACTGTCCATCTTAGGGTACATGACACTATTTTTGAACCTTAGTAAAAATTTATATTCAAACATAATATTAGTAAAATCATTATAGATTATTATGATACGATAAATAATACAAAAATGACAGAAAGCATAAGGCGCAGTCACCATAAACTAAAATTTTATACGAAATGTCCATCTTGGTGTTCTTTCCCCATATTTTAAAAACTAATTATTTTTATGAATTTTAATTTGAATTTATCACTCGGCTGTATTTAATATTGTGGATGAATATATCGGAGTGATCGATATATTCATCTATAATATTAATTATTTTTATATTATAGTTAAACTAAGAAAACTGACAAGGCCCTTGCCAAAGATCTATCATGTTTTGTATTTACATCAGACATATGTTGTTGTTTTAAGCACTTGCTTACCGTAAAAAGAGGTCTTGGTTCAAGTAGCAAATCATTCCTTTGATCAAGCGTACCCCATCTGTATGCTAATTCTGCACCTTTCCTTTTCCACGTTTCTAAATATGCAGTAGCCCAAATCACATTAAATATAGAGAATAGGACATATGCTACATCTTCCGCCGCTTGGTTCCTACCCATGATGCCGACCTTAAAAAAATACATAAAAATATTTACATGTTTAGGGAACTCCAGGCTAATCAGTATTACTTCAATATATTTTTTTATTTATTTGGATTATGAAAACTGGATGAATTAAAAGAAGTATTATTTAAATAACTTTTACTTATTTTTTTCTACATAAACTGTTTAAATAAAAAAAAAAAAATTTTCGAATCTTTATTGTTTTTTTTTAGAAGGAGCGAAGTATCTACTCTCTAAATTTGAATTAGTTAAAAAGAACTAATTATTAGTAATCCAAGAATAAATGCGTAATCTCCAGACAAAATGTCAGTCCTTTATTTCCAACGCCTCAACGCATGGTCATAAAATAAAAAACGTCAACGTTTCGCATACATATAAGTAGGCCTCCTCAGGACAATTTAGACTAAAATTACATAAACATTTTAAATATACAAACAATTAAAAAATATTAAAAACACAATATACAAATTTTGAGGTTATATACACAAACATCAAGTATTAATCATCAATTTACAATAAAATTATAAGACTTACTTAATAGTCAATAAAAATAAACATAAATCCATTGTTAACTAAATAAAATCTAACAACAGAAGACACAGTAAATACGTCACATAATAAATGTAGACAAAAACACAACAATTTATCTAAGTCACCATGTTTAAAATTTTGAGGTTAAAAATTAGTACATTCAAATTTCACCTGATAACGTAGAACACTACTATACTAACATTTTTTTGTAAAATTCTATTACAATCCAACTTCTAATTTATGTTTCATAAAATCATTCAAAAGAAAAACAAAAACCGATATTATGCTAAAATTTATCTAAAATCACATTATATAAACCATTATAGTTTCTTAAATCGGTAATTAAATTTAAACTATTTTCCTTTTCTTTTTTGATAAAAAACATTTCACCTACTAATCTTTTATATTCATTATTTTCTTTATGTACAATTTTAATATTATTATAATTATTATTAGTTGAAATAGCTCTAAAAAATAGATGGAATGAGACAAAACAGAAAACTAAATTTTCAAAAAGTGAATTTTTTGAAGGAACACGGTTTTTATTGGATTCTACTTTTTTTTCAATTTGATAACAAATATTTCAAACAAATCTTTGGCACTCCTATGGGTTCTCCAATTTCTCCAAATTTGGCTGATTTGGTTTTGCAAGATTTAGAATCAGTTGCACTAAATAATTTAAATATTAATGTGAAATGCTATTTAAGATATGTCGATGATACTTTTATTATTATTAAGAAAGTGGATTTAGAGAGATTGTTAGAGTCATTTAATGCCTTTCATCCCAGATTAACATTTACACATGAGTTAGAGAAGAATGGAGAATTGTCATTTTTAAATGTGAGAGTAATTAGATCTGCTGATGGTAAATTAATGACAGATTGGTTAACAAAAAGTACTTTTTCAGGTAGATATTTGAATTTCCATTCTAACAATCCGATTCAACAAAAAGTTGCCATAGTTAAAAATTTAGTAGATTGTATTTTCAAACTGTCAGATATATCTTTTCATACTAAGAATTTTAAAAAAATTAGTTTTGATTTACTCTTAAACGGTTACCCAAATGATTTTATTAAAAAACAGATAAGTAGTAGGTAAAAGTTTTTAAAGGATAATATTAAAAGCCGGGGAATTCTCTCAACTTTTTTTTAGTTTATTCGTTTAATAAAACATTGTCTATTTTTTGGATTAAAGATTAAGAGAAGATTTTTAAGGGTGGTTTTCGATGCTGAAGGGGCAAGTTTCATAGAACTCTTATTCTTAGTGATATAAAAATTTGTGAATTTTCTAAAGATTGTTTTTGTCTACTTGTTTAAGAATATTTGTCAACTTTTTTGAAATTCATGTTTAGGGTTTTTCGTTTATTTTTCGCACAATTTTTTTTGGAGGTTTTAAGCGTTTATGCGTGATATTTTTCAACCCTTAGCTGTAAATAAAAACACCATACGACATTAAAAAATTGATGTTTTGATAGTACATATTTATATAATTCACCTCTAGAATGCGTATAATGGGCTAAAAAAGTATAAATTACAATTTGACGAAAAAAAACGCCACACTTTCTCATTGACGGAAAAATCTTCCGTATTTATAGATATATTTATTATATTATGTAGAACTAAGAAAGTCTCTGTCTTTAATAAAAATTTGCAGTTAAAATATCACGTGATCAGGGGGGAAACCCCCTACCCCCCAGGTGATGAACCGTGATAATTTTCATGACCCCACCCCCCTTATTGGCTCACGTGATTTATGAACGACCCCTTATATATGTTCAGGGTTCAAAGTTATTACCAGAAAATTTGTTTTAAACAATCTATTACTATTAGAAAATTGTTTTGAATAGAAAATCATTGTTTTGGAAAAAGCAAGTTTAACTTAACTTTCAGCGCTGAATCCGAACCCAAAGTCAGAATAACCAGATTGGATAAATTTTGTTAGACAATCTAAAAAAACTCTTCAAAAACGCACAAAAAAACAAAAAACATTCTTTTGTTCGTGACACTACGTTAGTGTATTTCTACACGGAAAAAATGTCTAAATTTCCTGCGACTTTGTCACAGAATCTTGGATATAACTGGCAGCATTCTAAATTTTAAATATGTACGTTTCTAGTAGTTAGATTTCTAAATGTTATGAAATCAGATTACTTTAAAGAAAAATTAGAAAAAAGTGTTTTATATTTTTAATTATTATGTTGCACAATTTAGATAACTAGTCGTTTAAAATGAAAAAATAGTGTACTATGTTACTGTGTGAAAAAATTTCACCCACAGTCACTGAAAATAAAAAGACGGTTAGCGCACAATAGTGTTTTAAAATCTAAGCGACAGTCACTGAATATGAAACGGCTGCCCGCTACGTAAGAGTGTTCTTAAATCTGTGTGACAGTCACTGAAAACGAAAAAAGCTCCTTGGCGAACTGAAAACTTTTATGTATTATAATAATCTGCAGTGCGATTGTTTAAAGCCAATTCCAGATTATTTAAATTCCATTTGGTATAAAAAAAGAGCGTTGCTGATTAATTAAATCTAAAACAATTTTCTGTGTGCGTTACAGTGTTCTAAACTCTCTACGACAGTCATTGTAAATGAAAAAGTCGGTTGGTGAGTTACAGTGTTCTAAAATCTCAGCGACTGCTATTGCAAATAAAATAATAAAAAAAATTCTCACATTATTCCTTTCACTATATATACATACTATTATACACTTAAACACACAATCTTCTGCACATTTATAGATAAATTATCGTGCATGTACATTCTTGTTTTCTTACCTACTCGCATTTTAACCTAACACTTACTTTAAATCGCACACATACATTCCCTTATATAAACGCAAATTTTAATTTATTAACGAAAAATCTCGCAACCGGGTTTCGAACGCAAGTTATATCGCACGACGACGCTTGAGACGGCGCCTCATACCCCTCGGCTATTCAAGAATACGTAAGAGTCTTCGAAATGAAATGAGTGACACTTAACTATCATTGGCGGACTAACTAGATAGGCAATGTAGGCAGCTGCATAGGGCGGCACATTTTCAGGGTCGGCAGATTTCGATAAGCTACACTATAAAAAAAAAAAAAAAAAAAAAGATATGTCTGGAAGGGCGGCAATTTTTAATAACTGCCTAGGGCGCACAGTGGGGCAAAACCTAACAAGAGGCGTCAAAATTCTGTAACCACGCTAATTGTTTATAAAAATGAATGCAACTTGGTGACATGAAGCCTCAAGCATCACAGAATTTGAAACCCTTGCCGCATTTCCAAAATTCAAAATGGCGTCTGAGCTGTAAGAGCCTTAATTTGGTTATTTTCGTATTTTTTGAAACTTATGTACATTGAAACTGCAAAATTTTACATAAATAAATTGGGGAAAGATTGACAACGGTATATTTTGGGACTTAGGCATTACTCGTTACGAATTTTCATTGGAACTTTCAAAATTCAAAATGGCAGATCCAAGATGGACGATCAAAGGACAAAAATGTTTATAACTGTATACTAAAAGGAATTATTTTTATGAAAGTCAATACCCCAAGGTTATTTTGGCCGCTGATTACGAAACTGAGGTCAGATTTTCAAAATTCAAAATGGCCGATCCAATATGGCGGTCGAAATTCTGAAAAATGAGGTTATAATTCTGAAACTCAGTATCCCGACATTTTTTAAGTCGCTGATTACGAATCTGAAGTCAGCTTTTCAAAATTCAAAATGGCCGATCCAATATGGCGGTCTAAATTCTGAAAAATGAGGTTATAATTCTGAAACTCAGTATCCCGACATTTTTTAAGTCACTGATTACGAATCTGAAGTCAGATTTTCAAAATTCAAAATGGCCGATCTAATATGGCGGTCAAAATTCTGAAAAATGAGGTTATAATTCTGAAACTCAGTATCCCGACATTTTTTAAGCCGCTGATTACGAATCTGAAGTCAGCTTTTCAAAATTCAAAATGGCCGATCCAATATGGCGGTCTAAATTCTGAAAAATGAGGTTATAATTCTGAAACTCAGTATCCCGACATTTTTTAAGTCACTGATTACGAATCTGAAGTCAGATTTTCAAAATTCAAAATGGCCGATCCAATATGGCGGTCTAAATTCTGAAAAATGAGGTTATAATTCTGAAACTCAGTATCCCGACATTTTTTAAGTCACTGATTACGAATCTGAAGTCAGATTTTCAAAATTCAAAATGGCCAATCCAACACGGCCTTCGAAATTCTGAAAAATAGGCTATTATTCTGAAACTCAGTATATTCCGACATTTTTTAAGTCGTTGATTACAATTCTGAGGTCAGATTTTCAAAATTCAAAATGGCCGATCCAATATGATGGTCGTCATACTCCAAAATTTAATATTAAAAAAAAATTGTCTAATGTTTCTTTAAATGATTTCGAATCTGAGGTGCAACTTACAGTAATTTAAAATGGATTTCTTTTAAAATCGAAAGAAGAAACGGAAAAGAACCATCCCTGTTAGAATGCTTCGACAATTGTTTTTAACCAGTTTAATCAGTTTATTCACTTTCTGAGTCTTCCTCATCACTTGTGTCATCAAATTTTAATAAGCTTTTTGCACCGTTACTTAATTCTTTAATTTTTTTTTCTTTTTGAACACGTAATGCACTTATTACTGGGTCAGACGAGATAAGCATAAAGTGAATTGTGTCTTCATTTGATGTTGATCTTGAAATTTTTCGACTAAAATTTGCTCGAGCTCCTTTAAAAACTTTGTTATTTGCTTCTTGAGCTTCTTCTGATAGACAGCCAATGGGTAATCCAAAAACTCGAATGATGCTACTGCCGTGGATCAAGACTTTGTGAACTGATGGAGGCATCTTGTACCAACCATACAATTCAACAAACATTTGAGCTGTACTGAATGCATATTCCTCGAATTTATCACAATCGATTTCACGTCCACAAGTCAATATTTGCAAAATATCTGCAAACCGTTGAATTAGTTCAAGGTTAATTCCAGTAACTTCAGCTACCACTTCCGGATTTTCGAAAAAACGTCTAGCAGTATTTCCGTCATTCGTAGTTCCATGACCCTGTTTTACTACATCTACGAGAATTGCTAATTTTGACTGAAGACCTTCTTGAATAGATTTCTTCCGAGATTGTTTTAACGCCTTATCACTACCTGAAGCATACGCTTTTTTAAAATCCAAGTTATACGAAACATGTAGAATGCACTCCATAAATCTGATTCGGCAATGAAGGGTTGACAAACCATAGTAATAATTTTTTTCCTGAATAGTCAAATTTTTTAAGCCATTTAAATCATTCATTTGGTTTGGTGTTGCACGACATATATTACATGAAGCAGAAGATGCTTGCTCAGTCAGAACGTTACAAACTTTTCCATCAATCATAGTAGGATACAGCTGATGAGAAATATCATACTTTTTCTTTTTAATTTCAATAGACGTATTCTTCAAGCGAGATATTTCCGACGAATAATAACCATAAACTTCTTTAGTTTTTTCCACGGTTTCCTTCGTGAATTGAAATTCAACAGGCCTACATAATCTTACGGAAGATGGTCGCTCATTCCTCCACAATACCTGTCCATCCGAAGAGGTAAGTTTGAGAGGTACATACGATACCATAAATATTGAAGAATCGCTATTTTTTGAATTAATTTCTGCTTCTGACCACTTCTGTTTGAAAGCTTGTTGACCTGAAGCACCATCTAAACCCCATTTTCCACATAACTCAGCTGCATTGTGATTTATTTTCTTCAATTGTTCGGTTGATAACAAAGAAAAAATTCTACTTGAGGTGTGATCAAGCAAGGACTGTAGTTTAATTTTAGCACCACTTTCGTTAATTTCAATATTATCTGGAAAACATGCTAATTTTGCAGATGAAAGAGTTTTATAAGGAGGTAACTGTTTATTTCCTGATAAAAAGTTATTATGGGTTCGAAGAGTTTCATATTTTGACTTTGTCAAACCAACATCCATATACATAGCCAAAGATTTATTTAGATAATCAGAATCATATTTTTCAACAGCAGGAAGTTTAACTTCAGCCTCTTTTTCTAATAAAGGTGATACTGCTTTTAATAAAATTTTTGGGTCATAGTCAGTGCGAAGTTGTTGAGCTCGCCTTTGTTCTGTTCTTCGGCTACAATCTTCATCACTTACGCGTGGACGACCAGCAAGAGATGTAGAACTTTCTGATAATAAATTGTCAAATTTTTGTTCAGATGGACTCTGAAATTTATACTCCAATTTTTCATCCATAAAATCTTTGTACTTACTTTCAAATCTTCCACGCATTCGATGAACATTAACCCAGCATCTTTTATATCGTCTGATAAAATGTGTATTTAAGTAGGTACGTAATTGATGTGCATCACGAGGATCATAATTAAACGTTTTTTCAATTCTACTCATTATTACATCTATCACTGTTTTACTCTTGTTTGCATCATTCCATATCCATTCACATAATTCTTTCACTTGTATTGAGAAGACCGACATTTTGAAGTAAAGAACCTCGTTCTCCAACAACTCAAAGTTAGAATAATAAATATAATTTATTATACGTAAATTGCCAACTGACGATTGACAAAGATATTTAGCTCTTCACCATGGTAACAAAATAAGTGTAATAAAAAAAGAATGTCTGGATAACTATTTTTTCATTTGTAGGAAACTTCAAGTATTCAGGCAGTCTTTTTTCTTAAACTAGAGTAGACTTCGTTGATGCTGTTTACTTTTTTAAATTTTATTTCTTTCTTTTTCATTTCTACTATTTCTTAATTGCAACCTACTTTCGATTATTTTACGTTAATATTTATTGCATTGTTCCTTTTCGTTACATTATGTCCGAAATAATTTCACTTTTAAAGTGAATGTTTTCAATGTTTAATGGATACTCTTGATTGTTTCTATTTTCATTTTAAGGTTTAAATTAAAAAATATCAAAAGTTATTCTGATTGGAAAAATAGATTATAAGTACATCTGAATAAAAATCTGAGGATTTTGTAAGCATAATCTCCTTATTTTTAGTTCTTTACTTAACGAATGCAAATTATATACTCAAAGAATGTTATAACGACCAGCTCAACAATTTCAGTTAGTAGAGAAACTAATTCTTAAAAATAAATATCAAATACTCAATAAGTCCAACCTCCATGTTCTATCCACCATTTTTAATTTTGAAATTCTGACCCTAGATTCCTAATTAGCAACTCGAAAAATTTTGGAATACTGAGCTTCAAAAATATTTACATAATTTTTCAGAATCTCGACAGAAATATTGAATAGGCCATTTTGAATTTTGAAAGTCTGACTTCAGATTCGTAATCAACGACTTAAAAACGTCGGAACACTGAGTTTCAGAATTATAACCTATTTTTTCAGAATTATGACCGCCATATTGGATCGGTCATTTTGAATTTTAAAAATCTGACTTCAGATTCGTAATCAGCGACTTAAAAAATGTCAGGATACTGAGTTTCAGAATTATAACCTCATTTTTCAGAATTTTGACCGCCATATTAGATCGGCCATTTTGAATTTTGAAAATCTGACTTCAGATTCGTAATCAGTGACTTAAAAAATGTCGGGATACTGAGTTTCAGAATTATAACCTCATTTTTCAGAATTTAGACCGCCATATTGGATCGGCCATTTTGAATTTTGAAAAGCTGACTTCAGATTCGTAATCAGTGACTTAAAAAATGTCGGGATACTGAGTTTCAGAATTATAACCTCATTTTTCAGAATTTAGACCGCCATATTGGATCGGCCATTTTGAATTTTGAAAAGCTGACTTCAGATTCGTAATCAGCGACTTAAAAAATGTCGGGATACTGAGTTTCAGAATTATAACCTCATTTTTCAGAATTTCGACCGCCATATTGGATCGGCCATTTTGAATTTTGAAAAGCTGACTTCAGATTCGTAATCAGCGACTTAAAAAATGTCGGGATACTGAGTTTCAGAATTATAACCTCATTTTTCAGAATTTCGACCGCCATATTGGATCGGCCATTTTGAATTTTGAAAATCTGACCTCAGTTTCGTAATCAGCGGCCAAAATAACCTTGGGGTATAGACTTTCATAAAAATAATTCCTTTTAGTATACAGTTATAAACATTTTTGTCCTTTGATCGTCCATCTTGGATCTGCCATTTTGAATTTTGAAAGTTCCAATGAAAATTCGTAAAGAGTAATGCCTAAGTCCCAAAATATACCGTAGTCAATCTTTCCCCAATTTATTTATGTAAAATGTTGCAGTTTCAATGTACATAAGTTTCAAAAAATACGAAAATAACCAAATTAAGGCTCTTACAGCTCAGACGCCATTTTTAATTTTGGAAATGCGGCAAGGGTTTCAAATTCTGTGATGCTTGAGGCTTCATGTCACCAAGTTGTATTCATTTTTATAAACAATTAGCGTGGTTACAGAATTTTGACGCCTCTTGTTAGGTTTTGCCCCACTGTGGGGCGGCAAAATGTGTTAGTCCGCCCCTGTTAACTATAGCATAATGGGCGTTAAGTTTCCTCGATTCCTTGACTGTTGATTAAATTTTAAGTAGTCAACATTTGGAACTATTTTCAGCATTTCGTAAACACCTTTTGTTACTTTATGAAAATATGTCCTACTTTTTATCGACTTTTGAATTAATTTTAATAAATACATTTTTTCCGTGTATTAATATTCAAAATAAATATCTAAAATTTATTTTATGTGTAACAATATATTTAATTCCCAACGCATTTATTAAACAATTAAAAATATTTCAAATATTCTAAATTTGAATTTTAATGAAACAAGTGTTGGTGTAATTTTTATTCTAACAAGGAAAACAACATATTTTGAGATTCAGAATATATATTTGACATCCAGCAATTCAATTTGGTAAGTTTTAACAATTAAAATAAACTTCTATTGTTTATAATTTCCGGCAAGGATGATAAAAATTATGATTTTTATTGAGAAATCAATTTTTTTAAATTAAAAAAAAATATCAGATAAAATGCATAACAGTTTCTGTTTAATATTTAAAGAAAAATTTACCCAATTTTGTACCCTGAAAAATTATAACACACGAGACAAATATAAAAAAAGAAAGGAAAATATTTTAAATATGTATCTAACTTTAAACTTTTAATAAAAATAATGAATGCAGGGATCACAGTATGAATCTTTTTATGGAGATTTTAACTAAGAGTCAAATCATTATATTTCAACTAAGTTAATTTAAAAACTTTTAAAAATTGCTGTAAATAAGGCTTTTAAAATATTAAAAAATCGTCGGTTTTACGCTCTTCTTTAAACAAGGTTTTTTTTATTTATTTCATTATTGCAGTTACTGTCATTAATTAAAAATAAAGATTCGAAGAAATTTTAACATTGTAGTATAAATTAAATTAAATTTTTTCGTATTCTAATCAATTGCAATCTATAATAAAAATATGCATAAAAGTGACATTGTTCTGAACCTTTAAAGGTAAAAAATTAATTTTTGATTGACCTTTAAAATATTTATTTAAGATAATGTCAGAAATAAGTTGCTAAATCTTAGTCTCTAATATATTTTAAAATATAAATTTTTAAAAAATAGGGTTCGTCCGACTAAAATGAAATATAATGGTTTTACCACTAATAAAAAAACCATTAAAAATTAGAATTTAATTTTAATTTATGCTACTTGCACTTTTAATGAGTAAAAGTTAAAATAAATTATGAAATTTATATAAATATTAGAACAAGAAAGGGCGCGCGATGCGCGCCTCTGTACTATTTCGTTAGTGAAATGTAAAAAGCAAATAGTGGGATGTTAACCTATTCATTCCTAACCTAAAACTATCACTTTCAGAACAGTTTCCAGAATCACAATGAAAAGGAGGATATAGCACCAAAACTTTGATCAGAATCGAAGTCGATCAATTTTTCTTCAAAGAAAAATTGATAGGTTTTTACAGGGCCCGGATAGAAGAAGTGACTCTTTCTCTTCATGCAAATAAACAAATTGTGTACATTTAAACTTGTATAAAAGTATAAATAATTATTTCTTGTGTGCAATGACAGGTCTGTTGTGACATTGCACGAGTCAGAAGCAGGTGTAAAAGAAATCGAACGCTTGGAATTAATGTCAAAACAAAAAATAAAATATCTGCTCTTCGGAAAATCTTCTATCCGCGAGAAAATTTAAGGCTCTTGAAACAGTCCGATTTTCACTTTTAATATATCTGTCAAAAAGTTGCTAGAAAAAAATGGAAACAGAATATAGAGAAGTATACGGAAGGTCGTTTTTCAAAAAAAAAAATTGTTCCGCACAGGCTTCAAAATAGAACAAAATATACCTCATTTTTGTCCAACTTTGAAAATGATCGACTTCAAAACCTAATTTCATACAAAAAAGTGATGGAAAAAATTTAAAGAACCAATTAATTATTGCTTAATTCCTTCCCAACAAAGTCGCATTGGATCTTTAAAAAAAAAGTTATTAGTAATGTCTTTATTTACAATAATAAAAGACCATGCTATTTTCGGTTCTAACAGGACGATTTGATGAGTGAATCAAATTTTAAGCTGTATATAATAAATCCTATAATTATATAAGATTGTTAGGGAATACGCGACGTTTGTTTTTCTAATAAGTTTAACCATTTTTTAGCTATTTTTTCAAAAGAAGTGCATGCAAGGTTCCAATGTATCGCAATTTTTGCTACCAAATATTCGTTCTGTCATGAAATAGACCCTAGTCGGGGCTTAAGTCCTTCTACCTGGAAGTTTACCTCAAATTGTGAAAATCGATTTCTCTAAAGTACATAAGTGCGCGATATATGTCCAGGTCATTTCCGGTCAACTTCTTCAGGGAATTTAACCTCAAAATGTGAAAATCGAGTTCTCTGAAGTATTTAAGTATTCAACCGATATCCCGATCATTTCCGGACAACTTTTTCCTGGAAGTTAACCTAAAAATGTTAAAATGTACTTCTCCGAAATAGTCGAGTACCTATCTGATATCTAGATCATTTCCGGTCAACCTCTACAGAGAAGTTGGCCAAAGGTGACCCAACAGAACCAGAGGCCCAGCTGCACGAATTCGTTCTTGCACTGCACATACCCCGCATGGTTAACGTAATTAACCCCGTGAAGAAACCGTAGGCGGACCTGTGTGGTATATACCCGTACGGGTGGGAATCGCACATAAAATTCCAGCTCCGCCTGTAGTAGCCAGAAAGTCCTAGAAATCGCCTGATATTAGTGGAGGTAGTGGGATAAGGAAAATTCAAAATCGCTGTTATCTTGTCAGGGTTTGGTCTAATGCCATCCTCTGATATCAAGTGCCCTAAGTAAGCGACTTCTCTTTTCAGAAAATCGCATTTGTCCGGTTGGAGTTTGAGATTCGCTTCTCTCAACCTATGGAATAATCTTCTTGCCCTTTGATCATGCTCCTCAAGGGTGTCAGAATAGATAATTATATTGTCTAAATAAACTAACCCTTTAAGTCTAACATTCCCTTTAGGACATTGTTCAAAAGTCTCTGAAAGGTCGGGGGTGCATTTTTAATGCCCATAGGCATTCTCACATATTCGTAGTGACAATTTTCCGTGGAAAAAGCAGTCTTATGTCTGTCAGCGGGATCCGTTTCTATTTGGTGAAAACTGCTAGAGAGATCAAATACGGAAAAGATGGTCGCACTTCCGAGCCTATCAAAAATTTGAGAAATATTGGGCAAAGGAAATGCATCTCCAATGACCTTTTCGTTAAGGGCGCCGTAATCAATTACAACTCGCCACTTCTTTTCTTCTGAGCTGTCCATTTTCTTTGGCACAACCAAGAGGGGAGAATTGTAAGAAGAATTCGACTCTTTTATAAGGCCAGCATTAAATTGCTTCTTTATTTGAGTTTTAATTTGTTCACTCGCTTCGTAAGGAACCTTGTATTGTTTCTTATGAATAACCTTCTCGTCTGTTGTAGGGATTTTGTGCTGAACCAAGGGGGTACAAGACAACTTTTCCCCTCTGAGGCGGAAGATATCGGAATATTCATCCACCCAGCGTAACACATACTTTCTTTCCTCAGACGAGAGATGAGAAACACGAAGGGCCCTTTTAATTCTATCTACTTTATCGGACATGGCACCATGCAAGGTTTCTGTGAAACCCTCATGATGTTCATCTAGGGAGTCTTCCCCAGGAAATGGCAGATACTCAAAAGGAATCAGCTCTTGAGGAGGAATTTACACTTGCACGTCATGTTCCGTAGTGTTAAGGGCCATGGCGTTACAAGTACCGTCGTAATTTGTTACCACAGCCTCTCCCATATACACACCTTCAGGCATGCGTACTCTTGGGAGGAAACCTTCCTTAAGGTCCGTGGAAATAGTATCAAATGCAATTGGTTGTCGCGAACGACCTTTTATTTTTAGAACCCTTTTAAAGGTTTTTATTTCCGGTTTCAGCCTCTCATTTTCCATTTTTGATTCTTGATCAATAAAAAGGAAAGGAGTTGTGGGATCCAAAATCGCTACCAGCGTGTTATGGCGAAATGACATTTGAGCCTGTTCCTGACAAAGGAACGGTCTGCCTATAATTCCGTCCGCTGAAATTGGGAAAGTATTTTTGACCACGTGAAACTCTGCAGTACAGTTAACAATAGAAATGTTAATGGGACCGAGTGTTTTTACATTGTGCTTTGTAATACCGCTTATTTGTGTACTGTTTGCTATATCTACTACAAGATGTGGTAGTAAAGCCTTTAGTTTTATTAGGTTGGTATCGGAACCAGGATCAACTAAAAACGTTGCCGTAGGGTTTAAGAATTTTTCTGACTTCAATTCCACTACTGGGTAGTCCTCTGCATGGGTTCCTGCCCTAAAGACTCTACTGTCGCTTGCGCAAACTGCACCGTTTTTTAACGCTCCTGATTGGTTAGATCCGTCGGTGCGTTCGTACGATGAATCAGTTGGTAGTTTAAAGGGCAATTAGGTCCCGGAGATGTAGACCGGGAAGGGGTTTTCGCCCCCGTATTATCAGGTCGATTGTTTCCCCATGGTTTACCTTGTTACTTAGAGATAAGTCCTGGTCCAATGGGTGGTGGAAACGAAGGAAAAGGTGGATAAGGGTAGCCAGAATATGGCGCATAAGCATAGTAGTAAGGTGGGCACGGAGGGGGAGGGACAGGGGAGTAACCTGGATGCGGTAGTTGAATTCCCCCACCCGAGTATTCCACTGACCTTTTTCTCTCCTTATTGTCTACCTGTTTTCCGGGCGGATTGGTTGCTTTATTCTGTGGAGGGTCATTATCCGTTTCCTTAGAAATTCGATAGGAAGTGGGTTTATTATTATCCGCATACAATTCTCGCTCTTCTGCGTGCAGCGCGAATTCCATAGCTTCGCTCAAATCCCGCGGGCAACGCGTATCTACGTAAGTAGACATTTCGTTAGGAAGTCCCCGTATTAAAGCATCAAGAGCAAAGTCCTTGACAGGCATCATCATGACATGACTCAGCATGACTTTGGATTCTGTGACCTTGCCGGGATACTTTTCTTGAAGGGCATGTCGAGCGCCGCTGATAAGACCTTGAAGACGGTGTCCATACTCGCTGACAGATTCTGATTGTTTCACGCGAAGCTTAGCAATGGCATCTAGATACCACTGATAATTACGCTGTGAAGAAAAGCGTTTCTTAAGATGAGCAACTACTTCGTTCAATTTAGCAAAAGATTTGTCCCTGATACTCTCGCGCGCGGGACCTTTTAATTTACTGAGCACAATTTTAATGAACCTAGGTTCGGTGGAATCAGTCATGTAAACCGAACCATTTGAAATATTTTGTAAAAACTCCCTTAAGGGGGGGTTTTTACCATCGAACACTGGTATATGATGTGTACCTTGTTGCAACACCATACAGTCAACCATAGAGGTCATTGCCGCGCTCTGGTTCAGATAGTACTGCTGATAGTTAGAGATATTGGGGGGCGGCATACCCTCGACGGTGCTGTGGTTTTGTTCTCTAACATTTTCGTCGCCGGGAGGGTTTTCACCGTTGTTCGACATTTTTGCAATTATTCTATATAATTTTTATTAAACTATAATTATTAACTAACTCAAAGAGAAAACAGGGGTTGAATATGAAACAGACTTTCGCCACCACTGGAATTTCTTATTAAGTTAAATGACAATTTGAACGACTAATAATTAGCCTCTTAAATTTTTATACTCAATTCGGACAGATTCGATTTTTTTAAAAGAGGTTTGTTACTTAGAGTACCCGAGCTTAGAATTGCTTCTTGAATTAAAGTCAACTGAATATCCTTTAGTCCTTCAAAAGTCACTAGCTTGATTGTACCTGGTAAAAGTGCAGTAGATTTTAAAACTATGCAATATTCTAATTGTATATTCCTTTGTCGGCGTAACAGCACTCGGTCGACACTTAGGCTTATCAATTTGCAAATTCTAAGGAAGCTTTTGTCGGCTGGTAAACCAAGTGCGAAAGAACCATCCGCCGGTCGGCGTAACAGCACTCTTATCACACTTAGCCGTTTTCAACCCTAAAAGTGTATTGACAATAAACTATAAAATTTTCACACTGAGACAACAACAAGTCTATTCACTACAGTTTATTTAAATAATTTTTAGTTGATGAATAAAGTGGAAATTTTGAAATTTTCTTACGAAATATTAAAAAAGTTTTAAGGGTGGCAGCAACTGCGAGTAGCTATCCCACCGCTGCCACCAACTACGTGTTACGTTCGGAAAATTTATTAATTTAAATTTTTACCCCCACCCTGAATATTCTGTGTCATAAAAAAAAACAGTTTGGCACGATAATGATTTCTAAATAAAATATGGTTACGCTCTTCGGAGTCACGTAGTCACAGTTGGAAACTGTATTTATTATTTAAGTGGTGTTTGTGTTACTCTAATTTTTATGTACTAGTTGCTCAAGAAGTAAAGAATATATTTTGGTAGCTCGGATTTCTTTGGAAAAATTTAGAAATTAGTAATTAACCCCTTGTAAACCCCTTGTTTTCCCTTTACAATTATCTAACATAACTTTTTATAAAAATTGGGTTGGAACGATACTTGTGTTTTTCTTGTACTCACTTGTTATCGTTGTATCTTAATTCTACCGCCAAGAAAAGAAATGGAGTTTATTTTAATCCTTCGTTGGGTTTAACCAAAAATTAAAAATTCCAAAAATGGAATAACCAATAGTCTATGCACAATTTTCACATCACACGCGAAAACAAATTGTTCAATGTGCAAAAACTTAATGTATATTATGTTTAACTGATTTTATGGCACCGTAGCTTTTCTTCTTCCTTACTTGCTGGTTTTCGCTCACAAATTAGTCAAAGATCTTTAAAATTAATTATATTAATCTATATTTTAACGTGTGCTAGACTTAGCAGAATTTTTAAACTTGTTAATTCTGGGTAATTTACCCAAACTTGTTTTGCAAAATTCTACCCTTATAAGTGAACGCACCCAAGTCGGATAACCGAAAGACGGGCGAGAGTAATTATCGAGCCAAGTTTGCGTCGATTCAAGAACTGCGAAATTTTTATACGCGAAATTGGTTTTATTGTTTGACTTAAGCCTCCAAAACTGGGCGGAGATAGAACAGGATGTGTGGACAATTTTAATTGGTTCTATAAAGTCGGAAACACCTTCATGTGATTGTAAATTAAAATGTGCAGATAAAATAACTGATCAAGTACGTCTACAACTTTTCACAAATTTTTGGAATATAATAGACTGTACTCGTTAGTGGGATTACTTAGCGAGACTGATTAAAACCTGCGATCCAAAAGAGAGTAAAGTGTTTTTGAATGATTTTGAAAAACCCCGTAAAAAAATTCATATACGTACTTTTAGAGTGAGATATCACTCTTAAAGAGTAAAATTTTACTCCAGTTTGAGTGGACCCAAGCAGCACGTAATATTGAGTGAATTTCGCAGTAATATTCTATTGTAATATAAGTGATATTACGGGACAATAATACAGCGATATTGAGTTGATATTGAAATGCCCGCCTCAATATAATATTACAAGTAATATTACAGTGATATTGATGTAATATTACAAGTACTCTTTGGTAAAAGCCGTGTCGAACCTTGCGTGTTCGAGCCCCCGGTGAGCCCAATTTTTTTAAAAATATTTTATTTGATGTAAAATAAATTTGTAATATTACCTCAATATCATCGTAATATTACCTCAATATCACGGTAATATTACATAATATCACTGTAATATTACTTGTAATATTACCTTGAGGCGGAAATTTTAATATCACCTCAATATCGCTGTAATATTGTCCCGTAATATTACCAATATTACAGTATAATATCACTGCGACATTCACTCAATATTACGTGCTGCTTGGGGAAATTCACCTCAAAATTAGAATAACAGTTCACTTTTTGCTTGGAGTGCATTTCCACTCGAATAGGAATGGGATCTCAATCTTTTAGAGTGAGTTTCTCACTTTACTTGGAGTAGCTTAATTTTCACTCTTCGTATAGTAAAAACTACACTACCGTCGCAATTGTCGGTATGATCGGTGCGCGGACAGACAAAAAGTCTACTGATTTTAGAAGATGATAATTTGAATTAGGAGAAAGATAAAGACTTGAAACTAAGATTTATAAAAGCCTGAGGAGTTCTGCGTTTAATAATATATAACTAAAAAATTTAAAATCTACTGGAGAGATTAAATCACTTGATATATTTTTTAAATTATTTTTAAAATTTTTCCATTTTTGATTTATTTGTTTAAGGTTTTGCATTTTCTAGAAAAATGAAAAGAAAAATGTAAAACTTACATAGAATTAAACACTGTAGTCTCAGCTTAAAAAAATTCTTTGACATTTAAAGATATAGAGTAGTTCTCGAGTAATTCAAAAAAATGTCCGAGCATATTTTTTTGAGTGTCAGTCGTTGATGCGGCACCTCTCGCTCTTGTCGTTCGTTGTTTTAAGGCCGAATAAGTGTCAATTCGTTAATATAATTGAGAAAAGTTAATAATAATCAACAATATTAACTAATAATTACTTATTTATAACTAATAATAATAATGCTTCAGTATTAATTAATGCATTTTGTTATTTACATTGCATTTATGAATGAAATTGTACCACAAGGGCGTGAAGCAGACAACCCCTCGAATTGACACTTATTCGGCCCTGACACAAAGAACAAGAAGAGCTAGATGTGCCTCATCGACGAGTGACACTCAAAAAAATATGCTCGGACATTTTATTGAATTACTCGAGAACTACTCTATATTTTTTAATTGTCAAAGCATTTTTTTAAAGCTGAGACTACAGCATTTAATTCTATGTAAGTTTCAAATTTTTCTAGAAAATGCAAAGTTTCAAACAAATGAATCAAAAATGGAAAAATTTTAAAAATATTATAAAAAATATATCTAGTGATTTAATGTCTCCAGTAGATTTTAAATTTTTGAATTATATATTATTAAACGCAGAATTCCCCAGGCATTCAAACAATCTAAGTTTTAAGTCTCTATTTTTTTCGTGATTCAAATTATCATCTTCTAAAGTCAGTAGACTTTTTTCTCTGTCTGCGTACCGATCGCACCGACAATCGCCGACGGTAGTGTATTTTCCAAAAATAAAAAAGTCAGAAAAAAAGTCTTCAAAACTATTTTTCATGGTGTATTTTCAGATATTACAAGAAAGTGGTTATAAACGATACAAGAAAGAAGAACACAATTTGATGGACAATTTATCTTATCTGACATGAAAGAAAAACATGCAATAAGACCTAATAGGGTTTCAGAATATACTAAAGCTTCTGTCCAACAGCATATTGAGTCCTTTTCCAAGAAAGAGTCCTATTATTGTCTGCAGTCTGCTTCTAAAGAATACTTAGATGAAGGATTAAATATTTAAAAAATGTGTAGTCTTTACGTAAGTCATATAAAAAACACCAGTTAAGAAAATCATATTTGCTCAGAAGATTATTATCGAAAGATTTTTAATAACTGCTATAACCTCGAATTTTACAAGCCTAAAAAAGGCCAATGCGACGAATGAGAATCTTATAATAATTTGACACCCGAAAAACGTCAAGAAGCAAAAAGTGATTATGATGTACATATCAAAAACAAAAACACTGCTCGAAAATGGATGGAAAAAGAAAAGCAATCGGCAAAACAAAATTTTTCCTTTTGTGCTGCTACATTTGCCTTAGAGAAATTTTAAATAATGCCTAGATCAGAATCTTCTGTGAAATATTATGAAAGAAAATTTTCTCTTTATAATTTCACAATATACAATTTAGCTACAAAGGAAGGATTTTGTTTCGTATAGGACAAAACAACAAAATTGGCAGTTGTTTGTGGCAATACATTCAAGAACAAATAAAAAAAGCATAGAAAAGCTTCCGTTTTTACAGTTATAATTGCAATGGACAAAATAGGAATAATATTATTATTATTATTATATTATTTACTATGTACGCTAAGGCTTCGGTTAATAATCGCATTACCATTACCTACAGGTATTACAAATTTATGAAAAGTTTATAAAAAATAATAATTTTTTATATTCAAAGGATGATTTAGAAATTAATCAGTTTCTGAAAGTACTTACCAAAGTTAGCACTCTGCACTATTTCATTACAGAAATGTAAAAAGCAAATAGTGGGACGTTAACCTATTCATTCCTAACCTAAAACTATCACTTTCAGAACAGTTTTCAGAATCACAATGAAAAAGAGGATATAGTACCAAAACTTTGATCAATATCAAAGTCGATCAATTTTTCTTTAAAGAAAAAATTAAGGGCCCGGATAGAAGAAGTGACTCTTCCTCTTCATGTAAACGAATTGTCTAAGTGTTTCAAAGTTGTAAGAATAAAATTTGAGACATAGAAGGGAATTGAGGACGTATTTAACCACTTCGGCAGTAAAACGCCAAAATAAGTAGAAAATCACTAATTTAGATTTACAGAGCAATTTGAAAATGAACAAAATACACTTATTAATTATTCAACAAGCAGCGTGCTTTTTCTTCTTATCTGTAGTTCATAAACAAATTGTGTACATTTAAACTAGTATAAAAGTATAAATAATTATTTCTTCTGTGCAATGACAGGTCTGTTATGACATTACACGAGGCAGAAGCAGCCCGGTAAGAAGGCTTTCATTAAAAAGTAATCAAATGTTTAATACAATTTTATCCCTGATTGTGTCAGACGTTTTTAATGCAAAAAAAAAAGAATTAAATCAGCTTCAGTTTAAGGTATTAGTCGCGTAAATGCTCCCGCAAAACTCCCGCAAAATAAAAAGAACATTAAATAAACTTTTATATCAACTCACTTGCTTCCTTGTGACCTCTTCTAATGTAATATATGTAATTTTTACGATTTTTAGTCATGTACTATAAGTTGGCATAACGTATTGCTGACATGTTTACGACATTTTTCAATAAAACCACGTGAAAATTAAAAATTGTGAATTTTTAAATTATTGTATTTTGTATACGGCGTGGTCAATAAAGTTAATTTTTTTTTAAGGATTTATTTTATCTGCATGTGTAACTTAGTAGTTTTATTTGAAAATCTGACGACTTGTTTTTATACAAATGAATATAAGAGACATTTTTTATATGCGATTAGTGCTTTTGCATGTAAAAGGTATGAACTTTGAATTTATATTTTGAAGCTCAGAAGTGGTCAAAATTGATAGGATAGATCTCATTTCATAGATAAATACCTCATGAATACAGATACAAAGTTTTGAAAAAATCTGACGAAAATCATTTTACGCGACTAATACCTTAATGCATTTTAATCATTTACTTAAAAATGAAAAAAGCCGAAGCTATGAGACTTGAACTCGTGAACCCTCGCTCTTTAGTTCGGAGCTGCATCCATGAGGCCATTAACGCACTTGCAGATCCTTGCAAGTACGTTGCTTACAATTTACTGTTAGGTGTATGTCTGGTAACAGACAATTAATTAACTCAGATGCTGAGGTTAATGACAAATTAAATAACTTTTAACATTAATTGTAAACACATAAATTTAAAAATTATTTTCCAAATAACTATAATTATAATTTTTTTGTTTTAAAAAAGAGTTAATTATTTTTACATGTTTCTGCTCTTCGGGAAATCTTCTATCCGCGAGAAAATTTAAGGCACTTGAAGCAGTCTAATTTTCACTTTTACTATATCTGTCAAAAAGTTGCTAGAAAAAAATGGAAACAGAATATACAGAAGTATACGGAAGGTCGTTTTTAAAAAAAAAATTGTTCCGCACAGGCTTTGAAGTATATCAAAATATACCTCATTTTTGTCCAACTTTAAAAATGATCGACTTCAAAACCTGATTTCATACAAAAAGTTATGGAAAAAATTTAAAGAACAAATTAACTATTGCTTAATTCCTTCCCAACAAAGTCGCATTGGATCTTAAAAAAAAGTTATTATTTTAAAATATAAATTTTTAAAAAATAGGGTTCGTCCGACTAAAATGAAATATAATGGTTTTACCACTAATAAAAAAACCATTAAAAATTAGAATTTAATTTTAATTTATGCTACTTGCACTTTTAATGAGTAAAAGTTAAAATAAATTATGAAATTTATATAAATATAAGAACAAGAAAGGGCGCGCGATGCGCGCCTCTGTACTATTTCGTTAGTGAAATGTAAAAAGCAAATAGTGGGATGTTAACCTATTCATTCCTAACCTAAAACTATCACTTTCAGAACAGTTTCCAGAATCACAATGAAAAGGAGGATATAGCACCAAAACTTTGATCAGAATCGAAGTCGATCAATTTTTCTTCAAAGAAAAATTGATAGGTTTTTACAGGGCCCGGATAGAAGAAGTGACTCTTTCTCTTCATGCAAAAAAATTGTGTAAGTGTTTCAAAGTTGTAAGAATAAAATTTGAGACATAGAAGGGAATTGAGGACGTATTTAACCACTTCGGCAGTAAAACGCCAAAATAAGTAGAAAACCACTAATTTAGATTTACAGAGCAATTTGAAAATGAACAAAATACACTTATTAATTATTCAACATGCAACGTGCTTTTTCTTCTTATCTTTATTTCATAAACAAATTGTGTACATTTAAACTTGTATAAAAGTATAAATAATTATTTCTTGTGTGCAATGACAGGTCTGTTGTGACATTGCACGAGTCAGAAGCAGGTGTAAAAGAAATCGAACGCTTGGAATTAATGTCAAAACAAAAAATAAAATATCTGCTCTTCGGAAAATCTTCTATCCGCAAGAAAATTTAAGGCTCTTGAAACAGTCCGATTTTCACTTTTAATATATCTGTCAAAAAGTTGCTAGAAAAAAATGGAAACAGAATATAGAGAAGTATACGGAAGGTCGTTTTTCAAAAAAAAAAAATTGTTCCGCACAGGCTTTAAAATAGAACAAAATATACCTCATTTTTGTCCAACTTTGAAAATGATCGACTTCAAAACCTAATTTCATACAAAAAAGTGATGGAAAAAATTTAAAGAACCAATTAATTATTGCTTAATTCCTTCCCAACAAAGTCGCATTGGATCTTTAAAAAAAAAGTTATTAGTAATGTCTTTATTTACAATAATAAAAGGCCATGCTATTTTCGGTTCTAACAGGACGATTTGATGAGTGAATCAAATTTTAAGCTGTAAATAATAAATTCTATAATTATATAAGATTGTTAGGGAATACGCGACGTTTGTTTTTCTAATAAGTTTAACCATTTTTACCCATTTTTTTCAAAAGAAGTGCATGAAAGGTTCTAATGTATCGTAATTTTTGTTACCAAAAATTCGTTCTATCATGAAATAGACCCTAGTCGGGGCTTAAGTCCTTCTACCTGGAAGCTAACCTCAAATTGTGAAAATCGATTTCTATAAAGTACTTAAGTGACCGATAGATGTTCAGGTCATTTCCGGTCAACTTCTTCAGCGAATTTAAACATAAAATGTGAAAATCGAGTTCTCTGAAGTATCCAAGTATTCAACCGATATCCAGATCATTTCCGGACAACTTCCTCCTGGAAGTTAACCTAAAAATGTTAAAATCAACTTCTCCGAAATAGTCAAGTACCTATCCGATATCTAGGTCATTTTCGGTCAACTTCTTCTGGTAAGTTAACCTCAAATTGTGAAACTCGACTTGTTTGAAGTACGCAAGTACTCAACCGATGCCCGGGTCATTTTTGGACAATTTTCTCAGCAATTAACCTCAGAATGTAAAAATCGACTTCTCTGAAATACTTAAGTACCTATCCGCTATATAGGTCTTTTCCGGTCAACTTTTAAAGGGAAGTTAACCTCAAAATGTAAAAATCGACACCTCAGAAGTAACCAACCGAAGTCCAGGTATTTTCTGGTCAACTTCTTTAGGTAAGTTAACCTCTAATTGTAAAAATCGACTTCTCCGAAGTGCCTAAGTACCCGGCAGATGTCTAGGTCATGTCCGTTCATGTTACGCAGAGAAGTAAATCTTAAAATGTAAAAACCGACATCTCTAAAGTCCCCAAATACCCTGTCGATAGAAAAAACTTTAACATACCTAAAAAATGACTGATTCGGTGTTCTTCAGTCATTTTTACTCTTACAATACAGGTTACCATTTTCTGCTTTGCATGGGTAGTTCTTTGAAATGTCGCGATTACTTATTCAAGTTTCAATAGGATCATAAATCTCCGTTGCTACCTGTTTTTTGTATGGTTTATGTTACCCAAAAGCTTTACGACTCAAAAATTTTGCAATCTGCAAATTTTACATTGAAGACATAAAAATTGAAATTTTTTTTTTTTTGACGATTATAAATATCTAAAAATTTTCTTAAAATTATTCAAATTAAATGACAGCGAGTTATTATAAATATTGTTTTTTTTCATTGGAAACAAAATTTTTGGGGAAAAATTAAGAGACTCAGAATCTTTAAAAAAAGTATAATGAAAATTCTTAATTTATAAATTTCTAATTACAAAAATAGAGAAATTTTTATTTCTGGCTTTTAATCCTTTTCAGATGTTTCAAAGTTTGACGATGTCTTTTTTCCCTTTTTCGACATTTGAAATTTAACAAATGTACTGGTAAAAGAATGTATTTCTTATTAAATAAAATTGTTTATATTTAAGTTAGAATTTTGGTTTATTAAAATTTAGAATCTGTAAATTCTAATAATTACATCGATAGAAAATTTTTAGTAAAAGCTTTACAATTAAATAAATAGGAACGTAACTCTTAATCAGTACCCACACAGCACCTGAAATCCGCTGAATTTTTCCTAAATATTGGTCCACATTTCCCGAATATTCGAGTGAAGTTTAGTGGAAAAATTAAAATGACCGCCATGGGGAATATTGGACGCGAAATTTCCCTGAAAATGTATTTCTAATTTTCATGGAATTTCCGCATCTAATATTCCTTCAGTATTCATAGTGTGTATTCGTGAATTCACTGTACATGATGCGTACTGGTCAAACTTGGTTTCTGTGACACTTACAGCTTCGCAGTAGTTATAAATTTTTAAGAATCCTACGGGTATCAAATGTAAGAAATAAATTTGGTCAATTACCAGATCAAAAAATATTTGGAATTTTTTTTTAACTTTTCCTGAATATTGTAGGAATATTATTGAGATGAGGAAATTCCCTGAAAATTAAAAATATATTTTCAGGAGTAATTCGCGTCCAATATTTCATATGGCGGCCATTTTAATGCCTTCACGAAACTTACCTAAATATTAGATTCGAATATTCGGAAAATGTGGACCAATATTTAGTGGAAATTCAGGGAATTCCCGGTGCTGTGCTGTGTGGTTAGAAGATATTAAAAAACTGATATCAATGCGCTCTTCAGCGTCTTCTAATTATTGCAAAACAAAAATTTTAAATGTAAATTTGTGTATTATTTCATTTACTTTAACATATGAATAAACTATTTTTGTTGAAAATCGCATAATAATCGCTAAAATGGGAAAAAGAGATTTTCAACGTTAATGGTTTATGGATTTTTAAATTATAAATCAAGAAATAATAATGTAAGAAGAAAATGTTTCAATCAAAAACGATTAATAATGTTAATTTGAATAAAATTAGTAAGAAGTATTTTTTGCGTTAATGCTTTAGATTACGAGATATGTGCAAAACGAAATTTCACCACTTTTTTCAATATTTCGGATAAAATTACCACACCTCGAGGTGGCATACTTAAAGTTAAGCTCAGAGAATATTGTTCTTTCGATGGGAAGAAAATTCTGACCTCGGAATTAATGCAAAGCAGTTAGTGCCTAAGTACCCAACCGATGTTCATTACATTTCCGGTTAACTTCGTCAAGGAAATTGACCTCATAATGTGAAAATAAAAACTCTGAATCAACTAACATACTGACACTGCAAAACCAAATGTCTCATTTTGAGACGTTTGGTCTCCATATTAAAAACATTTAAACTTATGTATGTTTATTGAAAGTGGTTTAATTTTACATTGTGAGGTTAACTTTTCTGAGAAAAGTAGCCGGAAGTGAACTGGACATCTGTAGGATACGTAGATCCTTCGTAGTAGTCACTTTTCACATTTTAAGTTGTATTCTCTAAAGATATTGACCGGAAATGACCTTGGCATCAGTTGGGTACTTGGATACTTCAGAAAAGTCGATATTTACATTTTGAGGTTAACTTCTCTGAAGAAGTTGACCGGAAATGACCTAGACATAGGTTAATTACCTGAGTATTTTGGAGTTGATTTTCACATTTTAAGGTTAACTTCCCGGAGGATGTTGACCGAAAAAATTTAGTTATGCTTTAGATCATGGGGCTTCTCACTCAGAATTCCGTAGGACTTATTTTATCATTGACTTACGGATTCCTACGAATTCACACAATGTCTGCAATGTCAAGTGACTATAGACAAAGTTTTACTTTGTAAGACACTGTATAACATGGGTAAGTGTCGCTTCTGCGTTACCGAGATTTTCACAACGAATTGGAACGCTGCGCGAACGTTTTGGGTCGGACTATTAACAAGAAATTAGGATAAATTTTACTACTTTAATACAACATTTATTTTGATTTTAAAAAGCAGGAAAAACAGCAAAAGTATTCCTGTGAATTTCAGAGCACATGGAAAAACATAACGTCAAATGTCATGTTAGTTAAACTTGATCTTTTTTTTATAGAATTATTTAAACAAACAAAGAATACTAATTTCTACTGTTGCCATTATAAAAACAAGAAATTAATATCAAATAATAAGCACGTGCTAATCAAGAATACATGGAAGCTGCAGAAACAAAACTAACCACGATCCAATGAATGAATCGATAAGTGGCATCAATTACATTCAACTGACCAATGGCACACGTCATTTACATCCAACTGCCCAATGGCATACATTAGGCTTTCATGGCATATAGCCAATAGCAATCATAACACCATATAGGACTCACTCAACATTTATTTCATGATACTAGATTATTCAATTGTACTAAAAGTAAGAAATCTGTTTAGAAAGCTTTTTAAAATATATGTATTTTCTTACACTAACGCTTACAATATTAGACGAAACTTAATATCTAGATAAAACTCTTAAACTAACTATCTAAACCGCTCTAAACGTCTTTCCCAGTGCCTGGGCTTCTGTATCATCTTACAGTTTCTTTTCATTCCTAATTCGACTTTGACCTTTATTCTACTTTTCTCTATTCTCTCTTTTTATTGACTATACTCTAAATCTTTTTCTCCCTTTTTCACTGATCCATTTTTCTCTTTTTCCACTCTCATGCAACTTTTCGCACAATCTCTCCCCTAAACCTCTATTCCCAGCTTTGTCTGATGTCGATCGGTAAATTTTGATTGAAAAAATGTTCATTTTTGATTTTTGAATCGGAGTAAGAAATCTAAAATGTTTCTTCCTATTGACACTTAAAATTCGAATCGGTGCAAACGTATAAGAATGGTCAATAAGAAATTATGGATTTATTTAATGCACATGTGAATGCAATGAATCAGAAATATTTATTAAGTTTAAACGACAAGTAAAAGACAGATTGACTACATGGTTTTTTAATAGCTGTGAATCGTAAGTGAATTTTAGTGTATCCCGCTTTAGAGTCAATTGTGATAAGTTTTCTTCATTATGATCAGTGTTATTGTGTCAACTCAGCTAACCTTACCTGCATATATTTTTGATGGAAGATATGGGGAGAGAAAAGTTTCTGAAAGTTGCTTCAAGTTTTTGTGCTGTTTTCTCCAATATAAAACGTTGAAATCTGGATATAACAAATGTGAATAGACTGGTAGACTCTGATAAGCAAACATTAAGTTTAAAAAAAACTTATTTTCAGAATCGCTATTTTATAATAAAGCCGTGCTATATTTTCTTTTTGTAGAAGTGTGTCCGACTATTTGAAAAATAAATGTTTTAAAGTGACTAGAAAAAACGAACCTCACAATTCCTTACCGCTTTCGATGCTACTTGTCGCACAAAGAATAATCAAAAACACAAAATCAAATTATTTTCAGCATCATTATTCCTTCCGATTGCCCAGTGATTTTTATTTGTTGTAGAAAAGTATCTCGGTTTAACGAAAAGAAATTATTTGAGTGAATATTTTCGGTTATTAAAAATCTTATTAATTCCGATTGAAAATGTAATTGACGGATTCAATATATTTTCTTTTAAAAGCTATTAATCAGTCGTCGCTTTTTAAGAATGCGTAATAAAAATATTTTACATTTTTTCACCTCCACTTCCCTCCAATACTTGCGCTAAGTCATCCCTTCTCCCATTCTAAACCTGATCACTCTATTCCATTTACCCTCTTATTTTATCTTGACTAAATATTCTGGCATTCCTTCTCCTTTAACCATTTTGTAGCATCTTTTGTACTTCGATTCATTCATATTTCCCCACCTTTCCTCCTTTCCCCTCCGCACTAACCTTTTTTTGATTTCCGTCTATCCTCCTACTCTTACCCTGTTACATACATAACATGATTTCATTAAAATTAATTATGTTTAAAAAAGCAAGAAAAATTTAAAGTAGATGCAGCGATTTATCTTATCTTATACATGCTCATCTTTTTAAAGGTACAATTCCAGTACTATATAGTGTCTATTTAACAAAAATCTTATCCTTACCATTATTATTATTATTGTTATTATTATTACCAAAATTAGTAATGTCGAAAATATTACTATCTTCTTTTGAAAGTTAGTAATGATTAGTGGTGTTAATAATAATAATAATAATTATTGGTTGGTACTATTACCATTACTTTATTATTGTAGTATTAGTAATGATAATAATAGTTATTATTTTCGATATTATGGTTATTATTTTATTACAATTATTCTTGTTATAATTATTAATATAATTATTATTTTACAACTATTATTATATATTTTTTTTTACAAAACAAGTTTAGGAGAGGAAAAAATGCATTAAATGCATTAAATATTGCTTACCGTCCTCGAAGGTAAGCAAGACCGTTATTCATTTACTCGAGACGATCTTCATGTTTCTTGCACTGCTGTCCTCATCCATAGCCGCCGATGTTCTTAAGCAAAGATCAAAAACGTTGTTAGATGCTTTTTTAGAGCTACTGAATAAGATCTTATAGTGAACAGTGCTGCCGAACCAGATTGAGAGATTTCAGAAGAACAGCCTTTTGCATGCGAACCGCCAACGCATCAGCCTGGTGATTGCAGCCTGGAATCTCCTTTCATTGTCTTACAAATGAAGCTTTAATCCCTCCCAGACAAACGATTAAAAGAACATTCAATCGGACCTTATAACCTGGTTGCATTCGACTGAATTCGAACATGAGCTCTTGATACTTGGTCTGCTTGTCATCCTCCTTTTGAATAATGTTGTTCTCAGCTGGGGCCGAGAACTCAATCACGCAAATGATCTTACTTTTATGATCTTGGAGTACTATATCAGGCTTATTGGCACTGATACGATTAGTGATGGAAAACGAGAAGTTCCAGTAGATCTTACACTGATGATTTTCCACTACGACTCCTGATCCCCTTCGGCATACGGCAAGATGGGTTCTTTATCTATACCATACTGGTGTCGAAGGTGATAATACAACACTTTAAGCGCAGCATTGTGTCTTTTCACATACCTGTAACATGCGTACTTCGGACACGCACCTAGAATATGACTAAGTGTCTCCGCATATTGTTTACATACACGACAGATGTCATTGTCGACAGGTATATGCATCACACGACTGCGATACACCAAAGTATTAATTACACCATCCTGATAAGCGAATAGAAATCCTTTAGTCTCCGATCTTAAACCAGCAGATTTAAGGGAAGGAAAGGTCAAACTAACAAACAATCCTACTTTATTTTTGAGATTGTAGAACTGTCCGTAAACAGATTTGCTCTTATGTTCCTCTAATAGAAGCGCATGTTCTGCTTCCTTGACACGGCTTTTAAGCATCAACGGTGGTAAAGATGCTAATCCATGTTGCATGTTACTTATATCAAATAGGAGACGAAGTTCATTCGCAGCTCTTTCTGCCGCATGATATAAAAATGCCCCACAATTCGCATTTTCATGATAGTCAACAAATTGTTGAAGAAGATCTTTTCAGTTCATAATTGAGCATGTAGCAGCCAAAACGATTCTACGATGAAGACACTCTAAGTTCAGTAGACCTCTTCCTCCCTGATCTCGTGGAAGGTAAATTCGAGGCACGGAAGACTTTGGATGATGACTTCGATGGATTGTCATCATCTTGCGAGTTTGTCTATCTAGCATCTTCAGCTCATTCACATTCCACTTAACTGCTCCAAAGGTATAGAGAAGCAAAGGAATGGCTAATGTATTTGTGGCTTGTATCTTATTCTTCCCAGGTAATTCGGAAAACCAAATTTTTCTGAGAAGACCCCTATATTTTATTTGAAGATGATCTTTAAGCAGACGCACATCTTGAGTTTCCGTTTGTGGAATTCCAAGACATGCGTATGTTTCTCCTTGACCAAGATGATAAATGGTGTTGCCACCAATGAGCTGAATATCCCCAGATTCGCTTGATGTTTTAGATGTTTCACATTTTCCCTTACTTAAGTGAAAAACGGCACATTTATACAATCCAAATGCCATTCCAATCGCTCTAGAATACTTGGCTACTGCAAATACTAGAATCTTAAGTTCACCTCTGCTAGATACATAGAGCTTAAGATCGTCCATATAGAAAAGATGGTTGATCTTATGAATTCTATTTCTTGGTTTGCCACACATGTATCTAGAGCGATTTTTTCGAAGCACAAAAGACAGAGTCAAAAGTGAGATACAAAAAAGTAACGGACTAAGGGAGTCTTCTCGGAAAACTCCTCTCCTAAAAGAGATGAAATTAGTCATCATCTTTTGTTTGCTAGATTTTATAGAAAACCTTGACCTCCACATGAGCATCATCTCTTTCAAGCATCTCACAATGTTAATATGTACCTGTAAGCAATCAAGGAGGTTAATGATCAGCTCATGACTCGTAGAGTCGAATGCTTTACGGTAATCAATCCAAGCCATTAACAAGTTGTGTCGAGAAACAATCGACTCTTGGGTCACACACCTATCTATTAATAGTATCTCCCTCTCCGTAAAGAAAGGTTGAGAAGATGCGGGCCAAATGTTGGTGAGTTGAAGTAAACTTCTTCCACCATTAATCTTATCTGTTCCGGGGGCTGAAAGGTTCTTAGTTTTATGGGACGTCCTATAGATGTTTCTCCAGAAAGTTTCAACTCCTTCACGACATGGGGAATTAACAACGACTGATGTTGGTGGACTAAACAGGCGGGAGGGATTAGTAGCAAAGATATTATTTTGCTTAATCCAGTCAATCCGCCGTTCTAAACGTTCTCTTATGACTACTAGCGCCTCAGACAGCCGCCAGCGGCCGTCATCGTTGATTTGGATGCAATATCCTATTTCTATTTTTGTTAATTTAAAATCTCATTGCATAAATGCTTAAATTAATAAATTTTGTTATATTATTATTATTATGATGACAGGCAAATTTATATATTGTCCATTGTCATCAAGTGTTAATAATACTATAGACCTTTTCATTTTAGTTCTTGTCTTTCTCGAGCTTATGCAATGGTACATGCATTAAAAGAAGACAGAAAAGTTAAATGAAAAGGTCTATTAAGGTTAAAGTCAGTTTTGAAGGATTAGCGAATCAGGGGAAAAGAGTAAACCAATCAGAAAATGGTTTTCAATGTGCAACTATCTGATTCGTCTATTCTATTTCACTGATCCTCTAGTCTGCCTGTGCATCTGACATCACCTTAAAAAGTTTACCTCTGTAAAGTTAGCACTACACCATAAAAATTACAATTTTTTTTTTTTTTTTTTTGAATCCTTTGAAAATTATTTTGAAATAATTGGAAACTAAATTGATTGATTGATTGGAAATCCAAACTTAAAAAAGTATAGTGATTTTAAAAAGTACAGTACCAACTTCGCATCATGGGAAATCAAACGATTTCCAAATCGTTTGGAAATGATTGGAAACTACATTTTCTTGTTTGGAAATTGTTAATTTAAAAGATATTGCAATTTCTAAAAACATTTATTAGTTGCGCACAAGATTCTGGTCGCGTAGTCTTGGGGCGAAAATTTAAAGTATACTTTTTTAAGTAATGACGGAAAATATGGTTAAGCGCATTTATTTCGAATACAGCGTTCAATTGCTTATAGTATTAATAAAAATTAGTGCTTAATTCTTTTACATTTTAAGGCGAAGTGGGTTGAAACTGTTAGGTAATAGAATATTAATCAAAATGAGTGCATTGTTCCATTCTACGAAGTACCGGGAGGTTATCTTAGACTTTGAGAAGTATAAATATATTACAGGGTGGTCGCAGGTCAGGGAAAAGTCCGAAAAAAACCAGGGATTTTCTAAAAGCATCTTGAAAAGTCAGGGAATTTTTTCTTGAAGGAACCATAATTAAAAGGTCAAGATTTTATTACTATTTAAATTCCTGATTGGTTCTAATAAACAAACAGGGTATGGTCACTTGACCGGGAAGCCGGAAAAAACCGGAAAATCACCGGGAAATTTGTTTTTTAAACCGGGAATTTCCTTGTGGGTCCAAAAGTTATTAGAAATTTTATCGAAAATCAATTTTTTTTTCATATTTCATAAATATATAATAATGATAATTCTCACGTTCTGTCATTCCTTTCATTCATTTTTGTCTATTTACATCTGAAGTTTTGAACTAAGATATTTTTTGTTTTAAATCAGATATTTTTTAAAAAATGCATTTTAAATTGATTAAGGGGGGGGGGGGTATGGTAATAGCCCAAAGCACAATGAATACGGTTACGGGAGCAGGGCATGAGATAAAAAAGGACACAGACTGTTTCTGTCCTTTTCTGTCTCAATGCTTTGGTCCCATACGCGTATTCAATTTGCTTATAGGGCTTAATACGGTAAAGAAGGCATGTTTTTATGAATTGTTTTTGGCGATGCAGAGTGTATCAGTTTATTTAATCAATTTCCATACAACAAAGCAACATTCGAACAATTTTTGGGTAAATTCTCATTGAAAAGTATTTAAAATTGAGCGAGTGAATGTAAATTTCCTGATGCGCTTCGAAAAAAAGTTGTTTTCCGGTGCGCAGCGTAACTCGCAACAGAATCATCAGAAACAAAAAAATCAAAATGCATTTGTTAAAGGAGATGTTCTTCCAGATAACATTGAGGGGATTTTTGTTTTTTTTAAGTTTTGAATTTTTGGTAGCACTTTGAAGTCAAAAAACCGATTTTCGACCAAAAAACCGACATATTCGTTATTGTAAAATGAACAATTATTTAAAAAAACAAAAAAACCCTCGACATTACCTGGGGAATTATGCGAAGAAGTATTGTGGAAAATTTAAAAACGATTGGTTCAGTAGATTTTTAGTTACGTTGCGCACCGACTTAAAAAATGTCACTTTTCAGTAGAGAGCTTTAAAGTTTTACACACTAAGAAATTTAAAATAAAATTCAATAATTCTGTAAAGATCACTCAGAGTCGTCAATACCAGATCCATAGGGTAAAGTTCTTTCGTCCAGATACATTACAATTTAAAATACTAAAAAACAACGAACGCGAACGAAAGGAAATTTAAACTTTTGTCGACTATTGCTTCTGCTTAGCACGGGCGCGGCATAGAAACGGTTCCGAGGAACGGTCACTCAAATACTCGTAACTTCTACAATTTTGCTCTGATCAACTTAAAATTTGGACACAATACTCTTAAAATATTGTGCATTCACTTAAAAAAATTAAAAAAAAATTTCAAAAAAAAATTAAATACCATACCCCCCCCCCTGAAAATTAAAAATTTTAAATATCAGATCAAATAATTTTAATTTCATTAATAAATAAATCTATATTTTCTCTATAATTTTAAAGAGTTTTCGCCAGGGATTATTCTCTTTAAATTTTATAATTATTCTTTAATTTTTTAAAAGTAATTCGTTCTGTTGTCGATTATTTTTGCCAGTTTTCGAATTTTTCTTTCGATTGTCAATTATTTTCCTCATTTATTAATTATTCTCTTTAATGTTTAATTATTTTAATCATTTTGTAATTTTTTTTTCAATTATCGACAATTTTTTTAAAATTTCAATATTCTCATTTATCAATTATTTTCTTGAAATTTGGATACAATTCTTCCATTTCCAATTGACAATTTATTATTCTCCTTCAATTTTATGATTATTTATTAATTAAAATTTTGTTTTTTCGAATGCTGATTATTCTCACCATTTTTTGATTTTTTTTACATTTGATAATTATTTTCTTTCATAGTAATTATTTTCATCAATATTTAATTATTTTCGTCATATTGTAATTTTTCTTTTAATTATCAAATATTTTCTTGAATTTTCAATTATTTTTTTCACTCATAAAAATTGTTTTACATTTTCAATTAATTCAATTATTCAATTGTAGAACTATTCTCTTCAATTCTCAATTATTTTTTTACAAATTTAAATTCCACTTTTCAATTTTAAATTATTTGCTTTAATATTAAAAAAATATCGCATTGTTTCTATTATTTTTTTCGATTATCATTAAATTTCTTTAATTTTAATGTAATTCTTCAATTATTTTCTTTAATTTTTATTAAGTTTTGATTTTTAATCCAGTTGTAAAAGGGCAGTTATTTCTAACAATTATTCCTATAATAATAGTAATAATTATAATAATAAAATATTCTTAATTTTTCAATTAGCAATTATTTCCTTTAAATTAAATGTTTCTATTAGTTGAGTTTTTTTAATTATTTTTTTCAGTTGTCGATTAATCTAGTCATTTTTCAAATTTTGTTTTCAACTGACCTTCGTCATTTTTCAATTATTTCCTTCAATTATTAATTATTTACCGCAATATAAATTACATTTACATTTATTTAAAGTTTTTAGGTTTTTAACCCTTCGCTACACATTTATTTCTTTTTACTTCCTACTCATAAAAGAAACTTTAAGATCTTAAAGATTTTCGGTTGTTCAAAAATAGTCTAAATCGATTTATATATATTCAAAAATTCTAAATTTTCATTTTCAAGAAAAAGTCCGGATGCAGTGTGTGGTCACTTTTTGTCGCTGGGATATCTCGAAAACATCTAAACTGATTTTAAGAAAATTTAGATTACGAATTAAGCTCATAAATATCGAAATTTGGACACAGGGATTTTTGAAAAAACCTAATCAAATTTTTTGAGCATCTTTTTTCACCAGAAAATATAGTTTTTTGACAAAAATTTTTTTTGCAGTAAAAATACAAAATCAACAAATGAAAGAATTATATACCTTATTTTAAAACGAATCGATTTGACCAATATAAAGTCTATAATTGACCTAAAATTCACATAAATTCAAGTTAATATTTGTTTGTAAAAAAAACAATTAATAAAGTAACTCTTTAATTTGCTTTTTTAAAATGTAGAAATAAATTAAAATGATTACGACATCAAGTTTGTATTTGTAAAAATAAAGTAATTAATTAACTCTTTAATTTCTTTTTAAATTTTATATTATTTAATTTTAAAACTAAATCGTTTACGTGTATAAAAGTAATCAATTAACTCTTTAAGTTTTTTTTAAAAATTATATATTATTTAATTTCAAAACTAAATCGCTTACGTATGTGTTTCTTAAATCTTCCCAGAATTATGACGTCAAGTTTACATTTGTAAAAAAATATATAAATTAACTCTAATTTTCTTTTTCAAAGTTAAAAATTAATTTAAAAATTATTATTAACTTTGCATTTGTTTGTTAATAAAAAATAACTAACTAATCAACTGTATTTTTATTTTTTAACATTTATAAATAATTTAAATTTTTTATTAGGTACCTACTTTAACTTTGTATTTGTTTATAAATATAAGTTATTAACTTTAATTAATTAGGTAACACCTTGATTTATTTTAATTTCTTTCTTTTAATTTTAATTTTAAAATTAAAACATTTGTTTGTAAAAAAATTATTAATTAATTAACTCTAATTTTTCTTTTTTTTTAAATTTATAAATAATTTTAAAATTACTACTTAACTGGGTAGTTTTTACAAATATAAAATAATTAATTTATTTTACTTAATTAACACTTTGATTTCTTTTAAAGGTTGGTATTAATTTAATTTGAAAACTAAAACCCCACATAACACGTAATATTCCAGGGACATTCCTGGAATATTTTTTTGTGACATTCGGAACATTCCAATGGAATATTGCAGTTACGTTACTGGAACGTTGCTATGTCCGACTCAGGGAATATTTCAGTGGAACATTCCATAAATATTAAATTGTAATGTTTCTGGAACATTACAATATAACATTGCAGGAATATTCCATTGGAATATTCATAAGTTTTTAAAGCAAAAAAAAAATTTAGTCTTTAAATTTATTAATTCTTATTAGAATTATTTATCATTTTATTTTTACATCTTAAAACAAATTAAAAATTCTAAACGCGACGGGAGGATTCGATCCCTAAACCTAAGACCTATCTAACGATTAACGCTCGCGGCTATTATCGGTATGAAAATAAGAATCTAAACCGAGTAGATATACTTTTAATACATATCTAAAATAGTTGAACTTCATCCAGCTTTATTGTAGAAGTTTTATACCGATAAAATAGCCGCGAGCGTTAATCGTTAGATACGTCTTAGGTTTAGGGATCGAATCCTCCCGTCGCGTTTAGAATTTTTAATTTGTTTTAAGATGTAAAAATAAAATGATAATTAATTCTAATAAGAATTAATAAATTTAAAGACTAAATTTTTTTTTGCTTTAAAAAACTTATGAATATTCCAATGGAATATTCCTGCAATGTTATATTGTAATGCTCCAGAGACATTACAATTTAATATTTATGGAATATTCCACTAAAATATTCCCTGAGTCGGACATAGAAACGTTCCAGTAACGTTACTGCAATATTCCATTGGAATGTTCCGAATGTCACAAAAAAATATTCCAGGAATGTCCCTGGAATATTACGTGTTATGTGGGACATTTGTTTGAAAAAAAATTACTTACCTCTAATTTTTCTTTTTTAAAATTATTACTTAGCTGTGTTTTAATTACCTTTAATTTATTCCATTAACTTTAATTATTAACACCTTGATTTCTTTTAAAGTTAAATATTGATTTAATTAGAAAATTGAAAAATTTTCCCCCACAGCACCTAAACTGGCCTCAACTTTGCCAACTTTTCCTCAAGTATAGTCAACTTTCAGAAACTCTGCTGCAAGTTTAAAAACTTGAGGCAAGGTTGGCCAGGTTGAGTCAAGTTTAGGTGCTATGGGGGTTTTGTAAAAAAATAAATAATTAACTCGAATTTTTCTTTTTAAAATTTATAAATAATTTAAAAATTATTAGGTACTTAGCTGTGTATTTTTTTGTAAATATAAAATAATCAATTAACTTTATGTTATTTATATTCCTTTAACTTATATTAATTTGAAAATTACATCGCATATTTTTAAATTCTCACAGAATTATGACGTCATATAATGTGCCAACCAATCATAAGCAGAAACCTTTTATTCGACTACAGCTCCATCTACTTGTTATGATTTATATGCACTCGAAATGCCTTTCTATTACAATTTTCTATTCCCATGCTTGAACTTTCATTCGAGTTTTTTCGAGTTTTTTCGAGATTTTCGATATTCGACTTAAAATGGATTCCTCCTACTTTCATGCCTTTTTTAGAATAGGACAAGAGAACGTATTTTCTCAATTCAATGTTGCTTGATGGCCTGCAATTTCGATTTCTTCAGAGTGTGATGCAATCGTTTTAGAGTTTTATCAATTTCCAAAACTCTTGGTTTAAAATTATTATTATTTTTATTACATATTATTGTTATTATTATTATTATTATTTTTTTTTTTTACAAAACAAGTTTAGGAGAGGAAAAAATGCATTTACGCACTTGTTCGTGTAGGACTCGACCACATCCTGTAAGAATACCGCACTAAAACAACCTCTCCCAATTCTTGCTCTACATACTCTTATCAACTTTTGCTCTTTCCGTCCTGGAAGGTAAGCAAAAGTTTCTTTTTTTTTTACTCTGTACAGTTTCAGCATTCTGTTCTTTGGGTCTTCATGTCCATTGCCGCCAATGTTCTTATGCGGCCGACATGAAATTGTGGGATGGTTTTTTAGAGCTACCTTTAAAGATGTTTTTTTTTTTACAAGGAACAGTGCTGTCGGACCACAAAAAGAGAATTCAAAAGAACTGCTTTTTGCATTCTACCTGCTAACAAATTGGCTTGACGTTCGCAGGTTGGGATCTTCTTCAGTTGGCTCACAAATGAAGCCTTCATCCCTCCTAAGCAGCCGAGAATTAAAACAATCAAATGGACTCTATATCATGGATGCATTTTACTCAATTCGAATATGAGCTCTTGATATTTGATCCGTTTCTCATCCTCCTTTTTAATGATGTTTCTCTCAGCAGGAGCCGAAAATTCAACTACATAAATGATCTTACTTTTATGATCTTGGAGGACCATATCAGGCTTGGTGGCACTGATATGATGAGTGGTGGGGATCACACGGCTGCGGTACACCAAAGTATTAATCACTCCATCCTGACAAGCGAACAAAAATCCCTCTGTCTCCGATTTTAATCCGGCCGATTTAAGGAATGGAAAAGACAAACCTACAGACAATCCCATTTCTCTGACGATATTATAAAATTGTCCGTGAACAGGCTTAATAACATGTTTTTCTAAAAGAAGTACATGTTCTGCATCCTTTACATGTTTTTTGAGCATCAAAGGTGGTAATGACGCTATTCCATGTTCGGTATTATTTGTATCAAATCGAAGATTAAGTTCTTTTGCCGCTCTATTTGCCGCTTGATATAAAAATGCTCCATTATTTGCAACTTCATGATGATGGACAAATTGCATTAAAGGATCCGTACTATTCATCACTGAGCATGCCGCAGCCAGTACAATACGGCGATGAAGACATTCTAAACTTACTAACCCTCTTCCTCCCTTATCTCGTGGAAGGTAAATTCGAGTTACGGAAGAACTTGGATGATGGCATCGATGTACTGTCATCATCTTGCGCGTTTGTCTATCCAGTATCTTCAGCTCATCCACATTCCATTTAACAGCCCCAAATGTGTAGAGTATTAAAGGAATGGATAATACATTTGTGGCCTGTATCTTATTCTTCCCTGATAATTCGGATGACCAAATTTTTCTGAGAAGACCTCGATATTTAATTTGGAGTTGATCTTTAAGCCCACGCACATCTTGAGTTTCCGATTGTGGAATTCCAAGATATGCGTAAGTTTCTCCTTCACCAAGATGATGAATGGTGTTGCCACCAATAAGCTGAAGATCGACCAAATCGCCTGATGTTTCAGATGTTTCCAGTCTTTCTCTATTCATATGGACAACAGCACATTTATCAAGTCCAAAGCTCATTCCAATTGCACTGGAATACTTGGCCACTGCAAACACTAGAATTTTTAATGCTTCCTTACTGGAGCCATAGAGCTTAAGATCGTCCATGTAAAACAGGTGGTTAATCTTGTGAACTCTATGTCTTGGTTTGCCACACAAGTATCCAGAGTGTTTTTCACGAAGCACAACAGACAGGGGCAAGAGGGAGATACAAAACAATAGAGGACTAAGAGAGTCGCCTTGGAAAACTCCTCTTTTGTAGATGATGAAGTCAGTCATCACCTGTTGCTTGTTTGATGTTAATACAAACCTTGTTCTCCATAAAAGCATAAGCTCTCTCAAGCATCTCACTATGTCTGGATGTACCGCAAGACATTCAAGAAGCTTAATAATAAGCTCATGACTGGTGGAATCAAACGCCTTACGGTAGTCAATCCAAGCCATGGACAAGTTTCGTCGATAAAATATCGAGTCTTGGGTGACACACCTATCAATCAGTAGGTTCTCCCTACAACCTGCCAGACCTCTCTTGCATCCTCGTTGTTCGCCTATTGTACTCCATACTGGTTGAATAGATGACAAAATTCTTTCCTTTAGGATACCAGGAAATAGCTTGTAGCAAGTGTTAACACAAGCTATTGGTCTGTAATTCTTTGGACAAGTCAAATCTCCACATTTTGGCAATAGTACCGTACGTCCATCCACCAACCACTGTGGTACGGGATGTTCTCCGTTAAGAAAAGTTGCGAATATGCGGGCCAGGTGTTGGTGTGTTGAAGTAAACTTCTTCCACCACATGTTGTTAATTTTATCCGGCCCAGGCAATGAAAAGTTTTTAGTTTTAGTAATTACATTTCTCACTTCCTCCTTAGTAATTGATGGACATTCCTCCGCATGATGGTCAAGCCCTTGTCTAAGACAAAAGCTACGGAAAAGAGGCAAAGAAGCGTCTTCTTCATTCAACGAATATGAGGTTTCATAGATGTTTTTCCAGAAGTTTTCGATCTCTTCGCGACATGGTGGTCTGTCAACGACCGGCGATGTTATACCGAATAGGCGGGAAGGATTAGTTTCGAAAACATTATTTTGTTTTATCCACTTAACCCGACGTTCTAAACGTTCTCTTATGACTACAAGAGAACGTATCTTCTCAGTCCAATGCTGCTTGATGGTCTGCAGCTTAGATTTATTCAAAGTATGATGCAATCTTTTCAGAGATCGGGATATTTCTAACACTCTAGGTGTAAATCTCCGATTCGTCTCTAGATAAGCAATCACACTCTGAAGGTAAGAAGCATTCCGTCTAGCCACCCCAATTTTGAACTGAACCTGCCTAATTCTTTTACAGGTCTTGGCAACGCGTTCTGAAACAGATTTTCTGTTACTGTCACGAACCAAGGAAACTGCTTTTTCATAGACTGCACAGTTCAATGTCCAGAGATCTACATCCTCTGGAAGAAATGAAATTTCTCTATTCGCTTCAGCCATTTTGTCCATTTTAATGGAAACCTTAAGATGGATTTTGGTTTCCCTTGCTCTTATGTTTACATACTCAACTGTCTGCAAAGGTGTTGTTGTGAGAACTTATGGTATGTTGTCAGAGGGTTCTTCTTGAAAAACTTCATGGCCTTTCCTTTGCAAAAAGGATACCTGATCTCGTAAGTACTGAGGTTTCATTTGTGCGTATTGGGGATGCATATTGCTCCATCGCTCATGAAGCCTCAACATGTAACCTCTTCGGTCCGGAGAGCTCTGTCCCCAACAGTCTTAGATGTCCCTTCGAAGTTGGTCCGTCCCTTTTAAACGTGTACGAGTTTATCCCTGGGCGAAGCCTGGTCGTTGCCTGGGTTCTATCCTGTTGCCACTCCCAACTGAACCCTGGTCTCCATCCGAGAGAGACCCATTGTGGGTGGCGCTGCGCGTTACTGTGGTCGTAACCGCAACAAACTCTGCGTGAGTGGTTAGCCCAACACAAAGTCGACAATTATATCGGGTGCCCACCCCTATCTGACATTGGTCCGCCCCGGGTATTTGAATTGCCCGGTTCCACCCATATCTGGGAGGATTTCCCCTATCCGCCACCTGGGGAGGCGCTCGATTGAGATGTCAGAAACCCCATCTTAGATGCCACTTAAACACTTGGTCAAGTGGACCAAATATTTCTTTGGTGTTCGGAAGAGGGCATCTTACCTGACCTAGCCGGTCAGGCAATTCTGTGATATTCGGTAACGGACGTTACCATTTACCACAGAGATATCGAGTATATATATTATTATTTTATTATTATTATATATTATATATATTATTTTTTTTATTTTATTTTTTTTTTTATACAAAACAAGTTTAGGAGAGGAAAAAATGCATTTACGCACTTGTTCGTGTAGGACTCGACCACATCCTGTAAGAATACCGCACTAAAACAACCTCTCCCAATTCTTGCTCTACATACTCTTATCAACTTTTGCTCTTTCCGTCCTGGAAGGTAAGCAAAAGTTTCTTTTTTTTTTACTCTGTACAGTTTCAGCATTCTGTTCTTTGGGTCTTCATGTCCATTGCCGCCAATGTTCTTATGCGGCCGACATGAAATTGTGGGATGGTTTTTTAGAGCTACCTTTAAAGATGTTTTTTTTTTTACAAGGAACAGTGCTGTCGGACCACAAAAAGAGAATTCAAAAGAACTGCTTTTTGCATTCTACCTGCTAACAAATTGGCTTGACGTTCGCAGGTTGGGATCTTCTTCAGTTGGCTCACAAATGAAGCCTTCATCCCTCCTAAGCAGCCGAGAATTAAAACAATCAAATGGACTCTATATCATGGATGCATTTTACTCAATTCGAATATGAGCTCTTGATATTTGATCCGTTTCTCATCCTCCTTTTTAATGATGTTTCTCTCAGCAGGAGCCGAAAATTCAACTACATAAATGATCTTACTTTTATGATCTTGGAGGACCATATCAGGCTTGGTGGCACTGATATGATGAGTGGTGGGGATCACACGGCTGCGGTACACCAAAGTATTAATCACTCCATCCTGACAAGCGAACAAAAATCCCTCTGTCTCCGATTTTAATCCGGCCGATTTAAGGAATGGAAAAGACAAACCTACAGACAATCCCATTTCTCTGACGATATTATAAAATTGTCCGTGAACAGGCTTAATAACATGTTTTTCTAAAAGAAGTACATGTTCTGCATCCTTTACATGTTTTTTGAGCATCAAAGGTGGTAATGACGCTATTCCATGTTCGGTATTATTTGTATCAAATCGAAGATTAAGTTCTTTTGCCGCTCTATTTGCCGCTTGATATAAAAATGCTCCATTATTTGCAACTTCATGATGATGGACAAATTGCATTAAAGGATCCGTACTATTCATCACTGAGCATGCCGCAGCCAGTACAATACGGCGATGAAGACATTCTAAACTTACTAACCCTCTTCCTCCCTTATCTCGTGGAAGGTAAATTCGAGTTACGGAAGAACTTGGATGATGGCATCGATGTACTGTCATCATCTTGCGCGTTTGTCTATCCAGTATCTTCAGCTCATCCACATTCCATTTAACAGCCCCAAATGTGTAGAGTATTAAAGGAATGGATAATACATTTGTGGCCTGTATCTTATTCTTCCCTGATAATTCGGATGACCAAATTTTTCTGAGAAGACCTCGATATTTAATTTGGAGTTGATCTTTAAGCCCACGCACATCTTGAGTTTCCGATTGTGGAATTCCAAGATATGCGTAAGTTTCTCCTTCACCAAGATGATGAATGGTGTTGCCACCAATAAGCTGAAGATCGACCAAATCGCCTGATGTTTCAGATGTTTCCAGTCTTTCTCTATTCATATGGACAACAGCACATTTATCAAGTCCAAAGCTCATTCCAATTGCACTGGAATACTTGGCCACTGCAAACACTAGAATTTTTAATGCTTCCTTACTGGAGCCATAGAGCTTAAGATCGTCCATGTAAAACAGGTGGTTAATCTTGTGAACTCTATGTCTTGGTTTGCCACACAAGTATCCAGAGTGTTTTTCACGAAGCACAACAGACAGGGGCAAGAGGGAGATACAAAACAATAGAGGACTAAGAGAGTCGCCTTGGAAAACTCCTCTTTTGTAGATGATGAAGTCAGTCATCACCTGTTGCTTGTTTGATGTTAATACAAACCTTGTTCTCCATAAAAGCATAAGCTCTCTCAAGCATCTCACTATGTCTGGATGTACCGCAAGACATTCAAGAAGCTTAATAATAAGCTCATGACTGGTGGAATCAAACGCCTTACGGTAGTCAATCCAAGCCATGGACAAGTTTCGTCGATAAAATATCGAGTCTTGGGTGACACACCTATCAATCAGTAGGTTCTCCCTACAACCTGCCAGACCTCTCTTGCATCCTCGTTGTTCGCCTATTGTACTCCATACTGGTTGAATAGATGACAAAATTCTTTCCTTTAGGATACCAGGAAATAGCTTGTAGCAAGTGTTAACACAAGCTATTGGTCTGTAATTCTTTGGACAAGTCAAATCTCCACATTTTGGCAATAGTACCGTACGTCCATCCACCAACCACTGTGGTACGGGATGTTCTCCGTTAAGAAAAGTTGCGAATATGCGGGCCAGGTGTTGGTGTGTTGAAGTAAACTTCTTCCACCACATGTTGTTAATTTTATCCGGCCCAGGCAATGAAAAGTTTTTAGTTTTAGTAATTACATTTCTCACTTCCTCCTTAGTAATTGATGGACATTCCTCCGCATGATGGTCAAGCCCTTGTCTAAGACAAAAGCTACGGAAAAGAGGCAAAGAAGCGTCTTCTTCATTCAACGAATATGAGGTTTCATAGATGTTTTTCCAGAAGTTTTCGATCTCTTCGCGACATGGTGGTCTGTCAACGACCGGCGATGTTATACCGAATAGGCGGGAAGGATTAGTTTCGAAAACATTATTTTGTTTTATCCACTTAACCCGACGTTCTAAACGTTCTCTTATGACTACAAGAGAACGTATCTTCTCAGTCCAATGCTGCTTGATGGTCTGCAGCTTAGATTTATTCAAAGTATGATGCAATCTTTTCAGAGATCGGGATATTTCTAACACTCTAGGTGTAAATCTCCGATTCGTCTCTAGATAAGCAATCACACTCTGAAGGTAAGAAGCATTCCGTCTAGCCACCCCAATTTTGAACTGAACCTGCCTAATTCTTTTACAGGTCTTGGCAACGCGTTCTGAAACAGATTTTCTGTTACTGTCACGAACCAAGGAAACTGCTTTTTCATAGACTGCACAGTTCAATGTCCAGAGATCTACATCCTCTGGAAGAAATGAAATTTCTCTATTCGCTTCAGCCATTTTGTCCATTTTAATGGAAACCTTAAGATGGATTTTGGTTTCCCTTGCTCTTATGTTTACATACTCAACTGTCTGCAAAGGTGTTGTTGTGAGAACTTATGGTATGTTGTCAGAGGGTTCTTCTTGAAAAACTTCATGGCCTTTCCTTTGCAAAAAGGATACCTGATCTCGTAAGTACTGAGGTTTCATTTGTGCGTATTGGGGATGCATATTGCTCCATCGCTCATGAAGCCTCAACATGTAACCTCTTCGGTCCGGAGAGCTCTGTCCCCAACAGTCTTAGATGTCCCTTCGAAGTTGGTCCGTCCCTTTTAAACGTGTACGAGTTTATCCCTGGGCGAAGCCTGGTCGTTGCCTGGGTTCTATCCTGTTGCCACTCCCAACTGAACCCTGGTCTCCATCCGAGAGAGACCCATTGTGGGTGGCGCTGCGCGTTACTGTGGTCGTAACCGCAACAAACTCTGCGTGAGTGGTTAGCCCAACACAAAGTCGACAATTATATCGGGTGCCCACCCCTATCTGACATTGGTCCGCCCCGGGTATTTGAATTGCCCGGTTCCACCCATATCTGGGAGGATTTCCCCTATCCGCCACCTGGGGAGGCGCTCGATTGAGATGTCAGAAACCCCATCTTAGATGCCACTTAAACACTTGGTCAAGTGGACCAAATATTTCTTTGGTGTTCGGAAGAGGGCATCTTACCTGACCTAGCCGGTCAGGCAATTCTGTGATATTCGGTAACGGACGTTACCATTTACCACAGAGATATCGAGTATATATATTATTATTTTATTATTATTATATATTATATATATTATTTTTTTTATTTTATTTTTTTTTTTATACAAAACAAGTTTAGGAGAGGAAAAAATGCATTTACGCACTTGTTCGTGTGAGACTCGACTACATCCTGTGGCAATACCGCACTAAAACAACCTCTCCCAATTCTTGCTTTACATACTCTTATCAACTTTTGCTCTTTCCGTCCTGGAAGGTAAGCAAAAGTTTCTTTTTTTTTACTCTGTACAGTTTCACCATTCTGTTCTTTGGGTCTTCATGTCCATTGCCGCCGATGTTCTTATACGGCCGACATGAAATTGTTGGATGCTTTTTTAGAGCTACCTTTAAAGATGTTTTTTTTTTTACAAGGAACAGTGCTGTCGGACCACAAAAAGAGAATTCAAAAGAACTGCTTTTTGCATTCTACCTGCTAACAGATTGGCTTGACGTTCGCAGGTTGGGATCTTCTTCAGTTGGCTCACAAATGAAGCCTTCATCCCTCCTAAGCAGCCGAGAATTAAAACAATCAAATGGACTCTATATCCTGGATGCATTTTACTCAATTCGAATAAGAGCTCTTGATATTTTATCCGTTTCTCATCCTACTTTTTAATGATGTTTCTGTCGGCAGGAGCCGAAAACTCAACTACATAAATGATCTTACTTTTATGATCTTGGAGGACCATATCAGGCTTGGTGGCACTGATATGATGAGTGGTGGGGAAAGAAAAATTCCAGTAGATCTTGCACTAGTCATTTTCTACAACGGATTCCTGATCCATTTGGGCATACGGCAGAATGGGCTCCTTATCTATACCGTACTGGTGACGAAGGTGGTAATACAAAACCTTCAGTGCAGCATTGTGTCTTTCTATATATCTGTTACATGCATAAATCGGACAGGCACTTAATATATGACTAAGTGTCTCCGGGTATTGTTTGCATGCACGACAGTTGGAATCGTCAACAGGTATATGCATCACACGGCTGCGGTACACCAAAGTATTAATCACCCCATCCTGAAAAGCGAACAAAAATCCCTCTGTCTCCGATTTTAATCCAGCCGATTTAAGGAATGCAAAAGACAAACCTACAGACAATCCCATTCCTCTGACGATATTATAAAATTGTCCGTGAACAGGCTTACTAACATGTTTTTCTAAAAGAAGTACATGTTCTGCATTCTTTACATGTTTTTTGAGCATCAAAGGTGGTAATGACGCTATTCCATGTTCGGTATTATTTGTATCAAATCGAAGATTAAGTTCCTTTGCCGCGCTATTTGCCGCTTGATATAAAAATGCCCCATTATTTGCAACTTCATGATGATGGACAAATTGCATTAAAGGATCCGTACTATTCATCACTGAGCATGCCGCAGCCAGTACAATACGGCGATGAAGACATTCTAAACTTAGTAACCCTCTTCCTCCCTGATCTCGTGGAAGGTATATTCGAGTTACGGAAGACCTTGGATGATGGCATCGACGTATTGTCATCATCTTGCGCGTTTGTCTATCCAGTATCTTCAGCTCATCCACATTCCATTTAACAGCCCCAAATGTGTAAAGTATTAAAGAAATGGCTAATACATTTGTGCCCTGTATCTTATTCTTCCCTGATAATTCGGATGACCAAATTTTTCTGAGAAGACCTCGATATTTAATTTGGAGTTGATCTTTAAGCCCACGCACGTCTTGAGTTTCCGATTGTGGAATTCCAAGATATGCGTAAGTTTCTCCTTCACCAAGATGATGAATGGTGTTGCCACCAATAAGCTGAAGATCGTCTAAATCGCCTGATGTTTCAGATGTTTCCAGTCTTCCTCTATTCATATGGACAACAGCACATTTATCAAGTCCAAAGCTCATTTCAATTGTACTGGAATACTTGGCCACTGCAAACACTAGAATTTTTAATGCTTCCTTACTGGAGCCATAGAGCTTAAGATCGTCCATGTAAAACAGGTGGTTAATCTTGTGAACTCTATGTCTTGGTTTGCCACACAAGTATCCAGAGTGTTTTTCACGAAGCACAACAGACAGAGGCAAGAGGGAGATACAAAACAATAGAGGACTAAGAGAGTCGCCTTGGAAAACTCCTCTTTTGTAGATAATGACGTCAGTCATCACCTGTTGCTTGTTTGATGTTAATACAAACATTGTTCTCCATAAAAGCATAAGCTCTCTCAAGCATCTCACTATGTCTGGATGTACCGCAAGACATTCAAGAAGCTTAATAATAAGCTCATGACTGGTGGAATCAAACGCCTTACGGTAGTCAATCCAAGCCATGGACAAGTTTCGTCGATAAAATATCGAGTCTTGGGTGACACACCTATCAATCAGTAGGTTCTCCCTACAACCTGCCAGACCTCTCTTGCATCCTCGTTGTTCGCCTATTGTACTCCATACTGGTTGAATAGATGACAAAATTCTTTCCTTAAGGATACCAGTAAATAGCTTGTAGCAGGTGTTAAGACAAGCTATTGGTCTGTAATTCTTTGGACAAGTCAAATCTCCACATTTTGGCAATAGTACCGTACGTCCATCCACCAACCGCTGTGGTACGGGATGTTCTCCGTTGAGAAAAGTTGAGAATAGGCGGGCCAGGTGTTGGTGTGTTGAAGTAAACTTCTTCCACCACATGTTGTTAATTTTATCCGGCCCAAGCGCTGAAAAGGTTTTAGTTTTAGCAATTACATTTCTCACTTCCTCCTTAGTAATTGATGGGCATTCCTCCGCATGATGGTCAAGCCCTTGTCTAAGACAAAAGCTACGGAAAAGAGGCAAAGAAGCGTCTTCTTCATTCAACGAATATGAGGTTTCATAGATGTTTTTCCAGAAGTTTTCGATCTCTTCGCGACATGGTGGCCTGTCAGCGACCGGCGATGTTATACCGAATAGGCGGGAAGGATTAGTTTCGAAAACATTATTTTGTTTTATCCACTTAACCTGACGTTCTAAACGTTTTCTTATGACTACAAGAGAACGTATCTTCTCAGTCCAATGCTGCTTGATGGTCTGCAGCTTAGATTTATTCAAAGTATGATGCAATCTTTTCAGAGATCGGGATATTTCTAACACTCTAGGTGTAAATCTCCGATTCGTCTCCAGATAAGCAATCACACTCTGAAGGTGAGAAGCATTCCGTCTAGCCACCCCAATTTTGAACTGAACATGCCTAATTCTTTTACAGGTCTTGGCAACGCGTTCTGAAACAGATTTTCTGTTACTGTCACGAACCAAGGAAACTGCTTTTTCATAAACTGCACAGTTCAATGTCCAGAGATCTACATCCTCTGGAAGTAATGAAATTTCTCTATTCGCTTCAGCCATTTTGTCCATTTTAATGGAAACCTTAAGCTGGATTTTGGTTTCCCTTGCTCTTATGTTTACATACTCAACTGTCTGCAAAGGTGTTGTTGTGAGAACTGATGGTATGTTCTCAGAGGGTTCTTCTTGAAGAACTTCATGGCCTTTCCTTCGCAAAAAGGATACCTGATCTCGTAAGTACTGAGGTTTCATTTGTGCGTATTGGGGATGCATATTGCTCCATCGCTCATGAAGCCGCAACATGTAACCTCTTCGGTCCGGAGAGCTCTGTGGCCAACAGTCTAAGATGTCCCTTCGAAGTTGGTCCGTCCATTTTAAACGTGTACGAGTTTGTCCCTGGTCGAAGCCTGGTCGTTGCCTGGGTTCTATCCTATTGCCACTCCCAACTGAACCCTGGTCTCCATCTGAGAGAGACCCATTGTGGGTGGCGCTGCGCGTTACTGTGGTCGTAACCGCAAAAAACTCTGTGTGAGTGGTAAGCCCAACACAAAGTCGACAATTATATCGGGTGCCCACCCCTATCTGACGTTGGTCCGCCCCGGGTATTTGAATTGCCCGGTTCCACCCATATCTGGGAGGATTTCCCCTATCCGCCACCTGGGGAGGCGCTCGATTGAGATGTCAGAAACCCCATCTTAGATGCCACTCAAACACTTGGTCAAGTGGACCAAATATTTTTTGGTGTTCGGAAGAGGGCATCTTACCTGATCTAACCGGTCAGGCAATTCTGTGATATTCGGTAACGGACGTTACCATTTATTATTATTATTATTATTATTGTAAAATAATCATTATTATTATTGACGTATATTAGCAGCTTTCAATGAAACCTATATTATGCATATGTAAGGGAATGTACACATATGTACACAAAGGTTGTGTAATAGCCAAAAGAAATAATCTCTCCATTCGTCTCTTTCTTACGCTTTTCACGTACGCTTATATACGCTTATCTAATACTGCGGAAAAATTGCGTCGTTGGACCAATAAAAAGTGTGCCAAATTTCAGCTCGATCGAAAAATATCTTCTGTTGCTAGCAAGAAGCTCAATTTTTCAAATTTTAGTGCAAATTCCGTAAATTTGCAGCATTTTGAAAATTACGATTTATCATCAAGTTTAAACAGGCATTCTGCACAATAAAATCATTATTACATAATGCTTAGACTTTATTAAATTAAATAAATTTGTATAACTGAATGTCACCTCGCTTCGCGGAAGAGAAACCTATTTAGACGTGCAATACACTTTTCGACCTATAATATTTTAGATTAATTAGACGGGAAAAAAATATGGTACGGAGTGAACTCAAACTTAAAGACCATGAGAATGTCGTAGTTTCAAAAGCATTATACTTTGATGGTCGAAAAGATGAAACGTACATTCAAGTCAAAAGAGGAGACAAATTCAACCCCCACATAATCAAAGAAGAACATATTTCAGTTTTATCTGAGCCTAACTCGAAATATTTAACTCATGTTGTACCGAAATCTGGCACTGCCGTTGTTATTACAGACAGCATTTACGAAGGTGTCATGAAAGAGGGCGGATTTAAGGATCTATTACTAGTAGGCTGTGATGGAACTGCAATTAATACAGGACTAAAAGGAGGGATTATAAGATGTCTTGAGGACAAACTTGGTCGTTCCCTTCAATGGGCAATATTCCTTCTCCATTTTAATGAATTGCCATTTATGAGTCTCTTCCAAACCATAGACGGGGTTACGTCTATGTAAACCAAAATCATTTAGTGGAGAAATTGGCTTAAAACTAAATGGATGTGAAAACCTGCCAATGGTGAGATTCGCGCCTATTTCTTGCGAATTACCTGACATCTCATTTGAAGATCTTAGCAAAGATCAAAAATATTTGTTGGAAATATCAAAGGCAATCCAAGCAGGTACATGTCCTCCTAATTTAAACCTTGTTGTTCCTGGAGGAATCAACCATGCTCGCTGGCTCACTTGTGCCAATAGAATTTTGCGTTTGTATATTTCAACTGTTCGACCCTCAGCTAAACTAAAAGATATTGTAAAATATTTACTTACCGTATACGTCCCAGTTTGGTTTAAAATTAGAAGTAACAACTCTCTGGATAAAGGAGGAAGGCTTTTTTTTAAACAATAAAACTCACTCGGTATCTCCCTTTGAAGTACTTAAGTGTTGTTGATGCTACAATTTCTCGGAATGCTTATTTTGCTCTTTCAGAAAACATCCTATTGTCCATGATAACTGATGAGAGAAGAGAAATTCGCCTCGATGCTCTCACTAAAATTTTACAAGCTCATAATGTAACCGGAATTATCAGCAAACAGACTAAAAATCGCTCTCTACACGATATAGATTTTATTGCCGTTGATTAAAGCAAAATGATAAACTGGTCTTCAGTACAAATTATTTCTCCCCCAGTTCTAAAAAATGTTACAGATCAAACTCTTAAGGATATTTTGTTGTCCGATACTGTTTTCGAAAAATGTGAAGTTCTCAAAGTATCCATGCTACACGCTTGCAGTAGAACGAATGGTAAAACTTGTCACTGAAGCATCTCTTAAGGTCTGCAGGAGTGAAACTAGAGATGGATTCATCAGATGCACTTTATTATCCCGGCAAAAACATCCGCAGTTCGACAACAAAGGTCAATATTCCATCTAACAATTTTAATAATTAAGATATGATATAGTGCCTAAGAATAAGTTTTAGAAAGTCAAATTTGTTTATCATCCCGGGAAAAAGGGTTTTGATATAATCAGATATATTTCAGATATCATCAGATATATTGTAGATATAATCAGATATATTTCAGATCTAATGATATATGATTTGATCTATTCAGATATAATCAGATATAATCAGTTATTTAAACATATATCTGCTTATATATATTTAGATATAATCAGATCTGATATTATATCTGTTTATATCTAGGTAGATATCGCCTGATATGATGTCAGATCTAACTAGATATATTTTAACATAGTCAAATCTGATATTATACGTTTCTATATCTAATTAGATATTGTCAGATATGAAGTCAGATATAATCATTTTGTTAACAGATTTAATCATACATAATATCAGATCAAACTATATCTAATAAAAAAATAATTTATTTATAATATATATAAATAATATAGTTTGGACTTTTTCAAATTTGCATTAAATTGACATTGCCGCTTACATAATTTCATTTTATAAATAAATTATCAAATTAATTTATAATTTAAAATTGAACAATAATATACCTAAAATATACATATAGATATATAAGATGTGTATATAAAGTACCCGTGCAGAAACTGCCTTAAATAGCCTTGTTATTAATATGGCTTTTGAAAGGTCCCTATAAGGTTGCCCTATTATTAAAATTTCCATCTAGCCTTATAAGGACCCTATAAGTCCCTAATCAGGTTGCCTTAATTACACAGCCCCACAAAAAAAAAGTGTCATGTACTTTTGACCGGAATACCCTAGCCCTATGTATTTTGACGCGCTGAACACGAATCCGAAGTCCATTTTGCTCCATCACGTCAGGATTTTTTTCTAACCTCAAAAAACATGTCGGATTTTGAGAGGTAGGCGATTTTTTAAAAAAATTTATGGATTTACTTCAAACTTGGTATCTGGGGGTTTTTTGGGTCGCTGATTATGAATCTGAAGTTAGATTTTCAAAATTCAAAATGGCGGATCCAATATGGCGGACGAATTTTTAGAAAATTTGAAGATTTATCAGGAATAAGATGCAGAATGGAACAATGTACTTTCTTATTTGGCTTCTGCACCAAACATATCCAATCTGTTACCAAGGAATATTTTATGATAAAATTGTAATAGAAGTCATATTTGAAAATGTGAGAAACTCGCTTCGAAATCACACTCAGCAACTTAAAAACCTGAAGATACCAAATTTAATAAAAATTTCGAAAATATGACGTCAGATTCGCAATCAGCGACCCAAAAAACCCCCAGATACCAAGTTTGAAGTAAATCTTCAAATTTTTTCAAAATTCGTCCGCCATATTGGATCCGCCATTTTGAATTTTGAAAATCTAACTTCAGATTCGTAATCAGCGACCCAAAAAACCCCCAGATACCAAGTTTGAAGTAAATCCATAAATTTTTTTAAAAAATCGCCTACCTCTCAAAATCCGACATGTTTTTTGAGGTTAGAAAAAAATCCTGACGTGATGGAGCAAAATGGACTTCGGATTCGTGTTCAGCGCGTCAAAATACATAGGGCTAGGGTATTCCGGTCAAAAGTACATGACACTTTTTTTTTTGTGGGGCTGTGTTATTAATCAGGACACAATCAGGTACGGAAATGCGGTCCCTTTTTACGTTCCTCATCGGATCCGTACAGGGTCCGTACCTACTGAGGCATATAATATTATTATTTATTATTTATTTATTTGCCTTTATTTATGTTAGTATAATAGTAATATATATGGTTGTAACGTGTAACTCTTCTTACCCCCAGAAGGTGGCACTTTATGAACCTCTAGCCTTATAAGGACCCTATAATTCCCTAATCAGGTTGCCTTAATTATTAATCAGGTCAAAATAAGGTATGAAAATGCGGTCCCTTTTTACGTTTCTAATCGGGTCCGTATGTGATCGCCAGAAATGCTTTAACATATTTATAATGTTTTTCTAATATGTTTCGAGAAGTTTTGTTTCTTGAACAGAATAATTTTATTAATCTGACTTGAATCATCTTTTACTCAATACAACACAGATATTCTTAATCCAAGAATATCATTCTACCTACAGCTTAAATAGGAGTTTTTGCGATTTGATATCAAGTCTGGCGTATCAGAGTGGACAGCATGTTCGACTCGGGATCGTGCGGTCGCGGGTTCAATCCCACTGGACTCCAAAAATTTTATTTCATAATTTATTTACTCAGCTGTAATAGTTGTTAATTAAATGTAAGTATATATATAAAATAAGAATTATTTAAACAAATATATAAAAAAAAGGTGTTATAAATATGAAAAAATACAAATATAATGATAAAGAGAATAAAAGGAGTATCTTCTCATACGTGAATTGAGTAAACAAATTTTGTTTAAAATTTAATATTTATTTTGTTTTATTTCTAAACCTAGATTTTAATTTATAATGATATTTTATTTAAAAAATTAAAAGGGCCCTAATACGGTCCTATTATGGGCCTAAATAATATTTAGGGTATAAATAGATTTTCCAAATCCGGGTCCTTAATAGGGAACGGATAGTCTGCTGCGGGACAAATAGTATAGGGTCCGAATAGGTTTTCCTCAAAGGGACCCTAACAATAATAAGGTAACCTTATCCGAAACTTATGATGCCCGAACTGAAATTTCTGCACGGGTAAAATATGTGTTGAAATCTAATAATTTTAAAGCACATAAGAAAGTTTAGATATGATTAGATGTAGTTTTATTTATATTTAATCTCGCTCATACTGATTCATATACATTCTAACAAGAACTATTTCTAAGTACCAGTGTGGAGCAGTGGTTAGAGCTCTTGACTAGAAGTCGTGGGAGTGCGGGATCGAGTCTCGGGTCAGTCGATTTTTTTTTTATTATTATTTATTACAAATGTTTATTAATTATATCACCCAACTTCATATTTTTTAATAATATTTATAATTTTCAATAAATTTATTTATTTATATCAAATTTTTTAATCTGGTTAGATCTAATTATATCTGGTCAGATAGAGACAAAATCGAGATATGGTTAAATATAATCAATTATGTCTAATTATATCTAAACCTTTTTTCCCGGGGTGTTGAAATCTAATAATTTTAAAGCACATAAGAAAGTTTAGATATGATTAGATGTAGTTTTATTTATATTTAATCTCGCTCATACTGATTCATATACATTCTAACAAGAACTATTTCTAAGTACCAGTGTGGAGCAGTGGTTAAAGCTCTTGACTAGAAGTCGTGGGAGTGCGGGAACGAGTCTCGGGTCAGTCGATTTTTTTTTTATTATTATTTATTACAAATGTTTATTAATTATATCACCCAACTTCATATTTTTTAATAATATTTATAATTTTCAATAAATTTATTTATTTATATCAAATTTTTTAATCTGGTTAGATCTAATTATATCTGGTCAGATAGAGACAAAATCGAGATATGATTATATATAATCAATTATAACTGATTATATCTAAACCTTTTTTCCCGGGATACAAAAGAAACAAAACCACAAAAAAACAAAAAATATCAAATTAAAACAAAAAAAATATAAAACTATTAAATAAAAAGGAACTCAAAGTTTTCGAAGCTTTTGAAGTCAAACGTAGGAAAAAAGCTGCACATTTGAGCACGTAGCATGGCTGATAAAAACTGCTTCGATACTTAATCATCGTTTAAATTACTTTAAATTAGTTAATAATTCATTTTTTCGTAGAAAATTCGTTCTTGAATTTAAACATGACAATAAAATATAATTTTGGAAAACTTACAAAATTTACAAAATTTTTACTCAAATTTCAAAAATTGACTATATTGCTGGCAACAGAAGATATTTTTCGAATGAGGTGAAATTTAGCACACTTTTTATTGGTCCAAAGACGCAAATTTTTCGCACTATTAAAATCCGATCCTTCAAAAAAAAAATTTCGACCCACCCTACTTCCCATAGCATCTTTAATGTATGTAGCTTCTGCATTGTGGAGTATTGCGCGATGCATATGGGCGATTTTACGTGAGATTTACATGCAGATTTTAAATTCTGCCAAACATATTTTTTTTCATTCTTTATTGAAAAAAAATACGAAATTTTTTTATATTGTTTTGGTAGCTTAGTTTTTGGTTTTCAAAAGTATCCTATTTTTAAACATTTTTTTTATCTCTGAAACTGTGCACTTTAGCAAAATTTTGCTAGAAGAAAAAAAGTTTAGTTTTTCCTCAACTTTTAAATAATTTTAACAAACAAACAAAATTTGATTATTTTTAAAAAAATGACAATTTTTTATACACAAATTACTTTTTTTTTTAATTTAGGGGATTTTAAAAAAAAAAATTTTTTTTTAAAGATACTTGGGAGCAATGAAAAAAGTTTGCAAAAGGTTCCAGAGTGGGTCTGATGATCTTAATGGGTTAAAATTAATTTTTCTTTATCCCCTATCCGAAAGTACAATTCAGTTTGCTATTAGAGCAATTATTTTTCTCAGTGTACTTTCGGATAGGGGATGAAGAAAATTTCATTTTAACTAATTAAGATTATCAGACCCACTCTGTAACCTTTTGCAAACTTTTCTTATTTCTCCCAAGTATCTTAAAAAAAAACATATTAAAAAATCCCCTAAATTAAAAGTTTAGAGATACATTTGTTTAAAAATAGGTATAGGGGAGAGTGGCCATCAATGTACCAGTTTTTTGAATGAACCATTTCAATTTTCTCAGAAACAATTAAATAAAAATTCTCCTAATTTTAAATATAAATAAAGTTTGCATAAACACACTACGTCCATAAATTTGAGACATGTGGATTTATTCTTTATAGAGAAAACTGAAAAAAACTGTTTTTGATGCTCTGAAGAAAAAATTTACCTAAAATACAAACACGTTTTTTAATTAAAATAAGGCAATTTAAAAATAAATGAACTTACGATTTATTTTGTATCGGGCCTGAACTACAATATTCTAATGAGAAAAAGATTTTGAAATATTGCATTAAAGTATAAAAACCATTTTTGTTGCAAATGTCATGTTGATTCAATGTACCAGGGAACAATGAACCACCTGGAATTTCAGTGTATTTTCGATTTCCAGAGTGGTATGCCTGATTATAAAACTAGGCATGCGTACAGCATGTGACAGCGATTGTTATCAGTACTCTTCTCAACATAGCAAAACTAAAATGCCATTTTAGCTAGTTAACTTAAATTTGAGGTATATTTATGTTATACATTATAAATTAAAAAGTGTTAAGTAATAATTTTTTATAGTATTTGATAGAAAATAAGTTTTTTTACAAAATGAAAATGCAATATTATTATTGTTGAATATTTTTAGTGTTTTTATAGAGGTGGTTCATTGTGTACCCAGGTTGTTAAAAATGAAAATAGCTTGTTAGTTTAGAAAAATCCTAAATTTTATTATTTAATCAAAATAAATCGGGTATAATATGTGTGCATTACCTAGAGAAGTGTTGTAGTTTTATATTGATGCAAAGAAGTGATTGAAATTAGTGAAATAGAATAAATAATATGACCTTGAAAAAACCCCGGTACGTTGATGGCCACTCTCCCCTACTTTTAAAAACCAAAAATTTAAAAAATTCCTAACTCGAAAACTAAGCTACCAAAAACAATATAAAAAAAATTACGTATTTTTTCAATAAAGAATGAAAAAAAATGTTTGGCCGAATTTAAAATCTGCATGTAAACCTCACGTGAAGTCGCCCATATCTTTCTTTTTTTCTTCTATGTTTTCTTTCTTCCTCTACCCCGATACTTATACCAAATGAGAACAATGTTGGCACATCTTATATTAGAAATTGTCATTTTCTTTTAACACACGCCAACTTGTGATAAAATTAGACTTGTGAGGATCGAATCTGCAAGAATAGAATTTATTGAATCTATGAACAAATTAGTCAGAATTCAAGGAAATCAACGATCACTCTAAAACCCAAGAAGGGCACGAGTCATACAAATTGAAGCGGGTATGGGAGATGTGCATTCTAATAATGCCAACAATGAAAAGAGATATAGAAATCTCAGAATTTGAGGAACAATTATAACCTAATGAGTCAATCCTTTATCACCCACACCAACTACCCACCTGATTTTATCCCATCTTAGTGCATCTCGGACACTCCATAAAAGTAGAAGCTCGCGAGGTGTCAACGCCTATTATCCACGGTTGATCGTTGACATCAAAAAGGGACTTGATACGATTGTCGAACTGCCGGTTTGAACTTTTTGTTTCAATTTGAAATAGTAATTTTCAAAAATTAGAAAAGAGCTCAGTTATGACTACTTGCCAAATTTTTGGATCGCGATAGATTTTCGTCAAGCCAAGTAGTGAATCGGGATAGTGCCAAGTTCGAGTAATTGTTATCTGTTGAATCTTAATAGATTTTCGCAGAGCCAGATTCTAATTTAAGAATAAGGCCCGTCCCCGAGCTGTTTCTAATTTTCTTATTTTTGGGCGGACGTTAAAAATAATTTGAAATATTCAAAATCAGCTGAGTTTCAATCGGGATAAAATAGTAAAAAGAGACTTTCTTCTTGCTTCACTGGTCAGTAATGTACCTGTACCGGATTCTCGATTCGCGTAGTGGACAGAGCGCGTAATCGCTCATTCTTTCTATCCCCCTCTGTCCGTTGGAAGCGCAGCATGTGAAAAGAGGCATCCTCCTTTCCTCTCCATCTTTCAGGTGGTAATTTAAGGATAATTCGTGAGTACGAAGTATTTATATCGTTCAAATTTTATAAAGATTAATATTAACTGCTTACGAGACATGAATTTAAAAACAAACAAACACTTATTTTATGCTACACAAACTATTTAAATTGTAATATTCTAACATTTTTTAAACTGAATAAAATAAAGAAAAAATATTTAATTAACAGAATTTACTGTTGTCATTATTGTACTTTTTGAAACAAAAATTCAGCAATTTGTTTTTCGTCTTCTATCGGTGATTTCAATTTATTCGAACCCATATTAAAAATTAAAATAAAACTATTCCATTACTAGAATAGTAATAGATTGGTTCCTCCGGCGAACAAGGTAAATAAGTTTTTTTTCAACAGAATTAGAACAGAGAAATAAATTTTAAAATTAAAATGTATCAAATTAAATAAATAATTTTATGCCGTTCGTAACATTCCCCCTTCTTCAATCCTTCATTAATAGCATTCGTCTTATCCTCCCATTTCGACATGCTTGCATCTCCTCTCTCTGCTTAATCCTTCATCTGATTCCAACATAGCTGCGCTCTTTTACTTACTTTCCCATGACTAAATTTTTCCTCCATCTTCCACGTTTTTTTTTCTCTGCCTTATGAGAATTTTCTCGCTTCCTGACTCCTCTCTTAGCATGAATCTCGGACAATTATAACTCACTTCCATCGTCCATCTCAAAAATCATTCATGCATACGCTCCATACCTTTCTCCTCCTTCCATCCCCACACTTCCACCCCATAGCACATTACAGATCATTATTGTTATAAAAAATAAATATATTTATATCATTTTAAAAAATAGGTTAAAATTAAAACATTAGTTTTGAATATTAAAAGCATATAATATTATTTTATTTTTTTGAAAGCGAAAAATATTTTTTTCATTAATTTACGAAACGATTAATTTTAATAATTTAATTTAAAGAAATAATTAAGTTAATGTTACATACGTAATTCAATTTTATTTTATATGGTAACCAGAATGAATTGTAGCGATAAATAATGAAATGTTAATTTTGTTATTTATCTAACAAAATATTAATTTTATTATTTACCTAATTTTAATTTCAATTGTGAAACAATTCATTGGAGGTGTTGCAACTACGGTACCTCGCAACACCTGACACTAAAAAAATAAAAAAAAGAAGATTCGTCGGCGAATTCCAACGCTCGAACCAATTCGTGAGAATTACCATTAAAATAGTTACTTAATGAATTAATAATTAATGAAATTGTTTTAATTAATTAAGTAAATAATTCAATTGGTGCGTATAAAAATTTATTCCTTTTGAAGGTTCACTAAATATAGGACTAAAAGGAAATTTGGATAAGGGTCGCGTTAAAGTGGCATTATTCGTTACATTTCAGTGTAAATGTGAATAAAGGGATAAAGCTTAAAAGAAATTTTTATTGCTTGACTGAGACGATTTGCGAGTTGTGAATCTATTCATTCGTGCAATATTTAAACAAGCAATTTATACGAATGTATAATTCGCACCTGCAAGCATGCATCCGCGAGACGATTCAGGCACCAATACTATAGTAAGGCTCTGTCGCTCAACTACTCACACACGTAAACGCACGGGTATTGCTCCTCAACACGGCACGCGACACGGCCAGCGGCCATCATTGTTTTCTCACCTCCTACTCCCCATTCTCTTCTTTGGTCCATAGCTAAGCGGCAGAATAAAAGAACACAACAAACGCACGTGTTCGTGCAATAATAATAAATGCATTAACCTCGCCACTGGGAGATTAACAAAATTAAAGATTAATATTGTCATTAATGATTTTAGTGACTAATTACTTAATCTACAGAAATTACTATAAGTAAATTTCAACAATTAAAATTACGAATGATATTTTCATTTAATTCAATCCAATGCTGTTTCGAAACAATTGTTTCGAAATAGTTAACAAAAAAGGTCGTTCACGATAGTTGAACGGACCGAGTTTTCTGCCTCAGCAAAATGCGACCACTCCTCAATGTACACAAACTTCAAATCATCAAAATTTTCCCACCCAATGCCGTCCAGCGAACGTGTAGAGGAAGAACAAGTAAAAAACTAAATTACAGTACGACGATCGATCTCAACCGATCAATACGCTCTTTTGGCTACGGTCTTAGAGATATTGAATTGAGAGTCAATTTCGCGACTTGTCCGTCTGTGAGATTGGACCCGGGTTTTCGGTCTCCGATTGTGACAAGAAAGTAGCCTGCGACAGACGAGAAAAAAAACCACTTCCAAACATGAAGTAAGTAGCCACTCTATGGAAAACAGATAGTCGAGTCTCTACCTGAATCGTCTTACGAGTTGGCAGATTTGCAGTGTGCAATTCCGGGCACATCAAACTACGGAAATCGACTCAGTCTCAGCAACAGTTCTGCCCGTCGAAACACCTGTATGTTTCTACGGTATTGTACGGTAGGGTAAGTGAAAGATAAAATTCTCTATTATATGCATCACTATAAAATATTTTGGAAATTTTCTTACGGAACCCATTGATGGCATTTCAGAGCATATTCAGAGAATATGTCAATTTCTATTTAAAAATTCAAAAATCAACCAATTGGTTATAATTCTATTAATTAATTTTTATTTAATTTTCCATTTTACTCAAATTAAAAATGTTGTAATTTTATTTCATTTCAGAAAGGATTTGATTTTATTCAAATGTAGCGACATTTAAATTTGAATTATTCGAATATTTCAGTTTTGCATTTACAATAAAATATTCGAAACAAACAATTTTCAATCTTTCGAATTTTATTTAATAGTTCGAAATGATTGAACCAGTTAAATTGCGATTATTTAATTTTCCATTTTACTCAAATTAAAAATGTTGTAATTTTATTTCATTTCAGAAAGGTTTTGATTTTATTCAAATGTAGCGACATTTAAATTTGAATTATTCGAATATTTCAGTTTTGCATTTACAATAAAATATTCGAAACAAACAATTTTCAATCTTTCGAATTTATTTCAATAATTCGAAATAATTGAACCAGTTAAATTGCGATTATTTAATTTTCTATTTTACTCAAATTAAAAACGTCATGATTTTATTTCATTTCAGAAAGGTTTTTATGTTTATTCAACTTTAGCGACAGTCAACTTTGAATTATTTGAATATTTCCGTTTTGCATTTATAATGAAATATTCGAAATAAACAATCCTCAATCTTTCGAGTTTTAGTCATGGAATCGAAATGATTGGACAAGTTAACATTCAACCATTCAAGTTTATTAAATTCAAGTTTAATGACATTTGTGAAATTGAGTTGTTCAAGCAATTCAGGTTTACTTTTACAACGAAATATTTGTAATAACGAGTTGTTCAATTATAGAAATTTATTCCATATTCAAACGTTTGTATACCGCTATCCGACAATATTTTTAATTTTATTCAAATATGGAATACTAATGATAAATAAACTACAATAGAGGTTAGGATTTTCTCAAGCTCTTGATTTGTGTGCTTTGCTATACAAAAGGATAATGTATTGATAAAATTTTATGGGCAATTATAATAAATTGATAAAGAATTACATGTAGAATTGTGTGTTTTGAAATTTACCTAGAAATTCCTTTAAGAGATAGAAAATTATTAGGCAACGCATTGGTAACACAGTTTGGCAGATCACGAAACGAGGTAAACGATCCCATAACAATTAAACGAGATTTAGGTCTTCTCAATCTCGGCAGCTTGGACCCTCCGGCGAACCAGATTTAACAATTAATAATTGACAGATTTTATTTAATTATTTTCGAGTTCGTAACAGTTAATTTTAATTACTTTAAATTTCATTAAAATATTTAAAAATTAAAATTTTAAAACATAAATTTGAATTTCCCGCTCAGTGGTGCCAACAAAAATGTCATTCGATAATTTTCCTTCTCGAGGTATCATGTTTTTCAACGCGAATACGATATGTCATGTTCTCCAACGCAAAGGCGATATGTTATGTTCTCCAAACAATTACGAGGTGTCATGTTGTTTCACCCAACCAGCGAAATGATGTTTATAAAAAATTTCCATGTGTGTGTGTGTGTGTGTGTTAACACAACGTTTAGCCCAATATCACGAAAACCATTATAGTTAGTTTTTTTAATACATTCCTTTTTTTCAAGAAAGTTAAAATGTTAGTATTCTTTTTATTTTATAATGTTTTATTCTTTTTATTTTTTAAAAACGCATCAATTGAGTAATTAGCAAACCTTCTAGTCCATTTTTTTAGTTATATATTCGCTTGCATATTTACATTTAAAAAAAACAGTTTTACAGTTCAAGATTTTTTAGAATATCTATGTATATTTTGAAAAAAATTAATTTTGCATAATTATAGAGGAAATATCTTATACAAAAAACACGTTGAGGGCCATTAATTCCACATTATTTTTTATAAAATTACAAAAACGACGTTTCGGCAGCTACCGCTGACCTTATCAATATCTTAAATGTCAATAACCCATTTTATTGACAATTTTAAAGCGCCGCAAATGTCATGTTTAAGATCTCTTGACGACCTATTAATCATAACTTACTGAAGTAGTTATACATTTAAAAAAAAAAGATTTATTATTCCTCTGTGAGGAAGCAATGTGTTAAAAAAATAAACACAAATAAAAAAATAATCACCGCAAAAATAAATACTTGACGTACAACTTGTCAGCGGTTTTATAACCTTTACCAATTTGAACGGCTTGAATCAATTTCGTATCGCGTGACTCTTATTGTTGGCTACTAATTTCCCCCTCTCCTACTCTCATAATCAAAGAGAAGCAAATAGGTGCTTCTACTTTGACATCGATTATTATATATTAACATCAAGAAAAGTAACTATAAAATTATACGTTTTTTTAATTACATAAGGCTATTCATGAACTATGCTTAGTATAAATTTCAAATTAGCATGTTTATAATTCCAGTGACCAAATTTTTTGTTAAAATTTGCAATTTTGCAAAACAGCAATTTGATAAATTTAAAATTACAAGAGATATTCAAATTTGTTCAGGCCCGGCGAATCATATTCAATCCGGGTGGGTAGTTGACTTGGAGAAGGGGAAGGGAGAATTTAAAAAATTTTATATGAGTAAAGAAATTAATCGAAAGTATAATAATTGTTTACAGAAAGTACTAAAGAATGCTAAATAATATACGTAAGAAATAAATATTGCATATTTATTACGTAAAACGTGTTTTCTTAATATTATCGATTTGCTCCTGTCATCAACGAGAGAAATACCTTAAGCTTCTCTATAATGTAATAATTATATATACCTAATGAAAAAAGAAAGAAAGAAATGTAAATTTAAAAGTCGCAGGTTCGATTAATGATCGGTGAATCGGTTTATTCCAAAACCTAAAAAGTATTGAAACTAAATTTTTTTTCTTATTTTCTAAAAGCTAATAAAATCATAAGGAAAATAAAATCTAAAAGAACAAAGAAGTTATTTAGTTATAATTTCCATTAGAGATTTCAAAATAAAAGTGATTTTTAATGTTTTATGAAAATGAAAATTATTTTTGAAATAATTAAGGTTTTTAATGTTTTTATTATTTAATATATTTTAGTTTTAATAATATAAAAATTTTTTTCACATTGAAAAAATCAATCATAATTTTTAATTTTTTGGTCTTACTTTGACAGCTTGAGTAAACACTATTTAAAATACAAATATAATATTTCGGATATACATGTTTGTTCGCATAGGGGAAAGGGGTCAAGACGGGGTATCGGCTTTAATTAAAAAACTAATTAACCAATCCGCGATGACATCAAGTTTTTTATTTGTTTCATGAAAAAAACTGTTTTTGACGATTTTCTTCTCATTTTTGCACTGTGCTTAAAATGGGTTTGTTATGTAAATAACATTTCAAATTGCATCTAAAGTTGTTCATATGTGTTAATAATTACGCTATCAGATTAGCAGTTGTTTATTTTTGAGTTAGAAAAAAATTTTAAAACTCAGTTTTTTAATTAAAAATTTTTTTGTTTAGAGTCCTACCTTACAGTGCGGGCAAGACGGAGACCTAATTAACAGAATAATTAACCAATTACGATCATTTAAAAGCATAACATGCCATTGTTACAACAGTTTCTGGTTGGCGAAGTCACTAAGCGATTCCATCAAGCAAATAAAGCTTGGTCATATGGAAGACTGATTACCAAAGATAATTATTAAAATGGGGCAAAATTTCTGTACCGATCCAACTAAAAAAAAAATTTCCTCCGATTGGGCTAAAACTTGCCCTAAGTTTAGATCTATGCATGAGTACATTAGCCACCAAGTATTACTAAATTTCATCATTAACTGTGTAGTGGGGAGGGGGGTCAAGTTTTTGATGAATGGTGGGTGGACTAGTTTTTCATCACTCGTAACTTTTATACGGTTAATCGCACAAATTTTTGACCTATATACTTTTGAAAGGGATTTTTCTGCTCTTTCAAACGGTAAAAAGAATTTTTTCGAAAATTAAAAATTTGACCCTTTTTTTTAAAAAACAAAAATATTTTTGACTTTTTTTTCAAAATCGACATTTTTTTTTTCATTTTTTATTTTTTGAAAATAAAGTTTAAAATGTGTACTTTGAGTACACCAAGTATGAAAAGGTCCTTTTTTTTGTTTTCGAGATATTAAATAATGAATTTTTAAAAATTAAATAAAAAAAAGTAATAATTCTTTAAAAAAGTAAATTTAGAATTAATATGAATTTTTTATTCTAAAGACAATAAAAATTTACATCCAACAAAACCCAAATATATAACATTTTGCATAAAAAGTATTAAATAGAAAAATTTAAATAATTATTAATAAAAAGTTAATTATGACATTCTTAGCGTCCAAATAAAAAAAATCATAAGGTCAATTCTCTTTTTATTGTATGACTTATTTATTTGTTTATTTATTTATGTGGATGTTTTTTTATTTATATGTTTAAAAAAATATTAAAAAGTACGTACCTATATTTTTACAATCGCTAGTAAAAAGAAATTAAGGAAAATAGCTATCCGTGTACTTTAAGTAGGATCACAGTTTATATCCCCTTTGTCCACAAAATTGTTTTTGTTTTTTTTGTCTTTAAGAATATAGTAGAATATTGTAGCACTGCTATCTGCATTTTACAGGGTTTAGACTGTCATGTGAGTTATTTCAATGCCTGCATTACAGCTGTGTAATATGTAAATGTGTTAATATGTTAATTTTAACTTTTGTTAAAAATATGATTCGTATATCATGTTGTAACTGTGTAATGAGTTGTATGATAATATTTTCCATATGTGTAATTAGATTTAAATGATTGAGCTTGCTTTACTTAGTTTTTTTTATTGGTTTTGTTTGATTTCGTTGTTTTTGAAACCTTTGTATTAGATTTGACTGCTTTTGGATTTTTCCTTCTTTTTCTTGGAGTTTTATTCAACATTTTCGGAAAAAAGTCACTTTCCATCGCAGATGAGAATTTTTTTAGTTGAATTCTACCATCTTCTTGTGGTATATAGGAATGGTATTGAGAACTACCAGTTATTGTTACTGCACTATCGAATCTGCATTTCAACATTTGGGTAGTTGAAGCAAGAGTCTCTTTACTGGTGGAAAAGAGTATCTACTTTGTACACTCCCAGCTACGGGACGTAATGCTCTATTTGGATGGCTTTTTCTTTTAAAGGGATTAAGGCATCTATTATAACAAACTTTTAATAGCTTACTAGGAGCCATGTTTGATTAAAATACCAATAAACAAATGAAAACTATTTTATTAAATAAAACGATTGTTAGAAAATATTAAATTTACTTACGCTATATGTTAGCAAACGATATAAAAAGAGAGATTCACAAACCTGCGTTTAGTGTATTTAAAACTCGAATTTAAAAGATCTAATATCTGATAGAAAACTTATTCCAACAATACAAAAATATTATTAGTTTTTTAAAAGTATATAATACGAAAATGAAACCAAGATAATTTGTACAAACCTGAAAACGTATCCTTATAGAATAAAAAACTTGAATATTAAGCTCTTATATAAAATATAATACGCATCTGTACTGTGAGAAATAGAAAAGTTGGCCACCCTGTGGCAACTTTTGATACTAATTTAAATAGGCGCCAAAATTTGAACTATTCTAAGCAAAGGATACATTACACAGCCCCACAAAAAAAAAGTGTCATGTACTTTTGACCGGAATACCCTAGCCCTATGTATTTTGACGCGCTGAACACGAATCCGAAGTCAGTTTTGCTCCATCACGTCAGGATTTTTTCCTAACCTCAAAATCAATAAAATGACACTTTTTGTTCATTAGCATGTGAACCCGACTTAACATTAATACATGCCTAGGGCGAATAGAAAGCTTGGATTGTGACCTTTAAAACGCTTGTTTAAAAATTGTTCTACGATGATTTTTAACGAAGTTATGATGTTTTATTTAAAATCATTTTTTTCCATTACGCCATACCACATCAATAATTGAAGTGTTATTTACATTTGGAAAAAATTTATATTTTAAATAAAACATCATAACTTCGTTAAAAATCATCTTAGAACAATTTTTAAAAAAGCGATTTAAAGGTCACAATCCAAGCTTTCTATTCGCCCAAGGCATGTATTAATGTTAAGTCGGGTTCACATGCTAATGAACAAAAAGTGTCATTTTATTGATTTTGAGGTTAGAAAAAAATCCTGACGTGATGGAGCAAAATGGACTTCGGATTCGTGTTCAGCGCGTCAAAATACATAGGGCTAAGGTATTTCGGTCAAAAGTACATGACACTTTTTTTTTTGTGGGGCTGTGTTATTAGACAAAACAAGATTATTTTATTACAACAGAAAAAGTATTTTAATACTTCTATAATTGGAAATAAAAAAAGAAGACAGCAGTACTACAATATTTTACTATATTCTTAAAGACAAAAAAAAACGAAAACAATTTTGTGGACAAAGGGGATATAAACTGTGATCCTACTTAAAGTACACGGATAGCTATTTTCCTTAATTTCTTTTTACTAGCGATTGTAAAAATATAGGTAGGTACTTTTTGATATTTTTCTTAAACATATAAATAAAAAAACATCCACATAAATAAATAAACAAATAAATAAGTCATACAATAAAAAGAGAATTGACCTTATGATTTTTTTTATTTGGACGCTAAGAATGTCATAATTAACTTTTTATTAATAATTATTTAAATTTTTCTATTTAATACTTTTTATGCAAAATGTTATATATTTAAGTTTTGTTGGATGTAAATTTTTATTGTCTTTAGAATAAAAATTCATATTAATTCTAAATTTACTTTTTTAAAGAATTATTACTTTTTTTTATTTAATTTTTAAAAATTCATTATTTAATATCTCGAAAACAAAAAAAAAGGACCTTTTTATACTTGGTGTACTCAAAGTACACATTTTAAACTTAATTTTCAAAAAATAAAAAATGAAAAAAAAAATGTCGATTTTGAAAAAAAAGTCAAAAATATTTTTGATTTTTAAAAAAAGGGTCAAATTTTTAATTTTCGAAAAAATTCTTTTTACCGTTTGAAAGAGCAGAAAAAACCCTTTCAAAAGTATAAAGGTCAAAAATTTGTGCGATTAACCGTATAAAAGTTACGAGTGATGAAAAACTAGTCCACCCACCATTCATCAAAAACTTGACCCCTCTCCCCACTACACAGTTAATGATGAAATTTAGTAATACTTGGTGGCTAATATACTCATGCATAGACCTAAACTTAGAGCAAGTTTTAGCCCAATCGGAGGAAATTTTTTTTTTAGTTGGATCGGTACAGAAATTTCGCCCCAAAAGTATACATAGATACGATATTCTCAGTTTTATTGAGCTTTAAACGTTAAGTACCCCCTCTTGCCCTCCTCCCCTATCTCTTCACTGAGAAAAATGGATATTAAATTTTAATATCTGGATACTAAATTTTAATATCCATTTTTCTCGGTGTACACAGTAAAAAATGAGTTAGCTGCATACGCTAAGTAAAATTGCTGTATAAGCTAATTATTAGCTGCTTTAGCTAACAAAATTGTTATGCATATAATTGCAATTGGGGTTACCTAAGGTAGCTAAACGTCAGATAAGGGGCCATACTTTAATTACGTAACGCTCTATAGGGGGGGGGGGGGTTCTGAAAAGTTGTTACTCCTGTGTTAATTTGAAATTTTTTACATTCCAAATTCTGTTACATGGGGGAGGGGGGGTTAAAAAAACCCTGAAAAAAGCGTTACGTAATTAAAGTATGGCCCCTAAGGCAGCTTATCTTTTTTTTCTGTGTACTTCCTTCTTTCAAAGCTGATAATTTCTACCTTAGAATAAGCAACTGAGTGAATTGGATCTTTTTCTTAACGGTGAAATAACATTTAATAATAACTTTGAAAATATGCGCTCGTTTCACTTTCATCTGGAAAAATAATTAAATAAATTTTATGGCTGGTTAACTCTAATCCTGTCAATTCGTTAAATTTCACGTTTAAGGAATTTACAAAACACATGTTCCAGTTAGTTTTATTACATCCACTGAAATTCGGGACAACATAAACCCCTGGTTATTTTATGGTGTCAACTCTTGTAGTTAAGAAAAGGTTTTATGGTTTTTATTACCATTTTACTCCTCTTCATTTTTTTTCTGTCAAAACCCTACTCTTTTCGTACCCTTCTATGAGGGCAATTTTGGAAAAATGCAGTAGTCAGCTTTTGGCTTGGTTTCAGAAAACATCGCTGTATTTTTGTACAATACTTTTTGCTTGCGCGCGATTTTATAATTTTATTAAAGATTAGTCGTCTCATAATAGAAAATTTCAAGTGCATAATATCTACATCTAAAAACTCGGGCAGACCAGTAACAGCTCCTTCTCATAAATATTTTCAGTTTAATAAAGAAAAAAATGCTTATTTTTGTATAGTAGAAAAGTGTAACGCATCTTTTCAGGTAAGTGCATTTATTATTAACATTACATAAAACATTTTTAATGAATATCATAAAGAAAAGTGATGTAATTGGATTTTAAGAATATTATTTTTATTTTAAGTGTATATACATTTTTTTTTAAAATAATTTTCGAAGTTACAAGAATTCAAAGTTAGAAGTGTTAAAAATCTAGTTTTGAGAAAAACGAGTTTAAAGTTCGAGTCTACCATTAGCTCCCATGATAAATAAAAATTAAGAATAAAATTATTACGTGTTTTTAGTTCCCAAAAAGTTATGATAATTACGTGATTCGACGTGCGACATTATGCAGTTTGTTTTTCAACAAAAAAAAAAATTTCAAATATCTGAACGATTTTTAGAAAAACGCGGATATCTCGGTTAATAAAACCGACAACATGGGCCCTTCCGAGGGCCCTTCTCATGTGGACTCATGTCCAAATTAAATAATTCTCAGCTTTTTTTAAATATTTTTTTCAATTCTCGATTATTTCTATCAATTTTTGATTATTTGCTTCAATATTCAATAATTCTCGACTTATTTCAATTATTTTTTTCAATTTTTACAACAAGTGTTCAATTCCTCAATTATTTTATTCGAATTTCAATTCCATCTTTCAATTCTCATTTATTTTACTCAATATTCAATATTTCTCGACTTTTATCAATTATTCTTTCCAATTCTCAATCATTTTCTTCAATTTTTGAAACAATTATTTAATTTTTCAATTATTTTCTTCGAATTTCAATTTCATTCTTCAATTTTTAATTATATTATTCCAAATTCAATAATTCTCGGAATTTTTAGAATATTTTTTTCAATTCTCGGTTATTTCTATCAATTTTTGATTATTTGCTTCAATATTCAATAATTCTCGACTTTTTTCAATTATTTTTTTTAACTTCCTAATATTTTTTTCAATTTTCAATTATTTTCTTCAATATCAAATAGTTCTTGGTTATTTTAAATTACTTTGTTTCATTATCAATTATTTTCTTGATTTTGGAATTTAAATGTTAAGTTCTCCAATTATTTTCTTTGATTTTAAATTCCATTCTCCTGTTTTTAATCATTTTCTTCAACTTTCAATATTCCCGACTTTTGTCAATTATTTTTTTCAGTACCCTATTATTTTGTTTAATTTTCAATTATTTTCTTCAATATCCAACAATTCTCGACATTTTTAGTTAACTTTTTCAGTTGTCAATTATTTTCTTCAATTTTAAATTCAAATGTTTGATTCTTCGAGTACTTTCTTATGAAATTTAAATTACAGTCTTAAATTTTTTATTATTTTCATCAATATTCAGTAATTTTTGGCTTTTGTCAATTTTTTTTATTAATTATTTTCTTCAATTTTCTATTAAAATTTTTAATTCAATTATTCTCTTGGAGTTTCAATTGCAATCTTCAATTTTCAATTCTTTATTATTTTCTTCAAAATTAAATTCCATTCTTCAATTATTATTTTGATTATCAATGAGTTTCTTCAATTTTAAAGACAATTATTTTATTACATTTATGTAAATTCAATTATTTTCTTCATTACTCAAATATTTATTTCAAATTTCAATTTCATTCTTCATTTTCCAAATATTTTCTTCAAGTTTTAATAATTATCGTTTTCTTTTTTAATTTATTCATTCTTTAAATATTCTTATATTCTTCATATTCTTCAAATTCAATTTCCATTATTTAATTTTCAATTATATTCTTTAATTAAATAAATCTACAGTTTTTTTTATAATTTTCAACATTTTCCATTTTACAAATGATTCGCCTTAAATTTTATAGTAATACTTTAATTATTTAAAATTCTTTCTTCTGTTGTAGAATATTCTTAAATTTTTCAAATTTTTGTAATTGTCAGTCGTAAATTTTCAATTTATTTCTTCAATTTTTCATTATTTTCTTCAAATTTAAATTCTATTTTCCAATGATTTTCTTTTTTCAATTCGAAAGTTGAGGCCTTCTTTCAATTATTTTTTTTATTGTCAATAAGCTTCGTCAATTTTAAATACAATTATTTTGTTAAATTTATTAAAATTCAATTATTTTCTTTATTACTCAATTATTTATTTCAAAATTCAATTCCATTCTTCAGTTTACAAATATTTTCTTCAATTTTTAATAATTCTCTTCTTTTTAGGGTTCCGTACACGAAGTGTGCGCACGGAACCCTATTGATTTCGTTTTTTCACACTTAAAATTTTGTCTGTTTTTTAAACGAAAACTATTAGACCGATTGTGTTCATTTTTGGCATCCTTACACGGAAAAAATTAGTTGTAGAATAATTCTTAAATTAGTACAGGAACTTAGGATACGAGAATTTTTCGGGAGTTCTTATTATCAATTCTTTGACATATACCTAAGAGTTTTTCTAGAAGACTTATAATGAATTTCAAGAAGACTTCCGAAATTTAGAATAAGAATTACGGAACTCGTTTAAGAAGAGAAAATTTTTTTAATTTGAAAAAAAATTTTACCCACGAGTACTCGAACTCAGTTCCTTGAGACTACAGAAAATCTCTTCGCTTTGTCCAACTGAGCTAACACGCGATTGTAATATTGTACGCATAAATCATACTTGAGTGAATTAAGCGCTATATGGGGGCCTGGTCAGTGTACTGCGCCTTCTATTTCAGTTCCAGAACTTTTAGATCACCGCGAAAGCAATCTTCCAATCGCGCAGCTATTAAGAATTCTTGAAGATCTTTTTAGAAATACTTAAAAAATTTGAGAAAGATTATTGAAATTTTTAGACATATCGCCGAATTATTTTCGTATCCTGAGTTATTGAACTTATTCAAGAATTATTCTACAACTAATTTTTTCCGTGTACGTATTTTTGCGTGTATCCCAACCAAAAATTTCTGTACTGTACCATTGTTTACAACTGGCGCAGTACCGCGCCTTATGTGCACGCCGACTCTTGGCGTGCCGACATTGGCGCTATAATGGCTGCAATAATGTATCAGTACTGCGCCAGTATCGTTGTCTCAGTAAAGGTGTGCCAGTATTGACCAAGCATTGGCGCAGTGCTGACTAATGAAAATTAAAATATTTGCCACTTTATAATTTTTTAAATATTTGTTTTGACTTTCCAAAAATGGTTTCACGACATAACCTCAAATTTCTAACCAACAATATATTTTTGTTTATGTTTTGCTTCTGTTTTTGGATATCATAAATTTCACATGGAAAATTAAGTTTGTTTGCCAAATGTAAAACAAGTTTAAATTTAACTTATGTTAAAACAACAAGAAAAATGTTCAATCAGCACAACACAAAATCACATTGTTAAAAGCACAAAATTTACTAGAGTTGAAAATATTGATTTCGATTTCTGATCGTCAAAATAATCGACATTTCGTGATCGAAATCGGTTGCTATTGATATTCATAACGTTTGTTTAAAGTTCCAGTTCAAAACAATATATTATTTAAAAATGTTAATCTTATTTCTTTACTATTCATTTTTTAATTTACAAAAGAGACTTTTTTAGTAAGATATGACTAAATTTTGATTAAGATTAGTTTAAAGTTCATATATTTGTGTAAAGATTGTTCTATTTTATGAAAAAATGTTATATGAACTGGAACATAATGGTTTTTGTCAAGAACACCATTAGGAACAATGATTATGTAATTATTGCAATATTTTTTTCTACCAGTACCCAGTACCGTACTAATGCTGCACTTGTACTAGAATTCAGTACCCAGTACTGTGCCGCTACTGCGCCATTACTGCACCACTTCTCAATCTCAATACTGTCATTCAGTACTGCACCAGAGCTGGTAGTCAGTACTGTTTAGTGTTATCATCCCAGTATTTCGCCAGTGTCGCGCCAATACTGGTCGTCAGTACCGTGCCATGACTGGCCAGTACTGGCACGCTACCGCGCCAAATGTCACTTTTTCATTGGGTAGATCCCAAAAATTACATCAGAAAAATGATACTAGGAAGTGATTAATATAGCGTTGTCAAGGAAATAAACAAGATTTTTGTAAAAAATACCCGGTCCGCCCCCCCCCCCTCAAGCTCAAGCTAGTTGACCGATTCTTATAAAACTTGGTAGAATGGTGCAGTTTTACCTAAATTTTATGGCAAAATTATTGCGAACATGATGGGACTCAAATGTAATAACGTTGTCAAGGAAAAACTTCAATGCTTTTTGTGCATTTTTTCGATTTTTCGTTGCTGCAGCTCCTTCTACGTAAGCTGCATCGCTTAAAATTGGCAAAGAAGTTGCCAAGTTGTGACAAGTATAAAAAGAATTTGGGGAATATGATTTGATGAAAAAATCATCATATTGATTTTGAAAAACGCGTATTTTTGGTCAAAAAACTGGTTTTTGACCCCATTAAAAATAAAAATACAATACAATCGAGTTCTTTCAGAGCAAGGCGAATGTAGTTTTAAGTGTGTGTCTTGACAAAAGTCCCCCCCTACTAAAAAAATTTTAAATTAGGTCGTGTACGGAACCCTCGATTTATGCGAGTGTAGCTCGCACTTGTCGGATTTTTTTCAATTTATTTATTCTTTATTCTTTTCCCTCAACTGTGTGAAATCTTTAAAAAAAATATAATTAAGTGCACGGTATGGTAAAATAATTTAGAAAACAATTTTTAAAGACATACCTAAGACTTTTGCTAAGATATAACAATGCAAAACTACTTTTGCCTTTTAATTGCCGATAGAAGATCAAACTTATTTTAAAAACTTTATTCCGTAGTTTTTAATACATTTTAGTTAATAACTTTTGTAAAGTACAGTTCCTTTTGAGCTATATATTAATGGTAAAAAGCATGTCTTGTAAAAAACAATAGCTTTAAATTATTCGTCAGAAAATTCTCGACACAATTTCTAAGAACTGATTTTATTCCAAAATTGTAAATAACAGAGTTATTTTAATTTAAAAAGTTTCATCCCTTCATTTTGAATGAATAATTATTTATAACTTTTGTAATATTGCAGATATGAGAAAATGTTTTATACAAAAGTTGTAGTTTAGAAAGCTTTCTACAAAAAAGTATTGTACAAATTTTTTGTGACATTGTTATTTACGACAATATTTTTAAAAAAATAATTCTACCCTAATTTTCAAGATGGCGGGCAAAGTGCACCACCCCTTGTCCCGAAAACTTGGTTTTAAACTCATGACTGACCACCCAACAAAATATAAAAAATTCGGGAACGCGTATAAAAAATGTAGAATGACCCCACATTTTTCTCCCATTTGACTGGACTAAAAGATATTTGATGTAAAAGAGAAAATAGAAAGTCCCGAGGTTTAACACATTTATGTATTTTCCTTTTTTTTACATAGATTTTGATCCCTCGCTAAGTTAAAGGCGACATCCCTTCCAAGTCAGGTCAGTTCCCAACCGCAGTACCCTTTTTCTATAGCGAATGAACGAATTTGCCGTCTCGAGTCTTCTGTCAAAATTTAAAGTACACTTTCATTTCTGGCATAGACCTTTTTAACACTTAATGATTCACAGTATTTAATCAAAACCTTTTATTAATTTTTTAAATATTTTATTCATATAGATGGATTGAATTAAAAAATGATGAACATCGTAATAATTATTATTATTAAAAAATAAAAACAGTGAATTTTAAAGTTTTTTAAATAAAAATTACCTAAAAGTAATTTGATTTATCAATATCTAATATTAACAATTTTTGGGAAAAGTCGGTGGTCAGCCGGACGTAACCACCGGGCCTTGTATACATGCCAACGTTCCGCCGACAGTCACGGTAGGAGTTTCATACCGCCAGACTTCTGCCAGTACTGCGCCAGTACTGCACAGTGGTCCGAAATTGGAATTTACTGTTCATAATTGCCTACAGCCTACAATTTTTTATGGATTTTGAAGTTTTTTTTCTTAAAATCTTCAGCGATAAATTCCCCAGACCGTCATTGGGACGGATTTTTGATTTTCATTTTGCAACATTTTTTATTTAAACAAATAAGTTGAAAAATGAACCTGCGGTAACAGTATTGGTTGTATATTTCTTAAAAAAGTGCACAAATTAACTATGTAAATAAATTTAAAATCACATATATACCCAAGGACCAAAAATTCATATTGAAAAATATTACTCCAATTGTTAGAAACAATTGTTATAAACAAATATCTTTAAACAATTAAAAATTATAAAAAATGGTTTTTTTTGCTAAAATAATTTAAATATTTAGTTGAAACAATAGTTGTAATAGACCTAGATTCCACCACCTGGGTTCCATATGCGATTTTTCAGTAGGGAGCAAACTGTTCCTTGCTGTATAAATGTATAGCAAATATGTGAATTTATATATAATACTTAACTTATTAAAGTAATTTTTACAGAATTCTGAACAGGATCAGCAAGTTGAACATGAAATAGACGTTTTAGAGATTGAGAGAAAAAGTAGAGATGCTCAACGACTAAAGCGACTAATGAACTGCAACTCATCAATAGATATAATGTTGCAGGATTTTGAGAAAATACCGAGTATTCCTCGAAAAGATAATCTTCTATTATTTTGGGAAGCTAGGAAGCATGCAATGCCGGAGCTGTATAAGTTATCATTGATCGTTCATTCTGTGCCAATGACTCAGGTTAGTGTGGAACGATTATTTTCGAGTATGAGGTTTATATTTTCAACCTTACGCGCGAATCTGAGAAATGATCTTCTGAACGACATATTAATAATCCGAGCGAATGAAAACTTTGAAAAGGAGGCAGGTTATTTCACAAAAAGGAGAGCACTGGACAAAGAAAGAAATAATGACAGTGACTGTTTATTAGAGAAGGAACTTTCTTTGGATTCATCAGGTTCATCATTGTCATCAGTTTCTGCTGAAGCGGGAAATTAAGCAACAAACATTTGCATTATATTAATTCTATTTTAGAGTGCTTTTAATAACAGAATTTATTTTAATTTAATTTTAATTTAATCATTTTTTTGTATAGTTTCTTTTATTTATCAAGTAGAACGTGTTATTTTGTTTGATAAATTAATTTAATATTTTAATTTAACCACAAACTAAGGTATATGTAATGTAATTGCAAAGAAGACTAATTTACTTTTTTATTTTTAGTGTTTATAACCGACACGGAAAAAATTGTACTATTTTTTTAGAATTATTCTTGAATTATATTTAAGAATAAAGACTTACTATTGAGGGGCTGATAGTAAAAATGGGTTAAAATTAGACTGGGAGCAAAAGTGGGTTAAGAGTACTGGGAGCAAAAACGAGTTAAAATGTTTTGTTAATTTACTCAATTGTAAGATGCGCTGATATTTTGTTTCTTGCAAATTTAGATTCAGAAATTTGTTGTTAATAATTTTAAAAAAAGAAGTCATTAGGTATAGTATTTCTTTAATTCTGACAAATTAATAAAACATTTTAACTCGTTTTTGCTCCCAGTGCTCTTAACCCACTTTTTCTCCCAGTCTAATTTAAACCCATTTTTACTATTAGCCCCTCTATTAATTTAAGAATATTATATTCTTAAAATAAGAAGCACATTCTTAAATCAAACTTTTGTTCTTAACGACATAAGGAAATATTATTAAAATTTGCTTCTTATTGTGAGAATATTATATTTTTAAAGTAAGAATAAATTTTGAAATTTTTAAGAATATTGATTCTTACATAGGATCCAAGAATATTTTTCTAAAAAGAAAAATACTCTATTTTCAGTGTAAGCACAAAAGTTTGAAGACAAATAATAACATAGCAGATAGTACTTATATTGATGGTTTTTTCTTTTGGTGATCGGGCTAATAAATAGTACAAATTGAACAATTGTAATTTATTCATTCCTACCTACAAAAGTAATTTTTACGAGGGTTCGTCAGCTCCTGATTAGGCCTGTATGAAGAATATATTCTGAAATGAATACCTATGGGAATATTTGGGAATATTTAGAAATACTTCAGAATACTTGCGAGTACTGGAAATGATTGGGAATATGGAATATTAAAAACAAGCGTAAATTTTAAAGAATATCTTTGAATATGTGAGAATTATATAAGAATAATACAGAATACATACTAGAAAAAACTGCTGCAAAGTTGTACCTTAATTGTTTCTTTTGAATGAATAACTTTTTGTGTTGAGTCTATAAACACATGACTTCTTCATAGAGATTAATAAATGCAAAAAAGATAAAAAATTGAATTTCTTAAAAAAAAATTTAATTTTTAAAACTTGATAACTCGGAATAGAACTGCACTAGAAGGTTCGTAAATAGATTATTCGTTGTGTTTTTAAGCCACCTACAAATGATGGAGAATAGGATTGAAACTTAAAGACAATATAAAAACAAGTTGAAAATTGTGTCCATTTCATGAACATTTTGCTTCCACGTCAGCAAAAATATTTTTAAAACATATTAAATTATAACACAATTTTTTCAATTTTTTAAGAGCATGTCCTAGAACTCAACTTTTCCAATGCAAAAATGCATTAGAAAATCTCACTTCTGGAATATTCCCTCAATAATTGAAAATTGCGATTTATTGTATAAACTTTAGATAAAATAAAAACTTTATATAGGTAAATAGATTCTTTTTAACGTAAAACATAGAATATTTTAATATATTAGGTTGAATTTAAACATTTTTAAAAGATAACAAAATATTCTGTTTTTCATCCTTTGTAATTGAAATTTAATCATGAATTTTTTGGCAAATATATACTTTGTATAGGTCTATCAATTTTATTTTATAGGATAAATTAAAAAAAAAATTTTTTTTCAAATAAAAAATTAATAAAAAATTTTTTAATGTGTCACGTCCCCGTGACTTGTTGAGTTCAGATGCCAATGAACTTTACAAATATCATACTACATTCTTAAATTTTTGGTGCATCGGCCGGGAAACAAGAAAGAAAAGAAACTGAACAATGCTAAAAGGTTGAGAGGAAAAATCCGAAAAAAAATATTTACATTAAAATCATTTCTCAAGTTTTGAATAAAAAAAAATAAGAGAGAAAAAATCCAACATATTTTTAAGAGATACAATTGATCATTAATTCTGATTTTCTCTGTAACTACTAATCTTTCCAATTTCAGCATAAACAATATTTCAGAGAATTCTAATATCAAGTGTGTTACTAAATTTTCAAATTTCAGCATAATTGATATCAAAGAAAATTATTAAATATTCAAGTTATAAATTTCGAATTACAAAATTATCTCGTTATTGTGCATTCAGCTTGTATTGAATTCTTATTTTAAATTCTTTTAATAAAATTGAATATTGAACAAGTAATAAGTTTCTCTTTATTAATATTGGAAAAACATAGAAAACGTGAGATCGCCTTTCGGCTTGTCAGAACGATTTCTAAGAGCAATTGAGGAATCGCCTTTCGGCAGCGAATCAAAAGCTCTAAAACTTCCTTATTTAAATTTCCTTTTTTTTTTGTAAAATTTACATTTGAGAAAATTTTTATTTTTATTTACTTAATATTTTGGAACTAGAATATCAAAGTGCATATAAGAAAGTTTTAAAATAAATAGATTATTTCAAAATTTTATTTTTTCTAAAAATTTGATAAAACATGTTTTCTAGTAAATATGTTAAATGAAAAGCAAGAAAACCGTTTAGATCTCGAGGTGGAAAAAAGGCACAAAGGCGATATAATTTAATAAGTGTAATAAATCAGATAAAAGTTCGAGAATTTAGAACTCAAAAAGAATTTTCCAAATATTTTGAAAATTTAGTAAATCAAGTTGAAGCCAAAATTACGTAAATTTTATTAGTACGAAATTTTGAAGGCTGAAGAATTTTTGTAATAAAAGGATATTTTATCACATACGATTTTATATTTATTGGAAAGAATTAAAAAAAAAATATTGTTTATGGTATTTAAGTACTAGACTTGTCTTGATGATCAAATTAGTAAACTTGTTAAGTCGTTTATGAGAAAATTAAATTTTCTATAGTAAAGTCTGAATCCTTGGTTGTGCAATCGTTTAAATATCTATTCATGAATGATTTTCCTGATTATTCTTGTATTTTTCTGTGTCAGAGCTTTGGGCAAACTAAATTTTTTTTTAATCTCATTTATGAGTGATTAAAATAAAAATACGAAAAGTGACCGTCAAACTAGAAGTAAAACTAAAGCTCTAGCAGACCATCAAAAAAGTCAAACTTTTATAAATTTTGGGGAATCCAAAAATCCTAAAGTTGTTCATTCACCACCAGTAAAAAGAGTAGAAAATAGTAATATCAATACTGAGGAACCATCTTGTAGTTTCTCAAGTAATAAATTTGATGAAACAATATTTAACCCCAATAATAGTTTAAAATTTTCCACTCCTAATAAATCTCATTCAGATCAAATTGCAGAATTAAGAGAAATTTTGCGAAATTCATTAAAGGATAATACATTTGATAACAGAACCGATGAAATAAATCAATTAAAAAATTTGTCACAAAATTTAGAATCAAACGAAAATTTACAAAATACTCTTGAAGAAGAAAACCTTAATACTGAACATCCTAAAATCAATAAATCAGTATCAGATAATTCTTCTAATACAATTAGTGTGCCGTACAATCAACAAGTATCTTTAAAGATGCGTTGGAAGTAGTGCCAGTGTTTGATGGTAAAAATATCTCTCTTTCAGCTTTTATAGAGGGGTGCGATGAGGCAAAACAAATTATTCCAGAGACACCTCAAGTAGAGGAAAACTTAGTAAAATTAATTCGTGGTAAATTAATTGGAGAGGCTAGAAGGGGAATTTATGGATTAACTTTTGAAACAATTAAAGAATTAACGGATCAATTAAGAAAAATTTATTTACCGCGGAAAAGTGTTTATCAGTTGCAAGGCGAGTTGGGGAACATTTATATGTGGGAAAATGAAACGGTTTTATCATACGCGAATCGAGTAAAGGAAATTGCCGATCAAATTTATGATGCACATCGAATAAATAATAAGGGGACTTTAGATAAAACTTTTGTTGAATCTTTGGAAAAAGATCTAATTCAGTGTTTTCGAAGAGGTTTAAAACCAGAAATTGAAATTCGAGTTCCTGACGTGTTAATTTTTAACGAAGCTACAAACAAAGCTATTGAGGTTGAAAGAAGAATAAATGCTAGTAACGAGCTTAGAAAAGGAAAATATAGGGCAAATGAACCAAACGAATCTAAGGTTACTTTTGCAAAAATAGAGACTGTGATTTGTCAAATCTGTAATTTGCAAGGTCATAGTGCTGCTACTTGTCAAAGATTTACTAATAATCAAAATTTTCAAAATCGTGGTAGAAATTTTTCATCCTGGAATGGGGACAGAAACTTTCAAAATCGAGCAAATTCTCCATTACCTCAAGGTCGATGGGAATCCCCATCACGCACACAAAATTTTTCTCCAAATCGTGGAAATTCATGGAGACCTTCGCAACAATCACCAAATTTCAGATCAAATTTTTCTCCTAATTTTTCAAATACATCTTTTAATAACAGAAACAATGTAACATGTAACTATTGTAAGAAAACGGGGCATTTATTAAAAGATTGTAGGCGCAGAGAATATAATAATCGATTCAGAGATAACAACCAATTCAGGGGTAATAATGATCAATTTAGGAGTAATAATCAATTCGGAGCAAATAATAATCAATTCAGGGGTAACAATTATCAGTTCAGAGGAAATAATGAATTTGATTATAATAATGGTCAATTTAAGGGTAACAGTAGTCAGTTCAGAGAAAATTACCAATATAGAGAAAATAGTCCATTCAGAGAAAATAATCAATTCAGGAATAATACGCAATATAATGGTAACAACCAATTTCGAGAATATAATCCATTCAGGGAAAATAATCGGCGTTCATTTTCACCAACGCCAATGAATCAGGGAAACGATCAGAACCGTCCCAATCAAGGTGCAGTGGGACAGGTGAGTCAGGATTAAATGCACCTGAAATAAAAATCGAAAAATCAGCAGAAAGTATTAAATTTAATTTCAGTAAGGGTAATATGATTCCATCAATTTTTATTAATTTAAAAGAAATTGAAAATCCAGTTCATATGATGATTGATACAGGGGCAGGTTTAAATTTAATTAAAAATAAAGTAATAAACTTTTTAATGCAGGTTAACACTTCTAGGAAAATACAGCTCACTGGAATTAATGAACACCCTGTACATACTTTAGGGCAAGTTAAATTAGAAACTTTCGGATATTTAACTACATTTTACATAATACCTGATGAAGTACCTGTCGAAGAAGATGGAGTATTAGGCTCAGAATTTTTCACAGATAATAATGTAAAAATTAATTATGCAGAAAAATGTTTAGAAGTAAACGGTCAATTTTATTCTTTTTCACTTCAAGATACAATAATTTTACCACCCAGATCAATTACAGGTATGCACATGATAGTTGAAAATACGGAAGTAAAAGAAGGTTATATTCCATTAGTAACCACAAATCCAGGTGTATTTATGGGCAACGCAATTGTCACAAATAATCAGGGAAAAGCATATATTAAAGTCGCGAATACTCACTTCGAACCAATTAAAGTTCAAATACCTAGAATAAAATTACAAGAATTCGAAGAATTTAAAGAAATGAAAAATGAAATTAAACAAATAATACCACAAAAATCTAAAATCAATTGCGATTCAGTCGAAAAACTTTTAGATAGTTTCTTTTCTACCTCATTTGCAAATCATGAACAATATGCTTTTAAAAAGATTTCAGGTAAAGAAAGAGTTGAACAAATTTTAGATTTACTTCGCTTGGATCATTTAAGACCGGAAGAGTTAAAACATGTAGAAGCTTTAATTGAAAAATATTCTAATAGATTTCATTTACCAGGTGAATATCTTACAGCTACAAACGTTTTAGAACATAATATTCCGACTAAAGATGAAGAACCTGTATTCACGCGTCAATATCGATTTCCACCTGTACATAAAGAAGAACTTTTAAGACAAACAAATGAATTAATTGAAAATAAAATCATTAAACCCTCCCAATCTCCGTATAATACTGCAGTTTAGATTGTACCAAAGAAAGATGATTCGCAAGGTAATAAAAAATGGCGAATGGTACTCGATTTTCGTAAATTAAATGAAAAAACTATTACTGACTTTTTCCCATTGCCTAATATAAATGAAGTACTCGAAACTCTCGGGAATGCGCAATACTTTTCTGTTTTTGACTTAGCTTCCGGTTTTCATCAAATTAAAATGAGTGCCAAAGATTCTCATAAAACTGCTTTTTCTACACCATATGGTCATTATGAATTTGATCGTATGCCATTCGGACTTAAAAATGCTCCAAGTTGTTTTCAAAGGTTAATGAACTCGTGTCTATCTGGATTAATTGGAACGGAACTATTTGTTTATTTAGACGATGTCGTTATTTTTGCAAATATTTAGAAGAACATCAAATAAAGTTTGATAATTTTATGAATCGTTTAGAAGCAGCAAATTTAAAATTACAGCCAGATAAATGTGAATTTCTTCGACCAGAAGTTGTTTATTTAGGACACATTATTGATAAGGATGGTGTAAGACCAGATCCAAAAAAGCTTTCTGCAGTCAGAAATTTTCCGATTCCGAAAACTGTTAAAAACATTAAACAATTTTTAGGTTTAGCAGGTTATTATCGGCGTTTTATTGAAAAATTTTCAAAGAAATCAGGACCTTTAACTCAATTATTAAAGAAAGATATGCCTTTTAAGTGGGGCGATAAACAACAAAAAGCTTTTGAAATTTTAAAAGATGAACTTTGCGAAGAACCTCTCTTGATAAGACCTGGTTTTGATAAACCCTTTATTTTAACCACAGACGCTTCGGGTTTTGCAATCGGTGGAATTTTGTCTCAAGGCGAGATAGGAAAGGACAAACCAATTGCCTACGCTTCTAGATCTTTAAATGAGCATGAAGTGAAATATGATACTTACAATAAGGAAGCCTTGGCAATTGTGTATTGTGTTTTACATTTTAGACATTTTCTGTATGGTAGGAAATTTAAAATTGTTACAGACCATAAACCTCTGCTATGGTTTAAAAATTCAAGCGATCCTTGTTCTCGTGTAACAAGATGGAAACTTAAATTAGCAGAGTATGATTTTGAAATGATTCATAAATCCGGAAAAATGAATGTCAATGCAGACGCGTTATCTAGAAACCCTGTTAATATTGCAAAAAGAATGATTCCAAGAGAATTTAATAATAAAAATGATGAAGTGAAGCCAATAATTGAAATAGCAGAAGATGAAACAAATAATCTATTTGAATACTTATTTGAAGAAGAAGATACAGATGAAGATGAGCATGAATTATTTGTTTGGAGAGTTGAGAATACTGATAATGAATATGATGATGACAATGATGATAAAAATAAAGATGAAGATAAAAATGACGAGAATGAAGAAAATGATATAAATCTTGAAAATGAAGAAGAAGATTTAAATTGCTACGAAGAATTTGATTATGATCTGTCTAAAGAATTATATAACAAAGAAGAAAACTCTAATTTTAAAGTGATAACTAGACGACAATTAAAGAAACTAAATCAAGCAAAAAATGAGAAACTAAATAAAAATACTAAATCTGTGAAAAATAAGTTAAGTAAGTCGGGTCGGAAGCGTAATCAAGTGAAAATAAATCCTAAATCTGTGAATATTGAATCAAGTGAATTAAAAAATGATCGAAATCCAGTGGAAATAAATCCTAAAACTATGAGTACTAAATCAAGTGAATTAAATGGTGATCGAAATCTAGTGAGTGATAATTTTAAATCTGCGAACATTAAGTCGAATAAATCAAGTGTAAGTCGAAATCCAGTGAATAAAAATTCTAAGTCGGTGAATACTAAGTCGGGTGGATCAAGCGAAAATACTAAGTCGGATAATATTAGGTCAAGTGAGTCAAGTGAAAATCGAAATCTTAAATCGGGTACTAAATCAAGTGAAATAATGAAGAATCAAAAAAGTGAAAATACTAATTCTGTGTATACTAAATCAAGTGATGGTGAAATTAATCGTGAAAAACTGAAAATGAAATCAAAGAAATCTAATCCTGAAACAAATAATTGTGAAGAATCAAAAATCGAAGAAAATTTTCAAAGTCGGAGTAATACAAGAAATCTACGAAGTCGGAGGAATATAGAGGAAAGTCGAAATAAAAAATATTATTCAGATTCTATGGTTGGTAATGAAGAAGATGAGGAAGAAATACTAAATCAAGAAATTCAAATTCAAGATAAAATTTAAGTTCGCGAAATTTACAGAATTCTGATGAAGATTCTGATCCTGATTATATGCAAAATCCTGTCAAACTAAATAAATCAAAAAAGAAAAGAGGAAGGCCTCGTAAAATAAACTTTGATAATCAAGCAAGTACGTCAACTAAAAAGAAAAGGGGTAGACCTAAAAAGGATTTAATTAACGAAGAAAAGGAAGATAGTGAAGACTCAGATCCAGAATATTTCGTTCAAAATGACAATTATGAAGTATCAAGGAACCTTTATGAAAATTATGATAATAATCAAGATAATCAAGATAATCAAGATTTTAGTGATAGTGATGATAGTATTGAAGATTACCAAGAAAATAAATCACTTAATTCTGATGAAGAATTTGAAGAAATGAAAGAAAACGAAAAAATTAAGGAAAACGAAGATATAAAAGAAAATGAAAATATTAAAGAAATTCATGAAGATAAAAAAATTAAAGAAACTGAAGACTTTAATGAAGATGAAGAAGATGAAGAAAATAAAGATGATGAAGATGACGGAGACAACGATATAGAAGAAGTTAATTTCGGTTTAAAAAGTAACAAACGACCCCCACCCGAACCCCCACCCTTAAACACTCCTAGTACTTCTGCCAATAATATCCATTCTTGTAATATTGTTGAATGTAAAGATCAATTAAGAACGAGAAAGGATAACTACGTATACTTTTTATCGACGACGTGCGTACCTCAGGATAATGTTTCAAAAAGTCTGTTTAAGCAAAACGAATTACCTAAGTTTAAAAATCTCGAAATCGGTATAGCTAAAGAGTTTAAAAAGGGAAATTATTATCATATCGCATTACCAATTATCTCAGAATCTAGCGTTAGCCTAACCGAAATGCATAAAAATATAAAATCTTCCATTCAATCTTTTAAAACATTAGTTGAAAAATTACAACTTCGTTCTGTTAGCATTGCAAAAACAATGGTAATAAATCACGTAGACTGGAATGAAATTGTTTTAATGCTTCGAGAAATTTTTCAAGGTTGCAAAATTACAATAATAATTTGTAATGGCTATATTCAATATGCAACAAACGAGCAAAGAAAAGTTCTAATTGAAGAAGCACATTCTTCAGCGTTAGGTGGTCATAAAGGAGTAAGCAAGACTTATAATCGCATCAGACAAAAATATTTTTGGGAAAATATGAAAACAGATATTCAAAAATACATACAAATTTGTTTGCAATGTCAATTAAAAAAGCTTGTTCGAGTAAAAACTAAAAATCCTATGGTTATTACTGACACTCCAGGAATTGCGTTTGAGAAAGTATGTTTAGATATTGTAGGTCCTTTGAAACCGGTTACAAAGAATGGTAATGAGTATATATTAACAATTCAAGATAATTTAACTAAATATTCTCTAGCGATACTATTACCAAATCATCAAGCTAGTACTATTGCAGATGCATTTATTAAAAAATTTATTTGCATTTATGGTGCACCAAAAGCTGTCTTAACTGACCAAGGTCGTGATTTTCTGAGTAATCTTTTAAAACGAGTAGCAAAAAGATTCCGTATTCGTCAATTCAAAACAACAGCTTTCCATCCACAATCAAACGGTTCTTTAGAAAGATCGCATCATGTTTTAGCGGAATATTTAAAACAATTTGTTAGCAAAAATGCACAATGGGATGATTGGTTAGAATTGGCAACTTTTTCATATAATACTAGTGTTCATGAAGGAACTAAATGCACTCCATATGAATTAGTCTTTGGTCGTTTAGCCAGATTACCTTCAAGTCAACCTTTACTTCCAGAAGAAAAATTAAAAACTTATGACGACTTTCTGGTAAATTTAGTAACTAAACTGCATGAAATTCAATTTTTAGCTCGAAACAATTTAATTGGTGCGAAAGAAAAATCAAAAACGTACTATGACCGTAAAATCAATCCGCAAAATTTTAAGATTGGCGATAGCGTATTTCTCTTACAGGGACCTAAACCTGGTAAATTAGGCGATCAATACACTGGTCCACATGAAGTTTTAGAGATTTTAGGGAAAGGAAATATTAAAATAAATTTAAGTAAAGGGCCCAAAATCGTTCATATTAATAGACTTAGATTATCACATATTCAGCATTCTAACCAAAAATAAAAAAAATATAAAAATAAGTAAAATTTTCTATTTCATGGTCATGCGTTAGAACTATTCTAATCTATTTGTCTTTTGCTTTGATAAACCTAACTTACTTTTCCAGAATGTTGATTATAAAGGTATATCTGTAATAACAAATCTAAGAATAATTATCATTCTTTCAACAACAAAAAATATATATATAATTAGCGCAAGCTTTAACTTTTATCATTTAAGTTTTATTCTCTAATAGTTTATAATTAAAATAGAACAATCATACTAATAAAATGTATTTTCTTTTGCAGGTGGGACTGGAAGCGATGAATTTATTAATTAATCTAACCTTCTTATCCACAAATATATTGAAATTAGTGATAACAATTTTTTCACATTAAATGTCCCTTGATTTAAATCTTGCTAATTTAAAATTGAAGACAATATGTGCAACACTTCAACAATAATTAAAGAAGTCCGAGCAAGTTTTGAAAGTTCTATGTTTTTTTCAGCATTTAAGAAGTAATTGTGATTTCAATATCTTATCAATGATACAAAAAAAATTCATTATCATATATAAATTAATCTATAGAATTTTCTAAAGAAACTATTAAAAATTTAATATTTTCAAAAGCAGGAAAAATTCCTTTAAATCACATTCCAATTACAGGAATTATCAATAAATTTTTTTTTACAAATGATCTAATGAAAAATCAAATCTCTCAGAGGAAGTATTAGCTAATTGTCAAATAAAATAAAATAAAAGTATTCACTATATAAATAAATTATAATCTTTCGTTCAAAATCCCTATGGACACAAGTTTAAAGTAAAATAAAAAAATAAAAAGAGAATTCAGATAATACAAAATTCTTTTCCATATAAACATTGATTATATTAACTATATATACTTTAATGCGAGTCAATTTTTACGATTTTCAACATATAACTTCTTTTTCTCCTCTAAACTTCCTAAATCAAATCCTCTGTTTTCTATTATTTTTAAACAGAAACGAATTTCAATCTTATCACTCACTTATCCAGAATTTCCTTCAATTTTGTTTTTAACAAAGATTGAACTTCGTTATAGAAGTCAAAATGAATTCATACGTGATCTTAAGTATAATAATAAATAAATTCACTTTGAAAATGAATACAAACAACATTTATCCGATAATTAAATTAAACAACCTAAGTGCTGATTACGGGTTTACGAAACTTGAATATTTTCTGTCGAATCCAATGGAAACTATAGAAGTTTCAACCTGTTCCATTCAAATAGAAACGGATTTTCTAAAAATAAGTATACCTGCTGGGAGTAAAAACAGCGAAACAATGAAAGAATTAGCTACCAAAATGCTTGATAAAATATTAAATCGATATGAACTTTGTGAATCATATACTGAAGATGATTTGAATCCTACTCAAAATTTTGAAAAAGTAAAGCTATTTAGATGGCTAATATCCTGTCAGAAATGTTATTCGTTGTATCATGTAGTTACACAATGTTATTGTTCATAAAAGCAAAAACTATATGGAATGAAATAAGATTTTGAGTAGACATACATAAAATAATTATTGAAAGTTTTTACACCTGTTCGGTAAAATAACAAATTTAAATCCAAATAACATTATTCCATTAATTAAGCGAGTAATAAACAAGTAAAATGAGGCTCGTAACGATGAAAGGTAATTTTTTCTAAGCAATTTAAACATTTTATGTATACTTGTGTATGTGTGTTTTCGAAGATATATGTAGTCCTAAACCGTATGTGAATGTCTGTGCGTCGATATTTAACATTTTATCAATATTTAATAAATAATTTATTTAATCTAGTCTAAAAAAGTTAATTATATAAATTTTACTACAAATAATGTTATTTAAAATATGCGGAAAATTAAACCCTTTTCGATCTACTTATTCGGAAATCACGATAAAGCTAGTTGTTTAAAAATCCAAATAAAGTTTTGAGAGAAATGAAGTTGTGAATCTTAAGAGACCTTTTATCAATGAAATTGAGAATTATAAGTCATAAAAGTTTTTTGCGAATTCTGTATAGCAAATTATTCAGGTTGGAATTTAAAGTACGATACTATAATTGGTTTGATGAATTAAATAAGGAGAATAATAGTCACTTAATATTAGGAAGCATTTCGCCCTCTCAGTATTCCTACTATATCTATACGAAAATTATATAAAATGTATATGTTAATTTAAATCAAAGAATGATTAAATGTATACGAGTATCAGTTTAGTCATGTATACCAAGAAAATCAAAAAGTTTGACATATCTATGTATAATTATTTCATAATAATCTAAAAATAATTGAGTGTCAAATATATCGTATCTTTAGAAGATGAATGTAAAGCGTTTCTATTTTTAAAAAACTGTGACTGTATTACAAATCATCGAATACTCAAGCTTCTCTTTCGTATTCTTACCGTAAGGGGGGAAGGGTGTCTTAATGTCCGCGTATATATAGTTTGTTGATGTTGTGTGTGTCTTCATTTAAATAAATTCAAATTTTTTTTCTTGCTCTCTCTTTTCTGCGTATATACAAAAATTTTCTTTAAAGATTATTGTCTTTAAAATATATATAAAAGTAAAATGTTAATCAAAATTGTGTGTGTTGTGTGGCATATTGAATAATACTGTTATTCATAAATAAAAATTATTGTAATCTTGCAGTATGATAAATTTTTGAGGTTGGTCACTTAAAACTCTCAAATTGTACTCTCTAAACTATTGTAAGTGGTATTTCTCTAAAAATGCTAAATTCTCAAATTTCAGTTTAACTTAAATTCGGGATTTGAATTCGAAAAATTTTCAATTTCATTTCTATTTTCCGAATTTAAAAGGGGGGAGGTGTCACGTCCCCGTGACTTGTTGAGTTCAGATGCCAATGAACTTTACAAATATCATACTACATTCTTGAATTTTTCTAAAAATCAATACTTGAATCTTGACGAGTTTGAGAATTTGGGATTTGGTAAATGACCGAGGGGAGCTAAGACAGATTTATGAGATCAAACTCTCCCCTTGTCTAAATAATATTTGTTCTTTCGAAGGTTTAATTGACCAACCGGATGCGGATATGCAACCCTCAGGTGTAGCACCCTTTTTCGTGTGGGATGTATGATTTTCCCTGCGTTTTTCATGAAACCCACGCTAAATCCTGGAAGGGATGAAAATACAGAGAACCGAGGTTTCTTTTATAATTAAGCAAAACCAAAAATCAGTTCCTCAGCTACCATCACCGGAGTCGCAACGAAGTTTCTTAAGCTCCGCGAATATTGTATCTCCCCAGTATCGGTCTCGTAACGCGCCAATATAAATCTTATATCTCGGCAACATTATATCTATCAGTCATTGTTGGTCGAGTTAAATAATCAAATTCTACTCCATAATTATATGGAATTGATTTGTTAAATTGTGACTCCGAGGAACTCGCTATAATCGAAACTGTCGTTTTTAAATAGTTCTTGCTTCACCACGGTCACCTCCGGTTCACTTTCTGTAAAGATTGACTGGTAGCATAGTCTACAATTCTAAGTCTTATATTCAAACATAGTTCTCACACTTATCGTAACATATTTCTGCGATTAATATTGTCAATTCGTACTGTGTCGGTTGCGAATAATTATTTACGTGTTGTAGCGAGTGAGAAACTTTTCATAATATTATAATTATAAAATTGGAGTACTGTTGGTATAGAGATTAAGTGAAACTGTGAATCTAGTGAAGGTGTAAGAACTCCTGACATAATTTGTCAGTAACAATTTCCAATCCTTTAACCCTTTAACAATTTAAATCCTTCTAACCCTTGACTTTAATCCTTGTGTCAAAAAAACAGTAAACAGTTTATTGAACAGTAAAATTGTAAATCATCGAGCCAGCTGTCTTCGATCGTTCACCAATTACTTGAGGAAGGACCAGGTTTCACCTTCGTGCTGATATATATAAACATGCTATTGGGATAGTGGAGAACAACACCTACGCACTGCCTTACTTCATTTGAATTGAGTCTGGGCCTATTTCTATTTTTCTCCCGGAAAGCACGAACCTGCGAAGATAATAAATCTCATCGACCCTTCTTTCTACACATCTTGAACGATCACTCTGTATATTCAGAGAATTCAACTGAGACATTCTTCAACTAATAAACACAGTAAGTTAAGAATTTTACTCGGCTTTTATCACGAGCAAAATAATTTCCCTAGCTAAATATCATTCATTGTTTCAGTGAATGACGATTTCTTAAAACAACCAAGGATACAAAACAAGGGATTTCTCCTCTCATCTTCCTTCTCTTACTCCTCTAAAAATTGTATTTAATAAAATAAATGTTTGAGAATTATATAATCCAATTGATGCTTGTTCAGTGGACTTTCTTTTCCCTGTTCCCTTAGTTCAAAGTCCGTTGGCTTTGTAAATGAATCAGGGGTAAAATATTAAAATAGATAGATTTGTAACCTGCGAATGTCCGTTCCGGACATAACAAATGAATACAAAATTAATAAAAAATTTTTTAATGAATATTTTTATAAACACTTGTATCTGATTTTAGATTTGAATAGTAAAAATAACCATACCAAATTTTATCAAAATCCATTAAACTCGAGTTACCGTGTTCACAAGAAAAACTATATCCACACACACATACACACGCACACAGACACATACACAAAATACATATATATATATATTGACATCTGATCATCAACTCATAAAACATATTTCTAGATGGAGGAAAATTTATTTGAAGCATTTTAAAAAAAAATTAAATTTGAAGGAATATGATTAAAAAACCTGATTTTTTTTTAATTTTGATTTTTAAAATGCTAATAACTTTCGTACAAATTGCACTACAGTGTTAGCTAATTTCCTGTGTTAACCAAAATGTACAGAGATTAAATCAGTGCTAGAAGTAATGTACCTAATTTTTTTCAGAAAATTATATTCCAACAACGTTTGTTATGAAAAAAAAACAAAAAAAATTTAGTTTCTGTGTAGCACAATGCGTATAATTGTATATATGTTTCCTTATAACCAATAAAATAGCCAATATCGGCAGATAATTTTTTCAAATACAGTTAAATCATTTCACAAGCGATTCTAAAAAAATTAGTTAACATACTGAATTATTTTTAGATTCAGTTGTTAGCAATCTTAGCTTTCAGGTCAAATAAAACTTAGCAATTACAGCTAACAAATTGCAACTAAAAAAATTAGCACTATCAGCTAAAAGTTCCGTGTAGATAAATGTTTATTTTAATTATATTTGATCAGAAAATTGTGAGAATTTTGAAAATTCTCTGATTATTTCCTGACTATTTGAATTCCATGACTTTTTTCTGATTTCCCTACCCGTTAGATTATCATGTTGGCCTCCTAGACTTTTATTATTTTTTAGTTTTTGCTATTTGGATCTGGGTGTGTTCAATTTTTAACAAACCTCAAAAGGATGACCTTCTGGGGAGGGCCATCCTTAGACACGGTATTTGTATCAAAAAATGATATTTCGAACTTTCTGGTTTTAAATTTACCCCCCCCCCCCCTCCCCGGGAAATGTCACCCCCACTGGGAGCTTTTCTTTAGAGACGGCATTTGTCGACAAAAATAATTTTTTTAAAATTTTAATTTACCCTCATGCCCCCCCGATGGGGCTTGTCACCCCTTGGGTTGTTTTTTTAGATGCGGCATTTGTCGACAAAAACGATTTTTTGACCTTTTTAATTCCCCCTTATGCCCCCGATGTGTCATGTCACCCCCTGCGGGGTTTTCTTTATACACGAGATTTGTCGACAAAAACGATTTTTTGACATTTTGCTTTTTCATAGAGGAAGCCTTGTGATCGTTCAGATTTTCTATTTTTCAAAAATAGTCTAAATCGACTCATTTTCATCTCAAAAGTTTAAATTTTCATTCTTCAATACCCAATCAAATTTATTTGAGCACCTTTTTTCATCGAAAATTATCGCTTTTGGAGAACAATTTTTTTCATGTTAAAAATTCAACCTAATGAATAAAAAAAATCATATTCCTTGTATCAAAACGAATCGATTGACCTATATAAAGTATGTAATTGACCCGAAATTAGCATAATAATTCAAATTTTTTCAGTTTTTTTTACATAAAAAGTGCTTTTTCTCTCTATAACTTCTCCAATTTTTATTTTTTGACCATAGTTCCTCTGGATGAAACATTCTATATTGAAAAACAAATCTTTTAGTCCATGAGAAAGAAGAATGAAAAAAAATTAGTTTTTTTTGCTTTCTCTATGAGGAGGCAAATTATTTGCTTACCTGGAAGCAAAGTGTTCATGAAATGAACATAATTCTCACCTAGTTTAATTTGCCCCCCCCCCCCATTCCCCCCGTGAAATCATTTCCACCATGCTGCCTGGCTCCGACAGGGTAAGGGACCCTGACCCCTAACCACAAAAAAACCAAATATAGGTAAAGAGAAATAGTGATAAACAAACATTAAAATAAATCGTTTTTTCAATAATTTTGTAAAAAAAATATAAAAAATAAAATAATAATAGTAATAATAATAACAATAAATTATTTTTTAAAAAAATGTATTATTATTATTATCATTGTCATGAGTAATGACTACCGAACGTTAATTGCAGATAGTTCGAATGGCACGAAAATAAAAGAAGAAGAACTACCTATCGGTTTTGCAGCTATCTCCAAATCAAATTACGTTAGATATTTCGTTTTAGGCAAGAAACGAAACTAAATTCTAAGTGAACTTTCGTTTCAGGCTGAACACAAAACTTAACTCAAAGGGACTTTCGTTTCTCGCGGGATACAAAACTAAACTCAGCAAATACTTTAGTTTCTCGCAGGATACAAAACTAAGCACAGCAAAGACTTTCGTTTCTCGCAGGATACAAAACTAAACTCAACGGGACTTTCGTTTCTCGCGGGATACAAAACTAAGCACAGCAAAGAGTTTCGTTTCTCGCAGGATACAAAACTAAACTCAACGGGACTTTCGTTTCTCGCGGGATACAAAAGTAAACTCAGCAAAGACTTTCGTTTCGGGTTAGATACAAAACTAAACGCCAGATGTACTTTCGTTTCAAGTCCGATACAAAACAAAAGTATCTCTGAAATTTGTTTCGTATCCACATTTCATAACTGAAACGAAATTAGACTTTCGTGAACGTCCCTGAACATTAACAAATACAAATATACAAAAACTATTCTTTCGATCAACTTCGAAATTTCACACAATTATTTAGCTTGTCAAGGGCTTTATTGTAAAACAGTTGTAAGAAATTTCTTTCAAACTTTTTTCTATAATAAAAGAGAAAGTAACGGGCACAGAAAAACCACTTTTTTGCACCTTTCACGTTTGTTTACAGTATGTTCTGAAACCGGAAATTGCGATCAAACTATGCACCCTTCATACCTATTACCTAACTTAACAAAATCCTTTAAAATTAGCCTGAAGGCAATTAGTATGACATTTTGCGTAGATTGACTGGCTTATATAACAGAACTCACTCCAGTATGACAATACTGATTGTTAGCGATGAAAATAGTGGCGTGTTTTACAGGGAATATAAAATGATTGCTTCGAGGGTCGACAAAACATGTACTATTAGGAGAAAATGGGTTCAGAAAATTTTCTTGGATACTCCAGGGTTTTCTTACACAATCAAAGTAAAAATAAAAGTAAAAATGTTATTTATAATTTACATTATATTATCATTTTTATGTTTATGCTTACCCAGTATATGACACCTACTGCTGCTGGAACAATTAATGCGGTAGTATAGTGTCCTAACCATGCGAAATACATTGTAATTTTTACTCCAAAATATCTACAAATATCATCCAGAGGTTGAGGATTCATAAAAGCCTGGACCCACGTTTTTTGTAATTTTTCCAAGGCAGGCAACTCGTGAAGAGGAAACACCTAATTATTTTTTACAAGAAAGTAAAATTATGTAAAATTAGTTTGTTAGAAATAATTAGTATATAAGTCTATTAACTTTTACATTTGATAGTAAAGGAAGTATTCAAAGTACCTATATTTGTTTCCCACAGTTAAAAATACTTAAATAAGTTTGTAGTTTTTGTAAAGGCTGTGACTAGTCGCACAGAAAATCTGTACGAATAGCCAGACCAAGGTGAACGGCTATTCGTACAGAAAATTCAAATGCTATCTTCAGCAGCGTAATACCTTCTGTTTTGTCTATAAAAAACATAATAAAATTGTTTGACAAAATACCGGGGGGTTGTTGTGCAACATATAGTGGTCCTTTTACAAAAGATACCCAGGCCGCTCCATTGAGGTTTAGCTAATCGTACAGATTTTCTGTACAAATAGCCAGACCACATACACTGAGAAAAAGAAACTGTTGAATTAATAGTGCCGATGCTATTGAATTCAATTCTTTTTAATCAATAAAATCTGTAATCAATTATACTAATACATATTAAAATATAACAATTCATACTTTTAAATTAAAATCATGATGTTTTTAATAGAATTATTTAAAGTAGTTATAAGATAGAGAGAAATAGTTAATTTTAAGTTATTTTATATGGTTTCAAATAAATATAACTTGTTATATCAGTAAATATTATTTACAGTTTGTACAAATATATATTTCAGATGATGCAATATGCTTTTGAATCAATAGCACCAGCTTTTGTTATTATAAACGGCATATTCACATACGTTCAAATGCAGATGCTATAAAATTGAAAGTACATTTAATAGATCGGTAAAACTATTTATTGAATTGTATTATATAAAATATAGAAATAATAAAATGCATTTTTGCATTTTTTAATTTAAAACCTAGGAACTTTATGAATAAATAAATAAAAAATAAATAAAATAAAATAAAACAAAGTACATTATGTGACCGCGTCTGAGAAAATGGTACTTATTACCAAAAAAATCGATTTTTGGTTTTTGACGGTTTCGTGTAGGTCTTAAAAATGTAATGCGATCAGTCCTGATCGAAAACAGACTTTTTTTTACTTTTTTAAGCAAATTTAAAAAAAATGTTTACCCCGACAAAATTTTTAACTTTTACTACTCAACTCTGACAAAATTTTTTTATGAAAATATAGGTCTTTTTAAAAGAAAAATGATTCTTGGTATTTTTGATTAAAGTCAATAATTAAAAGGTTATGAATTTTTTAAAATTGTAAAATTGTTATTTTTTTTGAAATTATTGATACAATTATTCCTGCTTTAAACAAATAATTATTGCATTGAACCTTAAATATGAATATCAAAACTATCTGAGAAAAATTAAATCTTAACTCTCGGAGACGAGTTAAGATGTATACCCGTCATTAGCGACCTAGTTAAATAGATCAATAATAAATTGTGATTTATGGTATTGTTGTTAGTTCTGAATGTGCATATAAATTTTCAGATCTCTAGATCAATTAGAAATTGTTTAAATTCGATTTGAAATTTTAAGCATTTGATTTTTGCAACATAATTTGTTTATAACAATAACAGCGATGTTTAAACAATTGTTTTATTACGAAAATCGTATTTGGCGGAAAAAATTACGCGGTCACATATATTCAAAAATACAATTTTTTAAAGGATCTTTAGAGAAAACGATAACTTGACGAATGAAGGGGCATTTTCATAAACTATTATAATTATTAAGAAAATCTTGAGGACATGGTAAAATAATATTCTGAAACCGTTTGCTTATATTACAGATAAAAAAGAATTATTTCAATCCTCAATACCAGGTTGCGGAGCGGCTCTGACCTCGCGATCACGAAAGTTAAGCAAAGTCAAGCCTGGTTACTGATTAGAGATTATATGGGTGACCGTCTCCGTGATATTGCTGCAGCTAGATATTTTTCACTAAAATTAAAAATATTCTGAAATAAAAAAAAAAATGTACGGCGAAATTAGGTAGTGTACAACAGTTCAAGACTGAGGGGGGAGTTGAGCCGGTGTAAGATAAAGCTGAATAAGAAAAAGACCGATATTTTATTTTTATTTTACAGTTATCTTTTGCTTTTGGTTCAATAAATTAATTTTCTTAAATGAAAGGACTAAACTATTTCTTTTTAATGTAACAGTCAATAAAACTTAAAATGCAGCAACATTCATTTTATGGCATCATGCATATAAGCAATAGTATATGCTATAGTTTTAATAATATTAAAAATGAAAGTACGCACTATTAAAATCACTACATATTTGTTCGAAAGATATTGAATATGCCATTTGTTAGATCAAACCAATATGTAATTGATTTAATAGCATTTTTTCTCAGTGTAGAGTGAACTATTCGTACTTATACAAGTAATTGGGTGTACTACCGAATAGAACCCCTGACCGATTTCAATGAAACTTGGTATACCTACGTATTTCGATGCGCTGATTACGAAAATCATAGTAAAAACTGGGGAAAATGTAAATTCCATGGTAAAAAATATGTATAAAAAATCAAATCAATTTATGTTTTTTGTATATATCTCTTTAAATATTGCAAATATAAAAAAAAAGTTTATAAAAACTGGTGCAAATTTAAATTTCATGGTAAAAAATATGTATAAAAAATCAAATCAATTTATGTTTTTTGTATATATCTCTTTAAATATTGCAAATATAAAAAAAAAGTTTATACAAAAGCTGTACCTCTCACAAAAATACATATTTTATGTTTGATGCATTTTTACTAAAACCAATTAGTTCACAAAATAATTGCAAAAAACTTAAATCACCGTAAATGTGACCAAATACCTACATTAGGGTAATTCCTGGAGAGTTAGAACACCGGGAGAGATGGTATCTCGGAAAATTAATCGTCAAATAAAATTTTAATTACATACGTAAGAGTCAAACAGTCCATAAACAAAATACAAAATGGCAATTTATTGCTAGAAAAATTATAAATAAAATTATGTTTCATTGTTTGTAAAACCGAAGTTCGCGAGAATATTTAAATATAAAAATTAAAGATTGTAAAGATTCGAAGATTTTTTTAAAAAAAATGTTTTAAAATGACATAAAGAAAGTGTATTTTATTTATTATTTGGCTTCTACTACTCGATTTTCTGTCATAAGGGCATTTACAAAAAAATAGAAACACCGTGTTCCATCTCACCCGGACAATTTCATCTCTCCCGGAATCGTTGCTTTTATACAAATTTCTTTATAAATTCCCTCACAGCATGGGATATCTCGTGAATATCTCATTATGATCCCGGGACCTCTCAGGGATAACCCTGGGATATCTCACGGGATATCTCACGGGACGGAAATTTGGATGACCCAGGGACATCCCGGCAGGATATAGCATTTCCAATATCCCATCGAGATATCCCATGGTCATCCCAGGGATATCCCGTCGAGATATCCCAGGAACATCCCAGGGATATCCTACATGGGATATAGTATTTGCAATATGCCATCGAGAGGACCTCGGGCTATTACTTATTGTTTATTATAACCATAATATTCATTACTTGGAACCAAAATGTATCATAAAATAATTAGTAGTACCAAATATTAGTATTTATTTAAGATAATTACTAGATATGTTTAGGTTTTTTTAAATAAAAATTTTTTAAGTTTAACCAATATTCTTTACATCAAGTACTAATGTTTTTCTCCACTGCCTATAACTCCAAATTTTTTTTCTAAATCATTAGAGTATATCTCATGAGGCGGAAATTTGGATAGACTGGGGATGTCCCTAGGATATCCTTTGTGTCCCAGGGATATCCCCCTCACTCTCTCTTTTTTTCAAGCTGGTCGATAGGAACACTGTATTTTTTGATAATAATTATTCTTATATTATTTCGGTTCTATGACGGTCACCGGTCAGTTGCCGCCAGTGCTCCGTCACTACACAACTCTGGCCTTAGGGTGAAGTTCCATACGACGGAGTAGGGTATCAGTGGTTTACAATAGACCAATCAGATAATTGGTCACAATGGAAAGTTTTTTCTGATTGGTCTATTCTATTCCTCTGATAATCTACTCCTTCGCATGGGTCTTCACCCTTACGTAAGTGATCACTTTTATAAGGATGCGTAACTGCCTGTCTTAGTGCAATTAAAAAATTGAAGTTTTTTGTAAAAATAAAAAAAGCAGGTAAACTTTTTCAACCTCCCCCACCAGATTATTTACTTTGGTGCTAAAATAGACCACTTAGGCTTGGTCCTGATCAAAAAACTTAAAAATTCGCAAAAGCCGCGATTCTAAATAATTACCGATCATTTTTATGATAATGCCATAAAAACCAACATAACTATAGATTTTTCCACAGTTGTCTACATTCCAATTTCAGTATGACACCCCAACCCCCCCTTAGATTGTCCAAGACACAAAAGGAATTTGGGGATTACCCCACCCTCCCCCTGACGGGGGAGGGACTAGGTACGCTCAACTTGATATCGTTAATACTGGCTAAGGTTTGTATTTGGTCGCTTCTATGGTGATTTCTGGTTTTTTGCATTTTTTTCCTAAATTAATCAGTTATAGTAAAAAAAAATGCTAAGAACATAAAATGTGTATTTTAATGAGTATATGTGACGCTCCGCGAGAGAAGGGACCTATCGCTGAAAAAGCAAACTTTAAAGGAGGGACGGGCAAAGAGGAGGAAGAAAAATTGAGACGCTTAACATGCCCATTAGGGTGGTCCAAAAATCCAATATTTTGGAAAAAAATTGGACTTGTGCACTTTCATAATGTAAAAAAATCTACGAGACTTAACCATTTTTTAAAAAATTTTTAAATTCAAAATTGAATGATCGCAAGGCGTTTTTGTCTCTTATGGGGATTAACACGTAAAAGGAGCAACGAAATCTAAAAACCTTTGTAATCTTGTTTATAATTATCGCAAAATTCTGACCGACTATAACGTGATAGTCATTCATGTAAGTAAGTTATAAAAACAAAAAATATCCTTAAAATTTAATATGAACAATTAATATTCAGTGTCAAAAAACACCAAATTGGCTGTTTTCAAAGTCGGTTTTCTACCATTCAATATTAATTGTTTGACTTGTAAATTCAGTGAATTAAAATATATTTTTTATCCCACAGGCACAAACATGGCGCTTTTAGATGCCTGTAGGCAGGGTCTAAACGCATTCATTTGTTCGACCGGGTAAAAATGGCTTCCATTTTTTCCCTAGGGAAAAAATGAACAGCTGATCCATGCATTTTTTCCACCACAGGGCAAAAATGGCCGCCATTTTTATACGGTCAAACAAGTGAATGCATTTAGACCCTAACCTACAAACATTTAAAAGCACCAAGCTTGTGCCTTTGGAATAAAAAGTATCGTAAGCAACACGGGTTTAAAGTCAGTCCAATTTGTTTACAATGATGTTTGTGTACTCGTTCACGTCTCGGGCTTCGCCCTTGACTGTCACTCGTACACAAACATCAGCGTAAACAAATGGCTGCCCTTAACCCCTTGTTGCTTAATATACTATTATTGGCAGCAGGTACATGAAAAATCAGATTTTTCCATTAATATTTAAAGGGTGAATTGTTCAATTGCAGTTTGGTGTTTTTTTGGCATCTTAGGTTTATAGCCGTCATAACGATGAAATTTGACAAGGGCCTACTGAATGCTACTGAGGAAACTGAGAAGGTTTGAGGACTAAAGAAAAAACTTCTTCAGACTTTTTTTTCTTCGTCACGCATTTTAACCCAGCTCATAAAATTTGTTTCCATTATGCTTAAACTTTTCGAACACCATTTCGGATTAAAGGAAAAATATAATTTCGGATTTTCAGAAAAGTTATTTATAAGAGAGAAATTAATTGAATAGTGGATTATGCATAATTTTTCCGCCTGCATTGCAAAATTTAAATTTTTAGAGTGGTATCGTTTTAGGAAATTAATAACGGGGAAAAAGGGAACCTCCGGAATGTATGGTATTTCTTAGTCCCGGGGGGAGGAGGGGAGTGCTCACATCCAAAAAGATCAAAACCAAGAAAGTCACATAATTTTAGTTCATAAATAATGGTCTTGAGGATCACCCCCCAGAGTGTATTCTTCGGGGGGGGGGGGGTCACCCAAAAACATAAAAATAAAAAAAGTCACATCATTTTATAGTTATCAAATAACAGTCTTTAGGAATATTCCCGAGAGTGCATTTTTTTCTGGGGGGGGGGAGGTTCTCTCACTCAAAAAATTAAAAATCCAAAAAGGGACAACTATTTTAAACGATGAAGGCCGCGTCTAAGGATGATTTACAGGGGTTCAGTCACCCCCCTCCCCCCCATTTTTGCTCTTGAGAATATTCTCTTATTTCATATTTTAGAGAATTTTAGGACTCTAGTTCTAACAATAGATGTTACCTGACTTTCTGACTTGTTACGACTTTTACTCTCTATCGAAGGTCTTGTCTTCAAAAGAAAAGTTTTCTTTTATTACAGAGTTTGAAAAATCTTTAAGAGACATTCCAAGGTTCCTAGCAGATACCTGACAACCTTTTGCTGCAAAATCGACAAACTGTTCTTAGTGCAAAAGTGAATCAGTAGCCTTCTAGACGTTGTCTAGGCAGTTTCATGTATTTCTTGAACTCTCTAAATTTCATTTAACTTAATGTATAAGCTTGAAAATGTCGTTAACACGAATTACTAAGAACATTTATTTAGTGGGACAAGAAAAGGACGATATTGCTAAAACATTATTTCCTACTAATCGAGAAGTAGGTACTTCAGTACTTTTTTTACCATCATCGTACATTAAAGAAAAATGTTCGTCAAAGTGCCCTTTGTGCTGTGGCAACGTGCAAAAAGATTTATGAATGTGAAAACATTCCCGTTTTGAATCAAAATAATTGTGCGAAAAAATTAGAGAGATTGTATGAGAAATGGTTAAGTCTCTTTAAATCCAAAGGAAGGATAAGTGATAAGACAATAGTGAATGAATTAAATTTTAAAGCAACATTAGATTTAGTTTTTGACGTTTCAAAAAAATCAGTTCTTTTACAAACAAGTGATTGTTCTATTGAACGAAATGATAGTGATATTTTGAATAATATACAAAATTACAGTTGGAAAGATTGTGAGGAAGAAAACGTTAATATTGTTACATATATGGAAGTGGAAAATAATCAAAAAACTAATTTTACGTGTAAAAAGAAGTCATTATTACCCTCGGTATTACCAAAAAAAACTTTAATAACTCCCGAATTGTGTGCAGCATTAGATCGTACGAAGACTTCCGATCGAAGTGCTACATACATTATTGCTGCAAGCTACAATGTATCATTTAAAAAGAATAGAGTTGCATTAAGTCGTCAAACAATTAGAAAAATGCGGAAAAATGTAAGAAAGCAGATTGCTAAATAAATTAAGGATAAATTAAAAGCTTTACCACAGTTAGTAGTCCAATAGGATGGTAAACTTTTACCAGACCTAAAGGATAAATTTAAAAAAGTGGATCGACTTCCTATTCTTGTTGCAGGTGTTAAGACTAATCAGTTGCTCGGAATTCCACAGTTAAAGAGTGGAACTGGAAAATCACAAGCTACCGCAATAATTTCTCTGCTTAAAGAATGGGGATTGACACAGAACATAATTGGAATGTGCTTTGATACCACTGCAAGTAACACTGGCTCAATAATAGGTACCTGCACTTTATTACAAGAAAAGCTCAAGCAGAAGTTAGTTCATCTTGCCTGTCGTTATCATATTTCAGAAGTCTTATTAAGAGCAACATTTGAAACATGTTTTAATACAACAACTTCTGGGCTCGATGAGAGCATGTTTAAACAATTTCAAAAAAAATTGGTTCAAATATAACCTTCAAAACTTTGAGAGCGGAATCACCGATCCGGACATGCTTTCTAAAATAATGATTAACAAGGATTCTCTTCTGTTGCATTACACTGAAATTTTAAAGGTAATAATAATATAAATATTTTGTTATATTTCTACTAATCATTTAGAAAAATAATTAATTATTAGTTAAATTCTTTTTTAAGTCATGACAAAATAACTAATATCTTAGTACCACTCTGTTTATTAATTCAATTGGTTATATAAGCTTGCTGCAAGCTTGCGTGCTAATTATTCTCTAAATCTGAATTTTTCAAAAATAACTAATTTAAAAGCAAAAACTCAGTCATTAATTCAAATAGTTATAATATTACTAATCATTTATTAAAAAAATAACTAATTAGTAGTCAAATTCATTTTTAGGTTATGTTAAAATATCTAATATTTTATCAACATTCTGTTTACTAATTCAATTTGTCAAGTTTTAACTATTTTTTAGTTATTTTTTTACTAAGAATTAGTTATATTTTACTAATAATTAGTTATTTTTAACTAATTTAGACTTAGAGAGTATAATTGTAAGTTAATCTCATTTTTAGGTTATGAAGAAATAACTAATGTTATAGTAACACTCTGTTTACTAATTGAATTAGTTATATATCTACTAATTATTTAGTAATAAATAACTATAATTACAAGTTAAACTCATTTTTAGGTTACGAAAAAATAACTAATATTTTAGTAAAACTCTGTTGACTTTCAATTCAGTTAGTCAATTTTCAACTATTTTTAGTATTTTTTTTTACTAATAAAATATAACGAATTACTATTAAAAAAAAATTACTAAAAAATAGTTAACATTTGTCTAATTGAATTAGTAAACAGAATTTTACTGTGATATTAGTTATTTTGACACAAATTAAAAATGATGTTAACTATTAATTATTTATTTACTTTGACTAATGAAATAAGTAGTTTTTTATAAAGTATTAGTTAAAATGTTACCATTTGAAATGGTAAACGAGTTTTCACTGTTAAAATGGTAGTTTTTAATTATTTCAGATTAAGAGAGTAAGGTATAACTATTTTCATCAATGACTGAGTTTTTGCTTTGAAATTAGTTAATTTTTACTAATTCAAATTTAGAAAGTAAATACATTTACTTTTGTTTCACATGAATATTTATGATAATTATATGTTGCATCTCACATTAAGCATATTTATCATTTTACAGATGGAAAATACTAGGAACGATTACAAGGAACTACTTAAACTTATAATCATTTTTCTGGGTGGAAGATCATCAGATGAAGTTTTTTTTAACAAACCTGGAGCAATTCATCATGCAAGATGGATGTCTAAAGCATTATACTGCCTGAAAATGTATTTATTCAGAAAGGAAATTCAAGAAACTTCTGAAATTGTTAAGTCTTTACGAGAAATGTGTGTTTTTATATTGCTTCTGTACGCTAATAATGGTTTGCCTCAAAAAAGCAGATCAAGCAGCTTCCAACGATTTAAAGTTAATAAAAGGACTTTTTTTTGTGAAGCTGTAAAACAAGAAATCCGCGACGTTGTTTTGCGAAAATTTGAAAACCATTTAGGGTACTTAAGTGAGGAGTTAATTGGTCTGTCTTTCTTTGATGATGGCGTTTCAATAGATTGTAAGAAGAAGATGGTGAAAGCCCTCAAAAGTAAATCGGATAAACAAATTTCAATTTCATTAAGACATGCAAATCTCTAAACAATTAAATCTAAAGACATTAATAATTTATCACTTGATAGGTTTGTTACACCTAATACTTTACATTTCTTCAAAATATTAAAAATATCGACAGATTTTTTAAATTTTGATCCGTCTACTTGGAAGTTGAGATCTGATTATCAGCAAATAGTGCAGTTGGTGAACAGTTTACCTGTCGTAAATGACAACGCAGAGCTGGCAGTGGCACTAATGACTGATTATAATAATATCATAACGAAAGATGAACAGGAAAAACAATTTTTATTACAAATTGTTAATAAGGAACGTCGCGAAAAACCAAATTGTAATAGGAAGTTGTTAACTGCAAATTGTTAAATAAAAACAGTATTTGCCGACTACTCAGTTTCCATGCTGTGCCAGTACTGACATGAGCGATCATACAATTTTACATTTTTGAGTTAGATCGGTACTGAACCAAGCTACTTTTCAGCACTATGCCAGTACTGGCGCAGCACGGCACAGAATTTTCTCTTTAAGGTTAATTTTTTTCATTTATCTATTAATGCAATTGTTAGTTTACTCCGAAGGGACTTTTTGCGCTGAACACGAATTCGCACTTCAAAATGTTCCATCACGTCAAGTATTCGAAAAAAGGGGGGTTAAAACCCCCAAAAATAACGTTTTTGGCATTTTTGGAAAACTTTTTTTTCGAAAACTTGTGATGAAACATTTAAAAGTCCGGATTCGTTTTCAGCACAAAAATTCCTTTCGAAAACACTTGGTCGTATTCATTCGACAAAACTTATAACAATCTTTAAAAAGCATCCGATTTTTGTCGCTCTTTTTTTATTGTAATTGTATTGAAAACAATACAAATATTTTCATATTTAAATTTTTTATTTCGCAATTTCGTAAAAATATTTTTACTTTACGAAAAGTTATATAAACGTTAACAAAAGAAGGGTTCCAGCAGGTAATTTGCTCGAAAATTTTAAGTGGACCTCGAAAATCAACTTGACAAATTTATGACTTTGCGCTTTAAAATGCGTGAAGAATTGTAGGGTTCCTAGATGATTTTTCAATAGACCATTGTCCTACTGTAAGTTGCCGTCCTTCTATTGTAACCCACAACGATTATAACCAATAATTGAGTAATAAAATTAATGAGATAAAAGTACAAGAATCTTTTAATGCCTTGCGATCATTCAATTTTGAATTTAAAAAAATTTTAAAAAATGGTTAAGTCTCGTAGATTTTTTTAAATTATGAAAGTGCTCAAGTCCAATTTTTTTTCCAAAATATTGGATTTTTTGACCACCCTAATGCCCATGTTTAAAGCTTCATCCCAGGTGCGAATTTTCGGTCGGCCCATGGTTGGGCCAACCGTGCAGTAAGTTGGCCTACCTTTGGCTCATAGGTCGGGCCAACCTGTTAAATGATCACCATGGTCGACGTTGGCTGCCGACCGTCGGCTAAATAGCGCTAAAAAGGTTGGCTCAACTCTGGCCACCAAAGTTGGGCCAACCTTCTATCTCAAGTGCAACCTCACGGTTGGCCCTAGGCCTGGGCAGTTATGGAAATTCAAAACCGGTTTTAGGTTTTTTAAAAAACCGGTTTGTCAATCGGTTTTCGGTATAAAAACCGTAACCGGTTACTTTAAAAGAACCGAAAAACCGGTTAACCGGTTTTTTTTTTAAAATCCGTAAAACCGTTTTTTTTAATTCCCGAAAAACTGGTTATTTTGAAAAAACCAAATAACTGGTTATTTTGAAAAACCTGAATAACCGGTTATTGAAAAAACCCGAATAACCGAACTGAACCAGTTATTGAAGAACAGTCAAATAACAAGTTATTTAAGAATAACCAAAGAATACCAGTAATTCTAAAATAAACAATAATTTGTAACTATAGTTTTTTTAACTCATAATTTGTAACTTGAATTTTAAAAAGCTAACTATTTACATTAAAAAGTTTACTAATTTTTCTGTGTAATTAGTCGGTTTTTAGAGTTTTAAAGCGAGTAAAACATCTCTTTATATAGCAATTTAGTAATTACATTTTTTAAAAATAGATAATAATCTTTATTTTTCCAACAATCATTAAAAACTTTTAATTTTGTAATGTAGGATAATTGATTCAAAGAAACGAAAATTATATTATATGTATTCATTAGGATCCTAAATAATAAATATTGTTTCACGATTCGACACATTTTTTTTAAATAGTTAAAACTCATATAATAAAATATAATACATTACTTTAAATTAGAATCAGAAATCTCGTTCTTTTGCCGTTGCTAACTTGACTTTTTGTGTTTTTTGTATCAAATGTTAAGTGTAGAAACCATTTTACCTGAATAAAGAATGACCAGTTTAAATGAAATAAAAATAACCGGTTTCACTAGTAAAAGACAACTAGTTAAAATACATTTTAGCCTAAATAACCGTTTCAACTAACGAAGAATAAAACCGATTATAAAACTTTATTTCAACTTTTTTAACTGAAAAATCTTTTAACTAGAATAACCTGTTAACTTGAATAACATTTAAACTTGAATAACTTTTTAACTTAAATAACTTTTAAACATAAAAAACCTGAAAAACCTTCTAACCTAAATAACCTGAATTACTTAAATAACCGATTAACCTAAATAACCTGAAAAACCGGTTTAACCTAAATATACTGAAAACCCGGTTTAATCTAAATAACCTGAAAAACCGGTTTAACCGAAAAGCAAACAACCGGTTTTACTAAAATGGCATAACCGGAAACAGGTTTTTTTAAAAAACCGGTTAAAAACCGGTTAACCGGTTTTCCGCACAGGCCTAGTTGGCCCAAGGTTGGGTCAACTGGAGACAACTTGTACAAAATTATTCTATTAATGAAGACACATATAATTACATAATTCACATGTTATAAATTTAGTTACACAAATATAATCAGATGAGAATGTAGAAATTTAATATTAATGAAAACCTGAAACAGAAAAATTTCATTAGTCATGAAGATTCGAACCCGGGTTTTCCAGATGCCAGTTCAGTAGGCTGACCACCAGCCCATCAGAGGTATGAGTGAATAATACCAAATGAACCTTATAGCCAGACAGTAGAGTAACACAGACCGTTGGCCCAACTATCAGCCCCAGATTAGGCCCACCTTCTAGTGTTGGTTTTGATTTAGTTTTGATTTATATTATTATTTTATTATATCATTTAAGAGACAGAGTGTAGCTAACGGTTGGCCCAACTCTGGCAGCCAAAGTTGGGCCAACCAAGGGCCGACCATTCAACACTGGCAGCTGACCCCAATTCGCACCTGGGATAGTAAGAAAACTAATTGCAGGAATCAAATTTAGATTTTTGGAACACAAAAAGCAACTCAAAAACTATCAATTACCATTAAAAAAATTAAAATAATTTAATGTTAATTTCACGGGACGGTCGTTTAAAGAAAAACCAAAAAAGGCGATACACTTTGTACGCCGGGGTTTGAAGAATTATAACCAAAAGTGTAATTAAAAAAAAAAATTTTGAAACATAAAAATGAAAGAACAACTCAAAAACTATCTTTTAGCATAAAAAAATGAAAATTGATTTTTTCCGCGCTAGGTCCCTTCTCTCGCGGAGCGTCACATATTGTATATGAGTGTATTTAATGTTTTTTATAATTTTATATTTTCGTAAAAAAATTTTTTTTGATATTTTTAATATTTAAAGAAGTAAATGTACAAAACTTAAATTTTCAAGGTTCTTTAAGCTTTTTACCATGATAATACAATTTGCGCCAATTTTGCGCTATCATTTTCGTAATCAGTGCATCAAAATACATAAGTATATTAAGTTTCATTAAAATCGGTCAGGGGTTCTATTCGGAAGTTTATCCCTGACATCACACAATTGCAAGTGCACTGAAAGAAAAGTGGGTACACTGGCACATCGAGGTGTAAATTCGCTTACAGTATAAGGGTATATTAAATAGATTTGTTCAATTTATATTAATTTGTTATCTTCTAAAATTAAAGAGGAAGGAATGTATTTCTAATTTTCAGGTTATTTACACATCTAATATTCCTAGAATAGTCAGGGAAAATTAAAAAAAATTACTAAAATTTTTTTGATTTAGTAATTGATCAAATTTATTTGTTATAAAGGACACCCTTAAGATTCTAAAAATTAAAAACTACTGTTCAGCCGTAAGTGTCACAGAAACCAAGTTCGACCAGTGCGCATCATGTACAGTGCATTCACGAACACTATGAATATTGAAGGAATATTAGATGCGGATATTCCCTGAAAATTAGAAATACATTTTCAGAGAAATTTCGGGTTCAATATTTTTCATGGCGGACATTTTAATACTTCCACGAAACTTCCCTGAATATTAAGTTCGAATATTCGGGAAATGTGAACCAATATTCAAGGAAAATTCAGGGGATTTCAGGTGCTGTGTGGGATGTTGCCAGTATTGCTGCAGTACTACTTCAGTACACGGAAAAAATTATTTCGGTATATTTTACACAACTAATTTCGGAACAGCCGACGCAGAGAAGAAGTTAGTATTATTTAAATCAGACTCATTTATAAAACCTGAAGGGGAGTTTCAGGAAAATGTAAAGAAAATATCCGTATAATTTAAAAATATAGTTAATTTAAATTTTGCTTTATCTGGTCAGACGTATTACTACAGAGTTCTGTAATATGTGTTGTCTAAAGCAACACCGTGCGGCTCTACCCATACGTCAAATCAATTTCTCTTAAATAAAATCAATTTTTTAAAGTTTTGATATTAAAATTTCAATAATTATACCTATAGGTTAAGTAGTGTCAATAATTGTGTGTTTTTTTCAAAAAAAATTCAATTGACTGCCCTGTTCTGTGCGACCACGCGACCTACAAGTATCACGTGACATTATACAACGTGATATAGAATATTACAGAACTCTTATGTAACGGTTATGGCAAAAATCATAGTGCAAATTCAAACAGTCTCAAACATAGTTTGTACTAAATATTTTCAACATTTTGTCATAAATTGTTCTGTATGAAATACAAAACGCTGTAACACTAACATCTATTTCGAAATTTACAGAACTATTTACAGTTACTCCTAAAAAGTTCCGCTTTCAATAATGAAAGTTTCTGAGATTATAAAAAACTTCGTTCTGGAACCTTGTATATCCGCAACTCCTATATTAGTTCTGCAAAATATACTGAAATAATTTTTTCCGTGTACGAACGCGGTTTCATGGTTAACATTATTGTTCAATATACTTTTTATAATGTTGTCATTATTATTACACAATACTCTGTTTGACACTATTGCAGTTTATCACAATACAAATTATTATTATTATTATTTTTTTTTTTTTTACAAAACAAGTTTAGGAGAGGAAAAAATGCATTTACGCACTTGTTCGTGTGGGACTCGACCACGTGCTGTGGTAATACCACACTAAAACAACCTCTCCCATTCTTGCTTTACATATTCTTATCCACTATTGCTCCATCCGTCCTGGAGGGTGAGCAAAAGCGTGATTCATTTGCCAGAGTTGTTATTCTCGTTTCTTACACTGTTGTTCTCACCCATTGCCGCTGATGTTCTTAAGCGGTGGTCAAGAACGTTGTTGGATGCTTTTTTAGAGCTACCGAATAGGATCTTATAATGAACAGTGCTGTCGAACCAGATTGAGAGAGTTCAGAAGAACAGCCTTCTGCATGCGAACCGCCAACGCATCAGCCTTGTGCTCACAGCTAGGAATCTTTTGTAATTGGCTCACAAATGAAGTTCGCATCCCTCCTAAACAACCGAGTATAAGAACAATTAATCTGACCCTGTAGCTTGGATATATTTTACTCAATTCAAACAGAAGGTCTTGATACTTTGTCCGTTTCTCATCCTCCTTTTGAGTGATATTGGTCTCAGCAGGTGCCGAAAACTCTTTCACACAAATGACCTTACTTTTATGATCCTGGAGCACTATATCAGGCTTATTGGCACTGATACGATGAGTGGTGGAAAAAGAAAAATTCCAGTAGATCTTACACTGATCATTTTTCACAACGGACTCCTGATCCCCCTGGGCATACAGCAAGATGGGTTCTTTATCTATACCATATTGGTGTCGAAGGTGATAATACAACACCTTAAGCGCAGCATTGTGTCTTTCTACATATCTGTAACATGCATACTTCGGGCATGCACTTAGAATATGACTAAGTGTCTCCGGGTATTGCCTGCATGCTCGACAGTTGGTATTGTCGACAGATATATGCATCACTCGACTGCGATACACCAAAGTATTTATCACTCCATCCTGAGAAGCAAATAAAAATCCTTCAGTCTCCGATTTCAAAACAGCAGATTTGAGAAAAGCAAATGACAAAACAAGAGACAATCCCAACTCTTTTATGAGACTGATGAACTGTCCATGCACAGGCTTGCCAATATGTTCCTGTAACAGAAGCGCATGTTCTGCTTCCTTGACACGTTTTTTAAGCATCAATGGTGTGAAAGAGGCTAAACCGTGTTCCATATCTCTGGTTTCAAATGAGAGACTAAGTTCACTTGCAGCTCTTTCTGCCGCTCGATATAAAAACACCCCAACATTTGCAATTTCATGATGGTGAACAAATTGCATAAGAGGATCTCTACTGTTTATGACTGAGCATGCCGCAGATAAAACAATTCTACGATGAAGACATTCTAAATTTAAAAGACCTCTTCCTCCCCGATCTCGTGGAAGGTAAATACGAGGTACGGAAGACCTAGGATGATGACTTCGATGTATAGTCATCATCTTGCGAGTTTCTCTATCTAGTTCCTTCAACTCATTCACATTCCACTTAACTGCTCCAAATGTATAGAGTAGTAAAGGAATGGCTAATGTGTTTGTGGCTTGTATCTTATTCTTCCCAGTTAGTTCAGAAGCCCAAATTTTTCTGAGAAGACAATGGTATTTCATATGGAGATATGATATGCCAGTAAATAGCTTGTAGCAGGTGTTAAGACAAGCTATTGGTCTATAATTTTTTGGATTAGATAAATCTCCAGATTTTGGTAAGAGTACCGTTCGTCCTTCCACCAACCACTGTGGTATTGAAGTGTTGACCGTAGAGAAAGGTAGAGAATATTCGAGCCAAATGTTGGTGAGTTGAAGAGAACTTCTTCCATCAAAAGTTATTAATCTTATCCGGCCCGGGTGCTGAAAAGTTCTTCGTTTTAGCAACTATGTTTCTCACCTCCTCCTTAGTAATTGGTAGACTTGCCTCAGCAGGATGGTCAAGCCCCTGTCTAAAGCAGAAGCTACGAAAGAGTGTTAATGAAGACTCTTCATCGTTCACTGAGTGGGCTTTCCCATAGATGTTACTCCAGAAGTTTTCAATCTCTTTACGACATGGGGGTCTTTCGACAGTTGGCGATGGTGGACTGAACAGGCGAGAAGGATTAGTAGCATAGGTATTATTTTGCTTTATCCATTTAACCCGCCGTTCTAAACGCTCTCTTATCACTACAAGAGAACGTATCTTCTCAATCCAATGTTGCTTGATGGTCTGCAACTTCGATTTCTTCAGAGTGTGATGCAATCTTTTTAGAGTCTGGGCTATTTCCAAAACCCTGGATGTAAATTTTCTTTTCGATTCAAGATATACAATCACACTCTGCAATTGAGAAGCATGCCTTCGAGCCACCCCAATTTTAAACTGTACTTGTCTGATTCGTTTAAAGGTCCTATCGACGCGGTCTGAAACAGATTTTCTGTTACTTTCACGAAGCAGGACCTTTGCTTTTTCATACACAGCACAATTTAATGTCCAGAGATCTACATCCTCTGGGAGTAATGAGAGCTCGTTATTCCCTTCAGCGATTTTGTCCATTTTTATGGAAACCTTTAGATGCACTTTGGTTTCCCTAGACCTCATGTTCCCTTCTTCGGTCGTTGGTGTAGGTGTTACTGTTGGAACCTGAAGGTTCTCTGAGGGTTCTTCTTCTTCCTGCTGAAGAAAAGCTTCATGTCCCTTTTTTCGCAGAGAGGATGCTTGGTCTCTTAAATACTGAGGTGTCATTTGAGCGTATTGTGGGTACATATTGTCCCATCGCTCATGCAACCTTAGCATGTATCCTCTTCTGCAAGAACTACTGTTTTGCCAACATACCATGTTGTCCTTCCGAAGTTGGTCCATCCATTTAAAACGTACTCTAGCTTGTCCCGGGTCAATGCCTGGTCGTTGCCTGGGTTCTGTCCTATTGCCACTCCCAACTGAACCCTGATCTCCATCCGAGAGAGACCTATTGTAAGTGGCACTGCGCGTTACATTCGTCGTAACCGCAAATACTCTGTGTGGGAGTTTATCCCAACACAGAGTGGACAATTATATCGGGTGCCCACCCCTATCTGACTGTTGGTCCGCCCCGTGTATTCTAATTTCCTCGGTACCTCCCATATCTGAGAGACCTTCCCCTATCAACCACCTGGGGAGGCGCCCGATTGGGGTATCAGAAACCCCATCTCAAATGACATTCAAGTACTTGACCCAGTTGGCTCAGAAATTCTGTGATATCCCGTAAAAGGTACCACAAGTCCCTTACCAACCCGATCAAATACCTACACGATGTTCTGTAATGGTCATCTTAGTACTGAGCCAAGTCAGACCAGTATCATTGAGCTGCTTGGTAACGGATAAACCAAGCAACCCATTTCGGTATTATTATTATTTTTTTTTTTCCAAAACAAGTTTAGGAGAGGAAAAAATGCATTTACGCACTTGTTCGTGTGGGAGTCGACCACGTGCTGTGGTAATACCTCACTAAAACAACCTCTCCCATTCTTGCTTTACATATTCTAATCCACTATTGCTCCATCCGTCCTGAAGGGTAAGCAAAAGCGTAATTCATTTGCTAGAGTTGTTATTCTCGTTTCTTCCACTGTTGTTCTCACCCATTGCCATTGCCAGGGGGATCAGGAGTCCGTTGTGGAAAATGATCAGTGTAAGGTCTACTGAAATTTTTCTTTTTCCACCACTCGTATCAGTGCCAATTAGCCTGATATAGTGCTCCAGGATCATAAAAGTAAGGTCATTTGTGTGATAGAGTTTTCGGCAGCTGCTGAGAGCAATATCACTCAAAAGGAGGATGAGAAACGGACAAAGTATCAAGACCTTCTGTTTGAATTGAGTAAAATATATCCAAGCTACAGGGTCAGATTAATTGTTCTTATACTCGGTTGTTTAGGAGGGATGCGAGCTTCATTTGTGAGCCAATTACAAAAGGTTCCCAGCTGTGAGCACAAGGCTGATGCGTTGGCGGTTCGCATGCAGAAGGCTGTTCTTCTGAACTCTCTCAATCTGGTTCGGCAGCACTGTTCATTATAAGATCCTATTCGGTAGCGCTAAAAAAGCATCCAACAACGTTCTTGACCACCGCTTAAGAACATCAGCGGCAATGGGTGAGAACAACAGTGTAAGAAACGAGAATAACAACTCTAGCAAATGAATCACGCTTTTGCTTACCCTCCAGGACGGATGAAGCAATAGTGGATTAGAATATGTAAAGCAAGAATGGGAGAGGTTGTTTTAGTGAGGTATTACCACAGCACGTGGTCGAGTCCCACACGAACAAGTGCGTAAATGCATTTTTTTCTCTCCTAAACAGAAGGCTGTTCTTCTGAACTCTCTCAATCTGGTTCGACAGCACCGTTCATTATAGGATCCTATTCGTTAGCTCTAAAAAAGCATCCAACAACGTTGTTGACTTGTAATTCTTATATTGTTATTATTATTATTTTTTTTTTTTTACAAAACAAGTTTAGGAGAGGAAAAAATGCATTTACGCATTTCATTATAGGATCCTATTCGTTAGCTCTAAAAAAGCATCCAACAACGTTTTTGACTTGTAATTCTTATATTATTATTATTATTATTTTTTTTTTTTTTTACAAAACAAGTTTAGGAGAGGAAAAAATGCATTTACGCATTTCTTCGTGTGGGACTCGACCACGTGCTGTGGTAATACCGCACTAAAACAACCTCTCCCATTCTTGCTTTACTTAATTTAATCCGCTATTGCTCCATCCGTCCTGGAGGGTAAGCAAAAGCGTGATTCATTTGCTAGAGACGTTATGCCTACTTCTGGCACTGTTGTTCTCACCCATAGCCGCCGATGTTCTTAAGCGGTGGTCGAGAACGTTGTTGGATGCTTTTTTAGAGCTACCGAATAAGATCTTACAATGAACAGTGCTGCCGAACCAGATTGAGAAAGTTCAGAAGAACAGCCTTTTGCATGCGAACCGCCAATGTATCGGCTTATTATTATCATTATTATTATTATTATTATTTTCTATTACATTTAAACAGGACTATTATCAATGTAGAATTATTTTGTAGAGTAGAGTTATTATATGTGTCGATTCAGGGTGAAAGGGACCTTAGCTGCAGAACTGAGTTTTACGCGTACGGGCGTTTGAAATTGGCCTCCCTATGTTACTCTTAGGTTATGCCTATGTTTCACCTCTAGTAACACAAAAACTAATAGACATAAACAAGTTTTGATTTATGTATGTTAAAAAGCAACTCAAATTCTATCGATTCATAATAACAATTAAAAATCAAATGTTTTGAATTTCACAGGACGGGAGTTTGAACTTGTGCCTGCCTATATTATTGTTAGGTTATGTCTATGTTTCATCGCGAATAACATAAAAACTAATAAACATAAACAAGTTTTGATTACTGCATGTGAAAGAGCAACTCAAATTCTATCGATTCATAATAAAAATTCAAAATCGAATGTTTTGCAGCTAAGGTCCTTTTCACCCTGAATCGACACATATAGCGTATTATTATTATAACTATTATTACTATTCATGAATAGTATTATTACTCATACTGCGAAAGGTCGGTTTCCTATTTAAAAATATTTTTATCATTTTCAATGTCATCAATATACCAAAATTGTAATATTTTTGTAAATGGAAATTGAATTCGAAAGTTTTTTCTGGAGGTTATAATATTTAATTATGGCTAAAAATCGCAGTTAATAATAGAAAAAGACATTTGTACGTTCGCTAAAGGAAGAAAGAAGAAACGCATAGTAAATAGAGTCACGCAACACACTATTCTCGGTCTTCTCTTTCTTGCTTACGCAAGTAAGCATAGCGAGAATAGCGGTTCAGGTACAGTTCAAAGTGCGCTCTGATTGTAAGTATACAGACTCCCTAGATTACTAAGTTTCTAAAATGTATTTAACTTTCATTTAGTATTTATTTCATAGCTATAGAAGAACTCTGTGACTTTGCTAAATCTTCGCCTATATCCAAGATTCTACAACTAATCGAGCAATATTACACTGCAAAAACTGCTGTCTTCTAAGTGTCTTATTTTAAGACACAAGACATTAAGAAAGCGTCTTACGGTTATTTCAAGCTATTTCATTGGTTAATAATTTTGAAAGATGTTTTCTCATTGGTTTAAAATTAAGACACCCTAAAACGTCTTAAAAGTGAGGACAAAAATGTCTTAAAATAAGACACTTGTTTTTACAGTGTAGGCAACTTTTTTTTCCGTGTATAGGAGTGTCCCAATGAAAAATTGACAACTGGCGCAGTACTGTAGCCCAGTACTGGCGCAGTATTGATCTAACTCTGGGATGATAACGCTATTTAGTACTGACTGCCAGTACCAGCGCAGTACTGCCTGTCAGGGCTGGCGCAATACGGCCCTGCCAGGGCTAACGCATTAATGGTGAACAGTATTAGCGTATATTGTCAAGGAGAAATTGACTTTCAAGAACTTTCAACTGACTTTCTGCTTACTTACATTTAAATCTAATTGATAGTTAACATTATTTTTTAAAAAAAACATTAACTTTTCAAAAATTGGTTTGCCATATTAGATCCACCATTTTGAATTTTTACAAACCGACTTCAGATTTGTAATTTGCGTCCTCAAAAATCCCCAAATACAAAATTTTACGAAAAAACATTATTTTCCAAAAATTGGTTCGTCATATTAGATCCGTCATTTTGAATTTTTACAAACTGACTTCAGATTTGTAATCTGCACGGGGGCGGGGAAAAAAGCTGTTCCCCTCATTTTTCTGTTATTGTCACATAGGTTTGAGACGAGATGGACAAATTTCACTTACAGATTCGTAATCTACGGGAAAAATATCCTATAAGAAGCACTATGGTTTACTCTTGTGGCAAAAAAGAATCCTTTTTTTGTTATTATTTATTTTCGGTTTGGAATTTAATAAAAGATATTTTAGATCTCATAACAATACACATTTTATGTTTTATACATTTTTTACTAAAAGTCAATAGTTTTCTAATAGAATACAAAAACGTGTCGACGACCACAAAAATAGAATAGTTATATTATTACAGAACATTATTCTGGTAAACTGAAACCTATGTTAACCACGTAATTTGATTTAAAAGTAGGTTCAACTTTTTATAGCTCCCAACCCTCTTGTATCCGTTAAAAATAAGTCAACTTATTATGACACCCCAACACCTCCTTTACCCGTTTAAAGGGTAAAGGGGTCCAAGGGGTTTTTCGGGGAAGTTTCCAAGGGAAAATAATTTTCAAAAGTTAATACTTGGCAAAATGAAGTTTCAGATTAAGGGCACTCAATCCCATGAATATGGACGAAATCCGAGTGGGGGCGCAGACACATGCTTAGGGGCCATTCATTAATTACGTAAGCATGATTTTAGCTAATTTTGACCCCCCCTCCCCCATGTAAGCATACATAAGATTTGCCGGACCCTTAAATTCGTTTAAAAGTATGCTTTCATCAGAAAAAGTTCAATTGCACTGAAACACATCATTAGATGATATAATTTAAAGATTTTTATTTTTTTAAAAATAATAATTCAGTCTTTGCAAAATAGATAGCATAATTAAACGTAAGATTTCTAAAAATCTTAAAATTAAATACTTTTCGTAATCCAATAAACTGAATAAACGATTATATTGAAAACGATCTTAAAGTAGGTAATTTAACGAATCTATCAAAAAGCTACAAAAGAGAATTACTTTAGGTAACATCAAATAAACAACGAAATTTTAAACAATATTAAGTTTTGCGCTACCGAAAATTTTTGTATACGCGCGCGGACTTTTATTTGTATGTAGCAAAAAAAAATTAAGTTTATAAACATTTTTTACTGTTATTGTTGTTTATCAACAAATATTATATTTTACGAATGTTCACAGAGAAAAGAGGATTTCTTTTGCGAAGAATAAAAATGTGTTTACATTGATTGTCTTGAAAGAAATCATACTTATGCTTGATCCAAGAATAAGATATTATTTTGCGTAAACTCGCGTCTGCTTGACTTCTGTCATGCGCAAAACAGTTTATCATAACCTCAAATTCTTGAGTCTATACTATTTTATACTAGGACCGATGAAAAGTTTTTTCTCAATGTTATGATGAATTTTTAATTTGTTTACACAATTTATTGTTGAAAAATTGTAGCGTTTGCAAATAAACTAAAAGAGTAAGAAATTAAAAAAAAATTGTCGAATTTTGCTACCTCAGAAAGGAATCTTTGTGGTCGTTAAGATTTTCGATTTTCAGAAAATAGTCTAAATCGACTATCTAAAATTATCTAAAAAGCGTAAATTATCATTCCAAAGCAAATGTCTACATGTATGTGTGTGTATAGCGTTTTTTGTTGCCAGGACCTCTCGAGAACGCTTCAGCGGATTTTAATAAAATTTGGATGACTTATTAATCTCATGAATATCTAAATTTGGACACAGAGATTTTTGAAAATACCCAATTAAATTTTTTTGAGCACCTCTTTTCTTCGAAAAAAATAGTTTTTTGCCAAAATTTTTTTCCAGTCTAAACTTACAACATGAGGGTGTTCCAAAGCGACGTCAAAGTATACTCAATCTTTGCTTCAATCATCTGCTTTTATTGAAACCGAATTTTCTAGCACACATTGTCGCCTTGTTCGGGAATAAAATAAAATAGTTCCAAGTGATTTAGAAACTACAAATATGTACAATTTCTCTTTGATGTTGCGTATTTATGTCAAGTATTGTGTTGTGCCAAAAATTTATGTGTAAAAATTGACGTTTGGTATTATATATCATCTGTCTTTGTGATGTCTTAGCTTAGCTTTGGAACACCCTTAATGAATACAAAAATCAAATTTCTTATCTAACAACTAATCAATTGACCTATATAACTTTTATAATTAATCAAAAATTCGTAAAATAATTCATATTTTTTTATTTTTTTGGATTTAAAATTCTTTTTTTTTAAATAACTTTCCCAACTAACTTATATATTATTATTAATTTATTGCTTTATCTATGAGGAAGCAAATTATTTTGCTTACTTGAAAGCGAAATGTCCATGAAATGGACATAATTTTCTCCTAGTTTTTATTTTTGTTAGTAATAAATTAAATAATATATTTAGTGAAACGAATAATAGCAATTATTAAAACATTGTTTAAAGAAATAAATATTGTGCACCAATTTTCTACACAAAGCACATACAAATATGCAGTTTTTTTTCCTAATTTTGCAATTAACTAATTTTTATGCGATTATACGGGTAAGGAATAAAAATTAAATTAGTATTTAAACATTTTTAAGCAAATTATTTTTGTTAGCTATAGCAACTTTGTTCACATGGAACTTACAAATATGCAATTTGTTTCCTAACTTTGCAATTTATCGATCTTTAACTAATTATATAAGTGAAATACAAAATTAAATTATTATTTAAATATTTTTTAAACAAATTATTATTGTTAAATTTTTTTTCAATAATCATACAAAGATCGATTAATTACAAAATGAGGAACAACTGCATTTCTGTAGGTTCAATGTGAACATAGTTGTAAGTTAACAATATTAATATGTTTAAAAAAAGTTTAAATAATAATTTATTACTTATTTTTTAGCCGCAATCATATAAAGATCGGTTAATTGCAAAATTAGGAAAAAGCTGCATATTTGTAGGCTCAATGTAAAAAATGTTGGTGGTTAACACTACTAATTTGTTTAAAAATTGTTTCAATTGCAATTTAATTTGTATTTCTTATCCGTAATCGAATTTAATTACGATTATAGTCAATTTTCTTTTGGCCAAAAGTGACGGCTAAAGAAGCATTTACAGCTCTGTTGGTGGGTCGTTGACCGACAGAAATTACATTGGAGTAAAAGAGACACATATACTGTCTGTCTTTCGTACTTTATTGCAGAATCTGTTGGTCATCGACCGCCAACAGTCCGCCTTAAACAAGTTAAGGTGTGTAAATTCACCTTAACTTTATATCGTGCTCCCAGGTGAATTTCCATACATAGTTAAATCTTACGTAAGATTTGCTTTTACACCCCCCTCCCCCCGACGTAAGCATATGTAGAGATTTTTGAAACCCCCCTCCCTCCAAGATGCTTACGTAATTAATGAATGGCCCCTTAGAGCGTTGGGCTTTAGGCCTGGGGGTCGCACGTTCGAGACCCCTCAGCGTCAAATATTTTAATTATATAAGTTTAGCGTTAGTATTAAGTTGTATGTTGTATTTGTAAATAGGATATAAAAAAATGTTATAAAATAATATAAATAACAAATATCTTTGAGACTAAATAAATACGAAAATACCACAGTACTGACAGAAAGTTACTAATTCAAGAGATTCAATATTTATTTTTATTTTCTATTTTTATTTTCAAAAATAAGATATTTTTCCTTTAAAGTTATAATGTTATGCAAATTCTCATAAGCGTTAATTTACCCAATCTAAAAATGGAGTGGGAAATTCGATCTAAGGAAAATGAGCCGCCATTTTGAATCAGCTGATAAATTCACTCTAAGTAGAGTGAACTCATCACTCTATCTATAGAGTGAATAAATTCGCTCTTTCAATGAGTGAACATTCACTCCATATGGAGTGGCTCAATTTTCACTCTAAGAAATTTAGAGAGAATACTATTTTATTCAAAAAATAGTTTTTAATTTAGAGAAATATATAATTTTAAAAAATTTACAAAAAATTTATAGTTAAAAAATAAAAAATAAAATTTTTATACTAGTTAACAGTAATTAATTAATTAATTTTAACTATTAAAACATATAAAGAATTAAAATAAATATATACCTATCATTCAAACCTTCAAAATTTAAGATTTTTGTGTCAGTTGATCAAAATTTCATGTAATTTTTAAAAACTTAAAATAGCGGACAATTTTCATTAATTTTTGTAAAACATAAATTTTAAAAATGTTCAGGGTCATTAATTATTATTCTGAAATAAAATTTAAATAACTCACAAAGTTAGATTTAATATGGCAAATTTGTTTTGAACAATTATTTTATATGTGAACATTAATTTTTTTAACTTACTGTCAGATATTTTTGATCCGCTATTTAAAATTTTTGAAAACTGACTTCAGATTCGTAATCAGCCTTTTTGTGTTTTTTAAAAATGACCTCGGATTCGTAATCAGAGGCCCAAAAAACCTTCGAATACCATGTTTTATTAACCCATTAACGCCCAAAATCCCAAAAATCTTAGCCTTATTTTGGAATAGTACTGCACATAGAAAAAATTTTTCTAAAATATAAGAATATGGTTTTTTTATGTTCTGGACACCGATCTACAAGATTCCGTAATCAGATTGCATTTTTAACCAATCGGAAATCGAATATGGCGACTTTTTTGCAAAAAAGTACGAAAAAATCGACACTTTTTTTTATAATAAAAATATCTAACCTTAAACGTCCTTCCAGTATGCAATAAAGTGGCACAAAATGGCACAAACTATTCAAACTTCAAAAATATGCATCAGTTATTACATAAAATTCAAAATGACGGATTTTGCGCAAAAAATTACAAAATTTAATGCATGTTGGACCAATACTAATGTTTTTTATGAAAATTAATGAAAGTTAGTATACAAAGATTTTTTTGTTGCTGTTTACGAATATGTAAATGATTTTTCAAAATTCAAAATGGCGGATCCAATATGGCGGACAAAAATTTTAAATTTTTGAGAAAAATAATGAAACTCAGTATACAAGGGTTTTTTGGGTCGCTGATTACGAATATGTTAATGATTTTTCAAAATTCAAAATAACGGATTTAATATGGCGGACAAAAATAAAAAAAATTTGTTAATATAAATGAAACTCTTCTTTTAAGGGTTTGTTTGGGGTACCGAATAAGATTAAATTTGACGGTGAAAATATTATTTAAATGAAACATTATCTACCAAATCTCTTTAGGAATATGACCATTAATTAGCCGCTCATTAGTAACGTTTACCAACTCTCACCACGCGGAGGTTCAAGAAAATTGAATAAAAAAAAACTAAAAAATTTTTAAAAAAAACACTCAAGACCATCAACCTTTGAGTGATTAGAGTTGGTAAACGTTTCAAATGAGCGGCTAATTTATAGTCATATTCCTAAAGAGATTTGGTAAATAATGTTTCATTCCAATAATATTTTCACCGTAAAATTTGATCTTATTCGGTACCCCAAAAAAACCCTTAAAGATGAGTTTCATTTATTTTAGCAAAAATTTTTTTTTGTCCGCCATATTGAATCCGTTATTTAAAATTTAGAAAAATGAATAATATATTCGTAATCAGCGACCAATAAAACCCTTTTATACTAAATTTCATTAATTTTCATAAAAAACATTAGCATTGGTCCAACATGCATTAAATATTGTAATTTTTTGTGCTAAATCCGCTATTTTGGCGCCGCCATTTTGAATTTCATGTAATAACTAATGCTTATTTTTGAAGTTTAAATAGTTTGTGCTATTTTGTGCCACTTTATTGCATATTTTCCAATATTGCATATTGGAAAGACGTTTTAGGTTAGATATTTTGATTATAAAAAAAAGTGTCGATTTTTTCGTACTTTTTTGGAAAAAAGTCGCCATATTGGATTTCCTATTGGTTAAAAATGCAATCTGATTACGGAATCTTGTAGAGCGGTGTCCAGAACATAAAAAAACCATATTCCCATATTTTAGAAAAATTTTTTGTATGTGCAGTACTATTCCAAAATAAGGCTAAGATTTTTGGGATTTTGAGCGTTAATGGGATAAAATCCATTCATTTTTAAAAATTTCTTTCCGCCATATTATAACCGCCATTTTCAATTTTTTAAAACTGACCTCATTGCATCGATCTTGTATGGACTCTTGAAACTATTACAAATTATTATCCTTACCAATTAAATGAACTTATAATAAAAATTTGTAAAGTATACGCTTCTAAGAACAACCTCCATATTATATAAATACCTAAAAAAATTGCAGACAAAGTAATGGGCCTTTGAACAGAAGTAAATTTTTCTTAGCTCTATAAATTTCGGCCTGCTGTGCTGACTTGTCCACTTTGACTTTCTGTTTCAACGAAAGTATGCAGTTTAGTTACATGTTCTTTTATTACAGAATGCCTTAGGTATCCTACTAACTAATTTTTAAGTAAAACTTACAATTTTTAAACTTTTTTTTTTGAGGTTTTGTTCAACTAGATCAGGGTTTAAGACCTTTGTGGCCGCCGAAGGCGGGCTCGAAAGCTATATATATATACATTAGGGTGGTCCAAAAAAAGGTGACTTTTGGAATTTTCAAAATCGTAAAACAGTTCCATATTCTTTATAATTAGCAACGGCCTAAACATTTTTTTAAAAAATTTTTGATCAATAATTGAGCTTGCGCACAGCGTTTTTCTCTCTTATGGGATTATTGTGAAATTAACACGTAAAATAAATGCATTTTTTTCAATGCTCAATTTCCCGTGTAGAAATTGAATCGGGCGATAGCCATGCCATGGCCGGGGAGCCCAGATTAAACTTGGGATCTGATCGGGCACTGGTAGGGGAGCCCAGGTGTAAGCTGGTCACTGTTCGGGCCTCTAGCTGGCTCCTGACCAGAAGTGTCCCCCTATAATATTCAGGAAGTATCTCGGCGAAATACCGAGGTATACCGGCTATAGCCGACCAGAGATGTTAGGATTAAAAAAAAGCTTCTAAAAACAACAGTGCATAAATGTGAGATAATGGTGGACATATAATACATGAAAGTTAACCTCAAATTGTGAAAATATTGACTTCTCCAAAGTACGTAAGCACCCAACAGATGTCCAGGTCATTTTCGGTAAACTTCATCAGGGAAGTTAACCTCAAAATGTGATAATCGACTTCTCTGACGTACCCAAGTACTCAACCAATGTCCAGGTCATTTTCGATCAACTTCTTCAGGGAAGTTAACCTCAAAATGTATTAATCGACTTCTCTGACGTACCTAAGTATTCAACCGATGTCCAGGTCATTTCCGATTAACTTCATCAAGGAAGTTAACCTCAAAATGTGATAATCGACTTCTCTGACGTAACCAAGTTCTCAACCGATGTATAGGTCATTTCCGATCAACTTCTTCAGGAAAGTTAACCTCAAAATGTGATAATCGACTTCTCTGACGTACCCAAGTACTCAACCAATGTCCAGGTCATTTTCGATCAACTTCTTCAGGGAAGTTAACCTCAAAATGTGATAATCGACTTCTCTGACGTAACCAAGTTCTCAACCGATGTCACGGTCATTTCCGATCAACTTCTTCAGGAAAGTTAACCTCAAAATGTGATAATCGACTTCTCTAATGTACCCTGTACTCAACCAATGTCCAGGTCATTTTCGATCAACTTCTTCAAGGGAAATGAATCTCAAAATGTGTTAATCGACTTCTCTGACGTACCTAAGTATTCAACCGATGTCCAGGTCATTTCCGATTAACTTCATCAAGGAAGTTAACCTCAAAATGTGATAATCGACTTCTCTGACGTAACCAAGTTCTCAACCGATGTATAGGTCATTTCCGATCAACTTCTTCAGGAAAGTTAACCTCAAAATGTGATAATCGACTTCTCTGACGTACCCAAGTACTCAACCAATGTCCAGGTCATTTTCGATCAACTTCTTCAGGGAAGTTAACCTCAAAATGTGATAATCGACTTCTCTGACGTAACCAAGTTCTCAACCGATGTCCAGGTCATTTTCGATCAACTTCTTCAGGAAAGTTAACCTCAAAATGTGATAATCGACTTCTCTGACGTACCCAAGTACTCAACCAATGTCCAGGTCATTTTCGATCAACTTCTTCAGGGAAGTTAACCTCAAAATGTGATAATCGACTTCTCTGACGTAACCAAGTTCTCAACCGATGTCCAGGTCATTTCCGATCAACTTCTTCAGGAAAGTTAACCTCAAAATGTGATAATCTACTTCTCTGACGTACCCAAGTACTCAACCAATGTCCAGGTCATTTTCGATCAACTTCTTCAGGGAAGTTAACCTCAAAATGTGATAATCGACTTCTCTGACGTAACCAAGTTCTCAACCGATGTCCAGGTCATTTCCGATCAACTTCTTCAGGAAAGTTAACCTCAAAATGTGATAATCGACTTCTCTGACGTACCCAAGTACTCAACCAATGTCCAGGTCATTTTCGATCAACTTCTTCAAGGGAAGTTAACCTCAAAATGTGATAATCGACTTCTCTGACGTAACCAAGTTCTCAACCGATGTCCAGGTCATTTTCGATCAACTTCTTCAGGAAAGTTAACCTCAAAATGTGATAATCGACTTCTCTGACGTACCCAAGTACTCAACCAATGTCCAGGTCATTTTCGATCAACTTCTTCAGGAAAGTTAACCTCAAAATGTGATAATCGACTTCTCTGACGTACCCAAGTACTCAACCAATGTCCAGGTCATTTTCGATCAACTTCTTCAAGGAAAGTTAACCTCAAAATGTGATAATCGACTTCTCTGACGTAACCAAGTTCTCAACCGATGTCCAGGTCATTTCCGATCAACTTCTTCAGGAAAGTTAACCTCAAAATGTGATAATCGACTTCTCTGACGTACCCAAGTACTCAACCAATGTCCAGGTCATTTCCGATCAACTTCTTCAGGAAAGTTAACCTCAAAATGTGATAATCGACTTCTCTGACGTACCCAAGTACTCAACCAATGTCCAGGTCATTTTCGATCAACTTCTTCAGGGAAGTTAACCTCAAAATGTGATAATCGACTTCTCTGACGTAACCAAGTTCTCAACCGATGTCACGGTCATTTCCGATCAACTTCTTCAGGAAAGTTAACCTCAAAATGTGATAATCGACTTCTCTAATGTACCCTGTACTCAACCAATGTCCAGGTCATTTTCGATCAACTTCTTCAAGGGAAATGAATCTCAAAATGTGTTAATCGACTTCTCTGACGTACCTAAGTATTCAACCGATGTCCAGGTCATTTCCGATTAACTTCATCAAGGAAGTTAACCTCAAAATGTGATAATCGACTTCTCTGACGTAACCAAGTTCTCAACCGATGTATAGGTCATTTTCCGATCAACTTCTTCAGGAAAGTTAACCTCAAAATGTGATAATCGACTTCTCTGACGTACCCAAGTACTTAACCAATGTCCAGGTCATTTTCGATCAACTTCTTCAGGGAAGTTAACCTCAAAATGTGATAATCGACTTCTCTGACGTAACAAGTTCTCAACCGATGTCCAGGTCATTTTCGATCAACTTCTTCAGGAAAGTTAACCTCAAAATGTGATAATCGACTTCTCTGACGTACCCAAGTACTCAACCAATGTCCAGGTCATTTTCGATCAACTTCTTCAGGGAAGTTAAACTCAAAATGTGATGATCGACTTCTCTGACGTAACCAAGTTCTCAACCGATGTCCAGGTCATTTCCGATCAACTTCTTCAGGAAAGTTAACCTCAAAATGTGATAATCGACTTCTATGACGTACCCAAGTACTCAACCAATGTCCAGGTCATTTTCGATCAACTTCTTCAGGGAAGTTAACCTCAAAATGTGATAATCGACTTCTCTGACGTAACCAAGTTCTCAACCGATGTCCAGGTCATTTCCGATCAACTTCTTCAGGAAAGTTAACCTCAAAATGTGATAATCGACTTCTCTGACGTACCCAAGTACTCAACCAATGTCCAGGTCATTTCCGATCAACTTCTTCAGGAAAGTTAACCTCAAAATGTGATAATCGACTTCTCTGATGTACCCAAGTACTCAACCAATGTCCAGGTCATTTTCGATCAACTTCTTCAGGAAAGTTAACCTCAAAATGTGATAATCGACTTCTCTAATGTACCCTGTACTCAACCAATGTCCAGGTCATTTTCGATCAACTTCTTCAAGGGAAATGAATCTCAAAATGTGTTAATCGACTTCTCTGACGTACCCAAGTACTCAACCAATGTCCAGGTCATTTCCGATCAACTTCTTCAGGAAAGTTAACCTCAAAATGTGATAATCGACTTCTCTGACGTACCCAAGTACTCAACCAATGTCCAGGTCATTTCCGATCAACTTCTTCAGGAAAGTTAACCTCAAAATGTGATAATCGACTTCTCTGACGTACCCAAGTACTCAACCAATGTCCAGGTCATTTTCGATCAACTTCTTCAGGAAAGTTAACCTCAAAATGTGATAATCGACTTCTCTGACGTACCCAAGTACTCAACCAATGTCCAGGTCATTTTCGATCAACTTCTTCAAGGGAAGTTAACCTCAAAATGTGATAATCGACTTCTCTGACGTAACCAAGTTCTCAACCGATGTCCAGGTCATTTCCGATCAACTTCTTCAGGAAAGTTAACCTCAAAATGTGATAATCGACTTCTCTGACGTACCCAAGTACTCAACCAATGTCCAGGTCATTTCCGATCAACTTCTTCAGGAAAGTTAACCTCAAAATGTGATAATCGACTTCTCTGACGTACCCAAGTACTCAACCAATGTCCAGGTCATTTTCGATCAACTTCTTCAGGGAAGTTAACCTCAAAATGTGATAATCGACTTCTCTGACGTAACCAAGTTCTCAACCGATGTCACGGTCATTTCCGATCAACTTCTTCAGGAAAGTTAACCTCAAAATGTGATAATCGACTTCTCTAATGTACCCTGTACTCAACCAATGTCCAGGTCATTTTCGATCAACTTCTTTAGGAAAGTTAACCTCAAAATGTGATAATCGACTTCTCTGACGTACCCAAGTACTCAACCAATGTCCAGGTCATTTTCGATCAACTTCTTCAAGGGAAGTTAACCTCAAAATGTGATAATCGACTTCTCTGACGTAACCAAGTTCTCAACCGATGTCCAGGTCATTTCCGATCAACTTCTTCAGGAAAGTTAACCTCAAAATGTGATAATCGACTTCTCTGACGTACCCAAGTACTCAACCAATGTCCAGGTCATTTCCGATCAACTTCTTCAGGAAAGTTAACCTCAAAATGTGATAATCGACTTCTCTGACGTACCCAAGTACTTAACCAATGTCCAGGTCATTTTCGATCAACTTCTTCAGGGAAGTTAACCTCAAAATGTGATAATCGACTTCTCTGACGTAACCAAGTTCTCAACCGATGTCCAGGTCATTTTCGATCAACTTCTTCAAGGGAAATGAATCTCAAAATGTGTTAATCGACTTCTCTGACGTACCTAAGTATTCAACCGATGTCCAGGTCATTTCCGATTAACTTCATCAAGGAAGTTAACCTCAAAATGTGATAATCGACTTCTCTGACGTAACCAAGTTCTCAACCGATGTATAGGTCATTTCCGATCAACTTCTTCAGGAAAGTTAACCTCAAAATGTGATAATCGACTTCTCTGACGTACCCAAGTACTTAACCAATGTCCAGGTCATTTTCGATCAACTTCTTCAGGGAAGTTAACCTCAAAATGTGATAATCGACTTCTCTGACGTAACCAAGTTCTCAACCGATGTCCAGGTCATTTTCGATCAACTTCTTCAGGAAAGTTAACCTCAAAATGTGATAATCGACTTCTCTGACGTACCCAAGTTCTCAACCGATGTCACGGTCATTTCCGATCAACTTCTTCAGGGAAGTTAACCTCAAAATGTGATAATCGACTTCTCTGACGTAACCAAGTTCTCAACCGATGTCCAGGTCATTTCCGATCAACTTCTTCAGGAAAGTTAACCTCAAAATGTGATAATCTACTTCTCTGACGTACCCAAGTACTCAACCAATGTCCAGGTCATTTTCGATCAACTTCTTCAGGGAAGTTAACCTCAAAATGTGATAATCGACTTCTCTGACGTAACCAAGTTCTCAACCGATGTCCAGGTCATTTCCGATCAACTTCTTCAGGAAAGTTAACCTCAAAATGTGATAATCGACTTCTCTGACGTACCCAAGTACTCAACCAATGTCCAGGTCATTTTCGATCAACTTCTTCAAGGGAAGTTAACCTCAAAATGTGATAATCGACTTCTCTGACGTAACCAAGTTCTCAACCGATGTCCAGGTCATTTTCGATCAACTTCTTCAGGAAAGTTAACCTCAAAATGTGATAATCGACTTCTCTGACGTACCCAAGTACTCAACCAATGTCCAGGTCATTTTCGATCAACTTCTTCAGGAAAGTTAACCTCAAAATGTGATAATCGACTTCTCTGACGTACCCAAGTACTCAACCAATGTCCAGGTCATTTTCGATCAACTTCTTCAAGGGAAGTTAACCTCAAAATGTGATAATCGACTTCTCTGACGTAACCAAGTTCTCAACCGATGTCCAGGTCATTTCCGATCAACTTCTTCAGGAAAGTTAACCTCAAAATGTGATAATCGACTTCTCTGACGTACCCAAGTACTCAACCAATGTCCAGGTCATTTCCGATCAACTTCTTCAGGAAAGTTAACCTCAAAATGTGATAATCGACTTCTCTGACGTACCCAAGTACTCAACCAATGTCCAGGTCATTTTCGATCAACTTCTTCAGGGAAGTTAACCTCAAAATGTGATAATCGACTTCTCTGACGTAACCAAGTTCTCAACCGATGTCACGGTCATTTCCGATCAACTTCTTCAGGAAAGTTAACCTCAAAATGTGATAATCGACTTCTCTAATGTACCCTGTACTCAACCAATGTCCAGGTCATTTTCGATCAACTTCTTCAAGGGAAATGAATCTCAAAATGTGTTAATCGACTTCTCTGACGTACCTAAGTATTCAACCGATGTCCAGGTCATTTCCGATTAACTTCATCAAGGAAGTTAACCTCAAAATGTGATAATCGACTTCTCTGACGTAACCAAGTTCTCAACCGATGTATAGGTCATTTCCGATCAACTTCTTCAGGAAAGTTAACCTCAAAATGTGATAATCGACTTCTCTGACGTACCCAAGTACTTAACCAATGTCCAGGTCATTTTCGATCAACTTCTTCAGGGAAGTTAACATCAAAATGTGATAATCGACTTCTCTGACGTAACCAAGTTCTCAACCGATGTCCAGGTCATTTTCGATCAACTTCTTCAGGAAAGTTAACCTCAAAATGTGATAATCGACTTCTCTGACGTACCCAAGTACTCAACCAATGTCCAGGTCATTTTCGATCAACTTCTTCAGGGAAGTTAAACTCAAAATGTGATGATCGACTTCTCTGACGTAACCAAGTTCTCAACCGATGTCCAGGTCATTTCCGATCAACTTCTTCAGGAAAGTTAACCTCAAAATGTGATAATCGACTTCTCTGACGTACCCAAGTACTCAACCAATGTCCAGGTCATTTCCGATCAACTTCTTCAGGAAAGTTAACCTCAAAATGTGATAATCGACTTCTCTGACGTACCCAAGTACTCAACCAATGTCCAGGTCATTTCCGATCAACTTCTTCAGGAAAGTTAACCTCAAAATGTGATAATCTACTTCTCTGACGTACCCAAGTACTCAACCAATGTCCAGGTCATTTTCGATCAACTTCTTCAGGGAAGTTAACCTCAAAATGTGATAATCGACTTCTCTGACGTAACCAAGTTCTCAACCGATGTCCAGGTCATTTCCGATCAACTTCTTCAGGAAAGTTAACCTCAAAATGTGATAATCGACTTCTCTGACGTACCCAAGTACTCAACCAATGTCCAGGTCATTTTCGATCAACTTCTTCAAGGGAAGTTAACCTCAAAATGTGATAATCGACTTCTCTGACGTAACCAAGTTCTCAACCGATGTCCAGGTCATTTTCGATCAACTTCTTCAGGAAAGTTAACCTCAAAATGTGATAATCGACTTCTCTGACGTACCCAAGTACTCAACCAATGTCCAGGTCATTTTCGATCAACTTCTTCAGGAAAGTTAACCTCAAAATGTGATAATCGACTTCTCTGACGTACCCAAGTACTCAACCAATGTCCAGGTCATTTTCGATCAACTTCTTCAAGGGAAGTTAACCTCAAAATGTGATAATCGACTTCTCTGACGTAACCAAGTTCTCAACCGATGTCCAGGTCATTTCCGATCAACTTCTTCAGGAAAGTTAACCTCAAAATGTGATAATCGACTTCTCTGACGTACCCAAGTACTCAACCAATGTCCAGGTCATTTCCGATCAACTTCTTCAGGAAAGTTAACCTCAAAATGTGATAATCGACTTCTCTGACGTACCCAAGTACTCAACCAATGTCCAGGTCATTTTCGATCAACTTCTTCAGAGAAGTTTACCTCAAAATGTGATAATCGACTTCTCTGACGTAACCAAGTTCTCAACCGATGTCACGGTCATTTCCGATCAACTTCTTCAGGAAAGTTAACCTCAAAATGTGATAATCGACTTCTCTAATGTACCCTGTACTCAACCAATGTCCAGGTCATTTTCGATCAACTTCTTCAAGGGAAATGAATCTCAAAATGTGTTAATCGACTTCTCTGACGTACCTAAGTATTCAACCGATGTCCAGGTCATTTCCGATTAACTTCATCAAGGAAGTTAACCTCAAAATGTGATAATCGACTTCTCTGACGTAACCAAGTTCTCAACCGATGTATAGGTCATTTCCGATCAACTTCTTCAGGAAAGTTAACCTCAAAATGTGATAATCGACTTCTCTGACGTACCCAAGTACTTAACCAATGTCCAGGTCATTTTCGATCAACTTCTTCAGGGAAGTTAACATCAAAATGTGATAATCGACTTCTCTGACGTAACCAAGTTCTCAACCGATGTCCAGGTCATTTTCGATCAACTTCTTCAGGAAAGTTAACCTCAAAATGTGATAATCGACTTCTCTGACGTACCCAAGTACTCAACCAATGTCCAGGTCATTTTCGATCAACTTCTTCAGGGAAGTTAAACTCAAAATGTGATGATCGACTTCTCTGACGTAACCAAGTTCTCAACCGATGTCCAGGTCATTTCCGATCAACTTCTTCAGGAAAGTTAACCTCAAAATGTGATAATCGACTTCTATGACGTACCCAAGTACTCAACCAATGTCCAGGTCATTTTCGATCAACTTCTTCAGGGAAGTTAACCTCAAAATGTGATAATCGACTTCTCTGACGTAACCAAGTTCTCAACCGATGTCCAGGTCATTTCCGATCAACTTCTTCAGGAAAGTTAACCTCAAAATGTGATAATCGACTTCTCTGACGTACCCAAGTACTCAACCAATGTCCAGGTCATTTCCGATCAACTTCTTCAGGAAAGTTAACCTCAAAATGTGATAATCGACTTCTCTGACGTACCCAAGTACTCAACCAATGTCCAGGTCATTTTCGATCAACTTCTTCAGGAAAGTTAACCTCAAAATGTGATAATCGACTTCTCTAATGTACCCTGTACTCAACCAATGTCCAGGTCATTTTCGATCAACTTCTTCAAGGGAAATGAATCTCAAAATGTGTTAATCGACTTCTCTGACGTACCCAAGTACTCAACCAATGTCCAGGTCATTTCCGATCAACTTCTTCAGGAAAGTTAACCTCAAAATGTGATAATCGACTTCTCTGACGTACCCAAGTACTCAACCAATGTCCAGGTCATTTCCGATCAACTTCTTCAGGAAAGTTAACCTCAAAATGTGATAATCGACTTCTCTGACGTACCCAAGTACTCAACCAATGTCCAGGTCATTTTCGATCAACTTCTTCAGGAAAGTTAACCTCAAAATGTGATAATCGACTTCTCTGACGTACCCAAGTACTCAACCAATGTCCAGGTCATTTTCGATCAACTTCTTCAAGGGAAGTTAACCTCAAAATGTGATAATCGACTTCTCTGACGTAACCAAGTTCTCAACCGATGTCCAGGTCATTTCCGATCAACTTCTTCAGGAAAGTTAACCTCAAAATGTGATAATCGACTTCTCTGACGTACCCAAGTACTCAACCAATGTCCAGGTCATTTCCGATCAACTTCTTCAGGAAAGTTAACCTCAAAATGTGATAATCGACTTCTCTGACGTACCCAAGTACTCAACCAATGTCCAGGTCATTTTCGATCAACTTCTTCAGGGAAGTTAACCTCAAAATGTGATAATCGACTTCTCTGACGTAACCAAGTTCTCAACCGATGTCACGGTCATTTCCGATCAACTTCTTCAGGAAAGTTAACCTCAAAATGTGATAATCGACTTCTCTAATGTACCCTGTACTCAACCAATGTCCAGGTCATTTTCGATCAACTTCTTCAGGAAAGTTAACCTCAAAATGTGATAATCGACTTCTCTGACGTACCCAAGTACTCAACCAATGTCCAGGTCATTTTCGATCAACTTCTTCAAGGGAAGTTAACCTCAAAATGTGATAATCGACTTCTCTGACGTAACCAAGTTCTCAACCGATGTCCAGGTCATTTCCGATCAACTTCTTCAGGAAAGTTAACCTCAAAATGTGATAATCGACTTCTCTGACGTACCCAAGTACTCAACCAATGTCCAGGTCATTTCCGATCAACTTCTTCAGGAAAGTTAACCTCAAAATGTGATAATCGACTTCTCTGACGTACCCAAGTACTCAACCAATGTCCAGGTCATTTTCGATCAACTTCTTCAGGGAAGTTAACCTCAAAATGTGATAATCGACTTCTCTGACGTAACCAAGTTCTCAACCGATGTCACGGTCATTTCCGATCAACTTCTTCAGGAAAGTTAACCTCAAAATGTGATAATCGACTTCTCTAATGTACCCTGTACTCAACCAATGTCCAGGTCATTTTCGATCAACTTCTTCAAGGGAAATGAATCTCAAAATGTGTTAATCGACTTCTCTGACGTACCTAAGTATTCAACCGATGTCCAGGTCATTTCCGATTAACTTCATCAAGGAAGTTAACCTCAAAATGTGATAATCGACTTCTCTGACGTAACCAAGTTCTCAACCGATGTATAGGTCATTTCCGATCAACTTCTTCAGGAAAGTTAACCTCAAAATGTGATAATCGACTTCTCTGACGTACCCAAGTACTTAACCAATGTCCAGGTCATTTTCGATCAACTTCTTCAGGGAAGTTAACCTCAAAATGTGATAATCGACTTCTCTGACGTAACCAAGTTCTCAACCGATGTCCAGGTCATTTTCGATCAACTTCTTCAGGAAAGTTAACCTCAAAATGTGATAATCGACTTCTCTGACGTACCCAAGTTCTCAACCGATGTCACGGTCATTTCCGATCAACTTCTTCAGGAAAGTTAACCTCAAAATGTGATAATCGACTTCTCTAATGTACCCTGTACTCAACCAATGTCCAGGTCATTTTCGATCAACTTCTTCAAGGGAAATGAATCTCAAAATGTGTTAATCGACATCTCTGAAGTACCTAAGTACCCACCCGTAGTCCAGGTCTTTTCCGGTTAACTTCCTCCATAAAGTTAACCTCAAAATGGAAAAAGCGACTTCTCTATAGTCGGATGGGTACTTAAATACTTTAGAGAAAACGATTATCACATTTTGAGGTTAACTTCTCTGAAGAAGTTGATCGGAAATGACCGGGACATAGGTTGAGTACTTTGGTACATCAGAGAACTCGATTCGCAAATTTTGAGGTTAACTTGCCTGAAGGAATTGATCGGAAATGACCTGGACATCAGTTGTGTACTTGGTTACGTCAGAGATGTCGATTATCACATTTTAAGGTTAACTGCTCTGAAGAAATTGATCGGAAATGACCTGGACATCAGTTGAGAACTTGGTTACGTCAGAGAAGGCGATTATCACATTTTGAGGTTAACATCCCTGAAGAAGTTGATCGGAAATGACATGGACATCGGTTGAGTACTTAGGTACGTCAGAGAAGTCCATTATCACATTTTGAGGTTAACTTTCCTGAAGAAATTGATCGAAAATGACCAGGACATTGGTTGAGTACTTGGGTACGTCAGAAAAGTCGATTATCACATTTTGAGGTTAACTTCCCTGAAAAAGTTGATCGGAAATGACCTGGACATCGGTTGAGTACTTATAGGTACGTCAGAGAAGTCGATTATCACATTTTAAGGTTACCTGATCTGAAAAAATTGATCGGAAATGACCTGGACATTAGTTGAGAACTTGGTTACGTCAGAGAAGGCGATTATCACATTTTGAGGTTAACTTTCCTGTAAAAGTTGACCGGAAATGACCTGGACATCTGTTGGGTACATGGGTACTTTAGAGTAGTCGATCTTAACTTCCCTGAAGATATTGAGCTGAAAAATCCAGTTATGCTATAGATACACTAAGCCTAGCTATTTCCCTACTGTTTTTGATGTTGTTATTCTAAAAAAAATTAGCCCTGCCAGCCCCTGACCAGAAAGCAATTTCTATTTGGGCTAACTAGGGCTCTTTTTACACGGGTTAACTTCCTTATTAACATTTTAATATAACGCCGGTCAAGGAACTGATTGATGAAGAGTGAATCTTTTGCAAAAAAGTAAACTAAATTTTAAAAATATTTATAGCTGCTATTTTGGGTCAAAAAACACTGTTTTGGCACTTTTCAAAGACGGTTTTCAGCTACTTAATATTAATTTTTTTATATGGAATTGACTACAAGTAGTATAACTATGAGAGTACGAGGCCACAGTGTCGATTTTCGCCACCAGGTGGCGCCCTAGTCAGTTACCTGCAGTGGATTTTTAGCGGTTTTGTTGATAAATTACCGTCGGTCGGTAATGCAGATTTCGTGTGTGTGTTACCTTGTGTCGGTAATGCAGATTACTTGCTTGCTCGACGGTAAGGTAGATTTCCGAAGTCGGTTACCCTTAGTCGGTATTACCATATGTCGGCATTCTCTTGGGGATTCTCCTACGTCATTTTAAGTTTTTACCCTTACTTTTGCGCTGGAATTTAAAGGTACCTCTACTTTCAGGTTTTTCAAGCGGGGGATTTCTCCATAGACGGCGCTGCAATCGAATCGCACCAAGTTTAACTTAAAATCTAAATCTTTCTAATTTGCATAAACTGTGTATTGTTGTTAACTTTTACCTTAGGACTAATTGCATGTGTTTATGACCTCATCCATCTGTAGAATTTGCATAAACAATAAATTGTTGTTAACTTTTATCTTAGAAATAAGTTACATGTCTTTGGTACTACCACCCACTGTCCACCTAGTATATGTTTTCAATGTATGTATCATATGCCTAACACCCCCCCCCCCACCCACCAACCCGCCACCCACTTAGTATATGTTTTGACAGAAACTATTCTATTCCCAACACCACCCACCTACCAAACCCAAAATGTATTGGGACTTAAATTTTCAAAATACCGAGATTAGCGGGTAGATTAGGGGGGTGGGTCACGTTAGGCCTGATTTGACGTATGGTGCGCAAACGAGATGCGCGTGGCCAATGTGAACGAATACTCAAGCGATGTATATTCGGTCTAGCTTAAAAAAGAAAGGTCCACGATCCCCCTAAAGGCCTAAGCAGATAAAAATACGGTTACGGGACCAGAGCATAAGACAGAAAAAGACAGAAACAGTCTCTGTCCTTTATTATCTCATGCCCCGCTCCCGTAACCGTATTCGTTGTGCTTTGCCCTGTCGAAAGTAAACCCCTCAAAATCCACTGAAAAAACCACTGGCCCAGTGATTTTTCAGTGGTCTGACCTGCATATCTTCAGATAGAATTTTTTTTGGAGTTGGGGTAACAATAGTACAATAGTTTTAAATGCCAAGTAGTTTTGTAGGGGAGTAAACATCGACTCTTTAACGAAAAAAATTTGCAAGCAATTTGACCTGGAAATTCAGGTCGAACACCGATTCCTGATTGTAATTTTTTTTCCTTTTATGGTTCCCGTAACCCAAAATTTTTATGATTAAAAACTTTTGAAATTTCAAAAATTAAAATTTCAAAAATAAAAATATGAAATCTACTTATTTTCACGATTAGGAATATAAAAAAAAAATTCTAAAAACTATTAAAATTGAAAGAAAGTAAATTTTCAAAGCTATTTTTATTATTATGAAAAATAACTTTTTTGAGGAAATTTTTAGATATTCTTTATCGTTAGAACACGTAGAATTTTAATATTTAATTTTTAACTTTATTAATGCGAAATTAGAGAAATTTTTGTTCCCGATTTTTAATTAAATTCAGGAGTCTTCAAGTTTTATGATTTCTCTGGACCCTTCTACGAGGCCTTGAATATATTAAAAATTGACCTGTGAAAAATTTGTTTCTTAACAAATAAAATTGTTTAAATTTTAATGATAGAAAATTGTTTCTTTTAAATTTAGAATCTGTAAGTTCTAACAATTACGTACATATAAAAATTTCCCCAAAAATCCTAAATTTAAATGAATAATATCGTATCTCATAAACGGTAGCAGATATTAAAAAACTGATGTCATTTTTGGATTTTTGAATAGAAGTATGTATTATGTTCATAGTAATAACATATATTTATATAAGTGGCTAAATTCTTAAACAACAAATATAATATTGGAATAAATAATTTAAATTATTCAAAATTGTAAAAAAGAAAGGTTATCCTTCCATTTTATGAGGGTAAAGGCCATAAAACGGTTTGGGACTTCCAGGCCAACTGTCATAAATCAACCCTCACAACAGATATTTTCAGTGGCGAATTGTCCCAAATCACAACTGAGAAACCACTGAAAAACAACTGGGATTTCAGTGGTTCTGTCTCAGTGATTTTTCAGTGTTTTTCTTTCGACAGGGTGGGCTTAAGCCAAAGAGTTTTGCTATTTTTCTCTTCCTCTATCGCTGTTACTGACGCATGAAATAGAAAGGAACAAGGAGAGGAGGATGAAATTGCCACATCGTTTTAAAATTCACCTTCTTCTTTCAGTACAAATGTACTAAATTTTACAGTTGTAAAATACATAATTTACTCTCCACCAACAGAAAATGCATTGGAACTGTAAAAAATTTAATTGTATTTTGTATTGTGACACTATGAAAATAAATCGCTTTACGTAACACATAGTAAATTTTAACGTATTATGATGGAAATATTCGGTCCGATAAATAAATATTTCACTTATGAATTTCTTATTAGAAAGTAAAGGATTAGGTAAAGTAGTAAAAACACATTGACAGTAGTAGGGTTTATTTGAATAACACCTAGTACATGTAATATTAACAATAAGTCTTTTTTAACATTCCTAAGCGCTGAGCAGTCTATATATTATAAATTTCATATCAACAATTATATTAAAAAAGAATTATCAAATATGCTGTAAATAATGATAAGTGTAATAATATAATGATATTATCGGTATTATAAAGCGTACAAAGCTGACCTTTTAGACATAACCTAAAAAATCCGGCCATCATATTTGTTTACATACGTCCTGGAGCTATAATGTCAAACGCAAGTACGCATGCTTTCATAATGCGCGCGTTATTTGAAATTTTTAGAAATTGAAGAAAGGGACCTAAGAAGGAAATTGGTTATTTTCCAGGAGAGCGAAAACAAAAGTCGAGCGTGCATGGTAATCTGTACAAATCGAGAGATTTGAATTGTTATAACTTGAAAATTATTAAATAAAAACCTTTTCTGACTTTAGATAATGAAAAAGGAACCTTTGATTAAATTAAAACATCAATAAACCGAAAAACGATTTTTTACTTCTCAGGTCCCTTTCTTCAAAACGCGTCACATTATTACTATCTTTTAACATATTTATTATGATTAAATAATTTTAGTTAAAGAAAAAATAAACTTCATGAAATATATTTTATATAAAGAAAGTATAAATACATTTTTTAAATATGTTTAAAATTAATTTATTAAAAGCATTTCTAATCAACGTGTGTATTTTGACCAATCGCACTTATGCCTGTACTTTATGTTGTCAGCAGTCAGGTTCGCCAACCAAAAAACAAAAAATGCTGCGTTGCAGCACCTTTTTTTAATTATTCATATCCGAAAAGAATTTTTTAAAAACACTTAGGTTTCTTTTTCTTTTATATTACAATATTTCTTATGACTTTATATTTATTGTTTATAAAAAAATCTATTCTAAAAAAAAAAATACTGTGGTTAAGATAGCACTATTTTATTTTGTTAAGTTGGTGTATAGTAACAGCCAAAAGTTTTTTTATTTTACTAAATGTTTAAATTATATAATATTTATATTTTATAATTATAAATTACTTTGGATAAAATAAAATTTTTTTTTTTTCAGGAAAACTAATACCTAACCATTTAAGATAACTCTTTATTAATGTTCACAAAAACACTCGATATGGGATTTACATGTTAATTGCATTTAACTTTTTTAAAAGTTAACTTTAACTTTTCCAAAAGTTAACTTAAACTTTTCCAAAAGTTAACTTTAACTTTTCCAAAAGTTAACTTTAACTTTTCCAAAAGTTAACTTTAACTTTTTCGAAAGTTAACTTACATTCTTATGGGATTTACATGTTAATTGCATTTAACTTTTTCACAATTTAACTTTTTCAAAAGTTAACTTTAACTTTTCCAAAAGTTAACTTTAACTTTTCCAAAAGTTAACTTTAACTTTTCCAAAAGTTAACTTTAACTTTTCCAAAAGTTAACTTTAACTTTTCCAAAAGTTAACTTTAACTTTTTCCAAAGTTAACTTACATTCTTATGGGATTTACATGTTAATTGCATTAAACTTTTTCACAATTTAACTTTTTCAAAAGTTAACTTTAACTTTTCCAAAAGTTAACTTTAACTTTTCCGAAAGTTAACTTTAACTTTTCCTAAAGTGAACTTTAACTTTTCCAAAAGTTAACTTTAAATTATTTGAAAGAAATCTCTAAACAATTGGATGCTTTGAGATTACTATATAGGTTGAATATAGGTTGATCTTATAAATTCTCATTAATTCTTCAAATTGCGAATTGTAAAATTCTTTACCTTTATCAGTTTGTAATTTCTTTGGAATGCGCATTTCCCACGTAATATACGTAGAAAACGTAGAAAGCTAGGTAATTTACATGTCAAATGTATAATGTATATCTACCCAGATAACCAGCGTACAATACGTACCATTGCATTATACTACTACTATATACGAGTATAATGATACTGATTTTTGAAGTACTGATTCTAAACTATAATGGCTTGTTTACACCTTCGAAAAAAATTTTTTTTTTCTTATTGGAGGGAAGAGGACAGACTGTGTATGTGAACTCTTTACTCTCATGCAAAAAAATTTTTTTTTTCGAAGGTGTAAATAGGCCATAATGGTGCCAGTATGTATGTACCTTTTTATTACATTTGTATGACGTACTTGTATCGTACTAGTATTACACTTGTATGTAATTCATAAAAACTTTAAGATTTTCAGTTAGTACGCGTACTAAATAAATATGGAGTCATACCAAAGTCGTACTAATCTAGCATCTTGAAAAATAATTTGAGAATTTGAGTACATAGTAAGATTATAATGCAAGTACAGGGCCAGTACATCATACTGTTGAAAAAAAAATAGGGGGGACCGAGGAGGAAAGTAACAGAGGTGGAAAGTAACAACGCTTATAACTTCTAAACCAATCAGCGAAGAGACATGGTCCCAAAGTAATTTTTTGTCCAGTTTTACCCCCTCTACCTTCCCTATATCATGCGCGAGCTGGTTTAAGAACCGTATGTCTGATATTGACATGTTGTGCAAAAATTACGATAAAAGTAAGTTTTTGCCTAAATTTTCAAAATATCATATTTCTTTGATTTCATAGATATTTCGTGCTCTTCGTAATTTTGAAGCTTAATTATCTACCTTTAGGTTGTACTTGTGTTTAATTAAAAAATATAAAAAACTTTTTTGTAATTTAAACTTGTTTTTTGAGATCCAAGGAAAAGAGGGGTGAGGTGGAAAGTAACACGTTGTTACTTTTCTCCTCACCCCATGCTTTATTTTTATGAACATCCTCCTTTTTTATAACTATGTGATTTTATATGTTGATTTCATATTTTAATGATGAAATATTGAACTTTTGATTGGAATTTTCTTAAAAACGATACTTTTTAACGTCATAGCTGTGGAACGAATATTAAATAGATAAAAAAAGCTTGATTACAAAAAAGTGTAAAAATATGTGCCAATTATGTACAAAATGTAGCTAATATTAGTTTGTCTTTTTTATATGTTCATAATAAAAATAATTTTAATTAATAGCAGTTTTATATTTGAAATGTTAGCCTTAATCTCCCCTATGCACATACTGGCACTGTACCAGTTTAATGCAAGTAACTAAACGTGATTAAATGTACGTGAACTGACCTATGCCACATTATGTAGAAATGTAGAAAGGTAAATTACATAGATAATATACGTTAATGAGGAATCGGACAAACATTAAAAAATGTCAGAAATTTTTTAAATTTTGAGAAATGATATTATTTGGTACAACAAAAAAGCATGCGAAATTTGAAAATTTTTTGCTAAATAATTTAGAAGTTAAAAAAATTGTTTTATTTATCATGGTCTCTTATGAAGAAACGGTAACCAAGGTACTTTGAAAGTAAATTTCTGATAGATATTGATGCCAGATTTTCTTGGGCTAATTGTATTTAATTTGGTCACCTTACCGATCATTTAAAAGCAAAAATGTTAAAAATATTCAAAAATTCTCAAGATTTTTCGAATTATTCAGTCTAAATGCGGCAACGCTGTAAAGCTGTCAAATGCAGTAAAGAACGTAGGTTACGTAAGTTTGGTTTGAGTCAGGTAGGAAGTTCCGGCTACAAGCGCGATAAATTCAAATTCATTAATATTAAAGTTTTTTCAATTCACTTACAGATTGTCAATTATTATTTATTTATAAATATTTAAATATTATTCCACTTATAAATTTCTGTAGGCATGCTCAAACGCTGCTACCAGCCTTCGAAAAATAAAACTTAGATATGCCTTGTTGTTACGCTTTTTAGGTTACTTTGAAATTAAAAATAATAACACTTATATTACACTAAAATAAATCTGATTATTGTATATTACGATATATTTTAGTTTATTAAATATTAAAATACGCTATTTACCATTAAGTTAAAAATAAATATGGAAATAAATTTCCCCAAATTTTGTTTTCTTAGGTTTCCGAATCGTACAGTTACTGTCAAAAGTTTTGTTTTCTTCGGCCAAAAAAATGCTAATTTCTTATACTAAACATTAGTTTAATTAAAAAATGTTATCTTTAACTTTTCCGAAAGTCACCCTGAACTTTTCTGAAAAATGACTAACTTTTCCTAAAGCTACCTTGAACTTTTCTGAAATACATGTAAAATTAAGTTATACATATAAAGTTAAGCTTTTTTAACGCTTTACGTTATTAGCAGTGACATGGTCGATCTTGCACTAACTTGCCTAAACTTGTTTACCTTCTGTAGAGAAGATTTGAAACTAATTTAGGACATACTGACACGCTTGTACTGTTGACACTGTATATTGTGTCAGCGCATATAAGATCACATGGTATAATATAGAGAAATCAGCAACGGAGTTAGGAAGGTTTCAAATAGTGGAGGGGTTACATTTAAGAGAAAGGCAAGGGCGGATCCAGCTAGTGCTACACGATGTCGATATAATATCGATATCGTCTCGATATCGTCTTGAAAATCAAGACGATATCAAGATGATATTCTAAAAAAAAAATTCGATACATTTTACAAATATATATAGGTATATTTTTTACAAATATTTTTAAAATTAATTCTTTATTATCACTTTTAATATTAATTAAATAGTAAAGTTTTCTTAAAGTAGCGCATTTTAATGATTTATTTATTTATATTTATAATAATAATATCTTTCGATGCTCCACCGAAGTCCTGCATTCTCGACTGGGTTAACTTTAACTTTTTTGATATAATAATTAAATTATAAGATAAAAATAACAGTCAGTAATTTTTTTAGAAGTTAAATTATAATATTCAATATAAAATAAAAGTAAATACTTTTTTTAAAAAGTTCTTTTTTAATTATATTTATATCGTATTTTAATCTAAAGACTAAGGTAAAATGGTAAAAACACGTTGATTTCTAAAACTATCAAATTCATTTATTCCTAAAAACTGTTTCAAATTAATTGCAAAACAGATTTACAATTTTCATAAGAGGACTTCTGAGTGGTGTAAAATATAAATAAAATCAAACTTAATAATCGACGCCTTCTATAGAAATTTTGATTCATTTGCTGTTTTGAGAAACTAATTGCTGAGCGACATTACATTGTTTACAGCACATTCTCTAGTTAGTGATTTGTGATATGCATATAAAAACAATGAGGTGTCAGTTTCAATAGTTTTACTTGCTGGACAGTCTATTTCTTTATCATTTCGTACATTTAACAAATATTTTTTTAACCATTCCTTTTTTTGCACTACCTTTCATGTAGATAGTTTTTGCTGCTCGTAGTGTTTCTTCAAGAATGATAAGTAGCTTATCCAGTACCGAATTAAGGCAAATTGAGACCCAGGGCACAACAGTTTTTTGAGGCCCCCTCCCTCCTTTTTTGTAAAATTAAAGTACAATGTTAAAAACACAAACTTATGTATTATTTTATAATAATTTTATTTTAAAAGGTTAAAACATGAACTATCAAATACATAAAAAGTAACTTAAATTTAAATATTACCCATTCTTTTTCGTGACATTTATCCAAAATGGCAGCGGACTAGTTATCAGTTATAGCTCTTGATAAATGGAAAATAATCTATATTAATAAAATCAGAGTTTTGTCTGTATATTGCACATAACTTGGAAATTTGTGTTTATTTTTTCGTTTCAAGTAGTAACAATTCCAAAAATGCTGTTTAAAAAAATTATGTATGTTTGTATGTATGTATGTATGTATGTATGTATGTCCGCGATATTTTGTCCGGGCATCACTCAAAAACGGCTCCACGGAATGAAGTTAAATCTTGCAGTCTATTAGGTATTCGCGTAACTTAAATTTACAGCCAAACCCGATTAAAAAATATTAAGTTTAACGGAAGTTATAACATTTTTACAAAAAAAAAATAAAAAAACCAAGAAATTTAATATTTTTCATTTTTTTTATTTTTTTTTTATAACACTCTTAAACTCTATGTACATATAGCTTTTTATTTCGACAATAATTGATAAGGGATTAATAATTAAATAATAATTTCTAGCCAAACCCTATTAAAAAATATTTTTTTAAACTGAAATTATGGAATTTTTTCAAAAAAATAGAAAAATTAAGAATAACGATATTTATCATGTTTTGATGGATAACACCAACACTCTTTGTGCTTAGCTTTTTTATTATGATAATAATAATTAAATTAATTCATATTTCAACATTAAAAATAAAATGGAAAAATAAATTTCAAATTTCTACAAAATTCAAAAATTGAGTATTGCATGTGATTTCGTCACATTTTAGCAGAATTTTGCAAAACTATTATTCTATAACTGAGATAAATTATAAATTGTTATCGGGATAAAAAAATAGAAAAAATTATAATTGTAACGAATTACTTTGAAGCATAATTGAGTGGTATTGTTGAGGTATTTGATTAAGATTTTGATGTCGAAAGGATATATTTCAGAATAACAAATTCAAAATGTCAGATACAAATATTTGAGAGTTACTTAATAGTAAAATTAAGAAATACAATATTAAAATATTTAATTCAATTATTTAATGGACACAAATCAATACTTTAATAAAAAATTGTAATTAATTGAACTAAAATTTTAAATTGTAAGATACAACATATTTTTTAAAAATGTGCATTTTCAGATTTGTTTCTTTTATACAATGTTCCTTAATTGACAAAACTTTAAAAATATTTAAAAAGGGAGATTGAACAATTTTTCTAACAATCAAAAATATTCTAAATTTTATCATTATCCAATGTATGTACATGACTTCTAATATTTGTAACTAATATGAAATAAAAATTTTATTAAATAAAATTAATTTCATTTAATTTTAAAGTTGGAATTAAAAACAGATTTTCATAATATATATTATAAATACTCTTATGATAAATATAACATAATGCACTGAGAGAAATAGATGGTAAGAACTTTACTATCTTTGATGGTAGAGAGGTTATGTTACACTCTACCATCAGAGATACTACACCGTACCATCTAGATGCTACATCGTACCATCCAGATGCTATCAGATGCTAACCCGTACCATACAGATGCTATCTCGTACCATCTAGATTCTTGTCCGTATATTTAAGATCAGATATGGTATCTGGTACCATCTAGATGGTATCCCGTAGTATCTATTTCTCTCAGTGTGTAAACAAAACAGTACAAAACTATTAATTTTCGTAAGATTTTTGCTTTTCTGGTCCTTTTTAAGTGAATTATACTTATGAATATAAATTATCCTTTAATATGAGACTATTCTTAAGAGATTTTTAAATTATTTTTAAAGATGAATGATTGCTTACTTTGACGTGACACATCTCAGAAACAATATCGTAGAAAATAAACAAAAACAGAATAAAATTTATGAATTTTATAAATTATTGTAAAGAAGATTTTGAGCAATGTAAAGAAAAAACTTGAAATGTAACAGTAGGAACTAAAACCCGTCGAAGACGGGTACGACAGCTAGTTTGTTAATAAACATAGGTTCCAAAATTTGTTTTAAAAAGTTATTTTAAAAAACTGATTTCGTCATATTGACTATAATGCACTGTTTGTATTCCAGCCAGTCGCTATTTTGAATAATACGCTAGCGGCCAAAATTGTGGGACCGCTTACAAAAATGGTATTAAAAACATGTCCACTTTAAAATGTTCATAATTTTCATTAATAGAAACGGAGATTGAAATTGAGAAAGACAGGTGAATTTTTCGTTTTTTTTCGTATTTTAATTTTTCAAGTTTGGTGGGCTGCATTTTCTAGAAAAGTAATGCGAAACATTTAAAATTACACGGAGAAATGTGGATAGAAAAGGCGACTTTAATAGTGAGACTTACTAAACAGCCGTTGTGTAGTTGTGATGTAAAAAGTAAAGTAACGGTTACTTCTAAACCATTCAAAAAGGGTATATATTAGTACTTATAAAATTAAAACAGTCCCATTTGTTATTTTTGTCAATAATAAATATAACCTATTCTATGGATTGTATTTACTTTTTTGCAGATAAATCTAAATATATATAAAAAAGCATTAAATTCTAAAGAAATTATTGTCCTGAAATATTTGAATAAAAATTAATTTTCAAACTCTATTTGTAACTTTTGACAATAAATTAAGTAATTAAATAACAAATTTAGGTAAAAAACATTGACCTATTGACAATATTATAAATATAAATAAATAAATCATTAAAACGCGCTACTTTAAGAAAACTTTACTATTTAATTAATATTAAAATTAATAAAAATAATGTCTTTCTCTTCAATGTAACCCCTCCACTATTTGAAACCTTCCTAACTCTGTTGCTGATTGGTCTATATTATACCATGTGATCTTATATGCGCTGACCAGGGATGGGTAAATGTAGAAAACTCGAGGTTTTCTACGTATAATACGTGGTTTTCTACATTATGTAAAATACGTATTATACGTAGAAAACCCCCCACTCCCTCTTATTTTCGAAATTTTTACGTATAATATTATATTATATTATATTTACGTACGTATTATACTGTAGAAAATCATGTATAATACATCACGTATAATACGCACCTATCCCTGGCGCTGACACAATATTGTACAGTGTCAACAGTACAAGCGTGTCAGTATGTCCTAAATTAGTTCCAAATCTTCTCTACAGAAGGTAAACAAGTTTAGGCAAGTTAGTGCAAGATCGACCATGTCACTGCTAATAACGTAAAGCGTTAAAAAAGCTTAACTTTATAGGTATAACTTAATTTTACATGTATTTCAGAAAAGTTCAAGGTAACTTTAGGAAAAGTTAGTCATTTTTCAGAAAAGTTCAGGGTGACTTTCGGAAAAGTTAAAGATAACATTTTTTAATTAAACTAATGTTTAGTATAAGAAATTAGCATTTTTTTGGCCGAAAAAAACAAAACTTTTGACAGTAACTGTACGATTCGGAAACCTAAGAAAACAAAATTTAGGGAAATTTATTTCCATATTTATTTTTAACTTAATATTAAATAGCGTATTTTAATATTTAATAAACTTAAATATATCGTAATATACAATAATCAGATTTATTTTAGTGTAATATAAGTGTTATTATTTTTAATTTCAAAGTAACCTAAAAAGCGTAACAACAAGGCATATCTAAGTTTTATTTTTCGAAGGCTGGTAGCAGCGTTTGAGCATGCCTACAGAAATTTATAAGTGGAATAATATTTAAATATTTATAAATAAATAATAATTGACAATCTGTAAGTGAATTGAAAAAACTTTAATATTAATGAATTTGAATTTAGCGCGCTTGTAGCCGGAACTTCTTACCTGACTCAAACCAAACTTACGTAACCTACGTTCTTTACTGCATTTGACAGCTTTACAGCGTTGCCGCATCTAGACTGAATAATTCGAAAAATCTTGAGAATTTTTGAATATTTTTAACATTTTTGCTTTTAAATGATCGGTAAGGTGACCAAATTAAATACAATTAGCCCAAGAAAATATGGCATCAATATCTATCAGAAATTTACTTTCAAAGTACCTTGGTTACCGTTTCTTCATAAGAGACCATGATAAATAAATAATTTTTTTAACTTCTAAATTATTTAGCAAAAAATTTTCAAATTTCGCATGCTTTTTTGTTGTACCAAATAAATCATTTCTCAAAATTTAAAAAATTTCTGACATTTTTTAATGTTTGCCCGATTCCTCATTAACGTATATTATCTATGTAATTTACCTTTCTACATTTCTACATAATGTGGCATAGGTCAGTTCACGTACATTTAATCACGTTTAGTTACTTGCATTAAACTGGTACAGTGCCAGTATGTGCATAGGGGAGATTAAGGCTAACATTTCAAATATAAAACTGCTATTAATTAAAATTATTTTTATTATGAACATATAAAAAAGACAAACTAATATTAACTACATTTTGTACATAATTGGCACATATTTTTACACTTTTTTGTAATCAAGCTTTTTTTATCTATTTAATATTCGTTCCACAGCTATGACGTTAAAAAGTATCGTTTTTAAAAAAATTCCAATCAAAAGTTTAATATTTCATCATTAAAATATGAAATCAACATATAAAATCACATAGTTATAAAAAAGGAGGATGTTTATAAAAATAAAGCATGGGGTGAGGAGAAAAGTAACAACGTGTTACTTTCCACCTCACCCCTCTTTTCCTTGGATCTCAAAAAACAAGTTTAAATTACAAAAAAGTTTTTTATATTTTGTAATTAAACACGAGTACAACCTAAAGGTAGATAATTAAGCTTCAAAATTACGAAAAGCACGAAATATCTATGAAATCAAAGAAATATGATATTTTGAAAATTTAGGCAAAAACTTACTTTTATCGTAATTTTTGCACAACATGTCAATATCAGACATACGGTTCCCAAACCAGCTCGCGCATGATATAGGGAAGGTAGAGGGGGTAAAACTGGACAAAGAATTACTTTGGGACCATGTCTCTTCGCTGATTGGTTTAGAAGTTATAAGCGTTGTTACTTTCCACCTCTGTTTCTTTCCTCCTCGGTCCCCCCTATTTTTTTTTCAACAGTATGATGTACTGGCCCTGTACTTGCATTATAATCTTACTATGTACTCAAATTCTCAAATTATTTTTCAAGATGCTAGATTAGTACGACTTTGGTATTACTCCATATTTATTTAGTACGCGTACTAACTGAAAATCTTAAAGTTTTTATGAATTACATACAAGTGTAATACTAGTACGATACAAGTACGTCATACAAATGTAATAAAAAGGTACATACATACTGGCACTATTATGACCTATTTACACCTTCGAAAAAAAAATTTTTTTGCATGAGAGTAAAGGTGTAAACAGGCCATTATAGTTTAGAATCAGTACTTCAAAAATCAGTATCATTATACTCGTATATAGTAGTAGTATAATGCAATGGTACGTATTGTACGCTAGTTATCTGGGTAGATATACATTATACATTTGACATGTAAATTACCTAGCTTTCTACGTTTTCTACGTATATTACGTGGGAAATGCGCATTTCAAAGAAATTACAAACTGATAAAGGTAAAGAATTTTACAATTCGCAATTTGAAGAATTAATGAGAATTTATAAGATCAACCTATATTCAACCTATATAGTAGTCTCAAAGCATCCAATTGTTTAGAGATTTCTTTCAAATAAGTTAAAGTTAACTTTTGGAAAAGTTAAAGTTAACTTTAGGAAAAGTTAAAGTTAACTTTCGGAAAAGTTAAAGTTAACTTTTGGAAAAGTTAAAGTTAACTTTTGGAAAAGTTAAAGTTAACTTTTGGAAAAGTTAAAGATAACTTTTGAAAAAGTTAAATTGTGAAAAAGTTAAATGCAATTAACATGTAAATCCCATAAGAATGTAAGTTAACTTTCGAAAAAGTTAAAGTTAACTTTTGGAAAAGTTAAAGTTAACTTTTGGAAAAGTTAAAGTTAACTTTTGAAAAAGTTAAATGCAATTAACATGTAAATCCCATATCGAGTGTTTTTGTGAACATTAATAAAGAGTTATCTTAAAAGGTTAGGTGTTAGTTTTCCTGAAAAAAAAAAAAAATTTTATTTTATCCAAAGTAATTTATAATTATAAAATATAAATATTATATAATTTAAACATTTAGTAAAATAAAAAAACTTTTGGCTGTTACTATACACCAACTTAACAAAATAAAATAGTGCTATCTTAACCACAGTATTTTTTTTTTTAGAATAGATTTTTTTATAAACAATAAATATAAAGTCATAAGAAATATTGTAATATAAAAGGAAAAGAAACCTAAGTGTTTTTAAAAAATTCTTTTCGGATATGAATAATTAAAAAAAAGTGCTGCAACGCAGCATTTTTTGTTTTTTGGTTGGCGAACCTGACTGCTGACAACATAAAGTACAGGTATAAGTGCGATTGGTCAAAATACACACGTTAATTAGAAATGCTTTTAATAAATTAATTTTAAACATATTTAAAAAATGTATTTATACTTTCTTTATATAAAATATATTTCATGAAGTTTATTTTTTCTTTAACTAAAATTATTTAATCATAATAAATATGTTAAAAGATAGTAATAATGTGACGCGTTTTGAAGAAAGGGACCTGAGAAGTAAAAAATCGTTTTTCGGTTTATTGATGTTTTAATTTAATCAAAGGTTCCTTTTTCATTATCTAAAGTCAGAAAAGGTTTTTATTTAATAATTTTCAAGTTATAACAATTCAAATCTCTCGATTTGTACAGATTACCATGCACGCTCGACTTTTGTTTTCGCTCTCCTGGAAAATAACCAATTTCCTTCTTAGGTCCCTTTCTTCAATTTCTAAAAATTTCAAATAACGCGCGCATTATGAAAGCATGCGTACTTGCGTTTGACATTATAGCTCCAGGACGTATGTAAACAAATATGATGGCCGGATTTTTTAGGTTATGTCTAAAAGGTCAGCTTTGTACGCTTTATAATACCGATAATATCATTATATTATTACACTTATCATTATTTACAGCATATTTGATAATTCTTTTTTAATATAATTGTTGATATGAAATTTATAATATATAGACTGCTCAGCGCTTAGGAATGTTAAAAAAGACTTATTGTTAATATTACATGTACAATCCATTGTATGTGATTCGATAAATGAGCTGTAAATAATGTAGTAGCTCTTCGAAATTGTTTTCTAAATTTATATATTGAAACTGTAGAATGTATTCTAGGTGTTATTCAAATAAACCCTACTACTGTCAATGTGTTTTTACTACTTTACCTAATCCTTTACTTTCTAATAAGAAATTCATAAGTGAAATATTTATTTATCGGACCGAATATTTCCATCATAATACGTTAAAATTTACTATGTGTTACGTAAAGCGATTTATTTTCATAGTGTCACAATACAAAATACAATTAAATTTTTTACAGTTCCAATGCATTTTCTGTTGGTGGAGAGTAAATTATGTATTTTACAACTGTAAAATTTAGTACATTTGTACTGAAAGAAGAAGGTGAATTTTAAAACGATGTGGCAATTTCATCCTTCTCTCCTTGTTCCTTTCTATTTCATGCGTCAGTAACAGCGATAGAGGAAGAGAAAAATAGCAAAACTCTTTGGCTTAAGCCCAAAGCACAACGAATACGGTTACGGGAGCGGGGCATGAGATAATAAAGGACAGAGACTGTTTCTGTCTTTTTCTGTCTCATGCTCTGGTGCCGTAACCGTATTTTTATCTGCTTAGGCCTTTAGGGGGGTCGAGGACCTTTCTTTTTTAAGCTAGACCGAATATACATCGCTTGAGTATTCAATCACATTGGCCACGCGCATCTCGTTTGCGCACCATACGTCAAATCAGGCCCAACGTGACCCACCCCCCTAATCTACCCGCTAATCTCGGTATTTTGAAAATGTAAGTCCCAATACATTTTGGGTTTGGTAGGTGGGTGGTGTTGGGAATAGAATAGTTTCTGTCAAAACATATACTAAGTGGGTGGCGGGTTGGTGGGTGGGGGGGGGTGTTAGGCATATGATACATACGTTGAAAACATATACTAGGTGGACAGTGGGTGGTAGTACCAAAGACATGTAACTTATTTCTAAGATAAAAGTTAACAACAATTTATTGTTTATGCAAATTCTACAGATGGATGAGGTCATAAACACATGCAATTAGTCCTAAGGTAAAAGTTAACAACAATACACAGTTTATGCAAATTAGAAAGATTAAGATTTTAAGTTAAACTTGGTGCGATTCGATTGCAGCGCCGTCTATGGAGAAATCCCCCGCTTGAAAAACCTGAAAGTAGAGGTACCTTTAAATTCCAGCGCAAAAGTAAGGGTAAAAACTTAAAATGACGTAGGAGAATCCCCAAGAGAATGCCGACATATGGTAATACCGACTAAGGGTAACCGACTTTGGAAATCTACCTTACCGTCGAGCAAGCAAGTAATCTGCATTACCGACACAAGGTAACACACACGCGAAATCTGCATTACCGACCGACGGTAATTTATCAACAAAACCGCTAAAAATCAACTGCAGGTAACCGACTAGGGCGCCACCTGGTGGCGAAAATCGACACTGTGGCCTCGTACTCTCATAGTTATACTACTACTACAAAAGAAAATTAATCTTCTGGTAATAGCTTACTGTAAAAATTAAAAATATAGTTCAATATTAAACAGGTCAATTATTGATTTGAAATTTTTAATTTTTTGAACGAAAGTTGGTTTAAAACCATCATAAAAGTGAAAGCGATATGGCCTGACGACGGCTACCGATGGATTTGTTACGCTTTAAGCCCTTTAGGAAAAAGGATTCCGAAGTTTGGGAAGCAAAGCAAAAAGTTTCCTTTCCATGGGACTGAAAAATGTGGGGAAAAAAATGAATAATACATAAACCGGTATTCGTAAATTGTAAATTTTTATTTGAACAGCCAGAATTTATTAAAATCAGTAGTTACAGAAATTAAAATTAGAAAAATAATAAAATATAGTACTGTAAGTAGGTATAATAAATTAAATGACAATTTAATCATTTAATAAGATGTCTTTGACACAAAAGTGTGTTATTATGAGAAAACTTTAAAAGTGTTTTAACAGTAATTATAAAAATTTATACAGTTAAATTGAAATAAAAGTTAAATTTAAATTTAATCTCAAATTTATTTAAACTACCCACATAGCACTGAATATTCCATCCATATTCCTAGAATATTCCATTGGAACATTGGGAACATTCAAAGGAATATTCCATTCATATTCCGGGAATGTAGAAATGTGCGAGTACTAAAATATTCCTTTTTTACATTCCTGGAATATTCCAGCGGAATATTAAAAAATAATTCTAATGAAACGTGTGATAAATATTCTCATTGAATATGCCGAGAATATTCCTACGGAATATACCTGAAATATTCCTGCGGAATATACCGAGTGGAATATATCAAGAAAATTGCAGGAATATTCCATTGGAATAAAAAACAGAGAAGAAAAAAATTTTTTTTTTCATTGGTTTTAAAAGTTTATGAATATTCCAATGGAATATTCCTTCAATATTCCTGATATATTCCACAAAAATATTCCTAGTAATTAAAAATATATTTTTTTCTTCTCTGTTTTTTATTCCAATGGAATATTACTACAATATTCTTGATATATTCCACTGGGTATATTCCGTAGGAATATTTTCGACATATTCAATGAGAATATTTATCACACGTTTCATTAAAATTATTTTTTAATATTCCGCTGGAATAATCCAGGAATGTAAAAAAGGAATATTCTAGTAGTCGGACATTTCTACATTCCTGGAATATGAATGGAATATTGCTTTGGAATATTTCCAATGTTCCAATGGAATATTCCAGGAATATGGATGGAATATTCAGTGCTATTTGGGTAAACAATGGCATGAGTATAATACAATATAAATTTCAAAAATCTTAACATTTTTCAAACCCCCCCCCCCCCCGAATTGAGATCGAAAAATCTGTTTAAAAAAAGAGTCATTTGACGTACACTTTTTTTCATAACGTTTCCTTAAAATTTCAAAACATTTTTAAATTTTTCAACCCCATCCCCCACTACGATTTTTTCCCTGTGTACGCCCCTGCTGGCAGGATCTTGCAGTACTCTCTAAATCTGAATTAGTGGTTTTCTACTAATGAAATAGCGAAAAGTGAGCCATCATTAAATAGTTAGACTTTTACGAATTGTTTAGTAGAAATCTACTAATTTTTAGTAGAAAACTACTGATTCAAATAGTAGAAAATTACTAATTGAAATAGTGGAACTTCAAAATTCCAATTAGTTATTTTTCTATTATTTGAATTAGTAGTTTTCTACTAGACAATTAGTAAAAATCTTACTATTTAACGATCTCTCACTTTTCCCTAATTTATTAGTAGAAAACCACTAATTCAGATTTAGAGAGTACAATATTACCTATTTCAGTGTGGGAAAAGTATCATAAGCATAAATGTCTGTTAATTGAACTTCACATTCAAATTACATCAAGTTAGATTGTTAAATTTACAACAATTTAGAGCAAACCAATAGTTTTTTTATTACAATTTGGTTTATCACAACGTTCTTTACGTACAGTTTGTAATAAATATTGCTTTTGGGTTTCATCTTTTGTTAAAGTGTTGTTAAATTGCGTCATTAGTGCGACTGCATGCTCTGCATTGTCGTTAACAACAGGCAAATTTCGCACAGTCTCAACTGATTTTTGATAGTCTAATCGCGTTTCCCAAGTACAAGGATCAAAATCCAAAAATTCAGTTGGAATATTTAAAATTTTAAAAAAATTCATCGATTTCGGAGTGACAAAATTATGAAGCTGTAAATTTTGAATTTCCAGAGATGACAACTTCTTTAAATTTGCATACCTTTGATTTTGTACAATTGTTGGAATTTGCACATCAGTACAAGTTTTTAGAGCCTGCACCATATTATATTTGCACTCCGTTGGAACAGTTTTGTCGAAGAAAGACAAACTAATTAGATTCTCACTAAAATACCATAAGTGTCTTTCAAAGTTCGCTAAAACAACGTCGCGAATTTCTTGGTTTACAGCTGTACAATTTGAAAGGCTCTTCAAAAATTTTAAATCATTGGAAGGTGCTTGCTCTACTTTACTTGAATTGAACCAATGCTTTGCATATAAAAGCACTACAAAAACACTAATTTCTTTTAATGCATTTTTCACATCAACGTTTTCTTTAAGCTGATTTCGAAATAAATACATTTTTAAGCAATATAGTGCTTTTGACATCCAACGCGCATGGTGAACTGCTCCTGGTTTTTTGAATCCTCCATGTGATGGTGCTCCACCCAAAAAGATGATTATAAGTTCCAAAAGTTCTCGATAATCATCTCGAGGAGTTTTCTCCATCTGCAAAACAATTTAAACATTTTTAATTAAAATTAAATTTCAATGAATTCAGCAATCAATTGCGATTTAGAAGTTTTTTTATATTTCTAAAGCAGGTCTATATCAGAATTAGTGGTTTTCAAGTAATGAATTAGTAAAAAGTGAGCTACTATTAAATAGTAAGAACTGTACTAATTTCTTAGTAGAAAACTACCAATTGCAATAGTAGAAACCTACTAATTGAACTACTTAAACATTAATAATTGAAACAGTTAAGTTTCACTATTTCAATTAGTAATTTTCTATTAAAACTACTATTCCAATTAGTAATATTTCATTATTTCAATTAGTATTTTGCTGCTAAAAAATTAGTAACATTTTTACCATTTAATAGTGTCTCACTTTTCGTTAATTCATTAGTAGAAAACTACTAATTCTGATTTAGAGAGTAATGACTTTTATTAATTCAATAAAAATTACCTGCAGTATTTCCGTGTAATATGCTAGTAGAGAGTACTTATTCTTCTTTAATTCTTCTGAGACAGAAGAATCCTTGATTCCGCTTTGATATTTTTTTAGATTCAATGTAGGCCAGACTTTTTGAAATTGTTTAAATAATATAACTTCTGGTCCTGAAGTTGTTTCAAAACGTGTTTTAAAGGCTGCCCTAAGTAGTACTTCGGAAATATGGTGTCTACAAGCTAGATGTAGTAATTTACGTCCTAGTTTTTTTTCAATTAATATGAAAGGTTCCATTTTTGTTTCCAGAGTTTGTGGATGTTGTGTCAAAACACATCCCCACTACTTTTTTCGTTAATCCCCACTCTTTTAATAGATTTATCACAGCATCAGCTTGTGCTTCACCAGTACCTCTTACTAATTTTGGTATCCCAAGTAACTGGTTGACTTCAACTCCTACCACAAGAACTGGAAGACGATCTACCTTTTTCGAAGTATCTAATGTGTCCGCTAGGAGTTTACCGCCCATTGAACCACTACATTTGAACTAACATTCAGATTGTTTCTGATTTCAGTGCCAAATTGCTTACGCACAGTTTGTCGATATCTGCGAATTGTTTGTCTACTAAGTACAGCTTGTCTACAATTTGAATCAGCGTTATAAGTGGCAAGGATATATGTGGCTTTGCGATCAGATATATTTGTACGGTCCAAAGCTAAACAGGTTTCTTTATTTAGGACAGAATTTGTTTGTGATTTTGATTTGCATTTAAGTTCTTCACTCATTGCATAGCAATGAAAGTCTTCACTCGCGTCTTTGTATACTTCGTTCGTTGCTAAGTTAACGGCCTCCCTTTCTGAATCAACCAAATCATAATTATATAAATTATCAACAAGAGGTAATTGTTGTCTGTTTAGCGTAGCTTCTGGTGAACAAGACGCTTTTTTCTTAAGGATAGCACATGTCGACATATGAAATTCCTCATTTAATTTTTCCACAAATTTAAATTCACGTACATCTTTTACACAAGAATTGCGATTTTTTGACTTTCTAAGCTGATTAAAAAGTCCTGCAGTGAACTATCAAATTATTATTAATGTTTAATTCCAATTTTATTTAATACGTGAAAGTCCAAGCTTTCGATTAATATGTTTACAGAACTTATTCGACAAATAGTTTTAATGTTAGCATCAAAAAACTGATTTTTGTTACTTTCCTCCTCGGTCTCCCCTACTGTCTGACGGTATTAACACTGTCAATACTGGTACAATATTGGCATCATAGAAATTCCGATTGGTGCCGAAGTCAAATTTTTAATTGGCTCTATTTATTGTTCGCATTAATAAAGTTACTGCTGGTACAGTTCTGAAGAGCAGAAGAATTTTTTTACTCTCTAAATCTGAATTAGAGATTTATTTCTAATTGAAATTGTTTTACAGTTTAATTTCTCAGGTAGTAGTAACTTAACTGTCAAATTAGTAGTTTTCTACTAAAAATAGTGCAATTTTTCACTATTTAATAGAAATCGGGGTTTCGTAAATTCCTTAGTAGAAAATCACTAATTTAGATTTACAGAGTATATAAACGCAATAAGAAATTGACTACTGGCGCAGTAAGGGTCTGAATATAATAAAATTTAAATATTCAGAAATACAAAAAAAAATTTAAAATGCAGTACTGCACTAGTACGGAGGCTCAGTGTTGGTTGTCAACACTGCTAGTCTCTGCTATAAGTCTATAATTTCTGGTCAGGTATAATCTTGGGTAAGCCCGCTTTGAGCACTATTCTCCTTTTTGATAGAAATAACTATTAATCAATTTCTTAAATGTATTAAAAAAAATTTTTTTTATTAGTATCGGCATAAGACTGAATTAGAGATGTTTTCAGTACCTTGCCAGCATTGACTTGACAGAGTTTGGCTGAATAATGGCATGAAGCCAGGATCTGTACCGCGTCGATAGTAAAAATCGGCATTACTCAGACATTTCCCATTAGGAAAAGATACATTATGACTTGACAAAAACAGTAATTGTTATTTATAAAAGAACTAAATTGCAAATTCAATTTTTTTCATAATTTTCAGACAAATAACATATCGTTCAGGCGCGGATCTAGCGGGAAGCGATGGGGGCGATCGCCCCCCCCCCAAAGGCCTTAGATTATCATATGAGAGAGAGAGATAGCACTATATTCTTCTCTCTTTCTATCCCGTTTATCGCCCCCTCCAAAATCCTCGTCTTGATCCACCTTTGATATCGTTGAATTCGTAAAAATATAAGGATTATAAATATTACATTTTTAAATTAACAACTATGAAATTTGAAAAATTTTTATTTTTTATATTTTAATTACAACAAAAAACACAATAGTTCGCTCGCAGAAAAAAAAGAGTCGGGTCGGGGTTCGAGTGAATAGACCGCTTGGTAGAAGCTTTAAATTTAAAGGAACCCTAACCCAAGTTTTTTTACAGCAGCTTTAAATAGGCTTGAAATTCCTCGGCTACTGTAAACTACCAAGTCTTTGTAGGAAAGGATTTCCATTATTTGCAATAAGTGTTTCGTAAAAAAAAACTGTACGAAAGAGGAGAAATCTTTAAACAATGTGCGCAAGCTCAATTTTTGATCAAAAAATTTTTAAAAAAATGTTTAGGCCGTTACTAATTATAAAGAATATGAAACTGTTCTACGATTTTGAAAAATCTAAAAGTCACCTTTTTTTGGACCACCCTAATATACATACATACAGACATGAAATTTTTTATTGGTATATTTTGAATCCTTGATGCTCTAAACGGAAAATTATGCGTAAAATTTAAAGTTCTAAGCAATGTACAGACAAAACTCTGATTTTATTAATGTATGTAGATAGATAGATTTGGAATCCTTAAATCTCAAAACGTAAAATTTTCCGTTAAATTTAAAGTTCTAAGCAATGCACAGACAAAACTTTGATTTTATTAATATAGATAACATTTTCAGAAAAAAAAATGAGATACGTATAATCGTTAGAACACGTAGAATGCAAATTTTCAATTTATAAATTTATAATTACAAAAATGGAGAAATTTTTATTTCTGATTTTTAATCCTTTTCAGATGTTTAAAAGTTTTACGACATAGCTCGTCCCTTTTTCGACATCTGAAATGCATAGTCCAGGATCCCTCTTACATTTTTATAATTAATTACTAACAAGCTAATTTTCCTTGAGCAGCTTCGTTTTGATGAGACGCTCAACTTTTTTATTTGCAAAAATTCTCCATTGTGGTAGCTAACAGAGGTAGGAGGGATAAAATATGTCAGTTTGACGATTCTCAAGAATTTATTTCTAACTGTGGGTTTTTTTATTAAATCGTAAGGAAATTATTAATATTATTGAAAAAAATATTTGTCTTACTAAATATATAGTTTGATAAAAGAGTCCCCCCCCCCTTCCAATATGTATCGGTAACGAGATCATATAAAATTATTACTAACTAGCTAATTTTTTTACTGTTGTCTAATTAATATTTATATTATTTAATCTCCATACTGTCCTACAAACTGCGTGGTACGTTATCCCCCTCCTACGCTCTAAAGTTCTTAATACCACAAGACCCCTTTTTTTATTACTAACTGTAGGACAACAATATTACATAATAGGTTAGTGTTATGTCTGTCCAAATAAAATAATGTCCTACAAAAAAAGAGGTATATATTACTAGTCCGACAAGATTTGTCATTATCGTTTTTCTATTTATAACACTGGCAAAATGAACTTTTTCTCACCTTTAAAATTAATTATTTTTTAAGCAATTTTTTTTTATACTTTATATACACATTTAACCCGTAGTGGTCACACCTATAAATTGTCACATGGGATGTTCCGCACCCCAGGCCGCAAAAATGCTGTCATTCTACTTCTTTATGATATATCCATATATGCCATGTATTGTGAAAAATAGTATATTTCGTAACATGCGTGACAAGCAGTCGTTTCTGAAACGAGAGCAATGTTTTTGCAACGAGTGAAACGAGTTGCAAAAATTGCGCGAGTTTTAAAACGACTGCTTTGTTCACGCAGTTACGAACGATACTTTTCATAACAAAGTCATAAAAAGCGTGATTCGGTTCTCTATATAGATAACCAGAAAGTTGCAGAATTAAGAATGATTCACTATGTCACGTCAGAGTGTACACAAATACAATCCAAATTAAATGTCTCACAATTTTTTACTTGTCAACACGCCGCGCTAGTGATACGGTCAGGTTAGATTTTGAAGCTGTACTACTCACGCTAAAGACATCGACTCTGTTCTGTTGGTCAAACAGTGCGTGCAAGAAAAGTAGAAAAGTGGGAGACATGCAATTTGGACTGTACTTGTTTGCACTCTGACGTCACACAGTGAATCGTTCTTAAATCTGCAACTTTCTGGTTATCTACAGAGAACCGAATCTCGCCATTTTTAAGACTGCGTTATGAAAAGTATATTTATTTTGAAGATTAAAGGTTTTTATGCGTGGTTTCAAAGACATTGAACGCAAAGTAGTCCTGGGGTGTCCTACACCCCGGGTGACCACAACGGGTTAAAAGTATATTCTGATAATTTTCAAACATTTTCCCCAAAAATTAATAATATTTTCTGCCGCACATTGCAGGTGGCGCATACGTCTCAGAAGTTTGTATACATTGTGGACGTCACAATTATTATCTGAAATTAATGACACAAAGAATATATTTTTGTTATATGTGTCTCTTCTAGGTAAACCTCAATTCCATGAAAAAGAAGTAAATTAGTAGATTTTGGAAGAGTGTGAACAAAAAACATGATTTTTTACCATTTTTTCATGCTACTTTTTATATTAAGAACCAAAATGAAATAATGATATTGTTCAGGATTGACGTTGACCCAGAGCGTGTTTATATAACCAAAGTACATGCTAAATTATAGAATGATTGAATTAAAACTTCTTATCCTAGACTGTACAGAAATTCGAAAAAAGTCGTTTTGAGAAAAGAGTTGTAACCCTTTGCCTTTTAAAAGGATACTGAAAATGGAATTGGGAAATGCAAAGATTGAGAATGAGAAATAAGGATGAAAGCCTGTCTTAGTCAAATTTCCTCTAACTTGTAAACATTTTTTTCGAGAATAAAATAACTTTATTTTACTGTAAACTAAGTACAAACATTAATGTTTCTACGTATAAGAGAAATTAATCTTCTTCAGATTCATCAGATAAATCATCTTCTTCGCTACTAACGTTAGTCTCATCTTCATCTCCTTCATTTTCCTCATTCATAATATCTAACTCTGTAATAACATAAAGAAATGTAATAAATTTCCGAATAATCAATCAATAAATAACAAGAATATTCGTAGCGTACCTTTAAAGTCAGGAGATAATTCTACAAAACATGGACTTTGGGGACCATCAAACCAATAATATTCATAATTTCCATCAATTATTGTTCATCCATAATTTTCTGCTAATTTTTCCGTGGGGTACCGCATGTGTGCATTACACCATACATTGCAGATGAATATTGTTCTTTTAATTTGTTGCAACAATTCTTCCTTTGTTGGTGGCAAACTGGAAGGATCATATCCTACAATTTTTCTCTTTACAATTTCTTCATTTGCATTTCTTGATTTAAAGCCTTTTTCAAATAATTCAAATCGTCCTTTGTTAATGTCATTTTTGGTTTTTAACGAGTACATTCTACACACATACTCTTGAATAATTGTAAGTACTTCAGTCGATGTTGTTATTGATGTATGCTCATTTCCTAGGAGTTGAATAAACGCTTTTTCAAAATTAGTATTTTTCTTTAAAATACTGAAAGGTCTCTTTTTTCCTTTACGAAAGAAAGCAGGATTGTAATCATTCCCAGTAAAAATGTGGCATATGGCGAGTGAAGAAGATAATTCATCTCCAAGCTTGGCGTAAATGTCATTTATGTTTAAGTACATTTTTTTTACTTGTGCTTAAATTAATGATTATTTGAATTTCATCTTTTAAATACTTAAAATGTGCCAACATTATTACTGGTATATCAGAATCTGTACAATGTATCTGCACACGATAGTTAGCATTCAATTGACAAATATGGTACACAATTTTTGGTAATTCTATACAATTCTCACTTTTCCGAATTTTGAAGTTTTTTAATCGGGACCAAGCCTAAGTGGTGTATTTTAGCACCAAAACAAATAATCAGGTGGGGGAGGTTGAAAAAGTTTACCGGTTTTTTATATTTTTGTAAAAAACTTCAATTTTTTACCATTATGAATAAAGCATATTTCATCACTTTTTTCTGTGAAAACCACTTTAAAATGTTAATTACTGATTGTAAACGCACAATTATAATAAAAATCGAAAAAATAACTATCATTTTGACAGCTGTAAATATTATCCGGGTTGTGCAGAGATACTTGGTCTTTTTTTCTCTTGTTACAATGCAACGCAAAACGGAGTCATGGGATGCAGGCCTTAGGCTGCAGTCCCATGTGAAACGAAAGCGTTTAATCGAAAGCAGAGATGGATAGTTCCAAAATGCACTAGCAAAATTCTCATTTTGCGTGTATGTGTATGTTAGTTATCTTATTGTAATTCTGACTTACGACTTTGGTCCATTATATATTACACGACATGAAGACCACATGTTGCGCGGCCTGCGGCCGCGCAACATGTGGTCTTCATGTCGTGTAGCATATATTGGACAAAAGTCGTAAGTCAGAATAATACGTCTTTTACATAATGTAGAAAACCATGTACTATACGTAGAAAACCTCGAGTTTTCTACATTTACCCATCTCTGCACAACCCGGATAATATTTACAGCTGTGAAAATGATAGTTATTATTTCGATTTCTATTATAATTGTGCGTTTACAATCAGTAATTAACATTTTAAAGTGGTTTTCACAGAAAAAAGTGATGAAATATGCTTTATTCATAATGGTAAAAAAATTGAAGTTTTTTACAAAAATATAAAAAACCGGTGAACTTTTTCAACCTCCCCCACCTGATTATTTGTTTTGGTGTTAAAATACACCACTTCCACTTGGTCCCGATTAAAAAACTTCAAAATTCGGAAAAGTGAGAATTGTATAGAATTACCCAATTTTTGTGTCAGCTTCTTCATGATTACAAGAGAGGTTATAGTCAATGAATTTTTTTATTTTATTTTCTCTGGATACCTCATAAGTGTAACATTGATCATAATTAAGTTTAATAGTCTTTCCTGTGATCAATGTAATAAATTCCTCCCTTGTCCAATCTTCAATTAAAAATTCTACAAATTTTTCTTTAAAGTTGTTGCTTCTCAATAATTTGCCGAAATCTACAGGACGATTATTGTCTCTATGTATAACGTCATACTGTGTGTCCTCTTTACCTCTCAGAGCATGTTCAAAATCTTTAAGACTTGGTTTTTTGTACTTGTCAAATACAATATGTACTTCTTTTCTGTTTTATGTAAGTACTTTTAAAATATGCTTCGAGATTTGACCACATCTGTTTGGAAGGTTTTTCAACGTATGTAAGAAATAAAATCCATCAACTCAGTGAATGTCTGCTTCCGGAGGATTTTCTATTCCAGTTTGGTATTCAAGTAATTCACGAATAACCACAGATTTAGGGGTCTTGCAAATTGTTCCATCAGTATGACAGAGTGAAAACGGAATAGGGGCTAGAGGATAGCTTAATGCTTTTTCTATATCAATTTTATTTTGCAGTGACGCATAAAGTAGACGACCAAAAACATCTCTTTGCATCTTAACTTCTTTCACTTTTCCATTAATTTTGACTTTCTGTATATTCTTGTACTCAAAATTAATTATTTTATTTCTTTTAATGGCTTTATCAAACCTATCTGATCCCTGCTTAGAATGCCGGATAGAAACCGACACAAAAACCGGATTACTTTTCGGACAGAACCGGATATACATATCCGGTTTCTATCCGTTTTCTGTTCGTTACCATCCGACCTTAATCTGTCAAACATAATTGAAATTTTTTTTTAAATTAGTTTAGAAACGTTTTATATACGGTTGTGTACGAATCGTATGCGTTGGAGAAAATCGAAATTCCAATTAAACGTTCTTCATCCGGTTTCAACCGTCATCATACGTTTTTATCCGAAAGTTATACGTTTTTAATCCGAAAGTTATACGTTATTAATCCGACTTCTGTACGATCTTATCCGAAATGTAATCTGGTTTTTGTGTACGATTTCTATCCGTCATTTTAATCAGGGATGTTACTCGAGTCTCGGCAATGAAATTCTTGTGTTGTTTGTCGCCCTCGATTTCAACTGATGATAAAAATTTATATATTTCATCGTTAACCGACTGACCTTTCGATATATTGTAAAGATGATCTTCTGACAATTGTAACGCAAAAGGGTTGGTATACTGCTTTATTAGTTGCATCAGTACTTCTAACTTTTTAGTACATTTATTAATTGTAGACTTCTTTAAATCTTTCGTAATGTCATCTGTTGATTTAATATCACAAAACTCCAAAATTTTTGATATAACACTCGTACGAAATGAATGAATAATTGCCCATTTTTGTCTTGCTGATATTCTTCTTCATTTCTCGATGAGTACAATGTTTGCAGGTATTTGCGCTTTTCCTTGGCTCTGCTTTTAACCACTGTTATAAAATTTAACAACTAGCTCTTTTACGTTTTTTTTTTAAATTATATAATGGGAAAAAATTAAGGAGAATAATTTTTTAGAGATTCATGATGGTCTTTGGGTCTTTTAAGGAGACGCCTAAATTGAAAAATGACAAAAAAATTCAATTTTTTTTATTTGATCACCTAAGAGTAGACTCAATTAGGAATAGAACAGCACTATTAAAAACTTTTCTGCTAAGTAGAAGTACTTTAATTCTTAAATACATTTCCTAAAACTTAGATAGTTTTTATTATATATTTAAAATATGTAGAATGACATTTTTTTTCAGGAAGGATTACTTAAAAATTGGAAGAATATTCTTCCTTTTATTTTAAACATTTACGACGCTTTTTTAACTGAATCTTTCAAACTCATGAGGTTCTGTTTATTGAAAAAAGATACAAAATTTTTTTTATACAATAATCACATTTTACAAAGTTATTTAAAATTGTTTATTATTTTTACCTATATATTAAAACACAAAGATCTTAAAAACAATTTTTTTAAAAAAGAAACGTCACATTTATCTGTTTAAAATCAAATTTGTTAAAAAAGAGAAATGTTACGTATTTTTTAATAAACAATAAAATGTTTTTAACATCTTCCTTGTTTAATATTTATATGTGAAAAAAGAAAAAATTTTTAATTATTGAAAATTGTTTTTGTAAAATTTTTAATTAATTTCGCAAAATGAAATAATTTTTTATTTATTTAAGTATAATTTTTATAGAAATGCAATTATATTAATGAATATTGTTTTAAAGAGTAGAGTACATCCTTATAAACAATATCTATAAGTTTTAACTTTAAGTAATTGAATAATGTATTTAATTAGTTATAAACAATAAAACCAATAATATTGACATTTTATACACACCTACAACTGAGCTAACTCCGTAAATACTGATAAATTAAACCAATTACATAAAATAAAAAATGATAAAGTTATGCATTTCTTAACTGATATGTTTATAAATAATTATTAATTGACTATTTTGTAAATAATGAGCTTCTTAATAATAAGGAACTTGTATTACATTCCAAAATTTATATTATTTTAATAAATAATTGTAGGTGTGTATATAATGTCAATATTATTGATTTTATTGTTTATAACTAATTAAATACATTATTCAATTACTTAAAACTTATAGATATTGTTTCTGAGGAAGTACTCTATTCTTTAAAACAATATTCATTAACCTACTTGCATTTCTATAAAAGTTATACTTAAATCAATAAAAAAAATTTTTTTTTATTTTTAAAGTTAAATAAAAAAAATTTTTAATCATTTTTCAAAATTCGGCTCTCACAGATCTGTGCGAAATTTTATAACCTTTCATTAAAAAAAAAAGAAATTAATAAAAAGTCAAATTTGTCACCTCTAGACTGATTTGTCCACGACCACCTTCATTCGCCCCACTGTGCGTCCTCTTAACTACTTCTGCGTGTAGGACAAGGATAAAGTACCACGCAATTTGTAGGACAATGTAGTAGTTAAATTATATAAATATGAAGTAAGCAACAGTAAAAACACTAGCTGGTTAGTAATCATTTTTCATGACCTCGGTATTGATACATGTTGGGGGGAGGGGACTTTTTTATTAAACTATACAATTTGTAGGACAAATATTTTTTTCAATAATGTTAATAATTTTCTTACGATTTAATAAGAAAACCCACAGTTATCTTTTAAATGACTGGCTAAAAAACCTAGATGAATTCAGTCACTTTTAAGGCATGATTTGAAAGATTATAAACCTTTAAGGGACATTAAATGTTCCTTTTAAAGGATCCGGACAGGTTCTTTTAGGATCCTCAAAGGTCCTGCAATAATTCCTTAGAGAATCCTGACACGATCCCTTGACGGAATTTGGAACAACGATCCTTCACAGGTTCCCTCGAAGGAACGCATAATGTACATTTTCTCATGCAGGTTTTTGCGCAGTATCTTTTAATAAAAGTTTTTTGGATAATTTTTTTTTATCTTTTAATTGATCAAAATTACATGTTATATTTGACGTAGGATTCCAGAAAATTAAAAACTACTGCGCAGCCGTAAGTATCATAGAAACCAAGTTCTACCAGTGCCCATCATGTATTCAGTTCTTTGAAAAACTACACATGCTCCTACATAGGAACTTACTTATGTTCCTTTAACGAGTCCCTTGTAGGGTCATAATACAGCTTGAGATCCTGGACATGTACACGCGGGAACCTGTAAAGGATCGTTGTCCCAAATCCCGTCAAGTGATCGTGTCAAGATCCTCCTAGGAATTATTGCAGGAACTTTGAGTATCCTTAAGAAGGCATAGGCAGTCACAAAATTTAAAAAATCAATTTTTGGAAATTTTTTTGTATTAAAGTATATCTTAGAAATGTTGTCTCAAAATTTCTAGTCGATGCGAGCAAAATTCGAAGGGAGAAAGCGCGTTTTGTTCTGTGCTTATAAGACCCGTGACTGTTGTGTCGTTTCTTGCGGCGCACAGTGGTTTGAAATCATAGTTTGATGTTCAAATCAATCTCACAAATCTGTTAAGAATATATTACTGAATGTTTAAAAAAAAGAAAGTTGAAAATCCATGTAGCCGTTCTCTCTAAAATTTGATTTGAACATCAAATTCTGATTTCAAACCTCTGCGTTAGCGAGAAGGTTAAACGCGTTTTTCTCAAAACCATATTTTCAGAGTCGGTGGACACTATGTCTTAAAAAATTACGCACCGAACATTTTGCAATTTTTTGCACATCTTTTATACATATTTAGCTTGTACTTGAGCGGAAGACTTTTTTTTATAACGTTTACAATTTGTTTAAAAAAATAAAAATTATTCATTTTTTCAACAAAAATCACGATTTTCACTTCAAAGTGCTATAAAAAATTAAAATTTTTTTTTCAAATGTGCTTTGCTCAAGTACTAAAGAAGCTAATTCACTAACGAAAAAATTTTGGTTTTTTGATTTTAGATGATCCTGTCGAGACTTATAATGTCCACCACAAAATAGCTTTTTTTTAAGAGCCCGAATAAATTTTTTATAACTTTTATAATTTTTATTATTTTTTAATAAATAAATTCTGAAATGTTCTCTAAATAATAAAGATTAATTTAATGCAAAAATTTAAAATAAAAAACCGTCATTCGTTTCCCTTAAAAAAAATTGAGAAAAACCGTATATTTAAGCGTCTCTTACTGCCTATGCCCCCTTAAGGATCATTTAGGGACCTGTCAGGATCCTTAAAGAAACATTTAAAGTTCCTCAAAGGTTCATAACACGATCCCTAGAAGTTCCTGTAAAGGAATTTTCAACTGGGTTAGTTGTAAGGGTTTTACCAAAAACTTTATATCGCCCTAATTGTTATAATTTACAGATTCTACATTTTAAAAAACCAAAATCCTAACTTCAATATTTAAACAAATTTATTTCTTAAAAAATAAATTTTTTGTACCAGTACGTTTGTTGCATTTTAGATGTCGAAAAAGTCACCAGCTATGTCGTAAAACTTTCAAACATCTGAAAAGGATTAAAAATCAGAAATAAAAATTTTTCCATTTTTGTAATTATAAATTTATAAATTAAGAATTTGCATTCTACGTGTTTTAACAATTCTATGTACCTAAATTTTTTATAACAAATTTTGTTATTAATGAAAAAAAACAATATTTAGGGGAAAGTCGGGCAGCCCCGGCCCCTTAAGCTTTTTGGTCAATAAATTGTGTAAATATTTCAAGAACAATAATTAAATTGTTTCATGGTGAAGACAAACTATTTGTCAAAACTTAAAATGCTTCCAATAATAAAATAAACATATTAATTAATAGATACATAAGGACAAATATGAGGAGTAAAATACTAACCCTCAAAAGTTCATCGGGTAAGTCCGGCCACAGTAAAAGAAACTTTTTATTTTAATTATATAACTCAGTAAAGAAACAACAAATTATGTCTTAAATAATCGTCAGAGAATCATTTATAAATATCAATTGAAAAATAAATTCAATAGTGTCAGAAATAACCAGGGACGTAACTACAAATGTCGAGGCCCCCCCGCAAATTTTTTCAGGAGGCCCCCTCCCCCCAAATATTTTTTTAAATAGTGTATAAATAATTTCGGTCAATATTTTCTATTTTTAATTATTTTTTTCAACAAATTTTTTTGCATTAGGGTTATTAGGCTCGAGGCCCCCCAGCAAGCCGAGGCCCCCCAGCAAGCCGAGGCCCCCCCGCAATGCGGAGTTTCGCTGTATGGTAGTTACGTCCCTGGAAATAACAAATGTAATATCATTTTTATATGACGTTCAATGCGACACTCATTTCTTAAATTGTCCGAACACTTTAAGGTTATATTTACAGAATAGTAGTTTTTTATAAAAAAGAAATGAAATAATGGAGTCACTATACTAAAAAAATGAGTTCAATAATTTGCAAATTGCAAAAATTTGGAGTCAAAACTTTTGGGTTACATAGGTATACTATAAAAGAAAAAAACACAGGTAGGCATCGGTGTTCCAGTTTAACGTAGATTTATGATCCTATTGAAATTTAAATAAGTAATTTGTTTAAAAAGGTTTAACCTTAAAGTTTTCAAGCCGTTTATATTATATGTGAGAATAATTCTCTTTTTTTTTGCCTGAACGGCTTTTTTTAGAAATTATTTTTTATAAAAAACTATGTTTTATAAAAAACTAAAAAGTCAATAATATTTTTTTCATTATTATTTTATTGACGCGTTTCGATGTAATATATCACATCCTCATCAGAACTGTAAATCATAATATTTATAAGTCAATTAAGATACAATGTGACATTATAAAAGAAAGTTTGTTTTTTTACCGTTTAAATCGTCAATTTTTAAATTATCCAGTCATTTTCTGGTTTTCATTGAGAGTCAATTTTTTGAAAATCAAAAATTATTTTACAGATTTATCTGGAATTGGTAAAATGAAAAGCTTAAAGAGTTAGAAAGTGGATTATATGTACCTTAATAAAAAATATAATTTTCTGAATTCCTAACCTAAATTTAACTACGAAAATATCTTGTCTCAAAATTTCAAATCTTTTGGATTTCTTAAAAAAATTATAATTTTTTCAAAAAATTCCCCGTTTTAAAATGTAAAAAAACGCTTCATAGTTTTATTTGAAAACTTGTTATTATATTATATTCCCTGGCAGCCTGGTCACCCCGAACGGTAACAATTGAAAGTTGCCGTTTGGTTACAGTTTGGTTACGGTTCGGTTTTATGCTGAATATGAAAAGAAATACGTATAATTAGTACTTCTGAAGTACTAATTACGATAAAGTAAATTACTTTTGATTGTTTTGATTAAGTTTTGACTTATAAATGATTGTTTTATGAGGGAAAATAATAAAAAAGTGAATCTCATTTTAGGAGCGAATGTCAAGTAGGACGGTTAGTAGAGTGCTATCCCAAAAGAGAAATTGCCCTGAAAAGCAAATATTATCAAAAAAGACATGTAATTATTGAGGAACTAAATAAATAATCGGATGGCTAATTAATAATAATTAACAGAAAAATAAAAAAACATTGAAATTTTCCGATTTCTCGTAATTCTAATAGAGAAATGAACCTACGCAGATTGACCACCAATCAGAGGGGACCACGTGTTTTTCGCACCAAATTCAAATAACACTATTTGATTTAATCAAACAAATTTTTATTTTCAATATTTCAAATCAATTCATTAATTATAAAAAACATTAAAAAGTCAGTTAACAAAGGACAGAAAGTTCGCAACCCCCAAAAACCACCCCTAAAGAAGAAATAAAAAAAAAAATTCTACAAAAAATATAATAAAAATCTAAAATAATGAAACGTACTCTGCAATATGTCCCTTAAATTTTCCAATTGACAAATAGATTAATCAACCCAAAAAAACCACCCCTAAGGAAAAAAAGAAAAATATATCAGAGCAAAATATTCAAAATCGACAAAAAAATTATAATTAAGTTCTAAAATGATGGAACGTATTTAGGAATATACCGTATAATTTTTCTAATTGACGAATTAATTTCACCACCCTAAAAACCACCCCTTAAGAAAAAAAGATAAAGTTATAACAGAGAAATACTCAAAATCAACCAAAAAATTATAATCATGTTCTAAAATGATAAAACGTACTCTGAAATATGCCCCCTAATTTTTCCAATTGACAAATAGATTTATCAACTCTAAAAAACCACCCCTAAGGAAAAAAAGAAAAAGATATAAGAGAAAAATACTCAAAATCAATAAAAAAATTATAAATAAGTTCTAAAATGATGAAATGTACTCAAGAATATGCCCTATACTTTTTCTAATTGAATAATTAATTTTTGAACGATAAAAAACTACCCCTTAAGAAAAAAAGAAAAAGATATCAGAGAAAAATACTCAAAATCAACAAAAAATTATAATTAAGTTCTAAAATAATAAAACGTTCTCAGAAATATGCCCTCTAATTTTTCAAATTGACAAATTAATTTATTAACCCTAAAAAACCAACCCTTAGAAAAATAGAAAAAGTTATCACAGAGAAATACTCAAAACCAACAAAAAAAATATAATCATGTTCTAAAATGATTAAACGTACTCTGAAATATGCCCCCTAATTTTTCCAATTGACAAATAGATTTATCAACCCTAAATAACCACCCCTAAGGAACAAAAGAAAAAGATATAAGAGAAAAATACTCAAAATCAACAAAAAATTATAATTAAGTTCTAAAATGATGAAACGTACTCAAGAATATGCCCTATAATTTTTCAAATTGACGAATTAATTTATCAACCCTAAAAAACCACCCCCTAGAAAAGTAGAAAAACTTATCAGAGAAAAATACTCAAAATAAACTAAAAAATTATAATCATGTTCTTAAATAATGAAACGTCCTCCTGAATACGCCCCCTAATTTTTCCAATTGACAAATAGATTTATCAACCCTAAAAAACCACCCTTAAGGAAAAAAAGAAAAAGATATCAGAGAAAAATACTCAAAATCAACCAAAAAAATATAATTAAGTTCTAAAATGATAGAACGTTCTCAGGAATATGCCCTCTAATTTTTTAAATTGCGAAATTAATTTATTAACCCTAAAAAACCACCCCTTAGAAAAATAGAAAAAGTTATCGCAGAGAAATACTTAAAACCAACAAAAAAAATATAATCATGTTCTAAAATGATTAAACGTACTCTGAAATATGCCCCCTTATTTTTCCAATTGACAAATAGATTTATCAACCCTAAAAAACCACCCCTAAGGAAAAAAAGAAAAAGATATAAGAGAAAAATACTCAAAATCAATAAAAAAATTATAATTAAGTTCTAAAATGATGAAACGTACTCAAGAATATGCCCTATAATTTTTCAAATTGAGAAATTAATTTATTAACCCTAAAAAACCACCCCTTAGAAAAATAGAAAAAGTTATCACAGAGAAATACTCAAAACCAACAAAAAAAATATAATCATGTTCTAAAATGATTAAACGTACTCTGAAATATGCCCCCTAATTTTTCCAATTGACAAATAGATTTATCAACTCTAAAAAACCACCCCTAAGGAAAAAAAGAAAAAGATATAAGAGAAAAATACTCAAAATCAATAAAAAAATTATAAATAAGTTCTAAAATGATGAAATGTACTCAAGAATATGCCCTATACTTTTTCTAATTGAATAATTAATTTTTGAACGATAAAAAACTACCCCTTAAGAAAAAAAGAAAAAGATATCAGAGAAAAATACTCAAAATCAACCAAAAAATTATAATTAAGTTCTAAAATGATAGAACGTTCTCAGGAATATGCCCTCTAATTTTTCAAATTGATAAATTAATTTATTAACCATAAAAAACCACCCCTTAGAAAAATAGAAAAAGTTATCACAGAGAAATACTCAAAACCAACAAAAAAAATATAATCATGTTCGAAAATGATTAAAAGTTCTTAGGAATATGCCCCCTTATTTTTCCAATTGACAAATAGATTTATCAACCCTAAAAAACCACTTCTAAGGAAAAAAAGAAAAAGATATCAGAGAAAAATACTCAAAAACAACCAAAAAATTATAATTAAGTTCTAAAATGATAGAACGTTCTCAGGAATATGCCCTCTAATTTTTCAAATTGCGAAATTAATTTATTAACCCTAAAAAACCACCCCTTAGAAAAATAGAAAAAGTTATCACAAAGAAATACTCAAAACCAACAAAAAAAATATAATCATGTTTTAAAATGATGAAACGTCCTCCGGAATACGCCCCCTTTTTTTTCCAATTGACAAATAGATTTATCAACCCTAAAAAACCACCCCTAAGGAAAAAAAGAAAAAGATATAAGAGAAAAATACTCAAAATCAATAAAAAAATTATAATTAAGTTCTAAAATGATGAAACGTACTCAAGAATATGCCCTATAATTTTTCAAATTGAGAAATTAATTTATTAACCCTAAAAAACCACCCCTTAGAAAAATAGAAAAAGTTATCACAGAGAAATACTCAAAACCAACAAAAAAAATATAATCATGTTCTAAAATGATTAAACGTACTCTGAAATATGCCCCCTAATTTTTCCAATTGACAAATAGATTTATCAACTCTAATAAACCACCCCTAAGGAAAAAAAGAAAAAGATATAAGAGAAAAATACTCAAAATCAATAAAAAAATTATAAATAAGTTCTAAAATGATGAAATGTACTCAAGAATATGCCCTATACTTTTTCTAATTGAATAATTAATTTTTGAACGATAAAAAACTACCCCTTAAGAAAAAAAGAAAAAGATATCAGAGAAAAATACTCAAAATCAACCAAAAAATTATAATTAAGTTCTAAAATGATAGAACGTTCTCAGGAATATGCCCTCTAATTTTTCAAATTGATAAATTAATTTATTAACCATAAAAAACCATCCCTTAGAAAAATAGAAAAAGTTATCACAGAGAAATACTCAAAACCAACAAAAAAAATATAATCATGTTCTAAAATGATTAAACGTACTCTGAAATATGCCCCCTTATTTTTCCAATTGACAAATAGATTTATCAACCCTAAAAAACCACTTCTAAGGAAAAAAAGAAAAAGATATCAGAGAAAAATACTCAAAAACAACCAAAAAATTATAATTAAGTTCTAAAATGATAGAACGTTCTCAGGAATATGCCCTCTAATTTTTCAAATTGCGAAATTAATTTATTAACCCTAAAAAACCACCCCTTAGAAAAATAGAAAAAGTTATCACAAAGAAATACTCAAAACCAACAAAAAAAATATAATCATGTTTTAAAATGATGAAACGTCCTCCGGAATACGCCCCCTTTTTTTTCCAATTGACAAATAGATTTATCAACCCTAAAAAACCACCCCTAAGGAAAAAAAGAAAAAGATATAAGAGAAAAATACTCAAAATCAATAAAAAAATTATAATTAAGTTCTAAAATGATGAAACGTACTCAAGAATATGCCCTATAATTTTTCAAATTGAGAAATTAATTTATTAACCCTAAAAAACCACCCCTTAGAAAAATAGAAAAAGTTATCACAGAGAAATACTCAAAACCAACAAAAAAAATATAATCATGTTCTAAAATGATTAAACGTACTCTGAAATATGCCCCCTAATTTTTCCAATTGACAAATAGATTTATCAACTCTAAAAAACCACCCCTAAGGAAAAAAAGAAAAAGATATAAGAGAAAAATACTCAAAATCAATAAAAAAATTATAAATAAGTTCTAAAATGATGAAATGTACTCAAGAATATGCCCTATACTTTTTCTAATTGAATAATTAATTTTTGAACGATAAAAAACTACCCCTTAAGAAAAAAAGAAAAAGATATCAGAGAAAAATACTCAAAATCAACCAAAAAATTATAATTAAGTTCTAAAATGATAGAACGTTCTCAGGAATATGCCCTCTAATTTTTCAAATTGATAAATTAATTTATTAACCATAAAAAACCACCCCTTAGAAAAATAGAAAAAGTTATCACAGAGAAATACTCAAAACCAACAAAAAAAATATAATCATGTTCGAAAATGATTAAAAGTTCTTAGGAATATGCCCTCTAATATTTCCAATTGACAAATAGATTTATCAACCCTAAAAAACCTCCCCTAAGGAAAAAAAGAAAAAGATATAAGAGAAAAATACTCAAAATCAATAAAAAAATTATAATTAAGTTCTAAAATGATGAAACGTACTCAAGAATATGCCCTATAATTTTTCAAATTGACGAATTAATTTCACCACACTAAAAACCACCCCTTAAGACGAAAAGATAAAGTTATAACAGAGAAATACTCAAAATCAACCAAAAAATTATAATCATGTTCTAAAATGATAAAACGTACTCAGGAATGTGCCCCCTAATTTTTCCAATTGACAAATAGATTAATCAACCCTAAAAAATTACCCCTAAGGAAAAAAAGAAAAAGAAATCAGAGAAAAATACTCAAAATCAACAAAAAAATTATAATTAAGTTCTAAAATGATAGAACGTTCTCAGGTATATGCCCTTTAATTTTTCAAATTGACAAATTAATTTATTAACCCTAAAAAACCACCCCTTAGAAAAATAGAAAAAGTTATCACAGGGAAATACTCAAAACCAACAAAAAAAATATAATCATGTTCTAAAATGATGAAACGTCCTCCGGAATACGCCCCCTAATTTTTCCAATTGACAAATAGATTTATCAACCCTAAAAAACCACCCTTAAGGAAAAAAAGAAAAAGATATAAGGGAAAAATACTCAAAATCAATAAAAAAATTTTAATTAAGTTCTAAAATGATGAAACGTACTCAAGAATATGCCCTATAATTTTTCTAATTGAAAAATGTATTTTTGAACCATAAAAAACAACCCCTTAGAAAAATAGAAAAAGTTATCACAGAGAAATACTCAAAACCAACAATAAAATTATAATTAAGTTCTAAAATGATTAAACGTTCTCAGGAACATGCCCTCTAATATTTCAAATTGACAAATTAATTTATTAACCCTAAAAAACCACCCCTTAGAAAAGTAGAAAAACTTATCAGAGAAAAATACTCAAAATAAACTAAAAAATTATAATCATGTTCTTAAATGATGAAACGTCCTCCGGAATACGCCCTCTAATTTTTCAAATTAAGAAATTAATTTATTAACCCTAAAAAACAACCCCTTAGAAAAATAGAAAAAGTTATCACAGAGAAATACTCAAAACCAACAAAAAAAATATAATCATGTTCTAAAATGATTAAACGTTCTCAGGAATATGCCCTCTAATATTTCAAATTGACAAATTAATTTATTAACCCTAAAAAACCACCCCTTAGAAAAGTAAAAAAACTTATCAGAGAAAAATACTCAAAATAAACTAAAAAATTATAATCATGTTCTTAAATGATGAAACTTCCTCCGGAATACGCCCTCTAATTTTTCCAATTGAAAAATAGATTTATCGACCCTAAAACACCACCCCTAAGGAAAAAAAGAAAAAGATATAAGAGAAAAATACTCAAAATCAATAAAAAAATTATAATTAAGTTCTAAAATGATGAAACGGGCTCAAGAATATGCCCTATAATTTTTCTAATTGACAAATTAATTTTTTAACTATAAAAAACCACCTTTTAAGAAAAAAAAGAAAAAGATATCAGAGAAAAATACTTAAAATCAACAATTAAATTATAATTAAGTTCTAAAATGATGGAACGTATTTAGGAATATGCCCCCTAATTTGTCCAATTGACGAATGGATTCACAAACCCTAAAAAACCACCCCTAAGGAAAAAAAGAAAAAGAAATCAGAGAAAAATACTCAAAATCAACAAAAAAATTATAATCATGTTCTAAAATTATGGAACATACTCAGGAATATGCGCACTCATTTTCCCCATTGACGAATTAAATTATCAACCATAAAAAACCACCCCTTAGAAAAATAAAAAAAGGTATCAGAGAAAAATACTCAAAATCAACAGGAAAATTAGAATCAGGTTCTAAAATAATGGACCATACTCAGAAATATGCATTCTAATTGTTCCAATTAACAAATTAATTTATTAACCCTTGAAAACAACCCCTTTAGATGATATCGTGGCAGAACAGCCCTCAAACACAAAACAACCTAGAGTGATGATCAATGATGATCATCAACGATGACCATAGCATGGCTCATTTAATGGAATTGCGCTAGAATGATGATCCATAAAGATCATCAACAATGAACCACTTCCGAGCAACCCAAATTGAGATAATCAATCTATACCAACTTGACTCGGTTTTACTAGCCCCAAGATTTTTTCAACACTTGACCATGGTATGGATCATTAAATGGAATCACTTTAGAGAAATGATCAATGATCATCATCAATAATTAACCCTTTCCGAACAAAGCAATAGTAAGTTTCATATATTAACGAACAAAATTGGACAAAAATTGAAGGACTGCGCGTTACTCTCATCTAGTCAAACTAGGTGTGAATTCTGTCCATTTCATGGACACTTCGCTTCCAAGGAAGCAAAACAATTTGCTTCCTCATAGAGGAAGCAATAATTTAATAATATTTTAAATATTTTAAGTTAATAAAATCAAAAATTAAAAAAACATGAATTATTTTGATTAAAAAGATACTAAAACAATTTGGTTAGTTAATTTCAAAAATCCCTAAATTTTATGTTTTGGAAACAATGAAATATTGTATTCTTAATAATGTGGTTTCTCTTTATTTAAGGGGAGTCACCTGAGAAATTTCAACCCATCGAAATATGTTACTTATCAGTGCAAATTTTTTTTTTTGAATTATTTTGGATGTAAAAGAATGACATTTTATCAAGATTAAAAAAAAAAAATTTTTTGAATAAAATATTTTTTGAAAAAAAAATTAAAAAAATTTTTTTTTTGTTGAAAAAATTAAAAAATGTTAAAACCCAAACGATATTTTGTTTGAAATCTTAAAAAAGGCATATAAAAAATTGTCATTAAAAAAATATGAAAAATTGTAGGAGGAGATAGATTTTTACAAAAAAAAAAAAAATTTCAACAAAAAGAATTTTTTTTTAATTTTTTTTTCAAAATTTTATTTTTTTTTATTTTTGATAATATGGCATTTTTTTACATCCAAAATAGTCCCAGAAAAAAATTGGCACCGATAAGTAACATATATTTCGATGGGTTGAAATTTCTCAGGTGACTCCACTTAATGAACCAAATTTGATGATTTTCATTTCTCCCAAAAAATATGTTTTTTTCAGCCAATCAAAAAATGGCTTAAACAGACTTAAGGTACATGTTTAAAGCTTTAAAAATCCACTTAGAAATTTTATTTATGTCTATTTTTGGTGTTACTATAGCTATTTGAAAAAACCGACTTTTTAAAAAAGTGTCTTTACATTTCTTGAAATATTATAAAAAATATCAAAGACACATTAATTTAATCTAGATATTCTTTTTCTACAGGTTCTGGCAATAAGTTTAAAAAAAAAGACGTCCCAATATGTTCATTAGGCTCTGAGCAATCAGCGTTTGAAAATCGCTCGGGTCTCGTAGACCCAATCTAGCAGTTACGTTAAATCCCGATAGTCTAGCAGTTGAGGGTTAATATTATTAGTAATATTATTATTATTATTATCATTATTTTACTAGGTGAAAATTATGTCCATTTCGTAGATATTTCGTTTCAAAGTTAGCAAACTTTGATTTCTTATAGAAAAAGCAATATATTAATAATATAAAATTTAATTCGAGAAATTCTTTAAAAAAAGAAATTTTAAGTGCAAAAAAATGAAAAAACATCAATTAATTTACGAATTTTTGATCAATTATAAAAGTTATATAGGTCAATCGATTCGTTTTGAGATAAGGAATATGATTTTTTTATTCATTAAGTTGTATATTTAGCTTAGAAAAAATTTTTGGCAAACAACGATTTTTTCGATGAAAAAAGGTGCTTAACAAAATTTGATTGGGTATTTTCAAAAATCCCTGTGTCCAAATTTAGATATTCACGAGCTTAAAAAGTCATCCAAATTTTATTGAAATCCGTTGAAGCGTTCTCGAGATATCCTGGCGACAAAAAACGCTATACACACACACGTACACACACACACACACACACACACACACACACACACACACACACTCACACACACACACACACACATACATCTGGACATTTGCTTAGGAATGAAAATTTACGCTTTTTAAATGAAAATGAGTCGATTAAGACTATTTTTGGAAAATCGAAAATCTTAACGATCACAAAGCTTCCTCCATGAGGAAGCAAAAATGAAAATTCAATCAATTTTTGTCTCGACAGAAAAATTTGGCAAAAAACACAAAAAATTTTTCAGATAAATATCAATTATTTTCCATATTTCTAGATCTAATTTTAAATTTTTTCATCTAGAAACGAATAAAATTGAACAAAAATTAAAGGACTGCGCGTTACTTTCATATAGTCAAAAAATGAAAATTCAATCAATTTTTGTCTCGACAGAAAAATTTGGCAAAATACACAAAAAAATTTTCAGATAAATATCAATTATTTTCCATATTTCTAGATTTAATTTTAAATTTTTTCATCTATGAACGAATAAAATTGAACAAAAATTAAAGGACTGCGCGTTACTTTCATATAGTCAAAAAATGAAAATTCAATCAATTTTTGTCTCGACAGAAAAATTTGGCAAAATACACAAAAAAATTTTCAGATAAATATAAATTATTTTCCATATTTCTAGATCTAATTTCAAATTTTTTCATCTATGAACGAATAAAATTGAACAAAAATTGAAGGACTGCGCGTTACTTTCATATAGTCAAAAAATAAAAATTCAATCAATTTTTCCTCGACAGAAAAATTTGGAAAAATACACAAAAAAATTTTTAGATAAATATAAATTATTTTCCATATTTCTAGATCTAATCTCAAATTTTTTCATCTATGAACGAATAAAATTGAACAAAAATTAAAGGACTGCGCGTTACTTTCATATAGTCAAAAAATGAAAATTCAATCAATTTTTGTCTCGACAGAAAAATTCATCAAAATACACAAAAAAAATTTCAGATAAATATCAAATATATTTCATATATTGCTAGATCTAATTTCAAATTTTTTTATCTATGAACGAATGAAATTGTACAAAAATTGAAGGACTGCGCGTTACTATCATAAAGTTAAAAAATGAAAATTCAATCAATTTTGGTCTCGACAGAAAAATTTGGCAAAATACAAAAAAAAATTTCAGATAAATATCAATTATTTTCCATATTTCTAGATCTAGTTTCAAATTTTTTTATCTATGATCGAATAAAATTGAACAAAAATTGAAGGAATGTGCGTTACTTTCATATAGTTAAAAAATGAAAATTCAATAAAGTTTGTCTCGACAGAAAAATTTGGCAAAATACACAAAAAATTTTTCAGATAAATATCAATTTGTTCGTTGATAAATAAAAAAAATTTAAAATTAGATCTAGAAATATGGAAAATAATTGCTATTTGTCTGAAATTTTTTTTTTGTATTTTGCCAAATGTTTCTGTTGAGACAAAAATTGATTGAATTTTCATTTTTTGACTATATGAAAGTAAGGCGCAGTCCTTTAATTTTTGTTCAATTTTTTTCGTTCATAGATGAAAAAATTTGAAATTAGATCTAGAAATATGGAAAATAATTGATATTTATCTGAATTTTTTTTTTGTATTTTGTTAAATTTTTTTGTCGAAACAAAAATTGATTGAATTTTCATTTTCTGACTATATGAAAGTAACGCGCAGTCCTTCAAATTTTGTTGAATTTTCTTTGTTCATAGATGAAAAAATTTAAAATAAGATCTAGAAATATGGAAAATAATTAATATTTATCTGGATTTTTTTTTTGTATTTTGTTAAATTTTTTTGTCGAAACAAAAATTGATTGAATTTTCATTTTCTGACTATATGAAAGTAACGCGCAGTCCTTCAATTTTTGTTCAATTTTCTTTGTTCATAGATGAAAAAATTTGAAATTAGATCTAGAAATAAAAATAATAATTGATATTTATCTGAAATTTTTTTTTTATTTTGCCAAATTTTTCTGTCGAGACAAAAATTAATTGAATTTTCATTTTTTGACTATATAAAAGTAACGCGCAGTCCTTCAATTTTTGTTTAATTCTGTTTGTTCATAGATGAAAAAGTTTTAAATTAGATCTAGAAATATGGAAAATAATTAATATTTATCTGAAAAGTTTTTTGTGTATTTTGACAAATTTTTCTGTCGAGACAAAAATTAATTGAATTTTCATTTTTTAACTATATGAAAGTAACACGCAGTCCTTCAATTTTTGTTCAATTTTATTCGTTCCTAGATCAAAAAATTTGAAATTAGATCTAGAAATATGGAAAATAATTGATATTTATCTAGATTTTTTTTTTTGTATTTTGTTAAATTTTTCTGTTGAAACAAAAATTGATTGAATTTTCATTTTCTGACTATATGAAAGTAACGCGCAGTCCTTCAAATTTTGTTCAATTTTATTTGTTCATAGATGAAAAAGTTTGAAATAAAATCTAGAAATATGAAAATAATTGATATTTATCTGAAAAATTTTTTGTGTATTTTGCCAAATTTTTCTTTCGAGACAAAAATTGATTGAATTTTCATGTTTTTCTATATGAAAGTAACGCGCAGACCTTCAATTTTTGTTCAATTTTATTCATTCATAGATGAAAAAATTTTAAATGATATCTAGAAATATGGAAAATAATTGATATTTATCTGAAAAATTTTTTGTGTATTTTGCCAAATTTTTCTGTCGAGACAAAAATTGATTGAATTTTCATTTTCTGACTATATGAAAGTAACGCGCAGTCCTTCAATTTTTGTTCAATTTTCTTTGTTCATAGATGAAAAAATTTGAAATTAGATCTAGAAATAAAAATAATAATTGATATTTATCTGAAATTTTTTTTTTATTTTAGCAAATTTTTCTGTCGAGACAAAAATTAATTGAATTTTCATTTTTTGACTATATAAAAGTAACGCGCAGTCCTTCATTTTTTGTGCAATTTTATTCGTTCATAGATAAAAAAATTTAAAATTAGATCTAGAAATATGAAAAATAATTGATATTTATCTGAAATTTTTTTTTTATTTTGCCAAATTTTTCTGTCGAGACAAAAATTGATTGAATTTTCATTTTTTGACTATAGAAAAGTAACGCGCAGTCCTTCAATTTTTGTTTAATTTTATTGGTTCCTAGATGAAAAAATTTGAAATTAGATCTAGAAATATGGAAAATAATTGATATTTATCTGAAATTTTTTTTTTGTATTTTGGCAAATTTTTCTATCGAGACAAAAATTGATTGAATTTTCATTTTCTGAGTATATGAAAGTAACGCGCAGTCCTTCAATTTTTTTTCAATTTTATTTGTTCATAGATGAAAAAGTTTGAAATAAGATCTAGAAATATGGAAAATAATTGATATTTATCTGAAAATTTTTTTGTGTATTTTGCCAAATTTTTCTTTCGAGACAAAAATTGATTGAATTTTCATTTTTCGACTATATGAAAGTAACGCGCAGTCCTTCAATTTTTGTTTAATCCTGTTCGTTCATAGATGCAAAAGTTTGAAATTAGATCTAGAAATATGAAAAATAATTTATATTTATCTGAAATTTTTTTTTTGTATTTTGGCAAATTTTTCTGTCGAGACAAAAATGTATTGAATTTTAATTTTTTGACTATATGAAAGTAACGCGCAGTCCTTCAATTTTTGTTTAATTTTATTTGTTCATAGATGAAAAAATTTGAAATTAGATCTAGAAATATGAAAAATAATTTATATTTATCTGAAATTTTTTTTGTATTTTGGCAAATTTTTCTGTCGAGACAAAAATTGATTGAATTTTAATTTTTTAACTATATGAAAGTAACGCGCAGTCCTTCAATTTTTGCTTAATTTTATTCGTTCATAGATGAAAAAATTTGAAATGAGATCTAGAAATATGGAAAATAATTGATATTTATCTGAAAAATTTTTTGTGTATTTTGCCAAACTTTTCTTTCGAGACAAAAACTGATTGAAATTTCATTTTTTGACTATATGAAAGTAACGCGCAGTCCTTCAATTTTTGTTTAATTTTATTTGTTCATAGATGAAAAAATTTGAAATTAGATCTAGAAATATGAAAAATAATTTTTATTTATCTGAAATTTTTTTTTTATTTTGCCAAATTTTTCTGTCGAGACAAAAATTGATTGAATTTTCATTTTCTGACTATATGAAAGTAACGCGCAGTCCTTCAATTTTTGTTTAATCCTGTTCGTTCATAGATGCAAAAGTTTGAAATTAGATCTAGAAATATGAAAAATAATATATATTTATCTGAAATTTTTTTTTTGTATTTTGGCAAATTTTTCTGTCGAGACAAAAATTGATTGAATTTTAATTTTTTGACTATATGAAAGTAACGCGCAGTCCTTCAATTTTTGTTTAATTTTATTTGTTCATAGATGAAAAAATTTGAAATTAGATCTAGAAATATGAAAAATAATTTATATTTATCTGAAATTTTTTTTGTATTTTGGCAAATTTTTCTGTCGAGACAAAAATTGATTGAATTTTAATTTTTTAACTATATGAAAGTAACGCGCAGTCCTTCAATTTTTGTTTAATTTTATTTGTTCATAGATGAAAAAATTTGAAATTAGATCTAGAAATATGAAAAATAATTGATATTGATCTGAAATTTTTTTTTTATTTTGCCAAATTTTTCTGTCGAGACAAAAATTGATTGAATTTTCATTTTTTGACTATATAAAAGTAACGCGCAGTCCTTCAATTTTGGTTTAATTCTGTTCGTTCGTAGATGAAAAAGTTTTAAATTAGATCTAGAAATATGGAAAATAATTGATATTTATCTGAAAAATTTTTTGTGTATTTTGACAAATTTTTCTGTCGAGACAAAAATTGATTGAATTTTCATTTTTTGACTATATGAAAGTAACGCGCAGTCCTTCAATTTTTTTTCAATTTTATTTGTTCATAGATGAAAAAGTTTGAAATAAGATCTAGAAATATGGAAAATAATTGATATTTATCTGAAAATTTTTTTGTGTATTTTGCCAAATTTTTCTTTCGAGACAAAAATTGATTGAATTTTCATTTTTTGACTATATGAAAGTAACGCGCAGTCCTTCAATTTTTGTTTAATCCTGTTCGTTCATAGATGCAAAAGTTTGAAATTAGATCTAGAAATATGAAAAATAATTTATATTTATCTGAAATTTTTTTTTTGTATTTTGGCAAATTTTTCTGTCGAGACAAAAATTGATTGAATTTTAATTTTTTGACTATATGAAAGTAACGCGCAGTCCTTCAATTTTTGTTCAATTTTATTTGTTCATAGATGAAAAAGTTTGAAATTAGATCTAGAAATATGAAAATAATTGATATTTATTTGAAAAATTTTTTGTGTATTTTGCCAAATTTTTCTTTCGAGACAAAAATTGATTGAATTTTCATTTTTTAACTATATGAAAGTAACGCGCAGTCCTTCAATTTTTGCTTAATTTTATTCGTTTATAGATGAAAAAATTTGAAATGAGATCTAGAAATATGAAAAATAATTGATATTTATCTGAAAAATTTTTTTTATTTTGCCAAATTTTCTGTTGAGACAAAAATTGATTGAATTTTCATTTTCTGACTATATGAAAGTAAGGCGCAGTCCTTCAATTTTTGTTCAATTTTTTTCGTTCATAGATGAAAAAATTTGAAATTAGATCTAGAAATATGGAAAATAATTTATATTTATCTGAATTTTTTTTTTGTATTTTGCTAAATTTTTCTGTCGAGACAAAAATTGATTGAATTTTCATTTTTTAACTATATGAAAGTAACGCGCAGTCCTTCAATTTTTGCTTAATTTTATTCGTTCATAGATGAAAAAATTTAAAATGAGATCTAGAAATATGGAAAATAATTGTTATTTATCTGAAAAATTTTTTGTGTATTTTGCCAGATTTTTCTTTCGAGACAAAAATTGATTGAATTTTTATTTTTTGACTATATGAAAGTAACGCGCAGTCCTTCAATTTTTGTTTAATTCTGTTCGTTCGTAGATGAAAAATTTTAAATTAGATCCAGAAATATGGAAAATAATTGTTATTTATCTGAAATTTTTTTTTTTTGTATTTTGCCAAATTTTTCTCTCGAGACAAAAATTGATTGAATTTTCATTTTTTTACTATATGAAAGTAACGCGCAGTCCTTCAATTTTTGTACAATTTTATTTGTTCATAGATGAAAAATTTTGAAATTAGATCTAGAAATATGAAAAATAATTGATATTTATCTGAATTTTTTTTTTGTATTTCGGCAAATTTTTCTGTCGAGACAAAAATTGATTGAATTTTAATTTTTTGACTATATGAAAGTAACGCGCAGTCCTTCAATTTTTGTTCAATTTTATTTGTTCATAGATGAAAAAGTTTGAAATAAAATCTAGAAATATGAAAATAATTGATATTTATCTGAAAATTTTTTTGTGTATTTTGCCAAATTTTTCTTTCGAGACAAAAATTGATTGAATTTTCATTTTTTGACTATATGAAAGTAACGCGCAGTCCTTCAATTTTTGTTTAATTCTGTTCGCTCATAGATACGAAAGTTTGAAATTAGATCTAGAAATATGGAAAATAATTTATATTTATCTGAAATTTTTTTTTTGGTATTTTGGCAAATTTTTCTGTCGAGACAAAAATTGATTGAATTTTAATTTTTTGACTATATGAAAGTAACGCGCAGTCCTTCAATTTTTTTTCAATTTTATTCGTTCATAGATGAAAAATTTTGAAATTAGATCTAGAAATATGAAAAATAATTGATATTTATCTGAATTTTTTTTTTGTATTTCGGCAAATTTTTCTGTCGAGACAAAAATTGATTGAATTTTAATTTTTTGACTATATGAAAGTAACGCGCAGTCCTTCAATTTTTGTTCAATTTTATTTGTTCATAGATGAAAAAGTTTGAAATAAAATCTAGAAATATAAAAATAATTTATATTTATCTGAAATTTTTTTTTTATTTTGCCAAATTTTTCTGTTGAGACAAAAATTGATTGAATTTTCATTTTCTGACTATATGAAAGTAAGGCGCAGTCCTTCAATTTTTGTTCAATTTTATTTGTTCATAGATGAAAAATTTTGAAATTAGATCTAGAAATATGAAAAATAATTGATATTTATCTGAATTTTTTTTTGTATTTCGGCAAATTTTTCAGTCGAGACAAAAATTGATTAAATTTTAATTTTTTGACTATATGAAAGTAACGCGCAGTCCTTCAATTTTTGCTTAATTTTATTCGTTCATAGATGAAAAAATTTAAAATGAGATCTAGAAATACGGAAAATAATTGTTATTTATCTGAAAAATTTTTTGTGTATTTTGCCAAATTTTTCTTTCGAGACAAAAATTGATTGAAATTTCATTTTTTGACTATATGAAAGTAACGCGCAGTCCTTCAATTTTTGTTCAATTTTATTGGTTCCTAGATGAAAAAAATTTAAATTAGATCTAGAAATATGGAAAATAATTGATATTTATCTGAAATTTTTTTTTTGTATTTTGGCAAAATTTTCTATCGAGACAAAAATTGATAAAATTATCATTTTCTGACTATATGAAAGTAACTAGCAGTCCTTCAATTTTTGTTCAATTTCATTTGTTCATAGATAAAAAAGTTTGAAATAAGATCTAGAAATATGAAAAATAATTGATATTTAACTCAATTTTTTTTTTGTATTTCGGCAAATTTTTCTGTCGAGACAAAAATTGATTGAATTTTAATTTTTCGACTATATGAAAGTAACGCGCAGTCCTTCAATTTTTGTTCAATTTTATTTGTTCATAGATGCAAAAATTTGAAATAAAATCTAGAAATATGAAAATAATTGATATTTATCTGAAAATTTTTTTGTGTATTTTGCCAAATTTTTCTTTCGAGACAAAAATTGATTGAATTTTCATTTTTTTACTATATGAAAGTAACGCGCAGTCCTTCAATTTTTGTTCAATTTTATTTGTTCATAGATGAAAAATTTTGAAATTAGATCTAGAAATATGAAAAATAATTGATATTTATCTGAATTTTTTTTTGTATTTCGGCAAATTTTTCAGTCGAGACAAAAATTGATTAAATTTTAATTTTTTGACTATATGAAAGTAACGCGCAGTCCTTCAATTTTTGTTCAATTTTATTTGTTCATAGATGAAAAAGTTTGAAATAAAATCTAGAAATATGAAAATAATTGATATTTATCTGAAAAATTTTTTGTGTATTTTGCCAAATTTTTCTTTCGAGACAAAAATTGATTGAATTTTCATTTTTTGACTATATGAAAGTAACGCGCAGTCCTTCAATTTTTGTTTAATTCTGTTCGCTCATAGATGCGAAAGTTTGAAATTAGATCTAGAAATATGGAAAATAATTGATATTTATCTGAAATTTTTTTTTTGGTATTTTGGCAAATTTTTCTGTTGAGACAAAAATTGATTGAATTTTCATTTTTTGACTATATGAAAGTAACGCGCAGTACTTCAATTTTTGTTTAATTTTATTTGTTTATAGATGAAAAAGTTTGAAATAAAATCTAGAAATATGAAAATAATTGATATTTATCTGAAAAATTTTTTGTGTATTTTGCCAAATTTTTCTTTCGAGACAAAAATTGATTGAATTTTCATTTTTTGACTATATGAAAGTAACGCGCAGTACTTTAATTTTTGTTTAATTTTATTTGTTTATAGATGAAAAAAATTGAAATTAGATCTAGAAATATGAAAAATAATTTATATTTATCTGAAATTTTTTTTTTATTTTGCCAAATTTTTCTGTTGAGACAAAAATTGATTGAATTTTCATTTTCTGACTATATGAAAGTAAGGCGCAGTCCTTCAATTTTTGTTCAATTTTTTTCGTTCATAGATGAAAAAATTTGAAATTAGATCTAGAAATATGGAAAATAATTTATATTTATCTGAATTTTTTTTTTGTATTTTGCTAAATTTTTCTGTCGAGACAAAAATTGATTGAATTTTCATTTTTTAACTATATGAAAGTAACGCGCAGTCCTTCAATTTTTGCTTAATTTTATTCGTTCATAGATGAAAAAATTTAAAATGAGATCTAGAAATACGGAAAATAATTGTTATTTATCTGAAAATTTTTTTGTGTATTTTGCAAAATTTTTCTTTCGAGACAAAAATTGATTGAAATTTCATTTTTTGACTATATGAAAGTAACGCGCAGTCCTTCAATTTTTGTTCAATTTTATTGGTTCCTAGATGAAAAAAATTTAAATTAGATCTAGAAATATGGAAAATAATTGATATTTATCTAAAATTTTTTTTTTGTATTTTGGCAAATTTTTCTATCGAGACAAAAATTGATAAAATTATCATTTTCTGACTATATGAAAGTAACTAGCTGTCCTTTAATTTTTGTTCAATTTCATTTGTTCATAGATGAAAAAGTTTGAAATAAAATCTAGAAATATAAAAATAATTTATATTTATCTGAAATTTTTTTTTTATTTTGCCAAATTTTTCTGTTGAGACAAAAATTGATTGAATTTTCATTTTTTTACTATATGAAAGTAACGCGCAGTCCTTCAATTTTTGTTCAATTTTATTTGTTCATAGATGAAAAATTTTGAAATTAGATCTAGAAATATGAAAAATAATTGATATTTATCTGAATTTTTTTTTTGTATTTCGGCAAATTTTTCTGTCGAGTCAAAAATTGATTGAATTTTAATTTTTTGACTATATGAAAGTAACGCGCAGTCCTTCAATTTTTGTTCAATTTTATTTGTTCATAGATGAAAAAGTTTGAAATAAAATCTAGAAATATAAAAATAATTTATATTTATCTGAAATTTTTTTTTTATTTTGCCAAATTTTTCTGTTGAGACAAAAATTGATTGAATTTTCATTTTCTGACTATATGAAAGTAAGGCGCAGTCCTTCAATTTTTGTTCAATTTTTTTTGTTCATAGATGAAAAAATTTGAAATTTGATCTAGAAATATGGAAAATAATTTATATTTATCTGAATTTTTTTTTTGTATTTTGCTAAATTTTTCTGTCGAGACAAAAATTGATTGAATTTTCATTTTTTAACTATATGAAAGTAACGCGCAGTCCTTCAATTTTTGCTTAATTTTATTCGTTCATAGATGAAAAAATTTAAAATGAGATCTAGAAATACGGAAAATAATTGTTATTTATCTGAAAAATTTTTTGTGTATTTTGCCAAATTTTTCTTTCGAGACAAAAATTGATTGAAATTATCATTTTCTGACTATATGAAAGTAACTAGCTGTCCTTTAATTTTTGTTCAATTTCATTTGTTCATAGATAAAAAAGTTTGAAATAAGATCTAGAAATATGAAAAATAATTGATATTTATCTCAATTTTTTTTTTGTATTTCGGCAAATTTTTCTGTCGAGTCAAAAATTGATTGAATTTTAATTTTTTGACTATATGAAAGTAACGCGCAGTCCTTCAATTTTTGTTCAATTTTATTTGTTCATAGATGCAAAAATTTGAAATAAAATCTAGAAATATAAAAATAATTGATATTTATCTGAAAATTTTTTTGTGTATTTTGCCAAATTTTTCTTTCGAGACAAAAATTGATTGAATTTTAATTTTTCGACTATATGAAAGTAACGCGCAGTCCTTCAATTTTTGTTCAATTTTATTTGTTCATAGATGCAAAAATTTGAAATAAAATCTAAAAATATGAAAATAATTGATATTTATCTGAAAATTTTTTTGTGTATTTTGCCAAATTTTTCTTTCGAGACAAAAATTGATTGAATTTTCATTTTTTTACTATATGAAAGTAACGCGCAGTCCTTCAATTTTTGTTCAATTTTATTTGTTCATAGATGAAAAATTTTGAAATTAGATCTAGAAATATGAAAAATAATTGATATTTATCTGAATTTTTTTTTTGTATTTCGGCAAATTTTTCTGTCGAGACAAAAATTGATTGAATTTTAATTTTTTGACTATATGAAAGTAACGCGCAGTCCTTCAATTTTTGTTCAATTTTATTTGTTCATAGATGAAAAATTTTGAAATTAGATCTAGAAATATGAAAAATAATTGATATTTATCTGAATTTTTTTTTTGTATTTCGGCAAATTTTTCTGTCGAGTCAAAAATTGATTGAATTTTAATTTTTTGACTATATGAAAGTAACGCGCAGTCCTTCAATTTTTGTTTAATTCTGTTCGCTCATAGATGCGAAAGTTGTAAATTAGATCTAGAAATATGGAAAATAATTGATATTTATCTGAAATTTTTTTTTTGGTATTTTGGCAAATTTTTCTGTTGAGACAAAAATTGATTGAATTTTAATTTTTTGACTATATGAAAGTAACGCGCAGTCCTTCAATTTTTGTTCAATTTTATTTGTTCATAGATGAAAAAGTTTGAAATAAAATCTAGAAATATGAAAATAATTGATATTTATCTGAAAAATTTTTTGTGTATTTTGCCAAATTTTTCTTTCGAGACAAAAATTGATTGAATTTTCATTTTTTGACTATATGAAAGTAACGCGCAGTACTTCAATTTTTGTTTAATTTTATTTGTTTATAGATGAAAAAGTTTGAAATAAAATCTAGAAAGATGAAAATAATTGATATTTATCTGAAAAATTTTTTGTGTATTTTGCCAAATTTTTCTTTCGAGACAAAAATTGATTGAATTTTCATTTTTTGACTATATGAAAGTAACGCGCAGTACTTTAATTTTTGTTTAATTTTATTTGTTTATAGATGAAAAAATTTGAAATTAGATCTAGAAATATGAAAAATAATTTATATTTATCTGAAATTTTTTTTTTATTTTGCCAAATTTTTCTGTTGAGACAAAAATTGATTGAATTTTCATTTTCTGACTATATGAAAGTAAGGCGCAGTCCTTCAATTTTTGTTCAATTTTTTTCGTTCATAGATGAAAAAATTTAAAATGAGATCTAGAAATACGGAAAATAATTGTTATTTATCTGAAAATTTTTTTGTGTATTTTGCCAAATTTTTCTTTCGAGACAAAAATTGATTGAAATTTCATTTTTTGACTATATGAAAGTAACGCGCAGTCCTTCAATTTTTGTTCAATTTTATTGGTTCATAGATAAAAAAGTTTGAAATAAGATCTAGAAATATGAAAAATAATTGATATTTAACTCAATTTTTTTTTTGTATTTCGGCAAATTTTTCAGTCGAGACAAAAATTGATTAAATTTTAATTTTTTGACTATATGAAAGTAACGCGCAGTCCTTCAATTTTTGTTCAATTTTCTTTGTTCATAGATGAAAAAGTTTGAAATAAAATCTAGAAATATGAAAATAATTGATATTTATCTGAAAATTTTTTTGTGTATTTTGCCAAATTTTTCTTTCGAGACAAAAATTGATTGAATTTTCATTTTTTTACTATATGAAAGTAACGCGCAGTCCTTCAACTTTTGTTTAATTTTATTTGTTCATAGATGAAAAAATTTGAAATTAAATCTAGAAATATGAAAAATAATTTTTATTTATCTGAAATTTTTTTTTTATTTTGCCAAATTTTTCTTTCGAGACAAAAATTGATTGAATTTTCATTTTTTGACTATATGAAAGTAACGCGCAGTACTTTAATTTTTGTTTAATTTTATTTGTTTATAGATGAAAAAATTTGAAATTAGATCTAGAAATATGAAAAATAATTTATATTTATCTGAAATTTTTTTTTTATTTTGCCAAATTTTTCTGTTGAGACAAAAATTGATTGAATTTTCATTTTCTGACTATATGAAAGTAAGGCGCAGTCCTTCAATTTTTGTTCAATTTTTTTCGTTCATAGATGAAAAAATTTGAAATTAGATCTAGAAATATGGAAAATAATTTATATTTATCTGAATTTTTTTTTTGTATTTTGCTAAATTTTTCTGTCGAGACAAAAATTGATTGAATTTTCATTTTTTAACTATATGAAAGTAACGCGCAGTCCTTCAATTTTTGCTTAATTTTATTCGTTCATAGATGAAAAAATTTAAAATGAGATCTAGAAATACGGAAAATAATTGTTATTTATCTGAAAATTTTTTTGTGTATTTTGCCAAATTTTTCTTTCGAGACAAAAATTGATTGAAATTTCATTTTTTGACTATATGAAAGTAACGCGCAGTCCTTCAATTTTTGTTCAATTTTATTGGTTCCTAGATGAAAAAAATTTAAATTAGATCTAGAAATATGGAAAATAATTGATATTTATCTAAAATTTTTTTTTTGTATTTTGGCAAATTTTTCTATCGAGACAAAAATTGATAAAATTATCATTTTCTGACTATATGAAAGTAACTAGCTGTCCTTTAATTTTTGTTCAATTTCATTTGTTCATAGATGAAAAAGTTTGAAATAAAATCTAGAAATATAAAAATAATTTATATTTATCTGAAATTTTTTTTTTATTTTGCCAAATTTTTCTGTTGAGACAAAAATTGATTGAATTTTCATTTTTTGACTATATGAAAGTAACGCGCAGTCCTTCAATTTTTGTTCAATTTTTTTTGTTCATAGATGAAAAAATTTGAAATTAGATCTAGAAATATGGAAAATAATTTATATTTATCTGAATTTTTTTTTTGTATTTTGCTAAATTTTTCTGTCGAGACAAAAATTGATTGAATTTTCATTTTTTAACTATATGAAAGTAACGCGCAGTCCTTCAATTTTTGCTTAATTTTATTCGTTCATAGATGAAAAAATTTAAAATGAGATCTAGAAATACGGAAAATAATTGTTATTTATCTGAAAAATTTTTTGTGTATTTTGCCAAATTTTTCTTTCGAGACAAAAATTGATTGAAATTATCATTTTCTGACTATATGAAAGTAACTAGCTGTCCTTTAATTTTTGTTCAATTTCATTTGTTCATAGATAAAAAAGTTTGAAATAAGATCTAGAAATATGAAAAATAATTGATATTTATCTCAATTTTTTTTTTGTATTTCGGCAAATTTTTCTGTCGAGTCAAAAATTGATTGAATTTTAATTTTTTGACTATATGAAAGTAACGCGCAGTCCTTCAATTTTTGTTCAATTTTATTTGTTCATAGATGCAAAAATTTGAAATAAAATCTAGAAATATAAAAATAATTGATATTTATCTGAAAATTTTTTTGTGTATTTTGCCAAATTTTTCTTTCGAGACAAAAATTGATTGAATTTTAATTTTTCGACTATATGAAAGTAACGCGCAGTCCTTCAATTTTTGTTCAATTTTATTTGTTCATAGATGCAAAAATTTGAAATAAAATCTAAAAATATGAAAATAATTGATATTTATCTGAAAATTTTTTTGTGTATTTTGCCAAATTTTTCTTTCGAGACAAAAATTGATTGAATTTTCATTTTTTTACTATATGAAAGTAACGCGCAGTCCTTCAATTTTTGTTCAATTTTATTTGTTCATAGATGAAAAAGTTTGAAATAAAATCTAGAAATATGAAAATAATTGATATTTATCTGAAAAATTTTTTGTGTATTTTGCCAAATTTTTCTTTCGAGACAAAAATTGATTGAATTTTCATTTTTTGACTATATGAAAGTAACGCGCAGTCCTTCAATTTTTGTTTAATTCTGTTCGCTCATAGATGCGAAAGTTTGAAATTAGATCTAGAAATATGGAAAATAATTGATATTTATCTGAAATTTTTTTTTTGGTATTTTGGCAAATTTTTCTTTTGAGACAAAAATTGATTGAATTTTAATTTTTTGACTATATGAAAGTAACGCGCAGTCCTTCAATTTTTGTTCAATTTTATTTGTTCATAGATGAAAAAGTTTGAAATAAAATCTAGAAATATGAAAATAATTGATATTTATCTGAAAAATTTTTTGTGTATTTTGCCAAATTTTTCTTTCGAGACAAAAATTGATTGAATTTTCATTTTTTGACTATATGAAAGTAACGCGCAGTACTTCAATTTTTGTTTAATTTTATTTGTTTATAGATGAAAAAGTTTGAAATAAAATCTAGAAAGATGAAAATAATTGATATTTATCTGAAAAATTTTTTGTGTATTTTGCCAAATTTTTCTTTCGAGACAAAAATTGATTGAATTTTCATTTTTTGACTATATGAAAGTAACGCGCAGTACTTTAATTTTTGTTTAATTTTATTTGTTTATAGATGAAAAAATTTGAAATTAGATCTAGAAATATGAAAAATAATTTATATTTATCTGAAATTTTTTTTTTATTTTGCCAAATTTTTCTGTTGAGACAAAAATTGATTGAATTTTCATTTTCTGACTATATGAAAGTAAGGCGCAGTCCTTCAATTTTTGTTCAATTTTTTTCGTTCATAGATGAAAAAATTTAAAATGAGATCTAGAAATACGGAAAATAATTGTTATTTATCTGAAAATTTTTTTGTGTATTTTGCCAAATTTTTCTTTCGAGACAAAAATTGATTGAAATTTCATTTTTTGACTATATGAAAGTAACGCGCAGTCCTTCAATTTTTGTTCAATTTTATTGGTTCCTAGATGAAAAAAATTTAAATTAGATCTAGAAATATGGAAAATAATTGATATTTATCTAAAATTTTTTTTTTGTATTTTGGCAAATTTTTCTATCGAGACAAAAATTGATAAAATTATCATTTTCTGACTATATGAAAGTAACTAGCTGTCCTTTAATTTTTGTTCAATTTCATTTGTTCATAGATAAAAAAGTTTGAAATAAGATCTAGAAATATGAAAAATAATTGATATTTATCTCAATTTTTTTTTTGTATTTCGGCAAATTTTTCTGTCGAGTCAAAAATTGATTGAATTTTAATTTTTTGACTATATGAAAGTAACGCGCAGTCCTTCAATTTTTGTTCAATTTTATTTGTTCATAGATGCAAAAATTTGAAATAAAATCTAGAAATATGAAAATAATTGATATTTATCTGAAAATTTTTTTGTGTATTTTGCCAAATTTTTCTTTCGAGACAAAAATTGATTGAATTTTAATTTTTTTACTATATGAAAGTAACGCGCAGTCCTTCAATTTTTGTTTAATTTTATTTGTTCATAGATGCAAAAATTTGAAATAAAATCTAGAAATATGAAAATAATTGATATTTATCTGAAAATTTTTTTGTGTATTTTGCCAAATTTTTCTTTCGAGACAAAAATTGATTGAATTTTCATTTTTTTACTATATGAAAGTAACGCGCAGTCCTTCAACTTTTGTTTAATTTTATTTGTTCATAGATGAAAAAATTTGAAATTAAATCTAGAAATATGAAAAATAATTTTTATTTATCTGAAATTTTTTTTTTATTTTGCCAAATTTTTCTGTCGAGACAAAAATTGATTAAATTTTCATTTTTTGACTATATAAAAGTAACGCGCAGTCCTTCAATTTTTGTTTAATTCTGTTCGCTTATAGATGCAAAAGTTTGAAATTAGATCTATAAATATGGAAAATAATTGATATTTATCTGAAATTTTTTTTTTGTATTTTGGCAAATTTTTCTGTCGAGACAAAAATTGATTGAATTTTAATTTTTTGACTATATGAAAGTAACGCGCAGTCCTTCAATTTTTGTTCAATTTTTTTCGTTCATAGATGAAAAAATTTGAAATTAGATCTAGAAATATGGAAAAAAATTTATATTTATCTGAAATTTTTTTTTTGTATTTTGCCAAATTTTTCTGTCGAGACAAAAATTGATTGAATTTTCATTTTTTAACTATATGAAAGTAACGCGCAGTCCTTCAATTTTTGCTTAATTTTATTCGTTCATAGATGAAAAAATTTGAAATGAGATCTAGAAATATGGAAAATAATTGATATTTATCTGAAAATTTTTTTGTGTATTTTGCCAAATTTTTCTTTCGAGACAAAAATTGATTGAAATTTCATTTTTTGACTATATGAAAGTAACGCGCAGTCCTTCAATTTTTGTTCAATTTTATTGGTTCCTAGATGAAAAAAATTTAAATTAGATCTAGAAATATGGAAAATAATTGATATTTATCTGGAATTTTTTTTTTGTATTTTGGCAAATTTTTCTATCGAGACAAAAATTGATAAAATTATCATTTTCTGACTATATGAAAGTAACTAGCAGTCCTTCAATTTTTGTTCAATTTCATTTGTTCATAGATAAAAAAGTTTGAAATAAGATCTAGAAATATGAAAAATAATTGATATTTATCTCAATTTCTTTTTTGTATTTCGGCAAATTTTTCTATCGAGACAAAAATTGATAAAATTATCATTTTCTGACTATATGAAAGTAACTAGCAGTCCTTCAATTTTTGTTCAATTTCATTTGTTCATAGATAAAAAAGTTTGAAATAAGATCTAGAAATATGAAAAATAATTGATATTTATCTCAATTTCTTTTTTGTATTTCGGCAAATTTTTCTGTCGAGACAAAAATTGATTGAATTTTAATTTTTTGACTATATGAAAGTAACGCGCAGTCCTTCAATTTTTGTTCAATTTTATTTGTTCATAGATGCAAAAATTTGAAATAAAATCTAGAAGTATGAAAATAATTGATATTTATCTGAAAAATTTTTTGTGTATTTTGCCAAATTTTTCTTTCGAGACAAAAATTGATTGAATTTTCATTTTTTGACTATATGAAAGTAACGCGCAGTCCTTCATTTTTTGTGCAATTTTATTCGTTCATAGATAAAAAAATTTGAAATTAGATTTATTTATTTATTTATTTATTTATTTATTTATTTATCAGATTCCCGCAGTCCATAGGACCATAGATGGGATACAAAAGATGTATTCATAACAAAAATAAGTTAAATTATCGTGTACTTTAATAATATAATAAACGCAAATTTGTCGCAATATGGCACATTTAATATTAGAATTAACATTTTAAATTTTTGACTTATACCTCCTCACTATCTCTCACAAAATCAATATAACAATTCAACGCTTTGATAAATCGATCATTACTCGTAAAAAACAAATCAACATCTATATGACGTCTGTTGAAAATCTGATTTATATGATACGTAGAGAAAAAAATAAGCATAGTGGAGCCACTCAAAGAGCGCGGATAAGACAGGTAAAACGGAACAAAATAACGTTCCTCATCTCTCGGCAATCTAAAAGAAATTGCAGACAAAAGATGGGGGGCATAAATTTGAGTAGAAATAATTTTGAATAAAAACAACACCGCTGAAAATATCCTGCGCTCTTTCAGGGATCGTATCTCGAATCGACGACACAACATTCTGTAATCAGACCCACGAGTAGGGTAGGTTCCATCAACTTTAAAAGTCAAATATTTAAGAAATTTTTTTTGGATTTTCTCAATTTCATTAGAATCTTTGTCAAAATATGGATTCCAAATACACGAGGCAAACTCAAGTTTAGACCGTACTAAGGCATTGAATAATAATAGCAAAGAGTTTATATTGGAAAAATGACGGGTGTTTCTAATGAGAAATCCTAAAGCTCTTGAAGCTGACGAAACCACCTTGGAAATCTGTTCATCAAAAAACAATTTATCATTAAAAATTACTCCCAAATCTGTCGTAGAGAAAACTCGTTTAAGTTCCACATTATTGATCGCATACTGAAAATGTATCCTCTTACTTTTTCGAACGATGGACATAAAGTTACATTTATTTATGTTTAATTCCAGTTTATTTAATACAGACCACCCAAAAATGGAATCCAAATCAGTTTGTAGTAAAAAGGCATCACTGGAATTTTTAATTATGCGAAAAATCTTTACATCATCAGCAAAGATCAAAATAAAAGATTGAATTTTTTCCCCTATATCGTTAATAAATAAAATAAAAAGGGGAGGACCGAGTAACGAACCCTGTGGAACTCCTTTAATAGGGATAAAAGTCCTAGAAGAATAGCGACCCACTGAAACTTTATGCAATCTGTTTTTTAAATAATTTAACAATAAGGTTTGGAGATTTGTAGGCAAACCAATCTCACCAATCTTATCTGCAAGAATTTGATGATTAATAGAGTCGAAAGCTTTAGAGAAATCCAAATAAATTACATCAACCTGCTGCTTATCTTGTAAAGCCTTATTAACAATTTCAGTAAAAGTTGCCAGATTGGTCAAGATTGATCTCCCCTTAATACAACCATGCTGGTGATCAGATAGAATACTCAAGACACATTTTTGAAGTGTGTCCTGAATTGCCACCTCAAACACCTTCGCAAAATTTTGAATTAGTGCAATGGGTCTATAATTCTGAATAAGACTCCTATCCCCTTTTTTATAGACTGGATAAATCTTCGCTTCTTTCCAGATATTCGGAAATATCCCAGTTTTGAGTGATAAATTAAAGATAAAGGTCAAAGGATAGGCGAAAATCGAAGCACAATCTTTTACAATATAACTGGGAATTCCATCGGGGCCAGACGTGTCTTTAGCCTTCAAAGATTTTGCCGCTTTAAGAACTTGCTCAACAGTTAAAAAAAATACTGAATTACAGAACGAGCTTCCAAGTTGGGAATCATGCACTACCGAATGATTACTACTTGTGTCGATACAATGGTTTGAAAAAAATTCAGCGAAAGAGTTAACTATGACACCTGGATGACTCAGGGTGCACTCATTGAAATACATAATATTCGGAAGCTGATTACAAGTCTTCCCATCGTTTACATACTTCCAAAAAGATGCTGGTTCTGTAATGGCACTGCGCTCGATATTTTTTATATAAGCAAGGTAGTTATGCCTTATTTGCTTGTGTAAAGAGATTGATAACAATTTAATCTGGTCATTGTAATATGGTGACGAGAATTTGCGTTTTTTTAAAAATTTATTTTTGAGTTTTATCTCATTAATAATATTTCTGTCGAACCAGGGTGGATAATGTCTTTTATTAAGTATCCGATTTCCATGCTTCGGCACAAAAATAGAAAAAGCATCGTTGACAACTTGCAAAAATATTTCACAGGCCGTATTAGAATCATTATTACAAATTTCAACTTGTGACCAGTCAATTGTAGTAAGAAACATATAAAGACCGCAGAGATCGGCTCTTTTAAAATTAAAATTAGAACATTCGGTACTGGGGTTTTTAAAGATAAAATCAGAGTTATATAACTCACGAGAGGGTAAAAAGAAAATATCAGTAGAGAGAGCGGGGTGGTGCTTATCCTCTGGTACGAAAGGCTTATCCGTTCTACTAACTTCACAAACCCCATTTGAAAAAACTAAGTCCAGAATCCTGTAAAAATCATTAGTAGTAGTGTTCGACTGGGTTAAATCAAAAAATTGCATAAAATTGAAAACATTTATAGATTTAGAATCATGAGAGTCGCTCTGAGCGCAATTTGTGAAGTTAGGGCAATTGAAATCTCCAAAAATTATAACATTTTTTTTATACAACAAACTACATTTTTTAATATTAGAAAAAAATTTATCAAAAACACGTACTGTTACATTAGGTGGTATGTAAATTGCAGCAACAATAAACGAAAGTGACCCTTTAAATACTTGGACAAAGTTGTAATCAATAACATTATCACATTCAAGAAATTCGTTTAACTGAAGTACATTCGATTGAAAATCAGAATTTATTGCTACAAGCACACCACCCCCCCTTCTACCTATGCGATCCTTGCGATAAACAGAAAAATTATTTAAATTGAATATTTCATTAGAACCGACATCTGCCCTCAGTCATGTCTCTGTAAAGACAAAAATATCAAAAATCATAAAATCAGGATAACATCTAATAATATCTAATTTGGTATTTAACCCTCTTACATTCTGATATAGACAATAAATATACTTAAATGAAGAGGTCAAGTTTTGACAATGATGGGTTCTCCAAGTCGATAGCGAATTTGAAGATTTAGCTCCCCCTGATCTGATCTGGCTTGAAATTCTTTCTTGATCCGCCTGTACTCCATTTGCTGATACTTTGTCCGATCTGGGGCAATGTAGATCTCCGACCAATCCGGTGGAAGTTTCTGTAGCCGCTGAGCAGATTGAAAGGCTGAGCGGGTCTGAGCCGCTATTTCCTGATTCGGAAGCATAATCTTAAGTGGACGTGGTTTAATCAAGTTATTTGAATATTTCCCAATACGCCAAACTTTTATCGAATCAAAATCTTGATTTTCACAAATTTTTAAAAATAGTGTTTTAATTGAGACAAGGTCTTTACTGATAGTATCAGGGATCAAAATTGGATCATTTTCAGGCAACCCAAAAATTATTAGATTTTTCTGCCTTTTAACACGGTCCTCCCATTCAGAAAGGCAAATTTTATTACTGCATAGTTCTTTACCTTGTTCACACTGGACGACTCTCTCTTCCAGATTTCCAACTCTTGACTCGCAAGCCTCGACTCTGGCTGTTAATTTTTCGAAATCACCAACCAATTGAGTTCTCAACTTGGTGTGCTCCTCAACAATAATAGAACGTATTTCTTCTAGTGAAGCCATTGTTTTGTCACTTGAGGATATATCAACAGGTAAAGGTGAAGGTGGGCCACAACACTTTTTAAATCCTCCACTCTCAAGAATAGTCAATTTTTTCGAACAGGATCTATGATAGGGAGAAGAACAAATTGTACAGAGCACAAGTGCGTTTTTGGTCGCAACCTTTTTTCTACAAACAACACATATAAGATCACTCGTGGTAGAGATTACTAATGGGCTCAGACTCGAGGATGCGTTGTTGTTTTGGCTCATACTTATAATATCTAGCGACACAATGTAAACAAGTATGACTCACAATGTCCATGTTCCACACTATCCAAGGCACAAAGACAAAAATTAAACCTTAATAGAATAAACCATCCAGATTAAAAATCACCTGAATCGCAGCTCCTAGTTTCACAAAACTTCAAAAACAGATCAAAGGATGCATAAATAATTTATTGCATCCCACAAACACTGTTTAACCATTCCCCAGACCAGAAATTTTTACAAGTTCAAATTTCTTATACTTCGAAAGAATGTACGTAGCTGTGCAATCCAGAGAAAAAATATATTTTGTCAATTTTGCAGCTAAAGAGGCACTTCACTATTAAAACACCGGCAAAAACACCATTGTCCAAGGTCAATAGATTTTTAAAATATCATTTTTCACAAAACTTACGCGAAAAACCACATCAAATTATAGAAATTAAACAGAGCTACTTTCCGGCGTGTAGTCTAGTCGTCGGCCATATTTGAGTTATCTAGATCTAGATCTAGAAATATGAAAAATAATTGATATTTATCTCAAATTTTTTTTTTGTATTTTGCCAAATTTTTCTGTCGAGACAAAAATTGATTGAATTTTCATTTTTTGACTATATAAAAGTAACGCGCAGTCCTTCATTTTTTGTGCAATTTTATTCGTTCATAGATAAAAAAATTTGAAATTAGATCTAGAAATATGAAAAATAATTGATATTTATCTGAAATTTTTTTTTTATTTTGCCAAATTTTTCTGTCGAGACAAAAATTGATTGAATTTTCATTTTTTGACTATATAAAAGTAACGCGCAGTTCTTCAATTTTTGTTTAATTCTGTTCGTTCGTAGATGAAAAAGTTTTAAATTAGATCTAGAAATATGGAAAATAATTGATATTTATCTGAAAATTTTTTTGTGTATTTTGCCAAATTTTTCTTTCGAGACAAAAATTGATTGAATTTTCATTTTTTGACTATATGAAAGTAACGCGCAGTCCTTCAATTTTTGTTTAATTCTGTTCGCTCATAGATGCAAAAGTTTGAAATTAGATCTAGAAATATGGAAAATAATTGATATTTATCTGAAATTTTTTTTTTGTATTTTGGCAAATTTTTCTGTCGAGACAAAAATTGATTGAATTTTAATTTTTTGACTATATGAAAGTAACGCGCAGTCCTTCAATTTTTGTTTAATTCTGTTCGCTCATAGATGCAAAAGTTTGAAATTAGATCTAGAAATATGGAAAATAATTGATATTTATCTGAAATTTTTTTTCTATTTTGGCAAATTTTTCTGTCGAGACAAAAATTGATTGAATTTTAATTTTTTAACTATATGAAAGTAACGCGCAGTCCTTCAATTTTTGTTTAATTCTGTTCGTTCATAGATGAAAAAATTTGAAATTAGATCTTGAAATATGGAAAATAATTTATATTTATCTGAAATTTTTTTTTTGTATTTTGCCAAATTTTTCTGTCGAGACAAAAATTGATTGAATTTTCATTTTTTAACTATATGAAAGTAACGCGCAGTCCTTCAATTTTTGCTTAATTTTATTCGTTCATAGATGAAAAAATTTGAAATGAGATCTAGAAATATGGAAAATAATTGATATTTATCTAAAAAATTTTTTGTGTATTTTGCCAAATTTTTCTTTCGAGACAAAAACTGATTGAAATTTCATTTTTTGACTATATGAAAGTAACGCGCAGTCCTTCCATTTTTGTTTAATTTTATTTGTTCATAGATGAAAAAATTTGAAATTAGATCTAGAAATATGAAAAATAATTTATATTTATCTGAAATTTTTTTTTATTTTGCCAAATTTTTCTGTCGAGACAAAAATTGATTGAATTTTCATTTTTTGACTATATAAAAGTAACGCGCAGTCCTTCAATTTTTGTTGAATTCTGTTCGCTCATAGATGCAAAAGTTTGCAATTAGATCTAGAAATATGGAAAATAATTTATATTTATCTGAAATTTTTTTTTTGTATTTTGGCAAATTTTTCTGTCGAGACAAAAATTAATTGAATTTTAATTTTTTGACTATATAAAAGTAACGCGCAGTCCTTCAATTTTTGTTCAATTTTATTCGTTCATAGATGAAAAATTTTGAAATTAGATCTAGAAATATGGAAAATAATTGATATTTATCTGAATTTTTTTTTTTTGTATTTTGCCAAATTTTTCTGTCAAGACAAAAATTGATTGAATTTTCATTTTCTGACTATATGAAAGTAAGGCGCAGTCCTTCAATTTTTGTTCAATTTTTTTCGTTCATAGATGAAAAAATTTGAAATTAGATCTAGAAATATGGAAAATAATTTATATTTATCTGAAATTTTTTTTTTGTATTTTGCCAAATTTTTCTGTCGAGACAAAAATTGATTGAATTTTCATTTTCTGACTATATGAAAGTAACGCGCAGTCCTTTAATTTTTGTTTAATTTTATTTGTTCATAGATGAAAAAATTTGAAATTAGATCTAGAAATATGAAAAATAATTTATATTTATCTGAAATTTTTTTTTTATTTTGCCAAATTTTTCTGTCGAGACAAAAATTGATTGAATTTTCATTTTTTGACTATATGAAAGTAACGCGCAGTCCTTCAATTTTTGTTTAATTCTGTTCGCTTATAGATGCGAAAGTTTAAAATTAGATCTAGAAATATGGAAAATAATTGATATTTATCTGAATTTTTTTTTTTGTATTTTGGCAAATTTTTCTATCGAGACAAAAATTGATAGAATTTTCATTTTCTGACTATATGAAAGTAACGCGCAGTCCTTCAATTTTTGTTTAATTTTATTTGTTCATAGATAAAAAAGTTTGAAATAAGATCTAGAAATATGGAAAATAATTGATATTTATCTGAAATTTTTTTTTTGGTATTTTGGCAAATTTTTCTGTCGAGACAAAAATTGATTGAATTTTAATTTTTTGACTATATGAAAGTAACGCGCAGTCCTTTAATTTTTTTTCAATTTTATTCGTTCATAGATGAAAAATTTTGAAATTAGATCTAGAAATATGAAAAATAATTGATATTTATCTCAATTTTTTTTTTGTATTTCGGCAAATTTTTCTGTCGAGACAAAAATTGATTGAATTTTAATTTTTTGACTATATGAAAGTAACGCGCAGTCCTTCAATTTTTGTTCAATTTTATTTGTTCATAGATGCAAAAATTTGAAATAAAATCTAGAAATATGAAAATAATTAATATTTATCTGAAAATTTTTTTGTGTATTTTGCCAAATTTTTCTTTCGAGACAAAAATTGATTGAATTTTCATTTTTTGACTATATGAAAGTAACGCGCAGTACTTCAATTTTTGTTTAATTTTATTTGTTTAAGGATGAAAAAGTTTGAAATAAAATCTAGAAATATGAAAATAATTGATATTTATCTGAAAAATTTTTTGTGTATTTTGCCAAATTTTTCTTTCGAGACAAAAATTGATTGAATTTTCATTTTTTGACTATATGAAAGTAACGCGCAGTCCTTCAATTTTTGTTTCAGTATGTTCGTTCGTAGATGAAAAAATTTGAAATTAGATTCAGAAATATGGAAAATAATTGTTATTTATCTGAAATTTTTTTTTTTTGTATTTTGCCAAATTTTTCTCTCGAGACAAAAATTGATTGAATTTTCATTTTTTTACTATATGAAAGTAACGCGCAGTCCTTCAATTTTTGTTCAATTTTATTTGTTCATAGATGGAAAAGTTTGAAATATGATCTAGAAATATGGAAAATAATTGATATTTATCTGAAAAATTTTTTGTGTATTTTGCCAAATTTTTCTTTCGAGACAAAAATTGATTGAATTTTCATTTTTTGACTATATGAAAGTAACGCGCAGTACTTCAATTTTTGTTTAATTTTATTTGTTTATGGATGAAAAAGTTTGAAATAAAATCTAGAAATATGAAAATAATTGATATTTATCTAAAAAATTTTTTGTGTATTTTGCCAAATTTTTCTTTCGAGACAAAAATTGATTGAATTTTCATTTTTTGACTATATGAAAGTAACGCGCAGTACTTCAATTTTTGTTTAATTTTATTTGTTTATAGATGAAAAAGTTTGAAATAAAATCTAGAAATATGAAAATAATTGATATTTATCTGAAAAATTTTTGTGTATTTTGCCAAATTTTTCTTTCGAGACAAAAATTGATTGAATTTTCATTTTTTGACTATATGAAAGTAACGCGCAGTACTTTAATTTTTGTTTAATTTTATTTGTTTATAGATGAAAAAATTTGAAATTAGATCTAGAAATATGAAAAATAATTTATATTTATCCGAAATTTTTTTTTTATTTTGCCAAATTTTTCTGTTGAGACAAAAATTGATTGAATTTTCATTTTCTGACTATATGAAAGTAAGGCGCAGTCCTTCAATTTTTGTTCAATTTTTTTCGTTCACAGATGAAAAAATTTGAAATTAGATCTAGAAATATGGAAAATAATTTATATTTATCTGAATTTTTTTTTTTGTATTTTGCCAAATTTTTCTGTCGAGACAAAAACTGATTGAATTTTCATTTTTTAACTATATGAAAGTAACGCGCAGTCCTTCAATTTTTGCTTAATTTTATTCGTATATAGATGAAAAAATTTAAAATGAGATCTAGAAATATGGAAAATAATTGTTATTTATCTGAAAAATTTTTTGTGTATTTTGCCAAATTTTTCTTTCGAGACAAAAATTGATTGAAATTTCATTTTTTGACTATATGAAAGTAACGCGCAGTCCTTCAACTTTTGTTTAATTTTATTTGTTCATAGATGAAAAAATTTGAAATTAGATCTAGAAATATGAAAAATAATTGATATTTATCTGAAAAATTTTTTGTGTATTTTGCCAAATTTTTCTTTCGAGACAAAAATTGATTGAATTTTCATTTTTTGACTATATGAAAGTAACGCGCAGTCCTTCATTTTTTGTGCAATTTTATTCGTTCATAGATAAAAAAATTTTAAATTAGATCTAGAAATATGAAAAATAATTGATATTTATCTGAAATTTTTTTTTTGTATTTTGACAAATTTTTCTGTCGAGACAAAAATTGATTGAATTTTCATTTTTTGACTATATAACGCGCAGTCCTTCAATTTTTGTTTAATTCTGTTCGTTTGTAGATAAAAAAGTGTTAAATTAGATCTAGAAATATGGAAAATAATTGATATTTATCTGAAAAATTTTTTGTATATTTTGCCAAATTTTTCTTTCGAGACAAAAATGGATTGAATTTTCATTTTTTGACTATATGAAAGTAATGCGCAGTCCTTCAATTTTTGTTTAATTCTGTTCGCTCATAGATGCGAAAGTTTGAAATTAGATCTAGAAATATGGAAAATAATTGATATTTATCTGAAATTTTTTTTTTGTATTTTGGCAAATTTTTCTGTCGAGACAAAAATTGATTGAATTTTAATTTTTTGACTATATGAAAGTAACGCGCAGTCCTTCAATTTTTTTTCAATTTTATTCGTTCATAGATAAAAAATTTTGAAATTAGATCTAGAAATATGGAAAATAATTAATAATTATCTGAATTTTTTTTTTTTGTATTTCGGCAAATTTTTCTGTCGAGACAAAAATTGATTGAATTTTAATTTTTTGACTATATGAAAGTAACGCGCAGTCCTTCAATTTTTGTTCAATTTTATTCGTTCATAGATGAAAAAATTTGAAATTAGATCTAGAAATATGGAAAATAATTGATATTTATCTGAATTTTTTTTTTGTATTTTGGCAAATTTTTCTATCGAGACAAAAATTGATTGAATTTTCATTTTCTGACTATATGAAAGTAATGCGCAGTCCTTCAATTTTTGTTTAATTCTGTTCGCTCATAGATGCGAAAGTTTGAAATTAGATTTAGAAATATGGAAAATAATTGATATTTATCTGAAATTTTTTTTTTGTATTTTGGCAAATTTTTCTGTCGAGACAAAAATTGATTGAATTTTAATTTTTTGACTATATGAAAGTAACGCGCAGTCCTTCAATTTTTTTTCAATTTTATTCGTTCATAGATAAAAATTTTTGAAATTAGATCTAGAAATATGGAAAATAATTAATATTTACCTGAATTTTTTTTTTGTATTTCGGCAAATTTTTCTGTCGAGACAAAAATTGATTGAATTTTAATTTTTTGACTATATGAAAGTAACGCGCAGTCCTTCAATTTTTGTTCAATTTTATTCGTTCATAGATGAAAAAATTTGAAATTAGATTTAGAAATATGGAAAATAATTGACATTTATCTGAAATTTTTTTTTTGTATTTTGGCAAATTTTTCTATCGAGACAAAAATTGATTGAATTTTAATTTTTTGACTATATGAAAGTAACGCGCAGTCCTTCAATTTTTGTTCAATTTTATTCGTTCATAGATGAAAAAATTTGAAATTAGATCTAGAAATATGGAAAATAATTGATATTTATCTGAATTTTTTTTTTGTATTTTGGCAAATTTTTCTATCGAGACAAAAATTGATTGAATTTTCATTTTCTGACTATATGAAAGTAATGCGCAGTCCTTCAATTTTTGTTTAATTCTGTTCGCTCATAGATGCGAAAGTTTGAAATTAGATTTAGAAATATGGAAAATAATTGATATTTATCTGAAATTTTTTTTTTGTATTTTGGCAAATTTTTCTGTCGAGACAAAAATTGATTGAATTTTAATTTTTTGACTATATGAAAGTAACGCGCAGTCCTTCAATTTTTTTTCAATTTTATTCGTTCATAGATAAAAATTTTTGAAATTAGATCTAGAAATATGGAAAATAATTAATATTTACCTGAATTTTTTTTTTGTATTTCGGCAAATTTTTCTGTCGAGACAAAAATTGATTGAATTTTAATTTTTTGACTATATGAAAGTAACGCGCAGTCCTTCAATTTTTGTTCAATTTTATTCGTTCATAGATGAAAAAATTTGAAATTAGATTTAGAAATATGGAAAATAATTGACATTTATCTGAAATTTTTTTTTTGTATTTTGGCAAATTTTTCTATCGAGACAAAAATTTATTGAATTTTCATTTTCTGACTATATGAAGTAACGCGCAGTCCTTCAATTGTTGTTCAATTTTATTTGTTCTTAGATGAGAAAGTTTGAAATAAGATCTAGAAATATGGAAAATAATTGATATTTATCTGAAAATTTTTTTGTGTATTTTGCCAAATTTTTCTTTCGAGACAAAAATTGATTGAATTTTCATTTTTTGACTATATGAAAGTAACGCGCAGTCCTTCAATTTTTGTTTAATTTTATTTGTTCATAGATAAAAAAATTTGAAATTAGATCTAGAAATATAAAAAATAATTTATATTTATCTGAAATTTTTTTTTTATTTTGCCAAATTTTTCTGTCGAGACAAAAATTGATTGAATTTTCATTTTTTGACTATATGAAAGTAACGCGCAGTCCTTCAATTTTTGTTTAATTCTGTTCGCTCATAGATGCGAAAGTTTGAAATTAGATCTAGAAATGTGGAAAATAATTGATATTTATCTGAAATTTTTTTTTGTATTTTGGCAAATTTTTCTGTCGAGACAAAAATTGATTGAATTTTAATTTTTTGACTATATAAAAGTAACGCGCAGTCCTTTAATTTTTTTTCAATTTTATTTGTTCATAGATGAAAAAGTTTGAAATAAAATCTAGAAATATGAAAATAATTGATATTTATCTGAAAAATTTTTTGTGTATTTTGCCAAATTTTTCTTTCGAGACAAAAATTGATTGAATTTTCATTTTCTGACTATATGAAAGTAACGCGCAGTCCTTTAATTTTTGTTCAATTTTATTTGTTCATAGATGAAAAAGTTTGAAATAAGATCTAGAAATATGGAAAACAATTGATATTTATCTGAAAAATCTTTTGTGTATTTTGCCAAATTTTTCTTTCGAGACAAAAATTGATTGAATTTTCATTTTTTGACTATATGAAAGTAACGCGCAGTCCTTTAATTTTTGTTTAATTTTATTTGTTCATAGATGAAAAAATTTAAAATTAGATCTAGAAATATAAAAAATAATTTATATTTATCTAAAATTTTTTTTTTATTTTGCTAAATTTTTCTGTCGAGACAAAAATTGATTGAATTTCCATTTTTTGACTATATAAAAGTAACGCGCAGTCCTTCAATTTTTGTTTAATTCTGTTCGCTCATAGATAAAAAAGTTTGAAATTAGCTGTAGAAATATGGAAAATAATTGATATTTATATGAAATTTTTTTTTTGTATTTTGGCAAATTTTTCTGTCGAGACAAAAATTGATTGAATTTTAATTTTTTGACTATATGAAAGTAACGCGCAGTCCTTCAATTTTTGTTCAATTTTATTCGTTTATAGATAAAAAATTTTGAAATTAGATCTAGAAACATGGAAAATAATTGATATTTATCTGAATTTTTTTTTTGTATTTCGGCAAATTTTTCTGTCGAGACAAAAATTGATTGAATTTTAATTTTTTGACTATATGAAAGTAACGCGCAGTCCTTCAATTTTTGCTTAATTTTATTCGTTCATAGATGAAAAAATTTGTAATGAGATCTAGAAATATGGAAAATAATTGATATTTATCTAAAAAATTTTTTGTGGTTTTTGCCAAATTTTTCTTTCGAGACAAAAACTGATTGAAATTTCATTTTTTGACTATATGAAAGTAACGCGCAGTCCTTCAATTTTTGTTTAATTTAATTTGTTTATAGATGAAAAAATTTGAAATTAGATCTAGAAATATGAAAAATAATTTATATTTATCTGAAATTTTTTTTTATTTTGCCAAATTTTTCTGTCGAGACAAAAATTGATTGAATTTTCATTTTTTGACTATATAAAAGTAACGCGCAGTCCTTCAATTTTTGTTTAATTCTGTTCGCTCATAGATGCAAAAGTTTGAAATTAGATCTAGAAATATGGAAAATAATTTATATTTATCTGAAATTTTTTTTTTGTATTTTGGCAAATTTTTCTGTCGAGACAAAAATTGATTGAATTTTCATTTTTTGACTATATGAAAGTAACGCGCAGTCCTTCAATTTTTGTTTAATTCTGTTCGCTTATAGATGCGAAAGTTTGAAATTAGATCTAGAAATATGGAAAAAAATTGATATTTATCTGAATTTTTTTTTTTTTGTATTTTGCCAAATTTTTCTGTCAAGACAAAAATTGATTGAATTTTCATTTTCTGACTATATGAAAGTAAGGCGCAGTCCTTCAATTTTTGTTTAATTTTTTTCGTTCATAGATGAAAAAATTTGAAATTAGATCTAGAAATATGGAAAATAATTTATATTTATCTAAAATTTTTTTTTTGTATTTTGCCAAATTTTTCTGTCGAGACAAAAATTGATTGAATTTTCATTTTCTGACTATATGAAAGTAACGCGCAGTCCTTTAATTTTTGTTTAATTTTATTTGTTCATAGATAAAAAAGTTTGAAATAAGATCTAGAAATATGGAAAATAATTGATATTTATCTGAAAAATTTTTTGTGTATTTTGCCAAATTTTTCTTTCGAGACAAAAATTGATTGAATTTTCATTTTTTGACTATATGAAAGTAACGCGCAGTCCTTCAATTTTTGTTTAATTCTGTTCGCTTATAAATGCGAAAGTTTGAAATTAGATCTAGAAATATGGAAAATAATTGATATTTATCTGAATTTTTTTTTTTGTATTTTGGCAAATTTTTCTATCGAGACAAAAATTGATAGAATTTTCATTTTCTGACTATATAAAAGTAACGCGCAGTCCTTCAATTTTTGTTTAATTTTATTTGTTCATAAATGAAAAAATTTGAAATTAGATCTAGAAATATGAAAAATAATTTATATTTATCTGAAATTTTTTTTTTATTTTGCCAAATTTTTCTGTCGAGACAAAAATTGATTGAATTTTCATTTTTTGACTATATAAAAGTAACGCGCAGTCCTTCAATTTTTGTTTAATTCTGTTCGCTCATAGATGCAAAAGTTTGAAATTAGATCTAGAAATATGGAAAATAATTTATATTTATCTGAAATTTTTTTTTTGTATTTTGCCAAATTTTTCTGTCGAGACAAAAATTGATTGAATTTTCATTTTCTGACTATATGAAAGTAACGCGCAGTCCTTCAATTTTTGTTTAATTCTATTTGTTCATAGATAAAAAAGTTTGAAATAAGATCTAGAAATATGGAAAATAATTGATATTTATCTGAAAAATTTTTTGTGTATTTTGCCAAATTTTTCTTTCGAGACAAAAATTGATTGAATTTTCATTTTTTGACTATATAAAAGTAACGCGTAGTCCTTCAATTTTTGTTTAATTTTATTTGTTCATAGATAAAAAAGTTTGAAATAAGATCTAGAAATATGGAAAATAATTGATATTTATCTGAAAAATTTTTTGTGTATTTTGGCAAATTTTTCTATCGAGACAAAAATTGATGGAATTTTTATTTTCTGACTATATGAAAGTAATGCGCAGTCCTTCAATTTTTGTTTAATTCTGTTCGCTCATAGATGCGAAAGTTTGAAATTAGATCTAGAAATATGGAAATAATTGATATTTATCTCAAATTTTTTTTTGTATTTTGGCAAATTTTTCTGTCGAGACAAAAATTGATTGAATTTTAATTTTTTGACTATATGAAAGTAACGCGCAGTCCTTCAATTTTTTTTCAATTTTATTCGTTCATAGATAAAAAATTTTGAAATTAGATCTAGAAATATGGAAAATAATTAATATTTATCTGAATTTTTTTTTTGTATTTTGCCAAATTTTTCTGTCGAGACAAAAATTGATTGAATTTTCATTTTCTGACTATATGAAAGTAACGCGCAGTCCTTCAATTTTTGTTTAATTCTATTTGTTCATAGATAAAAAAGTTTGAAATAAGATCTAGAAATATGGAAAATAATTGATATTTATCTGAAAAATTTTTTGTGTATTTTGCCAAATTTTTCTTTCGAGACAAAAATTGATTGAATTTTCATTTTTTGACTATATGAAAGTAACGCGTAGTCCTTCATATTTTGTTTAATTCTGTTCGCTTATAGATGCGAAAGTTTGAAATTAGATGTAGAAATATGGAAAATAATTGATATTTATCTGAATTTTTTTTTTTGTATTTTGGCAAATTTTTCTATCGAGACAAAAATTGATAGAATTTTCATTTTCTGACTATATGAAAGTAACGCGCAGTCCTTCAATTTTTGTTTAATTTTATTTGTTCATAGATAAAAAAGTTTGAAATAAGATCTAGAAATATGGAAAATAATTGATATTTATCTGAAATTTTTTTTTTGTATTTTGGCAAATTTTTCTGTCGAGACAAAAATTGATTGAATTTTAATTTTTTGACTATATGAAAGTACTGCGCAGTCCTTCAATTTTTGTTCAATTTTATTCGTTTATAGATGAAAAAATTTGAAATTAGATCTAGAAATATGGAAAATAATTGATATTTATCTGAAATTTTTTTTTTGTATTTTGGCAAATTTTTCTATCGAGACAAAAATTGATTGAATTTTCATTTTCTGACTATATGAATGTAATGCGCAGTCCTTCAATTTTTGTTTAATTCTGTTCGCTCATAGATGCGAAAGTTTGAAATTAGATCTAGAAAAATGGAAAATAATTGATATTTATCTCAAATTTTTTTTTTGTATTTTGGCAAATTTTTCTGTCGAGACATAAATTGATTGAATTTTAATTTTTTGACTATATGAAAGTAACGCGCAGTCCTTCAATTTTTTTTCAATTTTATTCGTTCATAGATAAAAAATTTTGAAATTAGATCTAGAAATATGGAAAATAATTAATATTTATCTGAATTTTTTTTTTTGTATTTCGGCAAATTTTTCTGTCGAGACAAAAATTGATTGAATTTTAATTTTTTGACTATATGAAAGTAACGCGCAGTCCTTCAAATTTTGTTCAATTTTATTCTTTCATAGATAAAAAAATTTGAAATTAAATCCAGAAATATGGAAAATAATTGATATTTATCTGAAATTTTTTTTTTGTATTTTGGCAAATTTTTCTATCGAGACAAAAATTGATTGAATTTTCATTTTCTGACTATATGAAAGTAACGCGCAGTCCTTCAATTTTTGTTCAATTTTATTTGTTCTTAGATGAAAAAGTTTGAAATAAGATCTAGAAATATGGAAAATAATTGATATTTATCTGAAAATTTTTTTGTGTATTTTGCCAAATTTTTCTTTCGAGACAAAAAGTGATTGAATTTTTATTTTTTGACTATATGAAAGTAACGCGCAGTCCTTCAATTTTTGTTTAATTTTATTTGTTCATAGATAAAAAAATTTGAAATTAGATCTAGAAATATGAAAAATAATTTATATTTATCTGAAATTTTTTTTTTATTTTGCCAAATTTTTCTGTCGAGACAAAAATTGATTGAATTTTCATTTTCTGACTATATGAAAGTAACGCGCAGTCCTTCAATTTTTGTTCAATTTTATTTGTTCATAGATGAAAAAGTTTGAAATAAGATCTAGAAATATGAAAAATAATTGATATTTATCTGAAAAATTTTTTGTGTATTTTGCCAAATTTTTCTTTCGAGACAAAAATTGATTGAATTTTCATTTTTTGACTATATGAAAGTAACGCGCAGTCCTTCAATTTTTGTTTAATTTTATTCGTTCATAGATGAAAAAATTTGAAATTAGATCTAGAAATATGGAAAATAATTTATATTTATCTAAAATTTTTTTTGTTGTATTTTGCCAAATTTTTCTGTCGAGACAAACATTGATTGAATTTTCATTTTTTGACTATATGAAAGTAACGCGCAGTCCTTCAATTTTTGTTTAATTCTGTTCGCTCATAGATGCGAAAGTTTGAAATTAGATCTAGAAATGTGGAAAATAATTGATATTTATTTGAAATTTTTTTTTTGTATTTTGGCAAATTTTTCTGTCGAGACAAAAATTGATTGAATTTTAATTTTTTGACTATATAAAAGTAACGCGCAGTCCTTCAATTTTTGTTAAATTGTATTTGTTTATAGATGAAAAAATTTGAAATTAGATCTAGAAATATGAAAATAAATTTATATTTATCTGAAATTTTTTTTTATTTTGCCAAATTTTTCTGTCGAGACAAAAATTGATTGAATTTTCATTTTTTGACTATATAAAAGTAAGGCGCAGTTCTTCAATTGTTGTTTAATTTTATTCGTTCATAGATGAAAAAATTTGAAATTAGATCTAGAAATATGGAAAATAATTTATATTTATCTAAAATTTTTTTTGTTGTATTTTGCCAAATTTTTCTTTCGAGAAAAAAATTGATTGAATTTTCATTTTTTTACTATATGAAAGTAACGCGCAGTCCTTCAATTTTTGTTCAATTTTATTTGTTCATAGATGGAAAAGTTTGTAATATGATCTAGAAATATGGAAAATAATTGATATTTATCTGAAAAATTTTTTGTGTATTTTGCCAAATTTTTCTTTCGAGACAAAAATTGATTGAATTTTCATTTTTTGACTATATGAAAGTAACGCGCAGTCCTTCAATTTTTGTTTAATTCTGTTCGTTCATAGATGCGAAAGTTTGAAATTAGATCTAGAAATATGGTAAATAATTGATATTTATCTGAAATTTTTTTTTTGGTATTTTGGCAAATTTTTCTGTCGAGACAAAAATTGATTGAATTTTAATTTTTTGACTATATGAAAGTAACGCGCAGTCCTTCAATTTTTTTTCAATTTTATTCGTTCATATATGAAAAATTTTGAAATTAGATCTAGAAATATGAAAAATAATTGATATTTATCTGAATTTTTTTTTTGTATTTCGGCAAATTTTTCTGTCGAGACAAAAATTGATTGAATTTTAATTTTTTGACTATATGAAAGTAACGCGCAGTCCTTCAATTTTTGTTCAATTTTATTTGTTCATAGATGAAAAAGTTTGAAATAAAATCTAGAAATATGAAAATAATTGATATTTATCTGAAAAATTTTTTGTGTATTTTGCCAAATTTTTCTTTCGAGACAAAAATTGATTGAATTTTCATTTTTTGACTATATGAAAGTAACGCGCAGTCCTTCAATTTTTGCTTAATTTTATTCGTATATAGATGAAAAAGTTTAAAATGAGATCTAGAAACATGGAAAATAATTGTTATTTTTCTGAAAAATTTTTTGTGTATTTTGCCAAATTTCTCTTTCGAGACAAAAATTGATTGAAATTTCATTTTTTGACTATATGAAAGTAACGCGCAGTCCTTCAACTTTTGTTTAATTTTATTTGTTCATAGATGAAAGAATTTGAAATTAGATCTAGAAATATGAAAAATAATTTTTATTTATCTGAAATTTTTTTTTTATTTTGCCAAATTTTTCTGTCGAGACAAAAATTGATTGAATTTTTATTTTTTGACTATATAAAAGTAACGCGCAGTCCTTCAATTTTTGTTCAATTTTATTGGTTCCTAAATGAAAAAAATTGAAATTAGATCTAGAAATATGGAAAATAATTGATATTTATCTGAAAAATTTTTTGTTTATTTTGCCAAATTTTTCTTTCGAGACAAAAATTGATTGAATTTTCATTTTTTGACTATATGAAAGTAATGCGCAGTCCTTCAATTTTTGTTTAATTCTGTTCGCTCATAGATGCGAAAGTTTGAAATTAGATCTAACAATATGGAAAATAATTGATATTTATCTGAAATTTTTTTTTTGTATTTTGGCAAATTTTTCTGTCGAGACAAAAATTGATTGAATTTTAATTTTTTGACTATATGAAAGTAACGCACAGTCCTTTAATTTTTTTTCAATTTTATTCGTTCATAGATAAAAAATTTTGAAATTAGATCAAGAAATATGGAAAATAATTAATATTTATCTGAATTTTTTTTTTTGTATTTCGGCAAATTTTTCTGTCGAGACAAAAATTCATTGAATTTTAATTTTTTGACTATATGAAAGTAACGCGCAGTCCTTCAATTTTTGTTCAATTTTATTCGTTCATAGATGAAAAAATTTTAAATTAGATCTAGAAATATGGAAAATAATTGATATTTATCTGAAATTTTTTTATTGTATTTTGGCAAATTTTTCTATCGAGACAAAAATTGATTGAATTTTCATTTTCTGACTATATGAAAGTAATGCGCAGTCCTTCAATTTTTGTTTAATTCTGTTCGCTCATAGATGCGAAAGTTTAAAATTAGATCTAGAAATATGGAAAATAATTGATATTTATCTGAAATTTTTTTTTATTTTGCCAAATTTTTCTGTCGAGACAAAAATTGATTGAATTTTCATTTTTTGACTATATAAAAGTAAGGCGCAGTTCTTCAATTATTGTTTAATTTTATTCGTTCATAGATGAAAAAATTTGAAATTAGATCTTGAAATATGGAAAATAATTTATATTTATCTAAAATTTTTTTTGTTGTATTTTGCCAAATTTTTCCGTCGAGACAAAAATTGATTGAATTTTCATTTTTTGACTATATAAAAGTAAGGCGCAGTTCTTCAATTATTGTTTAATTTTATTCGTTCATAGATGAAAAAATTTGAAATTAGATCTTGAAATATGGAAAATAATTTATATTTATCTAAAATTTTTTTTGTTGTATTTTGCCAAATTTTTCCGTCGAGACAAAAATTGATTGAATTTTAATTTTTTGACTATATAAAAGTAACGCGCAGTCCTTTAATTTTTTTTCAATTTTATTTGTTTATAGATAAAAAAGTTTGAAATAAAATCTAGAAATATGAAAATAATTGATATTTATCTGAAAAATTTTTTGTGTATTTTGCCAAATTTTTCTTTCAAGACAAAAATTGATTGAATTTTCATTTTCTGACTATATGAAAGTAACGCGCAGTCCTTCAATTTTTGTTTAATTCTGTTCGTTCATAGATGCGAAAGTTTGAAATTAGATCTAGAAATATGGTAAATAATTGATATTTATCTGAAATTTTTTTTTTGGTATTTTGGCAAATTTTTCTGTCGAGACAAAAATTGATTGAATTTTAATTTTTTGACTATATGAAAGTAACGCGCAGTCCTTCAATTTTTTTTCAATTTTATTCGTTCATATATGAAAAATTTTGAAATTAGATCTAGAAATATGAAAAATAATTGATATTTATCTGAATTTTTTTTTTGTATTTCGGCAAATTTTTCTGTCGAGACAAAAATTGATTGAATTTTAATTTTTTGACTATATGAAAGTAACGCGCAGTCCTTCAATTTTTGTTCAATTTTATTTGTTCATAGATGAAAAAGTTTGAAATAAAATCTAGAAATATGAAAATAATTGATATTTATCTGAAAAATTTTTTGTGTATTTTGCCAAATTTTTCTTTCGAGACAAAAATTGATTGAATTTTCATTTTTTGACTATATGAAAGTAACGCGCAGTCCTTCAATTTTTGCTTAATTTTATTCGTATATAGATGAAAAAGTTTAAAATGAGATCTAGAAACATGGAAAATAATTGTTATTTTTCTGAAAAATTTTTTGTGTATTTTGCCAAATTTTTCTTTCGAGACAAAAATTGATTGAAATTTCATTTTTTGACTATATGAAAGTAACGCGCAGTCCTTCAACTTTTGTTTAATTTTATTTGTTCATAGATGAAAAAATTTGAAATTAGATCTAGAAATATGAAAAATAATTTTTATTTATCTGAAATTTTTTTTTTATTTTGCCAAATTTTTCTGTCGAGACAAAAATTGATTGAATTTTCATTTTTTGACTATATAAAAGTAACGCGCAGTCCTTCAATTTTTGTTCAATTTTATTGGTTCCTAAATGAAAAAAATTGAAATTAGATCTAGAAATATGGAAAATAATTGATATTTATCTGAAAAATTTTTTGTTTATTTTGCCAAATTTTTCTTTCGAGACAAAAATTGATTGAATTTTCATTTTTTGACTATATGAAAGTAATGCGCAGTCCTTCAATTTTTGTTTAATTCTGTTCGCTCATAGATGCGAAAGTTTGAAATTAGATCTAACAATATGGAAAATAATTGATATTTATCTGAAATTTTTTTTTTGTATTTTGGCAAATTTTTCTGTCGAGACAAAAATTGATTGAATTTTAATTTTTTGACTATATGAAAGTAACGCGCAGTCCTTCAATTTTTTTTCAATTTTATTCGTTCATAGATAAAAAATTTTAAAATTAGATCAAGAAATATGGAAAATAATTAATATTTATCTGAATTTTTTTTTTTGTATTTCGGCAAATTTTTCTGTCGAGACAAAAATTCATTGAATTTTAATTTTTTGACTATATGAAAGTAACGCGCAGTCCTTCAATTTTTGTTCAATTTTATTCGTTCATAGATGAAAAAATTTGAAATTAGATCTAGAAATATGGAAAATAATTGATATTTATCTGAAATTTTTTTTTTATATTTTGGCAAATTTTTCTATCGAGACAAAAATTGATTGAATTTTCATTTTCTGACTATATGAAAGTAATGCGCAGTCCTTCAATTTTTGTTTAATTCTGTTCGCTCATAGATGCGAAAGTTTAAAATTAGATCTAGAAATATGGAAAATAATTGATATTTATCTGAAATTTTTTTTTATTTTGCCAAATTTTTCTGTCGAGACAAAAATTGATTGAATTTTCATTTTTTGACTATATAAAAGTAAGGCGCAGTTCTTCAATTATTGTTTAATTTTATTCGTTCATAGATGAAAAAATTTGAAATTAGATCTAGAAATATGGAAAATAATTTATATTTATCTAAAATTTTTTTTGTTGTATTTTGCCAAATTTTTCTGTCGAGACAAACATTGATTGAATTTTCATTTTTTGACTATATGAAAGTAACGCGCAGTCCTTCAATTTTTGTTTAATTCTGTTCGCTCATAGATGCGAAAGTTTGAAATTAGATCTAGAAATGTGGAAAATAATTGATATTTATATGAAATTTTTTTTTTGTATTTTGGCAAATTTTTCTGTCGAGACAAAAATTGATTGAATTTTAATTTTTTGACTATATAAAAGTAACGCGCAGTCCTTTAATTTTTTTTCAATTTTATTTGTTCATAGATAAAAAAGTTTGAAATGAAATCTAGAAATATAAAAATAATTGATATTTATCTGAAAAATTTTTTGTGTATTTTGCCAAATTTTTCTTTCAAGACAAAAATTGATTGAATTTTCATTTTCTGACTATATGAAAGTAACGCGCAGTCCTTCAATTTTTGTTTAATTTTATTTGTTCATAGATAAAAAAGTTTGAAATTAGCTGTCGAAATATGCAAAATAATTGATATTTATATGAAATTTTTTTTTTGTATTTTGGCAAATTTTTCTGTCGAGACAAAAATTGATTGAATTTTAATTTTTTGACTATATGAAAGTAACGCGCAGTCCTTCAATTTTTGTTCAATTTTATTCGTTTATAGATAAAAAATTTTGAAATTAGATCTAGAAATATGGAAAATAATTGATATTTATCTGAATTTTTTTTTTGTATTTTGCCAAATTTTTCTGTCGAGACAAAAATTGATTGAATTTTCATTTTCTGACTATATGAAAGTAAGGCGCAGTCCTTCAATTTTTGTTCAATTTTTTTCGTTCATAGATGAAAAAATTTGAAATTAGATCTAGAAATATGGAAAATAATTGATATTTATCTGAAATTTTTTTTTTGTATTTTGGCAAATTTTTCTATCGAGACAAAAATTGATAAAATTATCATTTTCTGACTATATGAAAGTAACTAGCAGTCCTTCAATTTTTTTTCAATTTTATTCGTTCATATATGAAAAATTTTGAAATTAGATCTAGAAATATGAAAAATAATTGATATTTATCTGAATTTTTTTTTTGTATTTCGGCAAATTTTTCTGTCGAGACAAAAATTGATTGAATTTTAATTTTTTGACTATATGAAAGTAACGCGCAGTCCTTCAATTTTTGTTCAATTTTATTTGTTCATAGATGAAAAAGTTTGAAATTAGATCTAGAAATATGAAAAATAATTTTTATTTATCTGAAATTTTTTTTTTATTTTGCCAAATTTTTCTGTCGAGACAAAAATTGATTGAATTTTCATTTTTTGACTATATAAAAGTAACGCGCAGTCCTTCAATTTTTGTTCAATTTTATTGGTTCCTAAATGAAAAAAATTGAAATTAGATCTAGAAATATGGAAAATAATTGATATTTATCTGAAAAATTTTTTGTTTATTTTGCCAAATTTTTCTTTCGAGACAAAAATTGATTGAATTTTCATTTTTTGACTATATGAAAGTAATGCGCAGTCCTTCAATTTTTGTTTAATTCTGTTCGCTCATAGATGCGAAAGTTTGAAATTAGATCTAACAATATGGAAAATAATTGATATTTATCTGAAATTTTTTTTTTGTATTTTGGCAAATGTTTCTGTCGAGACAAAAATTGATTGAATTTTAATTTTTTGACTATATGAAAGTAACGCGCAGTCCTTCAATTTTTTTTCAATTTTATTCGTTCATAGATAAAAAATTTTGAAATTAGATCAAGAAATATGGAAAATAATTAATATTTATCTGAATTTTTTTTTTTGTATTTCGGCAAATTTTTCTGTCGAGACAAAAATTGATTGAATTTTCATTTTTTGACTATATGAAAGTAATGCGCAGTCCTTCAATTTTTGTTTAATTCTGTTCGCTCATAGATGCGAAAGTTTGAAATTAGATCTAGAAATATGGAAAATAATTGATATTTATCTGAAATTTTTTTTTTGTATTTTGGCAAATGTTTCTGTCGAGACAAAAATTGATTGAATTTTAATTTTTTGACTATATGAAAGTAACGCGCAGTCCTTCAATTTTTTTTCAATTTTATTCGTTCATAGATAAAAAATTTTGAAATTAGATCAAGAAATATGGAAAATAATTAATATTTATCTGAATTTTTTTTTTTGTATTTCGGCAAATTTTTCTGTCGAGACAAAAATTGATTGAATTTTAATTTTTTGACTATATGAAAGTAACGCGCAGTCCTTCAATTTTTGTTCAATTTTATTCGTTCATAGATGAAAAAATTTGAAATTAGATCTAGAAATATGGAAAATAATTGATATTTATCTGAAATTTTTTTTTTGTATTTTGGCAAATTTTTCTATCGAGACAAAAATTGATTGAATTTTCATTTTCTGACTATATGAAAGTAATGCGCAGTCCTTCAATTTTTGTTTAATTCTGTTCGCTCATAGATGCGAAAGTTTAAAATTAGATCTAGAAATATGGAAAATAATTGATATTTATCTGAAATTTTTTTTTATTTTGCCAAATTTTTCTGTCGAGACAAAAATTGATTGAATTTTCATTTTTTGACTATATAAAAGTAAGGCGCAGTTCTTCAATTATTGTTTAATTTTATTCGTTCATAGATGAAAAAATTTGAAATTAGATCTAGAAATATGGAAAATAATTTATATTTATCTAAAATTTTTTTTGTTGTATTTTGCCAAATTTTTCTGTCGAGACAAACATTGATTGAATTTTCATTTTTTGACTATATGAAAGTAACGCGCAGTCCTTCAATTTTTGTTTAATTCTGTTCGCTCATAGATGCGAAAGTTTGAAATTAGATCTAGAAATGTGGAAAATAATTGATATTTATATGAAATTTTTTTTTTGTATTTTGGCAAATTTTTCTGTCGAGAAAAAAATTGATTGAATTTTAATTTTTTGACTATATGAAAGTAACGCGCAGTCCTTCAATTTTTGTTCAATTTTATTCGTTTATAGATAAAAAATTTTGAAATTAGATCTAGAAATATGGAAAATAATTGATATTTATCTGAATTTTTTTTTTGTATTTTGCCAAATTTTTCTGTCGAGACAAAAATTGTTTGAATTTTCATTTTCTGACTATATGAAAGTAAGGCGCAGTCCTTCAATTTTTGTTCAATTTTTTTCGTTCATAGATGAAAAAATTTGAAATTAGATCTAGAAATATGGAAAATAATTGATATTTATCTGAAATTTTTTTTTTGTATTTTGGCAAATTTTTCTATCGAGACAAAAATTGATTGAATTTACATTTTCTGACTATATGAAAGTAACGCGCAGTCCTTCAATTTTTGTTGAATTTTATTTGTTTATAGATGAAAAAATTTGAAATTAGATCAAGAAATATGAAAAATAATTTATATTTATCTGAAATTTTTTTTTTATTTTGCCAATTTTTCTGTTGAGACAAAAAATGAATGAATTTTCATTTTTTGACTATATAAAAGTAACGCGCAGTCCTTCAATTTTTGTTCAATTTTATTGGTTCCTAAATGAAAAAAATTGAAATTAGATCTAGAAATATGGAAAATAATTGATATTTATCTGAAATTTTTTTTTTGTATTTTGGCAAATTTTTCTATCGAGACAAAAATTGATTGAATTTTCATTTTCTGACTATATAAAAGTAATGCGCAGTCCTTCAATTTTTGTTTAATTCTGTTCGCTCATAGATGCGAAAGTTTAAAATTAGATCTAGAAATATGGAAAATAATTAATATTTATCTGAAATTTTTTTTTATTTTGCCAAATTTTTCTGTCGAGACAAAAATTGATTGAATTTTCATTTTTTGACTATATAAAAGTAAGGCGCAGTTCTTCAATTATTGTTTAATTTTATTCGTTCATAGATGAAAAAATTTGAAATTAGATCTAGAAATATGGAAAATAATTTATATTTATCTAAAATTTTTTTTGTTGTATTTTGCCAAATTTTTCTGTCGAGACAAACATTGATTGAATTTTCATTTTTTGACTATATGAAAGTAACGCGCAGTCCTTCAATTTTTGTTTAATTCTGTTCGCTCATAGATGCGAAAGTTTGAAATTAGATTTAGAAATGTGGAAAATAATTGATATTTATATGAAATTTTTTTTTTGTATTTTGGCAAATTTTTCTGTCGAGACAAAAATTGATTGAATTTTAATTTTTTGACTATATAAAAGTAACGCGCAGTCCTTTAATTTTTTTTCAATTTTATTTGTTCATAGATAAAAAAGTTTGAAATAAAATCTAGAAATATGAAAATAATTGATATTTATCTGAAAAATTTTTTGTGTATTTTGCCAAATTTTTCTTTCAAGACAAAAATTGATTGAATTTTCATTTTCTGACTATATGAAAGTAACGCGCAGTTTTTTAATTTTTGTTCAATTTTATTTGTTCATAGATGAAAAAGTTTGAAATAAGATCTAGAAATATGGAAAACAATTGATATTTATCTGAAAAATCTTTTGTGTATTTTGCTAAATTTTTCTTTCGAGACAAAAATTGATTGAATTTTCATTTTTTGACTATATGAAAGTAACGCGCAGTCCTTCAATTTTTGTTTAATTTTATTTGTTCATAGATAAAAAAGTTTGAAATTAGCTGTCGAAATATGGAAAATAATTGATATTTATATGAAATTTTTTTTTTGTATTTTGGCAAATTTTTCTGTCGAGACAAAAATTGATTGAATTTTAATTTTTTGACTATATGAAAGTAACGCGCAGTCCTTCAATTTTTGTTCAATTTTATTCGTTTATAGATAAAAAATTTTGAAATTAGATCTAGAAATATGGAAAATAATTGATATTTATCTGAATTTTTTTTTTGTATTTTGCCAAATTTTTCTGTCGAGACAAAAATTGATTGAATTTTCATTTTCTGACTATATGAAAGTAAGGCGCAGTCCTTCAATTTTTGTTCAATTTTTTTCGTTCATAGATGAAAAAATTTGAAATTAGATCTAGAGATATGGAAAATAATTGATATTTATCTGAAATTTTTTTTTTGTATTTTGGCAAATTTTTCTATCGAGACAAAAATTGATTGAATTTTAATTTTTTGACTATATGAAAGTAACGCGCAGTCCTTCAATTTTTGTTCAATTTTATTTGTTCATAGATGAAAAAGTTTGAAATAAAATCTAGAAATATGAAAATAATTGATATTTATCTGAAAAATTTTTTGTGTATTTTGCCAAATTTTTCTTTCGAGACAAAAATTGATTGAATTTTCATTTTTTGACTATATGAAAGTAACGCGCAGTCCTTCAATTTTTGCTTAATTTTATTCGTATATAGATGAAAAAGTTTAAAATGAGATCTAGAAACATGGAAAATAATTGTTATTTTTCAGAAAAATTTTTTGTGTATTTTGCCAAATTTTTCTTTCGAGACAAAAATTGATTGAAATTTCATTTTTTGACTATATGAAAGTAACGCGCAGTCCTTCAACTTTTGTTTAATTTTATTTGTTCATAGATGAAAAAATTTGAAATTAGATCTAGAAATATGAAAAATAATTTTTATTTATCTGAAATTTTTTTTTTATTTTGCCAAATTTTTCTGTCGAGACAAAAATTGATTGAATTTTCATTTTTTGACTATATAAAAGTAACGCGCAGTCCTTCAATTTTTGTTCAATTTTATTGGTTCCTAAATGAAAAAAATTGAAATTAGATCTAGAAATATGGAAAATAATTGATATTTATCTGAAAAATTTTTTGTTTATTTTGCCAAATTTTTCTTTCGAGACAAAAATTGATTGAATTTTCATTTTTTGACTATATGAAAGTAATGCGCAGTCCTTCAATTTTTGTTTAATTCTGTTCGCTCATAGATGCGAAAGTTTGAAATTAGATCTAACAATATGGAAAATAATTGATATTTATCTGAAATTTTTTTTTTTGTATTTTGGCAAATGTTTCTGTCGAGACAAAAATTGATTGAATTTTAATTTTTTGACTATATAAAAGTAAGGCGCAGTCCTTCAATTGTTGTTTAATTTTATTCGTTTATAGATGAAAAAATTTGAAATTAGATTTAGAAATATGGAAAATAATTGATATTTATCTGAAATTTTTTTTTTTTTGTATTTTGCCAAATTTTTCTCTCGAGACAAAAATTGATTGAATTTCCTTTTTTTGACTATATGAAAGTGACGCGCAGTCCTTCAATTTTTGTTTAATTTTATTTGTTCATAGATGAAAATATTTGAATTTAGATCTAGAAATATGGAAAATAATTGATATTTATCTGAATTTTTTTTTTTGTATTTCGGCAAATTTTTCTGTCGAGACAAACATTGATTGAATTTTCATTTTTTGACTATATGAAAGTAACGCGCAGTCCTTCAATTTTTGTTTAATTTTATTCGTTCATAGATGAAAAAATTTGAAATTCGATCTAGAAATATGGAAAACAATTGTTATTTATCTGAAATTTTTTTTGTTTGTATTTTGCCAAATTTTTCTCTCGAGACAAAAATTGATTGAATTTTCATTTTTTTACTATATGAAAGTAACGCGCAGTACTTCAATTTTTGTTCAATTTTAATCGTTCATAGATGAAAAAATTTGAAATTAGATCTAGAAATATGGAAAATAATTGTTATTTATCTGAAATTTTTTTTTTATTTTGCCAAATTTTTCTGTCGAGACAAAAATTAATTAAATTTTCATTTTTTAACTATATAAAAGTAACGCGCAGTCCTTCAATTTTTGTTTAATTCTGTTCGTTTATAGATAAAGAAGTTTTAAATTAGATCTAGAAATATGGAAAATAATTGATATTTATCTGAAAAATTTTTTGTGTATTTTGGCCAAAGTTTTCTTTCGAGACAAAAATTGATTGAATTTTTATTTTTTGACTATATGAAAGTAACGCGCAGTCCTTCAATTTTTGTTCAATTTTATTTGTTTCTAGATAAAAAAATTTTAAATTAGATCTAGAAATATGGAAAATAATGGATATTTATCTGGACTTTTTTTTTTGTATTTTGTTAAATTTTTCAGTCGAAACAAAAATTGATTGAATTTTTATTTTCTGACTATATGAAAGTAACGCGCAGTCCTTCAATTTTTGTTAAATTTTATTTGTTTATTTATGAAAAAGTTTAAAATAAGATCTAGAAAAATGGAAAATATTTATATTTATCTGAATTTTTTTTTTGTATTTTGGCAAATTTTTCTGTCGAGACAAAAATTGATTGAATTTTAATTTTCTGACTATATGAAAGTAACGCGCAGTCCTTTAATTTTTGTTAAATTTCAATTGTTCATAGATAAAAAAGTTTAAAATTAGATCTAGAAATATGGAAAATAATTGATATTTATCTGAAATTTTTTTTTTGTATTTTGGCAAATTTTTCTATCGAGACAAAAATTGATAAAATTTTCATTTTCTGACTATATGAAAGTAACGCGCAGTCCTTCAATTTTTTTTCAATTTTAATCGTTCATAGATAAAAAATTTTGAAATTAGATCTAGAAATATGGAAAATAATTGATATTTATCTGAATTTTTTTTTTTGTATTTCGGCAAATTTTTCTGTCGAGACAAAAATTGATTGAATTTTAATTTTTTGACTATATGAAAGTAACGAGCAGTCCTTTAATTTCTGTTGAATTTTATTTGTTCATAGATGAAAAAATTTGAAATTAGATCTTGAAATAAGAATAATAATTGATATTTATCTGAAATTTTTTTTTTTATTTTGCCAAATTTGTCTGTCGAGACAAAAATTAATTGAATTTTTATTTTTTGACTATATAAAAGTAACGGGCAGTCCTTCAATTTTTGTTTAATTCTGTTCGTTCATAGATGAAAAAGTTTTAAATTAGATCGAGAAATATGGAAAATAATTGTTATTTATCTGAAAAATTTTTTGTGTATTTTGCCAAATTTTTCTTTCCAGACAAAAATTGATTGAATTTTCATTTTTTGACTATATGAAAGTAACGCGCAGTCCTTCAATTTGTGTTTAATTTTATTTGTTCATAGATGAAAAAATTTGAAATTAGATCTAGAAATATAAAAAATAATTTATATTTATCTGAAATTTTTTTTTTATTTTGCCAAATTTTTCTGTCGAGACAAAAATTGATTGAATTTTCATTTTTTGACTATATGAAAGTAACGCGCAGTCCTTCAATTTTTTTTGAATTTTAATCGTTCATAGATAAAAAATTTTGAAATTAGATCTAGAAATATGGAAAATAATTGATATTTATCTGAATTTTTTTTTTTGTATTTCGGCAAATTTTTCTGTCGAGACAAAAATTGATTGAATTTTAATTTTTTGACTATATGAAAGTAACGAGCAGTCCTTTAATTTCTGTTGAATTTTATTTGTTCATAGATGAAAAAATTTGAAATTAGATCTAGAAATAAGAATAATAATTGATATTTATCTGAAATTTTTTTTTTTATTTTGCCAAATTTGTCTGTCGAGACAAAAATTAATTGAATTTTTATTTTTTGACTATATAAAAGTAACGGGCAGTCCTTCAAAATTTGTTTAATTCTGTTCGTTTATAGATGAAAAAGTTTTAAATTAGATCGAGAAATATGGAAAATAATTGTTATTTATCTGAAAAATTTTTTGTGTATTTTGCCAAATTTTTCTTTCCAGACAAAAATTGATTGAATTTTCATTTTTTGACTATATGAAAGTAACGCGCAGTCCTTCAATTTGTGTTTAATTTTATTTGTTCATAGATGAAAAAATTTGAAATTAGATCTAGAAATATAAAAAATAATTTATATTTATCTGAAATTTTTTTTTTATTTTGCCAAATTTTTCTGTCGAGACAAAAATTGATTGAATTTTCATTTTTTGACTATACAAAAGTAAGGCGCAGTCCTTCAATTGTTGTTTAATTTTATTCGTTCATAGATAAAAAAATTTGAAATTAGATCTAGAAATATGGAAAATAATTGATATTTATCTGACATTTTTTTTGTTGTATTTTGCCAAATTTTTCTGTCGAGACAAACATTGATTGAATTTTCATTTTTTGACTATATGAAAGTAACGCGCAGTCCTTCAATTTTTTTTCAATTTTATTCGTTCATAGATAAAAAATTTTGAAATTAGATCTAGAAATATGGAAAATAATTAATATTTATCTGAATTTTTTTTTTGTATTTCGGCAAATTTTTCTGTCGAGACAAAAATTAATTGAATTTTAATTTTTTGACTATATGAAAGTAACGCGCAGTCCTTCAATTTTTGTTCAATTTTATTTGTTCATAGATGAAAAAGTTTGAAATAAGATCTAAAAATATGGAAAACAATTGATATTTATCTGAAAAATCTTTTGTGTATTTTGCCAAATTTTTCTTTCGAGACAAAAATTGATTGAATTTTCATTTTTTGACTATATGAAAGTAACGCGCAGTCCTTCAATTTTTGTTTAATTTTATTTGTTCATGGATGAAAAAATTTGAAATTAGATCTAGAAATATGAAAAATAATTTATATTTATCTGAAATTTTTTTTTTATTTTGCCAAATTTTTCTGTCGAGACAAAAATTGATTGATATTTAATTTTTTGACTATATAAAAGTAAGGCGCAGTCCTTCAATTGTTGTTTAATTTTATTCGTTTATAGATGAAAAAATTTGAAATTAGATTTAGAAATATGGAAAATAATTGATATTTATCTGAAATTTTTTTTTTTTTGTATTTTGCCAAATTTTTCTCTCGAGACAAAAATTGATTGAATTTCCTTTTTTTGACTATATGAAAGTGACGCGCAGTCCTTCAATTTTTGTTTAATTTTATTTGTTCATAGATGAAAATATTTGAATTTAGATCTAGAAATATGGAAAATAATTGATATTTATCTGAATTTTTTTTTTTGTATTTCGGCAAATTTTTCTGTCGAGACAAACATTGATTGAATTTTCATTTTTTGACTATATGAAAGTAACGCGCAGTCCTTCAATTTTTGTTTAATTTTATTCGTTCATAGATGAAAAAATTTGAAATTCGATCTAGAAATATGGAAAACAATTGTTATTTATCTGAAATTTTTTTTGTTTGTATTTTGCCAAATTTTTCTCTCGAGACAAAAATTGATTGAATTTTCATTTTTTTACTATATGAAAGTAACGCGCAGTACTTCAATTTTTGTTCAATTTTAATCGTTCATAGATGAAAAAATTTGAAATTAGATCTAGAAATATGGAAAATAATTGTTATTTATCTGAAATTTTTTTTTTATTTTGCCAAATTTTTCTGTCGAGACAAAAATTAATTAAATTTTCATTTTTTAACTATATAAAAGTAACGCGCAGTCCTTCAATTTTTGTTTAATTCTGTTCGTTTATAGATAAAGAAGTTTTAAATTAGATCTAGAAATATGGAAAATAATTGATATTTATCTGAAAAATTTTTTGTGTATTTTGGCCAAAGTTTTCTTTCGAGACAAAAATTGATTGAATTTTTATTTTTTGACTATATGAAAGTAACGCGCAGTCCTTCAATTTTTGTTCAATTTTATTTGTTTCTAGATAAAAAAATTTTAAATTAGATCTAGAAATATGGAAAATAATGGATATTTATCTGGACTTTTTTTTTTGTATTTTGTTAAATTTTTCAGTCGAAACAAAAATTGATTGAATTTTTATTTTCTGACTATATGAAAGTAACGCGCAGTCCTTCAATTTTTGTTAAATTTTATTTGTTTATTTATGAAAAAGTTTAAAATAAGATCTAGAAAAATGGAAAATATTTATATTTATCTGAATTTTTTTTTTGTATTTTGGCAAATTTTTCTGTCGAGACAAAAATTGATTGAATTTTAATTTTCTGACTATATGAAAGTAACGCGCAGTCCTTTAATTTTTGTTAAATTTCAATTGTTCATAGATAAAAAAGTTTAAAATTAGATCTAGAAATATGGAAAATAATTGATATTTATCTGAAATTTTTTTTTTGTATTTTGGCAAATTTTTCTATCGAGACAAAAATTGATAAAATTTTCATTTTCTGACTATATGAAAGTAACGCGCAGTCCTTCAATTTTTTTTCAATTTTAATCGTTCATAGATAAAAAATTTTGAAATTAGATCTAGAAATATGGAAAATAATTGATATTTATCTGAATTTTTTTTTTTGTATTTCGGCAAATTTTTCTGTCGAGACAAAAATTGATTGAATTTTAATTTTTTGACTATATGAAAGTAACGAGCAGTCCTTTAATTTCTGTTGAATTTTATTTGTTCATAGATGAAAAAATTTGAAATTAGATCTTGAAATAAGAATAATAATTGATATTTATCTGAAATTTTTTTTTTTATTTTGCCAAATTTGTCTGTCGAGACAAAAATTAATTGAATTTTTATTTTTTGACTATATAAAAGTAACGGGCAGTCCTTCAATTTTTGTTTAATTCTGTTCGTTCATAGATGAAAAAGTTTTAAATTAGATCGAGAAATATGGAAAATAATTGTTATTTATCTGAAAAATTTTTTGTGTATTTTGCCAAATTTTTCTTTCCAGACAAAAATTGATTGAATTTTCATTTTTTGACTATATGAAAGTAACGCGCAGTCCTTCAATTTGTGTTTAATTTTATTTGTTCATAGATGAAAAAATTTGAAATTAGATCTAGAAATATAAAAAATAATTTATATTTATCTGAAATTTTTTTTTTATTTTGCCAAATTTTTCTGTCGAGACAAAAATTGATTGAATTTTCATTTTTTGACTATACAAAAGTAAGGCGCAGCCCTTCAATTGTTGTTTAATTTTATTCGTTCATAGATAAAAAAATTTGAAATTAGATCTAGAAATATGGAAAATAATTGATATTTATCTGACATTTTTTTTGTTGTATTTTGCCAAATTTTTCTGTCGAGACAAACATTGATTGAATTTTCATTTTTTGACTATATGAAAGTAACGCGCAGTCCTTCAATTTTTTTTGAATTTTAATCGTTCATAGATAAAAAATTTTGAAATTAGATCTAGAAATATGGAAAATAATTGATATTTATCTGAATTTTTTTTTTTGTATTTCGGCAAATTTTTCTGTCGAGACAAAAATTGATTGAATTTTAATTTTTTGACTATATGAAAGTAACGAGCAGTCCTTTAATTTCTGTTGAATTTTATTTGTTCATAGATGAAAAAATTTGAAATTAGATCTAGAAATAAGAATAATAATTTATATTTATCTGAAATTTTTTTTTTTATTTTGCCAAATTTGTCTGTCGAGACAAAAATTAATTGAATTTTTATTTTTTGACTATATAAAAGTAACGGGCAGTCCTTCAAAATTTGTTTAATTCTGTTCGTTCATAGATGAAAAAGTTTTAAATTAGATCGAGAAATATGGAAAATAATTGTTATTTATCTGAAAAATTTTTTGTGTATTTTGCCAAATTTTTCTTTCCAGACAAAAATTGATTGAATTTTCATTTTTTGACTATATGAAAGTAACGCGCAGTCCTTCAATTTGTGTTTAATTTTATTTGTTCATAGATGAAAAAATTTGAAATTAGATCTAGAAATATAAAAAATAATTTATATTTATCTGAAATTTTTTTTTTATTTTGCCAAATTTTTCTGTCGAGACAAAAATTGATTGAATTTTCATTTTTTGACTATACAAAAGTAAGGCGCAGTCCTTCAATTGTTGTTTAATTTTATTCGTTCATAGATAAAAAAATTTGAAATTAGATCTAGAAATATGGAAAATAATTGATATTTATCTGACATTTTTTTTGTTGTATTTTGCCAAATTTTTCTGTCGAGACAAACATTGATTGAATTTTCATTTTTTGACTATATGAAAGTAACGCGCAGTCCTTCAATTTTTTTTCAATTTTATTCGTTCATAGATAAAAAATTTTGAAATTAGATCTAGAAATATGGAAAATAATTAATATTTATCTGAATTTTTTTTTTGTATTTCCGCAAATTTTTCTGTCGAGACAAAAATTGATTGAATTTTAATTTTTTGACTATATGAAAGTAACGCGCAGTCCTTCAATTTTTGTTCAATTTTATTTGTTCATAGATGAAAAAGTTTGAAAAAAGATCTAAAAATATGGAAAACAATTGATATTTATCTGAAAAATCTTTTGTGTATTTTGCCAAATTTTTCTTTCGAGACAAAAATTGATTGAATTTTCATTTTTTGACTATATGAAAGTAACGCGCAGTCCTTCAATTTTTGTTTAATTTTATTTGTTCATAGATGAAAAAATTTGAAATTAGATCTAGAAATAAGAATAATAATTGATATTTATCTGAAATTTTTTTTTTTATTTTGCCAAATTTGTCTGTCGAGACAAAAATTAATTGAATTTTTATTTTTTGACTATATAAAAGTAACGGGCAGTCCTTCAAAATTTGTTTAATTCTGTTCGTTCATAGATGAAAAAGTTTTAAATTAGATCGAGAAATATGGAAAATAATTGTTATTTATCTGAAAAATTTTTTGTGTATTTTGCCAAATTTTTCTTTCCAGACAAAAATTGATTGAATTTTCATTTTTTGACTATATGAAAGTAACGCGCAGTCCTTCAATTTGTGTTTAATTTTATTTGTTCATAGATGAAAAAATTTGAAATTAGATCTAGAAATATAAAAAATAATTTATATTTATCTGAAATTTTTTTTTTATTTTGCCAAATTTTTCTGTCGAGACAAAAATTGATTGAATTTTCATTTTTTGACTATACAAAAGTAAGGCGCAGTCCTTCAATTGTTGTTTAATTTTATTCGTTCATAGATAAAAAAATTTGAAATTAGATCTAGAAATATGGAAAATAATTGATATTTATCTGACATTTTTTTTGTTGTATTTTGCCAAATTTTTCTGTCGAGACAAACATTGATTGAATTTTCATTTTTTGACTATATGAAAGTAACGCGCAGTCCTTCAATTTTTTTTCAATTTTATTCGTTCATAGATAAAAAATTTTGAAATTAGATCTAGAAATATGGAAAATAATTAATATTTATCTGAATTTTTTTTTTGTATTTCCGCAAATTTTTCTGTCGAGACAAAAATTGATTGAATTTTAATTTTTTGACTATATGAAAGTAACGCGCAGTCCTTCAATTTTTGTTCAATTTTATTTGTTCATAGATGAAAAAGTTTGAAAAAAGATCTAAAAATATGGAAAACAATTGATATTTATCTGAAAAATCTTTTGTGTATTTTGCCAAATTTTTCTTTCGAGACAAAAATTGATTGAATTTTCATTTTTTGACTATATGAAAGTAACGCGCAGTCCTTCAATTTTTGTTTAATTTTATTTGTTCATAGATGAAAAAATTTGAAATTAGATCTAGAAATATGAAAAATAATTTATATTTATCTGAAATTTTTTTTTTATTTTGCCAAATTTTTCTGTCGAGACAAAAATTGATTGAATTTTAATTTTTTGACTATATAAAAGTAAGGCGCAGTCCTTCAATTGTTGTTTAATTTTATTCGTTTATAGATGAAAAAATTTGAAATTAGATTTAGAAATATGGAAAATAATTGATATTTATCTGAAATTTTTTTTTTTTGTATTTTGCCAAATTTTTCTCTCGAGACAAAAATTGATTGAATTTCCTTTTTTTGACTATATGAAAGTGACGCGCAGTCCTTCAATTTTTGTTTAATTTTATTTGTTCATAGATGAAAATATTTGAATTTAGATCTAGAAATATGGAAAATAATTGATATTTATCTGAATTTTTTTTTTGTATTTCGGCAAATTTTTCTGTCGAGACAAACATTGATTGAATTTTCATTTTTTGACTATATGAAAGTAACGCGCAGTCCTTCAATTTTTGTTTAATTTTATTCGTTCATAGATGAAAAAATTTGAAATTCGATCTAGAAATATGGAAAACAATTGTTATTTATCTGAAATTTTTTTTGTTTGTATTTTGCCAAATTTTTCTCTCGAGACAAAAATTGATTGAATTTTCATTTTTTTACTATATGAAAGTAACGCGCAGTACTTCAATTTTTGTTCAATTTTAATCGTTCATAGATAAAAAAATTTGAAATTAGATCTAGAAATATGGAAAATAATTGATATTTATCTGACATTTTTTTTGTTGTATTTTGCCAAATTTTTCTGTCGAGACAAACATTGATTGAATTTTCATTTTTTGACTATATGAAAGTAACGCGCAGTCCTTCAATTTTTTTTGAATTTTAATCGTTCATAGATAAAAAATTTTGAAATTAGATCTAGAAATATGGAAAATAATTGATATTTATCTGAATTTTTTTTTTTGTATTTCGGCAAATTTTTCTGTCGAGACAAAAATTGATTGAATTTTAATTTTTTGACTATATGAAAGTAACGAGCAGTCCTTTAATTTCTGTTGAATTTTATTTGTTCATAGATGAAAAAATTTGAAATTAGATCTAGAAATAAGAATAATAATTGATATTTATCTGAAATTTTTTTTTTTATTTTGCCAAATTTGTCTGTCGAGACAAAAATTAATTGAATTTTTATTTTTTGACTATATAAAAGTAACGGGCAGTCCTTCAAAATTTGTTTAATTCTGTTCGTTCATAGATGAAAAAGTTTTAAATTAGATCGAGAAATATGGAAAATAATTGTTATTTATCTGAAAAATTTTTTGTGTATTTTGCCAAATTTTTCTTTCCAGACAAAAATTGATTGAATTTTCATTTTTTGACTATATGAAAGTAACGCGCAGTCCTTCAATTTGTGTTTAATTTTATTTGTTCATAGATGAAAAAATTTGAAATTAGATCTAGAAATATAAAAAATAATTTATATTTATCTGAAATTTTTTTTTTATTTTGCCAAATTTTTCTGTCGAGACAAAAATTGATTGAATTTTTATTTTTTGACTATACAAAAGTAAGGCGCAGTCCTTCAATTGTTGTCTAATTTTATTCGTTCATAGATAAAAAAATTTGAAATTAGATCTAGAAATATGGAAAATAATTTATATTTATCTGACATTTTTTTTGTTGTATTTTGCCAAATTTTTCTGTCGAGACAAACATTGATTGAATTTTCATTTTTTGACTATATGAAAGTAACGCGCAGTCCTTCAATTTTTGTTTAATTTTATTTGTTCATAGATGACAAAATTTGAAATTAGATCCAGAAATATGAAAAATAATTTATATTTATCTGAAATTTTTTTTTTATTTTGCCAAATTTTTCTGTCGAGACAAAAATTGATTGAATTTACATTTTTTGACTATATAAAAGTAAGGCGCAGTCCTTTAATTGTTGTTTAATTTTATTCGTTCATAGATGAAAAAATTTGAAATTAGATCTAGAAATAAGAATAATAATTGATATTTATCTGAAATTTTTTTTTTTATTTTGCCAAATTTGTCTGTGGAGACAAAAATTAATTGAATTTTTATTTTTTGACTATATAAAAGTAACGGGCAGTCCTTCAATTTTTGTTTAATTCTGTTCGTTCATAGATGAAAAAGTTTTAAATTAGATCGAGAAATATGGAAAATAATTGTTATTTATCTGAAAAATTTTTTGTGTATTTTGCCAAATTTTTCTTTCCAGACAAAAATTGATTGAATTTTCATTTTTTGACTATATGAAAGTAACGCGCAGTCCTTCAATTTGTGTTTAATTTTATTTGTTCATAGATGAAAAAATTTGAAATTAGATCTAGAAATATAAAAAATAATTTATATTTATCTGAAATTTTTTTTTTATTTTGCCAAATTTTTCTGTCGAGACAAAAATTGATTGAATTTTCATTTTTTGACTATACAAAAGTAAGGCGCAGTCCTTCAATTGTTGTTTAATTTTATTCGTTCATAGATAAAAAAATTTGAAATTAGATCTAGAAATATAGAAAATAATTGATATTTATCTGACATTTTTTTTGTTGTATTTTGCCAAATTTTTCTGTCGAGACAAACATTGATTGAATTTTCATTTTTTGACTATATGAAAGTAACGCGCAGTCCTTCAATTTTTGTTAAATTTTATTTGTTTATAGATGAAAATATTAAAATTTAGATCTAGAAATATGGAAAATAATTGATATTTATCTGAATTTTTTTTTTGTATTTCGGCAAATTTTTCTCTCGAGACAAAAATTGATTGAATTTTCATTTTTTTACTATATGAAAGTAACGCGCAGTCCTTCAATTTTTGTTTAATTTTATTTGTTCATAGATAAAAAAATTTGAAATTAGATCTAGATATATGAAAAATAATTTATATTTATCTGAAATTTTTTTTTTGTATTTTGCCAAATTTTTCTGTTGAGACAAAAATTGATTGAATTTTCATGTTTTTCTATATGAAAGTAACGCGCAGTTCTTCAATTTCTGTTCAAATTTATTCGTTCCTAGATGAAAAAATTTAAAATTAGATCTAGAAATATGGAAAATAATTGATATTTATCTGAAATTTTTTTTTTGTATTTTGGCAAATTTTTCTGTCGAGACAAAAATTGATTAAATTTTAATTTTTTGACTATATGAAAGTAATGCGCAGTCCTTCAATTTTTGTTAAATTTTATTTGTTCATAGATGAAAAAGTTTTAAATAAGATCTAGAAATATGGAAAATAACTGATATTTATCTGAAAAATTTTTTGTGTATTTTGCCAAATTTTTCTTTCGAGACAAAAATTGATTAAATTTTCATTTTTTGACTATATGAAAGTAACGCGCAGTCCTTCAATTTTTGTTAAATTTTATTTGTTCATAGATGAAAAAATTTAAAATAAGATCTAGAAATATGGAAAATAATTGATATTTATCTGGATTTTTTTTTTATTTTGTTAAATTTTTCTGTCAAAACAAAAATTAATTGAATTTTCATTTTCTGACTATATGAAAGTAACGCGCAGTCCTTTAATTTTTGTTAAATTTTATTTGTTCATAGATAAAAAAGTTTAAAATTAGATCTAGAAATATGGAAAATAATTGATATTTATCTGAAATTTTTTTTTGTATTTTGGCAAATTTTTCTATCGAGACAAAAATTGATAAAATTTTCATTTTCTGACTATATGAAAGTAACGCGCAGTCCTTCAATTTTTTTTCAATTTTATTCGTTCATAGATAAAAAATTTTGAAATTAGATCTAGAAATATGGAAAATAATTGATATTTATCTGAATTTTTTTTTTTGTATTTCGGCAAATTTTTCTGTCGAGACAAAAATTGATTGAATTTTAATTTTTTGACTATATGAAAGTAACGCGCAGTCCTTTAATTTTTGTTCAATTTTATTTGTTCATAGATGAAAAAATTTGAAATTAGATCTAGAAATAAGAATAATAATTGATATTTATCTGAAATTTTTTTTTTTATTTTGCCAAATTTGTCTGTCGAGACAAAAATTAATTGAATTTTCATTTTTTGACTATATAAAAGTAACGGGCAGTACTTCAATTTTTGTTTAATTCTGTTCGTTCATAGATGAAAAAGTTTTAAATTAGATCTAGAAATATGGAAAATAATTAATATTTATCTGAAAGTTTTTTTTGTATTTTGGCAAATTTTTCTATCGAGACAAAAATTGATAAAATTTTCATTTTTTGACTATATGAAAGTAACACGCAGTCCTTCAATTTTTGCTTAATTTTATTTGTTCATAGATGAAAAAATTAAAAATAAGATCTAGAAATATCGAAAATAATTGATATTTATCTGGATTTTTTTTGTGTATTTTGACAAATTTTTCTGTCGAGACAAAAATTGATTCAATTTTCATTTTTTAACTATATGAAAGTAACGCGCAGTCCTTCAATTTTTGTTCAATTTTATTGGTTCATAGATGAAAAAATTTGAAATTAGATCTAGAAATATAAAAAATAATTTATATTTATCTGAAATTTTTTTTTTATTTTGCCAAATTTTTCTGTCGAGACAAAAATTGATTGATTTTTCATTTTTTGACTATACAAAAGTAAGGCGCAGTCCTTCAATTGTTGTTTAATTTTATTCGTTCATAGATAAAAAAATTTGAAATTAGATCTAGAAATATGGAAAATAATTGATATTTATCTGACATTTTTTTTGTTGTATTTTGCCAAATTTTTCTGTCGAGACAAACATTGATTGAATTTTCATTTTTTGACTATATGAAAGTAACGCGCAGTCCTTCAATTTTTGTTTAATTTTATTTGTTCATAGATGACAAAATTTGAAATTAGATCCAGAAATATGAAAAATAATTTATATTTATCTGAAATTTTTTTTTTATTTTGCCAAATTTTTCTGTCGAGACAAAAATTGATTGAATTTTCATTTTTTGACTATATAAAAGTAAGGCGCAGTCCTTTAATTGTTGTTTAATTTTATTCGTTCATAGATGAAAAAATTTGAAATTAGATCTAGAAATAAGAATAATAATTGATATTTATCTGAAATTTTTTTTTTATTTTGCCAAATTTGTCTGTCGAGACAAAAATTAATTGAATTTTTATTTTTTGACTATATAAAAGTAACGGGCAGTCCTTCAATTTTTGTTTAATTCTGTTCGTTCATAGATGAAAAAGTTTTAAATTAGATCGAGAAATATGGAAAATAATTGTTATTTATCTGAAAAATTTTTTGTGTATTTTGCCAAATTTTTCTTTCCAGACAAAAATTGATTGAATTTTCATTTTTTGACTATATGAAAGTAACGCGCAGTCCTTCAATTTGTGTTTAATTTTATTTGTTCATAGATGAAAAAATTTGAAATTAGATCTAGAAATATAAAAAATAATTTATATTTATCTGAAATTTTTTTTTTATTTTGCCAAATTTTTCTGTCGAGACAAAAATTGATTGAATTTTCATTTTTTGACTATACAAAAGTAAGGCGCAGTCCTTCAATTGTTGTTTAATTTTATTCGTTCATAGATAAAAAAATTTGAAATTAGATCTAGAAATATGGAAAATAATTGATATTTATCTGACATTTTTTTTGTTGTATTTTGCCAAATTTTTCTGTCGAGACAAACATTGATTGATTTTTCATTTTTTGACTATATGAAAGTAACGCGCAGTCCTTCAATTTTTGTTAAATTTTATTTGTTTATAGATGAAAATATTAAAATTTAGATCTAGAAATATGGAAAATAATTGATATTTATCTGAATTTTTTTTTTGTATTTCGGCAAATTTTTCTGTCGAGACAAACATTGATTGAATTTTCATTTTTTGACTATATGAAAGTAACGCGCAGTCCTTCAATTTTTGTTCAATTTTATTCGTTCATAGATGAAAAAATTTGAAATTAGATCTAGAAATATGGAAAATAATTGTTATTTATCTGAAATTTTTTTTGTTTGTATTTTGCCAAATTTTTCTCTCGAGACAAAAATTGATTGAATTTTCATTTTTTTACTATATGAAAGTAACGCGCAGTCCTTCAATTTTTGTTTAATTTTATTTGTTCATAGATAAAAAAATTTGAAATTAGATCTAGATATATGAAAAATAATTTATATTTATCTGAATTTTTTTTTTTGTATTTTGCCAAATTTTTCTGTTGAGACAAAAATTGATTGAATTTTCATGTTTTTCTATATGAAAGTAACGCGCAGTTCTTCAATTTCTGTTCAAATTTATTCGTTCCTAGATGAAAAAATTTAAAATTAGATCTAGAAATATGGAAAATAATTGATATTTATCTGAAATTTTTTTTTTGTATTTTGGCAAATTTTTCTGTCAAGACAAAAATTGATTAAATTTTAATTTTTTGACTATATGAAAGTAACGCGCAGTCCTTCAATTTTTGTTAAATTTTATTTGTTCATAGATGAAAAAGTTTTAAATAAGATCTAGAAATATGGAAAATAACTGATATTTATCTGAAAAATTTTTTGTGTATTTTGCCAAATTTTTTTTTCGAGACAAAAATTGATTAAATTTTCATTTTTTGACTATATGAAAGTAACGCGCAGTCCTTCAATTTTTGTTAAATTTTATTTGTTCATAGATGAAAAAATTTAAAATAAGATGTAGAAATATGGAAAATAATTGATATTTATCTGGATTTTTTTTTTTATTTTGTTAAATTTTTCTGTCGAAACAAAAATTGATTGAATTTTCATTTTCTGACTATATGAAAGTAACGCGCAGTCCTTTAATTTTTGTTAAATTTTATTTGTTCATAGATAAAAAAGTTTAAAATTAGATCTAGAAATATGGAAAATAATTGATATTTATCTGAAATTTTTTTTTGTATTTTGGCAAATTTTTCTATCGAGACAAAAATTGATAAAATTTTCATTTTCTGACTATATGAAAGTAACGCGCAGTCCTTCAATTTTTTTTCAATTTTATTCGTTCATAGATAAAAAATTTTGAAATTAGATCTAGAAATATGGAAAATAATTGATATTTATCTGAATTTTTTTTTTTGTATTTCGACAAATTTTTCTGTCGAGACAAAAATTGATTGAATTTTAATTTTTTGACTATATGAAAGTAACGCGCAGTCCTTTAATTTTTGTTCAATTTTATTTGTTCATAGATGAAAAAATTTGAAATTAGATCTAGAAATAAGAATAATAATTGATATTTATCTAAAATTTTTTTTTTTATTTTGCCAAATTTGTCTGTCGAGACAAAAATTAATTGAATTTTCATTTTTTGACTATATAAAAGTAACGGGCAGTACTTCAATTTTTGTTTAATTCTGTTCGTTCATAGATGAAAAAGTTTTAAATTAGATCTAGAAATATGGAAAATAATTGATATTTATCTGAAAGTTTTTTTTGTATTTTGGCAAATTTTTCTATCGAGACAAAAATTGATAAAATTTTCATTTTTTGACTATATGAAAGTAACACGCAGTCCTTCAATTTTTGCTTAATTTTATTTGTTCATAGATGAAAAAATTAAAAATAAGATCTAGAAATATCGAAAATAATTGATATTTATCTGGATTTTTTTTGTGTATTTTGACAAATTTTTCTGTCGAGACAAAAATTGATTCAATTTTCATTTTTTAACTATATGAAAGTAACGCGCAGTCCTTCAATTTTTGTTCAATTTTATTTGTTCATAGATATAAAAGTTTGAAATAAGATCTAGAAATATGGAAAATAACTGATATTTATCTGAAAAATTTTTTGTGTATTTTGCCAAATTTTTCTTTCGAGACAAAAATTGATTGAATTTTAATTTTTTGACTATATGAAAGTAACGCGCAGTCCTTCAATTTTTGTTAAATTTTATTTGTTCATAGATATAAAAGTTTGAAAAAAGATCTAGAAATATGGAAAATAACTGATATTTATCTGAAAAATTTTTTGTGTATTTTGCCAAATTTTTCTTTCGAGACAAAAATAGATTAAATTTTCATTTTTTGACTATATGAAAGTAACGCGCAGTCCTTCAATTTTTGTTAAATTTTATTTGTTTATAGATAAAAAAGTTTAAAATTAGATCTAGAAATATGGAAAATAATTGACATTTATCTGAAATTTTTTTTTTTTATTTTGGCAAATTTTTCTATCGAGACAAAAATTGATAAAATTTTCATTTTCTGACTATATGAAAGTAACGCGCAGTCCTTCAATTTGTGTTTAATTTTATTTGTTCATAGATGAAAAAATTTGAAATTAGATCTAGAAATATAAAAAATAATTTATATTTATCTGAAATTTTTTTTTTATTTTGCCAAATTTTTCTGTCGAGACAAAAATTGATTGAATTTTCATTTTTTGACTATACAAAAGTAAGGCGCAGTCCTTCAATTGTTGTTTAATTTTATTCGTTCATAGATAAAAAAATTTGAAATTAGATCTAGAAATATGGAAAATAATTGATATTTATCTGATATTTTTTTTGTTGTATTTTGCCAAATTTTTCTGTCGAGACAAACATTGATTGAATTTTCATTTTTTGACTATATGAAAGTAACGCGCAGTCCTTCAATTTGTGTTTAATTTTATTTGTTCATAGATGAAAAAATTTGAAATTAGATCTAGAAATATGGAAAATAATTGTTATTTATCTGAAATTTTTTTTGTTTGTATTTTGCCAAATTTTTCTCTCGAGACAAAAATTGATTGAATTTTCATTTTTTTACTATATGAAAGTAACGCGCAGTCCTTCAATTTTTGTTTAATTTTATTTGTTCATAGATAAAAAAATTTGAAATTAGATCTAGATATATGAAAAATAATTTATATTTATCTGAAATTTTTTTTTTGTATTTTGCCAAATTTTTCTGTTGAGACAAAAATTGATTGAATTTTCATGTTTTTCTATATGAAAGTAACGCGCAGTTCTTCAATTTCTGTTCAAATTTATTCGTTCCTAGATGAAAAAATTTAAAATTAGATCTAGAAATATGGAAAATAATTGATATTTATCTGAAATTTTTTTTTTGTATTTTGGCAAATTTTTCTGTCGAGACAAAAATTGATTAAATTTTAATTTTTTGACTATATGAAAGTAACGCGCAGTCCTTCAATTTTTGTTAAATTTTATTTGTTCATAGATGAAAAAGTTTTAAATAAGATCTAGAAATATGGAAAATAACTGATATTTATCTGAAAAATTTTTTGTGTATTTTGCCAAATTTTTCTTTCGAGACAAAAATTGATTAAATTTTCATTTTTTGACTATATGAAAGTAACGCGCAGTCCTTTAATTTTTGTTAAATTTTATTTGTTCATAGATGAAAAAATTTAAAATAAGATCTAGAAATATGGAAAATAATTGATATTTATCTGGATTTTTTTTTTTATTTTGTTAAATTTTTCTGTCGAAACAAAAATTGATTGAATTTTCATTTTCTGACTATATGAAAGTAACGCGCAGTCCTTTAATTTTTGTTAAATTTTATTTGTTCATAGATAAAAAAGTTTAAAATTAGATCTAGAAATATGGAAAATAATTGATATTTATCTGAAATTTTTTTTTGTATTTTGGCAAATTTTTCTATCGAGACAAAAATTGATAAAATTTTCATTTTCTGACTATATGAAAGTAACGCGCAGTCCTTCAATTTTTTTTCAATTTTATTCGTTCATAGATAAAAAATTTTGAAATTAGATCTAGAAATATGGAAAATAATTGATATTTATCTGAATTTTTTTTTTTGTATTTCGACAAATTTTTCTGTCGAGACAAAAATTGATTGAATTTTAATTTTTTGACTATATGAAAGTAACGCGCAGTCCTTTAATTTTTGTTCAATTTTATTTGTTCATAGATGAAAAAATTTGAAATTAGATCTAGAAATAAGAATAATAATTGATATTTATCTAAAATTTTTTTTTTTATTTTGCCAAATTTGTCTGTCGAGACAAAAATTAATTGAATTTTCATTTTTTGACTATATAAAAGTAACGGGCAGTACTTCAATTTTTGTTTAATTCTGTTCGTTCATAGATGAAAAAGTTTTAAATTAGATCTAGAAATATGGAAAATAATTGATATTTATCTGAAAGTTTTTTTTGTATTTTGGCAAATTTTTCTATCGAGACAAAAATTGATAAAATTTTCATTTTTTGACTATATGAAAGTAACACGCAGTCCTTCAATTTTTGCTTAATTTTATTTGTTCATAGATGAAAAAATTAAAAATAAGATCTAGAAATATCGAAAATAATTGATATTTATCTGGATTTTTTTTGTGTATTTTGACAAATTTTTCTGTCGAGACAAAAATTGATTCAATTTTCATTTTTTAACTATATGAAAGTAACGCGCAGTCCTTCAATTTTTGTTCAATTTTATTTGTTCATAGATATAAAAGTTTGAAATAAGATCTAGAAATATGGAAAATAACTGATATTTATCTGAAAAATTTTTTGTGTATTTTGCCAAATTTTTCTTTCGAGACAAAAATTGATTGAATTTTAATTTTTTGACTATATGAAAGTAACGCGCAGTCCTTCAATTTTTGTTAAATTTTATTTGTTCATAGATATAAAAGTTTGAAAAAAGATCTAGAAATATGGAAAATAACTGATATTTATCTGAAAAATTTTTTGTGTATTTTGCCAAATTTTTCTTTCGAGACAAAAATAGATTAAATTTTCATTTTTTGACTATATGAAAGTAACGCGCAGTCCTTCAATTTTTGTTAAATTTTATTTGTTTATAGATAAAAAAGTTTAAAATTAGATCTAGAAATATGGAAAATAATTGACATTTATCTGAAATTTTTTTTTTTTATTTTGGCAAATTTTTCTATCGAGACAAAAATTGATAAAATTTTCATTTTCTGACTATATGAAAGTAACGCGCAGTCCTTCAATTTGTGTTTAATTTTATTTGTTCATAGATGAAAAAATTTGAAATTAGATCTAGAAATATAAAAAATAATTTATATTTATCTGAAATTTTTTTTTTATTTTGCCAAATTTTTCTGTCGAGACAAAAATTGATTGAATTTTCATTTTTTGACTATACAAAAGTAAGGCGCAGTCCTTCAATTGTTGTTTAATTTTATTCGTTCATAGATAAAAAAATTTGAAATTAGATCTAGAAATATGGAAAATAATTGATATTTATCTGATATTTTTTTTGTTGTATTTTGCCAAATTTTTCTGTCGAGACAAACATTGATTGAATTTTCATTTTTTGACTATATGAAAGTAACGCGCAGTCCTTCAATTTGTGTTTAATTTTATTTGTTCATAGATGAAAAAATTTGAAATTAGATCTAGAAATATGGAAAATAATTGTTATTTATCTGAAATTTTTTTTGTTTGTATTTTGCCAAATTTTTCTCTCGAGACAAAAATTGATTGAATTTTCATTTTTTTACTATATGAAAGTAACGCGCAGTCCTTCAATTTTTGTTTAATTTTATTTGTTCATAGATAAAAAAATTTGAAATTAGATCTAGATATATGAAAAATAATTTATATTTATCTGAAATTTTTTTTTTGTATTTTGCCAAATTTTTCTGTTGAGACAAAAATTGATTGAATTTTCATGTTTTTCTATATGAAAGTAACGCGCAGTTCTTCAATTTCTGTTCAAATTTATTCGTTCCTAGATGAAAAAATTTAAAATTAGATCTAGAAATATGGAAAATAATTGATATTTATCTGAAATTTTTTTTTTGTATTTTGGCAAATTTTTCTGTCGAGACAAAAATTGATTAAATTTTAATTTTTTGACTATATGAAAGTAACGCGCAGTCCTTCAATTTTTGTTAAATTTTATTTGTTCATAGATGAAAAAGTTTTAAATAAGATCTAGAAATATGGAAAATAACTGATATTTATCTGAAAAATTTTTTGTGTATTTTGCCAAATTTTTCTTTCGAGACAAAAATTGATTAAATTTTCATTTTTTGACTATATGAAAGTAACGCGCAGTCCTTTAATTTTTGTTAAATTTTATTTGTTCATAGATGAAAAAATTTAAAATAAGATCTAGAAATATGGAAAATAATTGATATTTATCTGGATTTTTTTTTTTATTTTGTTAAATTTTTCTGTCGAAACAAAAATTGATTGAATTTTCATTTTCTGACTATATGAAAGTAACGCGCAGTCCTTTAATTTTTGTTAAATTTTATTTGTTCATAGATAAAAAAGTTTAAAATTAGATCTAGAAATATGGAAAATAATTGATATTTATCTGAAATTTTTTTTTGTATTTTGGCAAATTTTTCTATCGAGACAAAAATTGATAAAATTTTCATTTTCTGACTATATGAAAGTAACGCGCAGTCCTTCAATTTTTTTTCAATTTTAATCGTTCATAGATAAAAAATTTTGAAATTAGATCTAGAAATATGGAAAATAATTGATATTTATCTGAATTTTTTTTTTTGTATTTCGGCAAATTTTTCTGTCGAGACAAAAATTGATTGAATTTTAATTTTTTGACTATATGAAAGTAACGAGCAGTCCTTTAATTTCTGTTGAATTTTATTTGTTCATAGATGAAAAAATTTGAAATTAGATCTTGAAATAAGAATAATAATTGATATTTATCTGAAATTTTTTTTTTTATTTTGCCAAATTTGTCTGTCGAGACAAAAATTAATTGAATTTTTATTTTTTGACTATATAAAAGTAACGGGCAGTCCTTCAATTTTTGTTTAATTCTGTTCGTTCATAGATGAAAAAGTTTTAAATTAGATCGAGAAATATGGAAAATAATTGTTATTTATCTGAAAAATTTTTTGTGTATTTTGCCAAATTTTTCTTTCCAGACAAAAATTGATTGAATTTTCATTTTTTGACTATATGAAAGTAACGCGCAGTCCTTCAATTTGTGTTTAATTTTATTTGTTCATAGATGAAAAAATTTGAAATTAGATCTAGAAATATAAAAAATAATTTATATTTATCTGAAATTTTTTTTTTATTTTGCCAAATTTTTCTGTCGAGACAAAAATTGATTGAATTTTCATTTTTTGACTATACAAAAGTAAGGCGCAGCCCTTCAATTGTTGTTTAATTTTATTCGTTCATAGATAAAAAAATTTGAAATTAGATCTAGAAATATGGAAAATAATTGATATTTATCTGACATTTTTTTTGTTGTATTTTGCCAAATTTTTCTGTCGAGACAAACATTGATTGAATTTTCATTTTTTGACTATATGAAAGTAACGCGCAGTCCTTCAATTTTTTTTGAATTTTAATCGTTCATAGATAAAAAATTTTGAAATTAGATCTAGAAATATGGAAAATAATTGATATTTATCTGAATTTTTTTTTTTGTATTTCGGCAAATTTTTCTGTCGAGACAAAAATTGATTGAATTTTAATTTTTTGACTATATGAAAGTAACGAGCAGTCCTTTAATTTCTGTTGAATTTTATTTGTTCATAGATGAAAAAATTTGAAATTAGATCTAGAAATAAGAATAATAATTTATATTTATCTGAAATTTTTTTTTTTATTTTGCCAAATTTGTCTGTCGAGACAAAAATTAATTGAATTTTTATTTTTTGACTATATAAAAGTAACGGGCAGTCCTTCAAAATTTGTTTAATTCTGTTCGTTCATAGATGAAAAAGTTTTAAATTAGATCGAGAAATATGGAAAATAATTGTTATTTATCTGAAAAATTTTTTGTGTATTTTGCCAAATTTTTCTTTCCAGACAAAAATTGATTGAATTTTCATTTTTTGACTATATGAAAGTAACGCGCAGTCCTTCAATTTGTGTTTAATTTTATTTGTTCATAGATGAAAAAATTTGAAATTAGATCTAGAAATATAAAAAATAATTTATATTTATCTGAAATTTTTTTTTTATTTTGCCAAATTTTTCTGTCGAGACAAAAATTGATTGAATTTTCATTTTTTGACTATACAAAAGTAAGGCGCAGTCCTTCAATTGTTGTTTAATTTTATTCGTTCATAGATAAAAAAATTTGAAATTAGATCTAGAAATATGGAAAATAATTGATATTTATCTGACATTTTTTTTGTTGTATTTTGCCAAATTTTTCTGTCGAGACAAACATTGATTGAATTTTCATTTTTTGACTATATGAAAGTAACGCGCAGTCCTTCAATTTTTTTTCAATTTTATTCGTTCATAGATAAAAAATTTTGAAATTAGATCTAGAAATATGGAAAATAATTAATATTTATCTGAATTTTTTTTTTGTATTTCGGCAAATTTTTCTGTCGAGACAAAAATTGATTGAATTTTAATTTTTTGACTATATGAAAGTAACGCGCAGTCCTTCAATTTTTGTTCAATTTTATTTGTTCATAGATGAAAAAGTTTGAAAAAAGATCTAAAAATATGGAAAACAATTGATATTTATCTGAAAAATCTTTTGTGTATTTTGCCAAATTTTTCTTTCGAGACAAAAATTGATTGAATTTTCATTTTTTGACTATATGAAAGTAACGCGCAGTCCTTCAATTTTTGTTTAATTTTATTTGTTCATAGATGAAAAAATTTGAAATTAGATCTAGAAATATGAAAAATAATTTATATTTATCTGAAATTTTTTTTTTATTTTGCCAAATTTTTCTGTCGAGACAAAAATTGATTGAATTTTAATTTTTTGACTATATAAAAGTAAGGCGCAGTCCTTCAATTGTTGTTTAATTTTATTCGTTTATAGATGAAAAAATTTGAAATTAGATTTAGAAATATGGAAAATAATTGATATTTATCTGAAATTTTTTTTTTTTGTATTTTGCCAAATTTTTCTCTCGAGACAAAAATTGATTGAATTTCCTTTTTTTGACTATATGAAAGTGACGCGCAGTCCTTCAATTTTTGTTTAATTTTATTTGTTCATAGATGAAAATATTTGAATTTAGATCTAGAAATATGGAAAATAATTGATATTTATCTGAATTTTTTTTTTGTATTTCGGCAAATTTTTCTGTCGAGACAAACATTGATTGAATTTTCATTTTTTGACTATATGAAAGTAACGCGCAGTCCTTCAATTTTTGTTTAATTTTATTCGTTCATAGATGAAAAAATTTGAAATTCGATCTAGAAATATGGAAAACAATTGTTATTTATCTGAAATTTTTTTTGTTTGTATTTTGCCAAATTTTTCTCTCGAGACAAAAATTGATTGAATTTTCATTTTTTTACTATATGAAAGTAACGCGCAGTACTTCAATTTTTGTTCAATTTTAATCGTTCATAGATAAAAAAATTTGAAATTAGATCTAGAAATATGGAAAATAATTGATATTTATCTGACATTTTTTTTGTTGTATTTTGCCAAATTTTTCTGTCGAGACAAACATTGATTGAATTTTCATTTTTTGACTATATGAAAGTAACGCGCAGTCCTTCAATTTTTTTTGAATTTTAATCGTTCATAGATAAAAAATTTTGAAATTAGATCTAGAAATATGGAAAATAATTGATATTTATCTGAATTTTTTTTTTTGTATTTCGGCAAATTTTTCTGTCGAGACAAAAATTGATTGAATTTTAATTTTTTGACTATATGAAAGTAACGAGCAGTCCTTTAATTTCTGTTGAATTTTATTTGTTCATAGATGAAAAAATTTGAAATTAGATCTAGAAATAAGAATAATAATTGATATTTATCTGAAATTTTTTTTTTTATTTTGCCAAATTTGTCTGTCGAGACAAAAATTAATTGAATTTTTATTTTTTGACTATATAAAAGTAACGGGCAGTCCTTCAAAATTTGTTTAATTCTGTTCGTTCATAGATGAAAAAGTTTTAAATTAGATCGAGAAATATGGAAAATAATTGTTATTTATCTGAAAAATTTTTTGTGTATTTTGCCAAATTTTTCTTTCCAGACAAAAATTGATTGAATTTTCATTTTTTGACTATATGAAAGTAACGCGCAGTCCTTCAATTTGTGTTTAATTTTATTTGTTCATAGATGAAAAAATTTGAAATTAGATCTAGAAATATAAAAAATAATTTATATTTATCTGAAATTTTTTTTTTATTTTGCCAAATTTTTCTGTCGAGACAAAAATTGATTGAATTTTTATTTTTTGACTATACAAAAGTAAGGCGCAGTCCTTCAATTGTTGTTTAATTTTATTCGTTCATAGATAAAAAAATTTGAAATTAGATCTAGAAATATGGAAAATAATTTATATTTATCTGACATTTTTTTTGTTGTATTTTGCCAAATTTTTCTGTCGAGACAAACATTGATTGAATTTTCATTTTTTGACTATATGAAAGTAACGCGCAGTCCTTCAATTTTTGTTTAATTTTATTTGTTCATAGATGACAAAATTTGAAATTAGATCCAGAAATATGAAAAATAATTTATATTTATCTGAAATTTTTTTTTTATTTTGCCAAATTTTTCTGTCGAGACAAAAATTGATTGAATTTACATTTTTTGACTATATAAAAGTAAGGCGCAGTCCTTTAATTGTTGTTTAATTTTATTCGTTCATAGATGAAAAAATTTGAAATTAGATCTAGAAATAAGAATAATAATTGATATTTATCTGAAATTTTTTTTTTTATTTTGCCAAATTTGTCTGTGGAGACAAAAATTAATTGAATTTTTATTTTTTGACTATATAAAAGTAACGGGCAGTCCTTCAATTTTTGTTTAATTCTGTTCGTTCATAGATGAAAAAGTTTTAAATTAGATCGAGAAATATGGAAAATAATTGTTATTTATCTGAAAAATTTTTTGTGTATTTTGCCAAATTTTTCTTTCCAGACAAAAATTGATTGAATTTTCATTTTTTGACTATATGAAAGTAACGCGCAGTCCTTCAATTTGTGTTTAATTTTATTTGTTCATAGATGAAAAAATTTGAAATTAGATCTAGAAATATAAAAAATAATTTATATTTATCTGAAATTTTTTTTTTATTTTGCCAAATTTTTCTGTCGAGACAAAAATTGATTGAATTTTCATTTTTTGACTATACAAAAGTAAGGCGCAGTCCTTCAATTGTTGTTTAATTTTATTCGTTCATAGATAAAAAAATTTGAAATTAGATCTAGAAATATAGAAAATAATTGATATTTATCTGACATTTTTTTTGTTGTATTTTGCCAAATTTTTCTGTCGAGACAAACATTGATTGAATTTTCATTTTTTGACTATATGAAAGTAACGCGCAGTCCTTCAATTTTTGTTAAATTTTATTTGTTTATAGATGAAAATATTAAAATTTAGATCTAGAAATATGGAAAATAATTGATATTTATCTGAATTTTTTTTTTGTATTTCGGCAAATTTTTCTCTCGAGACAAAAATTGATTGAATTTTCATTTTTTTACTATATGAAAGTAACGCGCAGTCCTTCAATTTTTGTTTAATTTTATTTGTTCATAGATAAAAAAATTTGAAATTAGATCTAGATATATGAAAAATAATTTATATTTATCTGAAATTTTTTTTTTGTATTTTGCCAAATTTTTCTGTTGAGACAAAAATTGATTGAATTTTCATGTTTTTCTATATGAAAGTAACGCGCAGTTCTTCAATTTCTGTTCAAATTTATTCGTTCCTAGATGAAAAAATTTAAAATTAGATCTAGAAATATGGAAAATAATTGATATTTATCTGAAATTTTTTTTTTGTATTTTGGCAAATTTTTCTGTCGAGACAAAAATTGATTAAATTTTAATTTTTTGACTATATGAAAGTAATGCGCAGTCCTTCAATTTTTGTTAAATTTTATTTGTTCATAGATGAAAAAGTTTTAAATAAGATCTAGAAATATGGAAAATAACTGATATTTATCTGAAAAATTTTTTGTGTATTTTGCCAAATTTTTCTTTCGAGACAAAAATTGATTAAATTTTCATTTTTTGACTATATGAAAGTAACGCGCAGTCCTTCAATTTTTGTTAAATTTTATTTGTTCATAGATGAAAAAATTTAAAATAAGATCTAGAAATATGGAAAATAATTGATATTTATCTGGATTTTTTTTTTATTTTGTTAAATTTTTCTGTCAAAACAAAAATTAATTGAATTTTCATTTTCTGACTATATGAAAGTAACGCGCAGTCCTTTAATTTTTGTTAAATTTTATTTGTTCATAGATAAAAAAGTTTAAAATTAGATCTAGAAATATGGAAAATAATTGATATTTATCTGAAATTTTTTTTTGTATTTTGGCAAATTTTTCTATCGAGACAAAAATTGATAAAATTTTCATTTTCTGACTATATGAAAGTAACGCGCAGTCCTTCAATTTTTTTTCAATTTTATTCGTTCATAGATAAAAAATTTTGAAATTAGATCTAGAAATATGGAAAATAATTGATATTTATCTGAATTTTTTTTTTTGTATTTCGGCAAATTTTTCTGTCGAGACAAAAATTGATTGAATTTTAATTTTTTGACTATATGAAAGTAACGCGCAGTCCTTTAATTTTTGTTCAATTTTATTTGTTCATAGATGAAAAAATTTGAAATTAGATCTAGAAATAAGAATAATAATTGATATTTATCTGAAATTTTTTTTTTTATTTTGCCAAATTTGTCTGTCGAGACAAAAATTAATTGAATTTTCATTTTTTGACTATATAAAAGTAACGGGCAGTACTTCAATTTTTGTTTAATTCTGTTCGTTCATAGATGAAAAAGTTTTAAATTAGATCTAGAAATATGGAAAATAATTAATATTTATCTGAAAGTTTTTTTTGTATTTTGGCAAATTTTTCTATCGAGACAAAAATTGATAAAATTTTCATTTTTTGACTATATGAAAGTAACACGCAGTCCTTCAATTTTTGCTTAATTTTATTTGTTCATAGATGAAAAAATTAAAAATAAGATCTAGAAATATCGAAAATAATTGATATTTATCTGGATTTTTTTTGTGTATTTTGACAAATTTTTCTGTCGAGACAAAAATTGATTCAATTTTCATTTTTTAACTATATGAAAGTAACGCGCAGTCCTTCAATTTTTGTTCAATTTTATTGGTTCATAGATGAAAAAATTTGAAATTAGATCTAGAAATATAAAAAATAATTTATATTTATCTGAAATTTTTTTTTTATTTTGCCAAATTTTTCTGTCGAGACAAAAATTGATTGATTTTTCATTTTTTGACTATACAAAAGTAAGGCGCAGTCCTTCAATTGTTGTTTAATTTTATTCGTTCATAGATAAAAAAATTTGAAATTAGATCTAGAAATATGGAAAATAATTGATATTTATCTGACATTTTTTTTGTTGTATTTTGCCAAATTTTTCTGTCGAGACAAACATTGATTGAATTTTCATTTTTTGACTATATGAAAGTAACGCGCAGTCCTTCAATTTTTGTTTAATTTTATTTGTTCATAGATGACAAAATTTGAAATTAGATCCAGAAATATGAAAAATAATTTATATTTATCTGAAATTTTTTTTTTATTTTGCCAAATTTTTCTGTCGAGACAAAAATTGATTGAATTTTCATTTTTTGACTATATAAAAGTAAGGCGCAGTCCTTTAATTGTTGTTTAATTTTATTCGTTCATAGATGAAAAAATTTGAAATTAGATCTAGAAATAAGAATAATAATTGATATTTATCTGAAATTTTTTTTTTATTTTGCCAAATTTGTCTGTCGAGACAAAAATTAATTGAATTTTTATTTTTTGACTATATAAAAGTAACGGGCAGTCCTTCAATTTTTGTTTAATTCTGTTCGTTCATAGATGAAAAAGTTTTAAATTAGATCGAGAAATATGGAAAATAATTGTTATTTATCTGAAAAATTTTTTGTGTATTTTGCCAAATTTTTCTTTCCAGACAAAAATTGATTGAATTTTCATTTTTTGACTATATGAAAGTAACGCGCAGTCCTTCAATTTGTGTTTAATTTTATTTGTTCATAGATGAAAAAATTTGAAATTAGATCTAGAAATATAAAAAATAATTTATATTTATCTGAAATTTTTTTTTTATTTTGCCAAATTTTTCTGTCGAGACAAAAATTGATTGAATTTTCATTTTTTGACTATACAAAAGTAAGGCGCAGTCCTTCAATTGTTGTTTAATTTTATTCGTTCATAGATAAAAAAATTTGAAATTAGATCTAGAAATATGGAAAATAATTGATATTTATCTGACATTTTTTTTGTTGTATTTTGCCAAATTTTTCTGTCGAGACAAACATTGATTGATTTTTCATTTTTTGACTATATGAAAGTAACGCGCAGTCCTTCAATTTTTGTTAAATTTTATTTGTTTATAGATGAAAATATTAAAATTTAGATCTAGAAATATGGAAAATAATTGATATTTATCTGAATTTTTTTTTTGTATTTCGGCAAATTTTTCTGTCGAGACAAACATTGATTGAATTTTCATTTTTTGACTATATGAAAGTAACGCGCAGTCCTTCAATTTTTGTTCAATTTTATTCGTTCATAGATGAAAAAATTTGAAATTAGATCTAGAAATATGGAAAATAATTGTTATTTATCTGAAATTTTTTTTGTTTGTATTTTGCCAAATTTTTCTCTCGAGACAAAAATTGATTGAATTTTCATTTTTTTACTATATGAAAGTAACGCGCAGTCCTTCAATTTTTGTTTAATTTTATTTGTTCATAGATAAAAAAATTTGAAATTAGATCTAGATATATGAAAAATAATTTATATTTATCTGAATTTTTTTTTTTGTATTTTGCCAAATTTTTCTGTTGAGACAAAAATTGATTGAATTTTCATGTTTTTCTATATGAAAGTAACGCGCAGTTCTTCAATTTCTGTTCAAATTTATTCGTTCCTAGATGAAAAAATTTAAAATTAGATCTAGAAATATGGAAAATAATTGATATTTATCTGAAATTTTTTTTTTGTATTTTGGCAAATTTTTCTGTCAAGACAAAAATTGATTAAATTTTAATTTTTTGACTATATGAAAGTAACGCGCAGTCCTTCAATTTTTGTTAAATTTTATTTGTTCATAGATGAAAAAGTTTTAAATAAGATCTAGAAATATGGAAAATAACTGATATTTATCTGAAAAATTTTTTGTGTATTTTGCCAAATTTTTCTTTCGAGACAAAAATTGATTAAATTTTCATTTTTTGACTATATGAAAGTAACGCGCAGTCCTTCAATTTTTGTTAAATTTTATTTGTTCATAGATGAAAAAATTTAAAATAAGATGTAGAAATATGGAAAATAATTGATATTTATCTGGATTTTTTTTTTTATTTTGTTAAATTTTTCTGTCGAAACAAAAATTGATTGAATTTTCATTTTCTGACTATATGAAAGTAACGCGCAGTCCTTTAATTTTTGTTAAATTTTATTTGTTCATAGATAAAAAAGTTTAAAATTAGATCTAGAAATATGGAAAATAATTGATATTTATCTGAAATTTTTTTTTGTATTTTGGCAAATTTTTCTATCGAGACAAAAATTGATAAAATTTTCATTTTCTGACTATATGAAAGTAACGCGCAGTCCTTCAATTTTTTTTCAATTTTATTCGTTCATAGATAAAAAATTTTGAAATTAGATCTAGAAATATGGAAAATAATTGATATTTATCTGAATTTTTTTTTTTGTATTTCGACAAATTTTTCTGTCGAGACAAAAATTGATTGAATTTTAATTTTTTGACTATATGAAAGTAACGCGCAGTCCTTTAATTTTTGTTCAATTTTATTTGTTCATAGATGAAAAAATTTGAAATTAGATCTAGAAATAAGAATAATAATTGATATTTATCTAAAATTTTTTTTTTTATTTTGCCAAATTTGTCTGTCGAGACAAAAATTAATTGAATTTTCATTTTTTGACTATATAAAAGTAACGGGCAGTACTTCAATTTTTGTTTAATTCTGTTCGTTCATAGATGAAAAAGTTTTAAATTAGATCTAGAAATATGGAAAATAATTGATATTTATCTGAAAGTTTTTTTTGTATTTTGGCAAATTTTTCTATCGAGACAAAAATTGATAAAATTTTCATTTTTTGACTATATGAAAGTAACACGCAGTCCTTCAATTTTTGCTTAATTTTATTTGTTCATAGATGAAAAAATTAAAAATAAGATCTAGAAATATCGAAAATAATTGATATTTATCTGGATTTTTTTTGTGTATTTTGACAAATTTTTCTGTCGAGACAAAAATTGATTCAATTTTCATTTTTTAACTATATGAAAGTAACGCGCAGTCCTTCAATTTTTGTTCAATTTTATTTGTTCATAGATATAAAAGTTTGAAATAAGATCTAGAAATATGGAAAATAACTGATATTTATCTGAAAAATTTTTTGTGTATTTTGCCAAATTTTTCTTTCGAGACAAAAATTGATTGAATTTTAATTTTTTGACTATATGAAAGTAACGCGCAGTCCTTCAATTTTTGTTAAATTTTATTTGTTCATAGATATAAAAGTTTGAAAAAAGATCTAGAAATATGGAAAATAACTGATATTTATCTGAAAAATTTTTTGTGTATTTTGCCAAATTTTTCTTTCGAGACAAAAATAGATTAAATTTTCATTTTTTGACTATATGAAAGTAACGCGCAGTCCTTCAATTTTTGTTAAATTTTATTTGTTTATAGATAAAAAAGTTTAAAATTAGATCTAGAAATATGGAAAATAATTGACATTTATCTGAAATTTTTTTTTTTTATTTTGGCAAATTTTTCTATCGAGACAAAAATTGATAAAATTTTCATTTTCTGACTATATGAAAGTAACGCGCAGTCCTTCAATTTGTGTTTAATTTTATTTGTTCATAGATGAAAAAATTTGAAATTAGATCTAGAAATATAAAAAATAATTTATATTTATCTGAAATTTTTTTTTTATTTTGCCAAATTTTTCTGTCGAGACAAAAATTGATTGAATTTTCATTTTTTGACTATACAAAAGTAAGGCGCAGTCCTTCAATTGTTGTTTAATTTTATTCGTTCATAGATAAAAAAATTTGAAATTAGATCTAGAAATATGGAAAATAATTGATATTTATCTGACATTTTTTTTGTTGTATTTTGCCAAATTTTTCTGTCGAGACAAACATTGATTGAATTTTCATTTTTTGACTATATGAAAGTAACGCGCAGTCCTTCAATTTGTGTTTAATTTTATTTGTTCATAGATGAAAAAATTTGAAATTAGATCTAGAAATATGGAAAATAATTGTTATTTATCTGAAATTTTTTTTGTTTGTATTTTGCCAAATTTTTCTCTCGAGACAAAAATTGATTGAATTTTCATTTTTTTACTATATGAAAGTAACGCGCAGTCCTTCAATTTTTGTTTAATTTTATTTGTTCATAGATAAAAAAATTTGAAATTAGATCTAGATATATGAAAAATAATTTATATTTATCTGAAATTTTTTTTTTGTATTTTGCCAAATTTTTCTGTTGAGACAAAAATTGATTGAATTTTCATGTTTTTCTATATGAAAGTAACGCGCAGTTCTTCAATTTCTGTTCAAATTTATTCGTTCCTAGATGAAAAAATTTAAAATTAGATCTAGAAATATGGAAAATAATTGATATTTATCTGAAATTTTTTTTTTGTATTTTGGCAAATTTTTCTGTCGAGACAAAAATTGATTAAATTTTAATTTTTTGACTATATGAAAGTAACGCGCAGTCCTTCAATTTTTGTTAAATTTTATTTGTTCATAGATGAAAAAGTTTTAAATAAGATCTAGAAATATGGAAAATAACTGATATTTATCTGAAAAATTTTTTGTGTATTTTGCCAAATTTTTCTTTCGAGACAAAAATTTATTAAATTTTCATTTTTTGACTATATGAAAGTAACGCGCAGTCCTTCAATTTTTGTTAAATTTTATTTGTTCATAGATGAAAAAATTTAAAATAAGATCTAGAAATATGGAAAATAATTGATATTTATCTGGATTTTTTTTTTTATTTTGTTAAATTTTTCTGTCGAAACAAAAATTGATTGAATTTTCATTTTCTGACTATATGAAAGTAACGCGCAGTCCTTTAATTTTTGTTAAATTTTATTTGTTCATAGATAAAAAAGTTTAAAATTAGATCTAGAAATATGGAAAATAATTGATATTTATCTGAAATTTTTTTTTGTATTTTGGCAAATTTTTCTATCGAGACAAAAATTGATAAAATTTTCATTTTCTGACTATATGAAAGTAACGCGCAGTCCTTCAATTTTTTTTCAATTTTATTCGTTCATAGATAAAAAATTTTGAAATTAGATCTAGAAATATGGAAAATAATTGATATTTATCTGAATTTTTTTTTTTGTATTTCGGCAAATTTTTCTGTCGAGACAAAAATTGATTGAATTTTAATTTTTTGACTATATGAAAGTAACGCGCAGTCCTTTAATTTTTGTTCAATTTTATTTGTTCATAGATGAAAAAATTTGAAATTAGATCTAGAAATAAGAATTAAAATTGATATTTATCTGAAATTTTTTTTTTTATTTTGCCAAATTTGTCTGTCGAGACAAAAATTAATTGAATTTTCATTTTTTGACTATATAAAAGTAACGGGCAGTACTTCAATTTTTGTTTAATTCTGTTCGTTCATAGATGAAAAAGTTTTAAATTAGATCTAGAAATATGGAAAATAATTGATATTTATCTGAAAGTTTTTTTTGTATTTTGGCAAATTTTTCTATCGAGACAAAAATTGATAAAATTTTCATTTTTTGACTATATGAAAGTAACACGCAGTCCTTCAATTTTTGCTTAATTTTATTTGTTCATAGATGAAAAAATTAAAAATAAGATCTAGAAATATCGAAAATAATTGATATTTATCTGGATTTTTTTTGTGTATTTTGACAAATTTTTCTGTCGAGACAAAAATTGATTCAATTTTCATTTTTTAACTATATGAAAGTAACGCGCAGTCCTTCAATTTTTGTTCAATTTTATTTGTTCATAGATATAAAAGTTTGAAATAAGATCTAGAAATATGGAAAATAACTGATATTTATCTGAAAAATTTTTTGTGTATTTTGCCAAATTTTTCTTTCGAGACAAAAATTGATTGAATTTTAATTTTTTGACTATATGAAAGTAACGCGCAGTCCTTCAATTTTTGTTAAATTTTATTTGTTCATAGATATAAAAGTTTGAAAAAAGATCTAGAAATATGGAAAATAACTGATATTTATCTGAAAAATTTTTTGTGTATTTTGCCAAATTTTTCTTTCGAGACAAAAATAGATTAAATTTTCATTTTTTGACTATATGAAAGTAACGCGCAGTCCTTCAATTTTTGTTAAATTTTATTTGTTCATAGATAAAAAAGTTTAAAATTAGATCTAGAAATATGGAAAATAATTGACATTTATCTGAAATTTTTTTTTTTTATTTTGGCAAATTTTTCTATCGAGACAAAAATTGATAAAATTTTCATTTTCTGACTATATGAAAGTAACGCGCAGTCCTTCAATTTTTGTTCAATTTTATTCGTTCATAGATAAAAAATTTTGAAATTAGATCTAGAAATATGGAAAATAATTGATATTTATCTGAATTTTTTTTTTTGTATTTCGGCAAATTTTTCTGTCAAGACAAAAATTGATTGAATTTTAATTTTTTGACTATATGAAAGTAACGCGCAGTCCTTCAATTTTTGTTAAATTTTATTTGTTTCTAGATGAAAAAATTTTAAATTAGATCTAGAAATATGGAAAATAATTGATATTTATCTGAATTTTTTTTTTGTATTTCGGCAAATTTTTCTGTCGAGACAAAAATTGATTGAATTTTAATTTTCTGACTATATGAAAGTAACGGGCAGTACTTCAATTTTTGTTTAATTCTGTTCGTTCATAGATGAAAAAGTTTTAAATTAGATCTAGAAATATGGAAAATAATTGATATTTATCTGAAATTTTTTTTTTGTATTTTGGCAAATTTTTCTATCGAGACAAAAATTGATAAAATTTTCATTTTTTGACTATATGAAAGTAACGCGCAGTCCTTCAATTTTTGTTAAATTTTATTTGTTTCTAGATGAAAAAATTTTAAATTAGATCTAGAAATATGGAAAATAATTGATATTTATCTGAATTTTTTTTTTGTATTTCGGCAAATTTTTCTGTCGAGACAAAAATTGATTGAATTTTAATTTTCTGACTATATGAAAGTAACGCGCAGTCCTTTAATTTTTCTTAAATTTTATTTGTTCATAGATAAAAAAGTTTAAAATTAGATCTAGAAATATGGAAAATAATTGATATTTATCTGAATTTTTTTTTTGTATTTTGGCAAATTTTTCTGTCGAGACAAAAATTGATTGAATTTTAATTTTTTGACTATGTGAAAGTAACGCGCAGTCCTTCAATTTTTGTTAAATTTTATTTGTTCATAGATAAAAAAGTTTAAAATTAGATCTAGAAATATGGAAAATAATTGACATTTATCTGAAATTTTTTTTTTTTATTTTGGCAAATTTTTCTATCGAGACAAAAATTGATAAAATTTTCATTTTCTGACTATATGAAAGTAACGCGCAGTCCTTCAATTTTTTTTCAATTTTATTCGTTCATAGATAAAAAATTTTGAAATTAGATCTAGAAATATGGAAAATAATTGATATTTATCTGAATTTTTTTTTTTGTATTTCGGCAAATTTTTCTGTCGAGACAAAAATTGATTGAATTTTAATTTTTTGACTATATGAAAGTAACGCGCAGTCCTTTAATTTTTGTTCAATTTTATTTGTTCATAGATGAAAAAATTTGAAATTAGATCTAGAAATAAGAATAATAATTGATATTTATCTGAAATTTTTTTTTTATTTTGCCAAATTTGTCTGTCGAGACAAAAATTAATTGAATTTTTATTTTTTGACTATTTAAAGTAACGGGCAGTACTTCAATTTTTGTTTAATTCTGTTCGTTCATAGATGAAAAAGTTTTAAATTAGATCTAGAAATATGGAAAATAATTGATATTTATCTGAAATTTTTTTTTTGTACTTTGGCAAATTTTTCTATCGAGACAAAAATTGATAAAATTTTCATTTTTTGACTATATGAAAGTAACGCGCAGTCCTTCAATTTTTGTTAAATTTTATTTGTTTCTAGATGAAAAAATTTTAAATTAGATCTAGAAATATGGAAAATAATTGATATTTATCTGAATTTTTTTTTTGTATTTCGGCAAATTTTTCTGTCGAGACAAAAATTGATTGAATTTTAATTTTCTGACTATATGAAAGTAACGCGCAGTCCTTTAATTTTTCTTAAATTTTATTTGTTCATAGATAAAAAAGTTTAAAATTAGATCTAGAAATATGGAAAATAATTGATATTTATCTGAATTTTTTTTTTTGTATTTTGGCAAATTTTTCTGTCGAGACAAAAATTGATTGAATTTTAATTTTTTGACTATGTGAAAGTAACGCGCAGTCCTTCAATTTTTGTTAAATTTTATTTGTTCATAGATGAAAGAGTTTGAAATAAGATCTAGAAATATGGAAAATAACTGATATTTATCTGAAAATTTTTTTGTGTATTTTGGCAAATTTTTCTGTCGAGACAAAAATTGATTAAATTTTCATTTTTTGACTATATGAAAGTAACGCGCAGTCCTTCAATTTTTGTTAAATTTTATTTGTTCATAGATGAAAAAATTTAAAATAAGATCTAGAAATATGGAAAATAATTGATATTTATCTGGATTTTTTTTTTTATTTTGTTAAATTTTTCTGTCGAAACAAAAATTGATTGAATTTTCATTTTCTGACTATATGAAAGTAACGCGCAGTCCTTTAATTTTTGTTCAATTTTATTTGTTCATAGATGAAAAAATTTGAAATTAGATCTAGAAATAAGAATAATAATTGATATTTATCTTAAATTTTTTTTTTATTTTGCCAAATTTGTCTGTCGAGACAAAAATTAATTGAATTTTCATTTTTTGACTATATAAAAGTAACGGGAAGTCCTTCAATTTTTGTTTAATTCTGTTCGTTCATAGATAAAAAAGTTTTAAATTAGATCTAGAAATATGGAAAATAATTGTTATTTATCTGAAAAATTTTTTGTGTATTTTGCCAAATTTTTCTTTCCAGACAAAAATTGATTGAATTTTCATTTTTTGACTATATGAAAGTAACGCGCAGTCCTTCAATTTGTGTTTAATTTTATTTGTTCATAGATGAAAAAATTTGAAATTATGTTACGCACACTAGTGCAAAAATAGAGTTTGTATTAACCTTGCTCACATCTGTCAACTTGATAGATTTAGTATTAATGTAATATTTTATAATTAAGTTAATATTGTTGAAGATTTCGTCAGGGCATAATTTTGTTTAGCGGGCTTGGAGTATAAGTCCAAAGAGTAGGTGGAGAGGGAAAGACGCCACGATAGTTGTTTTTTCACTAGCATTCACAGTCAGACTCCGCGAAGTCTGACTGATCTGACGCACGGCTTATTCTACTGCCGCTCGCGGCTCTCGCTGAACGCGTCGACCGTGCGCGCATCCAGCCACGCAGCTTTTCTCTCTCCACCGAACTTTGTACCCCCATACTCCAGGTTCGCTCCGGCGAGGCCCTCTCGCCTACAAAAGTCGGCCCTTCGAAGGAAATCTTCAGTTCGTCGTCGAGCTCTCTTAGGGATTGGTTTCCTTTTCCTAAGCCTGCTCAGCCTAGCCTTGTACTAGCCGCTAGAAATAAAGACTAATGGTAAATATACCTTTTGCTTTTCTCTGCCTTCAACGCTCTTGGTTTCCTTGAGTACCCAGTCTCCCTTATGCTCTTGGCTTCCTTGAGCACAGCGTGTCTTGGTTTCCTTGGACGCTCTCCCCAACACTCTTGGCTTCCTTGAGTACCCAGTCTCCCTTATGCTCTTGGCTTCCTTGAGCACAGCGTGTCTTGGTTTCCTTGGACGCTCTCCCCAACACTCTCGGCTCCCTTGAGTGTCCGGTCTCCCTTATGCTCTTGGCTTCCTTGAGCACAGCGTGTCTTGGTTTCCTTGGACGCTCTCCCCAACACTCTTGGCTTCCTAGAGTATCCGGTCTCCCTTACGCTCTTGGCTTCCTTGAGCACGGCGTGTCTTGGTTATCCTTGGACGCCCCCCCCTTTTTTTTTTCGTTTTCGTATTTCGCTCGTTCAACTCCGCTCGTATGCATTTTTCGGCCACCAAGTCGTCGTCTTCTGCTGCCATGGAGACGTAGTACATCCCAATACTAATCCGCCATTACTGTCACAGGGTCGTTCCAAGAAACAATCTCAGGAGAGGAGTCTGCGCCATCGCCAGCAGGAAGTTTGTCGCAGTATCGGATATTTTACCCAGGAAGGGGAAAATCAGCAACGTGTAGTCGCTCCGGACTGCTCAGCTCCGCCAGTCTCTCGGGCACCCGTGACTGGCCCCGGGGCTCAAAACCATTCATGTCGGCCCTCTGACATTTGTGCCCCCGTCACCAATAAAATCGTGTCTACTAGGACTGAGACGTACGGGCGCACGTCAGGGAGTTTTGAATCCCGGTTGCTCTCTACCGTGATCCACCAAGTACCTGCCTACTATACCCACTTGCAAAGGAAAGCAGCGAGTCGCCAAGGGCACGATTACACTTTAACCGTTCGAGGGATTTCATCTGTACGGAAATCCCTACCTCTACATTTAGGGCCTCCTCTGTCCCCACCACACCGGGACAAAGTCGCCCTACCTTTCCATTTTCCGAATTCCATTCCTTTATCCCCTTCTTCAGAAGCCGAATCCGTATCTCCAGTAAACACTCCACCTCGAAAACAAACTAACTTCTGTGTACCCCATCGACGTCCTCTCCGACCTGTCGTTTTACCCCGGCCTACATCACTTCCTAGTTCGTCTCCTGAAGCTCCTTACGTATCCCGTATTAAACCGCGCACGCGTTCCACTATAACCGTGCTTCCTAAAGATTCTTCTGTAGGGAGGTGACCCCCCCACTACCCGACGGCCCTCGAAACGATCTGTTTCCAGACAGCTGCCCTGTCACACCCCCTGGTTACAAGACTCCAAGTTACGAGTATCCGACAGCAGCCAAAGCCTACTGGGAGAAATCCCCCGCACCTAAAAAGTCATCTCCAGAACATTCAGTACCCCCGGAGGTCCTAGACGGTATCAGATATCTAACGGATGTAGGGATCCATGATCTTTTGGATTCCGTCATCAACGGAACAAAGGATTTTTTGTCCCCCCTCCGTGGGACTCCTTCTCCCTCCTGCAAGGGGCGAAAACGCATCGCCAGCCCCACAGATTCCACGGAACCGGACTCCGTCCACTTTAAACCTAAGATCCGTCGTAGATTGACCGAACTATTCGGACCGAATTAAGTGTAATCTTGGATTTTAATTTAATAAATCTCTCCATATGATTAAACCTTAAATCTTGTGTATTTTTTCATCTTCATTCCAACACCCAGACCATAACAATTAGATCTAGAAATATAAAAAATAATTTATATTTATCTGAAATTTTTTTTTTATTTTGCCAAATTTTTCTGTCGAGACAAAAATTGATTGAATTTTCATTTTTTGACTATACAAAAGTAAGGCGCAGTCCTTCAATTGTTGTTTAATTTTATTCGTTCATAGATAAAAAAATTTGAAATTAGATCTAGAAATATGGAAAATAATTGATATTTATCTGACATTTTTTTTGTTGTATTTTGCCAAATTTTTCTGTCGAGACAAACATTGATTGAATTTTCATTTTTTGACTATATGAAAGTAACGCGCAGTCCTTCAATTTTTGTTCAATTTTATTTGTTCATAGATGAAAATATTTGAATTTAGATCTAGAAATATGGAAAATAATTGATATTTATCTGAATTTTTTTTTTGTATTTCGGCAAATTTTTCTGTCGAGACAAACATTGATTGAATTTTCATTTTTTGACTATATGAAAGCAACGCGCAGTCCTTCAATTTTTGTTCAATTTTATTCGTTCATAGATGAAAAAATATGAAATTAGATCTAGAAATATGGAAAATAATTGATATTTATCTGAAATTTTTTTTTTTTGTATTTTGCCAACATTTTCTCTCGAGACAAAAATTGATTGAATTTCCTTTTTTTGACTATATGAAAGTAACGCGCAGTCCTTCAATTTTTGTTCAATTTTATCTGTTCATAGATGAAAATATTTGAATTTAGATCTAGAAATATGGAAAATAATTGATATTTATCTGAATTTTTTTTTTGTATTTCGGCAAATTTTTCTGTCGAGACAAACATTGATTGAATTTTCATTTTTTGACTATATGAAAGCAACGCGCAGTCCTTCAATTTTTGTTCAATTTTATTCGTTCATAGATGAAAAAATTTGAAATTAGATCTAGAAATATGGAAAATAATTGTTATTTATCTGAAATTTTTTTTGTTTGTATTTTGCCAAATTTTTTTCTCGAGACAAAAATTGATTGAATTTTCATTTTTTTACTATATGAAAGTAACGCGCAGTCCTTCAATTTTTGTTTAATTTTATTTGTTCATAGATGAAAAAATTTGAAATTTGATCTAGAAATATGGAAAATAATTGATATATATCTGAATTTTTTTTTTGTATTTCGGCAAATTTTTCTGTCGAGACAAAAATTGATTGAATTTTAATTTTTTGACTATATGAAAGTAACGCGCAGTACTACAATTTTTGTTCAATTTTATTCGTTCATAGATGAAAAAATTTAAAATTAGATCTAGAAATATGGAAAATAATTGTTATTTATCTGAAATTTTTTTTTTTTTTATTTTGCCAAATTTTTCTGTCGAGACAATAATTAATTGAATTTTCATTTTTTGACTATATAAAAGTAACGCGCAGTCCTTCAATTTTTGTTTAATTCTGTTCGTTTATAGATAAAAAAGTTTTAAATTAGATCTAGAAATATGGAAAATAATTGATATTTATCTGAAAAATTTTTTGTGTATTTTGGCCAAAGTTTTCTTTCGAGACAAAAATTGATTGAATTTTCATTTTTTGACTATATGAAAGTAACGCGCAGTCCTTCAATTTTTGTTTAATTTTATTTGTTCATAGATAAAAAAATTTGAAATTAGATCTAGAAATATGAAAAATAATTTATATTTATCTGAAATTTTTTTTTTGTATTTTGCCAAATTTTTCTGTTGAGACAAAAATTGATTGAATTTTCATGTTTTTCTATATGAAAGTAACGCGCAGTCCTTCAATTTCTGTTCAATTTTATTCGTTCCTAGATGAAAAAATTTGAAATTAGATCTAGAAATATGGAAAATAATTGATATTTATCTGAAATTTTTTTTTTTTGTATTTTGGCAAATTTTTCTATCGAGACAAAAATTGATAAAATTTTCATTTTTTGACTATATGAAAGTAACGCGCAGTCCTTCAATTTTTGCTTAATTTTATTTGTTCATAGATGAAAAAATTTAAAATAAGATCTAGAAATATCGAAAATAATTGATATTTATCTGGATTTTTTTTGTGTATTTTGACAAATTTTTCTGTCGAGACAAAAATTGATTCAATTTTCATTTTTTAACTATATGAAAGTAACGCGCAGTCCTTCAATTTTTGTTCAATTTTATTTGTTTCTAGATGAAAAAATTTTAAATTAGATCTAGAAATATGGAGAATAATTGATATTTATCTGGACTTTTTTTTTTTGTATTTTGTTAAATTTATCTGTCGAAACAAAAATTGATTGAATTTTTATTTTCTGACTATATGAAAGTAACGCGCAGTCCTTCAATTTTTATTAAATTTTATTTGTTTATTTATGAAAAAGTTTGAATTTAGATCTAGAAATATGGAAAATAATTGATATTTATCTGAATTTTTTTTTTGTATTTCGGCAAATTTTTCTGTCGAGACAAACATTGATTGAATTTTCATTTTTTGACTATATGAAAGCAACGCGCAGTCCTTCAATTTTTGTTCAATTTTATTCGTTCATAGATGAAAAAATTTGAAATTAGATCTAGAAATATGGAAAATAATTGTTATTTATCTGAAATTTTTTTTGTTTGTATTTTGCCAAATTTTTTTCTCGAGACAAAAATTGATTGAATTTTCATTTTTTTACTATATGAAAGTAACGCGCAGTCCTTCAATTTTTGTTTAATTTTATTTGTTCATAGATGAAAAAATTTGAAATTAGATCTAGAAATATGGAAAATAATTGATATATATCTGAATTTTTTTTTTGTATTTCGGCAAATTTTTCTGTCGAGACAAAAATTGATTGAATTTTAATTTTTTGACTATATGAAAGTAACGCGCAGTACTACAATTTTTGTTCAATTTTATTCGTTCATAGATGAAAAAATTTAAAATTAGATCTAGAAATATGGAAAATAATTGTTATTTATCTGAAATTTTTTTTTTTTTTATTTTGCCAAATTTTTCTGTCGAGACAATAATTAATTGAATTTTCATTTTTTGACTATATAAAAGTAACGCGCAGTCCTTCAATTTTTGTTTAATTCTGTTCGTTTATAGATAAAAAAGTTTTAAATTAGATCTAGAAATATGGAAAATAATTGATATTTATCTGAAAAATTTTTTGTGTATTTTGGCCAAAGTTTTCTTTCGAGACAAAAATTGATTGAATTTTCATTTTTTGACTATATGAAAGTAACGCGCAGTCCTTCAATTTTTGTTTAATTTTATTTGTTCATAGATAAAAAAATTTGAAATTAGATCTAGAAATATGAAAAATAATTTATATTTATCTGAAATTTTTTTTTTGTATTTTGCCAAATTTTTCTGTTGAGACAAAAATTGATTGAATTTTCATGTTTTTCTATATGAAAGTAACGCGCAGTCCTTCAATTTCTGTTCAATTTTATTCGTTCCTAGATGAAAAAATTTGAAATTAGATCTAGAAATATGGAAAATAATTGATATTTATCTGAAATTTTTTTTTTTTGTATTTTGGCAAATTTTTCTATCGAGACAAAAATTGATAAAATTTTCATTTTTTGACTATATGAAAGTAACGCGCAGTCCTTCAATTTTTGCTTAATTTTATTTGTTCATAGATGAAAAAATTTAAAATAAGATCTAGAAATATCGAAAATAATTGATATTTATCTGGATTTTTTTTGTGTATTTTGACAAATTTTTCTGTCGAGACAAAAATTGATTCAATTTTCATTTTTTAACTATATGAAAGTAACGCGCAGTCCTTCAATTTTTGTTCAATTTTATTTGTTTCTAGATGAAAAAATTTTAAATTAGATCTAGAAATATGGAGAATAATTGATATTTATCTGGACTTTTTTTTTTTGTATTTTGTTAAATTTATCTGTCGAAACAAAAATTGATTGAATTTTTATTTTCTGACTATATGAAAGTAACGCGCAGTCCTTCAATTTTTATTAAATTTTATTTGTTTATTTATGAAAAAGTTTGAAATAAGATCTAGAAATATGGAAAATAATTTATATTTATCTGAATTTTTTTTTTGTATTTCGGCAAATTTTTCTGTCGAGACAAAAATTGATTGAATTTTAATTTTCTGACTATATGAAAGTAACGCGCAGTCCTTTAATTTTTGTTAAATTTTATTTGTTCATAGATAAAAAAGTTTAAAATTAGATCTAGAAATATGGAAAATAATTGATATTTATCTGAAATTTTTTTTTTGTATTTTGGCAAATTTTTCTGTCGAGACAAAAATTGATTGAATTTTAATTTTTTGACTATATGAAAGTAACGCGCAGTCCTTCAATTTTTGTTAAATTTTATTTGTTCATAGATGAAAAAGTTTGAAATAAGATCTTGAAATATGGAAAATAACTGATATTTATCTGAAAATTTTTTTGTGTATTTTGCCAAATTTTTCTTTCGAGACAAAAATTGATTAAATTTTCATTTTTTGACTATATGAAAGTAACGCGCAGTCCTTCAATTTTTGTTAAATTTTATTTGTTCATAGATGAAAAAATTCAAAATAAGATCTAGAAATATGAAAAATAATTGATATGTATCTGGATTTTTTTTTTTATTTTGTTAAATTTTTCTGTCGAACCAAAAATTGATTGAATTTTCATTTTCTGACTATATGAAAGTAACGCGCAGTCCTTCAATTTTTGTTCAATTTTATTTGTTCATAGATGAAAAAATTTGAAATTAGATCTAGAAATATGGAAAATAATTGATATTTATCTGGATTTTTTTTTGTATTTTGTTAAATTTTTCTGTCGAAACAAAAATTGATTGAATTTTCATTTTTTAACTATATGAAAGTAACGCGCGGTCCTTCAATTTTTGTTCAATTTTATTCGTTCCTTGATGAAAAAATTTGAAATTAGATCTAGAAATATGGAAAATAATTGATATTGATCTGGATTTTTTTTTTTGTATTTTGTTAAATTTTTCTGTCGAAACAAAAATTGATTGAATTTTCATTTTCTGACTACATGAAAGTAACGCGTAGTCCTTCAATTTTTGTTAAATTTTATTTGTTCATAGATAAAAAAGTTTAAAATAAGATTTAGAAATATGAAACTTAAATGATATTTATCTGAAAAATTTTTTGTGTATTTTGCCAAATTTTTCTTTCGAGACAAAAATTGATTGAATTTTCATTTTTTGACTATATGAAAGTAACGCGCAGTCCTTCAATTTTTGTTTAATTTTATTTGTTTATAGATGAAAAAATTTGAAATTAGATCTAAAAATATGAAAAATAATTTATATTTATCTGAAATTTTTTTTTTTATTTTGCCAAATTTTTCTGTCGAGACAAAAATTGATTAAAATTTCATTTTTTGACTATATAAAAGTAACGCGCAGACCTTCAATTTTTGTTTAATTCTGTTCGTTCATAGATGAAAAAGTTTGAAATAAGATCTAGAAATATGGAAAATAATTGATATTTATCTGAAAAATTTTTTTTGTATTTTATTAAATTTTTCTGTCGAAACAAAAATTGATTGAATTTTCATTTTCTGACTATATAAAAGTAACGCGCAGTCCTTCAATTTTTGTTTAATTGTCTTCGTTCATAGATAAAAAAGTTTTAAATTAGATCTAGAAATATGGAAAATAATTGATATTTAACTGAAATTTTTTTTTTGTATTTTGGCAAATTTTTCTGTCGAGACAAAAATTGATTGAATTTTAATTTTTTGACTATATGAAAGTAACGCGTAGTCCTGCAATTTTTGTTCAATTTTATTCGTTCATAGATGAAAAAATTTCAAATTAGATCTAGAAATATCGAAAATAATTGATATTTATCTGAATTTTTTTTTTGTATTTTGCCAAATTTTTCTGTTGAGACAAAAATTGATTGAATTTTTATGTTTTTTTATATGAAAGTAACGCGCAGTCCTTCAATTTTTGTTCAATTTTATTCATTCATAGATGAAAATTTTTTAAATAATATCTAGAAATATGGAAAATAATTGATATTTATCTGAATTTTTTTTTTGTATTTCGGCAAATTTTTCTGTCGAGACAAACATTGATTGAATTTTCATTTTTTGACTATATGAAAGCAACGCGCAGTCCTTCAATTTTTGTTTAATTGTCTTCGTTCATAGATAAAAAAGTTTTAAATTAGATCTAGAAATATGGAAAATAATTGATATTTAACTGAAATTTTTTTTTTGTATTTTGCCAACATTTTCTCTCGAGACAAAAATTGATTGAATTTCCTTTTTTTGACTATATGAAAGTAACGCGCAGTCCTTCAATTTTTGTTCAATTTTATTTGTTCATAGATGAAAATATTTGAATTTAGATCTAGAAATATGGAAAATAATTGATATTTATCTGAATTTTTTTTTTGTATTTCGGCAAATTTTTCTGTCGAGACAAACATTGATTGAATTTTCATTTTTTGACTATATGAAAGCAACGCGCAGTCCTTCAATTTTTGTTCAATTTTATTCGTTCATAGATGAAAAAATTTGAAATTAGATCTAGAAATATGGAAAATAATTGTTATTTATCTGAAATTTTTTTTGTTTGTATTTTGCCAAATTTTTTTCTCGAGACAAAAATTGATTGAATTTTCATTTTTTTACTATATGAAAGTAACGCGCAGTCCTTCAATTTTTGTTTAATTTTATTTGTTCATAGATGAAAAAATTTGAAATTAGATCTAGAAATATGGAAAATAATTGATATATATCTGAATTTTTTTTTTGTATTTCGGCAAATTTTTCTGTCGAGACAAAAATTGATTGAATTTTAATTTTTTGACTATATGAAAGTAACGCGCAGTACTACAATTTTTGTTCAATTTTATTCGTTCATAGATGAAAAAATTTAAAATTAGATCTAGAAATATGGAAAATAATTGTTATTTATCTGAAATTTTTTTTTTTTTTATTTTGCCAAATTTTTCTGTCGAGACAATAATTAATTGAATTTTCATTTTTTGACTATATAAAAGTAACGCGCAGTCCTTCAATTTTTGTTTAATTCTGTTCGTTTATAGATAAAAAAGTTTTAAATTAGATCTAGAAATATGGAAAATAATTGATATTTATCTGAAAAATTTTTTGTGTATTTTGGCCAAAGTTTTCTTTCGAGACAAAAATTGATTGAATTTTCATTTTTTGACTATATGAAAGTAACGCGCAGTCCTTCAATTTTTGTTTAATTTTATTTGTTCATAGATAAAAAAATTTGAAATTAGATCTAGAAATATGAAAAATAATTTATATTTATCTGAAATTTTTTTTTTGTATTTTGCCAAATTTTTCTGTTGAGACAAAAATTGATTGAATTTTCATGTTTTTCTATATGAAAGTAACGCGCAGTCCTTCAATTTCTGTTCAATTTTATTCGTTCCTAGATGAAAAAATTTGAAATTAGATCTAGAAATATGGAAAATAATTGATATTTATCTGAAATTTTTTTTTTTTGTATTTTGGCAAATTTTTCTATCGAGACAAAAATTGATAAAATTTTCATTTTTTGACTATATGAAAGTAACGCGCAGTCCTTCAATTTTTGCTTAATTTTATTTGTTCATAGATGAAAAAATTTAAAATAAGATCTAGAAATATCGAAAATAATTGATATTTATCTGGATTTTTTTTGTGTATTTTGACAAATTTTTCTGTCGAGACAAAAATTGATTCAATTTTCATTTTTTAACTATATGAAAGTAACGCGCAGTCCTTCAATTTTTGTTCAATTTTATTTGTTTCTAGATGAAAAAATTTTAAATTAGATCTAGAAATATGGAGAATAATTGATATTTATCTGGACTTTTTTTTTTTGTATTTTGTTAAATTTATCTGTCGAAACAAAAATTGATTGAATTTTTATTTTCTGACTATATGAAAGTAACGCGCAGTCCTTCAATTTTTATTAAATTTTATTTGTTTATTTATGAAAAAGTTTGAAATAAGATCTAGAAATATGGAAAATAATTTATATTTATCTGAATTTTTTTTTTGTATTTCGGCAAATTTTTCTGTCGAGACAAAAATTGATTGAATTTTAATTTTCTGACTATATGAAAGTAACGCGCAGTCCTTTAATTTTTGTTAAATTTTATTTGTTCATAGATAAAAAAGTTTAAAATTAGATCTAGAAATATGGAAAATAATTGATATTTATCTGAAATTTTTTTTTTGTATTTTGGCAAATTTTTCTGTCGAGACAAAAATTGATTGAATTTTAATTTTTTGACTATATGAAAGTAACGCGCAGTCCTTCAATTTTTGTTAAATTTTATTTGTTCATAGATGAAAAAGTTTGAAATAAGATCTTGAAATATGGAAAATAACTGATATTTATCTGAAAATTTTTTTGTGTATTTTGCCAAATTTTTCTTTCGAGACAAAAATTGATTAAATTTTCATTTTTTGACTATATGAAAGTAACGCGCAGTCCTTCAATTTTTGTTAAATTTTATTTGTTCATAGATGAAAAAATTCAAAATAAGATCTAGAAATATGAAAAATAATTGATATGTATCTGGATTTTTTTTTTTATTTTGTTAAATTTTTCTGTCGAAACAAAAATTGATTGAATTTTCATTTTCTGACTATATGAAAGTAACGCGCAGTCCTTCAATTTTTGTTCAATTTTATTTGTTCATAGATGAAAAAATTTGAAATTAGATCTAGAAATATGGAAAATAATTGATATTTATCTGGATTTTTTTTTGTATTTTGTTAAATTTTTCTGTCGAAACAAAAATTGATTGAATTTTCATTTTTTAACTATATGAAAGTAACGCGCGGTCCTTCAATTTTTGTTCAATTTTATTCGTTCCTTGATGAAAAAATTTGAAATTAGATCTAGAAATATGGAAAATAATTGATATTGATCTGGATTTTTTTTTTTGTATTTTGTTAAATTTTTCTGTCGAAACAAAAATTGATTGAATTTTCATTTTCTGACTACATGAAAGTAACGCGTAGTCCTTCAATTTTTGTTAAATTTTATTTGTTCATAGATAAAAAAGTTTAAAATAAGATTTAGAAATATGAAACTTAAATGATATTTATCTGAAAAATTTTTTGTGTATTTTGCCAAATTTTTCTTTCGAGACAAAAATTGATTGAATTTTCATTTTTTGACTATATGAAAGTAACGCGCAGTCCTTCAATTTTTGTTTAATTTTATTTGTTTATAGATGAAAAAATTTGAAATTAGATCTAGAAATATGAAAAATAATTTATATTTATCTGAAATTTTTTTTTTTATTTTGCCAAATTTTTCTGTCGAGACAAAAATTGATTGAAATTTCATTTTTTGACTATATAAAAGTAACGCGCAGTCCTTCAATTTTTGTTCAATTTTATTCATTCATAGATGAAAATTTTTTAAATAATATCTAGAAATATGGAAAATAATTGATATTTATCTAAAAATTTTTTTGTGTATTTTGCTAAATTTTTCTGTCCAGACAAAAATTGATTGAATTTTCATTTTTTGACTATATGAAAGTAACGCGCAGTCCTTCAATTTTTGTTTAATTCTGTTCGTTCATAGATGAAAAAGTTTTAAATTAGATCTAGAAATATGGAAAATAATTGATATTGATCTGGATTTTTTTTTTTGTATTTTGTTAAATTTTTCTGTCGAAACAAAAATTGATTGAATTTTCATTTTCTGACTATATAAAAGTAACGCGCAGTCCTTCAATTTTTGTTTAATTCTCTTCGTTCATAGATAAAAAAGTTTTAAATTAGATCTAGAAATATGGAAAATAATTGATATTTAACTGAAATTTTTTTTTTGTATTTTGGCAAATTTTTCTGTCGAGACAAAAATTGATTGAATTTTAATTTTTTGACTATATGAAAGTAACGCGTAGTCCTGCAATTTTTGTTCAATTTTATTCGTTCATAGATGAAAAAATTTCAAATTAGATCTAGAAATATCGAAAATAATTGATATTTATCTGAATTTTTTTTTTGTATTTTGCCAAATTTTTCTGTTGAGACAAAAATTGATTGAATTTTTATGTTTTTTTATATGAAAGTAACGCGCAGTCCTTCAATTTTTGTTCAATTTTATTCATTCATAGATGAAAATTTTTTAAATAATATCTAGAAATATGGAAAATAATTGATATTTATCTAAAAATTTTTTTGTGTATTTTGCTAAATTTTTCTGTCCAGACAAAAATTGATTGAATTTTCATTTTTTGACTATATGAAAGTAACGCGCAGTCCTTCAATTTTTGTTTAATTCTGTTCGTTCATAGATGAAAAAGTTTTAAATTAGATCTAGAAATATGGAAAATAATTGATATTGATCTGGATTTTTTTTTTTGTATTTTGTTAAATTTTTCTGTCGAAACAAAAATTGATTGAATTTTCATTTTCTGACTATATGAAAGTAACGCGCAGTCCTTCAATTTTTGTTAAATTTTATTTGTTCATAGATGAAAAAGTTTCAAAATAAGATCTAGAAATATGGAAAATAATTGATATTTGTCTGAAAAATTTTTTGTGTATTTTGACAAATTTTTCTGTCGAGACAAAAATTAATTGAATTTTCATTTTTTGACTATATAAAAGTAACGCGCAGTCCCTCAATTTTTGTTTAATTCTCTTTGTTCATACATGAAAAAGTTTTAAATTAGATCTAGAAATATGGAAAATAATTGATATTTATCTGAAATTTTTTTTTTATTTTGCCAAATTTTTCTGTCGAGACAAAAATTGATTGAATTTTCATTTTTTAACTATATGAAAGTAACTCGCAGTCCTTCAATTTTTGTTTAATTTTATTCGTTCCTAGATGAAAAAATTTGAAATTAGATCTAGAAATATGGAAAATAATTTATATTGATCTGGATTTTTTTTTTTGTATTTTGTTAAATTTTTCTGTCGAAACAAAAATTGATTGAATTTTCATTTTCTGACTATATGAAAGTAACGCGCAGTCCTTCAATTTTTGTTAAATTTTATTTGTTCATAGATAAAAAAGTTTAAAATTAGATCTAGAAATATGGAAAATAATTGATATTTATCTGAAATTTTTTTTTTGTATTTTGGCAAATTTTTCTGTCGAGACAAAAATTGATTGAATTTTAATTTTTTGACTATATGAAAGTAACGCGCAGTCCTTCAATTTTCGTTCAATTTTATTCGTTCATAGATGAAAAAATTTGAAATTAGATCTAGAAATATCGAAAATAATTGATATTTATCTGAATTTTTTTTTTGTATTTTGCCAAATTTTTCTGTCCAGACAAAAATTGATTGAATTTTTATGTTTTTTTATATGAAAGTAACGCGCAGTCCTTCAATTTTTGTTTAATTTTATTCATTCATAGATGAAAAAATTTTAAATAATATCTAGAAGTATGGAAAATAATTGATATTTATCTGAAAAATTTTTTGTGTATTTTGCCAAATTTTTCTGTCGAGACAAAAATTGATTGAATTTTCATTTTTTGACTATATGAAAGTAACGCGCAGTCCTTCAATTTTTGTTTAATTCTGTTCGTTCATAGATGAAAAAGTTTTAAATTAGATCTAGAAATAAGAATAATAATTGATATTTATCTGAAAAATTTTTTGTGTATTTTGACAAATTTTTCTGTGGAGACAAAAATTGATTGAATTTTCATTTTTTAACTATATGAAAGTAACGCGCAGTCCTTCAGTTTTTGTTTAATTTTATTCGTTTCCAGATGAAAAAATTTGAAATTAGATCTAGAAATATGGAAAATAATTGATATTTATCTGGATTTTTTTTTTTGTATTTTGTTAAATTTTTCTGTGGAGACAAAAATTGATTTAATTTTCATTTTTTGACTAGATGAAAGTAACGCGCAGTCCTTCAATTTTTGTCCATTTTTGTTCGTTAATATATGAAACTTACTTTTGCTTTGTTCGGAAAGGGTTAATTATTGATGATCATCATTGATCATTTCTGTAAAGTGATTCTTTTTCATAATCCATACCATGGTCAAGTGTTGAAAAAATCTTGGGGCTAGTAAAACCGAGTCAAGTTGGTATAGATTGATTATCTCAATTTGGGTTGCTCGGAAAGGGTTAATTGTTGATGATCTTTATGGATCATCATTCTAGGGTAATTCCATTAAATGAGCCATGCTATGGTCATCGTTGATGATCATCATTGATCATCACTCTAGGTTGTTTTGTTTTTAAAGGCTGTTCTGCCACGATATCACCTAAAGGGGTTGTTTTCGGGGGTTAATAAATTAATTTGTTAATTGGAACAATTAGAATGCATATTCCTGAGTATGGTCAATTATTTTAGAACTTGATTCTAATTTTCTTGTTGATTTTGAGTATTTTTCTCTGATACCTTTTATTATTTTTCTAAGGGGTGGTTTTTTAGGGTTGATAATTTAATTCGTCAATTGTAAAAATGAGTGCGCATATTCCTGAGTATGTTCCATAAATTTAGAACATGATTATAATTTTTTGGTTGATTTTGAGTATTTCTCTGTTATAACTTTTTCTATTTTTCTGAGGGGTGGTTTTTTAGGGTTAATAAATTAATTTGTCAATTTGAAAAATTAAAGGGCATATTCTTGAGAACGTTCTATCATTTTAGAACTTAATTATAATTTTATTGTTGATTTTGAGTATTTTTCTCTGATATCTTTTTCTTTTTTTTCTTAAAACATGGTTTTTTATAGTTAAAAAAATAATTTGTCAATTAGAAAAATTATAGGGCATATTCTTGAGTACGTTTCATCATTTCAGAACTTAATTATAATTTTATTGTTGATTTTGAGTATTTTTCTCTGATATCTTTTTCTTTTTTTTTCTTTAAAGGTGGTTTTTTAGGGTTAATAAATTAATTTGTCAATTTGAAAAATTAGAGGGCATATTCCTGAGAACGTTCTATCATTTTAGAATTTAATCATAATTTTTTTGTTGATTTTGAGTATTTTTCTCTGATATCTTTTTCTTTTTTTTTAAGGGGTGGTTTTTTATCGTTCAAAAATTAATTTGTCAATTAGAAAAATTATAGGGCATATTCTTGTGTACGTTTTATCATTTTAGAACTTAATTATAATTTTTTTATTGATTTTGAGTATTTTTCTCTTATATCTTTTTCTTTTTTCCTTAGGGGTGGTTTTTTAGGGTTGATAAATCTATTTGTCAATTGGAAAAATTAGGGGGCGTATTCCGGAGAACGTTTCATCATTTAAGAACATGATTATAATTTTTTAGTTTATTTTGAGTATTTTTCTCTGATAAGTTTTTCTACTTTTCTAAGGGGTGGTTTTTTAGGGTTGATAAATTAATTCGTCAATTAGAAAAATTATAGGGCATATTCCTAAATACGTCCCATCATTTTAGAACTTAATTATAATTTTTTGTTGATTTTGAGTATTTTTCTCTGATATCTTTTTCTTTTTATCCTTAGGGGTGGTTTTTTAGGGTTGATTAATCTACTTGTCAATTGGAAAAATTAGGGTGCATGTTCCTGAGTATGCTTCATCATTTTAGTACATGATTATAATTTTTTTGTTGATTTTGAGTATTTCTCTGTGATAACTTTTTCTATTTTTCTAAGTGGTAGTTTTTTAGGGTTAAAAAAATAATTTGTCAATTAGAAAAATTATAGGGCATATTCTTGAGTACGTTTCATCATTTCAGAACTTAATTATAATTTTATTGTTGATTTTGAGTATTTTTCTCTGATATCTTTTTCTTTTTTTTTCTTTAAAGGTGGTTTTTTATCGTTAAAAAATTAATTTGTTAATTATAAAAATTATAGGGCATATTGTTGAGTACGTTTCATCATTTTAGAACTTAATTATAATTTTTTTGTTGATTTTGAGTATTTTTCTCTGATTTCTTTTTTTTTTTTCCTTAGGGGTGGTTTTTTAGGGTTGATAAATCTATTTGTCAATTGGAAAAATTAGAGGGCACATTCCTGAGTACGTTTTATCATTTTAGAACATGATTATAATTTTTTGGTTGATTTTGAGTATTTCTCTGTTATAACTTTATCTTTTTTTCATAAGGGGTGATTTTTAGGGTGGATAAATTAATTTGTCAATTAGAAAAATTATAGGGTATATTCCTAAATACGTTCCATTATTTTAGAGCTTAATTTCATTTTTTTTTGTTGATTTTGAATATTTTTCTCTGATATGTTTTTCTTTTTTTCCTTTGGGGTGGTTTTTTTGGGTTGATTAATCTATTTGTCAATTGGAAAATTTAAGGGACATATTGCAGAGTACGTTTCATTATTTTAGATTTTTATTATATTTTTTGTAGAATTTTTTTTTTTATTTCTTCTTTAGGGGTGTTTTTTGGGGGTTGCGAACTTTCTGTCCTTTGTTAACTGACTTTTTAATGTTTTTTATAATTAATGAATTGATTTGAAATATTGAAAATAAAAATTTGTTTGATTAAATCAAATAGTGTTATTTGAATTTGGTGCGAAAAACACGTGGTCCCCTCTGATTGGTGGTCAATCTGCGTAGGTTAATTTCTCTATTAGAATTACGAGAAATCGGAAAATTTCAATGTTTTTTTATTTTTCTGTTAATTATTATTAATTAGCCATCCGATTATTGATTTAGTTCATCAATAATTACATGTCTTTTTTGATAATATTTGCTTTTAAGGGCAATTTCTCTTTTGGGATAGCATTCTACTAACCGTCTTACTTGACATTCGCTCCTAAAATGAGATTCACTTTTTTATTATTTTCCCTCATAAAACAATCATTTATAAGTCAAAACTTAATCAAAACAATCAAAAGTAATTTACTTTATCGTAATTAGTACTTCAGAAGTACTAATTATACTTATTTCTTTCCATATTCAGCATAAAACCGGACCGTAACCAAACTGTAACCAAACGGCAACTTTCAATGGTTACCGTTCGGGGTGACCAGGCTGCCAGGGCTGACTGGTGGAAGAAAAAATAATAAAACGCGAGAAAGAAAAAGAAAAATGAATGCATAGAGAAAGTAAATGTATTTAATTATTTTTAATTAATTCAACAAAGTATATTAATAAATTTGGTATAGTTCTCTAAGGATATATTTATAACCTAAAATTATCTCAAAACAATGACGTTTATAGCAAAGGTGTATTTAACTAATTGTAATGACTGTATACAAAATATTTTTTAGTTTTTTTACAGAGTGTTAGTCTTAGTAGTTATTCTTTACTTAATTACCCACACAGCACCAGAACTTCCCTAAACAATCCCATCATTTAAGAAATTTTAATAACTTTCACTAAGTTTGCTAGAAATTTCAGAACTTCCCTGAAGGTTGGGAATGTTTAGGGAAGTTCCGGTGCTGTGAGGGTAATATCATCCTTATAATTTTTTATTATTTCTATTTTATGAGAAATTGACACATTATCGTTTCAGGAATGTTAAAATTTTATATTATCTCACATTTTTGTATCTAATAAAATTGATATTTTAGAATAGAGCGCAACCAAAAGAAGGCTGCACTGTAATAGAATGTGCTATAGCTTAAATTTTAAAGGTGTGCTTAAAAATATAATTTAGAAAATGTATAAATTCAAATGTTCAAGGTTCCTGAGATTCGCTTACCTGTGTACTATGTGGATTTATCACTGTAAAGAAAAAACTGTTGGACAAGCGAAAAGGTAAAATCGCTTTGAATCGTCCGTAAAATCGCCTTGAAATAACGTTATCGCGGTTTTAGGGATCATCATTTATAAATTTTACATCAAAAATTCAGTCTTCTGAAAACCCGTTCCCATATGTTATGGGTACGGTTATTATTTAAACCACATATTTATGTTTTTTAATATAATTCTTACATGTTGGATATGTAAAAAAAATTAAATTTTTTGAATCCACCATATGGGTACGGGTTTTCAGAAGACTGAATTTTTGATGTAAAATTTATAAATGGCGATCCCGAAAACCGCGATAACGGTGTTTCAAGGCCATTTCTTAAAAAATGCGGAAATTAAAAATTTTGAGTCCGCCATGTTGTTTTCAAAATTTTGAAAAATTAATTTCTGACAACTTTATTTTTATTAGCGACTTTAAAAACCCCCAAATAAAAAGATCTATTACGTTTCTTTGAATATTTATGTGATAAATTGCTGTAAACATTGTAATGATTTGTTTATCCATTTTTGAACATCCGTCATTTTAAAATTTTTAAAATTAAATTTTTCTAAAAAGGCTATTTTAAAATATAGCTAAAAATGAAAAAATTTGTGACCTGGAAAACTTTTTGCAAAAAAATTAAAAAAGTTATGAATTTTTTTAAAAAAAGTTCATTTTCCCCATGCATTTTTAATAGGAAATTTCGATCGACGGCTGGAACGGGTTAATATTAATCAATCAGGCTGCAATTTTACAGAAATTTTTTTTTTATATTTCAACCAAACTGGAGGGTACCGTAAACAAAATTCGAAAGTTGACTTTTTTACGGACACCCTACTGGCCACATGTTTAACTTTCTTTTCGGCAAAAGTAAGGTTGGTTTGGTTTTTCAAACTGCCTATGCGTTATGTTCAACTAACCTAAATATTTAATACGTTATATGAGATAAAAATAACAGAATTATGTAAATAACGTGAATTTATTTTATGAAAATATCTGTAGTCAGAAGAAAAAAAGGTGTTTTATGTCAAATGTAGTAGCATTCTTGAGTGTGTAAAAAAAGACATATTTCAGGAGCACACTGAGAAAAAAGGTTTAGTTTTAGCAACAATATTTTTTAGTTGACCATTGTTGGTTGTAACAACAATATTTTGATTGGTATAACAAAACGATTTAGTTGGCGTAACACATCAAGTTGTTTGGGACAACCATATTATTTTGTTGCTCTTATTTGGTTGAACCAAACATAATTTAGTTGGGACAACCAAACATAATTTGGTTGTGACAACCAAACAGAAATTGGTTGTGACATCCAAACATAATTTGGTTGTGACAACCAAACAATTATTAAAAAGAATTGGTGATTAGATGAGAGATGTTAATCCTTCCATTTTTTGTTAAAGTTAAACCAGAAAATTTATATGACTGATGAGGCCAACGAACCTTTGTTGGTGAAACGTCGCTGAATGACATAATTAAAATTGTGTTAACATTTACCTTCCCGAATCATATAAATTTTCTGGTTTAACTTTAGAATTGGTGATTAGTTTGTAAGTAAGCCGCCGATAATAATATAAATAAAATCTAAATAAAATCTAAATAAAAACCAAAACCAGACGGTCGGCTGAACCTGGGTCTGATAGTTGAGCCAACGGTGTCTGTTACTGAACTGTCTAGCTATAAGGTTTATTCCATATTGATAATTCATATCTCTCATGGGCTGGTGGTTAGCCTACTGGACTAGCAGCTGGAAAACCCGGGTTCGAATCTTCATGACTAATGAAATTTTCTGTTTCAGGTTTTCATTAATATTAAATTTCTACATTCTCATCTGATTATAGTATTTGTGTAATGAAATTTATAACATGTGACTTATGTAATTATATGTGTTGGCCGACCGAAAATTCGCACCTGGGTTAGTTAACTCCCAAATAAAATTTTTTTTATGACAACAAAAATTTTTGTTATCCCGTATAAAAAAATATAGTTGTGACAACTAAAAGTTTTTGTTATGTCAACAAACAACACTGAACCAAATAATTTAGTTGTCTCAACCAAACAGATTGGTTGATTAAATAACAACCAAATAATTTGGTTAGCTCAACCAAATTTTCGTTGCTATGACTAAACATTTTTCTCAGTGCAGTAAAATAGAGTAAGGTAGAGTAAGGTTCTCTAGGGTATTCCCTTTTTCCACTTTCTAATTTTTACTCTACCTCACTCTACTGCACTGATCCTGTAATATGTCTTTTTTGAACACTCAAGACTGCTACTATATTTGACATAAAACACTTTTTTCTTCTGACTACAGATATTTTCACAATTAATTCACATATATTTACATAATTCCGTATATAGTAAATAATATTCATCGTATGTCCATCTCATTTGACTTATTAAATATTTAAATAGGTAAGTTGAACATAACGCATAGGCAGGTAAAACAACCAGTTATTCGCTTGCCAAAAGTAGAAGCCATACCTTCGGACCCATTCACCTCTACTCAAAGAAACTTCCTTTCTAAGCTTTAAACATTTTAAATAGTTTATTTGATAATATTGCAAAAGAAGGAACGTTTATGCAACAACATGTTCTACTTTTTATGTCACCACCCCCTTTTTGGCGAGCAAATTACATCTGACCATTAGGTGAGAAATTTAGTCCATCACTTGTTAAGAATAAAAATAATATTATTTTTGAGATTGTTAAAGATATTGAATCGAACATTTCTAAGATAGCTGCTGAATCAAGAGAAGAATTAAGACATAAATTTATTAATATTTCTGACAATTTTATAAAGAATACTTCAATTTCAAAATTTGATCGAAATCTGTCTAAAAAATTTTTTGAAACTAAAGCCTTTTTGAAATCAAATAGAAATGTTTTTGTGACTCATGCAGACAAGGGTAATGTGACGGATGTTTTGAATAAGATTCCCTATTGGAAATTCTCACAAAGGTCCCTGAACCCCCACAGCACCCAAACTTTCCTGAAAATTTATTAAAGATTTATTTGCAAACTTCGGAATATTTAGGTGCAAAGCTTCGTGAAAATTATGTAAAGATTTAAATGTCCCGAGTAAATAAATGTTTAGCGTAAAAGTTGACTCAAGATTTAAATTAAATTTTCGTGAAATTTTCGTCACGAAAGTTTCCTGAACATTTAAATTACATTTTCGTGAAATGTTCGTCGTGAAAGTTGACTGAAGATTTAAATTAAATTTTTCGTGAAATGTTTGTCGCAAAAGTTGATTCAACATTTAAATTAAATTTTCGTGAAATTTTCGTAGTGAAAGTTGACTGAACATTTAAACTGAATTTTTGTGAAATGTTTGTCGCAAAAGTGGATTGAACATTTAAGTGAATATTTGCTAAATGTTGAGCGGAAAGTTGGCCGAATAAAAAAAATTTTATTAAATAGAAAGGGAACAAGTAAATTAAACAGTAATTAAATTAATATAAACACATTTATTGAATATTATTATTTAACATTTTTTTTAGTTTTAATTTTCAGTAACAAAACAATAGAAATGAAACACACAGGAAATTGTAAGTTAAAAGATTGTATTAGATTAAGGATTTGTAAAACGTTACAGAATCTTCAAAATTTTATTCCATAAATGTGTTATATTAATTTAATTACTGTTTAATTTACTTGTTCCCCTTCTATTTAATATAATTTTTTTTATTCGGTCAACTTTCCGCTCAACATTTAGCAAATATTCACTTAAATGTTCAATCCACTTTTGCGACAAACATTTCACAAAAATTCAGTTTAAATGTTCAGACAACTTTCACGACGAATATTTCACGAAAATTTAATTTAAATCTTCAGTCAACTTTTACGCTAAACATTTATTTAATCGGGACATTTAAATCTTTACACAATTCTCACTAAGCTTTGCACCTAAATATTCCGAAGTTTGCAAATAACTCTTTAATAAATTTTCAGGAAATTTTCGGTGCTGTAGGGGAAAGGTTTCCTTGTAGGGACCCACAGTGGTTTAAAAATGAAAATTAGGGTTCAAAATAACCTGGAGCCTACAATTCTTAACCGTTTATCGAATTTTTTTTTTTAAATAATCGTTATTAAATTTTTAAGAGATTGGTCCAGGCGGATTTTTTATTTTCAATTTTCAGTAATGAATATATTGTTATAAACAAATTAAAAAAGCGTTTTTTTATAAATAATATTTATTATCTTAATAAAATCAATGTAGTTTTCCTTTCTAGGTACTGCAATTTGTTCATAGAGAGCTACTCATTGTAAAACAGTGTTATAAACATATTACTAAATTGTTATAAACAATTTATATAAACAAATTTTTAATTTAAACTATTCGTTCAAGCAATTCGCCTATAAATTGTCACTCGGGGGTTTTCGGGGTCGTTAATCACGAATTCAATGTCGTTTTTTCGAAATTCAAAATGGCGGATTCAAAATGGCCGACAATTTTTTGAAAGTCATCTTGAATTCGCCTAAAAATTGTCACTCGGGGGTTTTCGAGGTCGCTGATCACGATTTCAATGTCATTTTTTCGAAATTTAAAATGGTGGATCCAAAATGGGCGACAATTTTTGAAAAATCATCTTGAATTCGTCTAAAAATTGTCACTCGGGGGTTTTCGGGGTCGCTGATCATGAATTCAGTGTCGTTTTTTAAAAATTCAAAATAGCCGACAATTTTTTAAAAATCATCTTGAATTCGTCTAAAAATTGTCACTCGGGGGTTTTCGGGGTCGCTGATCACGAATTCAATGTCGTTTTTTCGAAATTCAAAATGGCGGATTCAAAATGGCCGACAATTTTTTAAAAATCATCTTGAATTCGTCTAAAAATTGTCACTCGGGGGTTTTCGGGGTCGCTGATCACGAATTCAATGTCGTTTTTTCAAAATTCAAAATGGCCGACATTTTTTTTAAAATCATCTTGAATTCGTCTAAAAATTGTCACTCGGTGGTTTTCGGGGTCGCTGATCACGAATTCAATGTGGTTTTCTCTAGTGACTGTGATTTTTATAAGGTTAACAGCGCCTACTTACCATGCGCAAAAGGTTGCAATGATCAACTGCCATTAAAGGCGCGAAATTTTAAAAACGATTTCTGTTTTCCACACGAAAAAGTTTTAAAATAAATATAGTAAAATTAGAAAGTTAATTTTTTTTACGATTTACGTGCTATATAATTCAAAATAGACTATTGGTTACTTTATATTTATTTAAATTTAGTACACACTAGATATAAATCAATGAAATTTTACTATCACAGCGAAAAATAACTGATTCTCAGTGATTCTCAGTGACATGGTTTTCTTTATTTTAATGAGTTAAATTTAACTGACAATCAGTCGTATTCACTAACTTAATAGTAGATTTTACTGATAATCAGTAACATTTTTTACTGAATTCATCAGTGAAATAAAGTTACTGATTAATTCAGGAAAAAATTTACTGATCATCAGTTAACCTCTAGTGGTCAATCAGTGATTACGACTGATTATCAGTAAAATTTCACTAATTCAGATTTAGAAAGTCAATAATATTTAAAAAAAAAGTTAAATTTGCAGACGTAATTAAGAAAAAAAAATAAGAAAAACCTTCTAACTTTCAGCATACATTTTTTGTGTTAAAAAAAAATAAACTGTACTTTGAAGAACCTTTACACAATCCAATGATACTCAATAAATTACAATAGACCATTAAAAGTTTAGAAATTCAATTATAATGCCGAATTTAAGCTTTTACATCAATATTAAATAATGTAAGAAAATAAATATTTTCTAGCTTCTAAATTAAAAACGACAATGAATTTATGATCAACGTACCCAAAACCCCTGAGTGACAATTTTTAGGTGAATTCAAGATATTTTATTCAAAATTGTCGGATATTTTGAATTTTGAAAAAACGACACTGAATTCGTGATCAGCGACCCCGAAAACCCCCGAGTGACAATTTTTAGACAAATTCAAGATGATTTTTCAAAAATTGTCGCCCATTTTGGATCCACCATTTTAAATTTCGAAAAAATGACATTGAAATCGTGATCAGCGACCCCGAAAACCCCCGAGTGACAATTTTTAGGCGAATTCAAGGAGACTTTCAAAAAATTGTCGGCCATTTTGAATCCGCCATTTTGAATTTCGAAAAAACGACATTGAATTCGTGATCAGCGACCCCAAAAACCTCCGAGTAACAATTTTTAGGCAAATTCAAGATGATTTTCAAAAAATTGTCAGCCATTTTAAATCCGCCATTTTGAATTTCGAAAAAACGACATTGAATTCGTGATCAGCGACCCCGAAAACCCCCGAGTGACAATTTTTAGGCGAATAGCTTGAACGAATAGTTTAAATTAACAATTTGTTTATATAAATTGGTTATAACAATTTAGTAATATGTTTATAACACTGTTTTACAATGAATAGCTCTCTATGAACAAATTGGAGTACCTAGAAACGAAAACTACATTGATTTTATTAAGATAATAAATATTATTTATTAAATAACGGTTTTTTTATTTGTTTATAACAATATATTTATTACTGAAAATTGAAAATTAAAAATCCGCCTCGACCAATCTCTTAAAAATTTAATAACGATTATTTAAAAAAAAAAAATTCGAAAACGGTTAAGAATTGTAGGCTCTAGGTTATTTTGAACCCTAATTTTCATTTTCAAACCACTGTGGGACCTACGTAGCACATTGTGAAAAAAAACTGTATGTGGACAAATTGATTTTCAGCTCACAATTATTATCCGATTTACAACTTTTTTTTTGAGTTAAAGGTAATAAAATTTTGCACAAAACGTACGTTTTTTATTTTCTAAAAAAAATTGTTAACAATTGTTTATTAAATGTTAAAATAAAAAAAAATTTAAAAATTTAAATTTAAACGAATACCATTGCTTATTAAAGATACTTACAGTACCAATAATATTTAAAATTTTTAAAGTAACATTCCAAGAATGATTTTATGCAATAACAATATTGTTTTAATTTTTTTTTAATTTTTTATAAACAAATAAGTCAACAAAAATTGTTTTTTGAAAATTATGGAATTTTAGCTATTAAGTTTAACATTTTTTAGTGTATTTGTTATATAGAAGTAACTATCAATACTATTTAGTACTATAAATAATTAATTTATTATATTTTAAACAATTGTTATAAACAATTTATATAAACAATTTATATTTCGCAGTTTCTTATAATGTGATGGATGATCTCATTTGTCTAAATACTATTTTATAAAATGTTGACGTAAAATACTTCTCCAAGTTCATTTTTTATTTTAACAATCTTTAAACAAAGCTTAATTAACAAATACATAGTCTCGATGTTTTCAGTTGTTTGACACTCGTTCTTTTTAAATATTTTTTTAAATATCAAATGTATATTTAATTTTTAGTCAAAATTGATAAATCTTGTAACTCTATATGTGTTTCCAAGAAATTCTCACATATAATCTTAGCTTAAATCCATGAGTGTTGTATGTGTCTTTTGCTAAACAATACTAAATATTAAAAAATATTGCGCGCGTATAAATTACTTAATATACAAAAGTCTTCAATTCATAAATATAAGTATTTAATTTATTTTTAGTATTTGACAAATATTTTATAAATTATACACGTCAGATGTGTCTAAATAAATTAATCAAGCTTAATTATTAATCAGAATTATTTAAAATAAATTTTAACAGTAAAACTTTTTAATAATATTTGGATTCCAAGAAAGTAGGAACTAAATTTAGTCAAGTTCGAAATCAAGTCAAACTAAGTTTGGTCAAGTTCAAAATCAAGTAAAACTAAATTTAGTCATGCTCAAAATCAATTAAAACTAAATTTAGTAGTGTTCGTAATCAAGTCAAGTTCAAACTAAATTTAGTAAAATTTAGTTTGAATTTAAGTCCAAAGAAAATAAAAACTAAAATTAGTAAAACTCGAACTAGAATATTAAGTCAAGTCGCATCCAGAAAACTAAACTAAGTGTAAATCTTAATCTAAGTGAATTATTGAAAAAGAAAAGAAAAGAATAAAAATATTTTATTTAAAATTTTAAATATATACTATGATAATTCAATTTAAATAAAAATTAATAATATAACCTTAAATTAAGATAAAATTATACCAGTGGAAGAAGAATTACATCCGAGTCTTTATATCCATTATCAATGTATTTTGCGCTATTATACCAAGTAAAATGGGATATAAATATAGTAAAGAATAAATTTAATCTTGTAAATGCTTAAATACCACTATTGTCATATGTATTTGTGTGTTTTCTGAAATCGAATACAAATCTTCGCTATGCATTCGATTTATCCCAGGGGGGTTGAGCGTTTATATCAACGCGGAAATTGTCGTAATTATTCTCATACTATGGCTGTATTCTAATCTGTAAACGAAATATTTCCCTCAAAATTTTTTTTTTCCCACATGCGTCAAGTAAAGTTTTTGATGAAATTTCGTTAATAAGAAAATTCTTTTCTTATGTTCCAAAAAGTTTGGGGAGGGAAATGTTACGTTCTCGTAACTTTATTGTGTATAAATATATATGTGTAACAAAGGTGTGTTCTGAATTAAGAAAAAATCAATACTCTCGATATTAGCACCCGTGCTGGCTGCCGATATTGATTTGTACCAAGAAACGAATAGTGAGTTAATCTACCTGTTGAGCAAGAAACCCCCTTGTTTTACCTGTTGAGGTTGTCCCCTAATTCTTACACCCACGCTAAGGGTCAAGAGTCACCCCATCACTTTTTCTCTATATAAGGAAAAAAGTAGTAGTGGGAAAAGTTAGTCTGTAGCCGATCTCCGAACTAATCACATTATCAGTTGATAATCAACCCCTGGACGAATCCAGTCATTGTCAGTCTGTGCTCTCGTTCTGCTGGTCAAAACTCTTTTTCACAAATCCCAGTGTCTTGGACCAGCGAAATCTTTCTTTGTCGAGACAACGACAAGAATCTTCATACCTTTCACCAGGGGGTCTATTTTGCTTCACTAGAAGGAAGACGACCCGCAGACTCCGGATTTCCAGAGCAAGGAAACCCGTCAACCCTCTTGACACTCATCTCTATTTTCCTGCTACTTAAGATTCAACAAACTATAAAACAAGTAAGTAATCAAGAATACTTCCTAACTATTGCCTTCAACTCTATTGCTTAATTAACCTGTTAACAAGTTCACCTTTTTTCAGTGGACTCTTACTCTCTCTACTCTCTACAATCACCTCCCTTCCAAGGATTACTCAAACTTTCAACAGGAGTTTTCTCGAATGGTCGCATCAGTGTATTTGAATAAATTACGTTTATTTGAAACTACTATCAGTTAACTTTCTTCCTGCTCCCTTAGTTCTAAGGCTTTCTGCCTTAGAAGATAAATCAGAAGTTTAATAAATAAATATTTAAATGGGTTTTGTATGTCCCTTCTGGACGATACAAAAGTCTGCTTCATATTTTACTACATATTTGTAATATTACTGTAATGTTAACTCAATATTACTTGGTAATATTACTATGTAATATTACGTGGTAATTTTACTATGTAATATTACTATGTAATATTACCTCAACATTACCCTGTAATATTACCTTGACTAGGACATTTTTATGTCACGGTAATATTACTGTAACTTCAACCCGTCATATTACTAATATTAAATGTAATATTACAGTGATACTCATGTAATCTTACGTGCTACTTGGGTATAGTCTTAGTGCGTATCCAGTAAAATTTCGGTGATTTTAAGAGCCTATTCCTGCATAGGTTACTACACAGGTTCTTATATAGGATCCTACGTAGGACCCTATGAGATCACTTGCAGGAAATTCTTGAGAGGATGGATTGTAGGTCCCTACATAGGATCCTATAAAGAAACCTACGCACAGTGGGGAAAAAACTGTATGTTGACAAATTGATTTTCAGCTCACAATTATTATCCGATTTACAACTTTTTTTTTGAGTTAAAGGTAATAAAATTTTGCACAAAACGTACGTTTTTTATTTTCTAAAAAAAATTGTTAACAATTGTTTATTAAATGGTTAAATAAAAAAAATTTAAAAATTTAAATTTAAACGAATACCATTGCTTATTAAAGATACTTACAGTACCAATAATATTTAAAATTATTAAAGTAACATTCCAAGAATGATTTTATGCAATAACAATATTGTTTTAATTTTTTTTTAATTTTTTATAAACAAATAAGTCAACAAAAATTGTTTTTTGAAAATTATTGAATTTTAGCTATTAAGTTTAACATTTTTTAGTGTATTTGTTATATAGAAGTAACTATCAATACTATTTAGTACTATAAATAATTAATTTATTATATTTTAAACAATTGTTATAAACAATTTATATAAACAATTTATATTTCGCAGTTTCTTATAATGTGATGGATGATCTCATTTGTCTAAATACTATTTTATAAAATGTTGACGTAAAATACTTCTCCAAGTTCATTTTTTATTTTAACAATCTTTAAACAAAGCTTAATTAACAAATACATAGTCTCGATGTTTTCAGTTGTTTGACACTCGTTCTTTTTAAATATTTTTTTAAATATCAAATGTATATTTAATTTTTAGTCAAAATTGATAAATCCTGTAACCTAAAATTGTTATTAACAATTTTATAAATAAACAATTTTCAAGAACAAAAACTTTAATACTATTTGTGTTCCTTTTTTTCTTTAATAAGCGTTTTTACTAATAAAATACAATTATGAATCTGTATAATTTTCAATAATTAATAATAGTCTTAAGCATTTGTTTAAATAATTCTTAATTAACAAATAAACACTCTCGTTCTTTGTCTAACTTTGATCTCAGATATATTATAAAAATATCATATATCGGAATAATTCTTTTAACAGAACTAAGTTTCTAAGACGAAAAACGACAAAAAACTGTTATTTGTTACATAAGATCGATACTACGTTTTTGTTAATTAAGCTTTGTTTAAACATTAAAAAACCTTAAAATGAATAATCGTTTCCAACGTCAATTTTATTTAATTTTCATCAAATTTCAATTTTTAAAGGCTTATTTTGTAAAAACTACAAGTGTCTACACTTCCCCTGAAAAAATTACATTAACATATGTGTCTTCTATATCAAAAAACAAAATTATTCATTTAGACTAACTTTTGTTTCGATTGTTTGTCCCATTCCTCCTTAAGTAATAAAAATTATAAAAAGTAACATCGAGACTATATATTTGTTAATTAAGCTTTGTTTAAACAATTTTTAACAAACATTAATTAATTTATTATGTTCAATATAAACATAGAGGCTATGTATTAGTTAATTAAGCTTTGTTTAAACATAAAACAACGGAAATCATCGAGACAATGTTTTCGTTAATTAAGCTTTGTTTAAAGAAAGTTAAACAAACATTAATTTATTTATTATGTTTAATATAAACATCAAGACTATGAATTTGTTAATTTAGTTCTGTTAAAATAATTATTCCGATATATATTTTTTTTTTAATACATCTGAGATCAAAGTTAGACAAAGAACGAGACTGTTTATTTGTTAATTAAGAATCATTTAAACAAATGCTTAAAACTATTATTAATTATTGAAAATTATACAGATTGATAATTGTATTTTATTAGTAAAAACGCTTATTGAAGAAAAAAAGGGACACAAATAGTATTAAAGTTTTTGAAAATTGTTTATTTATAAAATTGTTATTAACAATTTTAAGTTATAAGATTTATCAATTTTGACTAAAAAATAAATATACATTAGATATTTAAAAAAATATTTAAAAAGAACGAGTGTCAAACAACTGAAAACATCGAGAATATGTATTTGTTAATTAAGCTTTGTTTAAAGATTGTTTAAATAAAAAATGAACTTGGAGAAGTATTTTACGTCATCATTATATAAAATAGTATTTAGACAAATGAGATAATCCATCACATTATAAGAAACTGCGAAATATAAATTGTTTATATCAATTGTTTAAAATATAATAAATTAATTATTTATAGTACTAAATAGTATTGATAATTACTTCTAGATAACAAATACACTAAAAAATGTTAAACTTAATAGGTAAAATTCAATAATTTTCATAAAACAATTTTTGTTGACTTATTTGTTTAAAAAAAATTTAAAAAAATTAAAACAATATTGTTATTGCATAAAATCATTCTTGGAATGTTACTTTAATAATTTTAATTATTATTGGTACAGTAAGTATCTTTAATAAGCAATGGTATTCGTTTAAATTTAAATTTTTTAATTTTTTTTTATTTTAACATTTAATAAACAATTGTTAACAATTTTTTTTAGAAAATAAAAAAAGTACGTTTTGTGCAAAATTTTATTACCTTTAACTCAAAAAAAAAGTTGTAAATCGGATAATAATTGTGAGCTGAAAATCAATTTGTCCACATACAGTTGTTTCCCCACTGTGCGTAGGTTTCTTTATAGGATCCTATGTAGGGACCTACAATCCATCCTCTCAAGAATTTCCTGCAAGTGATCTCATAGGGTCCTACGTAGGATCCTATATAAGAACCTGTGTAGTAACCTATGCAGGAATAGGCTCTTAAAATCACCGAAATTTTACTGGATACGCACTAAGACTATACCCAAGTAGCACGTAAGATTACATGAGTATCACTGTAATATTACATTTAATATTAGTAATATGACGGGTTGAAGTTACAGTAATATTACCGTGACATAAAAATGTCCTAGTCAAGGTAATATTACAGGGTAATGTTGAGGTAATATTACATAGTAATATTACATAGTAAAATTACCACGTAATATTACATAGTAATATTACCAAGTAATATTGAGTTAACATTACAGTAATATTACAAATATGTAGTAAAATATGAAGCAGACTTTTGTATCGTCCAGAAGGGACATACAAAACCCATTTAAATATTTATTTATTAAACCCCTGATTTATCTTCTAAGGCAGAAAGCCTTAGAACTAAGGGAGCAGGAAGAAAGTTAACTGATAGTAGTTTCAAATAAACGTAATTTATTCAAATACACTGATGCGACCATTCGAGAAAACTCCTGTTGAAAGTTTGAGTAATCCTTGGAAGGGAGGTGATTGTAGAGAGTAGAGAGAGTAAGAGTCCACTGAAAAAAGGTGAACTTGTTAACAGGTTAATTAAGCAATAGAGTTGAAGGCAATAGTTAGGAAGTATTCTTGATTACTTACTTGTTTTATAGTTTGTTGAATCTTAAGTAGCAGGAAAATAGAGATGAGTGTCAAGAGGGTTGACGGGTTTCCTTGCTCTGGAAATCCGGAGTCTGCGGGTCGTCTTCCTTCTAGTGAAGCAAAATAGACCCCCTGGTGAAAGGTATGAAGATTCTTGTCGTTGTCTCGACAAAGAAAGATTTCGCTGGTCCAAGACACTGGGATTTGTGAAAAAGAGTTTTGACCAGCAGAACGAGAGCACAGACTGACAATGACTGGATTCGTCCAGGGGTTGATTATCAACTGATAATGTGATTAGTTCGGAGATCGGCTACAGACTAACTTTTCCCACTACTACTTTTTTCCTTATATAGAGAAAAAGTGATGGGGTGACTCTTGACCCTTAGCGTGGGTGTAAGAATTAGGAGACAACCTCAACAGGTAAAACAAGGGGGTTTCTTGCTCAACAGGTAGATGAACTCACTATTCGTTTCTTGGTACAAATCAATATCGGCAGCCAGCACGGGTGCTAATATCGAGAGTATTGATTTTTTCTTAATTCAGAACACACCTTTGTTACACATATATATTTATACACAATAAAGTTACGAGAACGTAACATTTCCCTCCCCAAACTTTTTGGAACATAAGAAAAGAATTTTCTTATTAACGAAATTTCATCAAAAACTTTACTTGACGCATGTGGGAAAAAAAAAATTTTGAGGGAAATATTTCGTTTACAGATTAGAATACAGCCATAGTATGAGAATAATTACGACAATTTCCGCGTTGATATAAACGCTCAACCCCCCTGGGATAAATCGAATGCATAGCGAAGATTTGTATTCGATTTCAGAAAACACACAAATACATATGACAATAGTGGTATTTAAGCATTTACAAGATTAAATTTATTCTTTACTATATTTATATCCCATTTTACTTGGTATAATAGCGCAAAATACATTGATAATGGATATAAAGACTCGGATGTAATTCTTCTTCCACTGGTATAATTTTATCTTAATTTAAGGTTATATTATTAATTTTTATTTAAATTGAATTATCATAGTATATATTTAAAATTTTAAATAAAATATTTTTATTCTTTTCTTTTCTTTTTCAATAATTCACTTAGATTAAGATTTACACTTAGTTTAGTTTTCTGGATGCGACTTGACTTAATATTCTAGTTCGAGTTTTACTAATTTTAGTTTTTATTTTCTTTGGACTTAAATTCAAACTAAATTTTACTAAATTTAGTTTGAACTTGACTTGATTACGAACACTACTAAATTTAGTTTTAATTGATTTTGAGCATGACTAAATTTAGTTTTACTTGATTTTGAACTTGACCAAACTTAGTTTGACTTGATTTCGAACTTGACTAAATTTAGTTCCTACTTTCTTGGAATCCAAATATTATTAAAAAGTTTTACTGTTAAAATTTATTTTAAATAATTCTGATTAATAATTAAGCTTGATTAATTTATTTAGACACATCTCACGTGTATAATTTATAAAATATTTGGCAAATACTAAAAATAAATTAAATACTTATATTTATGAATTGAAGACTTTTGTATATTAAGTAATTTATACGCGCGCAATATTTTTTAATATTTAGTATTGTTTAGCAAAAGACACATACAACACTCATGGATTTAAGCTAAGATTATATGTGAGAATTTCTTGGAAACACATATAGAGTTTTGAATTGAGAGTACATTTATAAGACATTAAAATTTTTAATTCACACATACACAATACACATACAATTTCGGATTGGAATACATTAATAAGACATGTTAAAATGCAAAATTTACACACACACAACACACATAAAATGTTGGGTTGAACTACATTAATAAGACATGTTAGAATTTAAAATTTACACACACACACAACACACATTCAATTTTGGATTTAAATACATTAATAAAACATGTTAAAATTTAAAATTTAGACACACACAACACACATAAAATTTTGGGTTGAACTACATTAATAAGACATGTTAGAATTTAAAATTTACACACACACAACACACATAGAATTAATAAGACATTAAAAATTTACACACACACAACACACATTGAATTTTGGATTTAAATACATTAATAAGACATGTTAAAATTTAAAGTTTACACACACACACAACACACATTCAATTTTGGATTTAAATACATTAATAAGACATGTTAAATATTAAAGTTTACACACACACAACATACATAAAATTTTGTATTTAAATACATTAATAAGACATGTTAAAATTTAAAATTCACACACACACAACACACAAAAAAAAAATTTAATCTTTTTCCATATATTTTTTGTTTCTTTTAATGCTCATACATTGCGTTGCGACATGATTTTGTTCATAACAACGTTCGCATGAAAAAACCCATCTGTACAATCTTTCTTTATTGCACCAGTCAGAATCATTTTCTCTGTTTTCACAAAATTCATATCTGTTATATAATCTTTCTAGCATTATTTTTGCTAGAGCTTTCTTAGTTTCTTTTTTTGTTTTTTGACCCGGTATGTTTATTTCAATGTAGTCTGAATTTATTTGTACTGAACAAGTTGCATTTAAAGGTATGGAACTAGGGTTTGGTAATATATACTCTAGTTTTGAAAATGAGTACTCAATACTCATGTTATTTAATCTCGAAACAGGGCAGATGTCCTTCTGCATTTTCTTGAAATTTACTGAAAGGGAAGAGATGTTTTCCTAAGTTATTAATTTTATAGTTATAGAGCTCATTAGTTTTGTGAAAGGATTACGTTAAAATTTTTCTAGAGTTGTTGATTTAAGTAATAAAAAGATGATGATAATGAAAAGGAAAACAGAAAAAGAAAAGAAAGGTAATAAAAGAGTAAAGGTCTAAAACAAAAGTTTTAGCCAACCGCTTGGCCCTTGCTATTACATCGGCGGATCTTTAAGTGTTAATTTTCATAATTGAAAATTCCGGTTTTTTAGGAGTGGGGTAATTTTTGTTGTTCATTGGAAAACGCAGGCTTAGCTGGGTTGAGGGTTTAAGATTTTTACTAGTTTTGAACGGACGAATTTCGGGTTAACATCATAATGTAAGACATAGTGTTGTGAGAGGAAAAATGTCGTCGTTCAACAATTTTTTATCTTCGTCAGACGTGGATATTGAGAAAATTATAGCAAATATGGAGTGTGAAGCACCATCAGGAATGAATGTCCAGGGAATTATAGATTTCGATTTTGATCTCGATTTGTTATGTGACCCTAGTGTGGAAAAACAGGAGGAAGAAAAAAAGGAAGAAATTAAAGGTCCATGGGAGGAAAAACCGTGGAAGATGGTACTAGGTCTTGAGAAAGATTACAAAATTCGAATTCAAGGAAAAGAGATATTATTACCGCCTTGGTGGATTAATTTCCCCACTACTCAAAGATTATCTTTTGAAAGTCAATTGAAGCAACAGATGATAGCCCAAAGGGGCTGTTTTTATATTGGTGGCAGATATTGCATTATACATGAAAACAAACTATCTAGGGTGAGTAATAATTTATGATATTATTATTAGAGTAATAGTAGATCATATATAATAATAAAATAAAAAAAAAAAATTTTTACATACTTTTTCTTTTTTGTTTTTACAGATTGATGGTGAAAGAGTCCGAACCATGGGAGGGATTCATATAGTTTTTGACTATACAAAGGTTAAAAGTAATAAATTAGGAGATCTATTAGTCCCGTTGAGCTGGTCGGGAATGCAGGAACAATATTTAGATTACCTGACAAATGGCATTGCCGATCAATATGAATCAAAGGAAGAGGATAAAGATGTAACCTTTTTGGGGAGACATTACAAGATTCAGCAGGGCAGAATAATAGAGGTTTGTAAATTGAAATTTCTTTTATGTAAAGAATTTTATAATTTTATTAAATTTGTTTGAGGTCTATTGCGCTCTTTAAAAAAAAATTCTTTTTATTTCAGTTACCTTGACGAGATAGGTTCACCGAGGCTTTCCATATGAAATGTTTATATTTAAGATAAGAATTTTATTGTGATAAAAATGTAATAAATTGATCATTTTGGTATTATAATAAAAGAAAAATGTATTGTAATTTTATGGTTTATTTATTTAATGTATAAGAATTGAGAGAGTAAATGAGAGAGAATGTGAGTGAAAAAAAAAAAGAAAGAAATAAGATAGAGAGGGAATGGAATTAAAAGAGAGAGTGGGAGTATATGGATGAGAGAAAATTTGAGTGAAAGAGAGAATATAATGAAAGGAGAGAGCGAGAGAAAGAGAGAGAAAGAGAGAGGGAGATAGTATGAATGAGAAGTATAATTAGGAGAGAGAGAGTGAGAGAGAGAGAGAGAGAGAGAGTATATGAGTGCGACAGGCAAGTGGAGCGAGTCCCGTACCGAAGGTGGGGATACATGCAGTCCCCGCGTGTCGCATATCGCTTGTCTCTCTGGTGGTCTATTGTTCAACCCCGAGCGTCAACTCGCAAATGCATGGTCCCTCGCGGTTTTTATTGCGTTTTTTGATTTTATCGAAATGTGTAAATTTAATATTAATAATTTTAGATGTATTTGAAAAATATATTTTCAAATGCAAGTCTCTTCATTCCGTTGCGCTGTAGTATTAGAAGGTAGAATTCTCGACCGGTTTGTTTGAGGTATAGGCTAGGCAAGGTTGTCGCTTAACGCGTTTCGCTAGGCTCTCTCGCGCTTCATTGTTTAACCCCGAGCGTTAACTCGCGAATGTGTGGTCCCTCGCGGTTTTTAATGCATTTTTTGATTTTTGGAATACTATTTTAATCTTATTTAAATAATATTTTAATTTTCGAACTTAAGGACTTATTTTAAATTATCCATCGAATTTTCAGAATACTATGTTTGGTATATGTAGGTGCTATAGGTTTCGTTATTGCTACAGTGTACCGCATTGAGTCATTCCCTTAGGGTTAGTTTAGTTTTAAAGCAGCATTGTAGGTATTCTGTAAGGAATTTCTATGATATGTCTATGAACCGGTTTAGTTATTATGGTTTGTTGAATTTAGATTTGGCGTTTCTTCTACTATAACACTTAAAGGTCTCATTGGGTTTACTATTGCTATATGTCTAGGTTGTCGATCATGAATTCTATTACTATTTTCATTTAAAATATTATTCTCAAAAAGGTTAGCCCAATAAGAGATTTCATCTGGGCGAAATGATTTTTCCTGTAATTCTCTATCTAATTTGAATACAAATATTATTATTATTATAAGAATAATTATGATACCGATAAAAGTAATGGAAAATAAGGAATGATCCAAAGAGTTTTTCTCCATGTTGGAGGTACTTTTCTCCAAAGTTTGTGCAAAAAATTCTAATTCGTTTAAAGAGATTCTTTGGCTTCTAGTTATTTGGTCTCGACAGCCATTTAAAATAATTTGTGAGATAGTTGAATTTTCTTTTAATAAATTAGTAATATATGTACTGATTGAGTTTATTATAGGTACATATATTGAAGTATTATTAAAGTTTTTATTATTGTTGTTATTATTTTAAAGCTTAGGTTGCAGCAGTTCACATATTGGGTTTATTTCCAAAATTCCATTACCTTTTATACTAATAGTTTTAAGTATATTAGGTTGACAAGAAATTTTAATATTTTGTACTGGCATTGAAGAATATAACCATGTATTGTTTTTCTTCAATGGAATCCATTTGGATTTAGTTATAGAATGAATTAAATATTCACATCTATGCGGTATTCCAAAATTCAAAAGAGAACTTTCGCAGGTTTGATCCAAAAAGGTGTTTTTAATGGTTACTGATTCTTTGCAAATAAAATTTTTGTGTATTGTTGAACATTTTTGAATATAAGATTTATCAAACAAGAAGTAAGTTTCATTATTCTCTGTTAAACCAATATATTGAGAAAGATGATTTGTGTTAGCAAGGATCTCAAAATCCTTTCTTAAATTTGTAAACCCTGAAATCTTGTGTATTTTAAATAAGTTATATTTTGTTTTTGAAGGCAATTGAATAGTTAATAGGAAAACGGTAAAATTTCTTATTTGCAAGATATTAGTTTTAGATATACTAATAAGGTCTTGTAAAGTGAGGTTATTCGGTAGGTACGAATTTGTTTTAACAGAAAGAATATGTTTAATAATAGGGGTAAAATCTTCTGGCATTAGGGATGGGTTCCAAATATTATTGAGTGAATCGAAAAGAGAAAGATGTATCTTTTTTAGTGTAGAAATATATTGATCCATGAATTGCAAAAGAGATGGAAGGTTATGCGATGTTTCTTGGTGAGTTAATGCGATTTTTAATACCTGAAATTTATTTAGAATGTTATAAAAGTCTGATGGTAAGACATGTAAGGAAAACTGTTTCCAACGAGCGTCGAAAAATCCGTTTTTTGTTATATCGAGTAGGATTTTACGCAAATTTAAGTGCTCTTCATTCTCTTGTTCCAATATGTGTTTACTTGTCTTATTTATTTCTTTTTGAATTAATGAAATTGAAGTTATTAATTTTATTATTTTGTTTCTATAAATCGATATTTCTAGTTCAAAACAAGATGTTACCGTATTCTTACATGGGTGATTATCTATTAATTTATCGATTTGTTTTTGTATATCGATAATTTCATTAATGTTTAAGTAAGTAGCAATGTCCCATTTGTCGCGAATTAATCTTGCCGACCCAAAGTTTTCAAAGTAGAGGGCAGGAAGGTTAGAAAGGGGTGTGTTAATTTGTGGAATTTTTTCGGCGTTAATGATAGGAGTAGAAAAGGAAAAAAGGAAAAGGTATATAAGTAACATGTTGCTTCTCGGTTACCTGAAACAAGAAAAAGCATATTAGTTTTTAGTGTGAAATCCACAATTAGAGCATTTTTTGCAGATAGTTACTCGTTTCGTTTTCTTTTTACTTTTTGTTTGATTTAGGTTTTGGAGGTTTAGAGGTAGATTTGATGAAATGTTTTGTGGGAAAATAGAATTTTGAGTTTGTAAAGACATTGGAAAAGGAGGTGGTTGGGGTGGGTGAAGAATCGAGGATGTGATAAATGATGGGGGTAATATAAAGGTTTTACTACACGGAATATTTGATGTTGAAAAAGATGGTTGAGAAACGGATTGTATGTTAATTAGGTTAGGTAGAGTATGAAAAATAGTGCTAACATGTGGATTATTTACGTTTGGATTCATCCATGAGGATAAGATTTGTTTAATGGTTAAACTCATTAATGAAGCTGCTTTGACTTTTCCATGAAAAGGATTTTGTGCTATTATTGTTTTTTTAGTTTCCAAAATTTTAACTATGATTATAAAAAATGAATTTTCACCATTAGAAATGTAAAGGAAGGTGTAGGTGGGATAAGGTAATTGATGTTTGTAGCAAAGTTGGTTTAGGTTATTGATTTCATTTATAATTATTTGATCTGATTGTTTAGTATTAAAAGATTCTATCAAAATAGTATAAAGGGCTTTGGAAATTATTTGTTCAAGAAATTTCAAGTTTTTTCCTGTTGCAATAATTGTGTCATTCAAATATTCTATTGTACAAGTAAAAACTGGTTTGCTTTCTTGGACAGTCTTCTGAGTTTTAATGTTAAAAGAGGGTAAGGAACATCTTCTCAAGAAGTCATACAACAGGAAAGGATAGCAGATTGGATACATTTTGTATTATTTTCTTTTTTATACATGCACAATATAATTATTGTCAAAATGTGGGTTAGGATAAATTTGTTGTACTTGTTGATTATTCCAATTACCTGTGGGGTTATTTGTCGTTTTGTGTTCTGGTAAGGTAGGCGTGCAAGGTGGAGGGGGTGGCATGCAATCTGGAAGTGCAGTTTCTACTTTGCTTGCACTGGATTCTGCAGGTGGTTTTCTGCCAATATGTAACAGCAAATTAGTAACAGAATCCCATAAAGCGCCTAATAAATACACAGACCAGCCAAACATTCTATGAAGCGCATAGCCATGTATAAAGGTATCAGCGATTAATTTGATACCTCTAATAAGAATAATTATACCAATTATGCCAGCACTGGCAGTCTCAAAGCCTGTGAACATAGTCCAAAATTTTGTCCAAGTCGAAGCTAAAATTTTATCTAGAGTTTTCTGATCAATTATATTTGATAAAGACATTCCACTATAGGATACTGATTGACCCATCATACCCCGAACCAATGAGTTTATCATCATTGGTTTTTCTGCGGGAAACATAATATGATCGCGTAATTTATTTAAATCAGATTGAGAGTAAATTCCACTTACTGCAAGTGAAGCGGGATTTGTATATCTTCAAGTCGGTTTTGTCATAGGTTTCATGATTTCTGGTGGTATTGATTCGACAGGATAGGGTGATACTTTATACCAAAATTCTCCCACTTTATACATTGAAGGAAGGAAAGCATTGCATTCTATTTGGGTTCCTAAGTTTGTTAAAATATGTGTTCTAGAAATAATGAATCGTTTCCCGTCGAGACTGGTAGTTGCAAATAGCATTCTTTAACTTTTCTGTGGATAAGATCAACAGGTACGCATTTTACAATATGTGCTACTTCTCCAGCTTCTATGGACATATAGCCAGGGCCTTTCATGAGGTGTAAAGCAAATTCGTCTGAAGCTTGAGTTGCAAGAATCAAAGAATTTTTAAAAACTTGTCTTTCTAAAGTACAACGTTGGTAAAGTACATCTTGGTATAGTTTATTCATTTCTGTACGAATGTGTCTTTCGACATAAACAAATTTAGAGTTTACGTATGTGAAAATGTCCATACTTTCAATTGTAAGGTCTTCTCTACTCAAAAATGTATGTCCTCGTGTCGTTTGGAAAACAAAAAGTTTAGGATGTTCTGTACGATATAATATGTATTGGCAAATAGAAAACTGTCCAGTCTGAGCTAAAACAAAAGTCAGTTCTTGAGACACAAAAGAAAAAAGAGTTTCATGAGATTTAAGGTCATAAATTTTGTTAGCATGTCCCTCATAAAGTACTTGATATTTTTTGAAATTACAAATGTCCTTGGACAAGGGTTCCCAAAAAGAATAGCCATTTTCTATGTCAATACAATCTGTTGCAGATAAAGGGCAAGTTACTCCAGATCTTAGTCTAATTCTATCTGCGTCTAAATCTACAATAGCTGTTTGTTCATACATTTTTATTCTAATTACACCAATAACTATGACATTTTCCCAACTACCAAAGGAATCTTTATAGTCGATCCCTGAACATTTTCCATTTGTTTTTACAGTGCCTCCAAATGTTGCAGGATGACTTACAGTACTATTCATTTTTATATTTGTGATCTTGATGCCATTTTCGTGCTCATATATACCTGTTCTATGGATGCTTTTGCAGGTATCGTATGATATTTCACGTAAATATTCAGCTTCGCCATTAAATACCTCTGAATTATGTGAATGCATACCATAGTATTTTATCGAACGTCTGATTTCAATTTGACATTGTATTACCTTAGTTGTTGTTATTCCACTAAATTGAATTAGTTGGATGTAAGTCTCAGTTGAATTTATTTTGATGTCTGGGGTTGGACATTCTCCTACTTCAAGCAGAGAAAGGGTAGTTATGTTCAATCTATTAGAAGCGCAGTCATATCCCACGATCGCATGTACCATCGTATGAGAGAAAAGGGTGTTTTATTTATTTTGATTTTAACGTTTCCTTTGCCCAATATTTCTAAAACTTCATGAGGTCCCGTATATTGATCGACTAACTTTTTGGGTTTTGGGCCTTGGAGTAGAAATACACTATCACCGACTTTAAAATTTTGAGGATTAATTTTTTGGTGGTGATATATTTTAGATTTTTCTTTTGATTCGATTAGATTTTTACTAGCGAAATTTTGTACGTTATGTAGTTTAGAAATCAGATTAGTCAGATAATCTTCATAAGTGGCTAGTTTTTCTTCTGGTAATAATGGTTGGCTTGAAGGAAATCTTGGTAAACGCCCAAATACAAGTTCGTAAGGTGTACACTTGGTACTTTCATGAACACTCGTATTATAAGAAAACATAGCTAATTCAAGCAAACCGTCCCATTGATTATTTTTACTTATAAACTGCTTTAAATATTCGGCCAAAACATGGTGCGATCTTTCTAAAGACCCATTGGATTGAGGGTGAAAAGATGTGGTTTTAAATTGTCGAATACGAAAAAGTTTAGCCAATCTTTTCATAAGGTTACTTAAGAAATTTGTGCCTTGGTCAGTTAAAACACTTTTAGGTGATGCAAAAATGCAAATAAATTTCCTAACAAACGCATCCGCAATTGTACTTGCTTGCTGATTAGGCAATGGTATGGCTAAAGAATATTTGGTTAAATTATCCTAGATTGTAAGAATGCACTCGTTTCCTGACTTAGTTTTTGACAATGGACCAACGATGTCCATAGAAATTTTATCGAATGCAACACCCGGAGTATCCGTAATAACCATGGGGTTTTTAGTTTTTACTCTAACCAACTTTTTCAATTGGCATTGAAGACATGTTTGAATATACTTTTGAATATCTAATTTCATGTTTTCCCAAAAGTATTTTTGTCTAATATGAGTATAAGTTTTTGTCACACCTTTATGACCACCTAGCGCTGAAGAGTGCGCTTCTTCAATTAAAATTTTTCTTTGCTCAGTAGTCGCGTATTGAGTATAACCTTTACAGACTATTACTTTCACATTAGTTTCTCGAAATGTTTCTATAAAAATTGCTAATACTTCCGACCATTCCATGTGCATGACTTGACCCGTTTTTGCAATACTGATTGATTTTAAATTTAATTTTTCAGCTAATATTTTAAGAGAATGAACAGTTTCCGTAACATTCTTTTTTAATTCTGTCAAACTTATTTCAGATTCACTAATAATTGGTAATGCTATGTGATAAAAATTTCCCTTTTTAAATTGTTTAGCTTCATTTAATCTAAGATTTTTAAATTGTGGCATTTCGTTTTGTTTAAAAAGACTTTGAGAAGCGTTATCCATAGGGACTCCTAGAGTTGAAATAAAATACCCGTAGTTGTCTTTACGCATACGCATTTGGTCTTTGCATTCTACTATATTTTTGGATGGGGTGGGATTATGTTCGTTGATTTCTTGGGATGGGTCAGGTTCTGACGGATCGATAGGAGTTGGTTCAGGAAGGTTATCGTTATCATCTTGTGTTTCGAAAAAACTTTCGTCTAAACTGGAACCTACATTATTATTTAAACTATTTTCTTTACTTATTTCTTCAATATCTTCATCTTCAAATATTTCTTCATCATAATCTTCGGAATCACTGTCACTGGAATTGTTATGAAAATTTTCATAAACTGGATCGTATAATTCATTTTGTTCAAACTCTGGATCGGAGTCTTTTTCAGAATTTTCACTATCTTCATTCTTATTTCTTCCTTCTATTATGTCTTTAGCTTCTTTTCTTGGTCTGCCTCTTTTCTTCTTGATAAATGGAACTGGTTTTTTATTCTCTTTTCTCGGACGCCCCTTTTTCTTCTTGGTTATCGTTTTTTCTTTACTTATTACTTCATTTTTACTTTCATTTTCATCTTCAAATCCGACTTCATTCTCGTCTCCATATTCAACTAATTCAATTGACTTATCTTTTCTTGGACGACCTCTTTTCTTTTTAATTATTATTTCTTCTTCTTCTTCTACGTCTTCTTCATACATTGGACATGTTGTATCTGACTTTAGGTTTCTTGCATTTCGAGATTTCTTGGATTCTAGAACTTGATTTTTCATTGATTCACTTGATTTAGTACCCGATTCTGAATTTTTATTTACTAGATTTCGACTTTGATTTAATTCACCCGACTTACCATTAACCGACTTAGGATTTTTATTTACTGGATTTCGAACTTCGCTTAATTTACTTGACTTAATACTACCCGACTTAGAATTTTCATTGACCTGATTTAAACTTTTACTTGATTTACCCGACTTAGTACTTACCGACTTAGAACTTTGACTTGATTCACCCGACTTAGTATTTACCGACTTAGAACTTTGACTTGATTCACCCGACTTAGTATTCACCGACTTAGAACTTTGACTTGATTCACCCGACTTAGTATTCACCGACTTAGAACTTTGACTTGATTTACCCGACTTAGTATTCACCGACTTAGAACTTTGACTTGATTCACCCGACTTAGTATTTTTAATCACTTGATTTTGATTTTTAGATTCTCCCGATTCATTTGGACTTATATCCTCTTCTTGATTTGATTTTTTCATCTTTCCTCTAGTTACAACTTTAAAATTTTCTGCTCCAGTATATAATTCTTCAAAAAGGTCATAATCAAACTCTTCATACGTTTGACCGTCTTCTTTATCTTCTGTTTCTTCCTCAGAACTTGCATAAATTTCCTCATTTTCTTCATCATGGTTGTTATTACTATTTTCTTTTTCATCGTATAATTCTTCAAAAAGTTCATAATCAAATTCTTCATTACAAATTAAATCGTCTTCTCTTTCATCCATTTCTTCTTCTGAACTTGTTATATATGGTTCATCTTCGTTAACAACATTTATTTCTCTTACTTGTAACTCTGGTTCTGATGCATTTAGTTCTTCTTCATTAATTTCTTCCCATACTGATTGTTCTGGCGTTTCATCATCTGAATCTTCTGCCCAGAAGTTAACAAGTTGCTTTGCTTTTATTTCATTGTCATAAAATGTTTTTGGGGTAATTCTTTTTGCAATGTTTATTAAGTTTCTTGATAATGCGTCTGCATTTACATTAGTTTTTCCTGCTTTATAAACTATATCAAAATCATATTCGGACAATTTTAATTTCCATCTAGTGACTCGAGAACAAGGATCACTAGATTTTTGAAACCAAAGTAAAGGCTTGTGATCAGTGACGATTGTAAATTTTCTACCATACAGATAATGTCTGAAATGTTCAACAAAAGTGACAATGGCTAGAGCTTCTTTATTATATGTGTCATACTTGACTTCGTGTTCATTTAAAGATCTGGATCCGTAAGCTACTGGCTTGTCTTTTCCAATTTTACCTTGTGATAAGATTCAGCCAGTGGCAAAATCGGAAGCATCAGTTGTAAGAATAAATGGTTCATCTAAATCTGGCCGTTGTAATAAAGGTTCTTTACAGAGCTCTCTTTTTAATATATCGAAAGCCGATTGCTGTTTTTCTGTCCATTTAAATGGTACATCCTTTTTTAGTAATTGGGTTAAAGGAATTGATTTTTTCGAAAAATTTTCTATAAACCGACGATAGTAACCTGCTAGGCCTAAGAACTGTTTTATATTTTTTACTGTTTTAGGTACTGGAAAATTTTCGACGGCAATTGTTTTCTTTGGATCTGGACGTACTCCATCTTTATCGATAATATGGCCTAAATAAACTACTTCCGGTCGAAGAAATTCGCATTTGTCTGGTTGTAGTTTCAGGTTTGCGGCGCTTAATCGTTCCATTAAACTATCGAATTTGATTTGATGCTCTTCTAAAGTATTGGCAAAAATAACAATGTCATCTAAATAAACAAATAACTCAGTTCCTATTAAACCAGAAAGAACGGCATTCATAAGTCTTTGAAAACAACTAGGAGCATTTTTAAGACCAAATGGCATTCGGTCAAATTCATAGTGACCATATGGGGTTGAAAAAGCAGTTTTATAAGAATGATCTGGATGCATTTTTATTTGATGGAAACCAGAAGCTAAATCGAAAACGGAAAAATATCGGGCATTCGATAAAGTTTCAAGAACTTCGTGGATATTTGGCAAAGGAAAGAAATCAGTGACAGTTTTTTCATTTAGTTTTCTAAAATCTAAAATCATACGCCATTTTTTATTTCTGTGAGAATCATCTTTTTTAGGAACAATCCATACAGGTGTATTGTATGGGGATTCGGAGGGTTTAATTATACCATTTTTTAATAATTCACTAGTTTGTTTTAAAAGTTCTTTCTTATGCGCTGGAGGAAATCGATATTGACGTGTAAAAACTGGTTCTTCGTCTTTGGTAGAGATTTTATGTTGGAGAACATTGGTAGCAGACAAGGATTCGCCAGGCAGATGAAACATATTACTATACTTTAAAGTTAGAGATTCTACATGTGATAATTCTTCACGACTCAAATGTTTTAAACGTAATAAATCTAAAATTTGTTCTGATCTTTCTTTTCCTGAAATTCTATAAAATTTTGCTGATTTTGGGTAAAATTCTTCATTATTTTGAAAACAATCTAAAATTTTTTCGGCTGTTATATTTTTTACTACTTTGGTTTCACCGTGATATTCTCTATATTCTTCTAAAGTGACTTTTGGAATTTGAATTTCAACTGGTTCTTATCTTGTATTTGCTACTCTTACATATGCTTTACCTTGATTGTTTGTTACTAACGCATTTCCTAAATAAACACCTTGCTTAATTGTTAAAAGTGGAACATGACCTGTCTTTATATCATTATTTTCTATTATCAAAAATAAATCTGAGATCGATCTTGGTGGTAGTACGATTATATCACGTGGTGAAAAAGGATAAAATTTGTTATTAACCTCTAAATGTCTTTCAGCATAATTGATTTTAACATTATTGTCTGTAAAAAATTCAGATCCTAATACTCCGTCTTCTTCAACAGGAACTTCATTTGGTATAATGTGAAATGTAGTAAGATAACCTAAAACTTCGAATTTAACTTGTCCTAAGGTATTTACTGGATGTGCATTTATTCCGGTTAATTGTATTTTTCTTGACTTATCGATTAGCATAGATGAATTTAAAACATTTTCTTTTATTAAATTTAAACCTGCACCTGTGTCGATCATCATATTTAGAGGATTTTTAGAGTTAATTACATTTATTAAAATTGATGGTATTGGATTTCCTTTACTATAGTTAAATTGTACAGTTTTGAGGTTAGGTTTAGTGGTATCTAAAGGTGCGTTTAATTTTCGTTCACCTGTCCCATCGCACCATTTTTGGGAAGGTTTTGTGAGTTTTCCGGATTCGAATTGTGAATAGGTTCACTTTGTTGATTCCTAAAACGATTATTGTATTCTCTGCGTCTACATTCTTTAATTACATGACCTGGAATTTTGCAATAATTACAAACTATAATTTTATTCACTGAAGGAGGATTTTGAATGTCAGTATTTTCGTTTTGGAAATTATAAGAGGATCGTTGTTCAAAATTTTGAGGTCTTTGATATTGATTTCGATAAACATTTTGTGGCTTTTGGTAAGAATTTTGAAAAAATTTTTGAGAATTTTGATAAGTATTTTGATAAGGAGGTTTTTGGTAAAAATTTTGAGATCTTTGTGGGGATTGTGATGGAAATTGTGATCTAGGTACCCAATCGTCTCGTGAAAAGGGGGACCTATTCCTTGGATATTCACTTTGGTTTGGATGCATTGGAGATGTCGATCTCCATTCTCGTTTTGGTGAAGGGGAGTTTCTTCTATTCCAAGGTCTACTTCCTTCTCTAAATGCGACTGGTGAATTGCTTTGTCCTCTTAAATTCCAACACGTAGTTGCGCTATGACCCTTTTTATTACAGATTTGTCATATTGTTGTATTTTCTTGTGCAAAAGTGACCCTAGCGTCATTTGATCTATCTGGATTTTTCTGTTTGGCTAAATTTCCTTTTCTAAGATCCGCTGTAGCATTTAACCTACGTTCTATCTCCATGGATTTATTAGTTAGTTCTTTAAATATTATACATTCTGGTACACGCACTTCAATTTCGGATTTTAAGCCACGACGAAAACATAATATTAAATCCTGCTCTAAACCTTCAATAAAAGCTTTATCAAGTTCGCCCTTATTACTCATTTTATGTGCATCAAGAATTCGATCCGATATTTCTTTTATTCGGTTAGCGTATGAAATTACAGTCTTATTTTCCCACATATAGACACTTCCGAGTTCCCCTTGTAATTGATATACTGTTTTGGTTGGTAAATAAATCTTTTTTAATTGGTTAACAAGATTCTCTACTGTTGAAAAAGAACTTCCGTAAATGGCTTTACGCGCTTCTCCCATTAATTTTCCTCTAATCATTTTGACCAACTTTTCCTCCACCTGTGGTGACTTGGGGAGCATCTCTTTAGCTTCGCCGCACCCTTCTATGAAAAGAGCGAGGGGGATATTGTGACCGTCGAACAATGGTACTAGCTCGAGGGCATCCCGTAGGGACACTTGTTGATTATTAGGCAACGACATAATTTCTAAATGTGAATCAATAATTTGAGATAATTTATCTAACTTTATTTCTTTCAGTCTATCAATTCCTGTTTCAAAAGATAATTTTATTAAACTTTCTTTGGGGTCAAAATTTTCATCAATTGGAGTTGAATTGAAAATGTCAAAACCAAAACCGGTAATGGTTCGATTAAAAGAATTTTCTGATTCCGGAGACGTTAATTCTAAACTTTTTTCAAATTTTTCGGCTTGTGATTTACTAAGATGTGTGAAAGTGTTATCTTTTAGAGTTTTTTCTGTTTTAGGGGTTTTATTCCCTATCGATTCAGTGTTTGTACTATTATTAGAAGTAGAAGGTTTCGTATTTTTATTTAAATTCGGATTGATAATTGTACTATTTTTAGAATTTATTGAGCCCGTTAAATCTTGAGAAGCACTATCTTTTGCTTCTTTGTCAACTAGATTTTTAGCTTGATTTTGATCTCGACTTGGAGTATTTGTTGGACTATGACAAACCTTTGGAAGTGGGTTAAAGAAACCTTGTTCCTGAGCCTTACTTCTAGTATAATGAGAATTCGTTTTGTCTGACATAACCTTTAAAATTTAACATTATTAAGGAAAAAATATAATTTGGTTGAAGTTATATTTTGATTTTTAGAAATTTTAATTTTCTTTCAAATTGCTTAAAAGGTTTTCCAAAGTAATTAAAAGATTATCAATGTGGTAATCAAGACCTCTAGTGTTTAAATATTTATTACCATAAACAAAGTTTTCAATGTTTTGTAACAAATTCTCTGATTCATTTAAAATATCTTTAATTTCCTTAGCAAATTGTCCTTGCTTGTCTAGTTGAAAAACTAAATTTTCTAAAGTGTTAAATACTGTTTGAACATTTATAATTAATTTTCGCATGTGGTTTGTACTCATTTTGTTTATTTGAAATTAAGAAAAATGCATTTTATTAAAGCTGAATAGTTTGGAATTTGTTAATAAAGATATTATTAAAATTAAGAAAAAATTTTATTAAATTAACCTATAATATATAAATACAGGTGATTTTGGGAAAGGATTTGAGGAGCAGTGATTGCTAAACCTTATTGATTAAATTTTGTTTTATTAATCCATCATATTTGTTGCTGCTTTTATAAATTTTTTAATATGTTTAATAAGTTTATTACTTTTAACAATTTTCCTTTTATTATTAATATTTTCTAAATCCTTGAGCAATTTTTCGGACGCAAATAATAATTTTTGGATTTTTTATTAAAAAGAGGGCTTCTAGTGTTCACCAGAGTTATCATCCGTTCTAAGTTTTCAAGTGCTTCTTTAAATTTTTGTGTCAAAAATTCAAAATCATCTCTATTTATATCCACTGAAAAGAAAAACGAAAAAATATAAAGGAAAGAACTTGAATTTAAAATTTATTCTTTTATTAAAAAAATATATATATAAAAATTTACAAATTAATTTCTCTTGATTACAGAATCGACTTGGTTTAATAACTTTTCAAAATAATTAGAAAATTCCTCTTGATTTTTAAAGTCAATGATTTTAATTTGATAAGTAGGATCGTATCTTTTCTGTGCCTTTTTCCCACTTCGTGGTCTCCAAGATTTTTCTTGTTTTTTACTGGGTATATTCACTGAAAAACATTTGTTTTTCATTAATTATCATTATTACCCCCCCCCCTTTTTTTTAATAAAAATAATTTTAAAGATACTTTTATTTGAGAAGGTAGAAGAAAACTTTTATTTTTAAAGAATTTAACTAAAAGCGAAGAGAAAAATAAAATTTACAAATATTAGAATTTTAAGGAAAGTTTCGAAAGTTTTGATTCGCGGCCGATAGGCGAGTCCTCAAAAATTTCTTAGAAATATTTTGTTCCGCCGAAAGGCTTAAAATATTTCTATTCTTTTCCAAATTAAAATAAAGGAAAGTTTCGAATTTTTTGATTCGCGGCCGACAGGCGAGTCCTCAAAAAATTCTTAGAAGTGTTTTTTCCGCCGAAAGGCTTAAAACATTTCTATATTTTTCCAATTTTAAATGATTAATAAATACAAGTTTCAAATTTTAATATTTTTCAAGATCAATTGTTTCTAATAAAATCTTAATACTTGATAATTATTGAAAATATTAATGAATAAAAATTTGATATAACCAGTATGCACAAAACAAGACTTTTATAAATTTCAAACTATTGTTCACACTTATTATTATAGAAAAAAAAAACACAGAAATTCACAAAAGATTATCACACACGATCTAAAGATTTGTACAGAAAGGATAATTCAAGATATGGTTCGTATTTGGCATAGAATAAAAAAAGAGATTTTGAGTTTTTAAAATTTAAGAAAGAAGAATAGTTCAGTTTAATATTCACACTAGGCAAATTTGCACTAGTTCAAAATTTTCGTTTATAATATTTTATTTACAATATGATAGCAATTAGATGTTATTATATTTCAAATTTTTAATTTCTCACTTAGTTTTTAAGAATAAGATTTCCTTTTTTTGAAAGATAGTGGTTATGCTGAAGTTGGTAGGATTAATAGAAAGATTAAAAGAATTCAGTAGCTTCTCTCAATGGTCAAGTCAGTTTTCTTTTCTTTGGTTTCCCGGCCGATGCACCAAAAATTTTAAATTGATTCTGTAACGTCCAGAAGGGACATACAAAACCCATTTAAATATTTATTTATTAAACCCCTGATTTATCTTCTAAGGCAGAAAGCCTTAGGACTAAGGGAGCAGGAAGAAAGTTAACTGACAGTAGTTTCAAATAAACGTAATTTATTCAAATACACTGATGCGACCATTCGAGAAAACTCCTGTTGAAAGTTTGAGCAATCCTTGGAAGGGAGGTGATTGTAGAGAGTAGAGAGAGTAAGAGTCCACTGAAAAAAGGTGAACTTGTTAACAGGTTAATTAAGCAATAGAGTTGAAGGCAATAGTTAGGAAGTATTCTTGATTACTTACTTGTTTTATAGTTTGTTGAATCTTAAGTAGCAGGAAAATAGAGATGAGTGTCAAGAGGGTTGACGGGTTTCCTTGCTCTGGAAATCCGGAGTCTGCGGGTCGTCTTCCTTCTAGTGAAGCAAAATAGACCCCCTGGTGAAAGGTATGAAGATTCTTGTCGTTGTCTCGACAAAGAAAGATTTCGCTGGTCCAAGACACTGGGATTTGTGAAAAAGAGTTTTGACCAGCAGAACGAGAGCACAGACTGACAATGACTGGATTCGTCCAGGGGTTGATTATCAACTGATAATGTGATTAGTTCGGAGATCGGCTACAGACTAACTTTTCCCACTACTACTTTTTTCCTTATATAGAGAAAAAGTGATGGGGTGACTCTTGACCCTTAGCGTGGGTGTAAGAATTAGGGGACAACCTCAACAGGTAAAACAAGGGTGTTTCTTGCTCAACAGGTAGATGAACTCACTATTCGTTTCTTGGTACAAATCAATATCGGCAGCCAGCACGGGTGCTAATATCGAGAGTATTGATTTTTTCTTAATTCAGAACACACCTTTGTTACACATATATATTTATACACAATAAAGTTACGAGAACGTAACACTTTCTATAATATATTCTAAAAGCTAAGTAGCCGAGTGGTTTAAGGCGCCAACCGACTTGGTCAGCTTACAAGGGTTCAAGACTCAGCGCTCCAAATTTTTTCTACATTATATTTAATTGTAATATTACCCGAGTCGAAATTTTGAGGCTACTTTAACGCTACCTAGTCCAAAATTTTTAGGAAATAGAGGTTTGAAGTAGAAGCAAATTCAATACAATTTAGCTTCTACTTTGGTGCTATTATTGGAAGAAATTTCCTGTTTCCGCGATGAGAGCGTTAAAGTAGAAGCTAATATTCAACTATATTAAGGCCTCTTTTAACGCTCAAGACCCCCTTTTTATTGATCTTCTAAAGTCTAAACAAAGAAAGAATCTGTTTTTGCGAATAAAACTGAAATTAATATGAATGAAATTATAAAAAAAAATATAAAATAAATATTCAAAATTCATGCGCTTTTAGAATTCGTCACACTTAATACACACAAGCTGGAAATAGTCTAAACTTACTAAATAAATTATTATAACGCAAGTGGGGATTCGAACCCACGACATAACGACCTACGCACTTATAATCTAACGCACTAACCACTACGCTACCGACGCTTATGAACTTAATATTTAATTTTCTCAGTGACCTTATGATACAAATTACGAATAGTTTTTTTAGGACTTTTCAACAAAATTGTTACATATCGCCAATTTCTGAATGTTTACGGAGATTTTTATGTATTTTTCATTTTTTTAAACAATTTATTATTGTCAAGTTACAGGCTGATATTGATTTAAATCATTGAAGCATTTGCATTAAAATCATGATTTAAATAAAAAAAAACTTTACAATTCTCCGGATGTCTAATACTGCATGTAAAAAATCACAAACCATAAAAAAAACCACAAATTTGTGGATAAATCTTAAAAATTTCAATTTTAATATTTTAATCTTTATAAAATTTAAATAATTGGGCTAATATAGATAATCAAAATACCTACGATTTACAAATTTTTGGTATGAAGATAGCAAAAAATAATATCAAATTTTAATATCTTTAGGTCATTATAATTTAAATAAATTCCAAACGTCAATAAACTCATATTCCAATTTTTTCAAACTTTTAAATGTCAATTAATTCAAATTGAAAGACACATTAGTTAATGCAAAATAATTAAATAATATTAATTATTTTTCATATTCACAATAATCCTTTTTTTAAGTCTTACAATATTTGTAATTCTTCTATAGTTTCTAATTCAGTTTCTTTTTCGAAACTGTTTAAATTTTATCTTATAATTTCTTATTTTTACAAAATTTAAAGATTTTTTCTCCTTTTACTAATGATATTTTTTGTTGTTGTATTTGTCATTTTATTTTATTGATAAATAAATTATAAATAATAAATAATAATTATTATTTATTATTATTTCGTTGAGTTTCATAAGTTTTTTCATATTTTTAAAAATAAATACGCTTATTTTTTTATTAATGCACCTATTCAATTTGTTTTTAAATCTTGGATAGTTTTTGCGAGGTTTTTTGCAAACTTAGTACTTATTCTTTTATAGAATTTTTAGATTTTCTTTATTTTTCTAAATTTATTGTTGGACTTGCTTTCAGTGTAATATTATAAAAATGTTTTTGGTTTAATTTGCCCAAACTTTTTTTTTCTGAAGGATTTTTAATTTTCTTTTCTGGACTTTTTATATACATTTTTTTAATTTTATTTTCATCAATTTTAATTTTTAAACAAATTATTGCTAGTAATTACTAATTCTTTACAAATACACCTAGGAAGATACAAATTTTTCCTAATTTTACAAATAAATTACTGGGCTCGGGTTAGAAACATAAAAATTATTGACCATAAATTATTATTTTTATATTTTAAAACAATGTATTATTGTTAATTTATAACATTTAAAAACAGTAGTAGTTTTTTAATTTGTTTACTTTTTATATTGAAAAAATAAGATATTTATCAAAATTAACAACAATCACCACTCAAAATTGTTTAAACAAATTATTGTTAATAATTGTGACGCGTCGCGAAGAAAAGCACCTATGAAGCAAATCATTTTAGGGTTATGTTTGTGTCAGTTGTGCGTTGATTTAACGTTTTTTATTGATTCTGTAACAGTAACATCAGTTTTTCTTGAATACTTTGGATATAATGAAGATTTAAACATTAATAGTTTGTATTGAGAATTGATCCCTTTTGCACATTTTCATTTCAAAAATTACAAATATAACCTAACATTTTTGACTGCTTAGGTGCTTTTCTTAGCGCCGCGTCACAATTGTTATTTTTTTACAAGTGCATCTAGAAAGATACACATTTTCCCTAATTTTACAAATTATTGGGTTTTGGTTATAGATTAAAATTTTTTTCTCTTAAGGGCTAATCAGAGGAACAATAATTGAAGAAAAAGTTAGTTTAACTCCCGTTTTTCTTATATGTTAAATAAAAAAGTATATTTCAATGGAAAAAATGACTGAGTTTCACTTGCAGGTTTAAAGTAGAATAAAAATTTTCATTTCTTTATAACTGGGAATGTGGAGCTTTAAAAGAGCTGCTAATTTTAATGATTGGAAAAATGAAACATGTGTATAGACGTAAAGTAGAAGGAAATATTATTATTAGAAGTAAAGAAGAGGCTAAAAATTAAGAAGTCGTTAAGTAGAAGCTAAAGTTCCTCATGAGCTTCAAAGTAGCTTCAAAATTTCGACTCGGGTACTTTGTAATATTACCTCAATATTACCTTGTAATATTACCTTGACGCGGACATTTTAATGTCACGGTAATATTACTGTAACATCAACCTGTAATATTACCAATATTGAATGTAATATTACTGCGATACTCACGTAATATTACGTGCTACTTGGGTATGGTTTCTATAGCTCCTACTGCACAGTAGATTTTTTCTTGAAAATGAAACTCACAGAAATGTATTAAACTTTAAAATTGCGAGTTTGGTAAAAAAAATAGTGCATATAAAAAAAAATTACCCACTTAGGTTCCTATATAGGTTCCTACGTAGGAGCCTATGAGATCACTTACAGGACATTCTTGAGAGGATCAATTGTAGGTCCCTAGCCCTACGTAGGATTCTATGTAGGAACCTACGTAGGTTCCTACGAGGAAGCCTTTCAGGGACCTTTGTGGGAATTCCCAATAGGGTTGATTAGAATAATAAAATGAACAGCTTATTAAGTGACGTTTCTACAAATATAAAGTTAGATAATGATGCAATAAATAAATTAAGAAATAATTCTTTTAATATTTTAAACAAATTAAGATTGAAAGGTTATTTGGGTGATAAGATGAAGAGAAAGATTTATTAGTTAAAAAAACAAGTCTTGCTAGAATATGTGGATTACCTAAAATTCATAAACAAGATTGTCCTCTGAGACTTGTATATAAATATTTTAAAAATATAATAAAAAATCTGTTTCAGTTCCTAAATCTGTTGTTAAAAATTCTAAGACATTTAGAGAAACTATCGTGAAAGAAAAAATTCCTGATGATCTTATAATGATTTCTTTGGATGTTGTTTCCCTTTTTACTAATATTCCATTGGAATTGGTTATAAAAAGTATAAAAAACGATGGCACTTAATTAAACTAGGTGTGAATTCTGTCCATTTCATAAACACTTCGCTTCCAAAGAAGCAAGATAATTTGCTTCCTCATAGAGGAAGCAATAAATTTATTTATAATATAAAAAATAATAATTTAATTTTAAATTAATTATTATTTATTTTTATGCAAATAAGTAATAATAATAAAATAATAATAAATCAATATATATATTTTTTTTCTATCTTCCAAAACTTTATTTATTTATTTATTATAAACAAGTAAAGTCAATTATTAGTCAATTATTTTTAGTGAATTCGTTTTGAGACAAGGAATATGATTTTTTTAATTCATTTGTTTGAATTTTTAGCAAGACAATTTTTTTTGGCAAAACACGAGATTTTTCAATTAAAAAAAATTAAAAATTATGAATTAATACGTGAGTTTTTAGTCAAATATAAAAGTTATATAGGTGACTCGATTTGATTTGAGACAAGGAATATGATTTTGTAATTCGTTTGGTTGGATTTTTAGCATGAAATTTTTTTTTGGCAAATTTCGAGATTTTTCGATGAAAAAAAATGAAAAATCGTGAATTATTACGTGGGTTTTTATTCAATTATATACTTTATATAGGTCAATCGATTCGTTTTGAGACAAGGAATATGATTTTGTAATTCGTTTGGTTGAATTTTTAGCATGAAAATTTTTTTGACAAAAAAAGATATTTTTCGATGAAAAAAGGTGCTCAAAAAAATTTGATTGGGTATTTTCAAAAATCCCTGTGTCCAAATTTAGATATTTGTGAGCTTCATATGTCATCCAAATTTTATTAAAATCCGTTGAAGCGTTCTCGAGATATCCTGGCGACAAAAAATTTTCCACATACACACACACATACAGATACACACACACAGACACACATCCGGACATTTTCTCAGGAATGAAAATTTGAACTTCTCAGATGAAACTGAGTCGATTTACACTATTTCCTTATGATGAACTCATCAATTGTATAAAATTTATCATGGAATCTACTTTTTTTAAATTTGATAATTGTTTTTATAAACAAATATATGGGACTCCTATGGGCTCACCAATTTCCTCTATGTTATCTGATTTAGTTTTACAAGATTTAGAAGAGTACGTTTTCAACAAATAATCATTTCTTATCTTCCTCAATCGAATAAAAGTTCTTATTATATCAAACAAGGAAGGAATGAAACTTACTAAATAAATTTTTAGAGTTTTTTATACTACAGATATGTTAATGACACGAATCTGGTCGAAATATAAATTTTTCTTCTAATCATCCAATTAAAAAAAAAGTGCTATAATAAAAAATTTTGTTGATTAAGCTATTTTATGAGACAAAAGAATTTCATCATAAAAATTTAAGCATTGTGAAGGAGAATTTACTTTTGAATAATTATCCTTCAGAGTTTGTAGGAAACACATAAAAAATAGATTGTTTCAGATAAAAAATGTTTCTAACATTAATAATGCTGAAATTCAAAATGATGTTCATAATATTGTTTCTATTCCTTTTCATAAAAATCTTTCTTAAAAAATTAAACGGACATTGGAGTCATATGACGTAAATGATCTTATGAGTCATATGGCTGCGCATCATCTTTTTTTCACTGCCCTGAGTCTTTTTTCCCCTCTGAAATTTTTTTGCGCATTTGTGAAAGAAAATAACGTATAAACCGCGGGTGGACCTCGCTTGTCAAAAAAGTCGGATTTTCCACCCTTGGTGCATAATATGCTATTTTAAAAATGATTTATTTTTAAACACGGTGGTCCTGAAGGACCAGAAAATGGGATGAAAATGGATCCAAAATCGGGTTGTAGGGGGTGTTTTTAGGTCACTTGTAGGTTCAAAATCTGGAAAATTTAAAATCCTAGCTGCTCCCTTTTTTTTGTGTATTTAACCCATTAATGTCCAAAATACAAAATTTGTTTTCTATTTTCAAGCTATGTTATTAGAAACATAGCACAGAAAGTGTAAGCATATAATTCTGTTTTCAACCAAAAGTGCATAAAAGTTGTTCACGTTAAGGATATTTAATCTAAAATAAAAAATTTCAAGATGGAGGACCTAATATGGCGTCAAATCCATTGCAAACTTTTAAAGTTCATGCACATATTTTACTAATCGACAAAATGTCGCAGGATTCGCCTACATTTTCTTTCTTGGAGGTTTTTGGGGTCGCTGATTACGAATCTAAAGTTTGATTTTTAAAATTCAAAATGGCGGATCCAATATGGCAAATGAAAATTTAAATTTTCGTCCGATTCAGTTCAAAATTTGTTATCTGGAAGTTTTTGGAGTCGCTGATTACGAAACTAAAGTTAGATTTTGAAAATTCAAAATGGCGGATCCAATATGGCAAATAAAAATTTTAATTTTCGTCATATTCAGTTCAAACTCGTTACTACATATTTGGCAAAACTTGTATGTTCTAATGACACAATGCATTAAAGAAAATGTTTTTTGTTTACTTTTGTTACATGTGTCGTGTGGTTATCCAACTTTCGAAGCAGCGTTTCCAGTGTAGTGTTTTATAATTACCAGAACAAATTTCTGTGTTCTAACATTATGTTCTTCCAAATAAGCTGAATTGTGTAATAATAAAATTGCATTTAGAATTCATTAATTCTGATTACTTGTCATTAATGTTTTTATGATCAGCAGAGAAGTAAGTTATTATTGAGTATTATTGTATATGTTTTTATATGCTTTACGAAGTTGTGTGACAGATTGATTTTATCATGTTTTCTTCGTTTTTTTATTTGAAATGCTGTTGTATGGGTTTTTCAAAATCTTACTTTCCAAGTAAGAAAATTTAGGTGAATCCGGCGACATTTTGTAGATTAGTAAAATATGTGCATGAACTTTAAAAGTTTGCAATGGATTTGACGCCATATTAGGTCCTCCATCTTGAAATTTTTTATTTTAGATTAAATATCCTTAACCTGAACAACTTTTATGCACTTTTGGTTGAAAACAGAATTATATGCTTACACTTTCTCTGCTATGTTTCTAATAACGTAGCTTGAAACTAGAAAACAAATTTTGTATTTTGGACATTAATGGGTTAAATACACAAAAATATCAATATCTCAAAAAAGGGAGCAGCTAGGATTTCAAATTTTCCAGATGTTGAACCTACAAGTGACCTAGAAATACCCCCTACATCCCGATTTTGGATCCATTTTCATCCCATTTTTTGGTCCTTCAAGACGACCGTGTAAAATCTTTAATTAAGTTGGCTAAGGATCCTTTAGAAAAATTAGATAATACTGGTGTTGTTTATAAAATTAAATGTATTGATTGTGCTAAAACATATATTGGGCAAACAAGTAGACGTTTATTTACTAGGTGTAATAAACATAAGTCTAACATTTCTCTAAATTAAAAATATCACAATGTTGTCACTAAACATAGAGTTTCTAATTTAAATGATGATGGAACTTAACATGATTTTAACTAGTTAAATATTGAAATTTTACATAAAGATAATAATGGTTATAAAAGACTAGTATTCATTTAATAGAAAAGTTTTACTTTTTGACAAAGGTAAAAGTCCCGCTTATGGAACGATGCCCTGATATGAAACGCTTTGCTACAGATTTCAGAATTTTGACATAGAGAATTTTTTGTAATTAAATAAAATAAAATGATAAATTAACAGCATTGAATAATTAAAAGACAGTTGCTTAATTTATTTTCATACATTAAGTCAACATTAAACAAGTTTTTTAATTTAAATTAATGTTTCATATTCGGTATATTGGGTTATGTACACTGAAAAAAATATTTCCATGGAACTGCGATAATTATGAACAGATTGGCAATATGTTATTGCTGTTTTGGGAACTGCCATACGTATTGGTGTTTTAGCCATACGGCTGTGTGAAATCGCGAGTCATATTGTAAGGTTATGTAAAATGGACAGTGGCGCACCGATGCATTATAGGAAATTCGAACGCATAGTTGTCAAACTTCTACATAACCTGTCAACCATACTCAAATGTCTAATCTCATCACAGTATTTTTTTCAGTGTATCCGTTTGTCCGTATTATGAAACAAGGACATCAACTGTTTCAAAATTAGTACAGTTTTTTTAAACCTATGTGCTTATCATGAAACGGGAGGGTGTATAAATGAGACTTTTAATTATCAGATTATTTAGAAAAATGTATCCTTTTTTTAAACTAATAAACGTTTCCTTCGTGAAAGACATCAAAATAAAATTAACAAAATAAATATTATTCCTTTAAGTCTGAATAAACAAAGGGTAATTTAGTGTTCCACAATAAGGACGGAACAACTGGTACATAAGGTGTAGAAACTGTTCCACAATACGTACATTCTGATCTTTATGATTTTTTACAGTTTTATTTAATTATTATAAACCAAATGCAGTTTTAAAAATGTTATTCTCATGAGAAAGGATAGAAAAGGAACTATGAAAAGATCTTGAGTAGTACCCTACTAGAAGTAAAGAGATAGAAATCTTATCACTTTTTATCTTTTCTTATCCCTGTTATAGAAAAAGATGCAGAAAAGCTATCATTTTCAAACTCGACTCTATATCTCCTTATATCTTTCTATCGACCCCAATCTCTTTCAATCTCTACCTTAATCACGATGACCAGCTTATCGCCATCAATCGGCTTTTCCCTATAACTTTCAATCTCTAATCCTTACCATCCTATACCTTTCTATTGCCTCCAATCTCTTTTAATCTCTACCTTAATCGTAATGACCAGCTTATCGCCATTAATCACCTTTTTCCTATAACTTTCAATCTCTAATCTATACCTTTCTATCTAGTCCTATCCCTACCTTAATGGACATAGCGAGTTATCGCTTTTAATTACCTTTTTCTATAACTTTCAATTAATTTCTAATACCTTCATATTATTTCCAAACCCCACCTGAATGAACATGATGAGCTTTCCCTTTGAATCACTTTTCATCAATACTTTTCAATAACCTATAACATATCCACATATTTTTTGCTATTCCACTCTAACCAGCATCATCAGTTATCGCTTTTAATCACCTTTTTTCTATAACTTTTAATTTTTCACCTATCACCTTCTATCCCTTCCTATCCCTTTCTATCCCTTTCTATCTCTTTCTATCTCTTCTTATCCCTTTCTATCCCTTTCTATCCCTTCCTATCCCTTTCTATCCCTACTTAAACTTTCCCATCCCCAACTGAAAGAACATGATCACTCACTAGATTACTGAAAGTAATGAAACGAAAGTGATTAAAAACGAAAAATGATCATGTTAATACAGGTGAAATAAGAAAATATAAAAAGGGATAGAAAGTGATAGGTGAAAGATAGAAAGTTATTCAAGGAAACTGAGTAAAAGCCATAAACCGATAACGCTGGTTAAGAGAAGAATAGCAAAAAATATGTGTATATGACACAGGTTATTGAAAATTATAGATGAAAAGTGATTAAAAGGGGAAGCACATAGTGTTCATTCAGGTGGGGTTTGGAAATGATGTGAAAGTATTAGACATTAATTCAAAGTTATAGAAAAATATAATTAAAAGCGATAACTTGCTATGTCCATTGAAGTAGGGATAGGGCGGGATAGAAAGGTATAGATTAGAGATTAAAAGTTATAAGAAAAAGGTGATTAATGGTGATAACTGATCATTATGATTAAGGTAGAGATTGAAAGAGATTGGAGGCAATAGAAAGGGAAAGGAAGGTAAAGATTAAAGATTGAAAGTTATAGGGAAAAGGTGATTAATGGTGAAAACTGATAATCATGATTATGGTAGAGATTGAAAGAGGTTTGAGGTCAGTAGAAAGGGTTAAGAAGGTATAGAGTCGGGATTGAAAATTATACGTTTTCTGTATCGCTCTCTGTAACAGAGATAAGAAAAGGTAAAAAGTTCTAAGATTTCTATCTCTTTATTTCCAGTATGGATCTCCAAAAATATAAATACTATGTGGGATAGAAAAAGATAGATAAGGAAGATTAAAAGAGATGGGAGTAAGAGTGATAAAAGGCAGTCAAGTAAAGGAGTAATCTGTAGTGTATCGTGCGTTAGCTCAGTTGGTAGTGAGCTTAGGTTAATGCGCACGAGGTTAGGGGATCGCTCCATCATAGCTGACGATTTTTCAGTATTATACGCGTTAAATATCAGATTAATTTCAGTATATATAGATATATTTACTACCATATAAAATAACTAAAGCAATTGGGTATTTAAAATAGTAGATAAGCGAACAGATAGATGGAGATTAAATTTTTAAAGAAGAGGATAGAAAGGGGATAGAAAGAGATTCACTTTTTATTGAAAAGGAAAAAAAGAGGATAGAAAAGGGATAGAAAGAGATAAAAATAGTTGACGGACGAAGAGATAGAAAGAGATTTATTTATTTTAGAAGATGATAGAAAGGGAATAGAAACGGATACAAATTCAAAGCGAATAGAGAAAAGATATAAAGAGGTAGAAGTTTAGAGATAGAAAGATATTGTGTTTTGGGAATGCAAGGTAGATATATGGAAGGGATAGAAAAAGTGTAATCTCTTTCTATCCTCATATTTCTTTCCCTTTTTATCTTTTTACTCTTAGCAGGGTAATATGCTTTTCAGGATTAGAATTCCCTAAAAATAATCAAACCTATCCGAAATCAGTTCCATAACCGGGACTTTTACCTAATTGTACTGTAAAAAAGTGTTTATATTTTTTAATCAGTATGTTAAAAAATGTGTTTTGTTTTTGTTGTGATTCTCATTCGTCATATAAATTGTATTATGGATTATTATTATAAATTTTTTAACGATGAAGATTGTTACCAAATATTTAATTAAATTAAAATAAATTAGCAATTAGGGGGGGGGGGTGAGTAAAGCGAAGCATAAAAAGTTAAATTCCCGATCCTGGCATGAGGATCGTGGAAATTTAGTTAAATAACGAAAGAATGGGTAAAGGGTTAATTTCCCGATCCTGGCACGAGGATCGTGGAAATTAGCTTAAGAATGAAAGAAGGGGGGGAAGTGAACCAGCTCCGATCCTGAGAAGAGGAACGAGAACTATGAAAACTAAAAAGGTTATATTTCCGATCCTGGCACGAGGATCGTGGAAATTAGGCTAAAGATTGAAAGAGGAAGGAGAGGGGAGTGAACTACTTCCGATCCTGCCAAGAGGATCGAGAACAAAGACAATTTTAATAGGGTATTAGAAACAAAGGAAAAGGTAGAAGGAAAGAGAAACTTTCCGATCCTGCGGAGAGGATCGGGAAAGTTTAGAAAAAAGGTGGTTTCTAATCCTACAGAGAGGATCATGAAACGGGAGGGGGGGGGGGGGGTAGCTGCCGGTCCTACGAGGAGTACCGAGAAGCACGGAAAAATTAAAGAAAAAAGTAAAAAGGAGAAATCTTCGATCCTGCCAGGAGGATCAAAAGAGTGGAGGGAAAATAAGTAAAGAAGGAAGAAACTTCCGATCCTGCCAAGAGAATCGAGAAGTTTGATAAAAGAAAGGAAGGAAGAAAAATAAGGTGGAGTCTGTTCGGACCTACGTCAGAGTTCCGAGACCGAAGGACAGAAAACGGGAGAGAAACACTGAGTTTTTGATCCTGCTAGAAGGATCATAAAACTCTTAAGGGAAAAAGAGAAGTCGCGAGAATATTGGAAGGTTCACTTTCACTACGCTGTTCCCAGTTCTTGAAGTCAAACAAAATAAATAAGCACATTATGTTGGAAAAAGAAATTAACTCTTTATTTAATAGAAACTAGAAGCAAAATACACGTTGCGACCGGGAATGGGTGATCACGTTAAAATGGAAAAGACGTTGCGCGTTCGGGGCAGTCACGGAGCTCTCGACAGGAGCGTCCGTGCTATACGGCGATCGGAGATCGAGTGAGGCCCTCCATCTCCCACTGTGACTCGTTCCGGCGACGCGGCATTGTCACGTGACCGAGTCAAGCGGGGCTCGCGCGTTGATTGGCTGCCTCGCTCCGTGGCGCGATACAGCTGTCGCTAGGCGGTAAATTTTGGCGGCAACGAAAACGCGAGTAGAAGTTTTGCCACTGGTCAGGCAAAAAATATAAATATTTGAATATTAAATTTATTGTGTAACAAGATCATATAATATGATGTAAGTAAAATAGATTTTGTGTTTATAGGTTTTTTTTTGTTTTTGGAATTATTTTTAATAATATCAACGATTGTAATTGAATGCGTGTTTTGAGCAATACCGGGAGAGAGAAAAAGGTCAAAATTTTTGGTCAATGAATTAAATAAAAAATAAAATTATAAGATACCTTGATTATGAGAAAATCCTATTTATTGGAAAAAATCCGTGGTCAGAAGATAAAATGATATAAACGGTGAAAAATCACACTTACACGTGCACACAGTTTTTGTCCTTGAGTCCCTTTTTTGTGATTTTACACCTCACAGAACCCACATTTGAGAGTAAAACCTTCACTGGTGAGAAATACCTTAACATAAATTGAGCATAACCTTTTTGATTAATAAGCCCTTGAGAACAACAGTGAGAAATGCCGAAAACGCTAAAAGCGTGATACAAGAGACTAAAATGGTGCGATTAGTACCGGTTAGAATTTTACACTGATCACATGGCGAGAGCCGCATGGCGAGCAGCTCAGCAATTGTCCACCGAGAGGTTATGCCACCAAGCGCTCGCAAAACACAACACTTCACTTTTCCTGTGATATTTGAATTGGCAACTGGTCTCGAGTCGTAAATCCGAGCCAGGCCCAATTCTCTGAGATAAAACACTGAAGTCTAAACACACTCCCCTCCATCGGCAACGGAGTTGACGATTATGATGAGGTCAATGACAATGGTGAATCGTTCCTGGAGATGGGAAGCACTGCTAGCTTCGTGATTGGCCGCTTGAGTGTAGGGATAGCCGTCCTGATGGTGACCACCTTGGTAAGTCCATCTGCTCCGGGATACAGTTCTATGACCCTTGCCAAGGGAAATTTTGCGGGTGGAAAACGCTCATCAGTGAGAAGAACCAAAGAGCCAACCTTCATTTGGTTAGACGGATGATGCCATTTTGAGATAGAGAGTTGTTGTTGCAGGTAACAGGTAGACCATTTCAACCAGAAAGACTGAACCCTTTGTTAAATAAGTTGCCACCTTGACAACCTTGAGCTTGGCACATCCATTAGAGAAGGTTCCGGTATTAAGTTAAGAGGTTCACCGATAAGAAAATGCCCTGGTGTAAGAGCTAACAAGTCGTCAGGGTCTTCCGACTGAGGTTCTAACTGCCGTGAATTGAGAACTGCTTTAATCTGAGCTAAAAGAGTCGTAAATTCTTTTTAGGTCAGCATTGTTTTACCAACCGTCCTTTTGAGATGACACTTAACTGACTTGACGGCGGCCTCCCATTTACCACCCATGTGTGGAGCAGAGGGGGCGTTAAAACTCCATAAAGTGCCGTCATTAACCAGGAGTTGAGACAATGTCCTGGATTCATGAGCTTTGCCTTGAATAGTTGCTGGAGAGCCTTGTCCGCTCCGGAAAAATTCATTCAACAGTCACTGTGAAGAGTGCGGCAAATGCCTCTCCGTGAGACAAATCGCCGATAGGCTGCGAAAAATCCTTCCGATGAGTAATCCGTAACTAATTCCAAATGAATGGCAGAGGTCGAGAAGCAGACAAAAATACAGAGCCATCCTTTCTTGTTCTTTGCCTCTTGCCCCTTTCAAGTCTTGAGATAGATGGGGCCGGCGTAATCGACTCCGCTGTTGAGTCTGGAAAATGGGTAAGAGTTGAAAAAAGATATACCTCTCTTGAGGTCCTTGAATTCACTCGGGAAAAATGCTTCTTGAGTAACTTGAGTCCAAAAATTCCTTGAGTGCTCTAAATCCTTAGGATTAAGAGAATTGGTAAGAGAAGCCTGAGAGTCTCCCTTGATCAAATTTAAAAATCTAAAACAATTTGATGTTATCCTCAATAATTTAGTGAGAGAGGAGTACCTTCCAATAAGATCCCATGGTTGATGAGATGTAGAGACAGTGAAAACAAATCCAGGTCTTTCTTCCACTTGAGCTGAAGAGTCTGTCCATGAGATTGAAGTTGGCCACTTTTCCGTTGATTCCTTCAACCAAGATGGCCCCTACCACCATAGTTGATGCTGAGAGAGTTGGTGAGTAGTCAGGCCCCTTGATGCTCAGTCAGCAGGATTATCCTTGCCCTTGATGAATTTACAATGACCTTGAGGAACTACTTTATGGATGGAGGAAACCCTTTTCCGTACATATTCCTTCCATCGCGAAGGGTGACTGTTGATCCATGTAAGAGCCACTGAAGAGTCAGTCCACGGAGTAATTGGAACGTGAGATAGTTCCAGAGTCCTTTGGACATAGTCCATGAGTTTGGCTAAGAGATAAGCAGCCGAGAGTTCCAACCTTGGGATGGTTAGTCGCTTTAGAGATGCGTCAGAAAATCCATGTAGTTCCGCCTTAGTTGACGCAGTGTTATTGAGCCATCGTGGTATCGAGAGTTGAGAGATTTGAGCTAGCTCTTCCATAAGTTTGATCCAACGTGAGGAGTTTTTCTCCGATAAGGTGTCGTCCCATCCCGCCTTTTCAAGCCAGAGTTCCTGCAGTAACATCTTGGCTCGTATGATGACTGGAGAAAGAAATCCCAGAGAATCAAAGAGTTGAGATACCTCGGATAACATGAGTCGTTTGGTGATACCCTTATCCGGACGATGTGATCCTATATAAGAAATCAGTTAGCTATACTGCTATGCTTTCTCAGCAAGTAAGAGAGAGTAAGGTATAGAATATACCTAGGTTCGAATAGGACAAGAATAGTGTCCGTAGCAGAACTCATACTGTGCGAAACACAAGGTCAGTTGACAGTTGTGGTTCTAGAAGCAAGGGAGAATAAGGTTACCTGGGATAGATAAAGACAACAATGCCGTGCAAAATGTAAAAGAGGAAAAGGTATAACAGGTGTCTGAGATAGATAAAGGCAGAGTAGAGAGAAAAAAAATGAGAAAAAAAATTTTAAACGGTGTGAAAACTATAAGGCATCCGTGCCCTGTCGAAAATCTAGTCAACAATTGTATGTTTTATAAATGCTTTAAAATAGTTTTATTTTGCTTAAACATGGATATCCGTGCTTCCAAATACCATCAAACACGCTTCTATAATTGAACGCAGTATGAACACGGCATTTACGTAGAATATTTTGTTTGGTGTATGATTCAAAAAACACTATGAAAACTATTTTTCTACAGATAGAAAAAACACCCATGAAACATTTTTTAAAACAGACTTCATAGTTCGTACAATGTTGAAAAACTACAATTTCACAAACTATTAGATCTTTCACAAAGTACATAAATGTAACTATTTTATGACACACTTATGTATGTTGTTACAATGTAACAAAACACGATGTCAACAGCTTTTAATAAGCAATAAATCAGTTACGGCTGCCTGTGAACTTCATGTTTCAAGAACACATTTTAAACAGGAAATTAAAAGTGTTATCTGTGTTCTCAAACATTAGACACACACTTTGTCAAGAAGTAAACGAAATACTTTAAACTTTATACCAACATGCATTGGATGTTTGTATAATATTAAAGAAACATCATGTTACAACTTGATGTTGTCATTCAAACTTTACATGTCAACATCGTGTTTTGAGAACATGGTTTTAACAGATAGTTGGAGTTTTATTTGTGTACTGTATAACATTAATCATACACTTTATTATGAAGTAAATGAAATTCACAATAAACTATGTACCGACACATATTTAAATGTTTGTATAAGGTTATAGAAACATCAAGTTCACAACTTTTGTTATTCAAAATTATATGTATGTGAACATCGTGTTTTGGAACTTCTTCTTTTTCAATAAGAAGAAGAAAAAGAAGTTCCAAAACACGATATTCACATGAACAGTCAGCTTCTATTAAAGATATATAAAATTTCTTTCAACCAGCGATACCAAATTAGGAATGGCCAGACCCTACGCTCACAGAAGTTAAGCAAGGTCAAGCGTGGTTACTATTTAGAGATTCTATGGGTGACCATCTCCGTGATATCGCTACAGCCTAGGTGTTTTTCAATGAAATTTGAAATATTCTGAAATAAAAAGAAATATGTACGGGGAAAACTTGGTAGTGTACAACAGTTCTAGACCTTCAGATCTTTAAAGGGAGAAGTTGAACCGATGAAAAATAAAACTGAATAAGACAATTTTTTTTTTTTTTTTTATAATTGTCTTTTGTTTTTGGTTCAATAAATTAGTTTTCTTAAATGATTTATCTATTTTTGTGCATAAAATAAACGTTTAATTGTTTTAACGATCCTAGAACTTTCAGTTCTAGTCACGAGAACATTCCTAAAACGATAATAGAACATGCATCTTTGGAAAAAGTAAACATTCTATTTACGATCATACGACACACATTAGACACTGTAATAGTAGAGAATCAATGTGAAGAAAGTGTTAAATGTGTGTTAACATTATAAAATAAGTGTTCAAAGACTGCTTCTACAATGTTTCACAACTACTATTCAACATACTTTTCGTGTATCTGGAACACATTTCTCACAAACAACTGAAATGTAAGAAAGTGTTTATGAAACACTAAAGCGTTCCAATATACATGGATGAAACACACTCAATTAGGTTTCTCAACACCCATCTTACACCAAGTAAACACTGAACAAAACACTCTTTAAACATGGTTCTCACATTATATTTTTGACAGGGTGTATGAACTTGTATGAACATTTTGTAATTAATTTTGAATTGTTTAAACAATTTTTTTCATATTTACTATGTGAAATATTCTAAAAGCTTACAACTTTTTAATAAGCAGAAGGAAAAACAATGTAATTAATATAATTTAATTGATTTAATTGAATCGATTGTTTAAACAGTTGAAATGGTTTAAAATTAACTTTCGATGAAATTGAGCTAAAATTATGTGTTTTTTTGTCATTTGTATAAAAGAATCATAAGAATTTTATTCATTCAAAATTCGCAGTGTATAATCAAATGTTTAAAAAAATTTAATTTGTTTAAACAATTTATGTTTCTTATGTTTTCCAAATTAAACACTTTTTTTCTCCAGGTCACCTCCGCAACAGTGGGAAAACCTATAGTTGTGTTGGTGTTTAAAGTATTTATCATAAAAATGATCAAGTTTACAATTTTTTAAATATGATTTTCGTAATTACTGCACGAAAATTACGTAATTTTACGTTATTACGTAATAAATGTAATGTTACGTAATAAACGTAATGTTACGTAATGAACGTAAAGTTAAGTAATTTAATAACGTAATTACGACTGTAGGTAATTTAATATTGATATAATGTGGGTATTTGGTCACATTTATGATGATTTATGTTTTTTGCAATTATTTCGTAAACTAATTGGTTTCAGTAAAAAATGCATCAAACATAAAATGTGTATTTTAATGAGATCTACATCTTTTGTATAAATTTGTTTTTTATATTTGCAATATTTAAATAGATAAATGCAAACAACCAAAATTATTATGATTCTTTATACATCTTTTTTACCATGAATTTCAAATTTGTGCCAATTTTCACTATGATTTTTGTAATCAGTGCATCAAATTACGTAAGCATACGAAGTATCAAAAAGATTTGAGGTTTAAGCTTTTCGGAAGTACACCCAAGTTTGTTTCAAACACCTGAATGAAAATAATTTTTGTAAACAAATACTTTCTGTCGGAAATTGCATGTTTTTAAAAAATACTTTCTGTCAGAAAATACTTTTGGTCAAAAAATACTGTTGATGGCACGCCACTAGATTTCGATGCCTGCCGAAGGCGTGCTCGAAAGCTAATATTATACATATAATAATTGAATTTATATTTTTTAATTTTTACTAAAAGCTTTTAAATATCAAGACAATACACTTTTTTACAACTTCAGTTCAAAAATAAACAATTTCTGTCATAAGTATTTGTTATAAACCATTTTTATAAACAATTAAGCAACAATCCATAATTTTGATGTATTCGAAATTCTTTTTTAGACCAAGTGTCTGGATTTATTCTTTATGAATAGACAGTTGTCCTAATGTGAGTGATTGTCAATAATTTAATTAGTTGCAAACAATTTTTATAATTAATTAAGCAATAATTCACAATTTTGATAAATTAAAATTTCTTTTTTAGACTAAGTTTCTTAATTTGTTCTTCGTAAATGAACATTTGCCAGAATGTGAGTAAATGTCAATAATATCATTTGTTATAAACAATTAAGCAACAATTCATAATTTTCATGAATTAAAACTTCTTTTTTAGACAAAGTTTCTTAATTTGTTCTTCATAAATGGACATTTGCCAGAATGTGAGTAAATGACAATAATTTAACGTGTTATATACAATTTTTATAAAAAATTAGGCAAAAATCTGTAATTTTGATGAATTAAAGTTTTTTTTTAGACTACGTGCCTACATTCGTTCTTCATAACTAGATATTTGCCAGAATATGACTAAGTGTTAATAATTTCATTTGTAATAAACAATTTTTATAAATAATTAAGCAACAATCAGTAATTTTAATAAATTAGAAATTCTTTTTTTTTTAACGAAAAAACTACGATTGGTTGTATTCCACGATTTGTTTAGAGATACCTAATGAATTGCTTATAGGCGATTCCATGTCAAATTTACAGTCCACATTTAAAAATCGATTAAATCTTTTTTTTATTTGTTCCTTATAAAAAAATATTAGATATTTATTTTTTTATAAGAGGCCAAATTTTTGGGTTATAAATTTTCAAAATTCTAGATTTTTAAAAATAGACCTTTTGTAAATCACATACAACTCTGAACCTATTGAATTCAGAAAATGTTTGACAATACCTAAAAAGTTAGGTTTTGGTTCAACTTTTAAACTGTATTTACAGAAAAAAGAATATATTTTTTTTTCTTTTTAAAAACACAATTTTTAAGAAACAAATACACTTTTTTTAAATTTGGACCCGAATAACAAATTTTTTTTTATTGCGGCTGGTTGGCGCATTTTGGTTTGTTCCAAAAAGTCTCTTCTAAAAAAAAAAAAAATTTTTTTGGAACTTTTGTTTTTTTAAAATAAAATATGAGATGTTAAACAAAGTTTGTGTACAATATAGTTTTCATGTATACAAAATTGCCAGAGCCAATCAACAAAGAGTGAAAAATGAGCCAAGTATAGGTCTCCCCTATTGTATTGGTATTTAAAAGCTTCTAGTAAAAATTAAAAAAATAAAAATTCAATTATTTATTGCTCAATTGTTAATAACTTTAAAACAAGTAAAAATTTAACAATCGGTCTCGACAAATATTTGCACAATTTAATAAGCTTTAAATATAAAAAAAATACATGTTAATCCGTCAACAATTGTGACCTACAAGTCAATTTGTTCATGAAGAGCCGGTTTTGTCCCACTGTGGGTCGCAAAAAATACTTAAAATTGCAAATAAGTTGTTACTTGTCGTACAATTAAAAATTACATTTTTTTAAATTAATAATTATGAGATATAGTTATATTTTTTTAACATATTTCTGTAAAGAAATATTATTTGCATGTTAAAAAATATTACTTTTTATCGATTTTATAACAAATTTACGAAAAAGTGATTTTTTTCTATGTAAAAATACATGGAAAAATTCGGTTGTCTAGAGACACGTGTTAATATTGCTTGATTTGGCTCAAACTTAGAGGAATTTTTTTTTTTTTGTACCTTTTTGCATTGATCAATTTTCTGGTTGAAGGCCGAAGAATTGAAAACATTGCAGTGGTTCCCAATTAGCTGGAGCAGGGGCGGCCGCCCCCCCTGGTCGAGGGATGGGTGGTGTCAGGAGGATGGTAAAAAATATAAATAAAAAATTTAATTTTAACTAACAAAATAACACAGCCCCAAAAAAAAAAAAAGTGTCATGTACTTTTGACCGGAATACCCTAGCCCTATGTATTTTGACGCGCTGAACACGAATCCGAAGTCCATTTTGCTCCATCACGTCAGGATTTTTTCCTAACCTCAAAATCAATAAAATGACACTTTTTGTTCATTAGCATGTGAACCCGACTTAACATTAATACATGCCTAGGGCGAATAGATAGCTTGGATTGTGACCTTTAAAACACTTTTTTAAAAATTGTTCTACGATGATTTTTAACGAAGTTATGATGTTTTATTTAAAATCATTTTTTTCCATTACACCATACCACATCAATAATTGAAGTGTTATTTACATTTGGAAAAAATTTATATTTTAAGTAAATCATCATAACTTCGGTAAAAATCATCGTACAACAATTTTTAAAAAAGCGTTTTAAAGGTCACAATCCAAGCTTTCTATTCGTCCTAGGCATGTATTAATGTTAAGTCGGGTTCACATGCTAATGAACAAAAAGTGTCATTTTATTGATTTTGAGGTTAGGAAAAAATCCTGACGTGATGGAGCAAAACTGACTTCGGATTCGTGTTCAGCGCGTCAAAATACATAGGGAATGACTAGTCTGGTCTGCTGTACACGAAACTTTTTTTTTTTGTGGGGCTGTGTAATCAGAAAAGTACGGAATTCAAACACCCCATGAAATTACGTACATATGAAATATGGTTAATTTGATTTTAATCAGGGTGGCCACAAGGTTCAGTTTATCAATTTCCCTGTCATTTCCCTGACATTTTACTGACTTTACAACAAAATTCCTTGACAAAATTTTTTTTTCAGAGCAAAGACAAAAATCTGCCAACAATTCAAAAATGAACCAATTTTAATGTTTTTTTTTTAAATACTCATAAATATTTGTATCATAACGTTTAAGTTTGTACTCAAAAATCAAGACTTTTAATATTAACTAAAAAGAATGTTAATAACTTTAAAAAATATAAAAAATCATTTTTTTAGAGAGTGATTTCAAGGTATTTCGATATAATCACTTCAAAAGTTTTTATTACATACTTAGAATTCGTTTCTATTGTAAAATTAATTCGTCACTATTTGCCTAGAATACTAATACAATTTAGAATGTTTACAAACAATTTTTAGATTGTCTAAACAATCTTAATTAACAAATAAATAACTTTGAAAATTGTTATTACTTAGATTTTTTTCTTTTGTAAAATTATTTGATTATTATTGGCATAGAGTTTCATGGTAGTTTTGAATACTTACCAACTATTTTTAAATCGTTTAAACAGTTTCAGTTAACAAATAAATAACCTCAAAAGATTTCTTAATTATGATAGTAATTAATTAATAAATTTAAACAAAGAAACGAAATCTAGGTAAGGAAAGCTTTTGAAGTTATGAATTTATTTAACTAAGATTGTTTAAACAAATCAAAATTGTCGGTTAGTAACTAGAATATTTAAAAATAGTTTAGATAAGTTTTGTGTATAAAATATATAATTTACTTCGGTGTAAATAGTTTTTGATATCAAAAAATCTTAAAATTACTTTCTAAAAAATAATTTTTTACATTTTTAAAAGTTATTAACGTTTGTTTAGTTACTAATAAAAGTCTTAATTTTTTAGTAGTTAAGCATTATTGTACAAACATTTATGAGTATTTTCAAGAAAAGAAAAAGTCGATTCGTTTTTGAGTTGTCCAAAGATTATTGTCAACAAAATAGTTTGACCGCACTATGGTCCGTTTCAATTTCTTTAATTTCCCTGACAAAAAACTTTTTTCCCTGTCATATCCCTGACTTTACTGACAAAAAATTTTTTCCCTGTCATTTCCCTGACTTTACTGACTTTACTGACGCGTGGCCACCTGGCCACCCTGTTAATGTAATTGTAAACCTAATATTTAATGCCGTAGCTGTTTTTTAATTAGAATGTCTTTAAAATATTGGTTTTCAAATTCAAATATATTCATAAATTTCTAATTAATTATGTTTTTAATCATTAATAATATGTTCCTAAACAAATTCAAGAGTATCCTATTGGAAATAACAAAATGAACGCACTATCCAAGCATCAAAATCTTTTTACTGTTGTTGGTTTTTTAAAACTATTATAATAAGATTATTATTTATAAAATTGATAAAAATAAAAATAATCTATTAGTAATATCTTTAAGTCACGTTCTAGCAACTTTAAATTTGAGGAGGGCGCCAGTTAAACAAATCTTTAAGATTCCAAATTCTAATTATTTATTTTACAAATTTTTAAACTGATTAACTTTTAATCGCATGAAACTACCCTTATGAAAAATAAGTATTAGATTAAGTATTGGATTAAGTATTGGGAGTAAGTATTGGGAGTAAGTATTGGATTAAGTACAGGAATAAGTATTGGTTTAAGTATTAAAAACTCCAATACTTTTTTCGCCAAACATTCTTAAAAATTTTACTGGTTGCGCACTAAGTTTCTATGGCTCCCAGCTCTGCGCAGTAGTTTTTTTGTTAATTTAATATATAGAAATACATGGAACGCAAAATCACAATTCCACAGAAAATTAAAAAAAAAAAATTTGTATAAAAATATGTTCGCGAAAATAGTATTGGAGTTTTCAATACTTAAACCAATACTTATTTCAATACTGCAATACTTATTCCAATACTTAATCCAATACTTACTCCCAATCCATAATCCAATACTTAATCCAATACTTATTTTTCATAAGGGTATTTTTCGAGAAACATAAATTAAATCAAGGAAGTGGATTCGGGAGGAAAGAAATTTAAGCCGTGATCAATTTTAGTTAATATTAATTGCCACAAGTTCGGCAGACAAACAATTTATTTTTTTTCGTTGCCGGAAGGGACGCTATGAGCACATTTTACGTTTCGATCTTTTACATTTCAACAAATAAAATTCAAGAAACAAATAATAACTTTAATTTTTATAAAAGATCTTTTAATAATACAGAGACTTCCCTCGAGGAGTATTCCAAACTAACGAGAATTCTTTCCCTGAGCGAGAAAGAGCACTATTTAATCTTTGACATTATGTAATTACCGGGATCCTAACCTCAAAATGTCAAATTCATTACACAAACAAAATTTACTATTTACGCGTTACCGCGTAAATAGTAAATTTTGAAGAAGACTCACCTCCTCTTCCGGAATTACCGAAAGGGCTTTTGCCATTTTTATAGAATAATCTTTATTTGTAATAATTAATTTAAACAATTTTTAATTATGACAACCAATTTTGTGTCAGACTTTTAGAAACTTCGGAACAAGAGTAAGGAAGAACCGCCAGTATTTCTTGACTTCGATTCTTTCAGCCAATCACGTAATTGCAACTTTAGTCACGTAACCGTACGTCAGCCGAGTTGAAAACCATTGAAGAGACTAGTTGTTGAGGAGCCCCGGCAGCTGCCATTCCGTGCATCGGAATAATACATTTTAACTTGGGAAGAGATGCTTAAAACAACCGATTTTCATAAGAAAAACCATCTCTCCCAAATCCTGAGGTTAGAGTCCACAAATGGTGCCAAACAACAAAAATTCCAAAATTCTAGAACCATTGTGGCACTCTGAAAACTAGTCACCCACTGCCGATCCAGGTGCTCCGACAGCTGTCTCCCTCTGTCGGTTGGCGCGAAGTTTAATTCAAAATACTGACCAAATTTTCCCTCTTGTCCATTAAATAATTTAGTTGCTCATAAAACAAAGAAATAAATAAAGAATATTAATAAAACAATTAGTCAATAATTACAGTATTTTCACCCTTGTTCCAAAGTAAAAATTTTGCCCGTTAAAGGCGAATCTTGGGACATGAAAAATACCACGTAACACTATAAATATTAAATTAAAATCATTTTAAAATAAAAAATCGGGCAAGTACGAGTTCCACTCGTACCACGTCGAAGGGTTCCGTACCTCTCTAATTTTTATCCAATTATATGAGGTAGCAGAGATGCCACGGACCCTCTACAAACGCATCTGCGCAAGTCTTTTGGAAAGTTGTTTGATTGGTCGAAATGAGCGGGGTGGTTTAAAACTCTTTTAATTAAACGATTTCAAACCACCCCGCTTCTTTCGACCAATCAAACAACTTTTCAAAGACTTGCGCAGATGTGTTTGTAGAGGGTCTGTGGCATCTCTGTGAGGTAGAGATTTAAAATTTTCCACTAGGAAACCATTTTTAAAAATAATTTTTATTATACACTAAATTAAATTTTATTGGTACAAATTTTTAGCACTATAAGTCAAAACTTTTGGAGCTGGGGGGTCAGAGTCATTTTTTAAATAAGTTTTTAAAAAAAAGGAATTAACCAATTATTATTCGATTTTTCTTTTTTAAAACACGAATTTTGCCTCTTAAATTCTATGAAGACGAACATTAACAAACTTCTATATATTTTTCCTGTTAACTACACGTTAAACTACATATGTGTACCAAATCTTAGCATCCTAAGTCAAATAGTTTAGAAGTTAAAGGAGACATGCTCATTTTTTATAATTTTTTTCAAAAAATCGTACTTCTTGGCTAGTAAACACTATGAAGTCCGCCTTTACGAAAGTCCTCTATAATTGCCCTGTAATCTACACGTTAATCTACATACGTGTACCAAATTTCAGCATCCTAAGTCAAATAGTTTGGAAGATTAGGGGGGAAACATAGTCATTTTTTGCAATTTAGGGCAAAAAAAGTGTTTTTTGCTGGATTTCGGCATGTTCATGAGCTCGAATCGCGTTTTCCATATCATTTTAATAGGGTTCCGTTTTACGGTACTGAACCTTAAAAATTAAGGAAATTTTAGGAATAATTGTTGGAAATAATTGCAAATTGAATAATTGGTTTGAAAATCGAAGAAAACAATTTGAAATTCAAGAAAATCACTGAAAATTAAAAAATGCAATTGAAATTTAAAGATTATAATTCAAAATTTAAAAAAGTTCTTGAAAAATAGCGAGAATTATTGAATATAAGAGAAAATATTTAAAAACTAAAGAACCGAATTGAAAATTAAAGAAATGGTTGGAAAATTGAACGAAATTATTGAACAATTGTATTTAATATTCCTAAATTAAAGAAACTTATTGATACTTGAAAAAATAATTGCAAAATGTCGAGAATTTTTTAATAGTAACGAAATATATGGAATTGGAATTTAAAGAAAATAAATAAGGATTGAAGAAAATATTTGTAGAATAAAATAATTGAATTACAATGTAAAAACTATTTTTCATAATTGAATAAAACAATTGTAAAAAGACGAGAATTGTTTAACATTGAAAAAATAAATAAAAATCGAAAAGTAACTGAAAATTGAAGAAAATAATTAACAAATTAAGAATGGAATTGAAATTTTATAGAAAATAATTAAAGAAGACGAAAATTACACTGGTTGACAAAATTTTTCCGCAAGTGATTCTTATAGGATTTTTTCCGTAGATTGCGAATCTGTAGGTGAAATTTGTCCATCACGTCTCAATTTTGAGAAAAACGAGGTTAAATTGTCAAAAAATGGCATTTTTGGCAGTTTAAAAACAGCTGTAAAAAATTAACACAATGTGATAAACATCTCAAATACGGCATAAATGAGAGTCAAACCTTCCACATTAATCTTCAAAAGCATAAGCCTATGTGGCAATACCAGAAAATTGCGGGCAACAGCTTTTTCCCCCGTGCGCGCCACAGTTTTCATATGCTCCCGTGTTTTGGACACAGTGTGCCTCAACCAGTCGCAGGTGGTCTGAAAATATTAGACAAACGTCTAATGTGGAATTGTCCTAAATGGCTTAAAGATTACCAATTTTCAAGATTTGAAATCCTAGCTCCTTCACTTTTTGATATTTTTACGTAAGAGTTCCATATTTACCATGAAAACACGTAAGAGGCTATTTATTCAAAAAATATCGAAATAAGACGTGTCATTACATATTATAACTGTAAATGTCGCTATACACGACTTTGTTAAAGGCGAAATACTCTTTATCAATGGACACCCCCCTCCCCCCAATCCCCCACCTCAAAAGATGCCAGAATTGCTTATTAAAATGAAAAGAAATTTTTTCCATGATAATTGAAAATGTTATTGATACTCATCGTTGTAGGATATTTGACTACCGCCTCCACCCTCTATCTAGCCCTCTATGAAACCACCCACCCCGCCCCCAATTATGACAGAATTGCTTATTCAAATGAAACGAAATTTTATCCACGATAGTTGAAAATGTTATTGATACTCATTGTTGTAGGATTTTTGCCTAACCCCTCCCCCACCCAAATTTAACACCTTTCCCCCCTCTCTGTGTCCCTCTATGTAACCACCCCAAACCCCTCCAAGAATGACAGAATTGCTTATTGATTTGAATCGAAATTTTATCCACGATAATTGAAAATGTTATTGATACTAATCGTTGTAGGGTCTTTGACTACCCCCCCCCCCACCGACCTCATTGATCATCACTCACCTCTATGTAGCCCCCTATGAAGCCACCCCTCGCCGCCTCCCAATTATTACAGAATTGCTTATTAAAATGAAACGAAATATTATCCACGATAATTGAAAATGTTATTAATACTCATCGTTGTAGGATCTTTGCCTAACTCTCCACCCTCATTGACAATCTTTACCCCTCTCTGTAGCCCTCTATGTAACCACCCCTCAAGGATGACAGAATTGCTTATTGAATTGAATCGAAATTTTATCCGCGAATATTGAAAATGTTATTGACACTCATCGTTGTAGGTCAGTTTGTGAAAATTTTAAATGGCAGACCGAATATGGCGAACCAATTTTTGAAAAATTAATAGTTTCTCCCAGAATTTTGTTTCTGGGATTTTTTGAGGTCGATGATTACAAATCTGAAGTCAGTTTATGAAAATAAAAAATAGCGGATCCAATATGGCCAGGCCCGACGAGAGGGGGGGGGGCAGCAGGGGCTTTTCCCCCGGAGTCCGGGTCTCGTTGGGGTCCGCCTCCAAAAATCGGCGGCAGATAACGAACCTGAAGTCAGTATGTATAAATTCAAAGTGGCTGATCCAATATGGATATTAGAAATTTTCAATATATGTGACGCTCCGCGAGAGAAGGGACCTATCGCTAAGAAAGCAAACTTTAAAGGATGGACGGGTAAAGAGGAGAAAGAAAAATTGTGACGCTTAATATGCTCATGTTTAAAGCTTTATAACAAGAAAACTAATTGCAGGAATCAAATTTTGATTTTTGGAACTCAAAAAGCAACTCAAAAACTATCAATTACCATAGAAAAATCAAAATAATTAATAGTTAATTTCAGGGGACGGTCTTTCAAAGAAAAACCAAAAAAGGCGATACACTTTGTACGCCTAGGTTTGAAGCATTATAACCAAAAGTGTAATTAAAAAAAAATTTTTTCGAAACATGATAATGAAAGAACAACTCAAAAACTATCTTTTAGCATAAAAAAATGAAAATTGATTTTTTCCACGATAGGTCCCTTCTCTCGCGGAGCGTCACATATATGATTTTTTGAATAACTAAGAATTTGGCAAAATTCTTGTAAAATTTCTACAAAATCGACTAAAATCACGTGAAAATTATTTTTTAAATAATATTAACTATCAATTAGATTTAAATGTAAGTAATCAGAGAAAGTTTTTGCACAATATGTTTTTGCACAGTTAAGTTTCAAATAATTTTTTAATAACATTTTATTATTTTTACTCATTCCTCAAAGTCTCATTCAACATGTATATTAAACATTAAATTAGATAACAATCAAATATTTGTTAAAACGACATAAGTTCTGGAAATTTTAATTTAGTAAAACTGGCTTTAGATTTGTAATTTACGACCTCAAAAACCCCTAAAAGCAAAATATTGTGAAAAACCATTATTTTCCAAAAATTTGTTCGCCATTTTGAATTTTTGCAAACTGACTTCAGATTCGTAATCTGCTGCCTTAAAAACTCAGAGATACAAAATTTTACGAAACACCATTAATTCTTTAAAAAATCCTCCACCATATTGGATCCCAATATTTATTTCATAAACTGACTTTAGATTCGTAATCTGCGTCCTCAAAAATCCCCAGATACAAAATTTTACGAAAAACCATTAATTTTTCCAAAATTGGTTCGCCATATTTGATCCGCCATTTTGAATTGTCATAAACTGACTTCAGATTAGTGATCCGCGACCCCGACAACTTACCAGACTAGTGAAAATTTTGTTATAGCTGTAAAGATTTTAAAAAATTGAACCGAGTATTTAAGCCCTATTGGAGATATTTATCACGTACCTTTAATTTTTTACAGTTGTTTGAAAACTGACAAAAATGCCATTTTTTGACACTTAAACCTCGTTTTTCTCAAAATTGAGACGTGATGGACAAATTTCACTTACAGATTCGTAATCTACGGAAAAAATCCTAAATGATTCACTATGGGTTTCTCTTGTGGCAAAAAAGAATCCTTTTTTTTGTCGACCAGTGTTATTGAATATGGTAGGAAATTATGTCAAATTGTTGAAAATAATTGAATATAGAGAAAAATATCGGATTTAAAAAAAAAATAATTGTAAAAAACATTGAATTATTGAATATGGAAGAAATAATTGACAAATGATAATTTTTTATTTTATTTCATAGACGGGCAAAAATACCCTATTTAGTACAACAAAAAAATAAATATACAGTAATTCATCAACTGCCTATACATTCTAATATACATCCTTTATATAATTCAAAATAGCAATGCTCGCAAAACAGAAATGAACTTTCTTAAACTACCGTTAAAAAAATCGACTTCCTCACTGTAGTAATTTGCTTCTCTATTGATTCTGTTAAAGAGAGAATGTCGCCCATAATTTGTTCTTCGATAAGACACAAAGAAAGGGAAACAGAATCTCAATGGTCTCGAAGGAGCAGAAAAATCAATAGAGGCCAAAACAGCCGGACACTGAACGGTTCCGTTGATCACCTTAAATAAAAAAAGTAAATCTGCGAATAAAAATCTGAGCTGGATCTTTGAAACACTTAGTTGAGTTCGTAATGCATCGTAATCATGAGTAAAGAAATCAAAATTTAATTTCAAACGTCTAGCCGCAAATCTCAAGAAACGATTTTGAACTCTCTCTAGCCTGAGCATACTAACCGCATAATAAGGAGACCAAATAATTGAAGCAAATTCAATATGTGGCCTAACAAAAGAAAAATATAAAATCCTAAGTGTTGAAGAATCACTGAAGCCCTGAGAATTGCGTTTAATAAAAGCTAAGGATGCAACAGCTTTACTGACTACATTATCCATTTGGACATCAAATGTCAAGTCACCACAGAGTATTACACCCAAATCGCGGATTTGACTCACACGTTTAATGATTTCCCTATTGATTCTGTAGTCATAGTATATTACATTTTTTTTCTTTTTTGTAAAAGTGATAACATTACATTTCTCAGTGTTCAGTATCATCCCATTCAGTTCACACCATCTGCATAGATTATCAATATCAATCTCAATACAATGACAGTCGTTAAGATCGAGAATAATTCTATAAAATTTAAGATGATCAGCAAATAGTGAGAACCTACAATGCTCAAACACTGAATTAATGTCATTTATAAAGATCAAAAATAAAAGAGGACCTAGATTTGATCCTTGAGGAACTCCAGATGATGTAGTGAACACTGATGAGTATGAACCCCTAATTCTCACAGATTGCAATCTGTTAGACAAGTAACTGTCAAGCCATTCGATTAAAACAGTGTCAATCCCCAAATCAGTGAACTTTCTTATTAATATATTATGGTTGACCTTGTCAAAGGCCTTCTCGAAATCAGTGTACACCACATCAACCTGAGCACCACATTCAATATTATTAGACAAAAAATCGGTGAATGTACTCAAGCTAGTAGCAACCGATCTTCCTCTGACGAATCCATGCTGCTCATCCAAAATCAAATTAGAAAAATGAGCATAAAAATAATCATAGGCGATACTTTCAAAAATTTTCGAAAAAATGCATAACAATGTTATGGGTCGGTAATTTTTAATATTAATAGAATTGCCTTTTTTGTGGATTGGAATAATAATTCCTCTTTTCTACACCTCAGGAAAAATACCTGAAGATAAAGAGAAATTAAAAAGTATATAAAGTGGATCTAAAAGCGATAAGCAGCATGTCTTGACGAAAAGAGGCGAGATTCCATCCGAACCGGCAGAAACTGACAGATCCAAATCATTAATTTTATTCTTGATCATATTCTTAGAAATTGAGAATTGAATAAGATCAACGGAAGAACGTCCAATGCCCGTTACATTATCTGAATGAGGTGTGTAGACTGACCTAAAAAATGTCGCAAAAAGTTCTGCTATGTGAAATGAGTCATTCGCAGTGACGTCTTCTAAAAACATATTATTAGGGATAATATTTATTGAATATTGTAAAAAATTTAAAAAGGCCAGAATAATCGACACAATTTAAAAAGTAATTAAAAAATTAATGAATAATTATAAAATTTTAATAGAAAAATAATTGAAAATTACCTAGAATTAATGAATATTGAAAATAATTAAAGATTGATGCATGGAATTCAGCAATTTAATTCAAATTTAAATGAAATTGAATAAAGCCAAGAATTATGAAATATTGAAGTAAATAATTTGAAATTGAAGGAAATCACTAAAAATTAAGGAATGGAATTGAAAGTTAAAAATTATAATTTCAAGTTAAGAAAAGTTATTGAAAAAAGGTGAGAATTATTGATAAAGAAACTAATTGAAAACTGAAAAATCGAATTGAAATTTGAAGCGATAAAAGCCGATAATTATTGATTATTGAAAATTTAATTGAAAATTAAAGAAAAGAATTAAAATTTGAAAAAAATGAAAATTGAAGAAAATAATTGAAAATTTCATGAAAATATTCGTAAATTAAATTTTTAATGAAATTTCAAGGAAATAATTGATAATTCAAAGAAAAATTTGAAATATAATTAAATATTAAAATAAGTAATTGAAAAATTAAATTGTGAATTCTTGAATATAGAAGAAAATAATTGAAAATTGAAGAATGGATTTGAAAATTGAAGAATGAAGTTGAAAATTAAAGAAAATAGTTGTGAAATTAAACAATTGAATTGAAATATTTGAACAATATATGAAGGGTAGCATGACAAAAGGGGTCAAGCGACAATTTCATATTTTTACAGGAAGCGAAAAAAACAAATTTAAAGATTTTACTGGTTATTTGAAACAAAACTAAGAAAACCGTTTCGAGATATTGATATGTTTTACTAGAAAAATAATAATTTGTTTAGCAAAACTTACATATTAACGAGAAATATAAAAAAATTGTGCTACTTTAAGGTTACATCAAAAGTGCATTTTTTCTTTAAACCCGGCAAGAAGGCTGGAATAACCTAGAATTAATTTTATTCATTCTATTTAATACTTGAATTTCCCTTTATTTTATGATTTTGCGTTATGAATTAAAAATAACAAAATTCTATTCCTTATAATTCAGTTTATGAAAAAATTCCAATAAATATAAGAATCGAACCCCAATTTTTATGTTACAAATCCATGAAAGTAACCACTGAGCTACACGTGACTTGAAAATACAAACATAAATAAGCCTTTTGAATTGAATGTGTGAAAAGAATTGCCAGGAAAAGAAAAAATTTCAAATATATTTTCTGTTACGGAATCAAACATTTTGTAGACTCAATTCAGAAGGAATTATTGGGAATAGAAAAATCATGAATGCGTATGCTGCTTTACAGAATAGAAGAAGTTTATGGAATTAAAAACATTTTAATTCCATTCTGATGCATGTAATACAAAATCATTTTAGAATAAAGCAGAATCAATTTTAAAAATATTTTTTTCTATTTCTGGAAGTAAGTATTTGAGGGAAATTCAAGTATTTAATAGAAAAGAAATGATTGCGATGTTGAGTAAATGTTAAATAAATGTAACTCTTTTCTTTTCAAGGCTTCTTGCCGGGAACGTTAACTGTATAAAAAGTATAAGATTTAAAGAAAAATTAGGAAACTAGTTTTCAACTAACAAATTGACGAATCAAATGCAAAACTGTTTGTTAAAAAAACATTGATTGTTTTCAAGAAAATATTCAATTAATATATGTTTTTCTTGAAATCGAGCAATAAAATTTAGGTTAGACGTACCTTTTTTACAACTATTTATTAAAATTTTAATATCACACTCCCTTCAAATTCGAAGGGTAGTCATCAACACACATGGTTCAATGAGTGTTTGTGGCGTGTAGGTATTGTTACTTTTATGTATTTGTATGATTTTCAAAATTTTGATGTGCTTCCAATAATGCATTAAAAAAGAGTAAGGGTTAATTATCACTTTTTAATTTAATATATTTTTAATAAATAAATAAAAAATTCATACCTTAATAAAGTTTCATTTAAATTAATAATAAGGTAGAAGAATAAAACATCATACCGCTGTTGGACGCGCGCTATCAGCGCGCGTTTACTTTGCTAGTTCCATAAATATTATCATTTGTCAATTATTTCTTCCATATTCAATAATTCTATGTTTTTTACAATTATTTTCTTCAAAAATCCGACATTTTCCTCTATTTTCAATTATTTTCTTCAATTTCACATAATTTCCTACCATATGCAATAATTTTCGTCTTCTTTAATTATTTTTTATAAAATTTCAATTCCATTCTTAATTTTTCAATTATTTTCTTCAATTTTCAATTATTCTTTTGATTTTTATTTATATACTTTATATACTCTCCCTTTTACGGGTTCGAGGGCTCCGCTCCCTTTACATTTCTATTACAATAACTTTCTTATAACTATCTGCCCAAGTAGCACGTAATATTACATGAATATCACTGTAATATTACATTCAATATTAGTAATATGACGGGTTGATGTTACAGTAATATTACCGTGACATTAAAATGTCCGCGTCAAGGTAATATTACAGGGTAATGTTGAGGTAATATTACATAGTAATATTACATAGTAATATTACCAAGTAATATTGAGTTAACATTACAGTAATATTACAGTAATATTACAAATATGTAGTAAAATATGAAGCAGACTTCCTATAATATATTCTAAGAGCTAAATAGCCGAGTGGTTTAAGGCGCCAACCGACTTGGTCAGCTTACAAGGGTTCAAGACTCAGCGCTCCAAATTTTTTCTACATTATATTTAATTGTAATATTACTTCAATGTCACTGTAATATTAATGTAATATTACTTTGTAACATTACTGTAATATTACTTTGTAATATTACCTCAATATTACCTTGTAATATTACCTTGACGCGGACATTTTAATGTCACGGTAATATTACTGTAACATCAACCTGTAATATTACCAATATTGAATGTAACATTACTGCAATACTCACGTAATATTACGTGATACTTGGGTGTTTACAATATTAATCTACTTAAATCTAAACGTCATTTTAACCTATTTTAACCATTTATCTGCCAAGTGTCTGGCCTTCCATTTCCCGTTCCTTCTGCCAAATCTGTCTTCCTCCCTTTTATCGACCACCCTCTTATATTTTACCATTCTCTTTTTTCGATTCACTCTTTACACAGTCACTCGATATCCTCTCTTCTCTCACTTCTCCATTTATTCCTTTTTTTTTGTTGTTCACTCCGACACTTTCCTCAATTTCATGCATACCCATGCACTCCATATCTACACTCATTCAACTTTTATAACCTCTCCTGTCTCTTCTTTCACTTTCCATCTTATTCCATCCACCCAGACACACTCTCTCCCCATCCTTACTTCACCTCCTTTCCTTCTCTCTGCCCACGCTTTCTCTTCCAAGAACCACCTTACTCTTCTCTCTCTCTCCATGTGTTCAGACTTTAGTGTATTGAAATCACAGAATTGGGGTTGGCTCGAATTTACGACTCGAGGCCAGTTGCTAGTTCAAATATTACCGGTAAAAAGAAACTGACGTGTTTGGGAAACGTGTGGCGACAGCACCTCTCGGTGGCCAACTTCCCAGCTGCTCGCCGGTCGCGTCTATCAACACGTGTTTCAGTGTTAAAATTTCTCTGTGAATGTAAGGTCATTGTCTCACGCAGTTTCGCGTTTTCGTAAGGTTTTGTTCTCAAGGTTCGTCTCATTTGTACTTCTCAAAAGGACTACTCAAAATTGTATTGTATGCGTTGTGTGGTGTCAGATCATCAGAAATTACAAGTGTAATTTCTACGGAAAGAACTCAAATACAAAGGACATAATTTGCTGTGTGTGTTTGTGCTTTTTAATTGCTTGACCACGGATTTACTTAATAAAACAAGGTATTCCTCATAATTAAAGGTGTTCTCATTTTATTGAATTTTATTTTATTCTCTGTAAAACTATTATCCGTAAAGTGAAATTCTCAAACCTTTTTCTCACTTCCCGGTATTGCTCAAAACATTTGGTCCTTTGAGCCGGATAAAAGGTTGAGAATAGTGCGTGAGAATTAATTGAGAATAAATTCAGTGTTAAATTCTGTGGCCAGTGCTTCTCTACACCTAAGGACGGACTCATAGTGAAGGAAAATCGCTAGTTAGTGTGAACACGTGCTCGGGTTGCGGTAATTCTCAGTGTCCACTATATTTTCTCGACGCCTTCTTCTCAATCTCCTTCGGTCACGTTCGGCGGTGCCCGGCAGTGTTCGCGACCTCTCACTCTCGGACTCTCTCACTCTCGCGCTGCCAGAGAAACGCGGTGTTATACTGCAGTGCTCGTGGACTTTTTTCTCTCGGATTCTCTCTCTTGCTGCCAGCCAGACTCGGCGTGCAATTAGTAGTGCGCGGTTCTCACCACACAGACACTTCTCTCTCGGTCTCTTTCCCTCTCCGAGCCACCTCCCTCCTTCGACTCGACTCTCTAAGCGGTCTCTAGTTTTTTCTCTCTTTCGCTTGTCGCTTCTTTCTCATTTCTCTCTCCCCGTGTAAATTGACAGCAGAGAGATGTCGACCACGGGCAATCACTCGGGAAGCGACGAAGAAAAATTCAAAGATGTTCCGGAACCAGAAAAAACCGAGTCAAAGGACAAACCTGCTTCGGATAAACCGGATAAGGAGAACCCTTTTAATTGGGCGGATGACAAGGAGGACAAGGCAGGACCGAGCCTAAAGGTCCCCTCTTGGGCAAATTCGACAAAGTCGGACAAATCAGACCAGCCCTCAGTAAAGGAGGGTGGTTCAAAACGGGGCGAGTATGCCAGCTCTTCGGCTAAAGTAGAACTCAAGGTCGCAGCTCAATTAACTCGTTTACGGTTTTTTACGGACACACTCAATGAGGCAAAAGGGGGGGGCATGCCCAAGGATACAGTGTTTCTGCAAATCACGGCCGACGCTCTTCAAGAACACTGGGCCCAGTTCTCTGACGCTCACGACCAGCTGACAGACGGTTGCTCATCTAAGTTCCTCAACCGCCCCTACGTGCTAGGGGAAGTTTATGACAGGGGCTTCAATGCATATATTGATGCAAAATCTCTAGTGCTGCAATTGCAACACAAGGCCAAGGAAGCGCGCGACTCACCTGCTCCCACTGCTTAGGGTCAGACAAGACGGACCCTACCGGACATTTCTCTCCCCACATTTTCTGGGGACTATCAAGGGTGGCTCTCTTTTAAGGATATGTTTACGTCGATGGTCATCGACAACATGGACATCTCTAATGTCGAGCGAATGCACTATTTAAGGACCAGTCTCAAGGGAGAGGCAGCAAGGCTCATCTCTAACATCTCTCTTTCCCGGGATGCATTCGCTGCGGCGTGGGAAACAATTGTGAGTCGGTACGACAACAAAAGGCTCCTGATCTCCTCGCAGTTGGACCAACTCTTTTCAACTACGGTCATCTCATCCAGGAATTTAGACGGGCTGAACTCTCTCCTCAGTGAGACCACGGAGGCACTCAACGCCCTTAAGGTTCTTGGAGCCCCAATCGAGGAATGGGACATGGTGCTGGTGCATCATGTTACTCGAAGGCTGGATTCTTATGCAAGAGAAGGATGGGAGAATAAATTGGGATCCAGGACGGACCCCCCCACCTTCAAGCAACTAAAGGATTTTCTCACTGGGCGGGCTAGGGCGATGGAAAATATCGCCTCTTATTCTCAGTCGACACGATCTCAACCCGCCCCGACAAAGGCTCAACCCAAGGTACCATCAAGGCCCTCCTCCTATAAGGCTTACTCAGGTGCCACTCAATCAACAGACTCGGGGCAAAACTGTTCATCCTGTGGAGACAATCATTATATTGTCGTTTGCGACAAATTCAAGAACTTGTCTCCTAGGGCTCGCAGGGAGCTTGTTATTCAGAAGCGTCTCTGCTTTAATTGTCTTGGTCGGCACAGCGCTAAGGCGTGCCAGTCTTAAAAAAGGTGCAACAAGTGTGACGGAAAACATCACACTATGATCCATCAGACGGACGGGATAAGCTCATCAAGGGATCAAGGAGGTACTGCCAATCAAGGACCCTCTCACCAGCAAGGATCATCAGGAATGCAAGGAGCCTCTCAATCCGGTGCTCATTTCTCCAATGCGGATTGACCATCAGGAATTTCTCACCACAAGAGCCCAACTCACTCAAGGCAGACGGTTCTTTTGGCAACTTCTCGGGCTCTACTCATCTCACCTCAAGGAACTTCTCACCCAGTACGCATGCTTATTGATCCAGGATATGAGCTCTCTTTTATCTCTGAGAGCATGGTACATCATCTCAATCTCCAAAGGCAACGCTCGATCATCGCAATCAACGGGATTGGGGCTACTCACTCAGGTATCACACGAGGGGTAGTTTTCCTCACCATTAAGTCTATCCACTCCTCCCACTCCATATTTATCAACGCCTATATTCTCACTAAATTGACTCCTACACTTCCTACTACCCCCACCTCGCCTCACAATTGGCCCTACCTGCAAGGTCTTCAACTAGCTGATCCTGACTACTTTATCCCAAATAAGGTCGATCTCATCATTGGAGCGGATCACTATGGGCAGATTATTTTGCCAGAATTAATCAAGGGACCCATCTCCTCACCAATCGCTCAACTCACCATTTTTGGATGGATAATCTTGGGACCAACGAAGGATTTCTCCATCAATGCCAGCACCTCTCATCATCTAGTTGTTGATCAGAGCTTGACTGACTTGCAGGACTTACTCACGAGGTTCTGGGTACAAGAGGAAGTGCCATCTAAGGAAACGGACTCATTTTCTACTCAAGAGCTGGAGTGCGAGGAGCACTTTCAGCTTACTCACTCTCGGGATGAGGAAGGTCGATACACAGTTCGACTTCCTCTCATCTCTTCTCCGAGTCAACTTAGCGACTCGTATATCACGGCTCATGGGTGCCTTCAGAGGCTGACCAAAGGCTTTCTACTCACGACTCTTATAAGGAATTGTACTCTGCTTTCCACACGCAGTATGAGGCCATGGCACACATGGTCCCAGCTCCGTCTAAGGATAGTAGATTTACGACCTACTATCTTCCCCATCACGGAGTACTCAAAGAGCAGAGTACCACCACCAAACTCCGAGTCGTTTTCAACGGTTCTAACTCAACATCATTAGGGACATCTTTCAACGATTTGCTCCACACCGGAGCCAAGCTTCACAAGGACATCGCAGATGTATTACTCTGGGTAAGACGTCATCGGTTTATTTTTTCAACGGACATTACAAAGATGTTCCGACAAATAAAGGTACATCCCAAGGATTGGGATTTACAGTGAATCCTTTGGTTGTATTCCACTCAAACCGAAACGCCTTACCAAATCACCACCGTAACTTACGGTACCAAATCAGCTCCTTTCTTGGCCATACGGGTGCTTCTACAACTCATCAAGGACGAAGGGCATCGGTTCCCCTTGGCCGTGCCCCCAGTTATCAAGGTAAGGTATATGGATGACATTTACGGAGGAGCAGAAGATCTATTTGAACTCAAGGCCATGGCAAAACAACTCATCGGTCTCCTCAACTCAGGCGGATTTTCTCTTGACAAATAGCACAGCAATCATCTAGAATTTCTCGACTCATTACACAGCCCCACAAAAAAAAAAAGTGTCATGTACTTTTGACCGGAATACCTTAGCCCTATGTATTTTGACGCGCTGAACACGAATCCGAAGTCCATTTTGCTCCATCACGTAAGGATTTTTTTCTAACCTCAAAAAACATGTCGGATTTTGAGAGGTAGGCGATTTTTTAAAAAAATTTATGGATTTACTTCAAACTTGGTATCTGGGGGTTTTTTGGGTCGCTGATTATGAATCTGAAGTTAGATTTTCAAAATTCAAAATGGCGGATCCAATATGGCGGACATTTTTTTAAAAAATTATTGAATTCAGCTGAAAATTGTTACACAGGGGTTTTTGGGGTCGCTGAATACGAATCCAAGGCTAGAATTTAAAAATATAAAATGTCAGATCCAATATAGCTGAAATTTTTTTAAAAAAATTACTGAAATCAGCTGAATATTGTTACTAGAAGGTTCTTGAAATCGCTGATTACGCATATGTTGGTAAAATTTAAAAAGTAGTAAATGTGAAGTGAATAAGTCGGAAATAAATCTACTAAAATAAATAAATGACGCGCTTAAAAAACTTTTTTTTTATCAAAGCGAAGACCTGAAAGGACTGATTGTAATTTTTTTCTATTTATTTATATTTAAAAAAGCACACTCTTTAGCATTGGAATATTCTTTTATTTCTAATGTCGTATCTGACACTGGAATATAACCGTGGTTTTTTGTATTTTTGGAACTGCCGGTGCATTTTTAAAACGTGAATTTAATCGTTTCTTAATTGCTTCATGAATTTTCCGCTATATTGGATCCGACATTTTGTATTTTTAAATTCTAGCCTTGGATTCGTATTCAGCGACCCCAAAAACCCCCGAGTAACAATTTTTAGCTGAATTCAATAATTTTTTTTAAAAATTTCCGCCATATTGAATCCGCCATTTTGAATTTTTAAATTTTGACATTGGATTCGTATTCAGCGACCCCAAAAACCCCTGTGTAACAATTTTCAGCTGAATTCAATAATTTTTTTAAAAATGTCCGCCATCTTGGTTCCGCCATTTTGAATTTTGAAAATCTAACTTCAGATTCGTAATCAGCGACCCAAAAAACCCCCAGATACCAAGTTTGAAGTAAATCTTCAAATTTTTTCAAAATTCGTCCGCCATATTGGATCCGCCATTTTGAATTTTGAAAATCTAACTTCAGATTCATAATCAGCGACCCAAAAAACCCCCAGATACCAAGTTTGAAGTAAATCCATAAATTTTTTTAAAAAATCGCCTACCTCTCAAAATCCGACATGTTTTTTGAGGTTAGAAAAAAATCCTTACGTGATGGAGCAAAATGGACTTCGGATTCGTGTTCAGCGCGTCAAAATACATAGGGCTAAGGTATTCCGGTCAAAAGTACATGACACTTTTTTTTTTTTGTGGGGCTGTGTTATCAAGGTCAGGTAACTTAAACTCTACTCATCTAATTGAAAGTTCTCAAACGAAGGTTCTAGGGCTTATATGGGTACCAGACTCAGACGAGATTAAGTTTACCTTTGAACCATCGCATCATCCGGATAAAGGTATCACCAAACGACTCATGTTACCCGAGGTATCTCAACTCTTTGATCCTCTGGGATTTCTTTCTCCAGTCATCATACGAGCCAAGATGTTACTGCAGGAACTCTGGCTTGAGAAGGTAGGATGGGACGACACCTTATCGGAGAAAATCTCCTCACGTTGGATCAAACTCATGGAAGAGCTAGCTCAAATCTTTCAACTCTCAATCTCACGATGGCTCAATATCACCGCGTCAACTAAGGCGGAATTACACGGATTTTCTGACCCCTCTCAATCAGCAATGGCGGCTGTGATCTACCTTAAGACCTCGGCAGAAGGACAAGACTCTAAGGTTACACTCATCTGTGCTAAGACTAAGGTAGCACCTCTTAAACGACTAACCATCCCATGGTTAGAACTCTCGGCTGCTCATCTCTTAGCCAAACTCATGGATTATGTTCAAAGAACTTTGGAACTGTCACACGTTCCTATTACTCTATGGACAGACTCTTCAGTAGCGCTCACGTGGATCAACAGTCACCCTTCGCGATGAAAGGACTTTGTGCGGAACAGGGTTTCCTCAATCCAAGATCTAGTCCCTCAAGGTCATTGGAAATTCATCAAGGGAAAGGACAACCCTTCTGACTGCACATCAAGGGGCCTGAATACTCACCAACTCTCTCAGCATCAACTATGGTGGCAGGTGCCATCTTGGTTGAAGGAATCAACGGAAAAGTGGCCAACTTCAAACTCACTGACAGATGCTTCAGCCCAAGTGGAAGAAAGACCCGGATGTGTTTTCTCTGTCTCAACGTCTCCTCAACCCTGGGATCTCGTTGAAAGGTATTTCTCTCTCACTAAATTATTGAGGATCACCTCAATTTGTTTTAGATTTTTAAAATTACTCAAAGGAGACTCTCAGGCTCCTCTTACCAATCATCTCAATCCTAAGGATTTAGACCAATCAAGGAATTTTTGGACTCAAGTGACTCAAGGAGTATATTTCTCAAGTGAACTCAAGGACCTCAAGAGAGGTACACCATTTCCTAGCTCTCACCCATTTTCCAGACACTCGGCATTCATTGATCATCAAGGAATTCTCAGAGTCGGGGGCCGACTCAAATTTTCTAATCTGGAGCATGAGGGTAAGCATCCTGCTATCCTACCTAAGGATTCAGCTCTCACTCGTCTCATCATTAGAGACGCGTACCTAAAGACTCTCCATGGTGGAACTCAGCTCACACACTCCCATGTAAAAAAGAGCTTCTGGGTCATTGGAGGTCGACGACCCGTAAGGTCTCATATTCTCAAAGATGTGCCTTGTGCTCGACAACGTGGAATCCGAGCTCAACAGCTGATGGGTCAGCTACCTACCTCTAGAGTTACTCCATCAAGGCCATTTCTCAACACCGGAGTCGATTATGCCGGACCTATCTCTCTAAAAACTTGGAAGGGGCGAGGAGCACGGAGCAAAAAGGGATGGCTCTGTATTTTTGTCTGCTTCTCGACCTCCGCCATTCATCTGGAAACTGTCACGGACTACTGAACGGATGGATTCCTCGCAGCCTATCGACGATTTGTCTCACGGAGAGGCATTTGCCATACTCTCCACAGTGACTGTGGAACGAATTTTATCGGAGCAGACAAGGCTCTCCAGCAACTTTTCAAGGCCAGAACTCACGAATCAAGGACTTTATCTTAACTTGTGGTTAACGACGGCACCTCATGGAACTTTAACCCCCCCTCTGCTCCACACATGGGTGGTAAGTGGGAGGCCGCCGTCAAATCTGTCAACTATCATCTCAAAAGGACGGTTGGTGAAACAATGCTGACCTACGAAGAATTTACGACTCTTCTAGCTCAGGTTGAAGCAGTTCTCAATTCACGACCGTTGGAACCCCAATCGGAAGACCCTGACGACTTGTCGGCTCTTACACCAGGGCATTTTCTCATCGGGGAACCGCTCACTTCGATACCGGAACCTTCTCTGATGGAGATGCCAAGCTCAAGGTTGTCCAGGTGGCAACTTATTCAACAAAGGGTTCAGGCTTTCTGGTCGAGATGGTCGGCCAGTTATCTGCAGCAACAACTTTCTATCTCAAAATGGCATCATCCGTCTAATCAAATTAAGGTCGTCTCTATGGTTCTTCTCACTGATGAACGCTTTCCACCTGCAAACTGGCCCTTGGCTAGGGTTATGGAATTGCATCCCGGAGCGGATGGACTCACCAGGGTGGTCACCATCAGGACTGCTATCTCTACTCTCAAGCGGCCAATCACGAAGCTGGCAGTGCTTCCCATCTCCAGGAACGACTCACCATTGGCATCAACCTCTACATGATCGTCAACTCTGTTGTCGTTGGGGGGGAGTGTGTTCAGACTTTAGTGTATTGAAATCACAGAATTGGGGTTGGCTCGAATTTACGACTCGAGGCCAGTTGCTAGTTCAAATATTACCGGTAAAAAGAAAGTGACGTGTTTGGGAAACGTGTGGCGACAGCACCTCTCGGTAGCCAACTTCCCAGCTGCTCGCCGGTCGCGTCTATCAACACGTGTTTCAGTGTTAAAATTTCTCTGTGTATGTAAGGTCATTGTCTCACGCAGTTTCGCGTTTTCGTAAGGTTTTGTTCTCAAGGTTCGTCTCATTTGTACTTCTCAAAAGGACTACTCAAAATTGTATTGTGTGCGTTGTGTGGTGTCAGATCATCAGAAATTACAAGTGTAATTTCTACGGAAAGAACTCAAATACAAAGGACATAATTTGCTTGTGTGTTTATGCTTTTTAATTGCTTGACCATGGATTTACTCAATAAAACAAGGTATTCCTCATAATTAAAGGTGTTCTCATTTTATTGAATTTTATTTTATTCTCTGTAAAACTATTCTCCGTAAAGTGAAATTCTCAAACCTTTTCCTCACTTCCCGGTATTGCTAAAAACACCATGTTTTATCTTCATCTATCCTCTTCCCACTACCTCTCAACCTTCCCCTTAATTTCATTACTTCACATTTATCCTCTTCCTCTTCCAACTCTACTATCCACAATTTTGCTATCTCCTGATCTTCTCCCTTAATTCTCTTAACCTTTTTAATTTTTACCTTCGCCCTAATTCCTGCCAGCAATTTTTCTACTCCCTCTTTGCCTTCCCTATATCCTACTTTCAAACCTCTAATAACGATGTTTCCCTTTCTTCTTTCCTTTTCAAGCAGCTCAACCTGACTAGCTAACTCTTTCCTTTTTCTTTCCCAATTATCGTCTCTTACTTCCCTATTCTTTTCCCTACTTTCTTTCCTTCCCTCTATATCTATCGCCTCCAAACCAACCATCCCATTTTTCCCATCTACCTCACTCCAATCCGATAATTCTTTCTCTAACCCGTTCATTCTCTTCCACATATTTTCTTTCTCCTTTTTCCAATTTTCCTCCCACCAATCCAACTTCCTTTTAATCCCGCCTATTTCTTCTTTTATTATCTCAAACTGCTTATCTCTACTTTCTTCTATGTCCCTAACAATCGCTATTTTGTCCCACACTTCTGCCCATTCTTTATCAAAAGTTTTAACCAACGTCTTGATTAACTAGAGTAAGTCGGTGCAATCCTCACACTTTATAATTTTTCCGCCCTTTTCCCTTCCTATTTCAACTATAGAATTTCGTAACTTTAACATTTTCCCGCCTGTACTGCTTGAGTCAAGATTCGCCATTAGAACCCTACCTTACCTACACGTCATTTGCTTTCCTCGTCATTCACTCTATCGCTCTCACTCACTTTCCACTTTTTCCACTTAACCTCACAACTCACGCTTTTCTTTTTACCTTCTTTACTTTTCCCAGTCACACTTTTGTCTACTTACATTCACTCCAAAACAATCACCTTACTTAGCTTATCACTTTTCACTCACCACACTACCCACCCTTAATTAATAATGATCAAAATTTCAAAAAAACAATTTCCCCTTCACAAACGCGTGCACTACTCTACGGTTCCGGAAATGGAAGCCCTTTTGATTTTTATTTAATTTCTCAATATTAAACAATTCTCGGATTTTTCCAATTATTTTATTCAATTATAAAAAATAGTTTTTAAATTGTAATTCAATTGTTTAATTCTACAAGTACTTTCTTCATTCCTTATTTATTTTCTTTAAATTCCAATTCCAAGTATTTTCTTTACTACACTGCAAAAACAGGTGTCTTAAATTGTTAAAAAGTGTCTTAAAGTAAGACATTTTTCGTGTCTTAGACACCAAAAGTATCTTAATTTAAGACATTTTTGGCCAATTTAAGACACCATGTTTTTGCAGTGTATTCGAAAATTCTCGCCATTTTTCAATTATTTTTTCGAGTATCAATAAGTTTCTTTAATATTAAATACAATTGATTAATATTCGCACAATTTTCTAACCAATTCTTTAATTTTCAAATCGGTTTTTGAGTTTTCAAATATTTTCTCTTATATGGGTGATTCTCTACAAAGTGGTAACTTTTGATGACATTAAATTTTTAAGTAAAAATTTTTTTTTTCTTAAATATTTCTTATGTACAATTTATAAAGAATTATTTTAAAATATAATTTAAAAAATTTTTGAGCTTAAATTAATACCATTAGTCTTATATAAAAAATTTTAAGTTTAAAATTTTAAAGGTTACAAACATGTTTTTAAAATGTTTAATTTTTTACCATAAACGAATATCCCAAGGATGTTAGCTTATTTAGAGGATGTTTGTAGGGCATTAACGAAAATTCTTGAAACACTTAATCACAAATTAAAATAAATATAATTACGTAAATAATTATACATAAATTAATCAATAGCTTAATATAAAGGTCTTTGCAGAATACTGCATAGATTTGCCTACTTTATATCACTATTATTTGTATTTTATTTTAAAAATAAACAATTTAATTATTTTTGACGAACCGGAGTTACATGTCATTAAAATACGCAGTAAATTAATATTAATTTTTGAAATTATAAAACTAAATATCCTATTTTTTCAAGGAAGTTGGACTTAAATCAAATTTTTTACTTCAATAACATAAATGGTCAGTAAAAATTCAATATAAAAATGATTAAAATTACTGAAAAACAATGAATATGTAAACTCCTGTTCCAAATAACAAAAGGGTGGAGAAAGTATTTTAAAATGATTTTCGCAAAAGTTATTAATGAAAACTGGAAAACAATACACCAAAAACGAAGCTTTTGAGATAAACTGTCGATTAGAACAGATAAAAATATTTTAAATATATGTTTTATCTAAAAAAAAAAATGTATTAAATCTCACGAGTCCCATGTGGAGAACCTAAAAAAGTGCAGTTTTGAGGCATTTTTAACCATTTCGTGTCCTTTGATGTTAAAAAAAATTATTTTTCAATCATGATATTAACAAATATAATAACAAAGAATAACTGTACAAATAATTAAATATATATTTATATAAGGTTAAAAGTTATTAAGTGAGGAAGTTAAATTAACCACTCAGTGAAGAATCACCCATATTAAATAATTCTCGCCTTTTTTCAATAACTTTTTTAAATTTTTAATTATAATTTTTAAATTTCAATTACATTTTTCAATTTACAGTGATTTTCTTGAATTGAACCGTCCGCGATCAAAAGGGCTTTTGAACGAGTGCGCAGGTCCCCTGACGCAGCCGTAGACTCGCTGTACGAGAGGCCAACGAAAGTCACGCGTAAGCCCTTTTGATCGCGGTGGGTTCAATTTCAAATTATTTTCTTCAATTTTCAATCCAATTTGCAATTATTTCCAACAAATATTCCTACAATTTCCTTAATTTTTTAATTTGAAATTATTTTAGTTTAATATTTATAGTTTTAAATAATCAACAACAGTGACAAGATTCTGGCGCTTGGGTGTGCGTTCATTTTGTTATTTCCAATAGGGTACTCTTGAATTTTTATAGGTACATATTATTAATGATTAAAAATATAATTATTTGAAAATTTATGGTTATACTTAAATTTGAAAACCACACTGAGAAAATAAGTCTCTAGCATATTTCTTTGTTAACCTTCTCGGAACAAAACAAACAAGATACCGGCGGTCACAGTGAACTTGAAGATTAACAGTACCCGTTTAATCGGCTACAGTACACCAAGTGGTTTGCAGGTGCCATATCAACAACCTCTCTACGCTACGGTACCCAGTTAAAAATTTCGTGTGTTCCCGCGTGTGTTTCTATATGGGTTCCCGTATGGGATCCCTTAAAGGTTCTTACATGGGTTCCCATATGGGATCCTGTGTACCAGGGAACTTTGGCACGAACCCTCAAGGGAACACTGTACATAGGATCCCATGTACATAGGATTTCAAATTAATTTTTGAAATCTTAACATGCTGCGCAGTAGTTTTCTATAGGACTTACGGCTGCGCAGTAGATTTTTTGTTCTTATAAATATGGTGTGTAACAGTTAAAGACAAATGAATTATTTTCTTAACAATATTCTTTTTGTAGATTCATTTAAATTGTTTAATAGATTAAGGATCCAGTAAGGGAACACATACACATGGGATCCTATGTACAGTGTTCCATCGAGGGTTCGTGCCAAAGTTCCCTTGCACACAGGATCCCATATGGGAATGTCAAAGACATTCTAACTAAATAACAGCTACGGGATTAAATATTAGGTTTGCAATTATATTAAAATCAAATTAACCATAGTTTAAATTTACGTAATTTCATGGAGTGTTTGAATTCAGTACTTTTCTGATTATTTTGTTACGTAAAATTTAATTTTTTATTTATATTTTTTACTATCCTCCTGACACCACCCACCCCTCGACTTACTCCAGCCGATTGCCGGCTACTTTAGAGTGAGGGGTCGTGAGTTCAAGTCTTCCTGCTTCGGATTTTTCGGTTTCAGATTTTCAAATGTTTCATTTAAATCATTAACCTGTAGTTAAATGGTACGTTTGAAATCGGACAGACAGGAGTCAAAATATAAATTTTATTTTACATCTAATTTAAATGAATTTTTCAAGAACTAGTTTATCATTTACCTAAAATATTTAGGTTTGAATAAGTACTAAATTTCCATCCTTGCCCCAAACTCAAGTACAAAGTTCCTGAATATTTTAAGAATTATTTCTTTCTGTGTAATTACTCAATTTTAATTTTTTATTATATTCCTGTTAAATTTTTTTTAGCTTCATTTTAAGTCACTGACTAATAATATTCAACATAATTTTCAAATAATTTTTAATACCAAATCAAAAGTATAAAAGAAAAAAATTAATACCTGTGAAATTATTCCCATCGATAAGAATTTAGTAATAATTGCTTGACCATCAACAATTCTTATTCCTGACAGACTCAAAAGTTCATCTGGTCCAGCTCGCAGAGAGTGCAAAAGGTGTAAAACAAGAGACTGTCTTTCTTGAGAAGTAAAAAAAAGATTTTCATCATCACTTCCTTCAAAGTATGCTGCTTCTGAACTGACAAATTCCTTTAATCCACCACCAAATTCTTGTCTCAGGGTCTTTGGCAAATGAACTTCTTCTGCAGCTTTAAGAAGACTGGAAAAGGAACTTCCTAATTATGACCATAATTAGTAAAATATTGTAGCAGTACTATTGTAATACCCGGCGCAGACTCAGCCATATTCGATTAGAAAATCGTTCCTTTACTTGAACGCACACAGTCCTATTTCCTATATTTTTTTTATATTTATTTATATTTATCTTTTATTTTTCTATATATAAAACCTCTGATCTCGAAATTCCATAACGCCTATCCTTTTGGTTGATTGTAGCTTTAATAGATTTTTATTGGTTGAACTTATTTAGATTTTCTTCGATTATTTTCGGTTTTTCTTTTAAATCTAATTTCTATTATTTTTCTACTATTTTCGTATTTCTATTTTTTTAAGTATTGATCTAGAATTTTGTAGGTATTTCTACAATGACATTGAAATTGAATTGAATAATTGGAACATTGAATTGACATAATTGATTATCTTATTTCAATTAATCGATTTTCAGAAATTCGATTAATCGAGTAAAGAAATTAATTTTTTTCGATTCCGGTAAGCATAAAACGTAAAATCGTAATTTCCTGTCAAATGGCATTTTAATACTTTTTATTAATTGATTTAACAGAGCCCTAATAACACTGAACGTTATTTAACTTCCAGATAACGTTACTTTTTAACGTCCGGGATGTTAAAAAGTAACGTTGCTGAAGGTCGATTTAACGTTAAAATGTCCTTGGTTATTTAACGTTCGCCTGAAACGTTATAAAACGTTACTTTGGGACTTTCAATGGACATTCAAAAAAGTTTAAAAATTAAGGGTAATTCTATACAATTCTCACTTTTCCGAATTTTGAAGTTTTTTAATCGGGACCAAGTGGAAGTGGTGTATTTTAACACCAAAACAAATAATCAGGTGGGGGAGGTTGAAAAAGTTCACCGGTTTTTTATATTTTTGTAAAAAACTTCAATTTTTTTACCATTATGAATAAAGCATATTTCATCACTTTTTTCTGTGAAAACCACTTTAAAATGTTAATTACTGATTGTAAACGCACAATTATAATAAAAATCGAAATAATAACTATCATTTTGACAGCTGTAAATATTATCCGGGTTGTGCAGAGATGGGTAAATGTAGAAAACTCGAGGTTTTCTACGTATAGTACATGGTTTTCTACATTATGTAAAAGACGTATTATTCTGACTTACGACTTTTGCCCAATATATGCTACACGACATGAAGACTACATGTTGCGCGGCCTGCGGCCGCGCAAGGACCAAAATACCGGGGGGTTGGGGTGCCACTGTTAGTGGCACCCCAACCCTCTGCTTTCGATTAAACGCTTTCGTTTCACATGGGACTGCAGCCTAAGGCCTGCATCCCATGACTCCGTTTTGCGTTGCATTGTAACAAGAGAAAAAAAGACCAAGTATCTCTGCACAACCCGGATAATATTTACAGCTGTCAAAATGATAGTTATTTTTTCGATTTTTATTATAATTGTGCGTTTACAATCAGTAATTAACATTTTAAAGTGGTTTTCACAGAAAAAAGTGATGAAATATGCTTTATTCATAATGGTAAAAAAATTGACTTTTTTTACAAAAATATAAAAAACCGGTGAACTTTTTCAACCTCCCCCACCTGATTATTTGTTTTGGTGCTAAAATACACCACTTAGGCTTGGTTCCGATTAAAAAACTTCAAAATTCGGAAAAGTGAGAATTGTATAGAATTACCAAATTAAGTAACGTTAATACTGTGCGCAGTAGTTTTCTATCACAACTAGAGCTGCGCAGTTGATTTTAGCGACCACTGTTCTTAAGAAGCAATAACATTATCAACATTGATTACAATTAATAAAAAAATTTCCAGACTTTCCGCAACATTTTTCCGCAACCCGCACTGCGATTTTTCGAATGTCCATTGAAGGTCCCAATGTAACGTTCTATAACGTTCCAGGCGAACGTTAAATGGCAATGGACATTGTGACGAACCTCACAATTGCACATGACTTTTAATTTCACTGATAATTTATTTTAAGTAAAATAAATTAAAACTTAACTTTGAGGTTAAGTTACACTCTCGACTTATTTTTAAACTGTCAAAACGTGGTCTAGCAGACATATTTGACAGACATTAAAATCAAGGAAACATCTAGAATAAAAATGATTAAACTAAGAATGACGATTTATATTGTTTTCTACTGTTGCTTGGGGTGGAATTGGTTAGAAATAAACAGTAAATTTTACCATTCCAGAATGTAGATTTTACAATACCGATCAAAGAATTATACCGTAGCGGATTGAAAATTTCTTGCACCGAACCGAAAAATTTTACCGTACCAGATGGAAAGTTTTACCGAACTGTAAACGATTTTTGACAGTAGTGGGAGAGTGAAATTCTCATAGTAGGGATATCCGAGGAAAATTTCGGGTATAAATTCAGTGTTTCAGGCCAGAAGAACTCATTGTAAACTCACGACTCAAAAGAAGAGGATCATCAGTATTATCATTCACCATGGGAGTCAAGTGGATCTACAACCTCAACAAGGCAGATCTCATTTTGCAATTGGAAGGAGTTGGATTGAGCTCTGAAGGAAAAGTAGCAGATTTAAGGCAACGGCTAGTGGCTTTTGTTAAATCTAAGCCTGAGTTGTTAGTAAAAACTCCGGCAGACCCAGAAGGTTATAAGGAAGAGGTTGATATCTCAAGAGATATTCAACAACAACAAGAAGAGAAGATGTTACATACTCCACCTGGAACTTCAGCTGATGGAAGTGAACCACCGGCCGCGACATCTCATCAAGTTCACATGAACTCAACTGCTCAAGTGATGGACCAGATGCGGAAGTGGAATTGCTTTTTCGACGGAAGGGACCTATACTCTTTTCTGGAAAGTTTGAGTGAGTTACAAAATGCGTATCAGTTCTCCGATGGAGAAATATTTCGTTGTTTTTCCGAATTGTTAAAAGGTGAAGCACAGCTATGGTATCGAAATGCCATACGAAATATTAGCACGTATTCAGAATTAATACGTTTGCTGAAGCGATATTTTTTGTCACCTTCAGATTTAAGAAATCTAGATAGCCAGATTGCTGAACGAGTTCAGGCTAGAAATGAGAGTATTCGTACCTATACAACAGCAATAGTAACTCTTATGAGAAGAAGAGGAACGTATGGTATGGTACGCGAACTCGACCGAGTATACTGGAATATGAAGGCGAGATTACGACTTCACATCCGAAGAGAAGAGTTGGGCTCAGTCAATGATCTGATTCAACGTGTACAAGAATTAGAAGAAATTCAGGCTGCAGTGAACCAGCAGGAGGGAGGACACAACAACCTTTCAAAATAAATCTTCCTCTACCAGTCATAACCGGTGGTAATTCAAGTAAAGCTAGACCGCCACTTAAAGTTGCTACTAGGGTCGGCACCAGAAATAACAGGAAATCCAGTTCCGGAAAATACTCCTGTACCAGAAACCGAATCATTTCCAGAAGAAACCCCAGTTCCAGATTCAACATTATCAGTTCCTGTTATTATTTTTTTTTAACCAGATTACCAGTTTGTGCCGATAGACAAAAATTTGAACGGACGTTCTTCCAGACTAATCCAATTTCCTGACAATCTGCGAGAAGAAGTTCCACTTAACTCCGAACAATATCGTCTAGATCACGAAGGGTTCAGGAGAACCATATACTGGGACTTCTACACCAGCGGCTTCATCAGGGTCGAAGAACAACGAGTCGTGAGTAACCTATCCTGAAAGGGATCATTGTAAAATTGTTGCACAGAATATATATTTTATTTTTTTTATTTTTCCGCTCATAGCTTCGCTCTTCCAGTGAGAGGAGAGTGTGACGAACCTCACAATTGCACATGACTTTTAATTTCACTGATAATTTATTTTAAGTAAAATAAATTAAAACTTAACTTTGAGGTTAAGTTACACTCTCGACTATTATTTTTAAACTGTCAAAACGTGGTCTAGCAGAAATATTTGCCAGACAGCTGCGCATCCTGACACGCGCATCGCCGGAAGATGTAGCGGAACGCCAGACACAGCGCAGATGGCGCTAAGTAATATGATCGCGCAGCCCCTTCGCGTCTATATATCGACCTGCACGCCTGTAGATCGGGGAGTCGGACCCAAGGGGCGAACCGAGGAACATCTCGGGAAAAGTCTCTCTGACTCCTCCAGATATCATAGTCTTGGCCCTTCAAGAAATGATATCTGGAAACCGTTCCGGAGATTTTAGCATTGGTCCTCCAATGAAAAATCAAAGGAAAACTTTTACTTTCCTCTGGTCAGGATCGCCCTGAGATTTGTCACGGTTCATCGTGGAGTCTCAGGAACGATAAAATTCTGGACATCTACTTCGTAGACTAAGGAATCCTGACTTGAGTAAAGTTACTCCGTTACGAATTCCTGATCATCGTCGTGGTCCTTCACGAATGATCAGAGAATTCGAGAAAAATTGCTAGAACACTTATGACGTAGGAAAGTGTTCGAAACAATTTTAGAATCTCCCGCTTTGTGCCATGGCGTAGATTGTCGCATGGGCTTCCCCTGTGCTACGTCACTGGTGAACAGACTCTATGCTAGGTGAACACCCGCATCCGTTTAACTATTCTCCAGATAAATTCACCTCGCTCCTAAAATTACGCGTTCAGATTTATTTGATTTTTTACCGGACTGAAGCGCGTAATTAACGTAGCAATGGATTAATTAATTTTTTGTCTTACCTGATAATTAATGTCATTTTACGTAACCGCGAATTGATCATACGTGTCTAGATGGTCAGTTTTATTTAACATCACGGTGAATGACGGCGGCAATATTTTTTAGCGGTTCGTCCGTAATTTATATTGTTTTGGAGACGGAGTTTACCGAATCGATCTGCGACCGAGTATACCGGATAATTCTCATTGAAATAAATTTATTATATTAGTACGTAATCTACATTGTATTTTTTTTATCTGTTTATAGATTCCGGAAAACCAAACTCAAAGAGAGTTCTGGCAGGACGAAGTCCTGATCTAAAGAAATGGATTTCTGTTTTATTTTGTTTTTTAAACGCCGGCTCTTCAAGCATTTTTATTGTATTTTATTTATTATATTTTATTGTTAAATTCTTCATTTGTTATTTATTCTTTATCAGTCAATTTACTTTATATTATATTATTTTCTGTACACCTTTATTTTTGAACAATATATTCTTTTATTATTTCTTACTAATAGAAATTCTGAGAGTTTTACTGACTATACCTAACCTCAAAGCGACAGTAGAAAATTAAGTAAGATATTTATGGTCAAAATCTAGTTGTTCCAGCATAAGTGAATATAATACGAGAACCTTGGCTCCGGCGAGCAAATTCGGAGCATAGCAAAATTTCACTTCGTTACATGGCGCCCGAACAGGGACCGTAAATAAACAATCACTGGTTTTTTATAAACAAAATAAAATCAAGAAAACATCTAGAATAAAAATGATTAAACTAAGAATGACGATTTATATTGTTTTCTACTGTTGCTTGGGGTGGAATTGGTTAGAAATAAACAGTAAATTTTACCATTCCAGAATGTAGATTTTACAATACCGATTAAAGAATTATACCGTAGCGGATTGAAAATTTCTTGCACCGAACCGAAAAATTTTACCGTACCAGATGGAAAGTTTTACCGAACTGTAAACGATTTTTGACAGTAGTGGTTTATAGATTCCGGAAAACCAAACTCAAAGAGAGTTCTGGCAGGACGAAGTCCTGATCTAAAGAAATGGATTTCTGTTTTATTTTATTTTGTAAACGCCGGCTCTTCAAGCATTTTTATTGTATTTTATTTATTATATTTTATTGTTAAATTCTTCATTTGTTATTTATTCTTTATCAGTCAATTTATTTTATATTATATTATTTTCTGTACACCTTTATTTTTGAACAATATATTCTTTTATTATTTCTTACTAATAGAAATTCTGAGAGTTTTACTGACTATACCTAACCTCAAAGCGACAGTAGAAAATTAAGTAAGATATTTATGGTCAAAATCTAGTTGTTCCAGCATAAGTGAATATAATACGAGAACCTTGGCTCCGGCGAGCAAATTCGGAGCATAGCAAAATTTCACTTTGTTACAACATTTCAACGTTAAATCGATCTTCAGCAACGTTACTTTTTAACGTCCCTGACGTTAAAAAGTAATTTTACCTGGAAGTTAAATAACGTTCAGTGCTACCCGGTTGTAAATCCGTGTACAAGATCATCTACTGAACTTGTACATGATTCTGGACAAAATCATGCACAGGGGCATTGACTTGTCTTGTGCATGAACTTGTGGATGGTCAACACATGAATTTGGAACAGCGAATGTGTACATTTTCATGCACGTACAATAAAATCTGATACAAGAACATGTGCATAAACGTGCAAATGTTCATGCACATAATTTTCCATACTTTAAATATTATTAACAAATGTTACTTGTTTGATAGTGGTCCTCTACCTTTTATAGCCATTAAAATCTACTGCGCAGCCTTCACTCCCATAGATAACTAATGCGCAGCGTTTAAAGTTTAATAAATAATTATCCATTTTCGTGTACAGATTCATGTGCATGTTCTTGTGCATGTTCATGCACATGAAATTATTTGCCTTTAGAAGCGTTCATGAACCTGTGCATGTTTCTTTGCACGTTCGATGTTCCAAATTCATGTGTTGACCATTCGCAAGTTCATGCACAAAGCAAGTCAATGCACCTGTGAATGATTTTATCCAGAATCATGTACAAGTTCAGTAGATGATCTTGTACACGGATTTACAACCGGGTATTAGGGAGTTATTCATTCAAAAGTTGCCTTGAGCGATTTAAATAAAATAGTATTTTAATAATATTTAAGAACTGAAGTATTCATGTATTTTTAATGCAGATTTTTATATTTTGCTATATGCTTTCTAGCTAATAAAAGAATGCTTGTTAAAATTAATAATGATAAAAAATGTGATATAAAAGTACGTTTTAAAATTATGATAATAAACAAAAATGTGATAAATACAAAAATATATACATTTAAGCGTCTGAAATGATATCAACATTACAAATTCTATATTATACATTATCTAAGATATTCTTACTAAAATAAAAACCTTTTTTAATATCTACATTACCGTTAATAAATGTATTTGCTATACGTACATTAAATATCGGACATACTATCTATGTTTAAAATGTTTTAAAATATATATTTTCTGTAACTCATAAAGTATTAATTAAATGTCATTAAATTTTTTTTTTGAATCGAAGAATCGATTCTGATAAAATCAATTTTTTCCCCGATTAATATTTTTCATTTTTGTAAATTTATAAACCTAACTTGATTCAAGACCTAACACTCTGTCAAATGTGGTTTCAAAAAAAAAAATTTTAATTAAAATTTTTTTAATTTTGTAGAAATTTGAAATTCAAATTTGGAATTTATTTTTCCAGTTTATTTCTAACGTTAAAATATGAATTAATTTAATTATTTTTATCAAAATAAAAAAGCTAAGTACAAAGAGTGTTGGTGTGATGTTGTATGGTGTTTTTTATTTACACTTAACAGTTGAAACATATCACGCATAAACTCCAAAAAAACCTACAAAAAAATTAAATATTGTGCGAAAAATAAACGAAACACTAAAAATTATAGTCTAAATTATTACGAGATTTAAATAAAATAGTTAATCGAATTCAAAGTAATAATCAAACTTTAATAAGCATTATAATAAGGAACAACCCTTTAAAATCATCCCCTTGACACGAATAAAAAAAATGAACAAATATTCTTAAACAAGTAGACAAAAACAATCTTTGGAGACTTCACAAACTTTAAAAATCACTAAGAATAAGCATTTTATTAAACTTACCACTAATAGCATCAAAACCCATCCTTTAAAATTATTTTACTCGTTAATTCAAAAATGAACAATTATGATAAAACAAATAAAATAAAAAAATTTTCTACCTTAAATAGGAATATATTCTAAGCGATTTCTATAGCCGGAGGATTCTCTCAAAATTGTTTTAGTTTATATGTTTAATAAAAATTGTCAACTTTTTGATTTCAGATTAGAGGATGATTTTTAAGGGTGTTTACGATGTTGAAGGGGTAAATTAAATTGAAATACATTCTGATTAAATTTTTAACCCGGGGAAATCTCTCAAGAATTTTTTATTTTATTTGTTTAATCAAAATTATTCATTTTTTGGACTAAAGAGTAAAAATAATTTTATAGGGTGGGGTTTGATGATATTAGAGGTAAGTTTAATAAAATTCTTATTCTTTGTTACTTTTAAAGTTTGTGAATTCTCTAAAGATTGTTTTTGTCTACTTGTTTAAGAATATTTCTCAATTTTTTTAAATTTGCGTTTAGTGGATGATTTTGAAGGGTTGTTCCTTATTACAATGCTTGTTAAGGTTTGATTATTTTTTTAAATGCGATTACATATTTTATATAAATCTCGTAGTTATTTAGACTAATAATTTTTTTTGTTTTGTTTATTTTTCACATAATTTATATATTTTTTTAAGGTTTTTGAGCGTTTATGCATGATATTTTTCAACTCTTGGTTATTTTAACTAAAAAATACCATACGACATCAAAAAATTGATGTTTTGACAAAAATCTTGAGCTTTAATAAAGCCTTTTATCTTAAAAATTAAAATGCGCAGGGGGGATGGCCGAATGGAGAAAGAATGCCCTATATTATATTTTTTTGTAGTTACTGCATTATATTTATAAAATTCACCTCTAGAATGAGTACAATGCGCTTAAAAACTATAAATCACAATTCAACGGAAAAAATGACATTTTCTCATAAACAGAAACATCTTTCTCATTTATAGAAAATTATTTCTAAACAAAAAAATAAAAAATCGATAACGCCTTTCTTTGAGAAAAAACACTTTTTAAGTTTAATATTAATTTTTTAGGTATTTTCTCTTCATATTAATTATTTTTTATTGCATATTTCTAAAGTTCGAGAAATTTCCAATAAATTTCATTTAGCATTCATTTTTTTGTTATTAACAGAAAAAAACGAGTTCAAAAAGTATTCTGCTTTTGAAAATAAAATATCATGTTATCAGAAGGAAAACCCCCTACCCCCCCCCGTAGGTGATGAACCGTGATAATTTTCATGACCCCCCCACCCCTATTGGCTCACGTGATTTATGGACGACCCCTTTGTTGGTGATATTGGCAACTAATTCTAAAATATTAACACCAGAAGTTGTTGATCGTTACATTTCAGCTGAGATACCTGACAAGACTGTAAATCTCACATTGCATGAAATTATAATGGCAAATAATATTCATGGCCCTTGTGGAGATTTGTGTTTAGTTGGTGGAAAATGTTCTAAAAATTGTCCTGAAATTTTACAAGACGAAACTACCGTAGAAGATAATTGTTATGTCGCATATCGTCGAAGAGATGCAGATAAAACTTATATGAAGCCAAATGGTTATGTTGTTGTCAATCGTTTTGTTGTACCTTATTCTCCTAAATTGTCAAAAAATTTAATTGTCGAAAAAATGTGAAAGTAGTATCGAGTATTAAGTCGGTGAAATATTTATATAAATATATATTTAAAAGGGTCATGATGCTGCATCAATTATCATTACCAATAGTGATGGAGAATCTACTATTAATCATAATGAAATAAATCATTATGAATAAAATAGATATGTAGGTTCAGTTGAAGTTGCATGGAGAGTTTTAAGTAAATATTTATCCAAACACAGTCATAGAATATGTCGTTTACCGCTGCATTTACCGAATAAACCAAATGTTTCTATTCAACAAAAACAAGGAAGTCAAGAAATATCATTTGATTTTAACAAAAATACACAGTTATCTGATTATTTTAATTTAAATAAACGTAATGCTAATGCTCATAAATTTTTTTATACTGAAATTTTAGAATATTACAGATGAGATAAAAAGGAATGTGAGTGGATCGAGAGAAGTCATAAAGAGAAAGTGATAGAAAGAATGTATTCTGTTAATACAAGTGATATAAAATTATTTCATCTTAGATTATTACTCCTCACAGTAAAAAGTGCAATTTCATATGAATCATTTAAAACTGTTGATGAAGTAATTCATCAGAGTTTTACGTCTGCTTGTTTAGCATTAGGTCTTATTGAAAATGATCAGGAATGGAAAGAAACATCAGAGGAAGCTTCTTTGTGGATGATGCCTTATTCACTTCATCGATTATTTGTAAGGATTTTAATTCACTGTCGTCCAATAAATGCAGGTGAACTTTGGGAACAGTTTAAAGCTCATATGGCAGAAGATTATGTTAGAGATTTTGATCATGTAATAGCTGAAAATAAGGCATACATTAATATAAAAGAATTATTGTTTGAAGAAGGATATCACCTTCATGATTTTCCTGGATTAACCGATGTTGAAGATGAATGAGAGAATTTAGAAATTGATTTTTCTGTGAATTTTGACGAAGAAAGAGTTAAAGGCAAAGAAAGATATGATAAATTTAATTCTTAACAAAAGGTTGTTGTTGATTTTGTATTAAATGCAGTAAATATTTGTGTCAAAAAAACTTGTCGTAACTTACATGTGCATGGTTCTGGGGGATCTGGCAAGACATTTATGTACATAACTTTGTGGCGTTTATTAAGAAGTGAAGGTAAAAAAGTTTGTAATGTGTCTTTTACAGGAATAGCTGCAACTTTACTTCCTATGGATAAAACTGTTCACAAAGTATTGGGATTACCTGTGCCGTTATATGAGCCGCTCGCTCAAAGAACCACTTATGTCGACTTAGGTGGTTTTTTTCAAATTCGGTTATCTACATAGTTTACAACATATATAGAACAAATTTCTGTTAAGTTTCCGAAGTTTTTAACCATTATTTATGTTTTGAAGAAGAGTTTTAGTGCCCGAGAACGATCAAAAGCGCGCCCGCAAGTACCACGTCCAGGCTAGGCGCAGCGCACAATATGACCAAAGTCACTATTTTTGGACCAAAATTTGCCGATAACTCAAAAATGAACCGATTTTAATATTTCTTTTTAAATACTCATAAATGTTTGTACTGCAACGTTTAACAGACAATTTTTAAATTGTTTAAACAATCTTAGTTACCAAATAAAAAACTTCAAAAGTTTTCTTTACTTAGATTTCGTTTCTTTTGTAAAATTAATTAATTACTATTGGCCTAGAGTTACAAAACAGTTTAAAATGTTTGCGAACAGTTTTTAAGTTGTTTAAACAATTATAGTTTAAATAAATAACTTCGAAAAGTTTCTTAACTTAGATTACCTAGTAATTCTAGGCCAATTATAGTAATTAATTAATTTTACAAAAGAAACGGAATCAAATTAAGGAAAACTTTTGAAGTTCCTTATTTGTTAATTAAGATTGTTTAAACAATTTAAAAATTGTTTGCATACATTTTCTTCTGTATTTTAATAACTCTAGACCAATAGTAAATTATTAATTTCACAAAAGAGACGAAATCTAAGTAAGGGAAACTTTTGAAGTTCTCTATTTGTTAATTTAGATTGTTTAAACAATTTAAAAATTGTTTGTACATATTTTTTTTTGTATTTTAATTCTAGGCCAATAGTAATTAATTAATTTTACAAAAGAAACAAAATGAAAATAAGCAAAACTTTTGAAGTTATTTATTTGTTAACTAAGATTGTTTAAATAATTTAAAAATTGTTATTTAACATTTTCTTCTGTATAGTAATTCTAGGCCAATAGTAAATTGATTAATTTCACAACAGAAACGAAATGAAAGAAAGTGAAACTTTTGAAGTTATTTATTTGTTAACTAACATTGTTTAACCAAATTAAAAATCGTTGGTTTGTACCTAGAACTATTTAAAATATATTAGACAAATTTTGTGTGTTAAATATATAATTTTATTTTGTGTATTTCAGCAAAATAGTTATTTTTGTTTCGTTTTTTATAGTTAGCCGGAAAAACCACTTAAGTGCTATGTTATAAATAAATGTTTTTAAAATAGATAGAATAATTTTATTTAACTTTTTTTTGTCAAAATTTGTGATTCGATAATGCATTATCAGTTTTAAAAAAATTTCAAGGTAGTAATTCTGTAAATGACACGTGTAATTTGTTTCTAGATGTTTAATTTAAGTTTTTTGTCCAAAACCTAAGTCGACTTAGGTGTTTCTTTGAGCGAACGGCTCATATAGTGATTCATCATCCAGTATTAAACTACAATCTAAAGAAGGTTTGGTTTTAAAATATGTAATATCTTTATTTGGGATGAAGCTCCAATGGCACCAAGGTATGCTTTAGAAATTATGGATAGAACATTGAGAGACATCATCCAAATCGATACTCCTTTTGGTGGTAAAATAATCATTTTAGGATGTGATTTCAGACAAGTTTTACCAATAAAAGAAAGAGGTACTTAATCTTAAATTATGAACTTGTCTATTAAAAAGAGTAAATTGTGAAAGAAATTTTCAATATTCACATTATCTGAAATCATGCGAGCTTTACCGGAAGAAACAGAGTTTATAGATTTTGTGTTAGAAGTAGGAAATGGTACAAATAATGATGTTAAAGATTGTGTTCATTTACTACAAAAAATTATTGCACAAGGAAATGTTGATATTGCAAGAAATACGTATGAACACTTGATTAAAGAGAAAAACTTTCAAGAATTGTCATTTTATGCTATTTTGGCACCTAGAAATATTGATGTTGATGACACTAACAAACAAGTTGTACTTTTATTAGATAACGATGAAGAAAAAGTATATAAAAGTATTAAATGTATAGATAATTCTGATAATGTTAATAATCATGATGTTATTTTACCAGAATATTTTAACACTTTATCGCCATCTTGTTTACCACCACATGTATTACATTTTAGAATACTTTCAGTTCTAATGTTCATTAGAAACCTTAGCATTAATGAAGGTTTATGTAACGGAACAAGATTATTGGTGTTAGATTTATCAAATAATGTAATTAAAAGCTAAAATATTGACCGGAGATAAGTGTGGGAATATTGTATTTATACATCGTATATTATTATATTGTGAGAATGTTTATCCTTTCACATTCAAGAGAAGACAATTTCCAATCAAACTAGCCTTCGCTATTACTATTAATAAATCTCAAGGACAGACATTTCATAAAATTGCAATTGATTTAAGAAAATATGTATTTAATCATGGTCAATTGTATGTTGCATTGTCAAGGGTTCGCTCATTTGATTCAGTTAAACTATATCTAGGTAATCAAAGAAGTGAAAAATTTATTAAGAATTATGTTTAAAAAGAAATGTTTCAATAGGTTTAATAAAATTAAGAAGAAATTGTTATATTGTCATGCAATTTAAATATATGTTTCTATATGACAGTTAACATTATTTTTTGTATTGCTCATCTAAAATGTAATTTCGACTTTAATTAAAGATTAAAATTTAATACATTTAAAATTTTGAATTTCAAAAAAGAAAATAATTTAAAATTACATTTTTAATTTTAATTATAAATAATTGAAGCCATTTCTGTTTCTAAACAACCTAATTGTTCGAAATCAAATTTTTGTTTTATACAGCCATGTAATTTAGTTGCCTATAATTAAGGGATTTCGCACGTCTCAAGTATACTTAGAATATAGGTAGCGTTAGTCTATCGCTCGATATCATTAAATTAGCATCACCGGTCAACTTATTTCAAGCCATTTGTATAAATTCCGGTATACAAGTGATTGTAAAATTATTAAGTTTCGACTTATAATAAATAATTATATTATTGTTTACAATGAACAAATTTTGTCTATTTTATTTGATATACTCGCAATCCCGGAACATTTGGTCCTTCGAGCCGGATCGGTGGTATATTTTAGATTAAATTGCAGTGACATAAGGTGCAGTGAAAAGTGCAGTGCAGTGTAGTACATGGAAAACAATGAACCTTGCCAAAACTGTTTTTTTTTTAGCATAAAATTTTCTCTTATTAGTCACATCATCTGAAAGAGAAAAATTTGCTGAAACTTTAATGTGGTGTTTTACATTTATTGAACTTTTTGTTAATTTTTAATTAACAATTCAATTCTGGATTATATTTGGATGATAATTGAGAACATTAAAATTATCTACAATTCGACATTTATCATCGTCAACTTCTGCTATTGTTTTCCTTCGATTGACCTCGACATGGGTGTTCAAATATACAAATTCTTCGGCGATTATCTTATATACTTGTGTGTTACTACTTCTCTACTCACACACTAGTATCACCTCTTCTCACCGTTAAGGGATGATTATTTGACACTTATACTACTGTGGAGCTGCCTGACTAATGCCAACTACTATCACTTACACTGTCAACCTTCCTGCACTACTACATCTGCATACTTACCTGTACATGCAATATCAGCTGCGAGCGATAGACTCTAATACCTTTTACACTCACAAAAAGGCTTGTTACATTACAAAACATTGAATTTTTTGAAATTCGACTTTTGAAACTTAAACCTTGAAGATTGGTTTCCGCCTGAACTCATAACCACTACAATTGGATTGGACCTTCAATTGATTGCTACGAATTACTGACGAACGTTAAAACAATCGGAAGTTGCTGCCCTTTGACCACTGTCTTCCTCATCAGCAAGTTTCAGTACAACACACCTCAGATTCTGCAATCGCGACATCAGTTTCAACTCCTCGCCTTGTTATGTGAGTTCGTTCCATATTTACAAATTGTCAACTTCGTTCATTATTTGAACTCTATTCTACACACATTATGTATTATTACTTATGAATTTTGACAGCTAGCTAAGTTTAAAATTTCTAGTTCTTAATTTAGTAAATGCGCTCTAAGTATAATTATTTTGATTGAAAATTTAATTTTTAAATTTAGATTTCAAAGTTTTCGAATTTTATACAGTAACTATTTTGCTTAAAGGAACTTTAACGTAATTATTTAATCATTATTTGAATAATCTCGAAGAAGAAAATGTGTGCGAAAGTATTAAATTGAGAATTCAGTTTTGTAAGAATTTTGTAGAATTCATTTAAATTGATCTGCCTTATCAATCTTGTTTCAAAGAATTTAAATGTAATTATTTAAAATTTTCTTGATATAGTATTCGAATTTCATGTTGTTTATTTTATGGATCTCTGTTTCAACAAACTAAAATTAGGAATGTAAGAGAGTACGCCATAGTTGGTTCACTATTTACATTCTATTATTGATTTACATTGATATAGTAACCTCTATAATTCCGTATGTGGTACCCTTGATTTTTTATATAATTTTCTCGGTTTAACACGGTTCTTTCTCTAACTCGGACCTCGTTTATTATAAGCATGGCTCCTCCTAATTTACAAACTCTTGTAGCATCTCAAATGACCATTGCTGGTCACATTTCTAGATCATATTTAAATTTTCAAAAACTTGGGAATGCTGCTATGACCTTGGGGGCATGTGAAGCGAGATTAGAAAATTTAGAAAAGAAATGGAACACATTTCAAGAACAGCACGATATAATCTTGACTCTTGGTACGCCTGAATCTATTGAAGAATTAGATTATATTAAAAATGATTGGATTTCGGTGGCTGAAGAGCAATATCTAACGCAAAAGGGCATTTTCCTTGATAAATTAAAATCGTACACTCATGCTTCTTCCCACAATGCTCAGTCTTCAGCCCAGAATCCAGGACCCGTAGCTGAAACTCAGGCTCGACAACACCTACCCCGTATCGATATACCCAAGTTTTCTGGAGATTATCTAGAGTGGTCTAATTTTCGAGATTTATTTAAATCTATGATCCATGACAACAGTTCCTTATCTAACATTGAGCGCATTCATTATCTTAAACTTTCTCTCACAGGTGAAGCAGCATCACTGCTACAAAATATTCCCCCTACTGCAAATAATTTTGAACGAGCATGGACAACTTTAACAGAGCAGTACCAAAACTTGAGAATGTTAGTAAACGCTCAAATTGGTATTCTCTGTAAACTAAAGTCTATGAAGTCGGAATCCGTAACTGAACTAAAAGATCTGTTTAACCATACCAATGATGCAATTGGTAATCTTACAGCTTTAAACAGAGCAGTAGATCAGTGGGATGATTGGTTAGTCTACATCACTGTTCAGAGATTAGATCCTCAAACTCGACGAGATTGGGAAAACTCTCTAGGGGCATCCACGAATCCACCAGATTTTGAATTACTTAAAATTTTCTTATCTACACGCATTCGCACTCTAGAAGCCTTGTCTAACTGTTCTAATATATCAAATCCACATGTTCGAACAGCTAATCCTCGTAGTAATTCTGACAATTCAAAAAAATCTGTTAAGGCTCATCCTGCCACTAATTCACATTCAAAGGCACAAAGTAAGCCACAACAATGTCCTTGTTGTAAGCAAGATCATTACCTAGGAGCATGCGCAGAATTTAAGGGTAAATCCATACCACAAAGGATGGAATTCGTTCGCTCTATTAAACATTGCTTTAATTGTTTTGGCTTACATAGTATTAAAGATTGTAAGTCTCAGAAAGTATGTCGTACTTGCTTTCAAAGACATCATTCTCTGCTGCATGACCCGGCTAGGATAAAATCACATATACCCCCTTCTGAAGCGGACGGGAAATCGGATACTTCCTCACATCCACAACCCGGTCCCTCTAAAAGTACGGTTACAGGACATATAATTGATACTTCGGTGACCAAACACTCCCCTAAGCTCTTAGGCACCGCTGTGGTTAGGGTTTCATCAGGAGATGGAATGTCCACTTCAGCTAGAGCCTTAATAGATCCTTGTGCAGAATCCAACTTTATTTCGGAGTCCCTCACTCAACGACTCAAATTACCCAGAAAGTCTACCAACTTAAATATCACGGGGATAGGAGCAACTTCCTCTGGAAATTCGAGAGGTTCTGTAGAATTTATAGTTTTGCCTCGTTGTACTAATACTTCCTTTGAACTTAAGATTTCTGCCCTAGTATTAACACGATTAACAGAATATCTGCCTCCCAAATCTCCTCTGTCAAACGACTGGCATCAGTTTACCGACATTGAATTAGCTGACCCCAATTTGGACTCAGGGCAACCTGTTGAGTTGTTACTTGGATGTGAGGCCTATGCTATCATGATACGACCAGGACTAAGAGCTGATCCTCACGCTCCAATTATTGCTCAACAGACAGCCCTGGGCTGGATTCTGACAGGTTCTGCGGAAAGACCCTTAAACTCTTCCAGCAGAGATTCAATACCATCCCATCCTGTTGTTAGTCTACCTTGTGTAGTACAAAACAATCTACCTCAGATTCTTCAGCGATTTTGGGAGCAGGAGGAGATCTCACAGCCCTCCTCAATCTTCTTAACAAAAGAGGAGCAGGATTGTGAGAGATTCTTTTCCGAGACTCATTCTCGCACAGAAGATGGACGATATATGGTACGACAACCTTTTAAGAGCAATCCTGAATCTCTGGGCGAATCACGAATTCAAGCTCTACGCACTCTTAAAGGTATGGAGCGTAGGTTTGATCATGATCCATTATTACACAAGGAATACAATAAATTTTTGAATGAGTACTCTGATCTGAAGCATATGGAGCCAGCCCCTGCGAAGCTTGATCATAATGCTTGTTACTACTTGCCACACCATGGCGTTTTTAAGGAGAGTAGTACAACCACCAAGCTACGTGTAGTATTTAATGGCTCACAACGTTCATCCACAGGAATCTCTCTTAATGAACTACTACACACAGGCCCGAAACTCCAAACTGATATATCAGACATTCTTTTACGATGGCGTACTTTTCGAATCGTTTTCTCGGCGGACATCGAAAAGATGTTCCGACAAATTTTACTACATCCCGAAGATAGAGAGTATCAAAGGATTCTCTGGAGAACATGCTCATCAGACACCCCTCTTACCTACAAGCTCACAACTATCACATATGGGTTAACAAGTTCACCATACTTAGCAATTCGTGTCCTCAAACAACTCTCTTGTGATGAAGCTAATCGTTTCCCAAAGGCAGCGTTATCATTGTCAAATCAAATGTATGTAGATGACCTCTTTGACGGGGCTGATGACATTGATACTGCTCTTAAACTGCAAAAGGAATATATTGATCTTCTCATGGCGGGCGGACTTCCGCTCCGTAAATGGACCTCTAATGACTCATCTCTATTAGATCATCTTCCTAATGAATGGGTTGCTTCAACACAAACATTGAGTTGGAAGTCAGAGGAAGAGCATATCCTCTTAGGGTTACATTGGCGACCCGAATCTGACACATTCGTCTTTCATTCCACACTTTCTGAATTGCCTGAGACTAACACTAAACGAACTGTACTTTCGAGTATAGCAAAGCTATATGATCCTTTAGGCTGGTTAGCACCTCTAACAATTTCCTATAAGATCTTTATGAGAACCTTATGGGAGAAAGGTATAGATTGGGATTCAGTACTACCTAAAGATGTTCTTGTCAAATGGATTGATCTGTACAGTTCGTTGAAAAATGTACATGTCATCCATATTCCTCGTTGGCTTGGGATTTCGAATAATATATTATTCTTGGAAATCCACGGGTTTTCAGATTCATCAACTCTTGCTTATGCGGCTGCAGTTTATGCTAGGGTTTGTTCTTCTGCTCCTGAAATGTCTTGCAAGCTTATATGTGCCAAGACGAAAGTAGCTCCAGTTAAACAATTGAGTATTCCCAGACTTGAGCTATGTGGAGCTCAACTCTTAGTTCGCTTGACAAGGCATGTTTGTACTGCTCTTCGCCTTGATAATGTTGCTATTCACTTATGGAGTGATAGCACTAACGTATTATGTTGGATTCGAGCCCATCCCTCAGCGTGGAAGACCTTTGTAGCTAATCGGGTGAGCTTCATCCAAACAACTCTACCAACAGCGTCCTGGCATCATATTGAAGGTATTGAGAATCCTGCTGATTGTGCGACACGCGGTCTATCACCTGAACAATTAGAAAAACATAAACTTTGGTGGTTTGGTCCCCCACGCCTTACTCTTTTCAACGAACCTTGGAGTAAGGACCAACAATTCCCTGAACCAACCGAGCTGCTGGATCAAAAGGTCATTGTGCATCAAACGGTAATTACAAGTGGAGAAAAGGAGGCCTGGGATCTATTCTCTCCCTATGCATCATCACTTCTAAAACTACTCCGCATCACCGCTTGGTGTAGACGATGGCTTTTCCACCTACCCAGGTTTCAAAATTTGAATACCCTTGATCTAGGTAATGTCTCAAATCTTACACCAACAGAGATCAATAGTGCACGGCTCTTTTGGATTGGTACAGTTCAGAAAATGGCATATCGGGCTGAAATAGCAAAATTATCAGGCCCAGATGGCATACTTCCAACGAAGAGTTCCTTGGTATCCTTGAATCCATTCTTAGATGAAAAGAGTATGTTGCGTGTTGGAGGAAGGTTAAAACATTCCATTCTCGATCCTGACGAAAAGCATCCATTGATCCTTCCAAGAAAATCTCCAATTACTGATCTCGTTATTGATCATTGTCATAAGCGAGCGCTACATGGAGGAACTCAGTTAACTTTAGCTACACTGAGAAGACAGTATTGGATCACCCAAGGTCGCCAGGCTGTTAAGGCTAGAATCTCCAATTGCACGACTTGCTCACGTTATCGAGCTTCTCCTATCGTGCAGCGAATGGGAAATCTGCCGGCAAATCGTGTGCAACCGAATCGAGCCTTCATGAATACCGGCGTCGATTATTGTGGGCCCTTTCAAATCCGAGTTAGCTCTGGTCGTGGACGGCAATCCCAGAAGGGATTCATTTCTGTATTTATCTGCCTTTCTACGCGAGCTGTTCACTTGGAGGCAGTGTCCAATTATTCCACTGCGCAGTTCTTAGCAGCATTCAGAAGATTCTCAGGGCGCAGAGGTATTCCGATGACTATACGTAGTGATTGCGCTACCAATTTTGTTGGTGCGGACTCTGAGTTGCGTCAGTTATTTTCTGCCGCTTCTCAATTCTCTAAAGGTGTTGCCGAAACTCTTGCCAATGATGGGACTACTTGGCTGTTCAACCCACCTAGTGCTCCTCATCAAGGAGGTATTTGGGAGGCAGCAGTCAAGTCGGTCAAACACCACCTTAAACGTGTCATTGGAGATGCAACCTTAACATTCGAAGAGCTTTCGACCTTGTTAACTCAAATTGAGGCTTGTTTGAATTCAAGGCCTCTGCAGGCACTCTCTGACGATCCTAATGATCTTTCGGCCTTAACTCCAGGACACTTTCTTGTTGGAATGCCCTTGACTGCGGTTCCCGAACCCTCTCTATTAGATTTTAACATAAATAGATTAAATCGATGGACACTAGTACAAAGAATGCACCAAGATTTTTGGCAGAGATGGTCGAAAGAGTATCTTCATTCTTTACAAACTTTGCCAAAATGGCAGAGGCTGCAGCCATCAGTCAGGGTTGGTGATCTTGCTGTTCTTAAGAATGAGGCACTGCCTCCTTCAAAGTGGCCATTATGTAGAGTTGTTGACGTACATCCAGGCGATGATGGTCTGGTCCGTGTCGTCACTGTCAGGGCGGCATCCTCGATTTATAAACGACCCATTACTAAATTATGTCTATTACCAAATCAAAACAATGCTTATAGACCTCTTGTTGATTGAAGCGGGGTCTGAATTAGTGAAATGATATTAGTTTCGATAGCTCTAAAAGAAAAATTTGTATTTTCTCTTGTCAATTGCTATGGCGAACTACTCAGCTTACCAAGTTTAGTACCAACTACGTTAGTTATTTTCGTTTTCTTTATAAAACGAGACGGGCGGAATGTTCGAAATCAAATTTTTGTTTTATACAGCCATGTAATTTAGTTGCCTATAATTAAGGGATTTCGCACGTCTCAAGTATACTTAGAATATAGGTAGCGTTAGTCTATCGCTCGATATCATTAAATTAGCATCACCGGTCAACTTATTTCAAGCAATTTGTATAAATTCCGGTATACAAGTGATTGTAAAATTATTAAGTTTCGACTTATAATAAATAATTATATTATTGTTTACAATGAACAAATTTTGTCTATTTTATTTGATATACTCGCAATCCCGGAACAATTAATTAAAAAATTGTCATAGGGTAAGTCGAGGAGAGATAGATCACGAAGAGAGATGGATTACTTCTCGACATTTTGAATCTATTTCACTTATAGGTCTGGTTATTTGTCAGTTAGCATGTCATGATACATAGACTAAAAGTTCCGAAGGTCTTTTCATTACCAAGTTTATTTAGGAAGCAAAAGGACAAGCACTTTTTTATTTGTTAAAATAACACTCCAATATTTTTGTCGCGTGTCAAAGATAATAATTTTTTCATGTAGTCATTATGATTTGTTACTAAAGTAATACGTACGTCGAAGTGGTTCACTGCTTTATAAATATATGACTAAGTAAAACAAAACTTTTTTTAATGAATGTAGAAATTTTTTTTTAATGAATAAGTAAATTTTTCATTTAGCAATAAGTAATATTTTTACTTTCTTTATATATATATATATATATATATATATATATATATATATATATACCGGGTGTCCCAGCATGTCGTGAACATATTTTAGGGTTGATATCAGCTCAAAAAATTAAGTAATCAAAGAGTTGCTCGTTTTTTGATTGAACTTTAATTGCTCAAGTTATTTGCAATTCCAAATTGGCCAATCACGCATCGCCTTTACCATAGAGGGAATGTTCTACTTCACAGTTTATTCCCTCAAAGCTGAAAAAAAGAGTTGAAAAAAAGAGTCTTAATAAGCGTGAAGAAAACGAAAATCAAGCACAATAGGGTTCGAAGGCCACGGGGATCTTTCGGTCCAGGGGGTGATCCGCCTTCACTCTTTGTATTGCCAAAAGTTGACACCTTCAACTCTTTTTTTCAGCTTTAAGGGAATAAACTGTGAAGTAAAACATGCCCTCTAAGGTAAAGGCGATGCGTGATTGGCCAATTTGGAATTGCAAATAACTCGAGCAATTAAAGTTCAATCAAAAAATGAATAGCAGTTTGATTACTTAATTTTTTAAGCTGATATCAACCTTAAAATATGTTCACGACATGCTGGGACACCCGGTATATATATAGGTTGTGTTTTTACTTTTTATATGTGGACTTAGTTCACAAACAGTTTTGGTATGTGCTTCCTTGTACCAACGTTCAACGCAAGCTTGCAGGCATGTAATTGGAAGATGAAATAACACGAATACGTTAAACTTTACGTCGCTGGTGTTTACGGTATTTCCCTCCGAAAGCACTTGGAGCTTAGGGATGGTAAACCATACTTGGAAGAAAAACGTATTCTAATTTTTCTATAAAATTAAATAATTAATTACAATTTAGTAAAATTTAATACAAGTTAAACTAATTTTAACAAATTTGTAAATATATGTAGTTAAAATTGAGTGGCCAAAATTGATTTCAAGTCAAAGTGTTTACATAACCTAAATTTTAAAAATTTGTTAAAATCGATTTAATTGTTTATGGAGTGAAATAAATTGATCCATAACAGATAAAGAATAAGAGGAACTTATTTATGCAAAATAATTGTTTATTTTTACATGTTCTTTGTTTACTTATATTGTTTGAAAAAATTTAATTTATTTCTATTCCGTCATTAAATAAAATATTGCTGTCAATAGTTGTTTACAGCCATAAAGTTTCAAAATTTTCTTTCATAATTAGAATAATCAAGGAATCATACATGTTTTTTTTTGCTCAATTCGCTCGGCCCTAGGAGACGAAAAACACAATTAGAGCTCAAAGATAGTTAGTTCACACCCCTTTTTTTTGGTAAAAACATACATTAAGCTTACGAAATCTAAAATTTCTTCACAATGTCGCCTTTCAACCAATCACGGTTTTCAAAACTGCCTTGTAGCTAAAAGTTATGTCAAATAGAGGTTGTCTAATCCCTGAGCTCCAATCGCTCTCGGAGCGAAATACCGTAAACAACATAGTCTCAAATATTTTATAAACTTACTTTTATTGGATCTCATGTATTACCTCCAAAACCTAACTGACTAAACTTATAATTGACCGAACTTATAATTGCCCGAAATTTAATTATCCGAATTCGTAATTCTCTTAATTTGCATTTGTCAAAATTTGTAATTATCAGAACTTGCATTAGTCCTAACTTTTAACTTCCCGAATTAGTATTTGTTATAATTTTAAAATTACTAAACTCGCATTTTCGATTTGCATTTCTTAAAATTTTCAACTCCTCGAAATCGTATTTTATTTATTTATTGAAGTTCCTAGGGCTAAAGTATTTGTTGAAACTTCTCAACTCCAAACTTGTGGTTGCCTGAACTTTTACATCACTGAAATTGCATTTTTCAAATCATTCAATTACTAGAAATTGCATTTGTCCAAACACTAAATTTGCATTTTTTCCAATCTTTGAAATCACCGAACTCGTCTTTAGCAAAATATTAAACTACTCACATTTAGAACTGTAAGAACTTCTATATCCCTGAATTTTCATTTGTCCAAACTTTAATATAACCAAACTTACATTCGCCAAATTTTGAAACACCCGAATTTACATTTGTCCAAACTTTGAAATCACTAAACTCACGTTTGATTGAATTTTAAAAGCTCTGAATTTTCATTTGACTGAACTTTTAAATGACCGAACTTGCATTTATTCGAACTTGCAAATCATAAATTTGTTATAATTTAAAAATTACTAAACCCGCATTTGCGATTTGCATTTCTTAAAATTTTCAACTTAACATAACTGAAATTGCATTTTTCAAAACATTCAATTACTAGAAATTGCATTTGTCCGAACACTAAATTTGCATTTTTCCAATCTTGAAATCACCGAACTCGTATTTAGCAAAATATTAAACTACCCACATTTAAAATAACCAAACTTGCATTTGTCAAAATTTTGAAACACCCGAATTTGCATTTGTCCGAACTTTTGAAATCACTAAACTCACGTTTGGTTGAATTTTAAAGTCTCAGAATTTGCATTTGACTGAACTTTTAAATGACCGAACTTGCATTTATTCAAACTTTTAAATCACCAAACTTACATTTGTCATATATTACATCGATCTATCATCAATAAAATTTTTTTTATTTTTACTTTTTTTTTAAATGCTATTTTCTTTTTTCTGATATTTGCTCACAATTTATTTTTGACAATTGTCGAAAAAGAGGAAACTGTGAAAAATTAATATTTAGTCAACATTTAACGAAGCTTAAGTTAAACAGACCTTTCTATTAATAGTTCAGGTAATTCTAACGATTTTCGTGATAAAATATAAAATAGAATTCAATACAATAGTGATATAATTAATAAAACCCTATTCCCGTTACAACATACTCTGTAAGGTCCCTTCATTTTTTCATATGTTGAAATGAAACCATGACATAGCGCGCGTAGCGCGCAGTGTTTGTACTAGTATTCATGTGATATCCTGACTATATTCAGCGTACGTTACTTGTGGATAATATACATCTATAAGTGTATAGGATATTCTATACATATCATCGCATATATCAAATTTTCCATTCTCTCAGATATCTTGAAAATATCTATCAGACATCCCTAGAATATCGAGGTATATTTTCTGAATATCTGTCTGATATCCGCCGTTATCAGGGATAAAATCGAATTTTAAGAAATGAAACCGACACTCCAGTGTCACCTGGGTCAAAGTCACCCCACAAAATTAATAAGTATCACCTTTCTGTTTGTGAGTGTCACCCTTTTTTGCAGAAAATACATACAAATTGGAGTAACATCGAGTTGGACCCCCCGCCCCTAGCTATGCCACTGAGAGTTTGAATTCATAATTAGAAAATGTACCCGAGTTGGTCTAACATATTTCCATATCCGACATCTAATAAGATTTTTATAAATGGAAATAATGTAGTCAAAGTTTTTATTCTTTCATATCAAAATAATAAAAACATTCGCTACATTATTTCCATTTATAAAAATCTTATCAAATGTAAGATATGAAAATATTTTTGACCAACTCGGGTACATTTTCTAATTACGAATTCGCACTCTCAGTGGCGTAGCTAGAAGGCGGAAGGGGTCCACTTCGATGGCACTTCAATTTGTATGTATTTTTTGCAAAAGAAGGTGACAGAGGTCACAGGGTGACTTTCCCCAGATTGACACTGGACCTAGCGACGCCCCTGCACACTGTTTTATAAAAGTTTCATTTGATGAAATTCGGTGTAATTTCTGATATATCAGCGGATATCAGACAGATATTTAAAAAATATCCCTCGATATTCCTAGGATATCCCAGGAGAGTCTGATAGATATTTTCAGAAAATCTGAGAATATTTAAGATATTTAAGGGATGTTCTTTGTCAAATGGATCAAAAATCCCAATCTGAAATTCTTGTTAATGGATTTTAATAACCCTAGACTTAAAATGTTCGTTAACAATTGCTCTTTAAATACCCGTTGTGCCTTTTTGGAATTTTTAAAATGTAGGCTCAAAATGGCGGCTGGAAACCAGTAAATAATAGATTGCATTAATAAATCGCATTAATAAACATGTTTAAAAAAGAATTGACTTTCAAAACAATTGGCTGACGGCTTAAATTGTTCAAAAATTGACGTCCCTAAAAAGTTATCATGCTAGGTTGGCGAAATCCAAAATAGCAGATCCAATATGGCGGTCGAAATTTTGTATTTTTAAAAAAAATTCTCGGATGCATTGGAAATATTTTACACAGGGGTTTTTTATGGCATTCGAATTTTTAAAAAATAAGCGGATTCAATTAAAACTTTGCACTCGGGGGTTTTTGGGGTCGCTGATTACGAAAATAATGTCAACCAAAGTGATACAGGCCGCAGAATTTCAGCGGACTAGATTCTGCAGAAAGTATGCGGATTACAAATATAATGTCAGTAATTCAAAATTTAAAATATCGGATTCAATTTGGCGGCCGAATTTCTAAAAAAATCATGGGATTCAATTGAAACCTTTTACTCGGTCCTTTTTCAGATTTTTCGCTATTTTTTTGCAGACTTTTTGCAGTCATTCAACTCAGTTTCTGCAGACTCTCTGCTCGGTTTTTACAGACTTTTCTCATGTTTTTGGGGATTATTCCGTGCCAAAAGCCTACGTTAAATCGGACACTTTCGGACTAATTCCAGATGTGGAATTAATCCGGACTTGTCCGGAATTGTGTCTGGAATTCGTCCGGAATTCATCCGGATTTTGTCCGGTTTTTTTAGTAGGGATACCTCACTCTCGAAGGAAAATTTGTGGGAAGTTTCTAGAAAGTTCTCAAGGGATTTTTCCGGGAAGTTTCTAAGAAGTTTCAAAGAGATGATTCAAGGAGGTTTCTGGAAAGTTTCCAGGAAGTTTTCTGGAAGATTCCAATGAAGGCTTCCGGAAAATTTCCAGGAAGTTTCCAAAGAAAGTTGCCGAGAAGTTTCGAATAAGTTCCCAAGGAATGTTTCCAAGAAGTTTCCAAAGGAAATTTAAAGGTAGCCTCCAAAAAAAGTTTCTTGGAAGTTTTAGGGAAGTTTCCATGGGAGGTTTCCGGGATGTTAGTAGTGTAACAAGGCGGGTTCCAGCCCATAGTTCCGATATTCGCCACCAGGTGGCGCTGTTACCCTCAGTCGGTATTACCGTGCGTCGGTAAGATAGATTTCGTATATGTTACCATGTGCGTGGTTTTAGCCTCGGTCGGTAATGCAGATCTCTGAAGAACCATGTATCGGTAATGGTCACCGCCAGATGGTGCTAGTATTATAATTTGCATAAACAATAAATTGATGTTAACTTTTATCTTAGAAGTAATTTACATGTCTTTAGTACTACCACCCACAATCTATCACCCCCCCTACCCACTCACCCACCCACCAGCCCAACACTAATCTAGCATATCTTTACATTGTAACTATCCACCCAACACCCCACCACCTACATACCAAAACTAATGTATTGGGACTTGAATTTTCAAAATACCACCCACCACCCACTTTGCATATATGATCTCAAATTTCAAAAATCATAATGAAAACCGCGAGGGATCGCTGAATCGTGAGATACCGCGCAGTATTAGCGGGGTGGATTCAGAGTGGGCCACGCTGGGCCTGACTCGACACATGGTGCGCAACGAGATACGTGTAGCCAATGTGAACGGATACTCTAGCGCTGTATATACGGTCTAGCCTAAAAGAGAAAGGTCTATAGAATTTAACTGCTATCTCCAATCAGTTGGTATTATTGTGTATCGGTAAGGTAGATTTCACATGTCTTACCATGTGTCGGTATTGCAGACAACTTGTTTGCTCAACGGATATTACCATCGAGCGGTAACCAGTCTGAAGGTAAGTTATTGATCTATAGATCAATCGATACTTTCTTTCTGCGAAAGGGGTTAGTGAGTTTAATATAGTGCACAACTCTACCGTTCGTAGTGTTGTAGTGTTTTTTTCAATGTGTTGTGCATTGTATATGTGCGAATTCATGTGATTGGGTATAAAAAGCGACGTTTTATGTGGAAATAGCACTACGGTCACCTGTCTGGAGCGAGCAGTAACTAATACTAGAAGGATTGACAGAGGGAACTCGGAGGACCTTGGAGTGGTGGAGAGTATTGAAAGATACTGGACCAGCCATCTTGCGTACGTCTGTGAGCAGCGTCGCTGTTGTTAGAAGTATCCTCTGACTGACTCAATCTTGCGTACGTGCATGAGCAGCGTCACAGCCATTAGAAGTATCCTCTGACTGACCAATCTTGCATACATACGTGAGCAGTGTCGCAACCATTAGAAGTATCCTCTGATTGACTTTTACAGCGGGGTCTAGGAAACGCAACTAAAGTTTTAAAGGTATGTTCACATGTAACAACCGATTGGAAGGGGGAGGGGTATTAGTTAATTTAACCTAATATTATTACATTAATTTATAAATTATTTTTATGATTTGCAGAATGTGTGATAAACGTAAAAATCCTGGGGAAGGAAGAGAAAGGTTTGATGCTTCTAAAAGGACGAGAAATAATGTAACGCTTCTTAAGGAATGTGAGGATCTTATTCCAACCATTGAAGGTGCGCTATCTCTTCTACAAATGTTACAAGATTCGAACGAAAAAATTATGTTTGTTAATTGATAGTTGACTGTGTGTTATAATTCTTTGAGCACCCTAAGAAGTATACTAAATTGCTTACTTATAAATACTGATAGAATGCGATGTCTAAATTTAATTCAACAAATTTTATGTATTAACTCAAATTTTCAAAAATATTTAAAACACGGGGCAGAAAATGTAATTTCTAATTAAATAAGTAATCGGGTACGTTAGTTAGATACAGAGAAAGCTTTTCAGAATTATATTAAAACAAGTACTATTATTAATTTGATTCACAAAGATATAAAGGCTTTTTTAAATGATTCAAAGACACTTTTCGAAGAAAAAAAATTTTAAATAGTCATGGTCCATTAAAAGTGTATAGTGTCCTTGGTACAAAGTTTAGAAAAATTGTTAATAATGAGGAAAAAGTACAATATATACATTTTAACACGAAAAGTGAAATAATTTTCCCTTCCACTATATTAGCAGACTGGTATAGTAAAAACATTGAAGAAACATTATTAAAGGATGTAGAGCTTTTTGAAGTAAACAAATCTCAATGGACATTACATTCAATTATAAAACTGGAAATAAACATAAATAAATATAATCCATTACGTGTTGGTTCTTACATAGAATTACCAAATGAAATAAAATTAAAAAATGCATGTATTAATGTAGATAACCAAGATAATAAATGTTTCAAATAGTCAGTTTTATCATGTTTATATCCAGTTGCAAAGAACCCAAACCGTGCTTTTAATTATTATAAGTATCAAAAATATATTAATTGTACTGGGATAGAGTTTTCAATTTCTCTTAAGGGGGGCGCCTACTTTATCGGATCAAAAAAATCGATTTTTTAAAAGTTGTCTTAACTGAAAGTACTACTATCAGAGAATATGCTCTTAAAATATTACGTCAAAATACAAAGTATTTTTCGAGTAACAGCTTGTAGAACACAATAAAGCGCGTGGCCACTTATATGTTTTTCAATCTTTAAACGCGTTTTTCTCAAAACACTGTTTTTGTAGTTTGCGTACACGATAGACAAAAATCTAATCAACCGATTAAGGTCTACCAGGGCTTGTTTTGAAGATAAAGAGTGTCTCTTCTGTATGAATTAAATTTGTTTTTGATAGAATTAAATTTAAAGCTTTTTTTAAAGAAAAAATGAGATTTTTTTTGGCGAAAATTAATTTTTTTTTTAAAAAGTCATGTAAAAATTTCAGTTTTTACTTTCTATTGAAATCTTTTAATTCATACAGAAGGCAATAATGTATATTTAAAGAAAAAATTTTGTTTTTTTGTTTTAGATAAGAATTGTGGACCCTAGGTTGTACGCAATGGGAAAATTTCAGCAGCGAGGCGTTATATATATGGCGTTTATTTTATTATTAAATTCTATTTTTATTTAATGAAAAAATTATATTTCAAAGCTTTAAATATATAAAAAAACATACACTAAATCTCGCATCGATTTATTCAAATGCGTTTGAGAAAAAAATTCCTGAAATGTACGCAGTTTTTTACCTTCTAAAGTAGGCGCCCCCCTTAAAGGTATTAGAAAATTTGAGAAACAGAATGATATCTCAATAAATGTATATGGTCTTAAATTTAAAAATTCTAAATTCACCACAATTTCATTGCATCTATCTTTAAATAAGAAGGGAAAACATGTAAATCTACTTAGAGTGGAAAAGTATTATGTAAGTGCAGATGATAATAATTCTAATATGGATGATGATAATAATGTTACTTTTAATAATTTTCACTATGTGTGGATACAAAATTTTGTGTCGTCTTGTTAGTTCACAACTTTCGAAAGGTAATAGTTAAAAATATATCTGTAATCGATGTCTTCATTATTTCGTAAGTAAAGTAAAGCTTACAAACCATGAAGAAGATTGTAAGTCATTGAATGAATGTAAAGTTACACTTCCTCGACCACGACAAAATTTTGTTCAGTTTCAGAACTTTGCTTATAAGGAGAAAGTACTATTTGTTATCTACGCTGATTGTGAGTGTCTCTTTAAACCTACTGAAGAACAAGTAGGAGGAGTGAGAACATGCAATACTGAAGTTCTTCAACACCATGAAATTTTTAATATTGGATACTACGTAAAATGTAGTTATAAAGAATCATTATCTGGGTACCATTCAAGTCAACAAGGTGTCGATCCTGCCAAATGGTTTGCCCAAGAACTACAACAGTTGGCTACAGTTGTCGAGTCAATTATTCAGAATCCAATTCCAATGGAAAGTCTATCAGCAGATTAGATTGAAGCTTTTGTATGTTCTACAACATGTCACATTTGCGAAGGTAAAATATCACCTTTTAAGAAAAAAGTTCGTAATCATTCTCCCTTAACAGGCAAATATCGAGGTCCTGCTCATGACAAATGTAATTTAAATTATCAAGATTCGCGAATAATACCTGTAGTATTTCACAATTTGAGTGGATATGAAGCTCATTTTATAATTACAAACATTTGCTTAGAATTTGAAGGAAAGATTGATCTACTTCCAATTAACAAAGAAAAATATATTTCTTTTACTAAGAGAATAAAGGGAAGTGAAATAAAATGTCGTTTTATAGATTCCTTCAAATTCATGGCATCGTCCTTAGAAAAATTAGCATCATACCTAACAGAATATGATATTGTTAAGTCTGTATTGTCTAATTTCACTGCTAATGAAATTGAATTAATCACACGCAAAGGTGTTTTACCATATGAATATTTAGACTCACTTGAAAAATTAAAATAATCTGCTTTACCTGAAAAGGATAAGTTTTATAGTTCTCTCAATGATAGTACAATTTCCAATCAAGATTATATTCATGCACAACGTATATGCTCAACATTTAACTGTAGTAATCTTGGAGAGTATGTAGATCTGTACATGAAAACAGATGTACTATTATTGGCAGACGTTTTTGAAAATTTTCGTAATCAATGCTTGCTAGCTTATAAGCTTGATCCTGCTCATTATTATACTGCCCCAGGATTGGCTTGGGATGCAATGTTAAATCATACTAAAATGAAATTAGAACTCCTTACAAACATTGATAAACTCATATTCATTGAACGCGGTGTGAAAGGTGGTATAAGCCAATGTAATAATAGTTATGCTAAAGCAAATAATCTGTACATGGAAAATTTCAATGTAAATGAGGATGTCAAATATATTATGTATTTTGATGTGAATAACCTCTACTGTTGGGGAATGATGCAACCACTTCCATATGGTGGATTTGAGTGGGTTGAAGTTAATAACATTGATCTTAACATACCAGATGATTCAGCTACAGGTTACATTTTAAAAGTTGATTTAGACTATCCCAATGAATTACAAGATAGTCATAGTGATTTACCATTTTGTTCAGAATTTTCAAACCCACAAATAGAATCAAAACAGTCTAAGCTTTTAACTACACTTTCACCTAAACCTTAGTACATTATTTATTACCGAGCACTGAAACAGGTTCTTTCAAATGGGCTTAAATTAGTTAAAATTCATAGAGTTCTTAAATTCAATCAATTAACATGGCTTAAATCTTACATTGATTTCAATACATCCATGAGAAAGATGCTAAAAATGAGTATGAAAAGAATCTTTCCAAGTTAATGAACAATGCTGTATACGGGAAAACTATGGAAAATGTACGAAAGCCTGTTGACGTCAAACTTGTAATGCCATCGAACTCAGAACATCTGAGATAGTAATGAATAAACCAATATATATTGGTTTTTTAATCCTTGATTTATCGAAAACACTAATGTATAATTCTCATTATGAATACATGATAAAAAAATATGGTGCAATATGTAAGCTATTATATACTGATGCAGATTGTTTAATTTATGAATTAAACTGTGATAATATTTATTCTGATATGAAGAATGACATTGACAAGTTTGATACTTCAGATTACTCAAAAAATAATATATATAAGATTCCGTTAGTCAACAAAAAACAGGTTGGATTGGTGAAAGATGAGTGCAATGGTCAAATAATTACTGAATTTATTGGTTTACGTAGTAAGATGTATAGCATTTGAGTGAATGGTCAAGATTTTGAAAAAAAAGGTAAAGGAGTTAAATCTATCATTGTACAAAAAACTATTGAATTTGATGACCTCGTTGATTGTTTACGAAATTTTGTGATACAAAACAGAACACAACATGTAATTAGATCACGGTTACATAAGATGCATGCTGTAAAACAATTAAAACTAGTTTTAAGACCTTTTGATGACAAACGTTACATAATACCTGAAAGTACTGATACCCTTGCATGGGGTCATTATAAAATTACAGAAAGCAATTGAAGTTTTTTCTGTGCGTATAATTATCTAATACAACATGTATATATGAAAGGATGTTTAAAATAAACAAACAACATTTAAATTTAAAAACTGTTATTACTTTATTTTTTACTACCTTATCTTTCTTACATTTTTTAATTATTAAAAGAATAATATTTTTCTAAAGTATAATATAAACGTAAAACTAATAAATAAATAAAAAATTAAATCATTACATATTTGCTTAATCTAACTTATTTCGAATGTTAACTTTAACTTTCCCAAAAGTTAACTTTAACTTTCCCAAAAGTTAACTTTAACTTTTCAAAAAGTTAACTCTTATAGAAGTTACATGTTAATTTCATTTAACTTTAAGTTTTCCAAAAGTTAAATTTAACATTTCCAAAAGTTAATTTTAACATTTATTGAATGATTACATTTCTGATTTTTGTATCCAACTATTGTGTGAGTTGTCAAATCCAAGCCATTTAACATTAGTGTTGGTATAATATTTATCCATTTATAATTTCATTGCAAGTTGAATTGTGACCATATCATATTCTTCAGAGTGCAGTTGAATCTTTCAACAATTGAAGCTTTTAAATTATTATAGGTTGAATATAATATGATTTAATAAGATTTCTTTAAACTCTCGAATTGAGAATTATAAAATTCTTTACCTCTATCAGTATGCAATTTTTTATGAACACGTCCATTTAAAAGTATAGATTTCATAGCAGCAGAAACATCTTTTCCACATTTACTTTTGATTGGAATAGTAAATATTGAATAATAGATAGATTTAGATTGATAAATATCAAGTAAATCATAAAAATATTTTTCTTCCACTAATTTGTTTATAACAAATACAAATATTTTTTAAACATTTAACTTACTATTAGAATTTGTTTTTTAATGATTACTTCAACATTTTTTGTCATTCCTAATTTAAATATTGCGTTTCATAAAAAATTAAACTGGTTTAAATTTGAAATTTTTTTTCTTTTCATTTTTAACAATAAATAAACAAATGAAAACAACTATTGTTCGAAAAACAAAATCACAGGTGTTATGCAGAATTTTGTTACCTTTCAATCAAAAAAAGAAACTTCTAAATCGGTTAAGATTTGTGGGCTCTATGTTAATTTGTCCACGAACGCTTTTTTTGCCCCACAGTGCGACGTTGATAATTTCTCCTTGCTTATTTATGTAATTCTGTGACTACTACTAATTTTTTATCATTTATTTTCAATGATTTTTAAAACATATGAATGCATCAATGATCAACAAGATACAGATCTCAATTTTTCTAGTATACCATTAATATATGATTTGAGCTTCACGTACCTCCTCAATGATTGACATAATTTCATTATTATGACTAGGATTATCAGCCTACTGTGATGCTATTAGCAAACGTAAACGGTCTACAAGTTCATTTGGATCATCCCAATAAATATAGTCTGGATAAGTTTCTCTTTTCACAATCATAGATTGAGGCAAACGACTCTTTTTCTGTAAAGAATTTCCTGTTCTTGTGAAAAGCTTTGCAATAACATTAGTATATTTAGAACTCTTGTTAGCGCGCATTGGTTTGCTTGGACTGTAACTCTTTTTATGTGCATTAGTAGTAGAAATAATTTCCTTATAGTTTGCTAAGTCATTTGAACTTATGGAAGCTTCATCTGGTTGTTGTCTGAATAGAAGTTCCAGTAGTCGACGTGTTTTTGTATACTTTTTCTTTCCAACTAAATTAATGTATGGACCTTCAAAATCAATTTTTGTATGACCAATTATAAATGTACCGTTAGGGAGTTTGCGTACTCCATATACCATATCCAAATACTGCTTTCTGTTTTTATTCAACATTTGTATAAATTTAGTTGTTAATTTAGAAGTTTCTTCATCCGTTGCATCAGTACTAGATATATTATCTTTTTCAACAGTAATATCATTGGACTCTTGATTTTTTGATTCATTAATTTAATATTATGTAAATTAGACTCTTCACTAAACGTATCATAGAAATCCACATCTTTTTCGGATAAATCAAATGGTATAGTTTCACTAATAGCAGTCTTAAAAGATGCGTCAAAGTCTTCTTTTTCTTCTTTTTTTTAACATTTTTAACTTTGATTGGTGTATGGGTTACAGCAACCAATTTTTCTAATGGAGTAACAAATGGTTGAAAAGTTTCTCTTACCATATTTTCAGCATTTTCTCTACCGCCTTTAAGGCCAGGTTCCTCCAAACAATTTTCAAAAAATCTAAAAAATTTTTCGCCCGTAAATTGCTAGAAAATACTCTTAGAAATAATATAGAATTAGTCCCGAAGGTCCACACGACCGAGAAGTAGATATACAAGAGGGGAGAGCGGTGCGCGCTAAGCGGTAAATTAGACGCTAAGCGTCTAAAGATTACAGGATTGCTGCAAGAAATGCAAAAATTCTTGAAAATGACACCTATGACGACCAGGAAGAAGTTCTGTACGCAGCCGGATTGGATACATGTGTAAAATTCACTTTTTTACGATTTTTCACGAACAAAAACTTTAATCGCTTTTTTCTCAAAACCACGTTTTTCTCGAAACAACGTTTTTTGAACTGGGTGTCACTCTTATTTAGAAACTATTGCACTTATCAATATGAACCAAACGTCATTTTACTCTTCAAATGTCTCTCTATGGTGTGAACTAGAACCAAAAATATTCATCATTATTTAAAAAAGTTATAAACAATTACAAGTGAAAAAAAGGGTTAAAAACTGAAAAGTCCCGCCATTTTGTTTTTTTTTTTGGTCAAAATGTCTCATTCTATTTCACACCATAGCCAATGTCATACAGAATAAGAAACCATTTTGATTTTTGCTTTCAATTAAATGGATTCAGAGTTATCGTGACACCCACCAACAAAAGGGATTTTTTTGAACAGACATTTTCGGTGTCGCCATTTTGAAAAAAAAATAATAATTTTTTTCAATTAGTATTTTTATGTGTCTTTGTATATGAAAAAAGTTTGATTAAAAAATTAATTAGTTAATTATATATTTTGTAATATCAATAAAATAAGTTTGAAAAAAACATATTTTTTGAAGGAACCTGGCCTGAAGTATTTGATGTTTTCGTCAACCTGATGAAGTGTTTCTAACTCTTTTCGATACATGTTTATGTATTGAAGTCTAAAATTGTACTAATGCATTTCTTTAGAAACATATATTGTTTATAAATGAATGAAGCAGTCAAATCCTTTTCTATATCTTCCTTCATTCAAATTTCTATCTTTGTCAATAACTACAAATCCACATCTATCAGAATTCCAACATGTAGAACATAAATCTCGAAATTTATTGTACGTCATATTAGTGTTCACATGATCAATATAAAAATGCTTAAGGTTTCTATCATCCTGTTTAAAAAGCACAATCTGCACAATTAAGTTAACATTATCTCTAACTAAATGTTTAGGAATATGAGCATATGTTTGACACAGATAAAAACTATCGACGTTAACATGTCTACCCAAAAAAAAGAATGCTCTTACATTATCCTGTTTCTCACAAGCAATATCATCAAAAATAAAGATTGAATTTGGTTTAGCATCTTTAGGCGAAACCTCTTCTTCATGCTCACTATATGGAAAGTACTCGATTCCATCAACTTTACTCAATACTTTTTCTAGAAATTTATATTTAGGTTGTTGTAATGACTTTGAGTATAAATAAATATTTTCAAAACTCAAGCCATTCGGATGTATAATCAGAGAAAGAAGAGCATTTGTTTTTCCGCAATTTGATGGACCGCAAAAAGCTGCGCGAATACTATTTGAAAACAGATTTCAATGGTGCTTAACTTCATTCTTATTATTGGATTGAATGAGATTATCAACATTTACAATCGGGAGCTGATTAGCTTCTAGCTTGAACTGCATCTTGGACTCGACTGAGAAAAAATTATAAATATCACACTTTTATAATCTATTTTCATCAGTCGGTTGTAAACCATCGTCGAGTGAAGAATAGACATTTGTGATAAAGTGAAGAAAAAAAAACCTCACACTGGTCAAGGATTTCTTAATAATATAATAAATAAATTACCAATTGAGTTACATATTCCTGGATACCAATATTGTGGACCTGGTACAGAATTAAAAAAACGCTTAGCCCGTGGTGATCCAGGTGTAAATTCTTTGGATGCAGCTTGTAAGGCACATGATATTGCATATTCAAAAGAACAGGAAAATATAAAAGCAAGAAATTCTGAAGATAAAATCATAGCTGAAAAGGCTTGGCAACGTGTTCTCTCCAAGGACGCTAGTATTCGTGAAAAAGCTGCTGCATTAGCTGTTACTAATATAATGAAAGTTAAATCTAAATTCGGTATGGGGTTAACAACTAATGATAGTACAAAGAAAAAAATAAAAAAGAATAAAAAGCAGAGGAAGAAGAAGAGAGTTTTCAAGAATAAAAAAAGAGTTACATTAAATAAAGTTGTTCATGCTGCTAAAAAATGTATGAAGTCAAACGGTAATTCTATAGATACTATTAGAACTGCTATGATTGGTGCACAGAATGTTATAAAAAAGTTTGGTGGTAACTCTAAAATTTCAACACCTAGAATTCTTTCTGTACCATCAAAAGTTGGTGGTATTTTACCACTTATTCCAATTTTTGCTGGACTTAGTGCTCTTGGAGCTCTTAGCGGAGGGATTGATGGTGTAGTAAAAGCTGTAAATGATGCTAATGCAGCCAAGAAACAACTTCCAGAAGCTCAACGACATAATCAAACAATGGAGGCTATTGTCTTGAGAAAAGGTTTACACTTAAAACCTTATCGACAAGGACTTGGTCTTTATATTCAACCGTATAAAGGGAAAGGATAGACAAATAAGAAAATAACTCAAAAAAACTAATCTTGAAGCTACCTCACCGCACACTAACTGATTTTGATCTATTTAAATATGCTGAAATTATGAATATACCTCATTTTCATGGAGTATTAATGCGAAATGAATTACCTATTACAGGACCTCATAAATATGTATCAGCAATTATAAATCTTGATGATAAGGAAGGACCTGGAACTCATTGGGTAGCATATAAAAAGATTAACAATAAAACTGAATACTTTGATTGTTTTGGAAATCTGTCACCACCATCAGATCTCATTGTGTACTTAGGTGTTGGTAGCTATAGAAAATATAATTATGAGAGATATCAAAAGTTTGATACATTTATATGCGGACACTTATGTTTGAAGTTTTTGTGCAATCAATTTAATATTATAAAGAGTTTTAGTCTATTTAAGAGCAAGTAATAAAGTTGTAAGCATCAGTATAAAAACCGATGTCAATCATGAATGACTCATTTACTTTAACGTTAACGGGAAACTCATCAGTTCTCGAAACTACTTATTTCCCACCAATTGCGCTCTCACAAGATAAGAATTATGTACTTGGATTTGTTGATCTGTTTACATTTAATTCAATTCTCAACATTGATAAAGGCTGCAATAAGTTTTACATAGATAATTCTGTAGTGACTATACCAACAGGTAGTTATGAAATTAAAGATATTGAATCATATATTAAAGCAAAATTGCGAAATAAGTTTGCATTAATTATTAAACCTAACAACAATACATTAGGTTGCCACATTAAATCAAATCGTGACATAAACTTTCATCCGACAGATTCTATTGGTAAATTATTAGGATTTGCTCCTCGTCAACTGAAAGCTGAGGAAAGTCATAAATCTGATTTACCTGTATCTATATTAAAAGTGAATAGTCTACGTTTTGAATGTAATATTACAACTGGAGCATATATAAATAATCAAAAAGTTCATACTATACATGAATTCTTTCCTGTCGTTCCACCGGGATATAAGATCACTGAAGTTCTAGCTCGAATCATTTACCTTCCAATTACCGTGAAGACAATATATAATATTCAACTTCGCTTAGTAGATCAGGACGGTGACTTGGTTAATTTTAGAGGAGAAACAATAACAATACGTTTACATATAAAATCAGTGTAATGGGTATCATTTATATCCAAGAAAGAAAAGTTGGCAGTAGTTATAAAAGTCTACTAACATTTGCAAAGAAGGTCAGTGTGAATGTAACTTGGAAGGTGTTAACACCTCAGAATCGACTGTTCTGAAACAACTCGGTCTACAAGTGAAAATTCAAAAATAAGAAAAAGGAAGAGGAAAAGAAGAGATCAAATTTACCTCTTTTTTATGTGTAGCTGTTATAAAAAAAATTGGAAGACATTCTCAGCATTCCAACTGCAGTGAATTTTGATGAATCCATTGACAATTATGAGATTCATAGTCATCAACTATATGCATCATCAACTTTTAATAATAGTGATGAAATCCTTATTGTAGTACAAAATCAAGATTTGTCTATTTTACCAAGCAACAGTTCATTACATATATTTGGAAAGTTATGTAAAGATGATGGAACTGTTCTCACAGAGAATGTTGAAGTTACAAATAATGCTATAGCTTATTTATTTGATGAAATTCGTTATGAATTAAATGGTATTGAGATTGATCGATGCAAGTATGTTGCACAAACTACAACTATGAAAAATTTAGTATCTTTAACACCATCTCAAGTTAATCGTACAGAAAATGCTGGATTTGGTAAATTTGAATTGAATTCAAGAGAGTCAATGGTAAATGGTTATTTTAATGTAATAATACCTTTGAGTATGATTTTTGGTTTTGCTGAAGATTATAAGAAAATTGTTATGAATGCTAAACATGAACTTATTTTAATAAGATCGCATAGTGATTATGATTCTTTTATTTTCAATGAACCACTTATTCCTTGATTCAAATTTATGATTCATAATATTGAATGGCTGGTACCATCTAACAATAATAAATAATCTAATAATAATAAAATTTTTTTTTTTTTGATACATTAGACCTCATAAATGTAAAATTATTTTTAATCTTATCCATATGGAAATTTGAATCTACACTATAATCATAATCAGTATTCTGTATTATATGATATGTATGCTTATTTTCAATCGTCTTATTATGGAAGAGATTCTGAACCTATACTGAATAGGTCAAATTTTAAATCGTTGGCACCTTTAATTGTTATTGACTGCTCAAAACAAAACGAGTTCCTGAAGCAATCATCAGTCGATGTACGTTTGGAATTTGAAACCAGAAGCAATATTCCTGATGAGACAACTGCATACTGTTTAGTCATCCATGATCGCATTGTGCAATATAAGCCAATCAGCGGTATTGTAATGAAGTTGTAAAAAGTGGAGGGGTTTGACTCAAGGGTATTTAAGTAGTGTTCCTGAGTAGAATTTTATTTCTGTCGCAGATGGAGTTCATAGTAGACGTTCAAGGCTTAAAAAAAACCTTTCAATGAATTCATCTTCAAGGAGTTGGTCATACTACCGCTAGAATAAGATGCTCAACCTATGGTGTTCTTGTTCGAACCGCCTTGCAGCTGGAGTTCACTTTCTGGAAGATATAAGAGTGAAAATCTATGGTTAATGCACAACTATCATGGTATTAAATGGACATCTGAAGATATTTCTTATGAAGAATTACAACTTATACTTCATGAGCAATTATCTGGAGCACGGGCAGTCTATGTTAAAAGTTTAGAGAAGAAGAGGTATCTTGAGCGATATATTGATAATGTGTTAAATCTAGAAGATATTAATTGTCCTTCATTTAAAAAACTTGTGAAAACATCAGTTCATATATGTACACATCATACTTTATTTAGAAGTAATTGTGCAGTAAATAATGCTGTAATGTTAAGAAATTGGTTTCTAAATCCTCTTAATAGATGTATTGAAGAAAGTGTACCTATGGGTGTAGATGAAATTGATTTAATTAAGGAGTACTCTACTGTAACTAGTAATAATTCTACTGACATCCTCAAAAACAACTATGAGCAATCTACATTTTGTTTCAAATAAATAAATAAATGTATTTATAAATTTAATTGTTTGTGTTTTCAATTATATACCTTTCCCACTCCATGGCAACAGAAGTTGCTCTCCGGACTTGTCAGTATTTTAAATGTTTTAAGTTTGGCACATGCGCATTTCACTTTTTCATTATACAAAGAATAGTTTAAATATATGTAAAGTTAATACTTTCCTGACATGCGCAATATTGTTTATTCTTCTTTGGAATGGAGAGGGGGTTTTCCTGTATAAAAGGAAGATTTCAAAGCCAAAATCTTCACGACGCCTTTTCCAAGACTAACTAGAATCATCTCCAGGATAAGCAACATTGACTTCCAGAAAATCAACGCTGTTGAACATATGAATATCCAAAAAACTACTGCTGTGGAAAAGAAATACTTGCCTAAGAAGAAGTTACCTGAGCTGACTCCTAACAACGATTATGTTGTAACGAAAATTCTAAAAATTGTCTACAATCTCTGGTTCTAAATTGTTGCTGAATTGAAAAAAAGCTATGCCGTTTTTCTTCCCGCAAGGAAAATGAATGTTATTGATGATGACGATATAAAAAGAATGCAATTATTAGCATCTAGTAATAAATTAATCATGACATATATCGGCGGATTTTATAATGATATTTCGTTTAAAGACAATAATTAACTTTTTTTTTTCTTCGTCAAAAAATATTTTTAAAACTGTTTATATTTCAATTATGATCAGTGTTGAATAAAAATAAAAATTTAATTGATTTCAAATGTGTGCAATTCTTTACTAACCTTCTTCTTCTTTAGATAAATTTAGATATTATTTAGATAAAATTATATATTTAGATAAATATGAAGAATAACATGCGACTCTCAAACTAATAAATAAAACACCACATTTTCATAAAAATTTTATATATTTTTTAAAAAATGTTATATTCTCCTATAAATACTTTCTACATATTGTAATTATAATTATATTTACAGAATTCGAAAAAATATTTATATAAATTTACATACTTATATTAAAAAAAATATTTCCATTGTACATTCTTACTATTTATAAAATTTAAATAATAAAATATACTACAATTAACAAAAATAATTTTAAAGTAAAAACAAGCTTCTGTATACTCTAATATACAAAAATGTTTTTTATTTGCTACACTTAAATAGATTAAAAAAATAAATATAATAAATTTCACTACACTAAATATAATATAAACACTAAAAAGTTAAATCTAATTCCACATCTTTCGATTCTTTTTCTTCTTTCTTTCTTTTTAAAATTTTTGCTTCCACCTGTTCATCAGTTGGACTAAACAGAGACCTTTTTCTACCCTTTAATTTTACCAACGGAGTATCGAATATCGATGGTCCTACAACAAATTTTTTTTTGATACTATAGTTGAATTTGGTAGAGGTATTGACTTCAGATCAACAATCTCTACTACTCTTTGTTCTGGAAGTGGTGGTGTATAACTCGATACATTCTGTGATTCTACAAACAGCTGCGCTGGTAGTGGTGATGGTTTTCTTGGTGGTAGCGACGGAGGTGGTGCTGGGGGGAGATACACCCAATATGGAAGTGGACGAGCACGCTGTATTGGTGATCTTGGGGTCTCTGGTGGTGGTGGTGTTACTCTGGATGTCGGTGTTTGACATCCACTTTCATGTACACTACCATCTGACGTCACGGGTACTGGGGCCTCTGCAGGTGCTGCATATTTACTTTTTTTGAAACAGTTAAGTACTAACTTGGGACATTTCCACCAATCTATTCGGTATTTGCACATAGTACTGTGCAGGATTATTAGATATCTGAATAAGAAAAAACATACTATTTCAACTTCAAAATTAATACAATGTTTTCTTTTTGTCAAAATAGAATTTGAATAGATGTTGAATTTAATTCACAATAAATAAAAATATATATATTTGATAAAATTAAATATATATAATCTTACCTGACATTCTTCTTCATAATTCACTGTTCTCGGCCTCATTTGCAACCCGAATTCCGGTAATGGTAAATCCATGATTTTCCTTTCATTAGTATTAATTCGAGGATTCATTTCTCGTTTTTTATATTTCTTTTATTTTACTCAAAAATTTTTTAAACAGCACTTGATGCTTCTCCTAACGTTGTTCTAACAGCAATTATGTCAAGAATACGTGTCACAAAACCACCTACCCCGCTACAGGGTTGATTCCAAGCTATGAGGAATACATTCGACCAGAATATTTCTTTATTTCATTTCATAAGAAAAAAATAAAACTCATTTTTTAAAACTGAATTTAACATACTTTCATATTAGTTTTATCACTACAGATATGTGAAATTGAATTTAAATATAAATAACACATACAGTATTACCAACTTAGATAAAATTCTACTTCCCAACATAGCATTGCCAACTTAGGTAAAAGTTCTACTGCCTAACATAGTATTCAACACTGTCAGCCAATAGGAAAGGTCTGTTAGTGTGACTCTAATGGAAACGATTGTGCCCATTGGTTCAGAGTGTTGTCCTATAATTTTAATTGTTGGAATTGAAATAGAGTTAGTAAATATTTAAATAACTTTAAATGTGTCTAATACCAATCCTTTCATTAACAAGATTTTGTTTCATATACCAACATTTTGTTTTGTATTAAAAAAGCTGAAAGTATTGGATGTATGTTGATATCTGCAGACAACAGCGCTCTCTGTCGAGGAAAATATTAACTTGTTGACGCATGAAGAGATTTTCAAATGTAGAGAATAGAACCAACGATGACTGATGTTGGTGGAGTTTTATTTTATATCCATTTGCAGTAATTTACTGATTTCAAAATTTGTTTAAAACTATTTGCTTAAATTACAACTAATATTACAAACTAGTAGTTAGGTTTATGAAATAAAAGAATTATTTTTACATTATTCACATATATAAAAATGTTTTTAAAAAAAAATTTTTTCTCAATTTATACATATTTTTTTTATATTTACAAATATATACAATATTCTTTTTTTTACTATTCATATTAACATTATCAATCTTGGTGATATCTGTGCATACGTTGTAACCGGCGATTTTTTCGACGTTCACATCGATTGCATTGATGGTTCCTTCTCATGCGATTAATGTGATGTCTGTGATGATGTCGTCTACATCGTCTACAATCCACCTCACCCCTATAATTTGAATGTTGGTTCCTTATACTTTGTCTTAGATGTGATAAGAATAGATGCTGCAACTGAAAATAATTTTTTTTTATTTAACTTTTATTTATATACTTAAACTTTAATTTTTATAAAAAAATGAAAATATAAATAATTAATACTTACATCTGGAAGTTCAATTGAAAGAAATTCTTCAACTGAGACCCCCCAATATCTTTCAATTTCTGCTGGTGTTACACCAATGCCTTCCACCTGATCTGCATTCAGAATTGAATCGTCTATGGCTAGGATGTATGGTTGGAAATCCACATCTTCATCACGTTCAACATAATAGTTGGGGCTAAATGAGATGAATTCTGGATAGTCTTGGTTTGCATCTTCATCTATTTGCAGGGTGCCATTCCTGCTGTCGTCATCAGTAACATTATGGTCCAGCACCACACCAACATCCTTCCCAGCATCCTCCCCTCTCTCTAGCAGAAACACAGCAGCCTACTGTGGAACTTCCACACTGCTTCCCTCCCCCCTCTCAGGCAGATCCCCCGCAGCATGTTCAGGGAGTCCCATGATGCTTGCCTCTCTCGGTGGGGCGTTCTCATCCCTCCTCTCGAACTGCTGCAACACATGCATGCCTAGGATCTCGAGTGATGCTCTCCCAAGGTCTGAACACCACATCCTGAGAGTCTCGGGCGACGCTCTTCTCAATCCTCTCCAACTGATTCACCCTGACATCAGGACGGTGTAGGGCGACGCTCTCCTGTCCCCCCTCTAGCAGATTCACTAGGGCCTGTTGTCGGTCAGCGGCGACGCTCTCCTCCTGAAGGTCACGGGTGCTGCTTCCATGTATCCTCTCCACAAGATTCATGACAACATCCTGAGGATTTTTCACCAGAGTTAGCTCCCGCCTATCCACCAGGTTCACCAGAAGAGCCAGAGAACGGCTCACCATGTCCTCCCAGGCAGCATCCATGCAGTAGTCTATCTCCAGAGAGTAGAAGTAGAAGCAGCAGAGTCGGGCATGATAGGTGAAAATACTGACTCTGCATCCCCTTTATATACCAGTTCACCCCACTGGTCTGTTTCACCCCACTACTCTAAACTTTAGACAACACTACCTTTGGCCACACGCATCTCGTTGCGCACCATGCATCGAGTCGGGCCCAGCGTGGCCCATCCCCAACCCACCCCTCTAATATTGCGCGGTATCTTACGATTCAGCGATCCCTCGCGGTTTTCATTATGATTTTTGAAATTTGAGATCATATATGCAAAGTGGGTGGAGGGTGGTATTTTGAAAATTCAAGTCAAATACATTAGTTTTGGTATGTAGGTGGTGGGGTGTTGGGTGAATAGTTACAATGAAAAGATATGCTAGATTAGTGTTGGGCTGGTGGGTGGGTGCGGGGGGGTGGGATGGGGGGTAGATTCTGAGTGGTAGTACCAAAGACATGTAAATTATTTCTAAAATAAAAGTTAACAACAATTTATTGTTCATGCAAATTATAAAACTAGCACCATATAGCGGTGACCATTACCGATACATGGTTCTTCAGAGATCTGCATTACCGACCGAGGGTAAAACCACGCACATGGTTACATATGTATATGAAATCTACCTTACCCACGCACGGTAATACCGTATATATATAGCACTCCAACCACCCTGTATCTGTTTAAAAAACTACTCTTCATATTACACCTCATCCCTTTTAACGTTTAAAAATATATATATTATTAATGTCACCCCAACCTCTTCTTATTCGTTTAAGAAAATCACACTTTTTATAGCGCTCTGACCCAACGTAACAATGTACGCAACTTGACTTCCAGTTATGTTCACTCTCCTTTTTATTTTGTGAAATCAACCCCAACTTTATAGAAAAATTTACCTTACGCTTTATACATACGCTGCGTTGTTAGCAGTACATGCATATGTGTTATAGAACCTTTTCCATTTTTCTCGAAGAATATTTATTTTCATATAAAAATTCATAGCGCATGAAATGCGTATTTTTATCAGGTCTACAATTTTTGTCCAAAAGATTTTTTAAAATTAAGAATACATGTTGTCAAAAAATACTTTGTCAGAATATACTTTTGGTAAAAAAATACTGTAGATAGCACGCCACTAGATTTCGATACCCGCCGACGGCGGGCTCAAAAGCTGGTATAATGTTACGTCCCTAGGCTTAATTAGACCTTTGAGAAACCAAAAGAGAAAAATGCATAAAATGTATACAAAGGGGATAAACATAATTAGATAATATTGCCTTAGAAAATAGATAAGTAGGCATACCTTATAACTAAAAATAAAATAGTTAAAGCTTAATATTTTCTTTATAATTAATCTTAAACTCAAAGGTGGACAAATTAACTAACTATAAAAATTTTACAATTTCATATTAAAACATATTGACTTCTGTATTAAGTTTTATAATTGAAAAAATAAAATAAAAATTTTCATTATATTCTTTATGAAAATGAAATTAAAAAGTAACACATATTGTACATAAAACTGGGAATTTTTATTTTTACTGCTGACAGTTGGTAACAATTCGAGTCTCACGCGTCGCGCGACTAAACTGACGCCCGCCACAGCGCTTCGACGCACAGTGGGCGAAAATGACAAAAAAGGCGTCAAAATTGTTTCTCCGGCGCAATTTTTATTGTATTTCAAGGACCTTGCGCTTAAAATACAGCTTCAGCATAGGGCTGTGAGACATAGGTGCGATCTTTTTTATTTAACCTACATAGTCTTTTTTACATCGCCTTAAACTGGGGTAAAAAATGATTGAATTTTGAGAAATGCTGAATAACTAACAATTTTGAACTAATTTGATTACCCTTTTCCTCTTAAGTTCTTTGGGGGTCCTGGATTAAAAATTTGGCATTTGTTTTTCAAAATTCAAAATGGCGGATCCAATATGGCGGCCAATTTTTTTTAAATTGATTGAATTCGCTTAAAAATTGTATCTTGAGGGTTTTTATGATCGCTGATTACGAATTTGGCATTAGTTTTTCAAAAGTCAAAATGGCGGATCCAATATGGCGGCCAATTTTTTTTAAATTAATTGAATTCGCTTGAAACTTGTATCTTGAGGGTTTTTATGATCGCTAATTACGAATTTGGCATTAATTTTTCAAAATTCAAAATGGCAAATCCGATATGGCAACCAATTTTTTCAAAAGTCGTTGAATTCGCTTGAAACTTGTCATTTGAGGGTTTTTATGATCGCTGATTACGAATGTGGCATTAGTTTTTCAAAATTCAAAATGGCGGATCCAATATGGCAACCAATTTTTTTTTAAATTAATTGAATTCGCTTGAAACTTGTATCTTGAGGGTTTTTATGATCGCTAATTACGAATTTGGCATTAATTTTTCAAAATTCAAAATGGCAAATCCAATATGGCAACCAATTTTTTCAAACTTCATTGAATTCGCTTGAAACTTGTATCTTGAGGGTTTTTATGATCGCTGATTACGAATTTGGCATTAGTTTTTTAAAATTCAAAATGGCAAATCCAATATGGCAACCAATTTTTTAAAAATTCATCGAATTCGCTTGAAACTTATCTTTAGGGGGCTTTTATGATCGCTGATTATGTTTTTCGCACTGGATTTTGCTAATGCTGCCTCTGGAAAATATAGAACTACTAACAAATAATGTTTTATACGAGTTTAGATCTAGAATTGCAAATTTATTAATGCAACAATCTTCTTTATGGGTATTGTCACCTATGTAAATGTAAGGAAAATTTTGAATATATGTGAATTTGTTTATTTTTTATTTATAGCTCACTTCATCTGTTATCATAAGAAAATTTGATGTTTGTTAATGAAAACTTGAAAGAGTTTATGTAAAAAATTTTAATAAATTTGAATGAACCGTGTCTTACTTAGATACATTTAAAAAAGGAATAATTTCTTTGATTTAATAGTGAATTAAAAAATAGGATACAATTGTATTTAGTATCAGGTAAGAATATTGTTGTGCAGAACATTTTTAGTAAACTCTTTAAAACTCATGATTTGCAAGTAACTCTATTTTTTCAGATATTTCAGTAATAGGTATTCAAGCGAATTCAATGAAGTTTGAAAAAATTGGTTGCCATATTGGATTTGCCATTTTGAATTTTGAAAAATTAATGCCAAATTCGTAATTAGCGATCATAAAAACCCTCAAGATACAAGTTTCAAGCTAATTCAATTAATTTAAAAAACTTCATTGAATTCGCTTAAATACCTATTACTGAAATATCTGAAAAAATAGAGTTACTTGCAAATCATGAGTTTTAAAGAGTTTACTAAAAATGTTCTGCACAACAATATTCTTACCTGATACTAAATACAATTGTATCCTATTTTTTAATTCACTATTAAATCAAAGAAATTATTCCTTTTTTAAATGTATCTAAGTAAGACACGGTTCATTCAAATTTATTAAAATTTTTTACATAAACTCTTTCAAGTTTTCATTAACAAACATCAAATTTTCTTATGATAACAGATGAAGTGAGCTATAAATAAAAAATAAACAAATTCACATATATTCAAAATTTTCCTTACATTTACATAGGTGACAATACCCATAAAGAAGATTGTTGCATTAATAAATTTGCAATTCCAGATCTAAACTCGTATAAAACATTATTTGTTAGTAGTTCTATATTTTCCAGAGGCAGCATTAGCAAAATCCAGTGCGAAAAACATAATCAGCGATCATAAAAGCCCCCTAAAGATAAGTTTCAAGCGAATTCGATGAATTTTTAAAAAATTGGTTGCCATATTGGATTTGCCATTTTGAATTTTAAAAAACTAATGCCAAATTCGTAATCAGCGATCATAAAAACCCTCAAGATACAAGTTTCAAGCGAATTCAATGAAGTTTGAAAAAATTGGTTGCCATATTGGATTTGCCATTTTGAATTTTGAAAAATTAATGCCAAATTCGTAATTAGCGATCATAAAAACCCTCAAGATACAAGTTTCAAGCGAATTCAATTAATTTAAAAAAAAATTGGTTGCCATATTGGATCCGCCATTTTGAATTTTGAAAATGTTATGCCAAATTTTTAATCCAGGACCCCCAAAGAACTTAAAAGGAAAAGGGTAATCAAATTAGTTCAAAATTGTTAAAGTTATTCAGCATTTCTCAAAATTCAATCATTTTTTACCCCAGTTTAAGGCGATGTGAAAAAGATTATGTAGGTTAAATAAAAAAGATCGCACCTATGTCTCATAGCCCTATGCTGAAGCTGTATTTTAAGCGCAAGGTCATTGAAATGCAATAAAAATTGCGCCGGAGAAACAATTTTGACGCCTTTTTTGTCATTTTCGCCCACTGTGCGACGCAGGCGAAACATTTTATCTTCCAATGTGGAATGCCAGTAAAAATTAACACATCAACTTTGACTGCATTGCGATGAGAGATAGAAAAATCTCAGGCGATTGTATTGGATAAGAATCTTGATAACTGACATTTTCTAATGGAATCAATCATGTTTCAGCTGACTAAATTTTCACAATCCTCAAAATTTGAGATGTATTTTTCATCTTTCTAAATAAAATAGTTTGTTAAATATCAAATTTGTTATAATTTCAATAATTTTGATTCCAGAAAGAAAAAACAAACGATCTGCATATCAATTTCACAAGTGTAGATATTATTTGGTTTCTAAGTCTTTCCTCATTTGTATGTTAAAGTAGAATATTTATTACAAATTGTTGAGTAATAATGTATGTTTATTTATTTTTTTAATTGAATACAACATTACTTGAGTTAAGATACTATGAAAACTAATATTATTAAGGGGGCACTCGCAGCTGTAGCGCAAAAAAATAGACATTTTTCACAAATTTTTTTCTCGTAAACCATTAACTACTTTAAAATATCGATTTATTATCAAAAAGTACATAAATTAAATTCAAATTAAAAGAAAAAGTTAAAAATATGAAGTAGTTCCAAAGATAGGTCCCGTCGAAGTGTCGTTCTTCCGAAAAACATGGTTTGCGGTGACCAAAACTATGGAAATCGGGTTCGTTTGAAATCAAAAATTAAAACAGATTAACATTTATTGAAAGATTATTTAGTATTGAATCGAAGGATTATAAAAAAATATATTTGACAAAATGGCGACCTGTCAAAGGCAAAGTTGAACGATCGATTTTCGTAAAAGAAGCGGTTGTTTTTCAGTTTTGAAAAGGAAAGTTTTGCATAAAAAAATCATTCCTTCGATTAAAAACTAGGTTAATATGTATTGAAAAAGCCAGTGGCGCACAATAGTCGCTGCACTGTAAAAAATACTTCAGGAAAATTACTTCCGTATTGTAATGTTACTTTAGAAACTTTCTGTAATATTACTCTTTGGAAAGTAGCAATAATAATAATCAACTTGAATTTTTACAGCTTTCAGTAATGTAATATTACATTTTTCAGTAAATGTACATTCAGGGTTGTGAATGTAATACTTTGGTAGTAGGTAATAAAAGCACCTACCTTCATAGTATCAAATTCACCAGTAACTGTAAAGTTACAAAAGCATGTAAAAATCCTGTTTATAATCTCAATCATGGAGTAGTATAAGGAGACCGAACGACGTTTACACGAAATGGACCGATTTCGCGTGCCTGCAACTACTGAAGCCGTACCTCAAGCAGAAGTGGCCCTCCTATCGGGGAAAGAAAGCACTAAGTGTCGTCTGCTGCTGTCATTTGCATACCACGTATACATACTTGTGATCGTGATGCATTTGATCAAATTAAAGTTATTAGAGTGTATATTTACATAAATATAATAGTAATATGAAGAGTAACAATAATACAAACTCTAATGTATGAGTGAAATATGTATTAAGTAAGAAAGAAACACAAAATATTGATTTTGACGCAAGTGAGTCACACTTGTCCACTATGCAAGAAGAAGGCATTTCACTCTTTAAAAACTTATAATACAACACTTCATTAAAAAATCTTAAAAAGCACTTCGAGAAACACACGGACTTCACAATTCTGTACGCTCTGTACAATGCAATTAACAATTATCTAGGTTATATTATGCATCCGTATTTACAACGGTAGTACTTAATTTTTCCGATAGGGGCGCCACAACTACTTGAGGTACGGCTTCAGTAGTTGCGAGCACGCGATATTGGCCCACTTGTGACGTGTAATTCGCATTGACGTTCGGTCTCCTTATACTACTCCATGATCTCAATATTATCATCTTGAAGTAAAATATTATAGTTTGATGTATTTATCCATAATCCTCTTATGTAAAATTCCCAGCAAAAATGATTCATTATAGAAATCTAATTGTGATACGTCTTAAAAAAGTTTCACATAGTAGTTGTTAAGATATTTCTTAAAAACGAATTGGTTATGTGTCTATTTTGACCGTCAACGGGCATTTGATTGAAAAAAGAAATTCAACTTCTGTTGAATTAATAAATTAAACATTTTTTCTCCCTTTTGTTACGAAGAAATGACAGAATCTTTCGAAAATTTTCATAAGGTTAAGGTTAAGTTCAGGTGCAGTGCCAAAGTTTAAAACGATAAATACAGAAATTTGTGAAATTACATAATTTATTTATTTACATTGCTTTTTTATAATTTCACAATAAAATTCATAATTTATTTTTATATTAGAATTTCTAATACTTATATTTATTTCATAACTGGCGAATTTTCTTTTCTGTAATTTTACAAAAGCATTAGGAATTTTACATAAGGTTAAAGTATTATTCCCATCTCTGCGCGTAAAATCCGTAAAATATGTAAAACTGTTACTATAGAAGTAGGTAATAAACTTCCATAATTTACTACTAATTTACTTCCATAGTGGTAAAATTACCGAATCATTTATTTCAGTGTGAGCAGGGGAAACAAAACGAAAAAATTTGGTGACCCACCCCTCACTTTTTGTTTAGCAAAAAAAAAAAAATATATTGTTATAATATTGTGAATAACGTCATAATGGTTACGTGATTCAAAGGCAACCTTTCTCAGCTGGTTTTCTCTTAAACTACATAATATTTTTAAATGAAAATTTGTAAAATTATCTAAAATATCATTTAAAAGGTCTAACTAGCCTTAATTTAATTTGATTTTGCCCCGAAATAAATTTTTTGAATTTTTCTAATTTCGAGAAATTTTACAAAATTTATTTCTTAAGTCAAATTAAAAACAATCTAGAGACAGAGAGTCCTTCTAGATGACATTTTTAGTAATTCTACAAAGTTTCAATTAAAAATATTCAGTAGTAAGAGAAAAATGGCTAAGAAACTTTCCTATGGGTCATATGATCACTGCCGTCATTTTCCATCAAACGTTCTTAAGTGCAGAATATGAGGGTCAAATTTAAATTATATAAATGTGAAGCATAATTAAAATTTTGAATTAATAAGTGAAACATACCCATGCACAGTGGGCCAGGAGACCTTCAAAAGCGGCCAAAAGTCAATTTTAGAATAATAAATTTTTATATTAATAGTCAAAATACTATAGTATTCAAGGTAACTTTTAGAAAAATTTTGAAGCAATTGCTTATAAATTAAAGCCGCAATTACAATTATTAACAAGGTTCAGTACGATAAAAAAAAAGTAAACGAGAACTCGAAATAGTCATTGTTTAAAAATATTAAGCATATTTTATTAAATTAAACGTTAAAATTTTTGAATTATTATCGCTGTCGAACGACATTACTCCTGATTACCACATCGTATCACAAAAACTGAACATGCAATCTCTTCTACATTAAATGTGGTTTAAAATATATTTGCTCATTTTTTATTTTAATACAGTTAAAATCAAAGCAACCTCTTTTCAGTTTTATCTAAAAATATTAATTTCTATAACACACGGTATGCTTGAATCAAGTCTATATAAAAAGTTCTCCGAAATGGTGTTTTTTGACAGATTTTATTAATTTTGGCCTTCCTGAGTATTTTCCAATAAAAAAAGAAAAAATCGGTCAAGCCGTTTTTAAATGGGGTTGAATTTAAGGTTTGAAATTCGGTAAAGTCGAAAAAAAAACTTTTTTGTTCAAAAAAATTTTTTTTCATTAATTTGGACTATTTTAAGACGAAAATAATATGACGTGATCATATGATCATGTGTGAACATAGTTAGTTGATGCGAAAGTTTAACCTAGTAGTGTTTTTTAATTTTATCTTGCAATGTCAGACGTTAAAGATCATGCCGGAACACACGATGAAAATCGTAGTAAGATCTGCTTATTTTGTTTGAAAAAGAAAGGACGTAAGGGTAAAAATATAGTCATAAAAATAATCAAAGGTGGAAAAATTGAATCTTTAGTTCATTTTGTATTCAATGATTATGACGCCGATGATAAGAGTTTACCAAACGCAGTTTGTAGGACATGCTTAGATAAGCTGTACACTTCAAAACGTAATGATACAAAATTACTCGAAACACCAAAAGTAACTTTTAACTACAGAACCATTGAAACTAGACAATCTGAGAAAGAATCGTTATGTGATTGCTTAATTTGTCAACTAGCTCGAAAGACACTTCAAAATATAGACAACATTAATAAAGCTTCGGAATCTAAAGGCATATTGAAAATAATTAATAATCAATCTAAAGGTATATATATTCAGAGGGGTTATTTACAATTTTTACATATTTTATTATGTTAATATATTTTATACATATTAAATTATTTTGGACATAGGTAAAGTTAATAATGAAGATAAGAGCAGCAATAAATCAAGTAGCTATCGCTGTAATAATTGTCTTTCAGTAATAGCTAGTGGTAAATCACATCAATGCAATACTTCAACGCGTATGGAAAATGTTAAAGCGCTTATATCAGAATCCTCTTCACAAGTTCAAAGTCAAATTATTTCCTCAGTTTTGAAAACAAAAATTTCCAATGAAAGCCAAAATACAATATCTTTAAGTCAGCAGCATGGTAAAGCATTAAAAGTTATTGTAAAACCACAAAATTCTACCACAAAATGTATTAATGAACCAATTGTAACAGCAACTGTTTTTAAAAATCTTCAAACAAAATATGGACTTTCTCAAAATGTCACGACAGGAATTGCAACAGATTTGCGCATTGCTACTAAAAATCGAAAATTTGTCGAACATAATTTAAAGCAAGCTCTTTCTGATACCATTCACTTAGTAGACTTATTTTTCGACTTAAAAGTTTATACATTTAAAAAAACAAAAGGCAAAGAAAATTCCGAGTTGCCCGCTCCAGCTGTGTACTGCAAAAATTTACATGATTTAATCGAATATATAAAAAAAAACGCAATATTTCTGACGCTCGCTTGAAATTTGGTATTGATGGTGGAGGAGGATCTCTAAAAATTTGTATGTCGATTCAATCTAATGAGAGTAAGTTGGAACCGAGCCCGAAAAAAAGACAAAAATATTTAGAAGATGTTACTTCAAAACCATTTCGAGATTCCGGTGTTAAAAAGCTAATCATCCTTGGTTTAGTTGAGAATGTCCAGGAAAATTATGGCAATGTAAAAAATTTATTGTTTGATATAGGAATCGACGACGTGGATGGAAAAATTGCAGCTGATATTAAATTATGTAATATAATGGCTGGCATTATGGCTTCGAGTAGTAGTTATCCGTGTACTTGGTGTGATGTAAACAAAGGATCTCTCAGTGAATCTAAGACTTTGCGCACAATCAACAATATCAAAGCAAACTATAATGATTGGGTTCATGCTGGCGCCAAAAAAGAATTAGCCAAAAATTTTAAATGTTGCATTTCACCACCAATATTTAATGTTGAACAAGATAAAACTATACTTGATATAATACCACCACCAGAACTTCACTTGTATTTGGGAGTAGTAAATGGTATATTCAATCATATGGAAAAACAGTTTGGAAATACAGCTTTATCCTGGGCAAAAATTTGCAATGTTGAGCGTCAAGTTAAGTACAGAGGCGAAAGTTTTAATGGAAATAACTGTAGGCAGTTGTTAAATAAATTAGATGATTTACGTCGTATTTGCCCTGTAGGATGTTTAAAGTATGTGCAAGTTCTTAGTGATTTTCGAGCTGTTGCTGATGCTTGTTTTAGTAATATTTTAGATCCTAATTTCGCAAAGTACATAGATAATTTTAAAAAAAGCTATTTGGAATTAGAAATCTCAATAACACCCAAAGTGCATTGCATTTTTTATCATGTTCAAGAATTTTGTGAAAAACATAAAGTCGGCTTAGGTGTATTTAGCGAACAAGCCTTTGAATCTGTTCATCATGAATTTAAAGTTATATGGAACAAATACAAAGTTCACTCGAATCATCCCGATTATGCTAAACGCTTGTTACCAGCCGTTTGTGAATTTAATGGTCTTCATGTATAATACTCTTTTTATATATTAGAATTTTATATTCATTGGTTGTTAATTTTATTGTTAACTTGATAAAATAAATCATTTTCATGATTTAAATTCGAAATTTTGTTATTTATTGTAGTTCTGTATCATAAACTTAATTTTTTTATAGTTAAATAAAACAAAATCTAAATTTATAAAGAAAATACTTGAAAATTTTGAAATACACATAATTTGTAAAAAACGCATTTTACAAAAAAATGAGAAGAAATATTTTCGTCTTAAAAAAGTCCAAATTAATTAAAAAATATATTTTTGTCCAAAAAAGTTTTTTTTTTTAATGTATTTTTGACCAAGAAAGTTTTTTTTCTCACTTAACTGAATTTGAACCCTTAAAATCAACCCCATTCAAAAACGGCCAGACCAATTTTTTCATTTTTTATTGAAAAATACTCAGGGAGGTCCAAATTAATAAAATCTGTCGAAAAACCCTATTTCGGAGAACTTTTTATTTAGAATTGATTCAAGCACACCGTGAACATGAAGCTCTGCATTGCAAAAGTCGATTTATTTTTTTTATCTGTTTATTTGTTGTATTTGTTAGTACGTATGGAGAATTAATGGTTACATTTCAATTTTCCAAGTTATATTAAATAATAAAGTCTTCAAGACAAACCAAAGTACCATTGTTCCTTTTATTTGTGTTTTCGTTTCTTTCGATAGTTAGTATGTCCATTAATTCGATTTTTCTGCAAATATATGCAGTATTTCTAATGAATTTAGTAACGTATTTTTATTCATTTATTATTAATCGGATAATCATACCGTCAACTAGGGTAACTTCGGACAAGCAGGCTAACTCCGGACACTTAAATTTAATTTCAAAAATATTGTATCGAATAGTTTAAATCGCATTTTTAATTTTATAAACTTTTTAACTACGTGATCTAAAGAAATGAAAAGAATGTGAAGTTGGTAACAGCTAAATTTTAAGTGTCCGGAATTAGCCTGCTTGTCCGAAGTTACCCCAGTTGACGGCACTTGTTTAAAATAAATTTTATTTTCCATCACCTTGATATAATATAATAAATGAAAGAAACATAAAAAAGTTGTTACTAAAATACAATAAAAAGTTCATAATAAAAACAATTAAACACATAGTTAGTTTCACATAATTTCAAACAAATAATATTAGAATTTTACACACAGCCCTTCTTTCTGGATCTACCACATTAAATTTTATAAATCTGAATTTAAATTCGTAATCAACGACTTCAAAAAACTTTTAATACCAAATTTAAATAAAATACAATAGAAATTAGTGAAAGAAGGTCACCATTTTAGATCCGCTATTTTGAGTTTTATAATTTGAACCTTAAATTCATAATCATCGACTTAGAAAACCTTTCAATATCAAGTATCATTCAATTCTGAAAAAAAATTGGGGACCCAAAAATTTAAATTTTACAATTTATGAAGCATTTTTTCTGTAAAAAATTAATTTTTTTCTGTAGAAAAGGGTTATATCTAACAATCTTAATGAAAAATAAGATCGAAAAAAATTTAAAAACTTCTGAAGATATTTAGGAAATTAAAAAATCATTTACGATTTTCCGTCATTTTAACTGCATCATTAGTTTAGATCAGTTTTCTTTTGCAATATGTTAAGCTTTTCCTACGCCATTTCTGTTTTATTTGATTTATATTTTACAACTCCCCAAATTTGGATAGTGAAAAGTGGACCACTAATTTTTTCTAATATTTAACTCCTTAATTTAGTAGTTTTTACCTCTTTAACTCAAATTTTAGTGAAAAGTCAATACAATTGACACAAATAAAGTGACATATTTTTTTTTCTTTTTTCGACTTCCCTCCCCCCGCCCGCCTCTTGTCATAACTTATCCTATATTTGTCAATCACCCTTTTAAAGTTATGTCAAAATTTTTTGAACCCCCTCCCCCCCTCTATTTTATATCGTGTTAAAAAATTATTATTAAAATTTTTTTATTGTCTTGAAGTTTTCGTATTTTGAACTCCAAAAAATTAATAAATTTTCAAAAAACATAAAAAAAAAACAATTTAGGATATAAGATCTACATAAGCATTTAACATATAAAAATCAAATAATAGTCATTAAATCTGAATCAGTTAAAAATAACTAATCTATATTAATAAAATCAGAGTTTTGTCTGTTCATTGCTTAGAACTTTAAATTTCACGCATAATTTTTTGTTTTGAGTATCAAGAATTCCAAATATACCAATAAAAAATTTCATGTCTGTATGTATGTATGTATGTATGTATGTATGTCACAGAACCTTTGTTCGCGCATCACTTAGAAACGGCTGAACATGTTATTTTGTCATATTTTAGAATGATTTGGCAAAAAGTATCGTATAACTGAAATATATAAGTATAAAATTGGTTTCTGGATCAAAAAAATTGAAAAACCTACATTTTTTTTTATTACTGACTTTGTGTTAGATGACTTAATATTTTTGCATTAATTTTGTTATGTTCATTACAACATATTTTGATATAAATTTTAAGAAATACATTAATAAAATTAATATTAGGTGACACAATACAAAAAAAATGTTGAATCTGAATTTTTTGGGGTAAAAAATTAAAAACCAGAAAATCTAAAGGATTAAGCTTCAATCCCATTTAACCTAAATCCTATTTAACCTAAAAACATTTAGCATAAAACCCATTAAACCTAAATCTTATTTAACCTAAATTCCATTTAACCAAAATCCTTTTTAAACTTTAACGCATTTAGTCTAAAACACATTAAACCTAAAACTTATTTAACCTAAATCCTATTTAACCTAAAATGCATACATTCTAAATCCCATTTAACCTAAAAACCATTCTGCCTAAAACCCGTTAAACATCATAAATCTTATTTAACCTAATTTTCATTTATCCTAAATCCCATTAAACCTAAAATGCATTAAACCTAAATCCCATTTAACCTAAATCCCATTCAACCTAAAATGCATTCACACTATGACCCATTAAATCCAAAAATGTATTAAGTCTAAAACCATTTGTCCTAAATCACGTTTAGCCTAAATTTTACATTATAATTTTTGTTTAATGGGATGTAGCCCAAATTTTTTTAAGCTATATGCATTTTAGGTGACAAAGAATTTAGGCTGAATGCATTTTAGGTTAAATTGGATTCAGGCGGAATGCATTTTTGGTTCAATGGCATTTAGGCTGAATGCATTTTAGGTTAAATGGGATGTAGGTTGAATGCATTTAAGGTTAAATGGGATTTAAGTTTAATGGGTTTTAGGTTAAATGGGATTTAGAATGAATGCATTTGAGATTAAATAGAATTTGGGCTAAATGCATTTTAGGGTAAAAGGGTTTTAGGGTGAATGCATTTTTGTTTATATGGGATTTAGGCTGAATGCATTTTAGGTTAAATGGGATTTAGAATGTATGAATTTTAGGTTTAATGGGATTAAGGTTAAATGGGTTTTACGCTGAATGCATTTTAGTTTTAGTGGGATTTAGGCTAAATGCATTTTAGGTTAAATGGGTTTCTTGATAAATGCATTTTAGGTTAAAAGGGATTTGGGCCTAATAAAATTTAGGTTAAATGGGATTTAGTCTGAATGCATTTTAGGCAAATGGTTTTAGGCAACATGGTTTTAGGCTGAATGGGATTAAGGCTAATTTGGTTCTAGGTTTTTCTCGAAAAATATTTATTTTAATGAAAAAAATTTTGCAACAGGAAATGCGTATTTTTATCAAATCAACAACTTGACAAGGTTGATGCAAAGTAAAAATGCCTTGCCTCAACCTTGCCAATATTGCTGGAACATCCGGTGCTGTTCGGGTATGTGCTAATAGGAAGAATATTTAATAAAATATATTGGGATTTCATAGTTTTTGGAAGATAATTATGTTGCTTAGATAATTCTTTTTTAAATCATTTTTGTCAGAAAATACTTATTGTCAAAAAATACTTTCTGTTAGAAAATAATTTTTGTCAAAAAATGCTTTCTGTAAAAAAATACTTTCTGTCAAATAATGCTGTTAATGGCACGCCACTAGATTTCGTGCCCGCCGAAGGCGGGCTCGAAGCCTAGTTATTAGTAAAATATGACTAATTATTAGTAAAAAATTAACTTAATTATACAAAGTAAAATTTGGCTAATTAAATTAGTAAAGAGAATTTAATTTAACTATTCGTTATTTGACATAACCTAAATGTGAATTTAACCAATTTTTAGTTATTTTTTACTAAATGATGATCAGTAGAAATATAACTAATTTAATTATGAATGTGAAAAGATAAAAAATCTTTAATAATTTTTTAATTTCCTAAACATCTTCAGAAGTTTTTATATTTTTACCCTTTTCTCCAAAAAAAAAAAATTTTTTTACCAAAAAAAAGGTTCAAAAATAGTAAAATTTAAAATTTTGGGTCACAATTTTTTTTTGTATTAAAGAAACATATGTGTATCTAAAAAAATTAAGCATGGATTTTAAAATCTTTTAATTTTGACAAAACACAAAAATTAAAAGATTGTCAAAAAAATTTTTGGCTGATTAAAATTAAAAATTATTTTAAAAATTGTAGCGACAATTAGTTAAGTTAATTCTTTTACATAGCTGAAAATATCGATGCAGTCTCCTCTCAAAACCATTATAACAATTGGTAAAATTCTATTGAAACCAATGATTTAATAAATAGTAAAATAAAAAATAATGAACCTAATTCACAATGAAATATTACAGCATTTATTTTTACGCGAGAAATTATATATTTAGGCATCATAAGACGTTTAAAAAAAAAGCCACGTTCCCTTATGAGGGGGGGGGGTCTGTAAAATGCTAAGTTCAGCTACATGGGGGGAGGGAGGGGTCATAAAGTTCGAAAATTGGAGCCACGTAATTTATGGATGGCCCCTTAATATGTAATAAATTTTCAGGAAATTTTCGGTGCTCTGGGGGAAGCGTGTGTGTATAATAAACAAACTAATCAGATATAAATTCAAGTGGATAGAAAAAGATAATGATTTCTAAGTTTTACGTGAATTAAAATGGATTCCCTCCCCCACCCATCCACCAACTCATGGGAACCCACCCACCTCCTTGACAGGTGGAGCGAGCACTCCACCTTGATACATTGTTATGCGCCACTGGAAAAAGCATATTGAATTTCAAGAAAATCGCTTTAGTAGTTTTCGAGTAAGAGTGGCCACCGACTTCAAAAATGTACGTTTGACAAAAACGTATTTAAAGTTTTAACTTACTTTTATATGAAGATAAAATTTTTTCTTTTTTAGTAAAGCGATGTCTCTTAAAACTAATTCTCATGCTCCTTACATTATCCTGAGTTCCTTAAATAGCATTGAAATCAGGTGTAGTGACCCAGACAGCAGACAATAAGGGAAAAGGGAATAGGGAAAACTTAACAGGCGCCGTGCTGTTAGCCTGTTCTCGACCGACCTGACGAGCATCTCTTTCAGCCTGTATATCTCATTTAATTTTCACCGGATCATCTTCAAATTTTGTTAGAGACATTTCTGAAAACATATACTCTAAGAAAATGCAAAAAATCGATTTTTATAAAGTTACAACTGCGAGAGCCCCCTTAATTGTAAACATATATGAAGACACGAAAGAAATTATTTTGTTGATTGGTAAGTACAATTTTATGTATATTCTAAAGTAACATTCTTTAAATTTTATTTTCAAGAAATCCTTAAGATTTCATCAATATAAATCTATCATTTTGATGTTCTTCATGTTTTTTTATAAAAAATTTTTATTTTTTCATTAAATCCCTGAAAACATTTCCCCTCTACCGCGTCAAGTGAGAGTTTTGTGCGTCAGTTATCTCCTACTAACGTTTCTCCTTCGGTGCTAGCGCGTCAAAGTTAAATATATAGATACCCGCTCTTTATGACATATGTATTATTTTAATTTCAAAAATTAATTTTTAAAGTTTACGGGGGTTGACCTGTGTGATACACCGAAAAAAATTAATAGGCGATTTGACTATGCTCCTAGTTACGAGAGGAGCCCACTAGGAATTCAGAGTTACATTAACTAGGATCTTGGATATCTCAATCAGGATTCCTAGTTAAAGTTACTCTGATTTCTAGTAGGCTCCTCTCGTAACTAGGAGCATAGTCAAATCGCCTATTCATTTTTTTGGGTGTAGATTCAAAAAAACGAATTTTTTTATTTTTCATATATCGCACCTATAACATATGCAGAATATGTGGGTAAACCAATTTTGACATATTCGTCGTTGTTAAAAAGGTTTTATAGTGAGAACGCGTGATGTTAGAGGGCGCGGTGAAGCTTTCAACTAACATTGAAGCTTTTTCGCTTTGGTTTTTTATCCGCAAATTTTATTATTCTATACTCATTTACATAAGTAGAAAATAAGTACATTTAGAAAAACTTTAGTTTCCAAAAATAAATTTTCGAATATATCAGTTGTTTTAGTAATGGTTTCGAATTCACTGCTTTATTCGTACTTGAGCTTTCAAACGCGTTTTTTCATAACGCAGTCTTAAAAATGGCGTGTTTCGGTTCTCTGTAGATAACCAGAAAGTTACAGATTTAAAAACGATTCACTATGTGACGTCAGAGTGCAAACAAGTACAGTCCAAATTGCATGTCTTCCACTTTTCTACTTTTCTTGCACGCACTGTTTGACCAACAGAACAGAGTCGATGTTTTTAGCGTGAGTAGTACAGCTTCAAAATCTAACCTGACAGTATCACTAGCGCGGCGTGTTGACAAGTAAAAAAGTGTGAGACATTCAATTTGGATTGTATTTGTGTACATTCTGACGTGACATAAGTGAATAGTTCTTAATTCTGAAACTTTCTGGTCATCTATACAGAGAACCGAATCACGCCTTTTATAAAAACATTGCTCTCGTTTCAGAAACGACTGCTTGTCACGCATGTTACGAAATATACTATTCTCGAAACCACTTTTTTTCAACAGTAATTGGTCGCCATGATACCTCGAAAACGACTTCACTGATCACCTTGAAATTGATAGGGTATGTTCAGCACATGTGGGGCAACAAGCTGAACTAGGATAATTCAAAATGGCCACGTTGTTTTTTTATACGACAAAACAGGCCCAAAATTGAGTTTTTTTTAGAAATAAAAATTCAAAGTCGCGTAAAAATTTTATTTTTTAATATTTTCAAATAATCCCAGTTTATCTTGTAGCTACAGTTACACAGATTAAAATGCTTTTTTACTTTTTGATTTTTAGATCACTCAGTCGGTCGGAATCGTGGCGACCAACGTTGTACTTTTTTTGCATGAATTACTTCCCCGCGCTGTCTCACAGAAACATTTCATTATTTTGACTTAAAAAAATTTCTAAATATACTTTAATAGTTACTAAATATATGGTAGAATATTAAAAAGTTTTAAGTTTTAATCGACCTTCAAAAAAAGTTCCCAAAAAACAGTTAAAAAACCGTCCGTCACACGGGTCAAACCCCTTAAAAAATAGCAATTTTTAAATAAAATTTTCACTATTTTCTTCTTCTTTTAGGCACTCGTCACAAATCTGTTTCCAAAACATATCTGTCATTTTAATGTTCTTTATGTCTTTTAATAAAAACACATTTTCCTCTGCTGCGTCAAGTAAAAGTTTCGCGCATCAGTTTTCTCTCACTACCATTTCTCCTCCGGCGCACAGTGGGACTTTTAGCATTTTTTTTTGTCAACATCTAATATCTCTCGATAGAATAGACGAAAATGAGTGATCCTTGGATCAAAAAAAAGCTAGATAAATACAGAATAAAAAAATTATACAGAAGCTTTCTTCTAATTTTTCTGGTCCACGAAACACTCGAGAAATTAGCAATTTTTTCAAAAAAACGACAAAAATTTAAGTGTACAGACCAAAAAAATTTGTAAAACTTTACAACACTCGTTATTCTTAAGCTGCTGAGGTCGCTCCATTAAAATGTGAATGAAACTTTAACTTTCAAGATCGCGAATCCAATTTGGCGGACTTAAATCTAAAAATCGGGCAAGTACGAGTTACACCCGAACCAAAATCTAGGGTTCCGTACATTAACGAAACAAAGATATACCTTATTTATTTATTTATTTATTTTTAAGGGGAAGCCCTGAAATTTTTATAGGGTTTCAGGGCTTATAAAAGTCTTGATTATAGGTCCTGTGCCAGCCTTGATCAAGCCTTGTATAAGATTAAAAATTTTTTTTTGTTTTTTTTTCATAATTTTTCAATTATTTTGAAAAAAAAGTGATAAGAATTTTCAATTGCGTTTTATATCGTTTTTTTACATTCTGAGTATACAAATAAAAATGTTATTGGTTTGAGGGGTACTGTAGGACAATTAGGGTGAGCTCTAGCATAGGGGTCTAAACCTCTTTTTGGTGATTTTTTGAATTTTTTTTTTGTGACCTCATAATATTCAATTTTATTTCCAAACATAATTTTTCCATAATCTGCATGCAAAAATACACAAGAGTACCAAATTTTAGCCCTCTAGCTCAAATAATGGCAAAGTTAGAGAAAAAATTTTTTTTTTTCCAAAATTTGCAGTTTCTCCTTGACAACGCTATGGCCATCAATCCAGATCATGTTCTCTATATTTTTCGTGTAATCTACACGTGAAAATACATATGTGTACCAAATTTCAGACCTCTAGGTCAAATAGTTTAGAAGTTAAGGGGGGGGGGGATGGTCCATTTTAATGCATTTTTGCTAAAAAAAAGTTGTTATTTCCTTGACAACGCTATGAACATCACCTTGAATCATGTTCTCTATATTTTTCGTGTAATCTACACGTGAAAATACATAAGTGTACCAAATTTCAGCCCTCTAGGTCAAATAGTTTAGAAGTTAAGGGGGGGGGAATGGTTTTTGGCTACGGACGCACGAGTCTCGCTATAAGGGTTCCGCCGAACACCGAAGGTGTACGGAACCCTAAAAAAGAATCGATTTTCACGAAACTTGGTTTTCAGATGTTTTTTGAGTCGTAGAATTTAAATATAACCCTCATAACGAAAGGATATCCCAGGAATATCTCTGGGATATCCCATCAAAATCCGTGCTATCCCTGGGATATCCCTGGGACTCAGAGGATATCCTAGGGGCATCCCCAGGGTATCCAAATTTCCGCCTCATGAGATATACTCTAATGATTTATAAAGAACAAAATTTGTATGTGAGAGGATTGGAACCCGCGCCCTTACGCATAGCCCGTTTCTTAGGCGTGGCCGTAACCGACTGAGCTATAGAAGCTTCTTACATACAGTAAAGAAAAACATTAGTACTTGATGCAAAGAATATTAGTTGGACTTGAAAATTTTTTTCAAAAAATAGCTGAACAAACCCAGTAATTGTCTTTAACATGTTATGTCCGGAAGGGACATTCGCAGTCTAGAAACTTATTTATTTTAATATTTATCACTGATTCATTTACAAAGCCAGCGGGCTTTAAGCTAAAGGAACAGGGCAAAAGAAAGTCCACCGAACAATGCGTTAGGAAGCGTGATAAATTATTTTATTTATCCAAATTACATAAATTAGCTTAAGGCATTAAAATTACAGGAGAGTAAAAAGGAAATAGATTGTAAAATCTTACTTTATTAGTGAACCTGGTGCGTGTGAGACGTCCCTTTAATATCCCCAAGTGTAGGTTCGTGAGACCCCTAAGGAATTTTATGGGCTGCAGTTGTCGAGGTCTCAAAACGACATGACAAGTAGAAAGGTCCTGGCCAGTGGAAAAATACTCATAGAGACACCAATTCCAAGTTACAATGCCAGACGGTGGTTTATGTGTCATAGTCGTCTAAAATTTCAGGGTCGGGTTCCTTTTCCAACCAGAAGTCGCTCGATGCAGATGAGTATATTGATGAGGGGTCGTTAATCCACAATTTCTAGATTCAAGGTTTCTTAGAGACGAAGATTCAGGATAAAGAGTTAAAGGGTTAAATTTGATAAAAGGATAAAGGTTCAAAATTGATTGCAGGGTTTAAAGGAATTAAACTGATGAAAAGGGTTCAGGATTTAAGTTAGTTGAAAGGGTTAAGGGTTAAAAAGGAGTTAAAAAGGGTTAAAATGGTTAAAGGGTTAAGGAAAAAAAAGTTACTGACAGGTTATGCCAGGAGTTCTACGCTTCCACTTTTCTTTCTGTTTTCAATACAATGTTCACAAATACAATTTCACATTTAATTCGCACACTCACTACAATATACGTTAGATTCTTCACGACCGATACAAATGAAATGGATGGTTTATTCGCAAAATTATACAATACTCGCGAATATAGAACCGTTGTAGAGCTTTTAGAGAAGAGAACCGTTTCAGAGGATGTTGGACGAAGAACTGATTTTAGTTTTCATCGAATTTGTAAAGAAACCTCAGTTTCCTGTATTTTCACTCCTTCCGAAATTTTGCGTAAGTTACACATCGCATAGCCGAGTGAAGGGTGCAACTTCCTCGCAACGCCGAGTGAAAAAGTCCAACTTGTCGCAGCGCCAAGTAGCGTGACCTACTTCCAGATTTTGGGTGATTACTCGCGATCTTGATTAAATTAGAGGGTTATCAAAAGCTCGAATGTAATGCTTCCACCCTTATGATAATGTCTTATTCATTTTCTATATTACACAACAGAACGTAGAGCATTCGAGATCAATTCTATTTATCGCCGCTTCCAGATTTCGGATTGTTTAATCATAATAAATTTGAGAGATTTTATAAACCCTAAATATAAGGTTGACATCCTTATAAAATACACGCCTGGAAGTCCTAAATCGTTTTATGACTTTTACCCTCATAAAATGTAAGGATAACATTCTTTTTTATATTCATATTGAATTTATGTTATATTGATCCTTATATATTTTAAAAATCCAAAGTGATTATATTACTTGATGTGTTAGAAAAAAAAATTCTCAAATTTTTCAATTATCGTTCCATATGTTTAGTTCGTTGCCTGATGTTGAAAAATTGAATAAAAAAATTGAAATTTATATTGTTCTCTTCGTTGAATTGCCAGCTTTAATTTGAGCTAAGGGAACTTGAAAAATATTGAATGGTTCACGAGATATGACTAAATATGTCCGAGCATGATTTTCTCGAAAATCAATCAAAAACGTGGTTTTTGCCTAAAAATGAAGGTTTTTGAGAAAAATATGCTCGGACGTTTTTAGTCATATCTCGTGAACCATTCAATATTTTTCAAGTTCCCTTAGCTCAAATTAAAGCTAGCAATTCAACGAAGAGAACAATATAAAATTCAATTTTTTTATTCAATTTTTCTACATCAGGCAACGAACTGAACATATGGAACGATAATTGAAAAATTTGAGAATTTTTTTTTCTAACACATCAAGTAATATAATCACTTTGGATTTTTAAAATATTTTAACTAATAGGTATTCTAAGGCAGAATTTAATAAGCTTTCCAAATTTTTAAATGTCAAGTTTCTATCTTAATTTTTAACCAAGATATCGTGGTCTTATTTGAGCTGTATTTTTTTGATCAGCTCCAATCGATCGGACCAACAATTTCCGACGGTAGTGTATATTTATTTATTTATTTTATTTATTTTTTTTTATTTTTTATATAAATTATCAAAATTCGAAAATGAAAAAAAAAATGATTAAGAAATGAGAAAGGAGAACGAACCTTATAAAGAAGTGAACTTTAATCCATTTTTTGACACTGCACCACACATACACAATTTAAAAATTGTGTGACGAAAATCAGTTTTTAACGTGAAATGTCAAATGGACTGACTCGACTGATATTCGAAAGATGACTAAATTTGGTCTGTGTTGAAAGATTTGAAAATTGGAAAAATGGGATGTTTTCAAGATGTTGCAAATACGACTCGAAGGCGGCGACCTTTTTTTTTTATATATTTAAGGAAATGGAAACTGCATGTTGGGACAGGTTAAAGACTCGGCGTGTCCACTCTCGAGACCGTAACGAATTGAATGTGTCAAGAGTCTAAGTGCTTAATTTTATATTTTATTTTATTTATTTATTTTATTTTTTTTATTATTAGGGAAAATACATATTTTTATTTAAAAATTTTTTTTTTAATAAAAGTTTGTAAATTGGAGAAAATAATTAAACTAATCAAGAATGGAGAAAAGAGTTAAAAATGGCAAAAGTAATTGGAATTGATGAAAGTAATGGAATTTTAAAAAAATTTAAAACGCATAATTTTCAAAAATTAACGAAAATAAATAAAAAATTATAAAAGCATTATTGAAATAATTAAAAAGTTTAAATTTCGAGAAATTTATTGAAGAATTATAATACATCTTTTAATGCATAAATTTGATCAAGAGGGCTTTATAAAAAGAGGATAGATGTTGAGTGTCACTTCGTTTATTAACAGCATTAGGATTACTTACGATATAAGCCATTTCTAAAATCATGCATTTTTTATAAAAGTCAGATTTGTCTAAAATTGTAGTTTTTTTAAAATCAAATTTGTGATCCTCAAACCATGCATGTTTTGTCAGTGATGTCCATTTGTCTGGTTTTTTGTAAACTTCATGCTTGTGTTCATTGTTTCGGATTTTTATGTTCCTTTCAGTGGTACCAATATATGAAAATTCACAATTGGAGCAAGGAATGTTGTAAATAACGTTACAAATTTCGTTAATAGGGATTGGTTTATTTTGTGATTGGAATAATGTTTGAAGATTGCGTGTAGAGCGGAAGGCCGTTCGAACGTGTAAATTTTTTAAAATCCCTTGTAACTTTTCAGAAAGTCCATTTATATATGGCAATGGAATGTATTGTATATCTGTTGTGTTTGTGGTTGTAGAGATTTGTGTATTACAAGTGTTTAAAGTTTTTTGTTTGTTATTTTTTATTCGTCGAAGGACATATTTTTGTATAAAGAGTGTTGGATAATTGTTGGATAAAAGAATTGTTTTTATTTTATTTAAATTTTCTGAGTGGAAGGTTTTGTGCGATAAAAGCAAACTTCGGTCAACAAGGTTGTTTATGATATTAATTTTGTATTGTAGGGGGTGATGAGAAAGAAAATTGAGAACTCTGTCAGAGTTTGTTGGTTTTCTGTACCAATTGGTTTTAATAGTTTCACCATCTCTTATAAGCAATACATCTAGAAATGCAATCGTTCCATTATTTTCCTTTTCAACGGTAAATTGTAACTTATGGTTGTAACTGTTAAAAATGTGAAGTATTGTTTCAATTTTGTCCGGGGGTACTGCGGTTACTATGTCATCGACATAACGATAGTAGAAGGGTAAAGGGAATGGTATTTTTGTTAAGCAATTTGATTCAAGATCATCCATGACTATGTTAGCCATAATGGGTGAGAGTAGTGACCCCATAGGAAAACCTTCTTTTTGTTTATAAGTATTGTTGTTGAAGTTGAAGGTAGCATTATTTGTACAAGCTCTGAGGCCATTCAGGAAGTAGGTCATGGGGATTTTAGTATGTGATTTTATTTGCGGAAATCTCTTTTTTAGAGCAGAGTGTGCCAAACCAATTTGAACATTAGTAAATAAGGAAATCGCGTCTAAAGAAATTAACGTGTACCCAGATGGAATTTTAATATTATTAATCTTTTTAACGAACTCAAAACTGTTTTTTACGGTATTTGAGGGAGGATTAATGTTTTTAGAAATAATGCTGTTTAAATAAGATGCGAGTTTGTATGTAGGACTATTAATAGTAGAAACAATGGGTCTAAGAGGGATATTAGGTTTGTGAATTTTAGGTAAACCGTAACATCTTGCAGGCATACTATTTTTCGCAAACAATTGTTTAGCAGTAAATTTATTGATGTATTTGTTAGATTTCCAATGTTTGATAACCTTATTAACGCTGGTTTCAGCCTTTTTTATGTTATTGTTTGTTAACTGTTTGTATGTTCGAGAGTACGAAAGTAAGTCAGTCATTTTGTCATTGTATTCTTGTTTGTTTAAGGCAACGGTGGTATTTCCTTTGTCGGATTTAGTGAAAAAAATGGTAGGGTTATTTTTTAAAAATTGTTTTGTCATTTGAACATTGTAAAAAAGTTGTTGGTTTTGTATCGTAGTATTGCCTTGTGTGTTATGTGAATTGTTGTTGTTGTAAAAAGAGTCAATGCAATTGACGAATTTGAGTTTGGCAACATTCCGTTTGTCTTCAGAAATTTTTTGTATATTAGATTCAAAATCAGCAATAAGCTGTTGTATTGCGATTTTTTCGTACGGACGGAGTGGCAGGCCAAAAATTTTTCCTAAACTAGCGGTTTGTTGAACAATCTCAGGTATGCAAATGTTGGTCGTATTAAAGAAGAAGGATTTGTTTCTTTGCTCATTAATAGTAATTGAATCAGTGTCATGCTGTGTCAAAAGGGGTTCATTTAATTGGATATCACGTTTAAGTAGATGTTCAAATTTTAATTTACATTTATTTTTGTGTTGGTTAAAAATAGATTGCGCTTTTTTTGATTCGAATTCAAAAAACTGTGTATAAATGTTGATAGGGAAGAACTGTATAATTTTTTGTTCTAAATAGTGTAATTGTTTACGTAGGTGATACAAATTAGCGCAGCTGTCATTAATAATTAATTGAAGATTTTTTAATTGGTACCGGAAAGTCGATTTCGCATGTGTACAAAGAATGTTATTGTTGGTAAATTGTAATGAAGACTTATGTAATAAAAATTTTGGAATTATTTGTTGTTTTTTACAGCGGAGTAAAAAAATTCGTTGGTTGGATTTAATAGCAATTGAAGTTCGTGTAGTAGACCATTGAGATAAGTAGGAAGTAGGTGTTTTTCCATACGTATTTTCCATCTGTTTAAGGAACCCATTGCCTCTTGATGGAAGGTTTTGATCGCCCAAATAAGTAATTCTATTCATATTGAATTTATGTTATATTGATCCTTATAATTAATAAGAAGAATGATGGAGTTTGATGGTTATATTGGCTTTAGGATCTAGTAAAGAAACAAGAAGATTTCTTATAAAGTGTCAAACGTTTCTGCCCATATTGGAGCCTTCCTCAGTGACAAAAGTTTATTTCTAAAAAAGCAAAAAAATACAAAGTGTGTTACATAAGAAGAGTGTCAAATGCGTAGATTTTGTGATATATTTGTATTATATGTTCTGTTAATATTGTATTCGAATTTAACTATTTATTTGTACAATATGTATTTTTTACTGCTGATTGTAATGGATGCGTTTGATAAAAAATTATTTAAATTCAGAAGAGAACATTGATAAATTAGGAAAAAATGTAGAATTGTATATATATATTTATTTATTTATTTTATTTATTTTTTTTTATTTTTTATATAAATTATCAAAATTCGAACATCAAAAAAAAAAAAATGATTAAGAAATGAGAAAGGAGAACGAACCTTATAAAGAAGTGAACTTTAATCCATTTTTTGACACTGCACCACACATACACAATTTAAAAATTGTGTGACGAAAATCAGTTTTTAACGTGAAATGTCAAATGGACTGACTCGACTGATATTCGAGAGATGACTAAATTTGGTCTGTGTTGAAAGATTTGAAAATTGGAAAAATGGGATGTTTTCAAGATGTTGCAAATACGACTCGAAGGCGGCGACCTTTTTTTTTATATATTTAAGGAAATGGAAACTGCATGTTGGGACAGGTTAAAGACTCGGCGTGTGCACTCTCGAGACCGTAACGAATTGAATGTGTCAAGAGTCTAAGTGCTTAATTTTATATTTTATTTATTTATTTTATTTTTTTTATTATTAGGGAAAATACATATTTTTATTTTAAAATTTTTTTTTTAATAAAAGTTTGTAAATTGGAGAAAATAATTAAACTAATCAAGAATGGAGAAAAGAGTTAAAAATGGCAAAAGTAATTGGAATTGATGAAAGTAATGGAATTTTAAAAAATTTTAAAACGCATAATTTTCAAAAATTAACGAAAATAAATAAAAAATTATAAAAGCATTATTGAAATAATTAAAAAGTTTAAATTTCTAGAAATTTATTGAAGAATTATAATATATCTTTTAATGCATAAATTTGTTCAAGAGGGCTTTATAAAAAGAGGATAGATGTTGAGTGTCACTTCGTTTATTAACAGCATTAGGATTACTTACGATATAAGCCATTTCTAAAATCATGCGTTTTTTATAAAAGTCAGATTTGTCTAAAATTGTAGTTTTTTTAAAATCAAATTTGTGATCCTCAAACCATGCATGTTTTGTCAGTGATGTCCATTTGTCTGGTTTTTTGTAAACTTCATGCTTGTGTTCATTGTTTCGGATTTTTATGTTCCTTTCAGTGGTACCAATATATGAAAATTCACAATTGGAGCAAGGAATGTTGTAAATAACGTTACAAATTTCGTTAATAGGGATTGGTTTATTTTGTGATTGGAATAATGTTTGAAGACCATGTAACTTATAATTTTAATATTAGGTAATTTTTGTTAACAATTCTTTGAAAAATGTAAAAAAGTTTTTTGTAATTTTTGTGTTTATTAGTGTTTTAATTGGTGTTTTTATATTTTTTCTAACAGCCTGAAGAGCATAACGAATAATGTTATCAAAACAAAACGTTGCTTAAACAATAAATAGCATAACATGACATAAAAAATGTTTTATGTTATCTTCTTTACCTTCCGTGGATCAAATTTAATGCTTCGGCTTTTCCTATAATAATAATAATTTTAAAAATTTACTTTTCTTCATTTTTAATAGTTTTTAGAATTTTTTTCGATATTCCTAATCGTAAAAATAAGTAGATTTCATATTTTTATTTTAGAAATTTTAATTTTTGAATTTGCTAAAGTTCTTAGTCATAAAAATTTTGGGTTAAGGGAACCATAAAAGGAAAAAAATTTACAATCAGGAATCGGTGTTCGACCTGAATTTTTAGTTCAAATTGCTTGTAAATTTTTTTTTAAATAGTCGAAGTTTACTCCCCTACAAAACTACTTGGCATTTAAAACTATTGTACTATTGTTACCCCAACTCTAAAAAAATTCTATCTGAAGATATGCAGGTCAGATCACTAAAAAATCACTAGGCCAGTGGTTTTTTCAGTGGTTTTTGAGTGGTTTACTTTCGACAGGGTAGAACGTCATGGGAACGTGACACTTCCCCCCTTTTTAATTCGGAAAATAGAAATAAAATTGATAATTTTCCGAATTCAAAGATTTTAACTCTAATTTGAAATTTTTAGAATTTGAACAATTCGGGCGAAAATACCATCGAAAATAAATATGATTTATAATGTAAAAATATTCTACATGTTCAATATTGACATAATAACAACACAATACTGGCATAGTACTGCCATAATATTGGCATAGTACTTTACATAATATTGGTGTAATTCTGACGTATACTGATATGATCCTGGCCGTATACTTCGCATAATACTGTCCCGATACTGGCATAATCCTGGCCTTATACCTCGCACAAAACTGGCTCTATACTGGCATGAACCTGGCCCTACTTTTTCGCATAATGCTGACCCTATACAGGCATAATCCTGTGCCTATACTTCGCATAATACTGGCCCTATACTGGCATAATATCAGAATAATGCTGGCGCAAAGAAAACATTAGTTATTTTAGAAATGACACAGTGTGACCACAATACAGATGATATTTTAAATCCATACATGGAAATATTAAGTTAATTTAGATAATTAATCATTTATAACCGCCACTTAGTAAATATTATTATTAATATTTAGAGAAATTTCTTTTAAAGGTTTCACACTTATCATGCTGAAAATAACGGCAATCTTTTCATTGAATAATATTTGTTAATACTTGAAATACTACACAAAACACACATTATTTTGTCACAATTATTAAATTCTTATTATATTTTTTAATAATATTTTGCTCTTACGAATACATAAGGCAGTGCAGATACTCAGTATGCTTTATAATTGTATCAATACAAACAGAAAAATTTTTTGTAAAAACTTGAACTTGACAATATTATCATTAATCGAGTTTGTTCGAGATTTGTCAATATCTATATAAATAAAATCAACATTTTGTCTGTACATTGCACCAAACTCAAAAATTTTTACATACTTTTTCATTTAAAGTGATAAGGATTCCGAAAATGCAAAAAAAAATTTCTGTCTGTCTGTCTGTCTGTCATTAATATTTTGTACGGGTATCACTCGAGAACGGCTTGACCGATTTCAGTGAAACTTGGCTGTGAATTAGAGACTTACTTAACTTAGATTTATAAAAAAAAAAAGAATTCATAAAATTATTTTAAGCTGAGATATTTAATTAACACACTTTACATACATACATATATATATATATACATAGTATTTCAGAAAAGGCAAGATTAGGCTGTTTTAAAGTATACTAACATATCAAAAGTTACTATACGGGTATGTGATTCATAGCAACGGTTGCTATGGTAATGTGATCCATAGCACCCGTTGCTATGGGCACGTTTTCCATAGCAACCGTTGCTATTGGAATGTTTTTCAAAGCCAAGGTTTATATTGAAATAGTTTTCATGGCAAATACGAATAGTTACCATAGCAACGGTTGTTATGGGAATGTTTACCTTAGCAAAGTTGCTATAAGTTATTATGATTATGATTAAACATAAATTCTTTTTAATTCATTTTAAAATTTCAATTTTTAAATATGGAGATCGAATATATATATAATAAAATAAAATGGTAAATAATTCAAATGCACGACTGGTATTAATGCAGTCAATTTTATTATTTGAGAAAGAATTAGAAAAAAATATTATAAGAGCATAGAGGTTAAATTTAATATAGAGAAGCGATTTTTAAAAACAAAGCGGCCTGCAAAAATATTAAACTTACAATTTAAATTATTTGATTAAATCTGTCATTAAGAAGAAAACTTTAGGACTTAGAAGAGATTAAAGGAGTAAAGAAAGAATGAAATCAATATTGAATAAATTAAAGATAGTTAAAAGTTAATTTAATTTTTTTATATTCAAAACTAAATACATGAATAAAATTTAATCATTTTTAATAAAACTCCAAAATTATTTTTTAAAAAAATTATTGAATTTAATAAGGTTAACTTAATTTACAAATATTTTTTGTACTAAGGTAATATTTTTTATTTTATATAAAAATACATGTTTTAACCCATTAAATTTGTTTATTTATAATTACATTTTTAAATTTTTTATTTCAAAATTTTTTTCAAATATGCAAATATTATTTTTTTAATTTTATTTATTCATATATTTATTATTTTTGACTCCTTTTATTTTATTCTTCATACTGCTTTACAATTCTTAAAATTTCTTCATCTGATTCTGTCATTCCTGTAAAAATAAAATAAAATTGTTGTGTTATTATTATTATGTTATTACTTTTAAGTTATTATCATTATATTCTTAGCGTTGTATTAATTATTATTATTGTTATTATTGTTATTATTATTTTTTTATATTATTATTATTATTATTTATTAATTTATTACCTTCATTAATTTCTTTAACTCGACGCTCCTCTCTATTTCTCGAATTATGGTCATTGATATTTACGCATTTTTGAAAAATTAATATTATTATATTGTTGTTAATAATCTATATAAATAAAATCAAAATTTTGTCTGTACATTGCACCAAACTCAAAAATTTTTACATACTTTTTCGTTTTGAGTGATAAGTATCGCGAAAATGCAAAAAAAAAATTCTGTCTGTCTGTGCACGATTTTTTGTCCGGGCATCACTTCAAAACGGCTTGGCCGATTCATGTGAAATTTGGCAGAGTATTAGAGTGTCACTCAACTTAGATTTATAAAAAAAAAAATTTCAGAAAATATTATTAGAAGCTGAGATATACAACTAAGTCACATTTTCACATATACGTACATACATACACATAAACACACATTTATACATATATACATACTCACACATATACACACAAACACACACTCACATATACACACACTCACAAACACACACATATATAATTTCACATCCATGTTAAAGAATAATGTTTATACCGCATGTACACACATACATATATATATATACTAGGGGGGCTTCGCCCCCCTGCGCGCTTCGCGCGCCAACCCCCCTATTCATTTTTTTATTCTTTTCTTCTCTATTCTTTTTTTATTGATTTTATAAATATTAATCTCTATATCAAAACTGACTTAAAATTTGACGTAAATTTGACCAAAATTTTAATGATACACTGAGTTAGAGGTATTTTCTCTCATTGAAGGCATCTCATTTTCTATGAATCCAGATACCTATTTACAAAATGAATATTTTATTAGCCTTCTATGATTATTAATTATTTTGATTGGTTTTTAGCCAATTTCATTGAAATTAAATTACAAATCAAATATTTTTTTGTTTACTAATTACTTTTTTAAAATTAAATTAATTAATTAAAAATCTTATATTTCAATGAATTTGTTTCCAAGATACACTACAGGGAAGTAACCAATATCGTATCTCAAAACCTAAATAAAAATAAATTAGTAACGTTTTATAAAGATTATGTAAAAAACGTGATAAAAAATTTTATAAATTAATTTTATAAAAATAATAATAAAATACTAAACACCATTTATTATTAATTTTATAAAAATAATAATAAAATAATAAACATCATTTATTTTATCAAAAAACATTTTTATTTGCTTATTTTATTATTTACTTATTTATTTAATTTTGTAAATGAAAATTTAGGGATTCAAATAAAATTTAATAAAAACAATTGCTTATTCGAGAAAATAATGTAAAAATGATTTAGAAAATGGTAAATTAGAAAAGATGATTAATTGATTTTTAAAATTACAAAAATAAAAATTAATTTTGAGAAATGTAATTTTTAAAGTTACAAAATAATTTAATTTTTGGATAAATAGTTGAGAATGTCGAAAATTAATTAAAAAATAATTAAAATCATTAAAAATTTGAGAATATAATTGAAAAATCATAAAAATAATTGAAATTTTCTTTTATAAATGGAGAATTAAAAACAGAAATTTATTTAAAAACAATTAATTGTTAATTTTTAATTGTTTTTCTGAAATATTTCAAATGTTTTATTCAAAAACTTCTTTCCATACAATATTTTTTATTTCTTTAAAATTTTCAGAATTAATTTCAATAAACAATTTGTTTTTATTTTTACATCTCGAAAGTGCTACGTACAATTGACCATGTGAAAATAGAGGTCTTCGAAAATAAATTCCTACCTCTTCAAAACTTTGTCCTTGCGATTTATTTATAGTTATAGCAAAAGCTAAAACTATGGGAAATTGTCTTCGATATAAAATAAAAAGCAGTGAGCAAAATTCACCGGAGTCTAAAGTAATTCTAGGAATAAAAGCAGTACATCCTGCTTTTATTTCTGTAATTATTATAACTTTTATATTGAATTTATACAACTGGAGAATTTTTAATCTGGTCCCATTATAAAGACCATCGTTAATACTTAAATTTCTTATGAGCATTACTATTGTGCCAACTTTTAAATTTAATTTATGAACCGGTAATCCTGGAAATTTTAAAGAATTTAAATATTCTATTGGAAAGTTTAATTGTACGTCATCGTCTGTCTGGTCCATTCCTTTATTTTTCGCATAATCTATACTGTAATATATTTTTTCTTCACTTTTAATTTTTTTTAATATTTTATTATTCAGATTATAAATATCTTCATTGTGACTTGAAAGAATTACTTTATTAGAAAGATCAACATCTTCTAAAATCACTGAGCCATATATTTTATTACAAATGTCTGTTGTTTTCCATTTTTTAGGAATTTGCAATATATCAATTTCACCCTCACCAATTTTTAACAAAAATTTTGAAAAATCAAAATTACAAAATCTCATATTATTTTTTAATTTCATAATTTTAAATGAACTCCATAAATTTGAATATTTAATGCATTCTTGTATTATATTTATTCTGCCACCATATTTTACAACAGGTAAAATTTGTCGAAAATCCCCTCCTAAAATCACCAATTTTCCACCGAAAGGTAAATCGTCTAATTTACAACAATCTCTTAAAGTTCGATCAACAACTTCTAAAGCTTTTTTTGGTATCATTGAAGCTTCATCCCAAATTAAAACATCACACTTTCGTAATTTTTCTTTATCTGACTTTAATTTTAAAAATGTAGTTTCTATATTTGAAAAATCTAGTGGCAATCTAAAAGTTCTATGACTTGTCATTCCACCAGGAAGCAAAATTGACGCTATTCCTGTCCATGCCATTGATACTACTGTCTTACCTTCTCCCAAATAATAATATATTAATGTTTTATATAAAAATGTTTTACCACTTCCCCCAGGACCATCGATAAAAATCATTGAATTTTTGTTTTGAATAATGTTGTTGAAAATATTTTTTTGATCGTTATTTAATTGATTTTTTAAAGTTACGGCAATCTCTTTATTTTTACTTTACAACAATTTTTTTTCTTCTGTTGTTTGTATCTGTTCAATATATTTAGGATCAGGTAAGCCAAAATCAGAACATGATAAATTTTCCAAATTAAAAACCACATTAATTTCTTGCAAAGCTCTTTGTTCATGATTATCTTTAAACCCTTCACAAAAATATTTTTTAAATTTATCCCAAATTGTAATTGATAAAATAGATGAAGTATCGGAAATAAGGTACCATGCAAAAAATTTTCTTAATTCAGAAGGCATCATAATATTGCAAACCTCTTCAAAAATTTTAAACACTTGAACATCAGTTTTAACTAAACCCATAGCTATTGCTGTACTTTTAAATGAATCATGAACTATACCTTCAAAAGTTTTTAAATTATTAAACGATTTTGCTCCAACAAATTTATTTAAAATTAATTTTAAATGGAATCTTTCACTGTCTTTTGGGCTGACGCTGTTCATTCTACCCAAAGCTTTAGAAAATTGTTGTCGTTTTATCCAAATTTTGTTTAGTGAATCAAAAAAATAAAATTTTGGAATATTAGAATACTTAATGTGATTAGCAGTTTTATCCTTTTGATTTAATTTGAACCAAGCAGTTAAAGTAGTGTCAGTGTTCTTTTTTAATGCCTCGCTTTCTTTATTTTCTTTAAAAATAATATTTTGTTGATTTTCGGTATGTATGGCTAAGCGAACAACAGGATGTGATCTTCCTGATAAAGGTAATTCTTCTATTCGCCATGCTGCTTCCATAGGACTTACATACCGACTGTTAATATATTCTGTAATTTCATCATGTATTTCATTCTCATTATTTTTACTTTTGTTACATTTGTTTAAAGCTATGTATGCTCTATCATAACCTTTGTGAATGTATTTATAAATATATTTAATGCTCATAATTGAAGCACAATATTCAACATTAATATGACATTTATACTTTTTTAATAAAAAAGGATTATATGCAACAATCATTGAATTATCCAGATTAACAAATTTACCATTTACTTTTTTATTATAAAAATGGTTTTTATATTTATTATTTCGACGCTTATATATCGGAAAACCATTTTTTTCAAATTGAGTATCATTTATAAAAGGTTTAGGAAACTTTTTACAACAAACGTTTTTATCTCTTTTTAAACACGGAGAATTTTCTTCATGAGGACCATGAGCCATATGTTTTATAACTAACTGTTGTAACTCAATATCGTCCTCAGGGATTTCTGCCGAAATATGTTTATCAATATCCTCGCCATTTAAAAACTTATTTTTATAACTCAAAACAAATAACAAATGAGCATGAGGCAAACCTCTTTTTTGAAATTCTATAGTATAAACGTGAGCTAAAATTTCGCCGAATATATTTCCACTTATTATGTCTGATATTATGCAACGTAATTTAGTATTAAACAAACGAACTGTTAAATTTGGAATATCATTACATGTTGTGCCAGGTGGAAAATGTTTGAGGACTCTTTGTAATTCTACCCAATTTGGATTACAAGTTACTGTAATAAATAAATCCGGTCTACCAATTTCGCGATTTATAGTCATAGCATCTTGATAGATTTGATGCATATGCCTTGGACTGCCAATATGAGTAGACGGTAACACAAACATATTTCCCAAGCGTTCCGTGTTATTAAAATTATTCGAATTATTAAAAGCACTTCATGAAACGTGTTCAACTAATCCTTGATAACACTCTATTCTTAATTTTGCTTGATTATAACGGTAAAAATCTAATCGATTACTGTCGATTATTATTAAAGCCTGAACGAAATATTGTTGTGTTAACCGTCCACAATATAAAATTGGACTAAATTTTTCATTTGGTCTAAAAGCAACTCTATGCGAATAATATTGTAAAGCCGTTAATCTTTTACTACTTTTAAATTTTTGTTTAAATTGAGGACTCCATCCCAAATCTCCAGAAGGAAACATAATCGGAAAAATCATCGGATCTAAATGAAATGAAGTTTTCTTTAAAATAGTACTTTCGTCAGTACCACTTGGAATTTTTTTAGGATAAACTTTCCACTCAATTGAAGTAGGAACTTCTCCATTTTTAGATACTATTAATGCCGCACACTCAGCAGTTTTCGGTTTGTTATAAGTATGTTTATTTAAATGTATATTTTTAACAAAACACAGAGAATATTCTGGAAAAGATTTTTTTTTTAACATTTCATATAAAGATTTATATTTAATAGCATATGGATTTTTATTTAAAATTTTTGTTAATATTGCCATATGTTTATCAACCAAATTTTTATTATTTTTTAACCGTTGTTGAGTTGCAGCATAATCATCATAAATATATATTTGCCCCAAAGAAGGATTTTTACCTTTTTGGACACTAATTGAATTAGGTGTAAAATGATAGACCTGACCCTGAATTTTTAAGTTATAAACACCATTTCGCGAATTACTTATAGTATTGGCACAAAAAGTTGCAAAAGAAAATGAAGTATTATAATATCGGATCAATTCTTTAAAAATTTTATCATATAAAAGGGCTTTTAAATTTTTATCGTAATCTTTTAATGGAGAAATTTCTACTTTACCACCATGGCAACAACTTTTTTTAGAAAATTCTATGGACCAATACATAGCTCCACAATTAACACATTTATAATCCATTTCTCCAAAATCTGAGTAATTAACGTTAGGTTTACACATTTTTGAAATTAATTGACTTTTTCTTTTTTTATTTAATCTTTTTTCGGACATAAAATTTGTTTTGTCTTTTTGCCTCTTCTTATTTAAACGTTTCTTACTCATACTACAAACCAAGTTAATTTTTCTCTTTTTTTCCAAACGTTCAAAACCCACATTGTCAACTAAGTCTGATTTTCGTTTTTTGTTCAAACGTTCTTCATTCATAGTTACCGTCAAGTCATTCTTTCTTTTTCTGTCCAAACGTTCTGTATCCATATTTTCTACCAAGTTTGTTTTTCTTCTTTTGTCTAAACGATCCATACCCATATTTTCAATCAAATCATTCTTCCTTTTTTTTTCTAAACGAACTATACCCATACTGCCAACTAAGTCTCCTTTTCGTTTTTTGTCTAGTCTTTCTGTTGTCATATTATTAACACGATTAGTTTTTCTTTTACGTTCCAAAAATAAATCATTTGAAATATTTTTTTCTCTTTTCAATTTTATTGAGTCCTTATTTTTTTCATAATATAATTTATTGTAATTTTTTTCTGAGGTCTTTAAAAACGAATTATTTGAAAAATAAATAATGTCATAATGGCCTACATCAATATTTCCAGATAATGAAAGTATAAGTTTGTTATTATGGTCACTCTGACCGAAAACTCTTTTGTTATTAAAAATTTGATGTTCTACTTCAATTTAAATATTATATTTATTTACAAATGCTTGAATCTCTACTTCTCTCCCATATTTACCATTTTTAGACATGTATACTTTGCATGAATTTTGATCATATAAAATTTCGTTATATGATTCATCTCCTACTATAAATGATTCATAAAAACTCCAATTATTAAGTATGTAAGTGACAATTTTTGATCTTACTCTTTGATGCTTTTCTTGATCATTGTACAAAAAATATGCAAATGCTCTAAATAAGCAATTGCCATCTCCTTTGATTTTAATGTATCTACTTTCGCGGTTCATTTCAATTTATTAAAAACAATTAAATTACGCTTTAAATTGTATTGTGACAAATATATGATGTTTATTATAATTAAAAATATAATATAAAATTCAAAATTTATATAAAATTTATCACTTAATTTTCAGTAAAAATTTTCCAAATTTCACATCAAGTAAATAACAATTACCTTAGATTTGTCGAGATAGATTTGTAGAAAAATTTGTTTCAAATTACCTTCTATAAAATAAAAATTTTTCTATATTACAGAAAGATATTGCCACCGACACCGGCGATGAAAATGACAAATAGCAAAACTGTAAAAAACCATATTTTGATCAAAAAAATTAATTTTTTCAAATACATTAATTTTTAAAATTATTTCTATTATTAATAACAATAATAATTTATTTCATAGTATACTCTTCTAGCTTATCGACAGTAAACCTTCCCTGTAATAAGAGGGTTATTGAGCAAGCGTTTTGGCTAGTTGAGCAAGCCCTCTGCTCAATTGTCCTAACGAAATATGGACAATTGGGCTGGTTGCTCATTCACCCAATGCATTGAGTCCAATAATCCACAAGGTATTTCGAGCTTAAAACTGGAGAAAAAGCGACTTAATATTGATAAAACACTAAGAAACGTTAAATTAAGCATAAATACACAAAATTAGATAATAAAAATACGTATATTAAGAATAAATAACATTTTCGAAAAGACGTGATTTATTGACACACAGGGAGCAGAACACCTGACTAGCAAAATAGACGTAGCCAATCACAATTTAGTCTCTCGCGGTAGAAAGATTTTAATTGGCTACGTCTATTCTGCTAGTCAGGTGTTCTGCTCCCTGAGTGTCAATAAATCACGTCTTTTCGAAAATGTTATTTATTCTTAATATACGTATTTTTATTATCTAATTTTGTGTATTTATGCTTAATTTAACGTTTCTTAGTGTTTTATCAATATTAAGTCGCTTTTTCTCCAGTTTTAAGCTCGAAATACCTTGTGGATTATTGGACTCAATGCATTGGGTGAATGAGCAACCAGCCCAATTGTCCATATTTCGTTAGGACAATTGAGCAGAGGGCTTGCTCAACTAGCCAAAACGCTTGCTCAATAACCCTCTTATTACAGGGTTAATACTAAATGCATTCAAATTCCATTTTCATTTCTCCTTTAATCTAATTTCTATTATTATATATTATCTATATATATTTCTAAAACTCGGGGGTTTTCAGGATCCGCCATATTGGATTCGCTATTTTAAATTTTAAACATTTTGGAAAACTTACATCTGATTTATAATCAGCAACCCAGTGAATCCCCGAGTAAACATTTTCAAACGAATCCAACCATTTTTTTAAAAAGTTGTCAGCCATATAGGATTCAACATTTTTAATTTTGAAAAACTAACATCAGATTCGTTATCAGTGATCCCGAAAACCCTTGTGTAACCATCGTCAAGCGAATCTGACCGTTTTTAAAAAACTTGTCGGCCATATTGGATCCACCATTTTAAATTTTAGAAAACTAACATCGGATTCGTCATCAGCGACCTCATAAACCTCCGAATAAATATTTACAAGAGAATCTCATCCATCTTTAAAAAACTTCGCCCGCCATATTGGATCCGACATTTTAAAATTTAAAAATTTTGGAAAACTGCCGTCAGATTTGTTATCAGCAACCTCTAAAACCACCATCCCGAAAACCCTTGTGTAACCATCGTCAAGCGAATCTGACCATTTTTAAAAAACTTCTCGGACATATTGGATCCACCATTTTGAATCGGATTCGTCATCAGCGAACCCATAAACCTCCGAGTAAATATTTACAAGAGAATCCCATCCATCTTTAAAAAACTTCGCCCGCCATATTGGATCCGACATTTTGAAATTTAAAAATTTTGGAAAACTGCCGTCAGATTCGTTATCAGCAACCTCTAAAACCTCTAAAACATTTTCAAACGAATCCCACAATTTTTTGAAGAAGTGATCGACCACATTGGATCCGCCATATTGAATTTTGGAAAACTAACATCCCAATTAGAGACCCCGGAAACTTTTTCAAGCTAGATATACGCAAAAATTAATTTATATAATTAATCGCATTATAAAAGGTTTTACTATAAAAACTATGAAAACAACATAAAAATATAATATTAAAAAATCGAAATTAGATTTTGGAAAAAATGAAAATTTCCATGTAATTTTGGAAGTGATCAACATTGCCCAAACATAAATAGAAAAATGTCGACATTCATCAATAATCGACATTGATTTTAACATATATAAATATATATAGAAATATATAAATATTAGAAATGTAAAGAAAAATAATTACATAAATCTTTATTTAAGCTTTCTTATATTAAAAGAAACTCGAAAACTATGCCAAAATGCCCAACATTTCTAAGAAACCAAAAAAAATGTGTTTATTCTACTTAAAATTTTGTGGTTATAAGAGAATTAAGAACAATTTTAAAAGATTATTTCGCTATCAAATTTTTAAAACATTTTTTCAAAAATGTATCTTTTTGTTAGCTTCTTAGAAACGTTGCGCACTTCACCAACATACTTGTAATGGTAACTCCAATAAACATGTTTTCAAAAAATATTTACAAAACATTTAAAAGAAACCGTAAATATTTTTATTCCTTGCACTTAAATTTCACATTAAATTTTTCAGGCTTCCATTATTCTTTTTTATTATTTTTAAAGTAATTCTTCACTACATAAATAATTTTAACAACATTTTCAAATTTGAATAATTTAATAATGGCTAATTATTATGTTTCCAAATTTTGTTCACATGCAATTTTTATTATTTTGACGTTTCTATTAAAACCTAACTTCATTTGTTTACTTTGTTTCAACTGTTATATTCATAGTATAGAATGTCACTTTGATCAAAATTATTTGTGTTAACATTAATTATTGTCAAAATTATTTATAGAATTATTAATCAGTACATATTATAAATAAGAATGAATAAAAATAATTTTAAAATGTCTGAAGAAAATAAAAAACGCCCTCTTGAAAACTCTTCCAACCAATCTTCTACTAAAAAAATAAAATTCACCGATCTGCCATTTACAACCACAGAATTTATAACAACGAAAATTCGAGTAACCAAAAACAGTATTCAAAATAATGATAAATTTACGTAAGTTGTTCACTTTATTTTGTTAATATTTTAGAACAGGGCTGTTATATCTTTAAGTCATTATAATTTAAAAAAATTCCAAACGTCATTAAACCAATTTGTTCAAAATTTTAAATTTCAATTAGGTAATTCAAATTTAAATGCACATTGATTAATGCCAAATCATTAAATAATATTAATTATTTTCCATATACACAATAATCCTTTATTTAAATCTTACAATATTTATAAGAGATTTTACTTTCTGGAAACTGTTTAATTTTCAACTCATAATTTCACTGTTGATATTTTTGTCTTTTTATTTTAGGATAAAAATAATTTATAATAAATCTGATAAATAATCCGATTTAAATAAAAAAAATTGGATTTTTTTTATTTTTTTAAAAAAATTGTAATTTTTATTAGCTCTGGTTTCTAATATAAATAATAACGTATTACTATTTAATATTTTAATATTGATCGGTTATATAACAGGGCTGCTATATCTTTAAGTCATTATAATTTTAAAAAATTCCAAACGTCATTTAACCAATTTGTTCAAAATTTTAAATTTCAATTAGGTAATTCAAATTTAAATGCACATTGATTAATGCCAAATCATTAAATAATATTAATTATTTTCCATATTCACAATAATCCTTTATTTAAATCTTACAATATTTATAAGAGACTTCACTTTCTAGAAACTGTTTAATTTTCAAATCATAATTTCTTATTTTTACAAAATTTTATGATTTTTTCTTCTTTCACTGTTGATAATTTTTGTATTTGTCTTTTTATTTTAGGATAAAAATAATTTATAATGAATCGGATAAATAATCCAATTTAAAAAAAAAATTGAATTTTTTTTATTTTTTTAAAAAAATTGTAATTTTTATTAGCTCCTGTTTATAATATAAATAATAATTTATCACTATTCAATATTTTAATATAGATCGGTTGTTTGCTATGTAGAACGTGTGAACACAATTAAAAAATTTATAGCAAAAGATTCTGATAAAGAATCCATGTTATTTAAATTCCTGTTGAATAACAACGATGGAACAACAATCGACTGTACTTCTTGAAATCAAGATGCTGTTAATTTTTTTTCTATAATAAAACCACAGAGAGTGAATAATTAGAATTAACATTATTACACTATTATTAAAAAACGCAAATTTTAATAATACCTTAAATAATTTTATTTTAGAAAATACTTCTTCAAAATTTAACTGTTAAAGATGCATCGATATATAACCAAGGATCAGTACCGTTCGAATTTGTTCTTAAACATTACACAAAGATAACAGATTTAGGTCATTTTAGTGTTACAAATAATGACAGAGAAATTACCAAAATTAATTTTGAAAAATCTGAAGTACTTAAAAATACAGGATGGATCGAAATTCAAGGATTTTTGAGAGACGAATTCATAATAACTAATAAAACCAAGAATACAGAATATTTTGGTAGTATTACAAATGGCACCTACAAATTAATAGTTTCTGTTTCTAACGTCGTAGAAGACATTAATTTTTCTCAAGGACAAAAATTAAAACTCACTAGAGTTTTAGTCGAAAATGGTTCAATTTTTATAATTATTTATATTAATATTGTTAATTTAACAAAATTTAAAATACTATATTTTTATAAAAATATTTTAGAAGATTTAACCATTTCCTTAAAAATAAATACATTAAAAGACATGCAACTAATTGATGATGAGCAACTACCCTTGGATAAATTAATATTAGGAGCAGAAGTAATTTCTAAAGAATAAAAATCAGCAAGTAATTGAAATATTTATTTAAAAATAAACCTTTTTATATTTATCAAATTTAAAATTTTTAAAACTCAAGTTGATTTATCAAAATTAAAATTTTTGAAACTCAAGTTGATTAATAATTACACAGCCCCACAAAAAAAAAAAAGTGTCATGTACTTTTGACCGGAATACCTTAGCCCTATGTATTTTAAAGCGCTGAACACGAATCCGAAGTCCATTTTGCTCCATCACGTCAGGATTTTTTCCTAACCTCAAAATCAATAAAATGACACTTTTTGTTCATTAGCATGTGAACCCGACTTAACATTAATACATGCCTTGGGCGACTAGAAAGCTTGGATTGTGACCTTTAAAACGCTTTTTTAAAAATTGTTCTACGATGATTTTTAACGAAGTTATGATGTTTTATTTAAAATATAAATTTTTTCGAAATGTAAATAACACTTCAATAATTGATGTGGTATGGTGTAATGGAAAAAAATGATTTTAAATAAAACATCATAACTTCGTTAAAAATCATCGTAGAACAATTTTTAAAAAAGCGTTTTAAAGGTCACAATCCAAGCTTTCTATTCGCCCTAGGCATGTATTAATGTTAAGTCGGGTTCACATGCTAATGAACAAAAAGTGTAATTTTATTGATTTTGAGGTTAGGAAAAAATCCTGACGTGATGGAGCAAAACTGACTTCGGATTCGTGTTCAGCGCGTCAAAATACATAGGGCTAAGGTATTCCGGTCAAAAGTACATGACTCTTTTTTTTTTGTGGGGCTGTGTTATGGTTCATAATAATTAATTAACTAAATTTAATTACATAAAATTTGAAACTTTTAAATTTAAGATGATTAAATAATAAATATTAATCATAATAATAAATAGGCAACATTTAATTACGGAAATAAATCAAAAAAATCAATTTTCAAAGAATTTGGCTAAAAACCAATCAAAAAAATTGTAAAAAAATTATAATTTTCATCACATAAAATTTTTAGAAACTACAAAGGATTTCTGGCTCAACATTTCTCAAAATATGATAGAGAAGTTCAAAGGTTTTAAAAAGGTTGTCACGAATGAAGGGAAGATTTCCAACAAATAAATAAAAAGGTTTAACAAAATAGGCAACATTCGTAAGCATATATAAAATTTTCAAAGAATTTGGCTAAAAACCAATCAAAAAAATTGTAAAAAAATTATAATTTTCATCACATAAAATTTTTAGAAACTACAAAGGATTTCTGGCTCAACATTTCTCAAAATATGATAGAGAAGTTCAAAGGTTTTAAAAAGGTTGTCACGAATGAAGGGAAGATTTCCAACAAATAAATAAAAAGGTTTAACAAAATAGGCAACATTCGTAAGCATATATAAAATTTTCAAAGAATTTGGCTAAAAACCAATCAAAAAAATTGTTTTTGAATTATAATTTTCATCACATAAAATTTTTAGAAACTACAAAGGATTTCTGGCTCAACATTTCTCAAAATATGATAGAGAAGTTCAAAGGTTTTAAAAAGGTTGTCACGAATGAAGGGAAGATTTCCAACAAATAAATAAAAAGGTTTAAAAAAATAGGCAACATTCGTAAGCATATATAAATAGGGCTCATAGGGCTATGACATATATATATGTCTATATATAGCTATATAGCTATATATATAGCTATATATATAGCATATAGATATATATATATATATATATATGTCATAGGGCTATGGCATATATATATGCTATATATATAGCTATATATATAGCTATATATATATGTCATAGGGCTAAATGCTTGAAACCGCGGCGGCGACGGCGACGGCGGCGATATCTTTTTGTAATATAGGAAGATATATATATATAATATATATATCACAAAACTTTAAACGCCAATCATTTTAAAACGAGTTGACCGATTTAAACAAAATTTTTTGGTATATTAGGTATTGACCCAAGTTAGGTTTGTAAACTCATGGTAAAATCCGTAAAAAATACTATAATAATTCACGGTTTTTTGTTAAATCTCATAAAATATTCAAAATATTATTTATAAGGATTGTAAAAAATATTAATTAGACAAAAGTTATAGATATAATAAAAATAGATATTTTATGTTGTATATATTTTTTACAAATAGTTAATAGTTTTCTAAAAAAAAAATAAAAAAACGTGTTAAAGATTATGAAAATTGTTTATAGTTAGCTATATTGTTCCTAGAGAATGAACAATAATCTGATGATTAAAACAAATGTTATATCTATGTATCTTGATTTAAAAACAGTTCCTACTTTTTATGACACCCTAACCCTGTATCAGATTAAAAAGAATTCAGTTTATTATAGCACCCCAGCCCCCCGGTACCCCTGTTAAAAATTAAACTTATGATGGCACTCCAGCCCATCCTTTTTCCCTTTAAATTGAGGTTAAGTTAAAAAAAAAAGACTAAACATGTAATTTTAAAAAAATAGAAAAGTCATAGAAAAGTTAAATATTCTTTTACATGTGAGAATATTCTTTTTGGTAATAGAACCTTAATTTTCGGGAAGTTTCTCATAGTAAGGTCGGAAGTTTACAACGGAAGTCTGCAGGAAACTTCCTGGACATAGCGAAATGTCCTCCTTCCTCTTCCAAGGGAAAGGAAGTTTCCCTTGGAAACATCCGAGAACCTTGCATTAGAAACTTCTAGGAACCTTCCCTTGGGAACTTTCCAAAAACTTCAATTGGAAACTTCTCAGAAACTTCGGGGAAGATTCCCTTGAAAAATTCCCTTGGAAACTTCCGTTGAAACTTTGCAGTTATTGTTTTTTTTAATTTAAATAATAAATAATTTTGGTAATACACGATTTTGTAATTTTTAAAATCAATCATATCAAATCTCTTTAAATGAAATTAGTTGGTAATTATTTAATAGTACACCTCACTGTTAAATTGTCATCTTTCTAAAGCAGAGATGCCAGGGAGCGAGACTAAACGCATCTGCGCATGTCTGCGGAAAGTTCAGCCATTGATCGAATTGAGCGGCCTCATTTAAAGCCATTTTATTAAAGCCTTTTCAAACTATCCCGCTCATCTCGACCAATGGCAGAACTTTCCGCAGACATGCGCAGATGCGTTTGGTCTCGCTCCCTGGCATCTCTGTTCTAAAGAAAAATTAGCATCTTTTTTTTAAAAATTTATTTATCATTTAAGTTAAAAAAAATAACTGAAAGTTTCCAAAAGAAGTTTTTAAAGGAAGTTTCCGGGAAGTATCTAGGCAGTTTCGAAGGGATGTTTCCTGGAAGTTTCCAAAGGAAGTCTCCGCGAAAATTTTAGGAAGTTCCTAAAGAATGTTTCCGAAAAGTTACCCGGAAATTTCCAAGAGAAGTTTCTGGAAAGATTTCAGGGGATGTTTCCGGGAAGTTTCCAAAGCTAGCCTCTGGGAAAATTCCAAAGAAGACTTCCGGGAAATTTTCAGAAAGGTTCCATAGGAAATTTCCAAGATGTTTCTAATAAGTTTCCAAGGAATGTTTCCATAAAGTTTCCAGGAAGTTTCTAAGGAATGTTTCCAGGAAGTTTCCAATGAATGTTTCCGGGAAGTTTCCAGAAAGTTTACAAGGGATGTTTTAGGGGAGTTTCCGAAGGAAGTTTCCAGGAAGATTACAAGGGATGTTTGAAAGAAGTTTCCAAACTAAGTCTCGGGCAAATTTCCAGGAAGTTTCCAAGGTAAGTTTTCGAGAAATTTCCAATAAGTTTTCAAAAAATGTTTCCGGGAAGTTCCCAGGAAGTTTCCAAGGGATGCTTATGGTAAGATTCCAAGGAAGGGTTTCCGGGATGTTTCCAAGGGAAACTTTCCAGGAGGGGGATGTTTCGCTATGTGCAGAAAGTTTCTTGAAGATTTCCTTTGATAATTTCAGACCTTAAAATAGGAAAGTTCCAGGAAACTTTCCAGAAATTCGGGTGCTATCTGGGATGTGAAGTTTAATAAAGGATATTCTAAATTATATCAAAATCGGGGTTCCACTTTTTATAGCATTCCAACTCCCCTGAATCCGTATAAAAAATTACACTTTTTATGACACTTTTTATGATTATCCGTTTAAAAAAAATTTACAGTTATAATGTCACCCCAACCTTTTCTTAATCTTATCCGTTTATGAAAAACCCAATTCTTTATAACGCTTTCACCCAATGGTATCAATGTAGAAAACTTGACTTCCAACTTTTATGATACTTTTCATTTCGTAAAACCAATCCCAACTTTATAGAAAAATTTACCTTCCGGTTTATACATACCCTGCGCTGAAAGCAGTACATGCATATGTGTTATAGAACCTTATCTATTTTTATCAAAGAATATTTATTTTGATAAAAAAACTCATAGCGCATAAAATGCGTATTTTTATCAGATCTACAATTTTTGTTTAAAATATTTTTTAAAATTAAGAATATTTCATCAGATAACAGCAAAAAACTGTGAATTATGATAAATTTTTGTTTTTTTTACATTATAATAAAATTGGTGCCAATTTTCATTATGATATTCGTAATTAGCACTTAAAAATACGTAAGTAAAGAATTTTCAAAAAAATCGAAAATATGTGCTAATCGAAAGTTTCCAATAAAGGATATTAGAATTTAATAATTTTTGGAAGAGAATTATGTTGCTTAGAAAAGTTTGTTTTAAATACTTTCTGCATGAAAATAATTTTTGTCAAAAAATACTTTCTGTCGGAAAATGCATGCTGTCAAAAAATACTTTCTGTCACAAAATACTTTTGGTCAAAAAATACTGTTGATGGCACGCCACTAGATTTCGATGCCCACCGAAGGCGGGCTCAAAAGCTAGTGGTGAGTATAATCGTTATAACTAGGTTTCATAAAGAGTAGCATACATTTTTTTGGATTATATTAGTTAGAAGTATTTTTCGTACACTTTTAGTCAGGAAATTGTATTAAAGTTTTACTGTTTATAATACTTCTTTATAATGTCAGTTTCCATAAAAAGTACTATCTAAATAGAATTACAATAATATACTTTTCCGGAGATATAATTCTGATATAACAATCATGGAATTGCTATAAACTTTGAACAATTCAATACTGCAAGCGGGGCAGTTTAAATGAACAAGCATTAAGGATAATGATCAATAAGAATCAATTCTGGTTAAATAGTTAGATTAGAATGTCAAAATATTTTGATATTTTGTCTTTAAAATTATTTCAAGGGTTTCAGGATATTTTTAAATACTAACATTGCCGTATGTCTTCAAATAAAAGAAAGATTCCTTTGGCAAACGAAAAGAAAGACATAGATCTTTTATGGAAAAAATATGAAAGACAATATAAGCTTTTCAACGAATAATAGATCACGCAACTGTCTAGATATCATTCAAAATAGCCCCGTGTTACGGAGAGAAAGGATTTGTTTTGGACCAAGCACAAAAATTGGCGAATGAAAATTTGATGAACTTTATCCCAGTCGTAAAAAGGTTTTAGAACATGAAAACCCTTACTTTACTGTTCTTGAAAGGATCACATTTTCGTTTTTCGAGACTCTTAGTACTCTTTGTTTTATAGACTAGCAAGACCACATTCCGTTTGCTACGAAAAGTGTCCATATTCTTAAAAGAAACTTAAAAACGGGAGTATCTACTTATTTTTACTTCTTATTCGAGTTCATATAAAAAAAATAATGCTTTTATCGATAACTATATTTAATTATATAGTTACTTGTGTAACGATGTTCAATCTTTGATAAAAACAAAATTGAAGGAAATTCTGGATAAGTGAGTGATAAGATTGGAATTCGTTTTCGTTTAAAAATAATAGAAAACAGAGGGTGATCTAGGAAATTTTTAGGAGAAAAAGAAGTTTCATGCTGGAACTATAAAAGTTATTTAGGTTTATGCTTCTTCCATTATTGTTTCTTATTCATTGATAGGAGTTAATCTAATAAGAAGTATTGAGTGATTAGAATTTTAGAAGTGACAAGCGTTTTCTATATCGATAGTATCTGCATGATTATGCCAAAATGAAATATCTTAAATTTGATTTCGTGATATTTTATAATAAATTATTGCTATAATAAATATAATTAATATAATGAATTTTATATTATCTAAGTTGTTGTTTGCAATTTTAAACTTATGATTATATAATATTGGAGCAAAAGATTCTAATTCTTTTATAGTGATTTCTTTGTTTTATTTGATTTGTATTTAACAATTTGCTAATACTCCTTCTAAGAGAATTGATTTTTCACTGGATAATTTATTAAAATAATTACTGATGATTCCTGTAATTGGAATGTAATTTGAAGGAATTTCTCTTGTTTTAGAAAATTTAAAATTTTTAACAGTTTCTGTAGAAAACTCTTTAGATTGGTTTATATAAGACCATGAAATGTTTTGTATTGGTATCGTTGATAAAATATTGAAATTACAATTAATTCCTAAATGCTGAAAGAATATAGAACTTTCACAAATCTGCTCTATTTTGGTATTCTTAATTATTATTGTTGAAGTGTTGCACATGTGGTCTTTAAATTTAAAATTGCAAGATTCAAACCATGGATCATTTAAAGTGAAATACGTGTTGTTACTAACTGCCAGTGGCGGATTAACTAGATAGGCAATGTAGGCAGCTGCCTAGGGCGGCAAATTTTGAGGGGCGGCAAATTTTGGTGGTTTACACTAGATATAAAGTTACCTGAATGATTTAAAATAATTTTTTGTTTATTATTTTTATTATTTTAATGATAAAATAATATATTTTTTAAATATTACCGTTTGCCAACATTCAAGTTTCCCTCCTTTGACAAAGTTCTCAAAGTTGCACAACCATGGTTAGAACGTGCTTTCACATCTCACTGACTTTGCCCAGTTAAAATTTCGTGTGTGTTCCCACGTGTGTTCCTGTATGGTTTCCTATATGGGATCCCTTAAAGGTTCCTATATGGGTTCCCATATGGGATCCTGTGTGCAAGGGAACTTTGGCACGAACCCTTGAGGGAACACTGTACATAGGATCCCATGTTTATGTGTTCCCTTACAAGATTCTTAATCTATTAAACAATTTAAATGAATCTACAAAAAGATTATTGTTAAAAAAATAATTTATTTGTCAGTAATTGTTGCACAACATATTTACAAGAACAAAAAAATCTACTGCGCAGCCGTAAGTGATATAGAAAACTACTGCGCAGCATGTTAAGTTTTCAAAAAATTGATTTGAAATCCTATGTGCATGGGATCCTATGTACAGTGTTCCCTCGAGGGTTCGTGCCAAAGTTCCCTGGTACACAGGATCCCATATAGGAATCCATGTAGGAACCTTTAAGGGATCCCATACGGGAACCCATACAGGAACACACGTGGGAACACATACGAAATTTTTAACTGAGTGGCTTAACTTCTGACGTGGTGGTGTGGAACCGCCTGAAAGGTGACATGGGACGGCACTTTTAGGGCGCAGTTCTATGGCACCGTTTTGCGTTGCGTTTTACCGAAAGCCAATGAGTGCAAAAGAGACAAAAGTATATTTGCATCTCTTTTGTAGTTATTGGCTTGTGTTCAGGGTTGGAAACCTATAATACTCTAAAGTAACATACGTGTTTTTACGTGTATATTACGTACGTATATTACTTCCATAGTTTTATACGTGGTCCGACATATATTACGTTTTCATAGGAATATGCAGAACGCATACGCGTTATTTGAATTTCTAACCTCTAAATGCGATACAAGAAAAACTTGTACTGATAAACATACATAATTATCTTCTGAAATGTAAATATAAGTAAAAAAGTGAACAGATTAAGTTTTTATATAAAGGCAGTGCCAATAAAAAAATATTAAAAAATAAATATTCTTAAATATTTTTGCCAAAATTCGCTAAATTAACACATATAATTACTGACATTTATCATTTGATTATAACAATATCTATTTTCCATAGATTGTTAAATTGTAACTTATGTTGTACAACTTGTTTTCTACCTGTAACCACTAAACTATAATACTACTGGGACAGGCACAGCGCTACAAAAGCGGCATAGAGAGAGAGAGAGTTGTGGAGGGGCATGTTGTCTCTTTTTGTACAGTCCGCTTGAGAAGTTTGCTTGTGCCAAACACTCACAACACGCAAAACTGACCAACGCATTAGTTTTAAAGTTTTAGCATTCATTGAAATGAAGCGTTCTGCGAGAGAGAAAGCATGCCCCCCCATCTGTCTGTCTCACATGCCGCTGCTCTCTTTCAGCTCAACAAGCGTGGAGCCTGTTCCAGTAGTATTATAGTTCAATGCCTGTAACTAAAATCTTTCCAAACTTATCTATTTTATTTAAAATATTACTAATGTTTAAATAAAGTGAGGTTAAGATATTTCTGTCAAATTATCAAACACAAAACATATTCACCATTTTGAAGACGTATTTTGGCTATTTTTACGTTTTTAATGGTTTTTGACCGTATAATACGTCAAAAACGTAATGTACACCTAGGTGCATAAATGCCTTACCCCAGACCTCTCTCTCTTACTCACGTATTCTCATGCGCAGGGACAACTAGTTTTGGGTAAGGCATTTATGCACCTAGGTGTACATACGTCAAAAACTCTAAGTTACGAATAACTTCCCAACTCTGATAGAAAACGCAACGCAAGACGGTGCCATGAAACTGCGCCTTTTAGCTTTTTCCACCAATATATGCAAATATAAATTAAATTTAAAAAATATACAAAAGTGTTTTAGGGCTTCCGTTTCCGGTACCGATGAGTAGTTAACGCGTTTTGTGAAGGGGAGATAGTTTTTTGAAAATCTGTTAATATTAAGTATAGGGTGGGTAGTGTAGTGATTGGTCAGTATAGAGTAAATGGATGTGAGTTGAATGAAAAAAGTGTATGTGGAAGTAAGTGTGAAATAAAAGTAATTGTGAGGTTAGGATAAAAGCGTGTTGAGTGAGAGTGAGAGAGCGAGAGAGTAACAAAGATAAAAGTAGTGCTTCTGGGTGATAAGGTAGAACTTGACAATGTCGAATAAAGAGGAAAGCAATGACGCAAGTGGTAAAGGCGGGAATGAGTCTAAGGCGCGAAAATTTGAAAAGGGATTGGACAGAAAAAATTTTGAATGCAAGGATTGTCAAGTTTTACTAAGTCTAATCAAAAGAACAATAAAGGAAAATGATGAGCAGTTTGATGAAGCATGGGATGAAATGGAGGAAATTAGGAAACTGGAGAAAAAGAGGTTTAAGCAAATTGAGGGATTACGAAAGGCAATGAAAGCAATTTTAGAGAGGGTTCAACAGTGGGAGGCAAGTTGGGATAGGGAGACAGAAAATATGTGGAAGAGAATGAAGGAGTTAGAGAAAGATATAATAGAGAGTGAGGAGAGTAGGAAGAGAGAGTTCGTAGAAAGGGAGAGGGTAACATTAAAGAAAGGAGTAGAAGAAAGGGTGGGGAGTAGAAAAAAAGCAGATGACGATCTAAGAATCAAAATGGGGGAATTATCGATGAGAGGAGAAGTTATGGAGAAGGAGAAAAGAAAAAGAAATATTGTTATTAAAGGTATGAAAGTAGAGTGGAGAAAAGGCAAAGAGGAGGTAGAAAAACTTTTGTCAAGAATTGGAGCTAAAGTTAGGATCAAGAACGTTAAGGGAGTAAGAGGAGAGGATGTGGAAAAACCGAAATTGTGGATTGTGGAATTAGAAGATGAGAATGCTAGGATGGAAGTAATGAGATTAAAATGTAGGTTGAAAGGAAGTGTAGAGAGAATAGATATTGATAGAACCTGGAGAGAGAGAAGAATAAAATGGCTGCTGGAACAAAAAGCGTGGGTGGAAAGAAGAAACGGAAGGGTAGTGAAAGTGGATAGAGAAAGTGTTTGGGTGGATGGAGTGGAATGGATGGTGAAAGAGGATACAGAAGGGGTTGTCAAAGTGGGATTGGAAATAGGTTAGGAGAGGAAGGGAGAAGGTAAAAAGAGCAAGAAAAAGGAAGAAAGTGTGTTAGTGGATGAATGGAGATGTTTGTAGGATCGGATGAGAAATGTATGGAGAGAAATGAGTGAATGGTTAGGATTAGAATGTGTGATATGACTGATAAAGGAAAGAGTAAAAATAAAGTTTTATAAAAGGGTGGGCGATGAGGTGGATAAACCCTGAAAGGGTAAAAGGAACAGGAAACGGAAGCCCAGGCACTTGGCAGTTAGTTAAGTAAAATATTATAAAAGCGACGATTAGGTGAAGTTGTTTATGTATTTAAAGTTAAGTTTAAGGAAGGATAAATGTAAGCGTTGTTGTACTTAATTTGTATATGAATGTAAAGGGAGCGGAGGCCCTCGAACCCGTAAGGGATGAGTGAATAAATTATATATACAAAAGTTATTTAAATTTTTCTCAAAATAAGATGAGTGACGGACGAAATCGATTGAGTGGATACGAATATCGTAAACAAGCTCCAAAAAGGAAATTGAAAGATGACGAGGTTATGGCAAAGACTCAAAAACTTTCCTCCTATTTAATCATCACTAATAAAACTGCTACGGATGACTCAAATATTGTAGAAACAACCGTGTTCTCAAGTGACGTTAACGATGATGAAAGAAAACAAAATAATATTGACCAAATAGAAAAACCAATGAGTACCGATTTGTTTTCAAAACAAGGTAACTATTACATTTTCAATTTAATAGTTATTTTACCAACAATCGAAATTGTTAAAAAATCAGGCTTAGGTCCGTAAATAGTCTGATTCACTATAAAAGTAAATTCTATAGTGAAGTAGACTATTTACGGACTCAAGTCTGTAAAAAATTTACTAAAATAATATTTTTCTTATACAGATGTGAATGAAAATGAAAGTTTTTTTGAACAGTCAAATATCAGCGATGACCCGGCAAAATGGGTCATAACTGAAACATTACGTGATCACATCGCTCAACATAACTACAAACAAAATAACGATCTCGATTTTTCACAGTCAAAAATACTGTGTTCCATGTCTACTTTTCGGTGGCGATTCTTTGTTTGCTGGCAAAGATGGATTTAGCGATTGGAAAAACGCGGTTAACAGAATAAGTCATCATGAAAATTTAGAGAAGCATGTAAATTGCTTAAATTCTCTGAACGATAGAGCTAATGCTTTTGGTAGAATTGATAAAAATCTAATGCTAGATTATAATAAAGAAGTAGTCTACTGGAAAAATGTTTTAAAACGAGTTGTCACAGTCATCAAAGCTTTAGTCTCACGTGGATTGGCTTTTAGAGGACATGATGAAAAGTTTGGTTCTCTTCATGACGGAAATTATTTAATGTCATTAGAATTAATTGCCCAATTTGATCCATTTTTAGCTCAGCACATTTCAAAATTTGGAAATAAAGGTGTCGGTAATACCAATTATTTGTCGAAAACGATTTGTGAAGAATTAATACAAATCTTAGCTAACAAGGTATTAAATACAATCATTGAAGAAGTCAAGGATGCGAAATACTACTGCATTATTGTAGATTCCACAGCCGACATTTCACACGTGGATCAACTGAGTTTTGTTCTACGATATGTAAACAAAGACGGTATGACCGTAGAGCGGTTTGTAAAATTCTTACCAAATGTGGGCCATAAGTCTGTCGAGATGTGTAGTGCTGTAACTTCTACCTTGGAAACTTTAGGAATTGATATTCTAAATTGTCGAGGTCAATCCTACGATACAACGGCAAGTATGTCAGGGATATATGGAGGACTTCAAAAATTGATCAAAAACCAAAATGAATATGCTGATTACGTTCCTTGTGCTGGTCATTCTGCTAATTTAACTGGAACTCATGCAGCTCAAAGTTGTTCAGCATCTGCTGAATTTTTTAATGATGTTCAAAGTTTATATAACTTTTTTACAGCATCTACGAGTCGCTGGGATGTTCTTCAATCTCGCTGTGAAAAATCTAAGAGAATATCTTTGAAGTCCCTTTCGAAAACACGTTGGTCAGCTCGTAATGATGCTGTTCGTACACTTGATCAATACTACACTGAAGTACTTCAAGCTTTGTGTGAGATAGAAAACGATGTTTCGCAAAAACCTATAATACGATGCGAAGTCAAAGGGATTCGATGTCGTTTCGAATTACTGGAGACTGCTTTTATGCAGACTTTATGGAATTTTTTACTTCCAAAATTCGATGCAGTTAGCAAAAAATTGCAATCAACGCAAACTAATTTGGGCGACGTAGTTCAATTGTTTAAAAGTCTTAACAAAACTGTGGGTGATGCTCGCAAAGATTTTGACCATTTTGAAAAAAAAGCCTTGGATTTGTCAGTCAACCAAGAGTATAAAACACTCCTTAGCAGAGTAAGACGTAGGAAAATCTTTGACAATGAAACAAGAGCAGAAGAGGTAACGTTAATCGGAAAGAATGAATTTAAAGTAAACGCATACTACGTCATTTTTGACAATTTGTTGACTGATTTAAGAGAAAGATGCAAAAACTATGAAAAAATCTACAAAAAATTCTCGGTTCTTATTGATTTGGAAAACTTAAATAACGCTGATATTCGGGAAAGAGCAAAAATTTTACGAGAGGCATTTGATAAAGACTTAGAGAGTTCATTGGATGAAGAATTAATCCATTTCAAAGCTTACCTTGAATGTGATCAACAAAATTCGAAACGGCTGACACCAATTGAAATTTTTAAATACTTAAAACAAAATAATCTTGACACAGTATTTCCTAATGTTGACATTGCTTACAGAATGTTTCTTTGCATGGCTGTTACGAACTGCAGCAGCGAGAGATCATTTTCTTGTTTGAAGCGCGTTAAAGATTATTTAAGATCGACTACTGAACAGAATCGTTTAAATTCTTTGTCGTTGTTGGCAATAGAAGCAGAACTTTTACGATCAATAGATTGCGATGAAATAATTCATACATTTGCAGAACAAAAAGCACGTCGCAAGCACATTTAAGGACGTTCTTCTCAAATATTGACCTTTCAACGATTGTTATCAACTTTTAAATTTTTATTACGATTATTATTTTATACTCATGGTTAAGCTGTTATTACACCATGCGGTTTTCAAGATATAAATTTACAAAGTTTAAACTTTTACATGAAAGTGGTAACAAGACGTACAAAATGACAATGTTTTAAGTAATTTAAAAAAAAGTGTTTATAATTTATGATTTTTACTATAAAAGTTGAATGTACTATTTAAAAAATTAAATTATAAGCATAAATTCCGTTGAAAAGATTTTACGTTTTATGGTCGCTTAGAATGAAAACCAATTGAGTGGATGAACATCCTTAAAAGTTATTTTCCCAAAAATAAACGACGCTAAAAAAGATTTAAATTTTAAATTATATTTTGTTTAAACATATTTAAATATAATAAAATATGTTGATTTGATTGATGTTGTCTTATTCTTATTCTAAAATATATATATATGTATATATATATTATATATATAAAAATTATACACATTACCTACATAAGTTAAAAAAATGAATTATTAAAAGTGGGGGGGGGGGAGGGCGGCAGTTTTGTAACAGCCTAGGGCGGCGAATTGTCTTAGTCCGCCACTGCTGACTGCAATGTATTTATGAGTATTAATGATCTGAGTTAATGTTCTGTTTATTTCCAAACGAATATTCTCTTGCTCTGTGTCTAAATTTTTTGTTTGTGTTATTGCTAAGTATAACTTTGGTTGTTTTAATCAAATCTTTAATTTTGCTTTTATATAATAAAAATTCCGATTTAGAATATCACATTTGTAAATCTTTACAAAAGTATTCATGACTATCTAATAGTTGGTGAATTTCAGTTTTAATATGGAATATTTCATTAAATTTAATGTATGTTGCAATATTCCAGTGATCCCTGAGGACCCTTTCTGAAGTTAAATATTTATATCTATATAAATAAAATCAACATTTTGTCTGTACATTGCACCAAACTCAAAAATTTTTACATACTTTTTCATTTAAAGTGATAAGGATTCCGAAAATGCAAAAAAAAAATTTCTGTCTGTCTGTCTGTCTGTCTGTCATCAATATTTTGTACGGGTATCACTCGAGAACGGCTTGACCGATTTCAGTGAAACTTGGCAGTGAATTAGAGACTTACTTAACTTAGATTTATAAAAAAAAAAAATTCATAAAATTATTTTAAGCTGAGATATTTAATTAACACACTTAACATATATACATATATATATACATAGTATTTCAGAAAAGGCAAGATTAGGCTGTTTTAAAGTATACTAACACATCAAAAGTTACTATACGGGTATGTGATTCATAGCAACCGTTGCTATTGGAATGTTTTTCAAAGCTAAGGTTTATATTGAAATAGTTTTCATGGCAAATACGAATAGTTACCATAGCAACGGTTGTTATGGGAATGTTTACCTTAGCAACGTTGCTATAAGTTATTATGATTATGATTAAACATAAATTCTTTTTAATTAATTTTAAAATTTTAATTTTTAAATATGGAGATCGAATATATCCTTATAAATAAAATCAGAGTTTTGTCTGTACATTGTTTTAAATCTTAAATTTTTAACATAAACTTTCGTTTTGAGCATTAAGGAATCCAAAAATGACAATAAAAAATTTCATATCTGTCTGTCTGTCTGTCTGTCTGTCACAAAAGTTTGTACGCCAATCACATTCAAATAACTTAACCGATTTAAATGAAATTTGGTGGTATATTAGGTGTTGACCCAAGTTAGGTTTATAAACCTAGAAAGTTCAAAAATTTTAATTAGAACGGAAGATATGCCAATTTTTCCAAAAATTGAAAAACAAAAATTTTTTTAAATTACTGACTTTTTGTTAGATTACTTCTAATCTTTTTGCATTAATTTTTTTTTTCTTACAACATATTTGGCTATATAAATTTAACAAAATAAATATAAAAATCAATTTTAGATTAAACAATAGAAATATCAATTTTTAAATCTAAATTTTTTTATTTAAAAAAATGAAAAATCAGTTAATCAAAAAAACTGCATTTAAACTTGGTATAGGGGTGTATTATAGGTCGGTGACTTAGATTTTATCAGAAATAAAAATAGGACCTTATAAGGCCCAAAATAAAAAAAAATAGTTTTTTATAGTTATGTTCAGAAAATCTTTTCAAATATGTATTAGAAATTTTTTTTTTTTAATAATACAGCTGTTCGTTTATGGTCCGAAAAAAAGCAGGCATTATAGGGCCCAAAATTAAGAAGCATCTCTGCATAATTAGGTATATGTACAAAATATTATAAAATATCAGAAAAAAATTAAAGGGAGAACTTTCAAAAACGACCTAGGTACCTCGAAATTTAATGAAAAATAATTCAGGGTTTTTTGTTATTAGTATTTAACAAAATCTTCAAAATTGTAAAAAATTGTTTAGACAAAAGTTACTTAGTTAAAAAAATACACATTTTATGTTATATATATTTTTACTAAAAGTTAATGATTTTTTAAAGAAAATAAGAAAACGATACAACGAACATGATTTACATTTTTATATTGATTTGATTTGATTTAAAAACAGTTTATACTTTTTGACACCCTAACCATCCTGCATTAGTTTAAAAAAATTATTATAGCACTCCGAACTCGCTGTATACGTTAAAAAACTTAAAATTTTAATGCCACCTTAACCCCTATTTTAGCTGTTTAAATTAATTTAAAGTTAAAAAAAGAATTACCATGTGGTTATAAAATTCGTTTTCTTTTCATAACTTCTATTCTTTTTTAGGAGTAATATTTAGTCAGAAATGTGACTCCTTCTTTTACTGTTTTACACGTAAGAATACTTTTTTTTGGGTACTGTAATTGAATAATCATGATATTTCCGGTACAATAATAATAATCATCTTTTTAAATTTATTAAATTCTTAATCTAGATTTTTTTTTTTTTTTTTTTTTGAGATACGATATTGGTTACCTCCACGTGGTGTATCTTGGAAACGATCTCATTGAAATAAGAAGTTTGACTTTGAATTTTGAGATTGAAGTTGATAATTTAGATACAATGAAAATTAAAATTTAAATGTATAAATTTCAATGAAATTGGCGAAAAACCAACCTAAAAATTTTTATTAGTTGTAAGTTGATTATTAACAAGTTTCGATTATTGTTTCACAAATAGGTATTTGAAAGAGGATTAATTAATAAATTAGATGTTGGAGATGTGTGAACCAGTGATAAGAATGTAAAAGGAAGTGTTAGTGGCTCTAATGTCAGGGTGTAAAAAAAAGTTGGTTTAAAAATACTGTTAAAGAGAAATTTCTTGAATTTTTGGAAAAATTTTTTTTGATTAGTAATGAATATTAGTCTGGTAAAATAAAACATATCGGAAGTATATTCAATGGAACATATTATTTAATAAGTTTCTGTCAGAAAATACTTATTGTAAAAAAATATTTTCTGTGAAAATTCTTTTTGTAAAAAGATACTTTCTGTCAAAGAATACTTTATGTCAAAGAATACTTCTTGTCAAAAAATACTGTTGATGGCACGCCACTAGCTTTCGATGCCCGCCGAAGGCACGCTCGAAAGCTTTAAGAATATTTTATGAGATAAAAAATATGTAAGTATACGCAGTTTTAAATAAATAGGAAATATGTGTTAATCTGAAAGTTTATATCTTTATTTTGCATGTAAAAAATTTTTTTTTTTGCGTGAAATTTAATAAAAGATATTAAAATATAAAAACTTTTTGAAGAGAATTATGTTGCTACGAAAAGTTTATTTCAAATACGTTTAACTCGGAAATAATTTATGGCACAATAGTATAGTATGCACCAAGGGTGGAAAACCCAAGTTTTTTGACGAGAATATTGTGTGAGTCAATAAACGAGGTCCACCCGCGGTTCATACGTTATTTTCTTTCACAAATGCACAAAATCTTGAGTTTGTACGTGTGAAGCAGGGTTGAAAATCAAAGTTGTATGTGAGATGATGTCAAAGAGGAAAAAATGACTCAGGGTAGTGAAAAAAAATTATGCGCAGCCGCTTCGCGTCTTTTTTTCTCTTTGACATCATCTCACCTACAACTTTGATTTTCAACCCTGCTTCACACGTACAAACTCAAGATTTTCTGCATTTGTGAAAGAAAATAATTTTTGGCAAAAAATATTGTCTGTCAGAAAATACTTTTTGTCAAAAAATACTTTTTATCATAAAATACTTTTTGTCAAAAAATCACTTTCTGTAAGGAAATATTCTTTGTCAAAAAATACTTTCTGTCAAAAAATACTGTTGGTGGCGCGCCACTAGATCTCGATGCCCGCCGAAGGCGGGCTCGAAGGCTAGTTCAAAATAAAGAGCGGGAAATTGAGAAAAAGAGATATTTGTTCGTGAAAAGTCCTTAGTAGCATCCATGCTACAAGAAAGAAAAATTGTAAAAGTAATACATATTAATATTTCCATCACTTCCAGTCCCACCTGCATAAGAAAATAAGCTTTATTAGTTTGATTGTCTTATTGTAATACAAACCATTAGAGATTAAAACTAAAGCGATAAATGATCAAGCATACAAATGATAATTATTTTTAGATTTTGTATTACACATATACCTTTATAATCAAGATTCTTAAAAAAATTAAGTTAAGTTTATCAATGCAGAAGACAAATAGATTATAATAGTTCTAACATATAACCGTAAAATAGGGAATTTTACTTTTTTTTTATATTCCCTTTTTTTAATTTTGGTTAGAATGCTGAATATGTGATAATCTAAGTCTATTAATATGAACAATTTTGGGTCCTTTACTTAATTTTATTTTTATGTTTCCTTTTTCTAAAATCTCTAGAACTTCGTGTGGACCAGTATATTGGTCGCCTAATTTACCAGGTTTAGTTTCTTGTAACAGAAATACACTATCTCCAACCTTAAAATTTTGTGGATTAATTTTTCTGTCATAATACGTTTTTGACTTTTCTTTTGCGCTAATCAGATTGTTTCGAGCTGAAATCATATGGAGTGCATTTAGTTTCTTCGTGAACACTTGTATTATACGAAAATGTTGCTGACTCTAACCCTAAAATTCCCATTGCGAATTTTTGCTAACAAATTGTTTCAAATATTCTGCTAATACATGATGCGATCTTTCTAGAGAGCCATTTGATTGTGGATAAAAAGCTGTTGTTTTAAATTGGCGAATACGAAATCTTTTTGCAACTCGTCTTATAAGATTACTCAAAAAATCACGGCCTTGGTCAGTTAATACAGCTTTTGGTGCACCATAAATGCAAATAAACTTTTTGATAAAGGCATCCGTAATAGTACTACATTGATGATTTGGTAGTGGTATTGCTAAGGAGTACTTAGTTAAATTATCTTGAATCGTAAGGATATACTCATTTCCATTTTTAGTGATAGGTTTTAAGGGACCTACAATGCCTAAACAAACTTTTTCGAAAGCTATTCCACGTGTGTCAGTAATAACCATTGTATTCTTTGTTTTTACACGAACAAGTTTCTTTACTTGACATTACAAACAAGTCTGTTTATATTTTTGAATGTCTGTTTTCATGTTTTCCCAAAAATATTTTGTCTGATACGATGGTAAGTTTTACTTACTCCTTTATGACCGCCTAACGCTGAGGAATGTGCCTCTTCAATTAAAATTTTTCTTTGTTCATTTGTTGCATACTGAGTATAACCATTACATTTTATTATTGTAGTTCTGCAATTTCGAAAAATATCTCTAAACATTAAAACGATTTCATTCCATTTATGTGATTTATAACCATAGTTCTAGCAATGCTTACAGACCGAAATTCTAGTTTTTCAATTAAATTTTTAAAAGATCGAATGGATGATTTTATATTTTTATGCATTTCAGTTAGGCTAACGCTAAATTCTAAAATAATTGGTAATGCGACATGATAATAATTCCCTTTTTTAAACTCTTTTGCTTCACCGATTTCGAGGTTTTTAAACTTAGGTTATTTATTTTGCTTAAATAGACTCTTTGAACCACTGTCCTGAGGTACGCATGTCGTCGATAAAAAGTACACATAATTATCCTTTCTCATTCTCAATTGATCTTTGCATTCAGAAATTTACGAGAATGGATATTATTGGCAGAAGTAGAAGGACTGTCTAAGGGTGGGGGTTCGGGAGGGGGTCTTTTGTTACTTTCTGAACCGAAATCAACTTCTTCTACATCATTATCTACATCATTTACATCGTCTTCATTTTCTTCATCTTCTTCATCTTCTACAATATCTTCATATTTTTCAAATGTTTCACTTTCTTTGATTTCTTTGATCTCTTTCTTTTCTTCAATTTCTTCAAATTGTTCATCAGAATTAAGTGCCTCATTATCTTCATTTTCTTCGTAATCTTCAATGCTTTCATCACTTTCACTAAAATTCTCATTGTTTTCATTATTTTCATAATCTTCGTAAAGGTTTCTTGGTACTTTATAGTTATCATTTTGAACAAAATATTCTGGATCTGAGTTTTCACTATCTTCATTTTATTCATGAATTAAATCTTTCTTGGGTCTACCCCTTTTCTTCTTAATTGACGAACTTGCTTCATTATTAGAATTCGTTTTACGCGGTCTTCCTCTTTTTCTCGATTGATTTTGTTTTACAGGATTTTGAATATAATGAGGATCAGAATCAGTGTTGCCAAGTCAGTATATTTTATACTAGATCTAGTATAATTTATACTACGTCTGGTATCGAAATTTTTAATCTAGTGTCTAGTATATTGTCTAGTATAGTTAGAAAATCTAAAAAAATATTAATAATTTGAATCTTTTGAAACGTTTCGAGGGTTTTTAATTTTTTTTACAATAGAAAACTTCAAATTTATATAAAAAGAGCTGTTTTTAATAAGTGGGAAATAATTTATTTTTATACTATAATTCACAAAATAGTTTTTAAAAAAATCATTTTAAAAAAATAATTCTGCCTTTTTGACTATAAACCCAACTACGACCCTCCATATTGGGTTACCATCAGCAAACATAAACTTTCTTATTGAAGTGTACTGCGTACTTTTCCTAATTTTGAGGTCTAGTATATTTCTAGTATAATCTGAAGTGCTGTCTAGTAGATTTATCAGAGCTCGAGTTGGCAACACTGATCAGAATCTTCATCAGAATTTTTCAAATTTCGCGAACTTTGATTTTTACCTTGAACTTAAATTCCTTGATTTAGTATTTTTTCCTCATCTTCTTTATTATCGACCACAGAATCTGGATAATATTTCTTATTTTCTCTAAATGACTTCGATTTCGTAGATTTCTTGTATTACTGCGATTTTGAATTTTTTTTTCGATTTTTGACTTTTCATCTTTATTTATTTCAGGATTCGATTTCGTAGATTTCATTTTCAGATTTTCGCAGTTGATTTCACCTTCACTTGATTTAGTATACACAGATTTAGTATTTTTAATGTTTCGATTTTTCATTAATTCACTTGATATGGTATTCGCAGATTTAGGATTTTGATTAATTAGATTTTGTTTCCGACCCGACTTACTTGATTTATTTTTCACAGATTTAGTATTTTTATTCACTCGATTTTCACTTATACTTGATTTAGTTGACTTAGCATTTTTGTTTCTTAGATTTCGAACACTATCCCGATTTATTTTATCTTCATACTTACCCGATTTATTTTTATTCACATTTTTTCCTTGAATAGTTCCTTCAATTATCTTCTAGTTACCACTTTAAAATCGGAATTATTTTTTTTATTATGCAATTCTTTGAAAAGAGTTCATCATCGATTTCCTCATAGCAATTTAAATATTCGTATTTATTTTCGAATTCATCTTCTTCATTTTTGACATCATTGTCATCATAGTCATTATCATTATTCTCAATTCGCTAACCAAATATTTCATCCTTATCTTCGTCTGAATCTCCTTCTTCAAATAAATATGTAAATAGATTATCTATTTCATCTTCTTCTATTCCAATTACTTGCTTCACATTATCACTATCATTATCAAACCGTCTTGGAATAATTCTTTTTGCAATATTAACAGGGTTTCTGGATAACGCGTCCGCATTGACATTCATTTTTCTGCTTTGTGAAACATTTCAAAATCATATTCCGCTAATTTAAGTTTCCATCTTGTTACACGTGAACAAGGATCGCTTGAATTTTTAAACCATAGCAGAGGCTTATGATCTTTGACAATCTGAATTATACGTGTCATATTTTACTTCATGCTCATTTAAAGATCTAGAAGCGTAGGCAGTTGGTTTGTCCTTTCCAATTCTCCCTTGGGATAAAATTTCACCAATTGCAAAACCCAAAGCATCAGTAGTTAATATAAATGGTTTGTCGAAATCAGGTCTTATTGATAAAGGTTCTTCGCAAAGTTCATCTTTTTAAATTTCAAATGCTTTTTGCTGCTTATCGTCCCACTTAAAAGGCATATCTTTCTTTAATAATTGTGTTAAAGGTCCCGATTTCTTTGAAAAATTTTCAATAAAATGCCGATAATAACCTGCTAAACCTAAAAATTGTTTGATATTTTTAATGGTTTTTGGAGTTGGAAAATCTTTTACTGCGCTAAGCTTTTTCAAATCTGGCCTTACACCGTCTTCATCAATAATGTGTCCTAAATAAACCACTTCTTGTTGAAGAAATTCACATTTGTCTGACTGTAATTTTAAATTAACTGTTTCTAAACGATTCACAAAATCATCAAATTTTTCTTGATGTTCCTCTAAAGAATTTGCGAAAATGACGATATTGTCTAAATAAACGAATAATTCTTTTCCAATTAATCCAGATAGACACAAATTCGTTAATCTTTGAAAGCAACTTGGAACATTTTTTTGTCCGAATGGCATACGATCAATTTCATAATGACCATAAGGTGTGGAGAAAGCAGTCTTATGAAAATCCTTTTCACTTATTTTAACTTGATGAAAACCAAAAGCTAAGTCAAAAACAGAAAAGTATTGCGCATTCCCAAGAGTTTCGAGTACTTTATTGTGACGAAGAATTATTTTATTTCTTGTTATAATAGCGTGTTCTACCGTTGATAAAATGTTATCAAGAAATAGTACTGAATTGTAGGGGTGGGTGGGTTTGGTTTTTGTACGGCCCTGTGATAACTTTGATTTCCGCTTTGTCGAAAATCCCTTCGATCGCCATTTTTCTGTGCGCGTGGGGTGATTGAGCGAATCCAATGTCGAGACAGGTGTTCGCGCGATTTTTGTGGTTTTCCCTCGTAAGAAACAGAGCCCTCTTTTCTTTTGTTCCAGAACGGATGATAGGAGACGAACAAGGGGGAGCAACCCTTCCCTCCAGGACCTTCGTCGGTGGGAGAGTAGAGCAAGAGGACGCGATTTCAGATATCTTTTTCACTTTAATTCGTGCGGAAGAGTATTTCGGAGGGGAGAGAGCGGAGTTAGAAGAGAAGGTAGATGAAGTGGGACATGTAGAGTTGAGTGGGACAGTTGGAACACAAGTGGGACAACAACTTGGGGAACCAGAAACTCAACAGGAACTTCAGCAAAATGAGGATGTAGTGGTTGAAGAAAGTGTCCCAAAACCTACTACAGTGGACAGTGGTGGGGGGGGGATAAAATGGAACATCAATTGAAGTGAGGCCAGTGCCTCAAGTGGGAACTCAACCAATGCTGGGTCCAGCAATCATTACTGAAGCTGGGACGCAATCCAACAGTAATGGGACGGAACCTAAAGAAACAGGGACACAAGTTAATCAAATGGGGACAAAAGGGCCAGAGAGTTTTGGAACTGAAGCTTCTGATGTTCCATCAGTACGGTCAGTCCAGGGGAGGGGTGAGGTTGTAGAGAATACAGCAGCACCTGATTTAACGGAGGAGAGGATAGATGCCTCATCATTGGAAAATCGCTATGTTCTGAAAGTGGTAATAGCAGACAAGCCGTATATCGCATTGTTTGATTCTGGCGCCACGGTTTTGCTAGTTGGGCCGGAATTGGAAGAGAAGTTTCAGAATAGACTGTCGAAAGCGAATAATCGTAGATAATCGGCTGACATGGATGTGAGGTTAGGAAGGGGTTTGTGAAGAGTTCAAGAGGGTGAATGGCACAAATTTTTGGAGTGTGGAGAGTTGAGTCCAAGGGGGAGAAGTGCTATAGGAAATAGTGGAGAGGGGGATATTTTTGCAGAATGCGCGGGGATTTGTGAGTTATCAGATGGTCAGAGATCGAAAATTTAAAAGTTGGTGGATTAGCTGATTTTACCACAGGAGGTGGAACATGTCAAACACCAATTAAACATCGTTCTCGTAGAATGTCGCCTATGATATTAGAATAGGCTAACCAGGAAGTACAAAAGATGTTGGATAGGGGAGTGATAGAGAGATCGGCGAGTGAGTGGAGCAGTGCTCCAGTTATCGTCAAGAAAGGAGAGGGATCATTGCGTTTCTGTATCGATTACAGGGATTTAAATAAAGTGACAGTAAGAGACGCATATCCCATTCCCTCCATTGACTCGATTTTACAAATCAGTGTGACGCAAGTGGTTACGCAATAGAGGCAGTTTTGACTCAGGAGGGGAAAGATGATCAACATCCGATAGTGTTTGGGAGTAAAACTCTTTCTGTTGACGAGAGAAATTATAGTGTGACGGAGAAAGAATGTTTAGCGTTGTTGTGGTCAACTAAGAAATTAAGACCATATATTGAGAGGTATAAATTCACGGCCATTAGGGACCACAGTGCGTAATGAAATAATTGAAATGGTTGCGAATCCTAAAAGAACCGACGGGTAGATTGGCGCGGTAGGCCCTCGAGATGCAAAAGTGGGACTTTGAGATTGTTCAGATTAGAGTATCGTGAAAGAGTGGTCAAGAGTGCGCACTCAGAGTTCTCGGCAGGACATTGGGGAATTGAGAAGACCTACAATCGAGTGGCGAGAAAGTACTATTGGCAGGGTGTGTGGAACGATGTCCAACAATTCGTGCGAGCGTGTCCTCAATGTCAGTACCATAAGGTCTCACAGGAAGGTCCACAAGGCTTTATGGGACAGAGGATAGTTGAGAGACGTTAGGTGGTAGTGGCAGCTGACTGCATGGAATTTCCTCCAAGCAAGAGTCAGTGCCGCTACCTAGTGGTGTTTCAAGACTTGTTTTCTCACTGGGTGGAGGTCAAGCCTTTAAGATCTGCGGATGGCAAGTCAACCGCAAGGGCTTTAGAGGAGCTAATTTTGTTTAGGTGGGAGACTCCAGAGTTTTTGTTGACAGACAATGGCAAGGAATTTGACATGAAATTCCTAAAATCAGTCCTGAGTGATTATGGGGTTCAGCATCTCACTTCCCCACCTTATCATCCGCAGGCAAATCCTGTCGAGAGGAGTAATCGAGTGTTCAGAACTATCGTCGCGACTTTTATCGGGGAGGATCATAGAGAGTGGGACAAGCATGTTCATGAGTTCCGTCATGCCATGAATACTGCTGTCCAATCGACCACTAAGTTCTCACCCGCGTTCCTTAATTACGGACAGAATCCTAAACCGGTCAAAAGTTTGCGTAGAGAGGTGGAGGGGAGAAAGACTATCGAGAAGATTGGTCCCGAGGTGTGGAATGACCGATTAAAGAGGTTAGACGCGTTGCGAGATTTAGTGGCAAGGTTTATAGATAAAGAGAGAGAGAAACAAACATCCTATTATAACCGGAATAAGAGAGGGATAGGATTTTTTGTGGGAGATCGAGTGTTGTGCAGAACGCATAAGTTATCGGACGTCAGTAAGAAGTTTTCGTCCAAATTGGCACCGAAATACAAAGGGTCTTTCGAAATAACACAAAAATTATCTCCAGTGGTCATTTTGTTAAAAAGCCACGATACGCGGCGAATTACGAAAGTACACATTACCGACCCTAAGCGCTACATTCTTCCCCGGAAATAATGGTTGTGTGATGATTATATATGGTATGAGGGAGTTGAAAAAGTAATAAGAATTATTATTTTTTATTTCAGGTCAAGTCGTAAGTATGTCACCGCCACGAACGCCAGCATGTGACCTGCCTAGTATGAAGAAGCAAAGGTCGTGGGAGGCGGGAATAGTGGAGTTTCACCCACCCTTCCCTCCTTCACTGCATGTTGCAACACTGCAAATGGCACTGAGTAGAACGCAACCAGGAGAAAGGGCGGGCGATCCACAGTGTCGAGAGGGGAGTGAGGCGGAGGCTGTTGGGGTCTGCGAAGTAAGTTGAAGTGAGTCAGCCCAAGAGAGGGAATGCCCGGAAATGGGTGTGTCATCGACTCAAATGACGTCAACCAATTACACCCTGTCTGAATTGATGTTGGAAAATCAGGCAGCTCCTTCCGATGAGGAACAAAAAGGAGTGTGTTCCCTATCTACTTCTCAAGGTCAGGCCTAATCTGAAGAGTTGGATAAAGGGGCGTCTGGATCCAAGACGGGTACCATTCCCAAGAAGTTGATGGACAATAAATGGAAACGGAAACCACATGAGTCGGAGTTTGAGTGGGAGTGCCGACAAGCGGCTCAAGATTTGGACGAAACGCTGGTGGAAATGAAAAGGAGCGGAAAGAGGGGGGCAAGACAATTGAAACGTTGTCAGACCGAAGAGGTTGAAAAAAACCAGGGTAGGGCTTTTACAAAGGAAGATTTTGTAAGTCCAAGGAACGGACCATTCCTTCCTCTCCGACATCGATCAATTACGCCCCCGGGTCCCCCAGAAGTGACATCCGAGGAAAGCGTACCTCTAGGGGTCTGTTTCAATTGTTGGCAATTTAGCCGCCAGATGTCGCCATCCCCAGTGGGACATTTTTTGTAATACTTGTGGTAGTCGGAAGGTGAAGATCAGCGAATGCCCCCGTTGTTCAGAACAGTATTGACGGAGAATGCGTGAGCGTGGGTTCGTTGTGGAGGACGCAGGATCATGGGCGGTGGATGGAAAAGGTGTTCAATCACCTGAACCACCACCATCTAGAGGGAAGTATGAGGAGGTAGCTGCACCCAGGGAGGAGGAGGTAGTTGATCTGAAGCGGGTGGGAAGAGCGAGGGAAAAGATCATTGCCATACCCCAGCTTTTGGTTAACCAGCCACAACGAGTGCCGCAGGACTTTGTGGCTGAGATTAGGGAGCTCTTCATCCTATTGCAGGATTCACCTCGACCAATGTTGGATCGAGCTATGCAACTGCTTTTGGCGGAGAGAGGACGAATTCCGGAAGGGGGACGCTCTCCTATTTAGTCTCTGAGAGGGCGTCGATTGAGAGGGGAGATAGTTAGTCAAGATGGTGAGTGTCTATGAATTATGTAAGGAAATTACGAGTAATGAATGGTTTTCCTTTTTGTTTTTTTTTTATTATTATTATTTTTTTTATATTAATTTCCTTTTGTTTTTGAGATAATTGTGGCTACGGCAATACTAGGGTTAGTATTCTCCTAGGGGAGGGGATTGTGGCAAAGTGATTTGTCACTGACGAAGTATTATTTTATTTCTTGTTATAATAGCGTGTTCTACCGTTGATAAAATGTTATCAAGAAATAGTACTGAATTGTAGGGGGGGGGGGGGGTTTGGTTTTTGTACGGCCCTGTGATAACTTTGATTTCCGCTTTGTCGAAAATCCCTTCGATCGCCATTTTTCTGTGCGCGTGGGGTGATTGAGCGAATCCAATGTCGAGACAGGTTTTCGCGCGATTTTCGTGGTTTTCCCTCGTAAGAAGCAGTGCCCTATTTTCTTCTGCTTAAGAACGGATGATAAGAGACGAACAAGGATAATAGTGCATGGAGCGTGAGGCAGATAGAGAGAGAGCTAACTAAAGGGGCGAAGTCCCCCACCCTTACGATCCCTTTTGGCGCGGTAGAGGTGTCGATCGAAAGGACCACTGGTGGTTGGAAATCCGTGCGGTTAACACGTTTCGTGCTTCGTGAATGCTGAGAAAGAATTAAGAATTGAGTGCGAAGAAATACGATTTTTGTGAAGCAATACAATTCCCCGTTGGGAAGTTAGATTCGTTCGTGTGAGTGTGCCGACAAACTAGTGGTCAGAACTTTAATTCCCCGTTGGGAAAAATAAAGTTTATATTCTTTTTGTGTGAAACAGTGCACTTTTATTTGGCCTTTATCCGGAATATTGTCCCGGAGGTTTGGTGGTTTTTTTTGTCGTTGGTGGAGTTGTGGATAACAAATGTGTACATTTGGTAAGTGTCGAATTTTATCAACCTGGTCGCCGTTTTTCTGTCTGCGTTGGTCTCGGTTTCAGCGGAATTTCCTTTTTGGAAGTGGTGGAGTTTGGTCGGAAGTGAGGGTTTTGTTTAAAAGGAAATAATAATGTTAAATAAAACTTAAAGTAATTTCAAAGTCTTATTTTAACGTTACATCATTTATATTAGGCAATAGGAAAAAGTCAGTAATTGTTTTTTTATTTAATTTGCGAAAGTCGAGTACCATCCCCCATTGTTTATTACCTTGCGTATCATCTTTCTTTGTACAATCCAAACAGGAGTATTATACGGAGATTGAGAAGGTTTAATGATTTTATTTTTAATTAATTCATGTGTTTGTTTTAAGAGTTCTTCTTTGTGAACAAGTTGAAATCGATATTGACGTGTAAATACAGGTTCTTCGTCTTTAGTAGGAATATTATGTTCTAGTACGTTTGTAGCCGTAAGATATTCACCTGGTAAATGAAATCTTTTTACTTTAATATAAGTAAAATCCCTGATTATTTGTAACAATTGCGTTACTCATAAATACACCTGGATTTGTCGTTACTAACGGTATGTAACCTTCTTTTACTTCTGTATTTTTGACTACCATGTACTTTATTGTGATTGATATAGGTGGTAAAATTATTGTTTCTTGGGGTGAGAAAGGATAAAATTGACCATGCACTTCTAAGCATTTTTCAGCATAATAAATTTTTACATTGTTATCAGTGAAAAATTCTAAACCTAATACTCCATCTTCATCGACAGGTACTTCATCAGGTATTATGTGAAATGTAGTTAAATAGCCGAAAATTTTTATTTTAACCTGACCTAAAGTATGTACAGGATGTTCTTAAATTCCGGTGAGTTGAATTTTCCTGGACACACCAGGCTCCTGAGGTGAATAGGTTTTACAAAAATGAATGCAAAATCGGCAACTGGGGTCTGATTTGTACTCATTAACACTCTTAAAATCCATGTAGAACGAAATCCTAGCTGCTCGGTTTCGCCAGAAATGCACGTTCAATTAAATCATCGAAACAGCATAAGTTGATTTGAGATATTTAATAAGTTTATTCGGAGAATTTATATAAGCTAACAACATTTAACATATTAATAACAAATTTTTAACTTTATGCGTTATTTAATTACATAAATTACATAAATCTATGAATTAATTACTTCATATTTAAATATGCTGCGAGGAGAATTCGACTACCGTCTTTTTTAAATTAGACAAGTATCTTTTATTTTCAACCAGGTTGATTTTGAATCGGTTTCGAAATTTTTTTATAAATACGTTATAAATTGTTTTACAAGCTTGTTCCGACCATATTCCAAGACCGATTTTATCCAAGGAAATAGAACACTGGGACAAGTGATTTAATATTGAATAGATTTTTAGAGTCTCGCTAACTCCTGTTCAATAAATAAAAATAAAATAAAAATAATGCTAATAAATAATAATAGTAACAATAGTAAAATAATAACGATAGTATTAATAAATAAAAACTACTTTTACTTTTAAAAGATATTTTCAATTCCCTTACAAGTTCTTCATAATTAATATGTACTTTTCTAGTGGAGAAATGAGCATTTACAATTTTGTCAATAATTTTTAAAGAAGTAACGAAGGGTACTAATTTTAAAGATTTAACTTTGACACAAATTTTAGATTCTAAAAGTTTGTCAGTATGTTTTAATAATTTTCTGCATACTAGGAAAGTACATATCAATTATTATTATTAAACAGGTGTCAGCTAGACACTATAAATCCATGTGATTTTAAAGCACTTGTCTTAGTGTCCTATTTCCTTGGATAATATCGGTCTTGGAAAATGGTCGGAACAAGCTGGTGAAACAATTTATAACGTATTTATAAAAAAAAATTTGAAACCGATTCAAAATCAACCTGGTTAAAGATAAGAGATACTTGTCTAATTTAAAAAAGGCGGTAGTCGAATTCTCCTCGCAACATATTTAAATATGAAGTAATTAATTCATGGATTTATGTAATTTATGTAATTACATAACGCATAAAGTTAAAAATTTGTTATTAATATGTTAAATGTTGTTAGTTTATATAAATTCTCCGAATAAACTTATTACATATCTCAAATCAACTTATGCTGTTTCGATGATTTAATTGAACGTGCATTTCTGGCGAAACCGAGCAGCTAGGATTTCGTTCTAAATGGATTTTAAGAGTATTAATGAGTACAAATCAGACCCCAGTTGCCGATTTTGCATTCATTTTTGAAAAACCTATTTACCTTAGGAGCCTGTTGTGTGGAAGAATTAACCTGCATTAAAGAATTTATTGTTTTTTTTTTTGATTATATTTAACCCTGCTCCTATATCAATCATTATATGAATAGGATATTGAACTTCTTGTATATTAATAAAAATTGTTGGTATCATATTTCCTTTACTAAAATTGTTTTTAACACTTTCTGTTGACTTTTTACTTTCGTATTCAGGTGCATATAATCCTGGGTTACCTGTCCCACTGCACCTTGATTGGGACGGTTCTGATCGTTTCCCTGATTCATTGGATATGGTGAAAATGAACGCCTATTATTTTCTCGGTATTGATTATTTCCTCTTAATGGACTATTTTCCCTGTATTTATTATTTTCTCTGTATCGACTATTTTCCCTGACTTGGTTACTGTTACCCCTAAATTGATCATTGTTTTCTCTAAATTGATTATTACTTCTGAACTGATAATTATTACCCATGATTTGATTATTTTGTCTTAATTGATTATTTTCTTGGAATTAATTATTGTATTCTCTGCGCCTACAATCTTTTAATAAATGCCCCGGTTTTTTACAATAGTTACATGTTATATAGTTTCTGTTATTTAAAGATAAATTTAAAAAATTAGGAGAAAAATTTGTTCTAAAATTTTGCGATTGTTGTGTTGGTCTCCATGAATTTCCGCGTATTGGAGAGAAATTTCGTGCACGTGATGGAGATTCCCATCGACCTTGAGAAAACGAAGCAATTTCTCTATTTTGAGAGCTTCTTTCCCCATTGCAAGGTAAAAAATTTCTACCACGATTTTGAGAACTTTGATTATTAATAAATCTTCGACAAGTGGCAGCGATGTGCCCTTTTAAATTGCAGATTTGACAAATTAAAGCTTTTACTTTTGCAAAGGTTACCTTTGTTTCATTGAATTCACTCGTTTTAGGTTTCACTTTCCTCAGCTCATTACTAGCATTTATTCTTCTTTCAACTTCGATAGCTTTACTCGTAGTTTCTTTAAAAATTATTGTTTCTGGAACCTGAATTTCAATGTCTGGTTTTAACCACCTACGAAAACATTAAATTAAATCCTTTTCTAAGGATTCGGTGAAAGTTTTATCTAGGACCCCTTTATTATTTATTCGATAAGCATCATAGATTTGATCAGCAATTTCTTTCACGCGATTCGCATATGACAATACCGTTTCATTTTCCCACATGTAAATATTTCCTAATTCACCTTGTAAATAATTGTTACACCTTGTTGTAATTAATGATTTTAAATGTTGAACCATAAATTCCCCGTCTAGCTTCTCATACTAATTTTTCGCGAATTAATTTTACTAAATTTTTCTCTACTTGAGGTGTATCTGGAATCATTTCCTTTGCTTCATCGCACCCCTCTATGAAAGCCGAAAGAGAGATATTTTTACCATTGAAAACTGGTACTATTTCTAAGGCGTCCCTTAAAGGGACTTGCTAGTTATACGGTACACTCATTTCGTCAAAAGAAATGCCTTTTAAAGAATTATTTATTTGTGACTTAAGAATATTAGAATTTTCGTTTTGAAGAACCTTTTGGAAATCTTGATTTGGATCTGTGGTTTTTATTGAATTTTTTGTAAGATGTTTTAATAGATTTATTTCACCAGTTTTTTCATCAAAAGTGTTATCTTTTAATGAATCACGCAGAAGTTTTCTAAATTCAGATATTTGCTCTGAAGATGATTTATTAGGAGTAAAAAACTTTAAACTATTATTAAGATTAATTATTGTTTCATCAAATTTATCACTTGAGAAACTACTAGATGGTTCCTCAGAATCGAAATTATTATGTTCTACTCTTTTTACTGGCGGTGTATGAACAACCTTAGGATTTGTGGCTTCCCAAAAATTTATAAATGTTTGACTTTTTTCCTGTTCTGCTAGTGCTTTAGTTCTACTTCTAGTTCGGTAATCTCTAGTTGTCTTTTGATTTTTATCGTTCATGAATATACATTTACATGAGTATACAACCAAGCATTCAGATTTTATTATACAAAATTTAATTTTCTCATAAACGACTTAACAAGTTTACAAGTTTAATCATCAAGACAAGATCTAGTACTTAAATACCATAAACAATATTTTTAATACCTCCCAATAAATATAGAATCGTATAAGATAAAATATCCTTTTATTACAAAATGCTTCAGCCTTCAAACTTTCCTACAAATAAAATTTACTTAATTTCTGCTTTAATTTGATTTAATAAATTTTCAAAATATTTGGAAAATTCTTCTTGAGTTTAAAATTCTCAAACTTTTAACTGGTTTATCACACTTATTGAATTATATCTCTTTTGTGCTTTTTTTACACCTCGAGATCTAAACGGTTTTTTTTTGCTTTTCATTAAACATATTTACTAGAAAACATTATATATCAATTTTTTTTTAGAAAAAATAAAAATTTGAAAAATTTATTTATTTCAAAACTTTCTTATATGCACTTTGATATTCTAGTTCCAAAATATTAAGTAAATTTAAAAAAAAAATTCTCAAATGTTAAATTTTACAAAAAGAAAATTTAAATAAGGAAGTTTTAGAGCTCTCGATTCACTGCCGAAAGGCGATTCCTCAATTGCTCTTAGAAATTTTTCGTCTGCCGATAGGCTAAAAACGCTTCTATTCTTTTCCAAATTTAAATGATTAATAAGGAATATTTTGAATTTTTTATTCTTAGCCGAAAGGCGATTCCTCAAAAATTCTTAAAAATCGTTCTGACAGGCCGAAACGCGATCTAACGTTTTCTATGTTTTTCCAATATTAATAAAATGAAATTTATTACTTGTTCAATATTCAATTTTATTAAAAGAATTTGAAATAAGAATTCAATACAAGCTGAATGCACAATAACGAGATAATTTTGTAATTTGAAATTTACAACTTGAATATTTAATAATTTTCTTTGATATCAATTATGCTGAAATTTGAAAATTTAGTTACACACTTGATTTTAGAATTCGCTAAAATATTGTTTATGCTGGAATTGGAAAGATTAGTAGTTACAGAGAAGATTAGAATCAAAGATCAGTAGTTTCTCTCAAAAATATGACAGATTTTTCTCTCTTATTTATTATTTAAAACTTTAGAAATGATTTTATTGTAAATATTTTTCGGATGTTTCCTCTCAACCTTTTGCATTGTTTAGTTTATTTTCTTTTGTGGTTTCCCGGCCAATGCACCAAAAATTTTAAGAATTGTATTTTGTTATGTCCGGAAGGGACATTCGCAGTCTACAAACTTATTTATTTTAATATTTATCTCTGATTCATTTACAAAGCCAGCGGGCTTTGAACTAAGAGAACAGGGCAAAAGAAAGTCCACCGAACAATGCGTTAGGAAGCGTGATAAATTATTTTATTTATCCAAATTACATAAATCGTGGAGTTGAAATACGATGAGAGGAAGAAATCTTCATGAGAATCTGAATCCTTGTTTTAATCGTCAGGACAACTAGAACAAAGCAACTTGTTAGCTTCAGGCATCAAAATTACGGGAGAGTAAAAAGAAAATAGATAGTAAAGTCTTACTTTATTAGTAAATCTGGTGCGTGTGAGATGTCCCTTCAAAATCTCCAAGTGCAGGTTCGTGAGATCCCCTAAGGAATTTATGGGCTGCAGTTGTCGAGGCCTCAAAACGACTTGACAAGTGGAAAGGTCCTGGCCAGTGGAAAAATACTCATAGAGACCCCAGTTCCAAGTTACAATGCCAGACGATGGTTTATGTGTTCTAGTCGTCTCAAATTTCAGGGTCGGGTTCTTTTTCCAACCACAAGTCGCTCGATGCAGATGAGTATATTGATGAGGGGTCGTTGATCCACAATTTCTAGATTCAAGGTTTCTTAGAGACAAAGATTCAGGATAAAGAGTTAAAGGGTTAAATTTGATAAAAGGATAAAGGTTCAAAATTGATTCCAGGGTTTAAAGGATTTAAACTGATGAAAAGGGTTCAGGATTTAAGTTAGTTGAAAGGGTTAACTGATTGAAAGGGTTAAGGGTTAAAAAGAGTTAAAATGGTTAAAGGGTTAAGGATAAAAAAAGTTACTGACAGGTTATGCTAGGAGTTCTACGCTTCCACTTTTCTTTCTCTGTTTTCAATACAATGTTCATAAATACAATTTCACATTTAATTCGCACACTCACTACAATATACGTTAGATTCTTCACGACCGATACAATTGAAATGGATGGTTTATTCGCAAAATTATTAACTCGAAAGGAGTGTATACAGTGCTCGAATATAAGACTTGATGATTATTGCCGGGATACAAGATTTAAATTGGCGCGTTACAAGACCAATAGTGGGGAGATACAATGCTCGCGAATATAGAACCGTTGTAGAGCTTTTAGAGAAGAGAACCTTTTCAGAGGATGTTGGACGAAGAACTGATTTTAGTTTTCATCGAATTTGTAAAGAAACCTCGGTTTCCTGTATTTTCACCCCGTCCGAAATTTTGCGTAAGTTACACATCGCATAGCCGAGTGAAGGGTGCAACTTCCTCGCAACGCCGAGTGGAGAAGTCCAACTCGTCGCAGCGCCAAGTAGCGTGACCTACTTCCAGATTTCGGGTGATTACTCGCGATCTTGATTAAATTCGAGGGTTATCAAAAGCTCGACTGTAATGCTTCCACCCTTATGATAATATCTTATTCATTTTCTATATTACACAACAGAACGTAGAGCATTCGAGATCAATTCTATTTATCGCCGCTTTCAGATTTAGTATTGTTTGGTCATATTAAATTTGAGAGATTTTATAAACCCTAAATATAAGGTTGACATCCTTATAAAATACACTATTGATTTTATATAGTACGTCATGGGAACGTGACAAACAAATAAAAATATTTGTTAATAATAATTATTATTTTCTGACACATTTCGGTTATAAGTATATAAAAATAAATCAACAAAATATAATATTATAATTATAATATCTCTGGGACTCCTCGATGGGATATTGCAAATTCTATATCCACGTGGGATATCCCTGGGATGTCCCTGGAGTATCCCGGTGAGATATCCTTGGGATATCCCTAGGACATTTCAATGAGATATTAAAAAACCTATATCCGACGTAGGATATCCCTGAGATGGCCTTGGGACATCCAAATTTCCGTACCGTGAGATATCCCGTGGGATATCCCAGGGACATCTCTTTGCCATACCGGGATCATAATGTGATATCCACGAGATATCTTATACATACTGTGAGGGAATATTCAAATTGAGAAATTTAATATGTCGGATGCAGTATGGCGGACTTAAATCTAAAAAAATAATGGATTTTACGAAACTTAATTTTCAGATGTTTTTTGGATCGTAGAATGTAAATATAATATTTAAATTAAGAAATTCAATATGGTGGATCCAATATGGCGGACTAAAATTGCAAAAAATAATAGATTTTTACGAAACTTAGTTTTCAGATGTTTTTTGGGTCGCAGAATGTAAATATAATATTCAAATTGAAAAATTCAATATGGCAGATCCAATATGGCGGACTTAATTAATACAATAATCGATTTTTACGAAACTTGGTTTTCACATGTTTTTTGAATCGTAGAACATAAATATAATATTCAAATTAAGTAATTTAATATGGCGGACTTAATTCCCCAAAAACACTCGATTTTTACCAAACTTGGTTTTCAGACGTTTTTTGGGTCGTAGAATGTAAATATAATATTAAAATTGAGAAATTCAATATTGTGGACTTAATATTATGGAATGAGCATTTAAAAATTGTTTGGATTTTCATCGAACTTGGTATTTTACTGCTTTAGAGATAGATGAAATCTCTCAATCAGCTTTCATACTATTATTACAGAAACAGCACTAAATATATTTATTTCCTAAAAAATTTTTCTAGACATTATTCTTAAAAATATTTTTTTTAAACTTAGAATTAATATTAATTGTAAACCCTGGCGAGCTGTGGAAACAAAAGCGAGACATAACCTCACCACTTGTGTACCAGTTATGTCTTTTCCTAATGGAAAGTGAGAACACAAGGAGAACATATTCGATCGTTGTGTTTCGGTTGTGTTTCGCCCGCTCGCCAGGGAAGTGTAAAAGTAAGTATTATTTAATTGAAGTAAGCAAAAATGTGTGTCTTTTGAATTACAACAAAACACTTATTATGCTCTGAAGCCGATACACGGCATCTTCATGTGAGAAGCTGTTGAATATTCGCCCTAATTCATACCAATCGTTTTCCTTACGTCATAATATTTTCATAGTGATACCAACCTTTCTCACTAGCAGCGCGGCAACGACTGCATCTTACTTCATAGATTACCTCTCATCAGCTAGATTTTCAAATCAGATGCCGTGTATCGGCTTCAGAGCATAATAAGTGTTTTGTTGTAATTCAAAACACACACATTATGCTCCTTCGTCCGATACACGGCATCTTCATGAGAGACGTGTTTGTTTTCTTCTGGTGAACTCAACGCTATTTGATTTTTAAATATAAAACATGTATTAATATTACAAAAGAACAAAAATTTCTCTGACTCATAAATTAAATAAAAAATTCAATCACTTAGATAACTCTTTTTTTATTGGAATTAGTAATTATACTAAACTCGACAAACAGTATTCGTATGAGAAACAAAATATATATAATACAAGTTGAAAATACACTAAGTCCTTATCGTTTCTAATCATTGATCTTTAACATTTTTTAAATAAAATATTTAAATTAAAACATCCTTAAATTGGTTTGAAATTATTAAACAATACCTTATTCTGATTAGATTTCTCCGCTAACTCTACCTTCTTATAATAGTGATTTTTAAACGTTTCAGCACATTTCCAATTGCCTCTATCCAAGATCTCTTGAATCGGTCCATTATCCATCCAACATCTTGATGCAACTGCAGATCTTATACATCCTGGTGATGCTGCTACACCTGCTTCTTTCAAAACAGTTCTTATCCATCCTGCAATTATTGTTCGAGATGCTGGTTTTACTGGACCCGTGACCGTAATAAACAAGTCGTCTAGACCACTGTTTAGTCTTCTTTCCTCTGATCTCTTCAATAGCACTCTTATCCACGTAACTGGGCAAATCCAGATATTAGGGTGTCTTAATAATTTCCACCCTAATTGTCTACTAGTGGCGCGATCCGTTTTTGATCCAAAAATTGTCCAAAAAATTATTTCATCTCCTAGGTTCACTAAATTATCCTTTGATATTTAAAGCAGGGTTAAGTCATGTACCCTGCGACCTGAAGCTAGCAAAAGAATCGTGGCTGCTCTTCTTGACACTTCAAAAAAAGATAAATTATTAGTTTTCTTTAGCAACCAGTCAAACAGTGTTTGAACATCCCAAATCTGAGGATTCGATTCTCTTGGTTTCGACACCGATATCGTCTTGAGCACTTGGCGAACAAGGAAGTCTGACGAGAAGCTCTCAGTTGCGTTACCTGCACAAAATGTTCCTACAGCCGATTTATGTACTAAAATAGTACTATAAGCCAAGTTCTCAGTAAGACGTAAAAAGGTTAAGAACCTTGCCACCTCGTGTCCTTTCGGTGCTTTAGGATTTACTCATGTCTCCTGACACCAATTGATCCACCTCTGAATAGGAGCTTTATTCGTACCTAGTGTCGACTTTCTCCAACTTCCTCTGATTAGATATATTTCCTGCTCCGACCAGTTCCTGACATTCTCACCCCACATCCAATTATCCACGCTTGCAGATTGAGCTGCTCTACCTGCGCTGGGGGAAGACCTGTCGATAAATCTATCAGAACTTCCTCGAGACTCTCTATTGTTAATGGTTGTTCCTTGCTCCGATTGATCAAGTCTGTTAACCAAAACGTCTGTTCCCACCTTGGTGCTATGATTAAGAACCTTCCCTTGCTGTGGTTGAGTTTGGCTAAAACCTTGGGCATTAAACACGGAGGAGCTAGATTGAACTCCCATGACTGACTGAAGGCGTCTATCTCTGGTGTACCCTAGGGTGGTCCATAAAGACAAAAGTCTGAAATGTTTTGCTGCTACCCCCCAAACAGTTTCAAAATCTAAAAAAATGACCCCTTTCTTTTTATTTTGAAATCGGACAATATTTAGGGGTGGCGCAAACCCCTTGAAATTTCCCATTGATTTTACATGGGAAAAACGCATTTTTTCGTAAATTCGCTACCAAATCCTCAAAAATTACTTAAAATAGCAATACAGCGAATCACTGTTTGAAAAGTTCTCAAACAACAAGATTCCATAATTTATTTAATAATTTATTAATATTAACTATTTTTTATAGGGTTATAAACAACCCCCATAAATGCACAAAAAATGACAATTTTTTTTAAATTACAAATTAATAGTTTCTTAAAGATTTTTCAACAAAATTGTTACATATTGTCAATTTACGAATTTTTATACATATTTTTATGTATTTTTCATTTGTTTAAACAATGTATTATTGTTAATTTACAGCTTTTATTCAAATAAACCTAGCGAATTTTAGTTTTTTTTGACTTTACTATTTTTTACATTATTACAATTAAAAAAAGTATTTAGTAAAGATAACCACAACAACAATTTGCAATTGTTTAAACAAATTATTGTTAATAATAATTAACTTTTGACAAGTGGATCTAGAAAGACACAACTTATTCCTAATTTTACAAATTAATGGGCTATGGTTAGAATAAGAAAAATTATTGACTATAAATTATTATTTTTAATTTGTTTAAACAATTTATTATTGTTAATTTACAACTATTATTCAAATTTGTAGTTTTTTCTGACTTAACTATTTTTGAGCCAGTATCATTTTGACACACACCTTATTTTGAATATTGTTATATTGTACAGAATGAGAATGTTAGTTTGTACAACTGCTAAATGTTATTTTGTACAATTTTGAAAAATGAATTTGTTATTTTGTTCAATTTTTTAAAAAAGCTAAAAACCTTTGGGATTACAATTAAGTTCATTTTTTAATATTGGTACAAAATAACAAATTCATTTTTCAAAATTGTACAAAATAACATTTAGCAGTTGTACAAAATAACATTCTCATTCTGTATAATATAACAATCTTCAAAATAAGTTTTGTGTCAAAACGATACTGGCTTCTATTTTTTACATTTACAATTAAAAAAATTATTTTGTAAAGTTAATCACAACAACAATTAGCAATTGTTTAAACAAATTATTGTTAATAATAATTAATTCTTTACAAATAAACCTAGAAAAACACAACTTTTTCTTAATATTAGGTACAAATTAATGGACTCTGGTTAGGATAAGAAAAATTATTCACTATAAGTTAACATTTTTACATTGTTTAAACAATTTATTATTGTTAATTTTTAACTATCATTGAAATAAACCTTGCGAATTCTAGTTTTTCTGACTTACTTATTTTTTATATTAAAAATGAAAAAATGGAATTAGTAAAAATAACCACAACAACCATTTGCAATTGTTTAAGCAAATTATTTGTTAATAATTATTTATTCCTTACAAATGCACCTAGTAAGACAGAATTTTTTCCTAATTTTACAAATTAATGGTCTCTGGTTAGAATAACACAAATTATTTGTGATAATTTATCATTTTTACTGTGTTTAAACAATTTATAATTGTTAAGTTTTAACTTTTATCCTAAAACCCCCTGCGAAATTTAATTTTTACTATCCTATTATTTGTTTATACTTAATACCACAAGATATTTAGCAAAATTAACTGCAACTTCCTTTTGTCATTAATTAAATAAATTATTGTTAATAATTATTAATAAATTACAAATAAACCAAGATATATTGTTTTCCTTATTTTACAAGTTGTGTCGTTCAAGGATCATTTGCAAAGAATCAATAATTATTATCAATAATTGGTTTAAACAATTTTAAAAGTTGTGGCTACGGATAATTTTGCAGAACAGCTTATTGCTTTCAATTTAAAAAGTTATTAAGGTAAGAAACCTACAAATCGTTAGGAGTTTTAGGATAAAAGTAATAAATGAACAATACATTGTTTAAACAAAGTAAAAATAATAAATTATAGTCAATAATTTTTTTACTTTAACCAGAGCCCATTCATTTGTAAAATTAAGAAAAACTTCTATCTTCCTAGGTGCATTTGTAAGGAATAAATAATTATTAACAAATAATTTGTTTAAACAATTGCAAATGGTTGTTGTGGTTATTTTTACTAAATCCATTTTTTTATTTTTAATATAAAAAATAAGTAAGACAGAAAAACTAGAATTCGCTAGGTTTATTTCAATGATAGTTAAAAATTAACAATAATAAATTGTTTAAACAAATTAAAAATTTAAATTATAGTCAATAATTATTCTTACTGTAACCAGATCCCATAATTTATAATATTAGAAAATTGTTGTGTTTTTCTAGGCTTATTTGTAAAGAATTAATTATTATTTACAATAATTTGTTCAAACAATTGCAAATTGTTGTTGTGGTTAATTTTGCTGAATATTTTTTTTAATTTTAAATATAAAAAATATTTAAGTTCGAAGAAACTACAACTTGGTAAGTTTATTTGAATAATAGCTGTAAATTAACAATAATAAATTGTTTAACCAAATTAAATATAATAATTTATAGTCAATAATTTTTCTTATTCTAACCAGGGCCCATTAATTTGTGAAATTAGGAAAAAGTTGTGTCTTTCTAGGTGCATTTGTCAGTTAATTATTATTAACAATAATTTGTTTAAACAATTGCAAATTGTTGTTGTGGTTAACTTTACTAAATACTTTTTTTAATTGTAAATGTAAAAAATAGTAAAGTCAAAAGAAACTAAAACTCGCTAGGTTTATTTGAATAAAAGCTGTAAATTAACAATAATACATTGTTTAAACAAAAAAAAATACATAAAAATATGTATAAACATTCGTAAATTACCACGGTGTTAGCTCAGTTGGTTAAGGTCCTGGACTCTATGGTCGCCCCAAGTCAAGCGTCAAGCTTGCTTGGTTCGCGCCTCGGGGAGCCTGGGATTTTTTCCGGCTGTGAGATAACTTCAGTGGAAGGTAAAGACGTCGAGGTATAATGATATGCACTGTCGGTAATCGACCTGTGCAGATCACTAGAACTCGACTGTCGATAAACCGGTTGTATTCAGGTGAAGTTTTTCTACAGTTTTCCCTCTCCACTGGCGAGCAAACCCAATATACCGGGTAGTCCAGGCAAATGCGAGTACTCCTAATTTCAAGCCGTTCTGTAGACGCAAAAACACTTAAAAAAAAAGAGAATATATACAAAGTACAATTCTAGGAACTCCCTACGGGGGACACTTATTGTGCCAGTAAGATCGTTAAAACGAGTGTATAATAACTAAAAAAAAAAAAAAACATTCGTAAATTGACAATATGTAACAATTTTGTAGAAAAATCCTTAAGAAACTATTAATTTGTAATTTAAAAAAAAAATTCATTTTTTTGCATTTATGGGGGTTGTTTATAACCCTATAAAAAATAGTTAATATTAATAAATTATTAAATAAATTATGGAATCTTGTTCTTTTAGGACTTTTCAAGAAGTGATTTGCTGTATTGCTATTTTGAGAGATTTTTGAGGATTTGGTAGTGAATTTACGAAAAAGTGCGTTTTTTCCATGTAAAATCAATGGGAAATTTCAAGGGGCTTGCACCACCCCTAAATATTGTCCGATTTCAAAATAAAAAAATAAGGGTATTTTTTTCGATTTGGAAACTTTTTGAGGGGTAGCAGCAAAACATTTCACAAATTTTTTTTTAATGTACATTTTTGGACCACCCTAGTGTACCCCATCTCTCGAAGATTTGCTTTGTTGCGGCTGGTAACAGGTGCCCTTCTGGGAGAGATTTTCCTTTTGACAATCAGTCTGCTAAACCGTTGTACCTTCCCGGAATGTAGAATGCTGACAGTGTCATGTTTAGCTCGTCTGTCAGTTCTAACAGTTTGTAGGTTAGATTGTACAGTTCCAGCGACCTTGTACCCCCTTCCTTCGTAATCTACGCAACAACCGTGCGATTGTCTGATTGCAATAGAAGGTGTGCATTTGTCAGCTTGTCGGCCTGTTGCTTTATTGACACATATACTGCATATAGTTCTTTTTTGTTTGAGTGCCAAGTCTCTTGTTCCTTGGTTTATGATCCTGACATCTGAATTCCATCTAGCTGGGATCCCCATCCCAAATCTGCAGCGTCTGTTATCAAATAGTGCGATATTGGCCCTTTGTGACTGCAAGTTGTCGAGGCTGCAGATTCGAGCCACCAATCTAGCTCGTGAATTACTTGTTGATTCAGAACCTGCCATTGACGAGGACGATTTTGTTTGAAGGAGGTAAGAAACCTTTGTAAATACCGGCAATTAAGCCGACCTCTGAATATTACGAAATTTGCAAAATTTAGATGCCCGAGTAGTCGTTGAAGTTGTTCTAATGTACAACTTTGTTCTTTCCTCATCTTCTCTATTCGTTGAATAATTTTCTCGATCTTTAAAGAAGGAAGAGTCATCTGATTTTCTTTGGCATTCCACATTATTCCCAAGAACACTAACTTCTGACAAGGTTCCAGACTGCTCTTGTCCATGTTTATCTGCCAACATAAGGAGCGTAACAGATTGATAGCCAGCTTGGTCTGAGCTTTCAAGACATCCCTGTTTTGATTGGCCAGGAAGTAGTCGTCTAGATAGACTACCACCCTTATACCTCGAAATCGAAGGATCTCCGTGATCCAATTCGAAACCGTCTCGAAGATAAAAGGGGCAGCTGAGAGACCGAACGGTAGGCTCGTCAACTGAATCAATTCTCCCTCGTATACGATACGGAGGAAGCACCATTGAGACTTGGCTATCGGGATGTGAAAATATGCTTGCGACAAATCTATCTTTGTCAACCAGTCTCCGTCCTGAACGAAATCTGGAATTCTGAAATGCGAGATTAAACGGAACTCTTTTATTGCTACAAACTTGTTGAGATTTCGAAAATATACAACCTGCCTCACACCTCCCTCCTTCTTTTTGATTAGAAACATTCTCGAGACAAAGCTGGGACCCTGATGATCGGGGTATTCTAATATCCCTTGCTTTAATAATAGTTTGATTTGTTCCGACATCTCCGGAGATGACGGTGTCCTGAACTTTGGGGACTTCCAATTTATTGTCAATGTTGGATGAGATGCGAAAGGAATTCGGCAACCTGAAATTATTTTTAGAATCGTTGGAGTAGCTCCTTGGTCCTTCCACTGGTCTTGAAATCTGACCAATTGATCTCCCGTAAAGACTGTTGGCTTCATACAGTCATCTGTTAGAATTTTTACGAAAGGAATCAGGAGCTTTGGGTTTTATAAAATTTTTATTATTTTGTTGTCTAAAATTGTTACCTGAATGTCCTGGTTGTGGATTGTGGTTGTTTTTAAACTGTTGCGTTACTCTTGGAGGAATTTGGAATGTACGATAAGGTTTACTTTCCTGATTTTGCCCTCTTTTCTGAAATGGTTTTTTAGTCGATGCATATGCTGGAGTGTTTAACCAGCATTGCGGGCCACCTAAAGAATGGAATAAAGAATTTAAGTTATCCTTATTAAATAAATACTCATCAATGGGGAGAATATTACGCAGTGCTACTTGCACGTTCTTATTTTGAACCTTTGCGAAAAGGCGATCTCTCCTGGCTTCAGTGCATTCCGCCCTCTTGCCGCATATTACCTGCAAGGTCTGCTCTGTATTTTTGAAAATTGGTGAATCCTGACCAAAATTAAGACCTATCACCTCTCGCATAGCCTCTGCGTCGAACTTCCCCTCATTCTCTTCCAATAAATTAACAATCCCTTCTAAATTTTCTAGCAATAAATCTCTCTGCTCTAAAACTGCATTGGTCAAACCTGACATTACTCTTTCAGTAGAAAGCAGAGGATCTTAACCCTTATTTAAATAACATAACTCACCATTAATTTTAAGATCTGTGAAACCCGGTCTAGCAGCAAACGTCTTAAGAGCAGTTGCATACCTAACCTCTTTCCATTCAGGCGTATTAAATCTTTGCAATCTTTTCAAAACTTCTAATCGTTCTTTGCATGCCGAATGCACGATCTTTTTTTCGTCAATATCAGTTTTGAACTCACCAAAACTCAAAATACCACCAGAATAACGAGACTCTGATTCTTTCTGAGTAGTTTGACCTGAAGCATTTTGGCTCACTAAATTATTTAAATATCGAACCTTTTCCTGCAATTCCTCGTAAGTTTCATCTCTTTGTCGTTTATGTGGAGGTTCAAGAGTGTCGTTCTTGTCCAAGCCATCTTGACAAACATGGCGACCAGCATCCAAATCGTCCTGAATTTCTTCGAGAGAATTTGTCGATTTATCACTCTCCATCGTCGTCTACTTTACCTTATACGGTGACCCGACACTCTGATATTTTCACAAATTAATTGTTTGCCCTTTAGCACTTCTTAATAGGAAAAATCTTCTGAATTTTCAGACTAATAATTCTTAACACATTCGTCTCTGGCGAATAAACTCAACGCTATAAAGTAAGATGCGGTCGTTGCCGCGGTGCTGGTGAAAAAGGTTGATATTACTATAAGAATATTATGACGTAAGAAGAACGATTGGTATGAATTAGGGCGAATATTTTACAGTTTATCTCATGAAGATGCCGTGTATCGGACGAAGGAGCATAATTCCAAAGTGTCCTTAGAAACACCGTTCTACTGTTTTTAATAAAACAAATCTGTTAACCTTTAAGCATAAAAGTCTCTTTTATTTATAAACAGTTTTTAAAGTTTTAGAAATGACTTTGCAACTTTGCCATACCCAATATTGGATCCATCATATTCAATTTCTTAATTTGAATATTATATTTACATTATACGACTTAAAAAACATCTGACAAACAAGTTTCATTAAAATCGATTATTTTTTTAGATTTAAGTCCGTCATATTGGCGAAATTTCCCTGAAAATGTATTTCTAATTTTCAGGGAATTTCCACATCTAATATTCCTAGAATATTCATAGTATTCATAAATTAACTGTACATGATGCGCACTGGTCAAACATGGTTTCTGTGACACTTACGGCTGCGCAGTAGTTTCTAATGTTCTAGAATCCTACACGTGTTAAATATAACATATAATTTTCATCAATTACAAGATCAAAAAAAAATTTGGAAATTTTTATCAACATTCCCTGAATATTTTAGGAATATTAGATGAAGAAATTCCTTGAAAATTAGAAATACATTTTTAGGGAAATTTCGCCGCCAATATTCCCCATGGCGGACATTTTGATGCTTCCACGAAACTTCCCTGAACATTAGGTTCGAATATTCGGGAAATGTGGACCAATATTCAGGGGAAATTCAGGGAATTTCTGGTGCTGTGTGGGTATTTTGATACTATTCATCGAAATAACTTGAAATTTGGACAGCATGTTCCTTGAATGTGTATAGTTTTCATGTAAACTAGGATTTTTAAGATCCATTAATATTTAAAAAAGTTATTAACAATTTAAGTTGCAAAATTAGGGCTGAAAAATTCAAAAGTCTGTCATAAGGTTAGTTTTCAAAAAATATTTTTGATCCTAGTTTACACGATAGCCAAAATGGTACAGATTAAGAAACTATTTAATTTTTTTATTTCACATTAACGATTGCAGAGAAAGAGTGTAAACAACTTTTTAGAGAAGACCACTTTCGGCAGCAATTTTCTAAGACTCCTTTAAAAAAAAAAAGTTTTTAATTACTTTCAGAGTTGTATTTTATTGTAAAACAAAATTATGTAATAATCATCTTAACTATTTTATTTTTAGTTATAAGGCATGCCTACTTATCTATTGTCTAAGGCAATATTAATAATACAATACACTAACAGTTCAGAATCCTTATTTGAAACAACGTGATATTATTTATTGTAAAAAAACGACAGATTTTTAAAGTTAAAACTTAATTATAAATAATTTTTAATACGATTAACATATTTTATGCAACACATAACATTTTTGTTTTGATAAGTAGAAAAAGACAGCTTTTGTTTAATTTGATAAAAAAAATATTAATTATTTTAAATTAAATATTAATAATTTATTGATTAGAAGTCAATATTTTTAATTAATTAAATGATTGATTTGAACGAAAGGATTAGTACCAAACATAAAAAAATCAATTTTTCTGATTTTTAGAACAAATTAATTTCGTAAACAAATTGATTTGTTTAAGCAACAGTCAAAAAGTTGTACATTTTAATAAAAAATATTAATTAAACAGTTGATAATACCTGAGATAAATAATAATAAATATTTCTATCTATAAACGTGTCAAACATAAATTTTACATGGGAAACCCTTATCAAAAATAAGTATTGGATTTATTATTGAATTAAATGCTGAGAGTATGCAATGTAATTAAGTTTTATATTTAGTACTGGAATAAGTATTGAAAACTCCAATAATTTTTTTTAAGTACTAGAAACCAATACTTAATCCGAATACTTAAGCCAATACTTATTTTTCATATATGCAAGAATATCATGATGTTACAGTAATATTACTGTGACATTAAAATGTCCTCATCAAGGTAATATAACAAGGTAATATTGAGGTAATATTACAAAGTGATATTACAGTAATGTTACAAAGTAATATTACAGTAATATTACAGTGACATTATAGTAATATTACAATTAAATATAATGTATAAAAAATTTTGGGGGACCGAGTCTTGAACCCTTGTAAGCTGACCATGTAAGTAGATGCCTTAAACCACTCGGCTACTTAGCTCTTGGAATATATTTTAGAAAGTCTTCTACATATTGTACTACATATTTGTAATATATTAATGTAATATTACAAGGAGATTTGTAATATTACTGTAATATTAACTCCAAAAATTCAAAATAACGGATCCAATATGGCGGACGAATTTTTAAAAAATTTTTGGATTTCTATATAACTTGGTAACTTGGGGTTTTTGGGCTCGCTGATTACGAATCTGAAGTCAGAATTACAAAATTCAAAATAGCGGATCCAACATGGCGGACGAATTTTAAAAAAATTGTTGGATTTTAATATAGCTTTAAAATCCTTTTCTTGAAATCATTGTACAAATAAAAAAAATATGCCATTTGGGCAAGACTCCGTCAAAAGAAAAGCGATCTGCAAGTGTTCTTTTGATTTCTTTGATCCGACCAACAAAGGCAGGATGGAAAGATGGAAAGATGGTCCGACCAGTTAGAATAATAACAGAGAAAGATCCGACCAGCAAAGGCAAGATGGAAAAAAAGGAAAGATGGACCGGCCAGTTAAAGTAAGAACATAGAAAGATCCGACCAGAAAAGGCAAGATGGAAAAAAGGAAAGATGGACCTGCCAGTTAAAGAAAGAACAGAGAAAGATCCGACAAGCAAAGGCAATATGGAAAAAAGGAAAGATGGACCTGCCAGTTAAAGTAAGAACAGAGAAAGATCAGATCAGCAAAGGTAAGATTGTTTTGATTTTAATAAAACTTGGTATTTAGAGGTCTTAAGTGTTAAAATTCAACAATTTTTTTAAAATGCGTCCGCCATATTGGATCCGTTATTTTGAATTTTGTAATTCTGACTTCAGATTCGTAATCAGCGACCCCAAAAACCCCAAGTTACCAAGTTCTATAGAAATCCAACAATTTTTTAAAAATTTGTCCGCCATATTGGATCCACCATTTTGAATTTTGTAATTCTGACTTCAGATTCGTAATCAACGACCCTAAAAACCCCAAGTTACCAAGTTCTATAGAAATCCAACAATTTTTTAAAAATTCGTCCGCCATATTGGATCCGCCATTTTGAATTTTGTAATTCTGACTTCAGATTCGTAATCAGCGACCCCAAAAACCCCAAGTTACCAAGTTCTATAGAAATCCAACAATTTTTTAAAAATTCGTCCGCCATATTGGATCCGCCATTTTGAATTTTGTAATTCTGACTTCAGATTCGTAATCAACGACCCTAAAAACCCCAAGTTACCAAGTTATGTAAAAATCCAACAAATTTTTTAAAAATTCGTCCGCCATATTGGATCCGCCATTTTGAATTTTGTAATTCTTACTTCAGATTCGTAATCAGCGACCCCAAAAACCCCAAGTTACCAAGTTATATGAAAATCGATAAGTTTGAAAAATGTATACATTTAGAAATGACTTTTTATTAGAAAATCGTGTGCAGGAGGGTCAATTTGATTAAATCTTATATGCTAAAATGTTCATAACTTCTTTAAAAATTATCGTAAATTAATTTCTAAAAATGGGGTTTAAAGCTGACAATGCATACTATATGAAGCTAATACAGAAATTTAATTAAAAAATTTCTGTTGCCCAGAAAAAATTCCCAAAAATGGCAAAAAACGCCATTTTTGGGACATTTGGCCCGGAATTACTCAAAATCCTGACGTGATGGACCATTTTGGAAAACAGATTCGTGTTCAGCGCGAAAAAACCTACAAGAATCACCCAGACCTATTCTATAAACTGACAAAAGTGAAATTTCGCAGGACTGTGTTATTATCTAGCTTAAATAACAATACTGTATGATATAAATCTTTTTCTAAATTAATATGCTGTTTATTAAGGAAAATAACTTTCTGGGTAAGTATGAGATAAAAAAGATTTAAAAATCTTCCTTTATGAGTTATTTTAAAAAAATTAGTAAACGTCTAATATGGGAAAATTAAATTGTTTCCACAAATATAAATTGTTTAAACAAATTCGTGATATTTTTTTAATAAACGCAATTCAATGAATTTTCAAAAAATCGTCCGCCATATTGGATCCGACATTTTAAATTTTGAAAAACTAACTTCAGATTCGTAATCAGCGACCTCAAAAACCCCCCGAGTAACAAGTTTCAAGCGAATTCAATGACTTTTTAGAAACTCGTCCGACATTTTAAATTTTAAAAATCGGACATCAGATTCGTAATCAGCGACCCCAAAAACAGTAAAATATGTGGTGACCCAAAATTTTTGTATTATTTTTTCAGAGGAATTAATAAATATATTTACTCATTTGCGAATTCAGCATCTTCTGCACGATATTGTAAAAACGCCATTTTGAATTTTCAATTCTGCCACTTTGCAATTGAAAAGGCATTAGTTTACGAGTATTTTGAGCTATTATAAGTTTATTTTTGTTAAATAGAATTTTGGACAGAGCTCTGGGCCGGTTGACGAGAAACGTCCCTTATATAACTAATAATTGTATGATATTAGAAGTAGTTAATGAAAATAAACAGAATATCAAGGATAATAACTGAATAAACGTATGACGCCTTTAGCAAAAAGTATTGAAAATCGTTTTTTCCTACTGTGGGACGGACGGACGACAAAGTCTCACTATATATTTTTCAGCTTTCAGTCCCGAACCACGAAACCCTAAAAATGACACAGGCATTAATTATTCTTAAGTCGATTATCTTAAACCCAAGAAAAAGAAAAGTAACAAATGGCAAGCAAAATGGCTTTATTTATAAAAATTCTTCTCCCTCATCCAATTCGCTATTTTCAATTGTCTGAATCCTAACCTCCCATTCGTAGTAGGCGACGGTTAAAACTCCTGAAAAGAAAGTGGAAGCAAATGGGTTATTTAAAGAACATTATACGCCACATTGGATTCAGCGTTTTAAATTTTCAAAATTTAACTATATTGATAATGTAAAACCTTCCCGCCACACTCTGTAAATCTTAATTAGTGGTTTACTACTAATAAATTGGGGAAAAGTAAGTTACTATTAAATAGTAAGAATTTTACAAATGTTGCAGTAGGAAACTACACTGAGAAAAATGTTTAGTCATAGCAACAATAATTTTGTTGAGCCAACCAAATTATTTGGTTGTTATTTAAGGGGTTACACCACTGTAGACGGCAAAAAAAAGTTTTTTTTTGCGATTTTTTTTTCTGTAGAAGGAACAGAAGGAGGATAATTCTTTTCAAGGATATTGTTAGACATCTTTAAAAGTTTAGAAAAAAAAATTTCTTATTTAAAAAAAATACAACATGGCGGCGTAAGAGCAACTTCTGTTAGACGGTTTTTTTAAAAATAGCTCTACTGCAAGCAGTACACAGGGTGTAAAAATTGATCTGTAACAAAATAAAAAATGTTTTCTTAATCTACATTAGAATGACTACAGAAATACGTAGAGGATTTTAAAAATATTCATTTTTGTTAAATTGGCGAGAATTCAAAGTAAAAATCAAATTTTGACCAAAAAAATGAGTCTTAATTGTGTCTAAAAAATCGAAATTATAAAATATCAAAAATCGGCTACGTATTTCTGTGCGGAATGTTGTTTTAAATAAATGATAAAAATTGAGAGTTAAAATAATAAAAATTGTTTGAGTTATACTGCTTGCAGATTTGCAAAAATGTGTTTTGAGAAAAACGCGTTGGCGTCACACCACTGTTGACGACTAAAATTAAGCTCTTTTTTGCGAATTTTTTTTTGTAGAAGGAAAAGTAAGAAAATAATAATATTATAGGATGTATTTAGGTATGTCTTACAGTGAACAAAAAAAATATTTTTGATTAAAAAATGTTTTAAAATGGCGTCATTAGGACGTTCTACCGAAGCATGTTTTTCATGAGACGCTTCGTAGCATCAAGAAAAGCTGTTGAAAAATTTAATCTGATGAAAAACAGGCACCAAACTTTTTTCCCTGTATTCTAGAGGGTTTAAAGCATCTTTTAAGCTAATAAAACAAAAATCGATTTTTTGAAAATTCTACAGTAGTGTAACCCCTTAATCAACCAAACTATATGGTTGAGACAACTAAATTATTTGGTTCAGTGTTGTTTGTTGGCATAACAAAAACTTTTGGTTGTCACAACTATTTTTTTTTTCGGGATAACAAAAACTTTTGGTTGTCTAAAAAAAAATTTTTATTTGGGAGCTAACTAACCCAGGTGCGAATTTTCGGTCGGCCAACATACATAATTACATAATTCACATGTTATAAATTTAAGTGCGCAAATATAATCAGATGAGAATGTAGAAATTTAATAGAAGGTAATATTTGATCGCTCTCAAGACAAAGATTTATTGATCCATAAGAGCCAAATTGTGTAGGTAAAGAAAACACTAACACATTGAATAAAAAGACAAATTCTTTATTGACAACGTTTCGTCAACATTTCGTTGACCTCTTCAGGCTAAAAACATAATATATATCACGTTTGATAAGAATTTTTTAACACGAACTAACACACCTAAGTGTAAAAAAGAGAAGATTTTTACCTCGAACGGAATAAAAGTTATCAAATTAAAACATCACAAGCTGTGAAATTGTCACGAGATACATTTTCTTGTCCTAGGCCAGGGACAAACTGAATTAAATTGAAAGAGAGCGAAGATTACAAATTAAACGAACGTATACATGACATTGTAGAATCAAAACAAACAAAAGTTAAAAAGCCCAAAATGAAAGAGAATTTTACAAAATTGGAAAATTCTTTTGCAAAAGTTGCTTATAAGTTTTGTTTAAACCGTCGATATTATGTTTTTTATTAACGCTGGTCGGATCATGGTTAATAAAAATCATTTTTGACAACACTCTTCTTCTCCAATCACGCTTATAGTCAACACACAGTGTGCCTCAACCAGTCGCAGGTGGTCTGAAAATGTAATAAAAAACGGCTAATTTGGAATTGTCCTAAATAGCTCCCAGATTCCAAATTTTCAAGATTTGAAATCCTAGCTGCTCCACTTTTTGATATTTTTACGTAAGAGTTCCATATTTACCATGAAAATGCGTAAGAGGCTATCTATTCAAGAAAATATCGAAATAAAACGTGTCATTACGTATTAAAACTGTAAATGTCGCTATATACAACTTTGTTAATGGCGAAATACTCTTTAGCACTGGACACCCCTCTCCCAAACGCCCCACCACTAAGAATGCAGAATTGCTTATTGAAAAGAAACAAAATTTTATCCACGATAATTGAAAATGTTATTGATACTCATCGATGTAGGATCTTTGACTACCCCCCTACCCTCATTGACCATCTTTAACCTCTATGTAGCTCTCTCTGTAGCCACCCACCCGCACCCCAATTATGACAGAATTGCTTATTCAAATGAAACGAAATTTTATGCACGATAGTTGAAAATGTTATTGATACTCATCGTTGTTGGATCTTTGACTACCCCCCCCCCCCCCCACCCTCATTGACCATCTTTCACCTCTATGTAGCTCTCTATGTAGCTACCCCACCCGGCCCTCCAAATATGACAGAATTGCTTATTCAAATGAAACGAAATTTTATCCATGATAGTTGAAAATGTTATAGATACTCATCGTTGTAGGATCTTTAACTACCCCTCCACACCCTCATTGACCAACTTTCACCTCTATGTAGCCCTCTATGTAGCCACCCCACATGTCAAAAATTAAAATTAGTCAATTTTATAAAATAAAAATCGGTTGACATTTTGGACGACGACTTAAAGTCAACTAACAGAAAATTTAAAAGGCAACGATGACTACATATACACACAAATATAAAAACAATCACATCGAGTATCAGAGGCCAATATCACTAACAAGAATTCAATCGTCTCAATAATGGGAAATAAATTTTATTTAATGAGAAACTATCCTCCTTTCGGTTAATAGTATGATTATTGGATTGTATATGGATCATTTCTGAAATTTTTCTTTTTCTCCAATTTGGTTCATGATCTAAAATTTGAACATTGTCCCAATCATAATCATGACCAAAATGTTTTTTATGTTGTAACACTACTGTATTTGTCTTTCTATTTTTATGTTCATTTAAGCGAGCCTTTAAAGCTCGTTTTGTTTCGCCTATATAAACTGCAGGACAATCTTTGCATTTAAATTTATATACAGAATTAACACGATCACATTTCTTTACCGCATCCTTTCCAAGCTTCACAATATTATAATTATTTTTTTTTAATATGTGGAACGGAGGAAATATTGTGTTTCTTAAGAATATTACTCAAATTAGAAAATATACTATTATGAAAAGGCAACCCCACTTTAGGTACTCTACTATAATTATTGAAATTGTTTCGTGAGTCAGAGTTATCAACATTAGAATATTTTAGTTCGTTCATGCGAATTTTAATATGCTTTTTAATGAAATCCAAAGGATAATTATTAGTTTTGAGAGTGTCAGAAATTAAAATTAGATTTTGAGCATGAAACTTTCTATGTGACAAGGAAATTGCTCGATCGACTAGATTAAAAACAATATTTCTCTTTTGTTGAATAGGATAATTTGAAAAGTAATTTATGACTCTATTAGACGACGTAGGTTTTCTATACCAATTAGTTATAATACTGTTATTTTCTTTAATTATTGTAAGATCCAAAAAATTAATTCTGTTATTTGTCTCAATTTCATATGTAAACTGTAAATTTTTTTGATATGAAGCTTGGAAGCTTGGAAAGGATGCGGTAAAGAAATGTGATCGTGTTAATTCTGTATATAAATTTAAATGCAAAGATTGTCCTGCAGTTTATATAGGCGAAACAAAACGAGCTTTAAAGGCTCGCTTAAATGAACATAAAAATAGAAAGACAAATACAGTAGTGTTACAACATAAAAAACATTTTGGTCATGATTATGATTGGGACAATGTTCAAATTTTAGATCATGAACCAAATTGGAGAAAAAGAAAAATTTCAGAAATGATCCATATACAATCCAATAATCATACTATTAACCGAAAGGAGGATAGTTTCTCATTAAATAAAATTTATTTCCCATTATTGAGACGATTGAATTCTTGTTAGTGATATTGGCCTCTGATACTCGATGTGATTGTTTTTATATTTGTGTGTATATGTAGTCATCGTTGCCTTTTAAATTTTCTGTTAGTTGACTTTAAGTCGTCGTCCAAAATGTCAACCGATTTTTATTTTATAAAATTAACTAATTTTAATTTTTGACATGTTATAAACAATCAATATGTTTTAACTTATTATGGTAAAAAAATTTTTAATGTATTTTTATGTTATTGTGAATCTCAATTGTGTTGAATAGTGTATTAAACTGTGTTTTTAATAAACATTTTTAGCCTGATGAGGTTGGCAAAACTTGGCCAACAAAACGTCGAAACATAGGAAAAAAAAAAAATTTCTTTTTTATTCTTCCACCTTCCTTTTGATCATTTATATTTGGTTTATTATTAAACTATGGAAGGAAACAATTCTGTTTTATTATGAAAATGTTATTGATACTCATCGTTGTAGGATCTTTGACAACCCTCCCCGCCTTTATTGACCACCTTTCCTCTCTATGTACCCTCCCAATAGTTGCAGGATGCCTTTTTTGAAGTCTTATTTTATGTCAAAAAGGAGTCTTAATTTATACTAATTAATATAGCATTTCAATAAGCAATTCTGTCATCAGGGGAGGGGGGAGTGGCTACATAGAGTGACACAGAATGGGAAAAGGTGGTCAATAGGAGGGGGGGGGGGTTTGGTCAATGATCCTACAACGGTGAGCATCAATAACATTTTCAATTCTCGTTGATAAAATTTCGTTTCATTTCAATAAGCAATTCTGTCATCCTTGGAAGGGGGCGGGGTGTTTATTGCTAAAAAGTATTTCGCCTTTAACAAAGTCGGGTCTATCGACATTGACAGTTATAATACGTAATGACACGTCTTTTTCCGATATTTTCTTGAATTGATAGCCTCTTAGGCGTTTTCATGGTAAATATGGAACTCCAGCTTAGAAATATCAAAAAGTGGAGCAGCTAGGATTTAAAATCTTGAAAGTTTGGAATCTGGGAGTTATTTAGGACAATTCCACATTAGCTGTTTGCTGTTACATTTTCAGACCACCTGCGACTGGTTGAGGCACACTGTAAACAATTACAGTACTTTTAAAATCGAATTCGTGATTGTTTTTATTACAATGAGCGTTAATGACAAAATTCGGATTATAGTTACTTGCATGTTCAGACACTCGTTTTTTGAGGAATCTTTTAGTTTCGCCATAATAAACAGCATTACAATTTTTACACGGAATTTTATAAACAGCACCACATCTATCCCACTTATCTGTCGAATCCTTGCCTAATTTTACAAAATTATTTAAGGATTTGACGATTTTGGGAATAGTACAGATGTTACTTGTTTCCTTTTTAAATTTTCGTATTTTAATTATACCACATCGGCATAGTAAATCTCATTCTTATCATTTTCAGGTAATCACATTGATATTGACAGTTGACTTTCTGAATTGTATACCTACAAAAGAGGGCCTACGCTCCTCTTTAAATATATTTAATTGACCGTTATCTTTGACACATGCCTGTTCACGTTTGACAATTTATTTTTGTTCTTTTTAATAGTTTTATACAAAATGTGGTCTTCAAAAATCTCAGACCAATTAGGGGAAAAAAGTCTGTTCCTTTTTTCTTCCTTTGTTATACATTTTTATACATTTTTTAATATTTAAAAACAAATGTGAAGTTGGAAAATCCATTTTGGTAACCAACGTCGTGTTATATATTGTATATTATTTATTTAAACACATAATATGGACGAAAAGCTTTACTTACATTAAACCAAATAAATGTGGATTTAAAAAAAAAATATATATATACATCTTGCACTACAATTATTAAAAATCCAAACAACCTTTACATCTATATCTATTGTTTTTAATTTTGTTGATAGGACTGTCTCTCTCTCTCACAAGAATTTTCATAAAAAGAATATTGATTTGATTAAAAAATTTACTCATTAATAATGGGTAAAAATTTCTGAAGTGGCCCCCTGATTTGCAAACATGCAATGAAATTTAAAATTAATGTTATATTCCTATACTACTAAATGAGAGATAGTTTGCATATAAATAGTTTTTTTTAATTTAAATAATGTCAAAAGTTATAAACAAATGAAAATTTTTGCATCATTTTATTAGAAAATTCATATCTTTTTTTTATATTATTGAAAATTAATAAAATTTGTTTGACTTGTGTACAAAAGTATAAACTTTAAAATAAAAATAATTTCGATCACGTGCATTTATTTTTTAATGCAAAATTAATGATTTTTTATAAACAATTAAAAAAAAAAAACATGTTCTGGGCCTGCTAACAAATTTTTTTAAAAACGCATTGATTCAGTATGAATTTAGGTTTATTATACAAAAATAAAAATTTGGTTAGGTTTATATTTAACAGAATGGCGTTAATTTGTTTATAACGCTCCGGAAACAATATCAAGCGGCACTGGTTCGTTCGCAACTGCGCCTTCCGTAGTCCCTCCTATAATAAGATATGAAATAATTATGAAGTTAAATCAAGTCAAATGATTTAGTTGAACATAATAAAAATCACTTTTTTCATTTATTTATATAAAAAAACAATATGTAATTAATTAAATACGCAATAATGTTAAAGTACACTATCATTAATACTAATAACTAATAACGTTAATAATAAAGTTAAAAAGCTTAATTTTTTTGTACTCTATTGTCGTGGATTTTTTGTGACCTTATTAGTCTTTATTTTTGAATCCTCAGAAAATATTTTGCATTATCTGATCTTTTTCAGTCGGCTGAAACGAATGGTACTGTCTTCTGTGCAAAAGCCAAATTTAATTTTGTGGAAAAATTGTGCTCCCCATTCAAACAAACTTTTTGCTCATTTGAAGGAAACTTTTGGTGCTCAAAATGTAAAGAAAATATTTTACTTTTCGGACGGCGCTGGCTCACAATATAAAAACAAAACTAATTTTTTGAATTTGACAAAACATGAAAATGATTTTGGAGTTTCAGCAGAGTGGAATTTTTTCGCCACTTCGCACGGCAAAGGGGCTTGTGATGGGGTTGGTGGGACGGTAAAGAGGCATGCTAAAATAGCAAGTTTACAACTTGTAGATTGGAAATATATTACATCACCAAAAAGTTTGTTTGAATCGGCAGCACAATTTTTCCACAAAATTAAATTTGGCTTTTGCACAGAAGAGGAACATGCGATTAACGAAAATAATTTAGCGCCTCGAAATGCATGTGCAAAAACTGTTAGTTGTACACGACAGTATCATTCGTTTCAGCAAACTGAAAAAGATCAGCTAATATGCAAAATATTTTCTGAGGATTCAAAAATAAAGACTCATAAGGTCACAAAAAATCCACGACAATAGAGTACAAAAAAATTAAGCTTTTTAACTTTATTATTAACGTTATTAGTTATTAGTATTAATGATAGTGTACTTTAACATTATTGCGTATTTAATTAATTACATATTGTTTTTTTATATAAATAAATGAAAAAAGTGATTTATATTATGTTCAACTAAATCATTTGACTTGATTTAACTTCATAATTATTTCATATCTTATTATAGGAGGGACTACGGAAGGCGCAGTTGCGAACGAACCAGTGCCGCTTGATATTGTTTCCGGAGCGTTATAAACAAATTAACGCCATTCTGTTAAATATAAACCTAACCAAATTTTTATTTTTGTATAATAAACCTAAATTCATACTGAATCAATGCGTTTTTAAAAAAATTTATTAGCAGGCCCAGAACATGTTTTTTTTTTAAATTGTTTATAAAAAATCATTAATTTTGCATTAAAAAATAAATGCACGTGATCGAAATTATTTTTATCTTAAAGTTTATACTTTTGTACACAAGTCATACAAATTTTATTAATTTTCAATAATATAAAAAAAAGATATGAATTTTCAAATAAAATGATGCAAAAATTTTCATTTGTTTATAACTTTTGACATTATTTAAATTAAAAAAAGCTATTTATATGCAAACTATCTCTCATTTAGTAGTATAGGAATATAACATTAATTTCAAATTTCATTACATGTTTGCAAATCAGGGGGCCACTTCAGAAATTTTTACCCAATAACTATCCAATAAGTTTTGTCAACAGTTGTATTTCTGAGAGACTTAATCGCATTAGACAGAGAAAGAAAAAATTAAAAAGTCAAAAATCGCAATTAAGAAAAAGTGCTCACGCTTAGATTTTAATTTTTCTTGGAAAATATTCCTAAAGCAGTCCCCTAACATCCCCAAAAAGAAAATCGGAGGTAGAAGAAAATCAGGGTTGGAATTATTCGAGGACCACAGTGATTAGATGCTGAAATTCCCTGAAAATTATAAACATATTTTCAGGGATATTTCGCGTCCAATATTCCCTATGGCGTCCATTTTAATGCTACTACGAAACTTCCCTGAAAATTAGATTTGAATATTCAGGAAATGTGGACCAATATTCAGTGGAAATTTAGGGAATTTCCGGTGCTGTGTAGGTACAAGATATTAAAAAACTGCTATCAATGAGCTCTCCAGCGTTATCTAATTATTGCAGAAAAAAAGTTTAATTGAAAATTTGTGAATTATTTCATTGACTTCAACATCTGTATAAAATATTTTTGTTGAAAATCGCATAATAATCGCGAAAATGGAAAAGAAATTTTTAACGCCAACCCTAATAGCACTGAACGTTATTTAACTTCCAGATAACGTTTCTTTTTAACGTCCCTGACGTTAAAAAGTAACGTTGCTGAAGGTCGATTTAACGTTAAAATGTCCACGGCATTCAACGTTCGGCTGGAACGTTATAGAACGTTACTTTGGGACCTTCAATGGACATTCGAAAAATCGCAGTGCGGGTTGCGGAAAAATGTTGCGGAAAATCTGTAAATTTTTTTATTAATTATAATCAATGTTGATAATGTTATTGTTTCTTACGAACAGTGGTCGCTAAAATCAACTGCCCAGCTCTAGTTGTGATAGAAAACTACTGCGCACAGTATTAACGTTATTTAATTTTTAAACATTTTTGAATGTTCATTGAAGGTCTCAAAGTAACGTTCTATAACGTTCCAGCCGAACGTTAAATGGCTGTGGACATTTTAACGTTAAATCGACCTTCAGCAACGTTACTTTTTAACGTCAGGGACGTTAAAAAGTAACGTTATCTGAAAGTTAAATAACGTTCAGTGCTATTAGGGTCATGGTTTATGGAATTTTAAATTATAAATCAAGAAATAAAAATGTTTCAAACAAAACGATAAATATTGTTAATCTAAATAAAATTAGGAAGTAGTATTTTTGCGTTAATGCTCTAGATAACGAGATATTTTTGATACAAAATTTTACCTCTTTTTCAAGATGGCGGGCAAAGTTACCACCCCTCGAGGTCGCAAACTTGAAGTTAAATTTAGGAAATGTTTCTCTTTTCATTACAATATACAATGTCGACCTCGGATTAATGCATTATACAAATTTTTTTAAATCAATTGCTCTTATGGTGTCAACTTAATAATGCGCAAGTAGTGATTACTTACTTCAGTGCGTTCTGCAGCTTTTCTTAATTATTGAGGAACCAAAAAGTTTAATGAAAATTCGTTTATTCTTTCATTACCTTCAACTTTTATAGGACCTATTTTTGTTGAAAATCGCATAATAATTGCAATATTAGCAAAAAAAAAGATTTTATACCCCTATGGTTTATGAAATTTTACATTATAAATTTTAGAAAAAAATGTTTTAAACAAAAACGATAGATAATTTTAACCTGTATAAAATGAGTAAAAAGCATTTTTTGCGTTAGTGCTCTAGATTACGAGATATTTGTGATACGAAATTTCTCCACTTTTTTTAAGATATCAGATAAAGTTACCACATGTCGAGGTAGCATACTTAAATTAAGCTCAGGGAATATTGTTCTTTCGATGGGGAAAAAAATTCCAACCTCGAAATTAATGCATTTAGCAGTTAGTGCCTAAGTACCCAAATGATGTTCATTTCATTTCTGGTTAACTTTTTCAGGGAAATTAACCTCATAATGAGAAAATAAAAACTCTAAATAAACTAACATACTAAAACTGCAAAAACAAATGTTTCATTTTTAGACGTTTAGTCTCCATATTTTAACCTAGACATCTTTTAATTACCTGATTATTTCGGAGAAGTCGATTTTCACATTTTGAGGTTAACTTCACTGGCGAAGTTGACCGGAAATGACCTGGACATTAGTTGGGTACTTAGGTACGCAGAGAAGTCAATTTTCACATTTTGAGGTTAACTTCCCTGAGGATGTTGACCGGAAAACATTCTAGCCCCTGACCAGAAACCAACTTGTATTTGGCCAAACTCGGGCTATTTCTACACGGATACCTCACTCAGGAATCACCTTTACCACACATTTCAATCACTTTTAAATCAGTTTTTAAACAAAACTGCAAACGATACAAAACAAAACAAAGCACGTTCCAATCAAGACAACATGAAGCTGCAGAAACAAAACTAACCACAATCCAATGAATGAATCGATAAGGGCGCAGTCCCATGATTGCGTTTTAAACGTCCGTTTTGTAACAAAACCATGAGAGCAAAAGTGACAACAGTATATCTGCATCTCTTTTACACGCATGGTCTAGTAACAAAACGTGCGTTGAAACACAATCATGGGATTGCGCCTTAGGTGGCATCACTTACATTCAACTGGCCAATGGCACACGTCATTTACATCCAACTACCCAATGGCATTCATTAGGCTTTCATGGCACATAGCCAATAGCAATCATATAACACCATATAGGGCTGGCCAATGGCAATCATAACGCCATATAGGACTGGCCAATGGCAATCATAACGCTATATAGGACTGGCCAATTGCACGCGTTACGATTCATGGCAAGTAGCCAATAGCACCCATAACACTGCTGATTTTATATATAGGAGGATTCTTCAAATTTAAATCTTATTTCTAAATACAAACAATAGACCTTTTGCTAGGCCCATTATCGTTCGAACGAACTCTTGCATAATGAGGGTTAATTGCTTTAGGAAAAAAGGCAAAATTTTCAAAATTTAATAGAAAAGAGAGAAAATTTGCCTTTCCCTTTCTCATTACCTGCAAAAATATTTGCTTCTCACTCTCTCCAAAGAGAAGCGATACTTGATACCGGTCCTTCGTAACTCATTTGCATATAACTTCTTTTCTCTCTTACTTTCTGAAAAGCATAGCAGTACACCTATATCTATAGCTAACTGATTTCTTATATAGGATTTTTAACTTTTTTTCAAGTTTAATTGATGTACTTTTAGACAATAAATCGATATTTTAAAAAAATTTAATGGTTTACGAGAAAAAAAATTCGTGAAAAATGTCTATTTTTTGGCGCTAAAACTGTAAGTGACCCACAGTGGTCTGAAACCTGATTCTAGGTGGACAAAAGTCGGAAAGTCGATGATATGAAAAAAAAATTTTTTAGTATTTTTAAGTTTTATAATATCTAAAGCATCCGTTTCTGTATGATTCAATCACTAAAAAAAATTTATATTACTGTATTAATGCTTGAACTGGTGCAAACTCACGCACAGTTGATTTTCCTCTAGAAATCATAGCTTTAATTGAACGCAGCTCATGGCCTATTAAACCATCAAATTTTAAACAAACCTATATGAATTCTATAGTTTAATTTACACACTGTAAGATAGTATTAGATAAATTATTCCATTTTTAATGTTTATATTTAAAAACTGACGACAAAGGTAAGTTTATCTGCTACTTGCATATTACAAATTTCAAAATGGAAAAAGTTAAATTGTTAATATTTCTTTAAAAAGTTATTCATGGGAGAATGTTGATTATGACCTAAAGTTTCCGGAACCATTAACACTTTTTGACACTTTTCAATATTTTCGTGTTTAAAGCGGGCCATAAAACCCGATTCTGGAAGGGCAAATTTATGTGCTCAAAGAGGTTTTGATGCTATTTTACGCCACTTCATTTCTAACAGTTTTTAAGGCCGCTGAATACAAATCTAAAGTCAGCCTTCAAAAATTCAAAATATGGGATCCAATATGGCGGACCAAAAAATGACGAAATCATTGTATTTTAATAAAACATGGTATTTTAAGGTTTTTGGGGTTGCTTAATCCGAATTTGTGGTTAGATTTAAAAAATTTAAAATGGCGGATTCAATATGGCTGACGAAAAAATTAAAAAATTGGTTTATTTTAATATAACATGGTATTTCAAGGTTTTCGAGGTCGCTGATTACGAATCTGAAGTAAAGTTTAAAAAATTAAAAATGGCAGATCCACTATGTCGGTTATGAAAATTAAAAATTAGTGTATTTTAATCTACACTTTCCAATGGAAAATTTTATATTAAATAAGAATAATTTATTTGCAATAAGAACAAGACCACAACATTTTTATTCTTCAAAAATCTTTTTTTTAATATTTTAAAATAAGAGGTTATTACATTTTAAAGAAACAATTGACGTCTACATGCTAAACAGCTGCTTGACAGACCAAAATATTCTTTTATATACTTACAATTCGTTTATTTTGTGAGGTAAAAACGATCCTACCATTGAATATAGGCGATTTCTTTTTCAAATCATGCAGTGAGAATAAGTTTGAAATTTAAAATTGTTGTACTTATGATTTTTAATGTTCTTTAGCTTAAAAAAAGAGATACCTATCTCTTGGTTTGTAAAAAAAAAAATTTATCTGAGTTACGAGCATTTAAAAAATTAAGTGTAAAGAGCAGTTTGTGAGAAAAATTTCAGGTAATTTTTTCCAAATCTCTCTATTTTCTTTAAAAATCAATACTTTTTAACTCTACTAGAACTCCAAAAGCGCGCTACGCGCGCGCAATTCTTTTATGCTTCAATTTTCTTTATTTTTCAATTGTCCAATTTAATATTTTACTAATTTCTGATAATTACTAATTTCCCAATAATGAAATCTGTAATGTCTCCATTTACCAGTTCACCAAATTCTCTATTGTGCTAATTTTCTTAATTAAAAATTTATTTACTTCTACAATTTTGTAGTAAACAAATTTCCAATTTCCTAATATGCCAATTTTCCAATAACTAAGGCTCACATTTCTCTATTTATTATTTCACAAAATTTTCCAATTCTCGATTTTATCAATCTTTATATTTTGCCAAATGTCTCAATAGAAATTTCTTTTTTTAATATTTTGTAATAATTCCTTTTCCACTTTCATAAAAGACATTTAAAATAAATTAAAAGAATGAGCTACCTGCTATTATATTATACCTATCTTTGTTGTCTCTGTCTCTGTCAGCGGTACTGAGATATTATAGCAGTATGGGGATACGGTTATTTTTTTTGGGAAAAATGCTTTTAATTTGTACCATTTCTGCACCCTATCCATAAAATTCTTGTAATGCGATATCTGAAATTTGCTAGACTTTTGTAATTTGACAAATCAATTGCAGAAAAATTGTAGAGAACTTTGTTGGAAGCTATTATCATACTGTTCCTAAGAAAGAAACTCCACGATTTTTAAATAAAAATAATGCTAAAAAACTAAATAATTTTACAAATGTAAGAAATGTAAAGTGTGTGTTATGATCGCTCTAACTTCCTTCTTGGAATACAAAAATTTTACAAAAGTGACAAATGTAAATTGTGTGTTATGATCGCAATAACTTTCTTTTTAAAACACAAAATCAAACGAACATCTTTGCTTTTTACTGTCAATGAATATTTTGACAAGTGAAAATAGAAATTAATTTTTTTCTAAATTTTTTAAAAGTGATAGAAATCGAAATAGCAACATTATATTAACTATTCTATATATCATCAATTTCAAAAGTTCCCCATTTCTTAAATTACCATTTAACCAAATAAAAATTCCACCGAAATTGTCATGTCAAATGTGGAAATTATGAATTTTTGAATTCAAGATGCTTCTCAGAATTTTAAAAGAAAAGTTTTGTTTATTAAATATTTAATTGACAAATGATTTGCACTACTGAAGCAACTATTTAAAAAATAGTTTTAAGCAACAGTGTTTATTTGAATTTTTTTTTTGATTTTGTTATTAACAAATAAATAAAAAGTTATATTTCAGTCGTTTTCGGCAATGTTTATAAAATTGTTTTAATCCTAGTTTGACAAAATTGCAATTACAGTCGAACCTGGATAAGTGGGCCCTGGATAAGTGGGAAACCTCTTTAAGTGGAACTTTTTTTGCGGTCCCTGCACAACTAATGCAAAATATTGAAAAAAAAACCTCTATAAGTGGGAAAAGTACCTCTATAAGTGAAACTGATTTTTCGAAATACGAATGAGTGAAACTTTTTCTTAAGTTTACCTCTATAAGTGGAACTTTTCATGCATTTTGAGCTGACAGACGAGGATATTGTTAGTGAATTTTTAGACAATAATGACAATGAAGTGGACATTGAAGGTGTTTCTTTGGGAAAAAGTGACGGTTAGAGGATAATTATAATGAAAAACATGTTCAAGTGACAAAAAATGATGCACTAAACGCTTTACAAACAATTATTTACTATTTTGAAAATAATGTTAGTGACAATAAAGTTTTTAACCATTTAAATTTTATAGAGAAATCCATATACAAAACAAATAATCTAAAACAAACTACGTTAACCGAATTTTTTAATAAGTAACTATTTACTTTTGGATGTTTCAATGCTATCATTGTATATACATATTGAAATTAAATACATACATATGTGTATATAAAAAAGTGTAAAATGAATAATCTTCTTTAAGTGAAACGTGGTTTCAAACAACCTGGGTAAGTGGAAAACTGGTTAAGTGGAATACCTCTATAAGTAGAACAAACATTTCGGTCCCTTCAGGTTCCACTTATTATTATTATTATTATTATATTATTATTCCTAAATCTTTTTTTCAATTAAAGGTGGACAAATTTGACATCGAATATTCTTCTCGAAATTTTGAAGAAAAATTTTTGTTTATTTAATATTTAATAAACAAATGATTTGCTATTAAAAAATAGTTTTAAGCAACAGTGTTGATTTGAAAAAAATTTTTGATTTTGTTATTAACAAATAAGTAAAAAGTTGAGTCTCATCTGATCCGTCGTAGTGTGCGGACGTATTTTCGATTTACTCTGACTAATTTCTGATATTTATATTTTGATTCAGTTTAAAATTCTGAAACGATTTAGTGTTCGCCCTTTCGTCTCTACTAGTGTTTTAAAAAGAGTGTCTTCTCCTTCATATTACTGTGTTTTTTTATTGGATTACAGTGTTATATTTTTCTCTTCTCTAAAGCTTTTTATTGTTTGTTTAGTAAATAATTTTACTGTCCTTTTTGTGATGTGCCTATTTTAACTATATTTTATGTTACTTTTAACTTTTGGTGTATCTCACGTTTGCTTTCTTTTCTTTTTTTGAGCGGCTCTAACTATTATAATCAGTTTTTAATTTCTAACGTGAGTTTAAAAGTGCCGAATAAATGACTTTTATTTAGATACATTGTATTCAAACGGGTTCTTGTGTTTATTTGGAAATCTATTCAAAATGGGAAACGATAACCTGTCATCAGAAGATAATTGGAAGCAAGAGCTTCTCTCTTCTATACGATCGTTGATTCTCTCTCATAACAAACTTTGTACCGAGATTGAGTCTTCTTCAAAAGTATTGAATTTCTTGGTTTCTAAAGTTAATGAATGTGAATTAAGAACAACTCGAACAGAGGAAATGTTTGCTTCTTTTGACAGACAATCTCGATCCAAAAACATCATTCTATTCAAACTTGACGACTCAGACGAATTTAACGGGAACCTTATAAATGTCATCCTGAACATTTTTAATAAAGTGGATCTGCAGATCTCTAATCTGGCCATTGAGGACGTATTTCGCTTGGGCAAATTTAAGGGTTCTAGGCCTGTTTTGATTAGATTCTTATATTTTAGATAGGTAAGATTGGTTTTTAGTAAAGTGCAAGAAATAAAAGCAGCTGGTTTTATTGTGGCTAATGATCGTACCAGGAGGAGAGAGTAAAGCGTCAACAACTACTGGCCATGGTGCACACCCTAAGGGATTTGAACTTTAAGAGAAACAGCTAAAAAAGAGAAGCCGACATTCGAAAACGTCTCGCTTAGAGGGAGAAGACCTGGGTGGAAGGGGGCCCATGGATAATTATTTGGGTTCTAATTCGTCACCACAGATTTCTAAGTTGTTGAACTTAAATAATTTGGCACCAGATAGTCCAGAACCAATGACGAAAGAATAGCAAATACCTCACCAGGATCATTCAGCAGTGAATTTTCCAGAGCCTTTACCCGCTGTTGAGAAAGAGGATTTATTGCCAAAAATTATCTTTTGGAATTGCCATGGCATTAAGAATGTTTCAGAGATTATTAGTTTTATTGGAAATTCCGACATTATTTGTTTCTCTGAAACCTGGTCAGTCAATCCTGAATTGGAGCTTAGCTGTTCGTTCTGTCGTCTCACCAGCCACTAGAATCTATCGCAACGGAAGAGCTAAGGGAGGACTTATTCTTACGTATAATTGTTTATTTTACAATGTTGAAAATTTATTTGTCTTTTCTAATTATATTATTGTCAAAATTGCGTGCAAGTTGGAATGTTTTATTCTAGTATTGGTTTATATTCCTCCCGATTCAATTATTGACAACTTTATGGACGATTTTAATCTATCATTAAACTCTATTGTTTCTCGGTTTCCAAGCTTGCCATTGGTAATCGGAGGGAATTTCAATTGTAGATTGGCAGATTTAAGTCATATGGACTCAGAAATTTTTTCATCGTCCAGTTTTTATGAATATAGAGAATCTTTGGATACATTTGTTAACTTTAAAGGTAGAAATTTATTAGACCACATGAATATTAATAATTTTATTTTATTGAACGGGCGTTCTCCAGGTGATTCTCCTGCCAATTTCACATTTGTGGTTGCACAGGGGCATAGTGTTGTGGTCCTTGTATGGTGCTCCCAAAATGCTCTGTCTCTTTTCACTGATTTGCGAGTACTTCCAATTGTTACTTCTTCCGATCACTTTCCAGTGATATTGTATGGAGCTCCCTCCTTAACTTCTGTTCGTGAAGTTATTCACGCAGATACACAAAGATTGCAATTTTATCCCAATAAATCTAACGAATTTGCTTCCACAATGGCGTGGAATAACGAAGTAGGGAATATAGAGCAAGATGTCGACAACTTGAACACCACTCTCACCTCTGCTATAATAAGTGCAGCAGAGGAATCGGTTATCCGTAACCCGTCACCTACTCCTTTTAAGCCAAGGTGTAAACCTTGGTTTGACAGAGAGTGTGAGAAAGCAAAACGCAGAGTTGTATTGGCACTTCGCTCAGCTAGGGTTAATAGTTTTGTTGGAGAATTTAGGAGTAATTACTTTTTGGAAAAGCGTGCTTTTAATAAATTGTTAAAATGTAAAAAAGATGATTATCGTAAGGCCACTGTTGATAAGTTAGCAAATTGTAGACACCCCGCGGAATTTTGGAAGATTGTGAATTCGATTAGAGCGAAGAATTCTCGGATTAATGCTGTAGACCTTCGTACTTTGCAAACATTTCTTAAAACATGTTATCCAGTATCATTATGTGTTACTTTCCCCAATACAGATTTTATTAATTGTCCTCACCCAATTTTAGATTCTTGTATTACTACGACTGAGATAACTAAATGTTTCATTCGTTGTAAAAATGGTAAGGCCCCGGGAGTTGATGAAATTGTTTATGAATTTTACAAATGCTTGCCTCAAAATTGGACTCTTTTTCTGGAATGTTTTTTTAATAAAATTTTATCGTCGGAAACAATTCCCAAGAATTGGGGTAGGCTATCAACATTTATGTTGTTTAAGAAGGGGAATAGAGAAGATCCTGAAAATTACAGACCGAATCACTCTTGTTAATAGCTTAGCTAAAATTTTTACTCAAATTATATGTGATCGCCTAGTAACATGGACTTCTGAATTAAATTTAATTCACGAATCTCAATCGGGGTTTAGAAGAGGTAGGGTTTGTTTGGATAATCTTTTCTCTTTATTAGCAATCATTCAAATTCACTTGAGTAATCCGGAAGCAGTGGTTTACGCATTATTCATCGATTTCAAAGGGGCCTTTCCATTCATTTCCCATCATATTTTATGGAAAAAACTGCGTGATTTGGGTCTAAGTACTAAGCTGATAAATATTTTAAAGAAGTTCTATGCGAATGCCACTACTTGTATAAAAACTACTGAGGGGTGCACTGATTACGTCAATGTCAGTCAGGGAGTCTTACAGGGGGAAGTTTTAAGCCCATATCTTTTTTTACTTTTTATTAGGGATCTTGAAAATTTTCTTCTAAATGAGGGTTGCAGAGGGCTTTCTATAAACAGTGGATCGGAAATATTAGACTTGGGTTATGCAGATGATTACGTCTACCTGTCGGATTCCCCGATTGAACTGTCTAAAAAATTAAAAGCGCTTTATCGTTATTGTTTGGAGAACGGTCTTACAGTAAATACTATAAAAACTAAAATTGTTATTTTTACGAGATCTGGAAATGCCTCGGCGAGAAGATTTAAGTCTTTTGAGTATGGTCAGAATGAACGTATAGAGGTTGTTAAAGAATATTGCTATTTGGGTGTTGTTTTTGCGAATTCTGGCTCCTTTCTCTCGGCTGCTAACCGTGCTTCGGATTTGGCTAATTCTACCACCGGTGGTATTATGAGGACTGCTCATTCCCTAAGGGCCGACACCTGGCACACTTACTCTAAACTTTTTAATTCATTGACTTTAAGTGTTTTATTTTATGGCGTCCAAATTTGGGGCCTTAAACATGTGGATATGCTCGAGAAAGTTCAGCTCTCTTTTTTTAAGAAACTTTTAGCACTACCAATTAATACTCCAAACTACGATGTTAGATTGGAAACCGGGTCTCTTCATGTGGCTCACAGAATCTTTTCGATTGCACTAAACTGGATTTACAAAATTTCGTTAATGTCTAATTCAAGGTACCCCAGGTTGTACTTCGAGAAATTGAGAGAAATAGCATTAAAGAGGCCTGAAGTTAAGTTCAATTGGTTTTCTCAATTAAGATTCTTTTTCGTGGAAAGTAACTTGAGCGAAGCATGGACCTCACTTTCTTTGGACTCTGTGGGTGTTATGAAGGAGTCGGTCCTGGCGGATTATGGTCGATTTCTTGTGATTCGTGATCGCGAACAATTATCTCTATCGAAGAGCCTCTTAATCTATCCGTATCTTTTTCTTTTACCTGGAACACAAAGCTACTTGATTTCAAGATTGCCGTTATTTTTTAAAAGACGTTTTGCTCAAGTCAGACTTTTAAATGTTCACTGTTGTCGCATTTATTTAGGACGTTCCTTTTCAAATTTTTGCGCCTTAGACTCATTCCCGCCTTTACCACTTGCGTCATTGCTTTCCTCTTTATTCGACATTGTCAAGCTCTACCTTATCTACCCAGAAGCAAGAGAATGGAAGAGAATGGATGAGTTAGAGAAAGATATAATAGAGAGTGAGGAGAGGAGGAAAAGAGAACTCGTAGAAAGGAAGAGGGTAACATTAAATGAAGGAGTAGAAGAAAGGGTGGGGAGTAGAGAAAAAGCAGATGATGATCTAAAAATCAAAATGGGGGAACTACCGATGAGAGTAGAAGTTATGGAGAAGGAGAAAAGAAAAAGAAATATTGTGATTAGAGGTATGAAGGTAGAGTGAAGAAAAGGCAAAGAGGAGGTAGAAAAACTGTTGTCAAGAATTGGAGCGAAAGTTAGGATTAAGAACGTTAAGGGAGTAAGAGGAGAGGATGTGGATAAACCGAAATTGTAGATTGTGGAGTTAGAAGATGAGAATGCTAGGATGGAAGTAATAAGATTAAAATGTAGGTTGAAAGGAAGTGTAGAGAGAATAGATATTGATAGAACCTGGAGAGAGAGAAGAATAAAATGGCTGCTGGAACAAAAAGCGTGGGTGGAAAGAAGAAACGGAAGGGTAGTGAAAGTAAAAAGGGAAAGTGTTTGGGTGGATGGAGTGGAATGGCTGGTGAAAGAGGATACAGTAGGGGTTATCAAAGTGGGATTGGAAATAGGTTAGAAGAGGAAGAGAGATGGTAAAATGAGTAAGAAAAAGGAATAAAGTGCGTTAGTGGGTGAATGGAGATGTTGGTAGGAGCGGATGAGAAATATGTGGAGAGAAAGGATTGAATGGTTATGATTAGAATGTGAGATATGACTGATTAAGGAAAGAGTGTAAATAGAGTTTTATAAAAGGGTGGGCGATGAGGTGGATAAACCCTAAAATGGTAAAAGGAACAGGAAACGGAAGCCCAGGCACTTGGTAGTTAGTTAAGTAAAGTATTAGAAGAGCGACGAGTAAATATGTAAATAGTAGATATAAGTTAAACTGTTGTAATATATATTAAGTGAGTTGTAAGTAGGTTAAGAAAGAATGTAAGACTCGAACCTGTAAAAAGGAGAGTAAATAAATATATATATATTTAGGACGTTCCTCTTACACATTTCAAAACGGCTAACTTTGCCCTTTATGTAGCCGAGAGGAAGGAGATCTTTTTCACATATTAGTGAATTGTCCAGCATGTTCTCATTTGTGGGAACCTTTTTTTAATGTTTTAAATTATCCGTCGGTCGACTCTTTCTGGTTAGATTTTCTGTCAAGAAGCAACTCTAAAGATATTAAGCGCTTCATAAACGTGTTAGCCTCTATTTTGTTAAATCAAAACCGTATTAGTGAAATTGTCAACTAATAGCTTATAGTTTTTATATAGAGTTATGTCAAATAATTTTTAGACGAACCTCCGCTTGTTTTTAAACATTTTTCTGTTTCTTATAACAAGTGTACTTATAATAAATAAATCTTAAAAATCTTAAAAAATAAATAATAAGTAAAAAGTTACATTTTAGTCGTTTTCGGCAATGTTTATAAAATCGTTTTGATCCTAGTTTGACAAAATTGCAATTATTTAAGGATTCAAAGTTTAGTTTTTAAAAATCCATTTATTGTTTATAAAATCATTAATAATTAATCATGAAATAATTAACCATATTTAAATAATTTTGTTATGTTCAATTTCCACATCCTACATTTTTTTTAAATCAAATGTAGACAAATTTGACATCGAATCTTCTCGAAAATTTAAAAGAAAAATTTTGTTTATTAAATTATTAATTAACAAATTGAACAAAAAAAAATTTCAACTTTCAAAGAGTACTATTTTCTTAAATTTACAAAGTTTTGTTTAAAAATGATTTGTACTACTTAAGCAACTATTAAAAAATAGTTCTAAGTAACAGTGTTTATTTGAAAAATTTTTTTGATTATGTTAACAAATAAATAAAAAGTTACATTGAAGTCGTTTTCGGCATTCTTTATAAAATTGTTTTGATTCTAGTTTGACAAAATTGCATTTATTTAAGGTCTCAAAGTTTAGTTTTTATAAATCCATTTATTGTTAATAAAATAATTAATAATTAATCATAAAATAATTAACCATATTTAAATAATTTTGTCTAAATTTTTTTTAAATTAAAGGTAGATAAATTTGACATCGAATCTTCTTCTCAAAATTTTAAAAGAAAAATTTTGTTTATCAAATATTTAATTAACAAATTGAACAAAAGAATTTTTTCCACTTTCAAAAAGTACTTTTTTTTAAAAAATTTACAAAATTTTGTTGAAAAATGATTTGTAATACTTAAGCAACTATTAAAAAATAGTTTTAAGCAACCGTGTTTATTTGAAAATTTTTTTTGATATTGTTATTAACAAATAAATAAAATGTTACTTTTTAGTCGTTGTCGGCAATGTTTATAAAATTGTTTTGATCCTAGATTTATTAATTTGCAATTATTAAAGGTTTCAAAGTTTAGTTTCTAAAAATCCATTTATTGTTTATAAAATTATTAATAATTAATCATAAAATAATTAACCATATTTAACTAATTTTGTTATGTTCAATTTGAACTTTTTCAAACAATTTTGTTATCTGTGCATAATATGGTGCTGTTTATTATTTATATGTGACCCTCCAGGGTGAAAGGGACCTTAGCTGCAAAACATTGGATTTTGATTTTTTTATTATGAATCGATAAAATTTGAGTTGCTCTTTCACATACAAAAATCAAAACTTGTTTATATTAAAAGAAAAATCTATTGGTCAATTAGTTGTTCGATATTTTCGATTATGTAGGGGAGAGTCGCTAGTTGTGAGACGGGTTTTATTTTTGACCTATAAATTAAAAATAGGTAAACGAAATCGTAAATAAAATACACCGTTCAAAAAGTAACTTAAATACGCAACTTTTATTCATAGAAAGTGTAGTATTCAGATGAACTCGAAAAATTTTATGATCAATTTTCCGAGCACATCTTTTTAGTCAAAAAAAAAAGGTGTCCAGTTGTGAGACACTTATAAAAAAATGCTAAAATTTAAAACATTTGTCATGAAACATTATGTTTAATATAAATAACTAAATATATTGATAATACATATTATTATATACTAAATAAAAATATTTATTCTTTAAAATATGACTATCAATTTTCTTCATCGAAATCGCTGTCGCAATGTAGGCAAATGAAATAAATGTGCGCATCTTCCTACACTTTAAATAATTGTTGTGTTATCAAATGTACGTAACGAACTAAACTGAACAGAGCGCTTTATGCTGTATAACAAAAAATATAGGCTATTCCAGATGGTCGGCGCCACCGTCTCACAACTGGTGACTTGCTGTGTCTCACAACCGGAAATTGGCGCTATTTTGAAAAAGGAAAAAAAAAATATTTCCAACTGTAGATTGAAACAATGCAATATTGCATTACAAAATAGAAGGAAAATACTAAACAAAAATGCATAACATTTAGCTTTTCCAATTAATTAACTTAAAAAAAAGTACTTTGCACATATTGAAAAAAAGTTTTTTAGTCGATTTTCACACACAGTGTTGGCATCTAACACAAACAATACATATATCCGCTTCGGTGTACACGCAAAAGTTGGCTCGTATAAAAAGAAATGTTTTTATGTATACCAATCAGCCTTTTTATATTTCGTGTTAAAAAAAATGGACTCTCTCACAACTGAAGCCGTCTCACAACTGGCGACTCTCCCCTACTAATCGATTAATATTTCTTTAAATTGTAAAAATTGAAAGTTTGTTATTAATAATATATATTTACATTAATTTTGTGAAAATTGTTGTTAAAATGAATTGACGTTCACTTAAATAACAATTTATTTATTGGATGTAATTATTTTGGCAATTCAGTTCCGCCACGTGTTTTTTGTAAACAGTGAAGTTGGATGTGTGAAATATAAAGTGTGTTTACGTTTGCTATTAGTAAAAGAGATATATATTCTTTGAGTAAGTATTTATTTATGTTATTATGGAATAATAGTGTATTGTGTGGACAAACATTTGTTAATATTGTGTAAATTGTGTAATTTCGTTGTCAAAGTGATTTTGACAGGTAGCGGTTATGTATTCTTAACTCCTCATTCCTGTTAAAATTTTGTATGTTTACGTTTGTTACTAAAGTTATCCTATTTTTGTTTACATTGGTATTCGTTTCTGACAGGTAAGTAATGATAATATTAATAATCTTTTATTTATTTTTATTTTATTTTTAACTTATTAATCTATTTTTTAGTTCTATTATTTAAATGTTAGTTTTTTTCTTAAGGGTATATGATGGAGAATGACGTCACTGGTATAGGCAAAATTTGTCCGTAAACTTTCTCTTAAAATAATAAATATTTTGATATCAAACTTTATGGAATTACTTAAAATATCATTAAGATGGTCTCTCTGACCCAAATTTGTTTAAATTTTGCCTTAAAATCAATTTTTAAAAAATTAGCTGATTTTCGAAAAATTAAAAAAAATTAATTTTAATCAACATTTAAATAAATTTGGGTCAGAGAGACCATCTTAATGATATTTTAAGTAATTCCAAAAAGTTTAGTGTCAAAACGTTTATTATTTTAAGAGAAAGTTTACGGACAAATTTTGCCTATATCAGTGACGTCATTCTCCATCATATGCCCTTAAAGTATCATAAATATTTATGTCATTTAAGGTTTTGATATTTCTTTTTATTGGGTTCACTTGGTGATTGTCATCGGATTTTTATCGGCCAAGTGGACATGGTGAAACTGGTCAGTAATAATAATTTTTAGTTCTTTATTTTGTTTTATTGTATATTTATAATTCATTAACCTTTTAAGTTTCTGTAAAATAAAAATATTATACTTTCATGTTTAAGGTTATGTTTTTTGTTATTATTCTCCGGTAAGGTAGAGCAGTAGGATAAAATGACAAAATTTGATTCAAATTGATTTTTAGACCGCAATTTTAAACTAAATTACAAAATTCTTCTTTCCTGTAACGCAGAACTAAATTCTAAAAAGATCTGTGCGAGTCGGTTTTTTTAATTATTGTTTTATAAATTTTTAATGTTAATGCAAAAAGTATAAAAAAAATGATTTTTTACAATTTTTGATTTCTTTTGCACAAAAATTTTTTTGCATACTTAATAATGTATGCATTTGATGTTTGGGGGTGTGTTAATAGTAAAAAAGAAGTTTTTGCGCTTAAAAATTGTTATAAACAATTTATATAAATAATTACACTTCAGGAATTTTCTTGTTAACATTATAAACATTCATTAAGAAGAAAATAACAAGCGCGCCGCGGCGCGCAGATCGATCTCGTGTCTATTAGTTTTTGTGTTATTAGCGATAAAAAATAGGCATAACATAACAACAACAAAGGCAGGCTCGTCTTCAAATGCCTGTCCTGAAAAATTCAAAACATTCAATTTTAAATCTTTAATATCAATCAATAGAATTTGAGTTGCTCTTTCACATACAAAAAAGAAATTTTTTTTATGTCTATTAGTTTTTGTGTAATTGGTGATGAAACATAGGCACAACCTAACAATAGCTTAGTCAGGCTCAACTTCAAACGCCCGTCCCGCAAAATTCATTTCTTGCAGCTAAGGTCCCTTTCACCCTGGAGCGACACATATAATTAATCATATAAACAAATCTTAAAAACATTACCGAAAACGACTTAAATGTAACTATTTATTTATTTGTTAAACAAGACTTTCCATGAAATTCGAAATGCCAACTACCTCCTAGCAGGTAATAAGGGTAAAAGAGGGGGAATTTTGTCTCAAATTTTTGAAAGTACCAGTATACCTATTTCCATTATCTTTCACTGCCTCTCTCTCTTTCTTTCTTTCTCTTTTAAGCTACCTGTCATCCCAAATTAGAGTAATTAGGTTTAAGTCATAATTATACGAACATTTTCAAATTATACCTACCTTTCTTATCTCTCTCAATCTTAAACTATTTTTAATCTTCGTTTCTCTCTACATAACCGTGATGTTTTCTGCGACCCTCCACCCCCCTTAATTATCACGTGACTTTGAATAATTATAAAAATTACTTAAAATACTGAAGCATATAAACAATAAGTTCACTGACTGTTTATTGCAAATTCCTCGTACATTTACATTAGAAGGCTGTTTTATATTCTTTATTTTTTCATATATAGCACATTCTTTCTCAATTCGGCCAGCCCTCTGTGCATTTTAATTTTCAAGATAGAAGACTTTATTATAGCTTAAAATTTTCGCCAAAACGAAAAAAAAAAAAAAAATATTATACTTACACATGTAAACAAAAAACTATCTTTAGAGGATTCATAAACTTTAAAATTCAATAGGAATACATACCTATGAAATTTACACATATTAGCATGAAAAACCACCCTTTAAAATTAAATTAAATTATATTTTGCAATGACTTATTTTTGTTTTCCGTAGTTTTAATATGTAATGGGTTTTTAACCCGTAAATTTTTTAAATAAATAAATCATCCCTTAATTACTTAAAACCTTGCTTTGAATGTCTTCTTGTCTGCCTTATCCCCTTCAGCATCGAAAAACAACTTTAAAAATTATCCCTTAATCTAAAATAAAGAAATTGACAAAAAAAATCGCTCAGAATTTATTCCTTTTTACCTCACATAGGAATACATTCTGAGCAATTTTTATAGCCGGAGAATTCTCTCAAAATTTTTTTAGTTTATACGTTTAATAAAAAATTGGCCATTTTTTGGATTAAAGATTGAGAGAAGATTTTTAAGGGTGGTTTTCGATGCTGAAGGGGCAAGTTTCATAGAACTCTTATTCTCAGTAATATTTAAAATTTGTGAACTCTGTAAAGAATGTTTTTGTCTACTTGTTTAACAATATTTGTCAATTTTTTTAAATTCATGTTTAGGGGATGATTTTGAAGGGTTGTTCCTTATTATAATGCTTGTTAACGTTTGGTTTTTTTTAATGCGATTAAATATTTCATGTAAATCTCGTAGATTTTTAGACTAACAATTTTTAGTTTTTAGTTTATTTTTCGCACAATTTATATATTTTTTGGAGGTTTATGCGTGATATTTTTCAACCCTTAGCTGTAAATAAAAAACACCATACGACATCAAAAATTGATGTTTTGACGAGAATTTTAAGAGATAGGTCTTTTATCTTGAAAATTAAAATATTATTAGATTTTACTAATTAATTAAAATGCGCAGGGGGCTGGCCGAATGGTGAAAGAATGCCCAATATTATATTTTATTATAGTTACTACATTATATATTTATAAAATTCACCTCTAGAACGCGTATAATGGACTAAAAAGGTGTGACGATGTGAAATTTGGAAATTTAGTAATGGAGAAATATACTATATTCACATCGTCACTATAGTAAAGTTCAGGTCGGCTCGTGACCCGAGTTAGTGCGACCGAGCTTGTACCTTTACCGCTCCCCACCTGTGTGCCTCACCGGCACATAGGTCACGATAGCTTGACTATATTAATCGGCACGCGCTGCCGAATATTTAGTCGTCTGGTTGCTGGGACTCGAGGTCCTTCTCGATACCAAGCTAGGCTGCTCAGGTAAAGCGAGTGATGTGCGTGGGTCCTTCCGCCACATTTTTCCTTTCCTCTGGGTGACTAGTAGACCAGATTGACCCCTGAGAACGTGCGAAGATTAGGCAGAGGTCCTTCTCTCTTAAAACTCGCACAGAAAATCCGGAACCTTTAAGGTGAAGGGTTACCTGGACGTTCGCCGAACTAGTAGAGGTCCTTCTCTTTAGTTTGGTGAACGAAAATGGGGATTTGTAGCGTCTTTGGGTCCTTCCATGGCGTTGTAGATCCATATTATTCTAGGTTCATCTCAGTGCTTGGCTAGAGAGAGAAAATATAGGTCCTTCTGTACGCTTTCTCTCTAGCCAAAAAAATTGATTCGACTCTGCCCTTGGAGGGCTTTGTTGAAAAATAGGCGGTAGAGGGTGGTAGAATTTTTATAATTGTAAATTTTAAGGGTAATATTATATAGTCGAAAAGTTAAAACTAGAAAACTGAGAAAGAATGTAAATTTTTTCGAAATCAGTTATTTTATAGGAAGAATTATTTTGTTAAGACTAGGAAAAGAAATCTCTGTTACATATCCAAGCTCAGAAATTCTAGTACTGACAGTTTTGGTTTTTATCGTCAGAAGAAGATGTAGAAACAAGCGTATATATATATATATATTGTCGGGATATTTTAATATTGTTATTAAATTCTTTTGTAAATTTTGTAAGCTAATTTTTTATTTTATCTGAATATATTTTTCTATCTTATTCTTAAATTAAGAATATTTTGAGTTTTTACTGACTACACCTGTCTTTTAGAAATTAAGAAATTCATTTTAACGATAAATGTCAGCCAGCAGGCTAAGATTTACTTTATATTGGTTTTTATTTTAATTTTCAGCTAGTATATAAGTCAAAAATCATCGTTGGGTTGTAAATTCCATTTAAATTTTGAGGTTATGAACGCTGGACAATCTGACGAGCGTAATCCGGAGCAACTTTTTAAATAAAGAAAAAGTCCTATCATTACAAAGGTATAAATTACAATTTGACGAAAAAAACGCCACTTTCTCATAAACGGAAAAAACTTCCTTATTTATAGATATATATATTATATTATTGTGTAGAACTAAGAAAGTATCTGTTTTTAATAAAAATTTCCAGTTAAAATATCACGTCATCAGGGGGGAAACCCCTACCCCCCAGGTGATGAACCGTGATAATTTTCATGACCCCCCACCCCCCTTATTGGCTCACGTGATTTATGAACGACCCTTGTCTGCTAAAACGTTGTGAGAGACGTAATAATTTTTTTTCGAAAAATACAAAAATTCAATATTTTTTTTCATATACGGCCATTATTCTGTTAAAAAAATCTAAATGGGATTTTGAAACTTGCATTATTAGTATATTATGCATCAAGGGAGGGAAAAAAAAACTGTGAGTTCTGCCCCGCTTAAGGCGAACGAAAACACGAGGTTTTCGTGCATGTGTGGTAGAAAAATTATTATTTTCAATTTAATAATAATTGATCATTTATAAAAAAGGTATTATTCAAATTATAAGTAATACCGTCAACTGGGGTAACTTCGGACAAGCAGGCTAATTCCGGACACTTAAAATTTAGCTGTTACCAACTTCACATTCTTTTCATTTCTTTAAATCACGTAGTTAAAAAGTTTATAAAATTAAAAATGCGATTTAAACTTTTCGATACAATATTTTTGAAATGAAATTTAAGTGTCCGGAGTTAGCGTGCTGGTCCGAAGTTACCCTAGTTGACGGTATTGCTTGCTAAAAATAAAAATACTGTTCAGAAAATTCGGATGTTCCTTGAACACATGCAGCTAAAATCCACAAAATTTACAAGCTGTTATTAATTACTGCTGTAAGTGTAACATACGTCAATATACATGTCGTATAGGCAATTAGAATAATCCGGCATTAGGTTAAACACCGGCAACTGATAAATGACACGTAAAAGATTCTTATTTTTCTATTTGCTTGGAATCAATCAGTCTATTACTAAATGCCTATTGCTAAATGACTGATTCAGCTAATTAAGATTTAACCAATTTAAGATAAATGCCGAAGGCGCACCCGGCAAATAGAACATATGTGGGCCAAATTTGAACTTTCTAAGTCAAATAGTTTGGCGGCTAGGGGGGGATACGATTTTTGACAAAGTCTTTCCAATAGGGTTCCTCAATTGAGCTACCGTTCCATGATGGTCAATGTTTAACTTTTTGAGTTCTTCTATTAGCCTCTCTTTTGACAATTGGTAAATCCACTGGACTCCCATATCGGAAGTTTAAATTCTTCATTGCTTGATATTCGAAGGACTAGCAGGAATCGATGACTTCTTGACTTGATGGCTTGAGTAATGAGTTCAAAATGATCATTACGATCCTTTCTCGACAATATATATCGTTTTCACAACGTAGTTAGTCCTACTCTAGACTGTTATCCCTACTTTCTAGATTTTATCCCTACCATGGTTACATCTATTCAACTGGTATGGTAAAATGTCCTATCCTTCTTTCCAATGTTTCCTAACCAAACGACTGACTTTAAAAGCAAACACTTTTTAGAATAAAAAAATTGAATTTTAAAACTTACTTATTAAATAGTCAATTCTGGATTTTCTCTCGTACCGTTCTGTGTATGATCCACTCTAGCTAGGTAGCGTATATTAACCATTCTAATGACTTTATGTTCAAGATTTTCATCCCACATTCTAAATTTAAAGTAAATATAATCGAACGTTTGAATTCTAGTGTGGTCTGTCATGGTACTATTAATACTGACGAGATTTTGCTGAAACTACTAAATTTAAACAAAAATTGCTAGTCTCTGTTCGGGCGCCATGTAATGAAGTGATTTTTTTCGTGAAGGCTCCGGAGTGTCACTCGCCGATCCAGGATTTTTGAGTTGTCACTTCTCTGGAACTTATATTTAATTCTAACCTCAAAATCTAATGATTTATTTTATCTTTACTGGAAATCAATTTTTAGGTTTACTAGATTTTCAAAAATTCTCATAAAACAAATTTTAGCTAGTATGTAAATTTATAATTCTTAATTTTTAAATTGAATTCAAATTTTAGCGCGAAATGTTAACTTGAACATAACCTTAAACTTTAACATTTACCAATTCAACATAACCTTAAAGTTTACTCTAGAGTTAGCCGCCAAAATTCAAAATTAAATTAATCTAGACAAGAATTAAAAAAAAGTAATTTTTAATATATTATTCAGCAAAATCTTTTCAGTCAGAATTAATGAAATTTCTTGTCAGTCGCATGGGTTAGGAAGAATACAGTAATACACAAGATATAACCAAAATAACAAAATATATTCTAATAAACTTAAAATCTAATACACAATAAATAATAAAAGGAAAATAAATGAAATGAAAATTTATATGAATTTAAATTGAATTTCAAAACTTTGGAAATAATTTTGACTGTAACAAAAGAGAAGCGCAAGACTCGATATAAACAAATAATTTATTTTTGTGCTCTGATACTTCAAAATAACAGAAATAATGTAATAGGCTATAAGCTAACTGAAAATCTGCCGCTTCCTTGAGTGCTAGTCGCAGGCCTGCCGCGCTCTACTGTCTCGTTACAGTATTATCTGTCTCTATAACATATCATAAACAAATAAAGTCAATTTAGATTTGCACTCTCGTTAATTTGACTACTTAAGGTATAGTTCTTGAAAAGCTAGTCTAGCTAAAACTCCCAATTACGCTCAAAAGTTCCCTTTGAATAAAAATCAGGATTCACCTTCGAATTTTTATCCGTTTGTCCAAAACAACTATACATTAAAGAATTCATATTTAGTCCAAATCTCAAATAAATAATTCTAGAGGAGAACAAACAAAATATTCTAGACTTCTACAAAATTTGATAGTTTAATTCTAGAAAGATATATTAAACTTAAAACTAGTATTTTGTGGAATCAATTCTTTACCTAGTGGGTTAAACCATTTCAAATCATGCAGGCCGACTAACTTCAATTTGTAGATTTAACTGCCTCCAAAATATGTTATTCTATATGAAAAATAAAAGGACACGTATTTTTTTATTTTCGATAAAAGTTATTTTTAACGAAGTTACGAGCACTTGAATTTTGAATGGTAAAATTCAAAATAACAGTGAAAAAAATTTGTTTCACTTGTAATTTTTTTCTTAATTAATATAATCAAGTTTTGTTTCTTGGATCTTTTAGGTGGTCTCTTCTTCTGCAAAATGCCGTTTAAAAATTTTAAAGAACTTAAAAATTAACAAAATTACCGATGATTTTCCAAAAATAAATAAGGTCCATTTTCTCAAAAACCGCAGCTTTTTTTCTTTAAAATTTTTACCATAAATTCTTATTAATATAAGCAAATATTCCTATATGTTTCGAGGATGCTAAACCATACTGTCAGCCAGGAGAATTTTTTTTCTAAAATAATCTGTTGCTTACAATTTGAGATTGTTAGTGTGCATTAACTATGTATTGATTTTATATAAAAGGACTTACTTTAGTTGAATTCATTGTACTTCATTTGTTCGTAAACTTTGCATGCCAACCATCTCAAATCCGTTGGAGCCAAATTGTGTAGGTTTTTGATTTTTAAACAAAAAAACAAAAAACACTAACCACAAAAATTAAAATGTTTTTTATTGTACGTTTCGTCAACATTTCGTTGACCTCTTCAGGCTGTAAATACAAATTATACACACTTGAGAAAATATTTTTAACACGAGCAAAACACTCTTTGTAAAAATTACAAGTCTAATAAATTTAATACCTTAAAAAACGGAAACGTCAAAATTAAAAATAAACATCACTGAGCAGTGACACAGTCAAACGTGTTGTCATGTTAAATGCAAGAGACAAACTGACGAAAAATAATACAGAAATTACAAATTCAGAAAGACTAAGGAAAATAAACGTAAACAGATATTGACAAATTCAAAATAATAAACAAGAAATTGAAATAATGAGCCTGGTGAATAAGAATTAAGAAACGGAGAATTTTCTCTGTAGAAGTAGCATATAATTTTTGTTTAAATTGTCTATATTTTCCTTAATGTTAATGCTATTAGGGTCGTGGTTAATAAAAATCATTTCAGAAATTTGACGCCTACGCCAATCTCTTTCGAAATCTACAATTTTAGTACTTTTAAAGTCGAATTCGTGATTATTGTTTGTACAATGTAAGTTGATGACGAAGTTTGGATTTTTGTTAGTTTTATGCTCACGAACTCTAGTTTCAAGCAATCTTTTGGTTTCACCATAATATGCTGCGTTACAATCTTTGCAGGGAATTCTATATACCACTCCACATTTTTTCCACTTGTCAACAGAGTCTTTTCCCAATTTTACAAAATTATTAAGCGACTTTTGAACTTTAGGAATAGTACAGATAATGTAGTTTTTAAATTGTTGTTTGCATTTTGTACAAAAATGTTTATTCTTAAAAGGGATGACATTTTTTTGTTGTTTAGCATATAGAGCTTTTTTTAAATTAGAAAATTTCACATTGTTATTTTTTGTTTTTGATTTTAAATAATGAAGTCTCTCAGAAATACAATCGTTGACAAAGTTTACGGGGTAGTTATTATTAGAGAGTAAACTCTTCGTTAATTTAATGTTTTTTCTGTGAAAACTCTTATGTGAAAGAGAAATAGCTCTGTCAACGAGGTTAAAAACAATATTACGCTTTTGGTTAATCGGGTGATTTGATAAAAAATTAAGAAGTCTGCCCGAAGCTGTAGGTTTATTATACCAGTCAAAAATAAAACGGTTATTTTTTCTTATCAAAGTTAAGTCTAGAAAATTTATTTTTTGGTCAATTTGCGTTTCATGTGTAAATTGAAGCTTTCTATGATATGAATTAAAAACTTCTAATACTAGGGTAACAAAATCTTTGTGTACACAAAGAATAGTGTCGTCCACGTACCGGAAGTAAAAAGGTATTATGCAATTGTGTTTATTTTTCAGAATTTTTAAACAATTTGTTTCTAAATCGTCCATGCAAATATTAGCGAAAAAAGGCGAGATAGGGGAACCCATAGGTGTCCCATGTATTTGGTGATAAAACTTATCATTAAATTTAAAAAAAGTGTTATTGAATAAAAATTTTGTGATGTCAATAATATCGGTATAGTGTAAGTCACATTTTCTAGACTTACCTTTGATAAGAAAAAATAACCGTTTTATTTTTGACTGGTATAATAAACCTACAGCTTCGGTCAGACTTCTTAATTTTTTATCAAATCACCCGATTAACCAAAAGCGTAAAATTGTTTTTAACCTCGTTGACAGAGCTATTTCTCTTTCACATAAGAGTTTTCACAGAAAAAACATTAAATTAACGAAGAGTTTACTCTCTAATAATAACTACCCCGTAAACTTTGTCAACGATTGTATTTCTGAAAGACTTCATTATTTAAAATCAAAAACAAAAAATAACAATGTGAAATTTTCTAATTTAAAAAAAGCTCTATATGCTAAACAACAAAAAAATGTCATCCCTTTTAAGAATAAACATTTTTGTACAAAATGCAAACAACAATTTAAAAACTACATTATCTGTACTATTCCTAAAGTTCAAAAGTCGCTTAATAATTTTGTAAAATTGGGAAAAGACTCTGTTGACAAGTGGAAAAAATGTGGAGTAGTATATAGAATTCCCTGCAAAGATTGTAACGCAGCATATTATGGTGAAACCAAAAGATTGCTTGAAACTAGAGTTCGTGAGCATAAAACTAACAAAAATCCAAACTTCGTCATCAACTTACATTGTACAAACAATAATCACGAATTCGACTTTAAAAGTACTAAAATTGTAGATTTCGAAAGAGATTGGCGTAGGCGTCAAATTTCTGAAATGATTTTTATTAACCACGACCCTAATAGCATTAACATTAAGGAAAATATAGACAATTTAAACAAAAATTATATGCTACTTCTACAGAGAAAATTCTCCGTTTCTTAATTCTTATTCACCAGGCTCATTATTTCAATTTCTTGTTTATTATTTTGAATTTGTCAATATCTATTTACGTTTATTTTCCTTAGTCTTTCTGAATTTGTAATTTCTGTATTATTTTTCGTCAGTTTGTCTCTTGCATTTAACATGACAACACGTTTGACGGTGTCACTGCGTTAGTGATGTTTATTTTTAATTTTGACGTTTCCGTTTTTTAAGGTATTAAATTCATTAGACTTGTAATTTTTATAAAGTGTGTTTTGTTCGTGTTAAAAATATTTTCTCAAGTGTGTATATTTTGTATTTACAGCCTGAAGAGGTCAACGAAATGTTGACGAAACGTACATTAAAAAACGTTTTAATCAAAAACCTACACATTTTGGCTCCAACGGATCAACTATTTCTTTTATTTATGAACCTTATTTATTTTTGGAAAATCATCATTAATTTTGTTAATTTTTAAGTTCTTTAAAATTTTCAAACGGCATTTTGAAGAAGAAAAGACCACCTAAAAGATCCAAGAAACAAAACTTGATTATATTAATTAAGAAAAAAATTACAAGTGAAACAAATTTTTTTCACTGTTATTTTGAATTTTACCATTCAAAATTCAAGTGCTCGTAACTTCGTTAAAAATAACTTTTATCGAAAATAAAAAAATACGTGTCCTTATATTTTTCATATAGAATAACATATTTTTGAGGCAGTTAAATCTACAACTTAAAGTTAGTCGGCCTGCATGATTTGAAATGGATTCAACCTGTGACAGACTTCATTTAAGACGGGAATTAACACCTGAATAAAATTCCACCTGGCTAGTTGAATCGCGATCCGGGAAAACAACAGTCTCTTCGGTAACAAATTAGAAGCACCTAAACCATACCTCCAAGAGTTATAACTTTACAAAAGATTTAAGAAGCACCTTAAATCATTTATAAATAAAATTGTCTTTTGCTTTTGAGCTCAGTCTTTCGAATCAAATTTCTCAAATTTAACAGAGAAGAACCCCTGAGAAATTCTCGAGACCTGGCTAGAAAAAGTTTATTAAGATGTGCCTTAATATACAATTTTCCATTTATTCGAATCCTAAACATTCTTGAATTAAATCTAGCAAATTTTTTAGAGAAGTATCTCTGATAACTTTACCAAATTTCAGTAAAATTTTATATCAAGATGCGCCTTGAGTATAGAATCCCACTTTTCAAGAATTAAAAATCTTCGAACAAATCTTGAGAATTTAAAAGAGAAGAACCTCAATTAAATCGTCGAAACCTTTAAATTCGAGAATTTATTTCAAGATGATCTTTGATAATAGCATCCCAATATTCGAAAATTTAACTTTGAAATTTCTCCAAAAAAATATCCAAGAAGCGCCTTAGAACAAAATTCTGAAAAATTCCAAAATTTATCGAGATCAATCTCCAAAAATGAATATTTTGTGAAAACCCAGAGTTTTCAGTAGAAGTGCCTACTGAAATCTCACTTGGATCGCTATATTCTGCTTTTTCAGAAGTTCCTGAAAATTTAGAATATTTCTTAATTCACTCGGAGAGCCATCGAGATGTACCTCGAATGCCCCGCAGGGAAGATCTCGCTGGAATCGGCCGGTGTCTACCTTTACGTAGTCGACCGAAAGAGCTCAGTGAGAGAGAGGAGAGGTAGTAGGGCCCACAGGTAAAAATGAAATTATTATGTACGTGTGCGATTCATAGTAGGAGGAGAGACCGGGGCACAGTGGGACAAAACGCTCATTTTTCGTTCAAAAAAGTCTAGAGCCCACAAATATTGACCAAATTTCAATTTTTTTTTTTAAATGAAAGGTTATGAAATTCTTAAGGAGACTGTGGTATTACTTTTTTTTTTAAGAACAATTGTTGTTATTGTTTATTTTTATCAACAAAGTGAAAAATAATGTTATTAAAATTTTTTTTTTTTCGTATAAATGATTGATGAGTGTTCTGAAATGCTTTGAATCATTAAAAAGTCTCTTCCACATTAAAAATGATTAGTTTTTACATGTTTTTAATAATTATAAAAAGATTGTTATAAACAATTTTACAAAATTTCCAGAGTGTATAGATTCTTTGCTTCTTTTTGGTTGAAACTCGCTACTCGGGGGTTTTTGAGGTCGCTGATTTCGAATTTGAAGTCCGTTTTCAAAAATTCAAAATGGCGGATCCAATATGGCGGATGAAAAAATTTCAAATCAATGGGATTGTCATGAAACTCGTTACTCGGGGGTTTTTGGGGTCGCTGATTTCGAATTTGAAGTCCGTTTTCAAAAATACAAAATGGCGGATCCAATATGGCGGATGAAAAAATTTCAAATCAATGGGATTGTCATAAAACTCGCTACTCGGGGGCTTTTGGGGTCGCTGTTTTCGAATTTGAGAATTACAGAGAATAAAAGAAAATTCAATAAAATGAGAACACCTTTAATTATGAGAAATACCTTGTTTTATTGAGTAAATCCGTGGTCAAGCAATTAAAATGCACAAACACACACAGCAAGTTATGTCCTTTGTATTTGAGTTCTTTCCTTTTTCTCAGAAATTACACCTGTAATTTCTGGTGATCTCACACCACTCAACACACAATACAATTTTGAGTAGTTATTTTGAAAAATACAATGAGACGAACCTTGAGAACAAAACCTTGAGAAAACCCGAAAACTGCGTGAGACAATAACCTTACATTCACAGAGGAAATTTTAACACTGGACCACGTGTTAAGAGACGCGACCGGCGAGCAGCTGAGAAATTGGCCACCGAGAGGTGCTGCCGCCACACGCTTCCCAAACACGTCACTTAATTTTTTCCGGTAATATTTCAACTGGCAACTGGCCTCGAGTCGTAAATTCGAGCCAGCCCCAGTTTTGTGATCTCAATACACTAAAGTCTGAAAACACTCCCCCCCATCGGCAACGGAGTTGACGATCATGTAGAGGTTGATGCCAATGGTGAATCATTCCTGAAGATGGGAAGCACTGCCAGCTTCGTGATTGGTCGCTTGAGAGTAGAGATAGCCGTCCTGATGGTGACCACCCTGGTGAGTCCGTCCGCTCCGGGATGCAATTCCATGACCCTAGCCAAGGGCCATTTTGCAGGTAGAAAGCGTTCATTAGTGAGAAGAACCATAGAGCCGACCTTGATTTGATTAGACGGATGATGCCATATTAAGATAGAGAGTTGTTGCTGCAGATAACTGGCCGACCATCTTGACCAGAAAGCCTGAACCCTTTGTTGAATAAGTTGCCACCTGGACAACCTTGAGCTTGGCACCTCCATCAGAGAAGGTTCCGGTATCGAAGTGAGCGTTTTCCCGATGAGAAAATGCCCTGGTGTAAGAACTGACAAGTCGTCAGGGTCTTACGATTGGGGTTCCAACAGTCGTGAATTGAGGACTGCTTCAACCTGAGCTAGAAGAGTCGTAAATTCTTTGTAGGTCAGCATTGTTTCACCAACCGTCCTTTTGATATGATACTTGACAGATTTAACGGCGGCCTCCCACTTACCACCCATGTGTGGAGCAGAGGGGGGGTTAAAGTTCCATGAGGTGCCGTCGATAACCAGAAGTTGAGATAAAGTTCTTGATTCGTGAGTTCCGGCCTTGAAAAGTTGCTAAAGCGCCTTGTCCGCTCCGATGAAATTCGTTCCACAGTCACTGTGGAGAGTATGGCAAATGCCTCTCCGTGAGACAAATGGTCGATAGGCTGCGAGGAATCCTTCCGTTGAGTAGTCCATGACAGCTTTCAGATGAATGGCGGAGGTCGAGAAGCAGACAAAAATACAGAGCCATCCCTTTTTGCTACGTGCTCCTCGCCCCTTCCAAGTTTTGAGAGAGATAGGTCCGGCATAATCGACTCCAGTGTTGAGAAATGGCCTTGATGGAGTAACTCTAGAGGTAGGTAGCTAACCCATCAGCTGTTGAGCTCGGATTCCACGTTGTCGAGCACAAGGCACACTTGAGAATATGAGACCTGACGGGTCGTCGACCTCCAATGATCTAGAAGCTCTTTTTTACATAAGAGAGTGTGAGCTGAGTTCCACCGTGGAGAGTCTTTAGATGCGCGTCTCTAATAATGAGACGAGTAAAAACTGAATCCTTAGGTAGGATAGCAGGATGCTTACTCTCATGATCCAGATCAGAAAATTTGAGTCGGCCCCCGACTCTGAGAATTCCTTGGTGATCAATGAATGCCGTGAGTCTGGAAAATAGGTGAGAGCTAGAAAATGGTGTACCTCTCTTGAGGTCCTTGAGTTCACTTGAGAAGTATACTCCTTGAGTCACTTGAGTCCAAAAATTCCTTAATTGCTCTAAATCCTTAGGATTGAGAGGATTGGTGAGAGAAGCCTGAGAGTCTCCTTTGAATAATTTCAAAAATCTAAAACAAATTGAGGTGATCGTCAATAATTTAGTGAGAAAGGAATACCTTTCAACGAGATCCCAGGGTTGAGGAGACGTTGAGACAGAGAAAACACATCCGGGTCTTTCTTCAACTTGGGCTGAAGCATCTGTCAATGAGTTTGAAGTTGGACACTGTTCCGTTGATTCCTTCAACCAAGATGGCCCTTGCCACCATAGTTGATGCTGAGAGAGTTAGTGAGTAGTCAGGCCCCTTGATGCGCAGTCAGCAGGGTTGTCCTCTCCCTTGATGAATTTCCAATGACCTTGAGGGATTAGATCTTGAATTCAGGAAACCCTGTTCCGCACAAAGTCCTTCCATCGTGAAGGGTGACTGTTGATCCACGTGAGAGCTACTGAAGAGTCCGTCCATAGAGTAATAGAAACGTGTGACAGTTCCAAAGTTCTTTGAACATAATCCATGAGTTTGCCTAAGAGATGAGCGGCCGAGAGTTGTAACCTTGGGATGGTTAGTCGTTTAAGAGGTGCTACCTTAGTCTTAGCACAGATGAGTGTAACCTTTGAGTCCTGTTCTTCTGCCGAGGTTTTGAGGTAGATCACAGCCGCCATTGCTAATTGAGAGGCGTCAGAAAATCCGTGTAATTCCGCCTTAGTTGACGCGGTGATATTGAGTCTTTGTGAGATTGAGAGTTGAGAGATTTGAGCTAGCTCTTCCATGAGTTTGATCCAACGTGAGGAGATTTTCTCCGATAAGGTGTCGTTCCATCCCACCTTCTCAAGCCAGAGTTCCTGCAGTAACATCTTGGCTCGTATGATGACTGGAGAAAGAAATCCCAGAGGATCAAAGAGTTGAGATACCTCGGATAACATGAGTCGTTTGGTAATACCATTATGCGGATGATGCGATGGTTCAAAGGTAAACTTAAACTCGTCTGAGTCTGGTACCCATATAAGCCCTAGAACCTTCGTTTGAGAACTTTCAATTAGATGAGTAGAGTTTAAGTTACCTGACCTTGATAATAAGTCGAGAAATTCTAGATGATTGCTGTGCCATTTGGCAAGAGGAAATCCGCCTGAGTTGAGGAGACCGATGAGTTGTTTTGCCATGGCTTTGAGTTCAAATAGCTCTTCTGCTCCTCCGTAAATGTCATCCATATACCTTACCTTGATAACTGGGGGCACGGCCAAGGGGAACCGATGCCCTTCGTCCTTGATGAGTTGTAGAAGCACCCGTATGGCCAAGAAAGGAGCTGATTTGGTACCGTAAGTTACGGTGGTGAGTTGGTAAGGCGTTTCGGTTTAAGTGGAATCTAACCAAAGGATTCACTGTAAATCCCAATCCTTGGGATGTACCTTTATTTGTCGGAACATCTTTGTAATGTCCGTTAAGAAAATAAACCGATGACGTCTTACCCAGAGTAATACATCTGCGATGTCCTTTTGAAGCTTGGCTCCGGTGTGGAGCAAATCGTTAAGAGATTCCCTAATGATGTTGAGCTGGACCCGTTGAAAACGACTCGGAGTTTGGTGGTGGTACTCTGCTCCTTGAGTACTCCGTGATGGGGAAGATAGTAGGTCGTAAATCTACTATCCTTAGACGGAGCTGGGACCATGTGTCCCATGGCCTCATACTGCGTGAGGAAAGCAGAGTACAATTCCTTATAAGAGTCGTGAGTAGAAAGCCTTTTGATCAGCCTCTGAAGGCACCCATGAGCCGTGATATACGAGTCGCCAAGTTGACTCGGAGAAGTGATGAGAGGAAGTCGAACTATGTATCGACCTTCCTCATCCCGAGAGTGAGTAAGCTGAAAGTGCTCCTCGCACTCCAGCTCTTGAGTAGAAAATGAGTCCGTTTCCTTAGATGGCAGGATAATCTTGGCGTCCCAAGATTATCCATCCAAAAATGGTGAGTTGAGCGATTGGTGAGGAGATAGGTCCCTTGATTAATTCTGGCAAAATAATCTGCCCGTAGTGATCCGCTCCAATGATGAGATCGACCTTATTTGGGATAGAGTAGTCAGGATCAGCTAGTTGAAGACCTTGGAGGTAAGGCCAATGGTGAGGAGAGGTGGGGGTAGTGGGAAGTGTAGGAGTCAATTTAGTGAGAATATAGGCATTGATAAATATGGAGTGTGAGGAGTAGATAGATTTAATAGTAAGAAAAAATACCCCTCGTGTGTTACCTGAGTGAGTAGAACCAATCCCAGTGATTGCGATGATCGAGCGTTGCCTTTGGAGATTGAGATGATGTACCATGCTCTCAGAGATAAAAGAAAGCTCAGATCCTGGATCAATGAGCATGCGTCCTGGGTGAGAAGTTCCTTGAGATGAGATGAGTAGACCCCGAGAAGTTGACAAGAGAACCGTCTGCCTTGAGTGAGTTGGGCTCTTGTGAGAAATTCCTGATGGTCAGTCCGCATTGGATGAATGAGCACCGGATTGAGAGGCCCCTTGCGTTCCAGATGATCCTTGATGGTGAGAGGGTCCTTGATTGGGAGCAGCTCCTTGATCCCTTGATGAGCTTATCCCGTGCGTCTGATGGATCATAGTGTGATGTTTTCCGTCACACTTGTTGCACCTTTTTTGAGACTGGCACGCCTTAGCGCTGTGCCGACCAAGACAGTTAAAGCAGAGACGCTTCTGAATAACAAGCTCCCTGCGAGCCCTAGGAGACAAGTTCTTGAATTTGTCGCAAACGACAATATAATGATTGTCTCCACAGGATGAACAGTTTTGACCCGAGTCTGATGATTGAGTGGCACCTGAGTAAGCCTTAGAGGAGGAGAGCCTTGATGGTACCTTGGGTTGAGCCTTTGTCGGAGCGAGTTGAGATCGTGTCGACTGAGAATATGTGGAGATGTTTTCCATCGCCCTAGCCCGCCCAGTGAGAAAATCCTTTAGTTGCTTAAAGGTGCCCGGGGTCCGTCCTGGATCCCAATTTATTCTCCCATCCTTCTCTTGTGTATGAATCCAGCCTTCGAGTAACATGATGCACCAGCACCATGTCCCATTCCTCGATAGGGGCTCCAAGAACCTTAAGGGCGTTGAGTGCCTCCGTGGTCTTACTAAGGAGAGAGTTCAGCCCGTCTGAGTTCCTGGATAAGATCACCGTAGTTGAGAAGAGTTGGTCTAACTGCAAGGAGATCAGGAGCCTTTTGCTGTCGTACCGACTCACAATTGCTTCCCACGCCGCAGCGAATGCATCCCGGGAGAGGAAGATGTTAGAGATGAGCCTTGCTGCCTCTTCCTTGAGGCTGATCCTTAAATAGTGCATTCGCTCGACATTAGAAATGTCCATGTTGTCGATGACCATCGACGTAAACAAATCCTTAAAAGAGAGCCACCCTTGATAGTCCCCAGAAAATGTGGGGAGAGAAATGTCCGGTAGGATCCGTCTTGCCTGACCCTGAGCATCAGGTCCATCCTTCGAGTCGTAAATTCGAGCCAGCCCCAATTCTGTGATCTCAATACACTAAAGTCTGAACACTGATACTTTTCGTGCACTTGTTTGCAACAAAAAAAACGTCTTAAAGAAATAGTTAAATCTATGAGAAAAAAAATAGACGCTTTTTTTCGAACAGGCTAATTTTAAAATTGGATTTATTCTTTATGACCCGAAATTTGATTAATGTAAATCGGCCTGTTAGAACGGGAAATTGCATGGTCGTCTATTATTGTTCGGAAAGGCTTAAGGAATAATTAGTATGTTTTTCAAATTTTTTCGACAGCTTTTTTCATATGAAACCGTGTTACAAAGTCGACCATTTTCCGAAGCAGTCAAAAATAGAGTATATTTTGTTCTGTTTTAACATCTGACAGAAACAAAAAATTTTGCTGATAAACGTCCTTCCGGATCGTTTAAGGATCCTCAAACGTCCTGCAATAATTCCTTGGAGGATCCTGACACGATGCCTTCACGGAATTTGGGACAACGATCCTTCACAGGTTCCCGCGTGTACTGTGTCGAACTTGGTTTCTATGATACTTACGGCTGCGCAGTGGTTTTTAATTTTCTAGAATCCTACGTCAAATATAACAGATAAATTTAATCAATTTTCAGATAAAAAAAAATAACCAAAAAAGTTTTTATTAAATGATACTGCGCGGGAACCTGCATGAGAACATGTACATTATGCGTTCCTTCGCCGGAACCTGTGAAGGATCGTTGTTCCAAATTCCGTCAAGGGATCGTGTCAGTATACTCTAAGGAATTATTGCAGGATATTTAATGTTCCTTAAAGGATCCTTAAAGGACCTGTCTGGATCCTTAAATGAACATTTAATGTTCCTTAGAGGTTCATGACCCTATCCTTATAAGTTCCTTTAAAGGATTTTTAACTGGGTAGTATATACTCAGGTTTCCAACATTGGTATTATGTTCACCCGATCCTAGCTTCGCCAATACCCAGATGCGAATTGTCCGTCGGCCTACAGTCGGGCCAACCTTGTGGCGGTTAATCCGACTCTACATGCCGTAGATCGGGCCAACTAGCAATATGATGACGGTTCGCCGACCAACGGTATTCATAGTCGGGCCAACTACTGCTCCCGAAGTTGGACCAACTACTCATCCCAAAGTTAGGCCAACCTACTACTTTATCTAAATTTTATCATTGGTAAAAGTACATATAATTACATAATACAATTTATAAATTCAATTACCTACATAAATATTAATAGTTCAAATTACATATATTATCAGAACCTGAAACAGAAAAACTTTTGTAGTCACGAAGATTCGAACCCTGGTCCTCCAGCTGACAGTCCAGTACGCTAGGCACCATAGTATTACTGATTGCAACAAGAAATTATAAATCAACTATATAGCTTAACTCATTACCGCCTATTCATAGAGAGACTGAGATATTAAATAATTGAATACTAGAATGATGACTATAGACCAAATAACGATTTTTGACGTTAATAATTGTTTAAAAAATAAGTTGTTAAAACAAATTGTTATAAACAAATAGAAATAAGATGAAAATTATTAAAAATAAATCGCGGCAATTGATAGTAAAGAAACAATTACAAAAGGAACAAAGTAATTTTTTAGAATTTCCAATTCTGTATATTTTAAATAGTTAATACATAATGACAACGACTCTATACTCATCTCAGCTTACGCTCAGGAATACAATGATATTAAAAAACGATTATTGGAAAGAGGAGAGTGGAATAAATGATGACTTTGAAGTTAAAAATTGTTTGAAAATTAATTTGTTTAAACAAATTTTTATAAACAAATGTAATTGTTGAAAGATTTTTACATTTCGTCTGTAGACTTCTTTTTATCTATTTAAATTTAAAAAAAATATTTTTGCTACTTTTTAATTATGCTAAATGAATTAATAAATGACATTTTAAATGTTTCTAAAAAAAAACAATGATTTTCCCAACGGTCGGAGAAACTCGGGGCAAGGTTGGGGCGACCTCTAAATTTAGAGTATTTAACCTGTGTTTTACAGAGTTTTCCTAATGGTCGAGGAAACTTTGGTCAAGGTTGGGCCGACCTCTAAAATTAAGGTCCCCCAAATTATGTTTTACGGAGTTTTGCCAACTGTCAGGGAAACTCTAGGCAAGATTGGGCCGACCTCTAAAATTAAGGTCCCCCAAATTATGTTTTACGGAGTTTTGCCAACTGTCGGGGAAACTCTGGGCAAGGTTGGGCCGACCTCTAAATTTAGAGTCTTTTAAACTGTGTTTTACAAAGTTTCCCCCACGGTCGGGAAAACTGCGAGTGCCACAGTTGGCTTGCAGAGTCGGCCCAACTTTGGGAACTTGAAAAAAAATATAGTTGGGCCAACTCTGGCAGACGTAACTACGCATGCCACAGTTGTGCCGACCTTGGCCCGACGTACAAACTCTGGCTGCCGACCAAAATTCGCACCTGGGTAATGGACTTACAAGATAAGGCTAATGTTTGTGCCAAGATTTGACAATCTTAGATTGGGGGTTGCATTAAGAGCCAATGTTGCAACCGATATAATTATCACAATATTGGTTAAGTAACAAAAGACCAATTTTAGGCCTACTCGATTTTTGAAAGTGAAGTTCCGGAGTATCTTTATAAATTATTTGAATTTAGAAGCTCCAAGGAAGGTGTCATACATAAGTTACGCGAAAACCGCTATGTTCTTACAGTTCCTGCGCATCGCACTAATAAATTTCAACGTTCATTTGTTGTAAGAGGAATTCGTCTTTGGAATAAAACTCCAATGTTCATTAGAAATTCTACTACTAAATTCATGTTTAAATTCCATTTCGTCAGATTTTTAAGTCGCTTGTCAAGCTCTATTTTTGAAATTACTTATTGGTAAACTTGGTTTTTGAATAAGGGTTTTTTTATTATATACTTTATACTTGTTTATATACTCATTAGATATTTTATGACTGTTCAGATAATCTCATTAGTTTTTTTTTCCTTTGTGAATTTTTAGATTGATGTATGCACCGCTATTATTATAATTTCTTTGGTCATGTACTTATAATTGGTTTTATGTACTTACGTGTTCCACTGAGGGCTCATTAGCCCTAGGAACTTCTTTTGAATTAAATAAATAAATAAAATAAATAAATATAGAAAACCATAACTTTTTAAACACTTATGAAGAAGACGATTGCAGATATACTGTAAATTTGATGTAACGTGTTTTAAACGGATCTATATACTTTTTATTATGTACTTAAATCATTAACTAAAAATATAAAAGATTAAATTAATATTTTTACATTATTAAAAAAAATTTGATTTTCTTTATCAGCTTTCTATAAATTAAAGCTTTACTAAAAGACTAACAATGTAATTATCATTGGCGGATCCAGGGGGATAGGGGGGCCTTATATTTGAGAATGAGAGGGAAAGCAATTATACCCCTATACTATAGTATAGGGGTATAATACTCCCTCCAGAACCCTTGTATGGATCCGCCACTGTCAATTATAACAAAATTTAATAGTTTTGTTAAGAAAGTTTTGCTCATTTCACCAAAGTTCAGATCAAATTGCAAGAAAAGATGTTGGAATTATAAAATAATTTATTAGATATTATTCCAAATTTGGTTTGAGTTTATAAAACGTTTTGTTGGTAGAACCAAATATTTAATATATATGTTACCGGCAAAACCCGAAGTCGCGGCAAAACCCGAATTGCATAGGCAAATCAGGTTTTGACTATGATTTTAGGAAATACCCGAATTTCCTAGAGATCCATAGGCAAAACCCGATTTGCTTGGGCAATTCGGGTTTGACCTAGTCAATTCGGGTTTTGCCGAGGCCGTTTTAGTCAAATTGAAAACCAATCTAAATTGAGTTAAATTAAATGTAATTTATTGCAAAAAATATTAGTATGATACAATTGATCATAAGGAAATAGTCTTAGTGGAAAGAATATCTTGCTAATCAATGAATTTCTTTTAAAATTTATTACATTGATGATATTGAGTCTTGAGTCATGCATTGACATAAATTTAATATTTGCTTTTACATATCATAAGTATTCATTTTTTTTATATTCAACACTTATGATAATTTTTTTCAGATCTGAAATTGAGAAATGCAAAAAAAAATTCATTGACGAAGAAGAAATTTTTTTCACTGAAACTATTTCCTTGAGATCTATTGCATCACAACAGTCAAATACATCCGGTCAAGGTTACTTTCGCTGCAATTGCACAAAATCTTGTAGTACCAAAAGATGTTTGTGTAAAAGGAGTAATCTACTCTGCAATTCTAAATGCCATCAAAGTTCGACATGTTGCAATAAATAATTGTGATATTATTATTGTAGGAATTTAAATAAATAGATTCCACTTCTATTTGACGCTTCACTCCGGCAAAAAGCCACCACGTTTTTTTTACAAACTTTTAACTTCGTTTTCAGACTATTCACTGCTTCAAAACGACTATATTGACTATGCTTTATCTAATTTTTCCGTCTTTTATTCCAATTCTTATCTATTTTCAACAAAACTAAAGTTGAAACGTAACGCCTTTTTTTTTACTTGATTCTTTTCGTCTTTCTCGTCTTTTCTTCGTCTTACGTCTTTTACACTTTTACGTTTTATTCGTCTTTCTTCTTTAACGTCTTAATAGATTAATCGTCTTTCGTCTATAACATCTTTATCCTTTATTCGTCTTTCTTTCTTTACATCTTCTTGAAGCCAAAGTCGTCATTTCGTCTTAACCTCTTTTGGCGTCCTTTCGTTTTCTTCGTCTTTTACACTTATAAAAACAACATTTTGGCAAAACTTAATCCGTTTTCCGATGTCGATGCCGGTTGAGCCCCCAATTTGTAGGAATTTAAATAAATAGATTCCACTTCTTAGATAAAATAAGTAATTTATTGGGAAAACGGATCATTTCGTGAAAAGATACAATTATATACTGGTTACTTTTCTTGCTCACCGCCAAGTCGTCGCGCGCAGGTTTCTTGGCGCTGGCATCGCTACATATTTAAATACTAATAGATATACGCGGAAATTTTGAAAAGATTCATTTAAAATAATCATAAATCTTTATTCCCACATTATTAACAAGATTTTAGGCCAATTTTACAATGAAATTTTTTTTTTTATACTACGTATCAGCAGCTTCAATAAATTTTAAAAGAAATTTATTGATTAGCAAGATATTCTTTCCACTAAGACTATTTCCTTATGATCAATTATATCATACTAATATTTTTTGCAATAAATTCCATTCAATTTAATTCAATTTAGATTGGTTTTTAATTTGACTAAAACGGCCTCGGCAAAACCCGAATTGACTAGGTAAAACTCGAATTGCCTAGGCAAATCGGGTTTTGCCTATAGATCTCTAGGAAATTCGGGTATTTCCTAAAATCATAGGCAAAACCCGATTTGCCTAGGCAATTCGGGTTTTACCTGGACTTCGGGTTTTGCCGGTAACATATATAAATATATGTTTACGTCAACATGAAAACGGCGCACTTTGGCACTATTGGACTTATCTATATGGTCACATTCTTCATTAAATTTTGAACATTTTGAGAGGTCTTAAACCCATTTAGATGAAGAATTCACAAAGTTACAATCATTCAATGTTAGAAATGTCAAAACAATAGTTTTGAGAAAAACGAGTTTAAATTTTAAGATTACCATTAGCACCCATGCATGTTAAAAATTAAAAATAAGATTATTTCGTGTGTTTAATGTCAATAAAGGTCTGCTAAACGTATGATTCGTAGTGGAACATTACGTATTTTATTTTTCCACAATAAAAAAAAATTCAAAAATCTGAACCTCCTTCAGAAAAATGTGAATATCTCGCAATATAAAATCGACGAAGTGGGCCCTTTTCATGCGGACGCACAGTGGGCGAAAATGACAAAAAAGGCGTCAAAATTGTTTCTCCGGCGCAATTTTTATTGTATTTCAAGGACCTTGCGCTTAAAATACAGCTTCAGCATAGGGCTGTGAGACATAGGTGCGATCTTTTTTATTTAACCTACATAGTCTTTTTTACATCGCCTTAAACTGGGGTAAAAAATGATTGAATTTTGAGAAATGCTGAATAACTTTAACAATTTTGAACTAATTTGATTACCCTTTTCCTCTTAAGGTATTTCTCCGGCAAATCGATTTTCGTTAGAATTTTCTTAAACTTTGGATAAATGTTCTTTTTTGTATGCTTTATGTGTGGTAAAAATCTCAGGGCCCCTTGCGATGCTAAAAATTGAGATATTTACCTTCAAAGTTTCAACATTTACATGGGAATCATACACTAAACGTATAAAAGTGGCACACTATTATTAATATGTGGAAAACTACTCGCTAAATTTTTTTCAAAAACTAGTATGTTATAGGGACAAATAAAAGAAATAATATAAAAAAAAAATTTATAGGGGTATCGATGCTCATTTTTTAATTATACTAATCTGAAATTCGAAACCAATGTGATTTTCCATTGAATTTACAAGCCAAAAGAAATCCAACGGTCGCAAATTGCCAAAATTCTTTCGTTTGAAGCACATGTGAAGTGTCACGAGACTAACATATTGCTTTAAATTACGTTTTCAGATTTAATTTATTAGTTTTTTATTTATTTGTTTTTATTTATTTTTTTAATAGTATTTGTGCGGCCCTGAAGCCGGAGAACTACCTTAAGTTCTTTGGGGGTCGTGGATTAAAAATTTGCCGTTAGTTTTTCAAAATTCAAAATGGCGGATCCAATATGGCGGCCAATTTTTTTAAATTAATTGAATTCGCTTGAAACTTGTATCTTGAGGGCTTTTATGATCGCTGATTACGAATTTGGCATTAGTTTTTCAAAATTCAAAATGGCGGATCCAATATGGCGGCCAATTTTTTTTAAATTAATTGAATTCGCTTGAAACTTGTATCTTGATGGTTTTTATGATCGCTGATTACGAATTTGGCATTTGTTTTTCAAAATTCAAAATGGCGGATCCAATATGGCGGCCAATTTTTTTAAATTAATTGAATTCGCTTGAAACTTATCTCTAGGGGGGTTTTATGATCGCTGATTACGAATTTGGCATTTGTTTTTCAAAATTCAAAATGGCGGATCCAATATGGCGGCCAATTTTTTTTAAATTAATTGAATTCGCTTGAAACTTGTATCTTGAGGGTTTTTATGATCGCTGATTACGAATTTGGCATTAGTTTTTCAAAATTCAAAATGGCGGATCCAATATGGCGGCCAATTTTTTTTAAATTAATTGAATTCGCTTGAAACTTGTATCTAGAGGGTTTTTATGATTGCTAATTACGAATTTGGAATTAATTTTTCAAAATTCAAAATGGCAAATCCAATATGGCAACCAATTTTTTCAAAAGTCGTTGAATTCGCTTGAAACTTGTCATTTGAGGGTTTTTATGATCGCTGATTACGAATGTGGCATTAGTTTTTCAAAATTCAAAATGGCGGATCCAATATGGCAACCAATTTTTTCAAACTTCATTGAATTCGCTTGAATACCTATTACTGAAATATCTGAAAAAATAGAGTTACTTGCAAATCATGAGTTTTAAAGAGGTTACTAAAAATGTTCTGCACAACAATATTCTTACCTGATACTAAATACAATTGTATCCTATTTTTAAATTCACTATTAAATCAAAGAAATTATTTCTTTTTTAAATGTATCTAAGTAAGACACGGTTCATTCAAATTTATTAAAATTTTTTACATAAACTCTTTCAAGTTTTCATTAACAAACATCAAATTTTCTTATGATAACAGATGAAGTGAGCTATAAATAAAAAATAAACAAATTCACATATATTCAAAATTTTTCTTACATTTACATAGGTGACAATACCCATAAATAAGATTGTTGCATTAATAAATTTGCAATTCCAGATCTAAACTCGTATAAAACATTGTTTGTTAGTAGTTCTTCATTTTCCAGAGGCAGCATTAGCAAAATCCAGTGCGAAAAACATAATCAGCGATCATAAAAGCCCCCTAAAGATAAGTTTCAAGCGAATTCGATGAATTTTTAAAAAATTGGTTGCCATATTGGATTTGCCATTTTGAATTTTGAAAAACTAATGCCAAATTCGTAATCAGCGATCATAAAAACCTTCAAGATACAAGTTTCAAGCGAATTCAATTAATTTAAAAAAAATTGGCCGCCATATTGGATCCGCCATTTTGAATTTTGAAAAACTAATGCCAAATTCGTAATCAGCGATCATAAAAACCCTCAAGATACAAGTTTCAAGCGAATTCAATTAATTTAAAAAAAATTGGCAGCCATATTGGATCCGCCATTTTGAATTTTGAAAAACTAATGCCAAATTCGTAATCAGCGATCATAAAAACCCTCAAGTGACAAGTTTCAAGCGAATTCAACGACTTTTAAAAAAATTGGTTGCCATATTGGATCCGCCATTTTGAATTTTGAAAATGTTATGCCAAATTTTTAATCCAGGACCCCCAAAGAACTTAAGAGGAAAAGGGTAATCAAATTAGTTTAAAATTGTTAAAGTTATTCAGCATTTCTCAAAATTCAATCATTTTTTACCCCAGTGTAAGGCGATGTGAAAAAGATTATGTAGGTTAAATAAAAAAGATCGCACCTATGTCTCATAGCCCTATGCTGAAGCTGTATTTTAAGCGCAAGGTCATTGAAATGCAATAAAAATTGCGCCGGAGAAACAATTTTGACGCCTTTTTTGTCATTTTCGCCCACTGTGGGACGTACACATATAAGTGTAGCTTATATAAAGCATTCAATCATTTCGTGATTAAAAACTCTAATTGTAAATCAATTATTAACCTTGTTTATAAAAATAAATACAAACAAAAGTCTATAATATAACCTCAAAATTTTTAAATATAATACAATTTATTGTTGTATTATTTATTTTACGACAAGCACTTACACAATAATAGTTACAATCCAATATTGTCAGAAATATTGGCCCAATGTAAATCTCCAATGTATCCCTACTTCACGCGTTTTAGTGAGTTCTACCTTCCTTACATATACAAATTTAGAAACTATGTAGAAAATGTTACTTGTGTTTTTACTTACACAGAAAATGGAGCAGTAACATAGAATCCGTAACGATTGGATGAAGAATGATGTCGTACATATACAACTAAACCTGGAGTTCCTCCTCGCAGTCGACACAGAAGCCAAATTAAGATTTCGTCGCTTGCTCCATTCGGAAACATTATTATGACGTCACATTCCTAAATAACAAATGCAATTAATTGACTTTTAATAAAACATGACCCTTAGGTTAGCTTAATAGTTAATATATGTCTTAAGTAGAGAAAATTATGCCTGATCTATTATAATTCACTGCTTGATAGCTTCAATCTTTGATGTGATATTAGCTCAGAACCATAAATTCAAACTGTTGCGTTCGAACTGTCCCGAAATTTTGCGCCTTCAGTGTTGTGGACTTAATGCAACTCTTTTCTTTTTCTTACCCAATACCTGCACTGAAAAAACATTGGGTGAGAAGTTCACTTTCAATGTCCAACTGTTGCGCGAAGTGCAGACAAGCCTATCGCTTTTAGTTTGGGCGAACTTGTCGCCTTTTTGGTCAAGTTGTTTGACTTTGGTGGTGCAAATTCTGGCCCACAGGTGGCGGTAAACTTTTCACCTTATTCTTGGTGCATAAGTGTCACGTTGTGGTCGCGTTTCAATTCGTTACACAATTTTCACGAACATGTGCAAGGACATTTCTTTAAAATATTCTGATTATAAGTGTTCCAATAATTTTTATCAATAAAGATGGAGTTATTTTTAACGGAAAATAAGTTTCTTCATTTGCAAGAATTTTTTACAAGTAGAGGAGAGTCGCCAGTTATGAGACGGCTCCAGTTGTGAGACAGTCGATTTTTTTTTTACACGAAATATAAAAAGGCTGATTAGTTTACATAAAAACATTTCTTTTTGTACGAGTCAACTGTTGCGTCTACACCGAAGCGGATATATGTATTGTTTGTGTTAGATGCCAACACTGTGTGTGAGAATCGACTAAAAACCTTTTTTTCAATATGTGCAAAGTACTTTTTTTTTAAGTTAATTTATTGGAAAAGCTAAATGTTATGCATTTTTATTTAGTATTTTCTTTATATTTTGTGATGCAATATTGCATTGTTCCAATCTACGGTTAGAAATATATTTTTTTTCCTTTTTCAAAATAGCGCTAATTTCCGGTTGTGAGACACAGCAAGTCAACAGTTGTGAGACGGTGGCGCCGCCCATCTGGGATAGCCTATACTTTTCATTATGCAGCATAAAGCGCTCTGTTCCGTTTAGTTCGTTACGTACATTTGACAGCACAACAATTATTTAAAGTGTGCGAACATGCGCACAAGTTATTTCATTTGCCTACATTGCGACAGCGATTTCGATGAAGAAAACTGATAGTCAGATTTCAAAGAATAAATATTATTATTTAGTATATAATAATATGTATTATCAATATATTTAGTTGTTTATGCTAAACATAATGTTTCATGCCAAATTTTTTAAATTTTAGCATTTTTTTGTAAGTGTCTCACAACTGGACACCTTTTTTTTTTTGACTAAAAAGATGTGCTCGGAAAATTGAACATACAATTTTTCGAGTTCATCTGAACACTACACTATCTATGAATAAAAGTTGCGTATTTGAGTTACTTTTTGAACGGTGTATTTCATTTACGATTTCGTTTACCTATTTCCAATTTATAGGTCAAAAATAAAACCCGTCTCACAACTAGCGACTCTCCCCTAAGTAATACCCAATTACCAAATCTACAGAACACTTAACCTGTAAATTGAAAAGTAAACTTTTGCAAATAATTGTTATTTTTTAAGTGTATAACCTTTTGGTATGTACAATATCTTTTTGTGTTTGTCCATTTAATAATACCCAGTTTTTTAATTTAGTAAATGGTGTAGAAACTGACGTCGATTTTTTCTCTATGAGTGATGGAGTCATTTTAAGCATTCTATATGAATCTCCGGATTTTCTTTCATTTATTTCGAAATTTTATTATTACAAAGGAGTTCATGGTTTTAATAAAGAAACGCTCTCAATGATATCAGAAATGGAAGTCGATATTTTAGAAGAAAATAATTCTGTCGATTCAAGTATTATTGAAATGAGGAATGCTTCAACTTTGTCGCAACCCACATAACACGTAATATTCCAGGGACATTCCTGGAATATTTTTTTGTGACATTCGGAACATTCCAATGGAATATTGCAGTTACGTTACTGGAACGTTGCTATGTCCGACTCAGGGAATATTTCAGTGGAACATTCCATAAATATTAAATTGTAATGTTTCTGGAACATTACAATATAACATTGCAGGAATATTCCATTGGAATATTCATAAGTTTTTAAAGCAAAAAAAAAATTTAGTCTTTAAATTTATTAATTCTTATTAGAATTATTTATCATTTTATTTTTACATCTTAAAACAAATTAAAAATTCTAAACGCGACGGGAGGATTCGATCCCTAAACCTAAGACCTATCTAACGATTAACGCTCGCGGCTATTATCGGTATGAAAATAAGAATCTAAACCGAGTAGATATACTTTTAATACATATCTAAAATAGTTGAACTTCATCCAGCTTTATTGTAGAAGTTTTATACCGATAAAATAGCCGCGAGCGTTAATCGTTAGATACGTCTTAGGTTTAGGGATCGAATCCTCCCGTCGCGTTTAGAATTTTTAATTTGTTTTAAGATGTAAAAATAAAATGATAATTAATTCTAATAAGAATTAATAAATTTAAAGACTAAATTTTTTTTTTTGCTTTAAAAAACTTATGAATATTCCAATGGAATATTCCTGCAATGTTATATTGTAATGCTCCAGAGACATTACAATTTAATATTTATGGAATGTTCCACTAAAATATTCCCTGTGTCGGACATAGAAACGTTCCAGTAACATTACTGCAATATTCCATTGGAATGTTCCGAATGTCACAAAAAAATATTCCAGGAATGTCCCTGGAATATTACGTGTTATGTGGGAAACCGAAAATGTTGTTAAAATTGTCGATAACTCGGTCCAAAATGTTGAAAAATTAACTAGTGTAGATAAACCAAGAACAACAGGTGATTTATTTAAGATCGGTTTATTTTTTTCAAGAAAACAATTGATTCGGCAATAATCAGGTTATTTTAGACAGTTGCATGTTCATTTTTCAAATATATTATTTATATTTTCAGATTCAATCACTTATGCAAAATTATTTTGGAAAAGTATCGATTAACAAAAATACTATAGATAATCAGAGATTATGTGACTTAGTTCTTTTTCCAAAAATGGAATACAGTTCCAGATATAAGTAAGTTTGTATTTTATAATTTTTTTTCCTTCAAACTTTGAGGTATCTTGAAATAAGAACTTTTAACCTCAATTCGTGCATTTGAGATTTAGGTTTTTTATGTCGAGTTTCTTCTTTTTCTATTTTTTTTTCTTAAAACTATAATGTAAAACATTACCAAATAACTTTTTTATACATAATAGCGCATTTTGTGTTTAACGTATTTCAAAGAGTTTAACTTATTGACATAACCTCAAATTAAGAAGTGCTTACCAATTTTGTGAGTAATTAAAATTTTTATCAAATTTTTCTTATACCATGGCTTATCTTGCTGTTCTACAATTTTGTTCTGTTTTTTTTATTCCTTAAAGTAGTATCTAGCTTGCTGGAAAATGATGAAAAAAACAGAAATAGTATTTGTTTAGTAACTTTTAAACAAAATATAATTAACAAAAACAAAAAAACAGAATTACAGAGAATGTTTTAAAGAGATTAATTATACTCTATTGTATGAAAAATTGGATAAAAATGAAAATTGTTCACTAAATTTAAATAAAAACCACAAAATGTTAAATAATTATCATTTAAATAAAATTTTTTAAAAAATTAATTTTTTTTTAAACTGTACAACTGGATGTTTGAAACCTTGGTGAAATCATTTTCATAACAGTTGTATGTGATTTTAAAAACCACTTTCTAGTTTGAGGGTATATTTACATGAAGATATATAGTTGATTTCAATTGAATATTTCTAAATTTAAAAATGTCAAGAGTGTTTGAATGAAACAGCTGAAAATATTTACATAAAATTCCATTGACATATTCACGAAAAAATCCGAATAGTATTTTGAATAACACTTCAACATGGATTTCCACTTGTAAATTTTTCAACTTTTTGATTCGAAAAGATATGAAACGAAATCTGTACTATAGTTCGAGAACACAATTTTGAAATCGACTTGATTTGACTCAAACTGATTTTAAAGTACAAAAAGTTCTCGACTCGGCTCGCTTGGGTTTCAAGTTTTTTGCATTAATCTAAAGATGTGAATTATGTGAAAATTCAAAACTTAAAGAAAGTGTAGAAATGAATATTTGTGTTTGTTAATTTTATCGATAAATATATATATATTTAAAATTGTCGTTTATAAAAAAGATATTTATTTTTAATGCCTTTTGTTTATTTAATTTTGTAGAATAGAACCAGAAGAGTTTATAAATTTGCGAGACCAAATTATAGAGCTGTTTCCTACGGAAGACGGTAAATTTTTTTATGAGAAGTTCTATAGCAATTCAAATAATGAGACTGTAAGTGCACGAGGATGCTTGTATAGCCACTATAAGTACATAAGAAAACTATTAAGAGACGCCGGAATTTTAACACAAAGTTTTGAAGACGAGGATGAATCGTTTGTAATTGAGGTTGTACAGAAAGGTTATTACTATATTTATATGTTTTTAATATTCAGGAAAATCATAATTTTAGTTTATACTTTATACCATTTTTATTTTTCTAACAGATTTAAACAGAAGCTTGGATTGTATCACCGATCAAAACAGACAGCAGTACACTACAGAGCAGGTTATTAAGACATGGAATGATTCATATATTGAAAGAAAAGGAATTATGTTTAAAAATTTAAAGAAAGACCAAGAAATTACAAAAAATTACTTTAATAGTTTTCCTTGTTTAATTCCTCCATTGGGGGTTACGCTGGTAAGCAAAATTTACATTGTTATCATTTTGTAAAATATATTAAACCTTTATATATGGTTATAAATTATTGTTAATTGAAATTAATTAATCACATACAATATTTATAAATCACCTTTTTAAACTTAATTAATTAAATTAAATCAATCATTTTAACAGTTTATCAAAATATATCCTCTGAATTGCAAAAATACATTGAAAAACTTTCGAAATTAATTTTTAGTCTCGTGACTCTTAATCTGGGGAAATTTTTTTTGAGAAATAGTACATTTTTATCCAATAGACGAGAGGAAAGTTTTTTTAAAAACAAACATCTAAATATGTCTATCCTGGATTGGGAATTTACTATCTTGACTTAATAAAAATTATTGACTAAAATATTGTAATTTATATTTAAGGTCTTAGTATTTTATATTTTATTTTTTTTTTTGCATTTTAGATTTTATATTTTTAAGAAAATGTGTATACATAAACAATTTATGTATAATATATTATACTTTGCGGTAAATAACAAATATGAATGTTTAATATCATTTTCTAGTACTTTTTTCATTTCTTAAAAGAGCGTATTAAATTTTATAATATTTACTAACCATTTAATACTTAAAAAATTATTATTTAACAGCTTAAATCAGACTTTAACAGAATTATTTTAGAAGAGAAGAAAGTAAATGAACCAACGAAATACTCCTCACTCTTTTGCGAATTGTGGCCAGGAATAGCTGAAAAAATTGTTCTTCATTGCAAAAAATCAAAAATCAAAGAAGTTAAAGAGTTTATGCGATTACATTCTGATACAATAAATGAAGATATTAGTTAATTTTAACACTAATAAATTCAATATTATAAAATTATTGAATATAATATGAAAAATCTAAATATACTAATCACCTAATTATTTTTTTTATCTAAATTACTTGTTTATAAGTTTTTTTAATTTATAGTTTTATTACATTTTTATATGGAACAAATTCATTACATAATAAAGAATTGTTTCAGGAAAGGAAAACAGTTTATTAGGATTATTGCTTTTGCCACTGTGCATCACTGTGCCTAAAATTTTAAAGAATAACGAAGATTCAACTTCTGTCTCTATTGCAAAAGCTGAAATTTCTAAATGTTTTATTTTAGTTGAAGTAAGAATAAAAATTATATTAATGCATAATTTAAGGAAAAAAGTACAAAACTTAATTCTACCTTTTTTTTAAGGAACTCGCTAATTTAGATGTAGAAAATAAGGAATTTGAAAACTGGTTGGAATCCCTCAATCAACCTATCCTTCCATATGTCATTCTTTGTGGAAAAGTGAATAACATTTATCAATCTTACACTGTCGTTAATAGAGAAAAATATGCTTATGCAGATTATGTTAAAGCTGTTGAAGCTTGCTTTAAATGCCTAACCGCATTGAGAAAATGGCCTTTATTTTGTGATTATGTGTTGGCTTCTATTGAAAAGATCGTCTATGGATTCGAACCACATAAAACGTTAAGCGCAGTAGTGAAGTTTACTGTTGAATTGAACAAAGTGAATACAGAACAAGAAAAAGAAAAGGAAGCAGAAGGAAAAAAGAAGAAAGAAAAAAGAAAGAAATTAGATTAAAGAAAGGAGTTCAATTTAATTTCAGTCAGAAGAACTTTTTATAGAAAGATGGATTATATAAAAATTATAGATTCCATTTTATCCTTTATTTTACTTTTGTACGGAGATCCAAATCTCCTTCGAAAATTTGTATAAATGTTTGAAGATTTTTTAAATAATTTTTTAAGTAGAATATTTTTACCTTCTTTAGAAAATGATATTATAACTCTCTTAAAAGAAAAGGGATTTCAAATGATGTGATATGTGAGGTAGAAAAATGTGTTCGGAAACACAGTTCTATTCTTGTAGAAGTATTAACGGAAAACAGGCGCTTCGATTTATTAAGAAGGAAGAAAGTTTTTATTGATCACGGAATATTTTCAATTGGAAATAAATTCGTATCCAAAATTGTTAATAATGATTTAAAATACGTTCCAGAGTTTTTATACGCAATTCATGTTCCACTACGAAAATCTTTAAAAAATTTCTTACAAATACCAGGAGTTTTTAAACAAATTCTGCATTATATTGACAAATTACGTAATGAAAAACACATTTTATCCAACATAATCCAAGGTTCTTAGTGGAAAAGGAAGTGTTCACATATTACAGATTGTTTAATTCTACCTCTATTCCTTTTCTATGATGATTTAGAAACCGGCAATCCTTTAGGAAGTCATGCTGGTGCAAATAAGTTTGGCGCTTTATTTGCTTCTCTTGCATGTCTTCCTCCACATTTGGCTTTTAAATTAACTTCCATATTTTTAACAGCGCTGGTTCATACTTCTGACAAAAATAATAGTACAAATGACCAAGTATACAGTAAAATTATCGAAGAAATAAATTTTTTGCAAGATGAAAGTATTCATATTCTCATAGACGGAGTTTCGCAATGTGTCAAATTTCGTTTGACATTGATTTTAGGAGACAACTTGGGTCTTAATAGTGTATTCGGCATGGTGGAATCTTTTTCAGCGAATTTTTTCTGTAGAATGTGCAAAATACCTTCAAAAGAAGCATAAAAATTAACAGTAGAAAATGAATGTAAAATGAGAACACTGGAGAATTATAACGAGGATATTAAACTATCTGATCCATCCGCTACTGGTCTTAAAGAGCCGTGTACGTTTAATAAAATTAGTTTTTTTTATTTCACTGAACTATATGTTATGGAATCAGTCATACATACTTTAATTTTTGTAAATAAATGTTTTTCATTGGAATACTTAAATACTCGAATTGGAAGTTTTGATTATGGATCAACAAGTTCAAATACTCCTCCTACTATTTCATTAAAGAAGGGTAAAATAGACGTAAAAATGTCAGCATCTGAGATGCTTTGTTTGTTTCACTATTTTGGACTTATTATTGGCGATCGAGTTCCTGAAGATAATAAGTGTTGGTCACTTTTCAAATATTTGAGACAAATTTTAGATATTGTTATTTCTCCGGGCATAACTAAAAGTGACATAACAGTTTTAAAACATTTGATTCAGAAACACAATGAATTATACATTGAACTTTTTGGTACTTTAAAACCAAAATTTCATTTCTTGATACACTACCCTAGAATTCTATTAGAGAATAAACCATGTGTCCATTTTTGGTCCATTTGGTCCGCAAAAATTTGTTAGCGACAGTAGCCACCAAGCAAATTTTGAAAATGTGTCAAACGATGCATAATGTGGAATGTGAGAATTCAGTTATTTTCCTATCCCGTGATAATAACGATTATAAAACAAGAAGATACTTTTTTGTTTAATATTTTTTTCTTTGTTTTAATGTTATAAACCATTTTTGAAGTACGCTTGAACACTTTTAGAAAGAATCATGAAGCTTAGTGGCATTTAAAATGGTTTAAAAGCAATTTTAAAGAGAAAAAATCGTTCAACATTTTCTAGGTACGAAATCATTCAAATCATACCTCAAAAATGACTGAATCGATTTAGTAATTTCGGCCAGTCAATTTTTAGATATTTTCTATCGGCAGGGTTCCGAGAAGTTAACCTCAAAATGTTGAAAACAACTGCAACACCGTTTCAAAGAGCAAAACCGATATCCAGGTCGTTCGGGTCAACCCCTTCGGGGAAGTTAACCTTAACATGTAAAAAATACCTTCTACACCGTTTTCAAAAGAAAATTCGACGTTCTGGTCGTTCGGGTCAACTTCTTTAGCGAAGTTTACCTCACAATATAAAAAATAACTGCTACTTCGTTTTCAAGAGAAAACCCGATGTCTACCCTGGCAATTAGGCGAAAATTGAAGGAAAATCGAATTCGCTCCCCGTTCGCTCCCCGTTCGATTTTCGCTCAATCCAACGCAAAACAACAATATGAAATGACTTAAAAGTTATTGCAAATGAATAATGGATGCCTACTCTATTAGTTTGCACTTGCACAATCTTCAAAAATTGGCAAATTAATAATAAAAATAGTGAAAATAAGTAAGTTGTTTAAGCCAACTAACCTGCAAAGATTGACAACCAATCAGAGGGGGTCACGTGCTTTTCCGCACGAAAATCAAATCACTCTTGTTGACTTAAAGAATATATATGAACAAAAATCAAAAGTTTAAATAAAAATGATAAATTATTTATTTATTATCACTATTGAAAGAATAATAATTTCATTTCTTAAAAACGAAATGTTACAATTAAATAAATTAAATTTAAAAGTTAACTAATAAAATCAAAAAAAAAATAAAATTAAAATATTTATCTACCACAAAATTAACAATTAAAAAAAATAAACTTCAATTACACAAAAAATAAAATTGAGATATTAAGATAATAAAAATTAAAATGTACGACAGGTAGTAGCAGACATGGGAACAAAAATAAATTTGCACGAAAAAGTCTAATAAAGATCTAAAATAGTTAATCATACACAGAAATATCAAATTTAATTATTTAAATTAATAACAAAAATTATCAAACGCTGAAAACCACACTAAATGATAGCACTCGGAAAAAATTAAAAAGAAAAATATCAATTTAAGCAAAAAATTCTAAAAAATATCTAAAATGGAAAAACATACTCTGAAATATTAATTTTGTCCGTACTTTCTTTTACAATTATGCCTCGCCAAAAAAATTTGGCAAAATATACTAAAAAATTTTCGGACAAATATCAATTATTTTCCATATTTCTAGATCTAATTTTAAACTATTTTATCTAGTAACGAACAAAATTGAACAAAAATTGAAGAACTGCGCGTTACTTTCAACTTGTCAAAAAATGAAAATTCAATCAATTTTTGCCTCGCCAGAAAAATTTGGCAAAATAAACACAAAAATTTTCAGACAAATATTAATTATTTTCCATATTTCTAGATCTAATTTCAAACTTTTTTATCTATAACCAAACAAAATTGAACAAAAATTGAAGAACTGCGCGTTACTTTTAAATCGTGAAAAAATATAAATTTAATCAATTTTTGCCTCGCCAGAAAAATTAGGCAAAATACACAAAAAAATTTTGAGACAAATATTAATTATTTTCCATATTTCTAGATCTAATTTCAAACTTTTTTATCTACAACCGAACAAAATTGAACAAAAATTGGAAAACTGCGCGTTACTTCCAAATCGTGAAAAAATGAAAATTTAATTAATTTTTGCCTCGCCAGAAAAATTTGGCAAAATACACAAAAAAAATTTCACACAAATATAAATTATTTTCCATATTTCTAGATCTAATTTCAAACTTTTTTATCTATAACCGAACAAAATTGAACAAAAATTGAAGAACTGCGCGTTACTTTCAAATCGTGAAAAAATGTGAATTTAATCAATTTTTGCCTCGCCAGAAAAATTTGGCAAAATACACAAAAAAATTTTGAGACAAATATTAATTATTTTCCATATTTCAAGATCTAATTTCAAACTTTTTTATCTACAACAGAACAAAATTGAACAATAATTGAAAAACTTAGCGTTACTTCCAAATCGTGAAAAAATGAAAAGTTAATCAATTTTTGCCTCGCCAGAAAAATTTGGCAAAATACACAAAACAATTTTCAGACAAATATCAATTATTTTTCATATTTCTAGATCTAATTTCAAACTTTTTCATTTATTACTGAACAAAATTGAACAAAAATTGAAGAACTGCGCGTTACTTTCAAATCGTGAAAAAATAAAATTTAAATCAATTTTTGCCTCGCCAGAAAAATTTGGCAAAATACACACAAAAATTTTGAGACAAATATTAATTATTTTCCATATTTCTAGATCTAATTTCAAACTTTTTTATCTATTACCGAACAAAATTGAACAAAAATAAAAAACTGCGCGTTACTTTCAAATCGTGAAAAAATGAAAATTTAATCAATTTTTGCATCGCTAGAAAAATTTGGCAAAATACACAAAAAAAATTTCAGACAAATATCAATTATTTTTCATATTTCTAGATCTAATTTCAAACTTTTTCATTTATTACCGAACAAAATTGAACAAAAATTGAAAAACTGCGCGTTACTTCCAAATCGCGAAAAAATGAAAATTTAATCAATTTTTGCCTCGCCAGAAAAATTTGGCAAAATACACAAAAAAATTTTCAGACAATTATCAATTATTTTCCATATTTTTAGATATAATTTTAAACTTTTCCATCTATTACCGATCAAAATTAAAAAAAATTAAAAAACTGCGCGTTACTTTCAACTTGTAAAAAATGAAAAAAATTGATTGAAATTTTATTTTTTGACAAGTTGAAAGTAACGCGCAGTTCTTCAATTTTTTTTCAATTTTGTTTGGTTATAGATCAAAAAGTTTTAAATTAGATCTGGAAATATGAAAAATAATTAATATTTGTCTCAAAATTTTTTTGTGTATTTTGCCAAATTTTTCTGGCGAGGCAAAAATTGATTAAATTTTCATTTTTTCACGATTTAAAAGTAACGCGCAGTTCTTCAATTTTTATTCAATTTTGTTCGTTACTAGATAAAAAATTTTGAAATTAGATCTAGAAATATGGAAAATAATTAATATTTGTCTCAAAACTTTTTTGTGTATTTGGCCAAATTTTTCTGGCGAGGCAAAAATTGATTAAATTTTCATTTTTTCACGATTTAAAAGTAACGCGCAGTTCTTCAATTTTTGTTCAATTTTGTTCGGTTATAGATAAAAAAGTTTTTAATTAGATCTAGAAATATGGAAAATAATTAATATTTGTCTGAAAATTTTTGTGTGTATTTTGCCAAATTTTTTTGGCGAGGTATAATTGTAAAAGAAAGTACGGACAAAATTAATATTTCAGAGTATGTTTTTCCATTTTAGATATTTTTTAGAATTTTTTGCTTAAATTGATAATTTTCTTTTTAATTTTTTCCGAGTGCTATCATTTAGGGTGGTTTTCAGCGTTTGATAATTTTTGTTATTAATTTAAATAATTAAATTTGATATTTCTGTGTATGATCAACTATTTTAGATCTTTATTAGATTTTTTCGTGCAAATTTATTTTTGTTCCCCTGTCTGCTACTACCTGTCGTACATTTTAATTTTTATTATCTTAATATCTTAATTTTATTTTTTGTGTAATTGAAGTTTATTTTTTTTAATTGTTAATTTTGTGGTAGATAAATATTTTAATTTTATTTTTTTTTTTATTTTATTAGTTAACTTTTAAATTTAATTTATTTAATTGTAACATTTCGTTTTTAAGAAATGAAATTATTATTCTTTCAATAGTGATAATAAATAAATAATTTATCATTTTTATTTAAACTTTTGATTTTTGTTCATATATATTCTTTAAGTCAACAAGAGTGATTTGATTTTCGTGCGGAAAAGCACGTGACCCCCTCTGATTGGTTGTCAATCTTTGCAGGTTAGTTGGCTTAAACAACTTACTTATTTTCACTATTTTTATTATTAATTTGCCAATTTTTGAAGATTGTGCAAGTGCAATCTAATAGAGTAGGCATCCATTATTCATTTGCAATAACTTTTAAGTCATTTCATATTGTTGTTTTGCGTTGGATTGAGCGAAAATCGAACGGGGAGCGAACGGGGAGCGAATTCGATTTTCCTTCAATTTTCGCCTAATTGCCAGGGTAGGTCGTTCGGGTCAACATCTTTAGGAAAGTTAACCTCAAAATGTGGAAAATAACTGCTACACAATATTCAAGAGTAAAACAAATGTCTAGGTCGTTCGGGTCAACTTTTTAGGGAAAGTTAACCTCAAAATTTAAAAAGTAACTTTTACTACACCGTTTTCAAGAACAAAACCGACATTTAGGTCGTTTGGGTCAACATCTTCAGGAAAGATAAATTAAAAATGTAAAAAATATCTTTCTGCTTCACCGGTTTTAAGAGCAAAAGTGATGTCTAGGTCAATTTCTTCGGAAAGTTAATCTCAAAATGTAAAACTTTGCTACAACACCGTTTTCAAGAGCAAAATCGTTGTCTAGATTGTCCGAGTCAACCATTACGGGGAAGTTAACCTCAAAATGTAAAAAATAAATGCTACACCGTTTTCAGGAGCAAAACCGATGTCCAGGTCGTTCGGGTCGATGTCTTCGGAAAAATTAACCACAAATCGTAAAAATAACTGCTACCTTGTTTTTAAGAGAAAACCCGATTTCTTGGTCGTTCGGGTCAACATCTTAGGAAAGTTAGCCTCAAAATGTAAAAATTTGCTCCTACACCGCTTTCAAGAGCAAAACCGAAGTTTAGGTCGTTTGGGTCAACCTTCTCGGGAAAGTTAACCATAAAATGTGAAAAATAACTGCTACACTGTTATTAATAGCAAACCGATGTTTAGGTCAGCCCCCTGAATCTTTGAGTTGAAAATGTCCGAATTTGTGGCGCAACGACTATGGTGGCGCTGGCTGTCACCTAGGCTGACTTGATGACAGAACGCATTGTAAACTGATAAAAAAAATGTCTTTTTTGGAATTTAAATTTGTCTCCTGTTATAAATAAAAGTTTTTTTAGACTTATTTCATTTTAAAATGTGATTTTCTTTAATTTTTTTATATAAAAGATTATTAATATTCAATAAACATGTGGTAAACAAGTGCTTTTGTTTTGGATGTAAGTCAGGTTATGTCTCGTGCAAAAAACGAAATAAAGAAGAAAAAATTCAATGTTTTTTAGTTCTAAAGTATATTTATAAATCGCAAAGTTTAATAAGGCCAAAATATATTTATAACTTATTCGATTTTACCAAATAAGTTAAGTGTTTTGTTTTAAAAATGTTGTTTCCCAGATACTGGTAAAAGTGAATAAAATGTCGATAAACATGTTTTATTGTAATTTGATTTATATACACTTTGTATATAAACATTATATAATATATATGTATACAATATAAATTATATACAATGAATATTGATTTTATATAAATATTATATATTTTATTTTATTTATTTTATTTTACTGTGCCCACAATACATGATCATTTAAGGGCAATACAAAAATTATAAAAGTACATAAGAAATAGCATAAGATTAAATAAAGTCATTGTACATTTTCAAAACAGAAATATATATAAACAGTTAAAAAGTTAATGCAAAAGGATAATTAAGTGCCGTTATTTTTTAGTAAAATTGTCTCTATACTGCTGACAAATTTGTTCCAAGGAACGTCGAAAATCTCAAAAGATTTTTTATAATTTTTACACACTGTATTTAGTGTTTGGAAACATCTAAGCAGTGGTGCTCTATATCCAAATGCATCATCAGGTAGTTCATACACAAAGGGTATGTAGTATCTTGCAGAGATTCTAGGTATATGGAAATATATATATGCCAGCAGATCTGGTGCATCAAGTCTATGAGCAATTAAACTATATATAATTAAAAAAAAAAAAAATTGCAACTATTTATAATTTCTAAATAAAATTAATATACATTGTATATAATAATTATAGTATATACATATTATATAATATTATAAGAATATAATGTTTTTATACAAAGTACATAAACTCAAATTGCAATAAAATGTGTTTATAACAATTTTATTCATTTTTTCCATCTGGGAAACGAACAAGTATAAGAAAACTATTTAAATGTAAATTAATAATAAATTATTATTGCTTTTTGCCCTTAAAATAAATATATATTTATTTCTTGATAAAAACTTTTTTTCTTATTTCACTTGAAAAATAATTAGATACATCAGTTTTATTTTTAATAGATTTAATATTTTAATAAAGTTTTGAAAATTAAAATAGACTGTTATTCTTTATCCCAATACATAGTAAACATTTCATATAAATATTATTCTAATGTCTATATGGTCTGTATAATTTATTTTCCCCGTAAAAGTTGAATAAACATTTCCCTCATCAGAAATTGTATACTGCTTTTCAATTTAAAAATACGTTTCTTTCCTTTTTTTAAATAAAAGTTATTTATATTTATATCTAGTATCTTATAAACTTCAGATATCTACTTGAAAACACGTTTTAAAATAGTTTAATTAATCAAATATTTGATTTTTATCAAATTGTCTCTGTATTTTTTCAAATCTCAGCCTAGGTGACATCCAACGCCATCTACAGTCACCCGTCGACTCTCATGACAGTCTATTCTATGCGTTTCAACGCGAGATTCAGGGGGCTGGTTTAGGTCGTTCGGGTCAACATCTTCAGGGAATTAAACCTCAAAATCTGAAAAATATGCTACACCGTTTTCAGAAACAAAACCGATTTACAGGTCGTTCGAATCGACGTCATCGGAAAAGTTAACCTCAAAATGTAAAAAATAACTGCTACCTCGTTTTCAATAGAAAAACTGACGATTTGGTCGTTCGGGTCAACTTCTTCGGGGGAGTTAACCTGAAAATGTAAAAATTAGCTGCTATACTGTTTTTCAAAGAAAATCGGATGTCCAGGTCGTTCGAGTCAACTTCTTCAGGGACGTTAACCTTAAAAAGTAAAAATTAGCTGCTACACCGTTTTTAAAACAAAATCGTTGTCTAGGTCGTTTGGGTCAACGTCTTTGGGAAAGTTAACCTCCAAAGGTAAAAAATAACTGCTACATTGTTTTCAAGCGCTCGTGCTGCGCTTGTTCTTCGAACATTTGAGCTCGACACAAAAACACGGCCTTCCCTCCCTTAATGAATAATATACTATTTTATTTAATTTTGAACATTATTGATATTAAATTGTATTATTCTAAGATAATGATAAAATCCTTTTGACATTGCGGCACACATTTTTTTAAGCAAACAATTATTTGGGTTATGCTGTTTGTAAGGATTTTTGTGATGGGTGATCACGAATCCGCAGTCAGATTTGAAAAATTCATAATGATGTATCCAATATGGCGGATGATATTTTTAAAAAATTGGCTAATTTTCGTGAAACTTGGGATCTAGAGGTTATTGGAGTCGCTGATTACGAATCTGTAATCAGATTTTAAAAATTCAAAATGGCGGACGTTATTTTTTAAATATTGGATAATTTTCGTGATACTTGGTATTTAGAAGTTTTTGGGGTCACTGATTAAGAAATTGCGATCAGACTGTAAAAATTCAAAATGGCGGATTCAAAATGGCGGAAGATGTTTTTTAAAAATTGGCTAATTTTTGTTAGACTTGGTATCTAGGGGTTTTTGGGATCGCTGATTTCGAATCTGCAATCAGACTTTGAAAATTCAAAATGGTGGATTTAAAATGGCGGTTTCAAAATAGAAGATGATATTTTTTAAAAATTGGCTAATTTTTGTTGGACTTGGTATTTAGGGGTTTTGGGGGTCGTTGATTACGTATTTGCATTAAAATTTAAAATTTCACAATGGCGGATCCAATATTGTCGACAAATCTTTTAAAAAAAATCTGATTTTCAAAAAATTTGTGTTTTTAAAGGTTAACCGTTACAATTAATACAAAAGTGAAAGATTAAATAAGGTTTTTATGAATATTAGTTTTGAAAATATCGATCCTAAAACATATTGTCAGCCAATGCCATGTTTACTCTTGGCATTACCCAGAACTAACAACTGGGATGTAGCAAACATTAAATTACCCTTTTTTTTACATTTTATTTTTAAATTTTTAGATTGGAAAGGAAGCACTGATTAGCTATCATTGAGAATCCGACATATCGAATCCCCCATTTTTAATTTATAGAATCTAACTGCACATTCGCATTCAGCGACACTTAAACTTAGATACACAGTCTCACGAAAATCAGCCAATTTTTAAAAAATATTGTCCGTCATTTGGAATCCGACATTTTCAATTTTTTAAATCTGATTGCAGATTTCTCATCAGCAACCCTAAAAACCCCAAGATACCAAGTTTCACCGAAATTAACCAATTTTTAAAAAATATCATCCGCCATATGGGATCCGACATTTTGAGTTTTTAAAATCTGATCGCATATTTGTAATCAGCGACCCCAAAATCCCCTATATACCAATTTTAACGAAAATTAGATAATTTTAAAAAATATCGTCCGCCATATTGGTTCCGCCATTTTGAATTTTTTTAATCTGATTGCAGATTCGTAATCAGGGACCCCAAAAACTCCTAGATACCAAATCTTACTAAAATTAGTCAATTTTTAAAAAATATTATTTTGCATATTGGATTCGCCATATTGGATCCGCCATTTTGAATTTTTAAAATGTGTCTACGGATTTGTAATCAGCGACCCTTAGAATGTTTAAAATAAAAGTTTTGTTATATTTTTTCCCATAGGTAGGTGAAAAATGAAACTTTTTTTAAAAAAGAACGAATTTTCAAAATTGTTTATTTATAATTGTTTATAATTTTTACATCATACAATTATTTAAATTTATTTTACATTCTACAATGTGTAACATATCACATAAAAAAAGAATGTAATATTATTGCGTTAAAAACATTGAATCTAGAAAAAAAGAGTTTAGAAGAAAAAATGTGGTAAGTATATCTACCACAAATGGTTAATTTCAATTAAATAATAAGAATGAAATTTTAATTTACAGACATAAATTTTTTGAAATTCGTAATAAAAAGAAACGAATTTAAATTTAAACCAACTAGTTTTATTATATCAATTATTTAAAATTATTTAAATTTTTTAGAATTTTTGACGTCAAACTTATGTACCAATTGAGGCTTCGGATCAATGAACTAGCTCTCCGTTTGGACCTAAGTCTCCTGGATCGGCGTGTACGCGCTATACTAGGGGACTCCTCTCTAACGCCGAGAGCTGGTTTTTTGATCCGAAGTCTCAATTATTCTGGGAAAATAAGAGTACTTTGAAATAATCGCAATAGCTTAAAAAAAAAAATGGACTGTAAGCGAATATGACCAGTGACCATGCGTAGCTCAGTGTTAGAGCATTCAACCGCCAAATGGCAGGTCCTGGGTTCAGTCTCAAAACCATTGAGGTCCATATTATTTGACAGTTTTTCAATATTAAAAAACATCAATTATATGTTAATTTTCTTTTAACTTAAAAAATAAATTGAAATTGATTGAAACATTACAATCCGAAGAAAAAAGTGAAATAATTTCAAATAAATAGTAAGAATTAATTTTAATTTATATAAAATATTTCTTATTATTATTAAAATTTGTAATTTTCAACTAAATGAAAAACTCATTACATTAAATTTGAATTTTGAAATTAAAATTATTATATTAAAATGCAATTAAACCAATTAAATTATATTATTTATATTTTCTACTCTCAAAACCATATTTTATTTCGAATAAAGAGGACCTCCGATTTCTTCGAAATATGGTATTCCTATACGTATTTTGAAGAGCTGATTACGAAAATAAGCCTAAAATGTATATAAACTAAAATGTATTCGGCCTAAAACTTATTAAGTCTAAAATATATGTAGCATAAAACCTCTATAACCTAAAATGTATTCAGCATAAAACACGATGAGCCTAAAATGCAAACAGTCTTATACCTCTTTAACCTAAAATTGCATTAAAACTAAAACCCATTTAACCTAAAAAGCATATAGCCTAAAATTCATATAGCCTAAAATGCATAACTTGAAATAAATGCATCCTAAAACTCATTAAGACTAATATGCATGTAGGCTAAAACCTAATAAACTTAAAATTCATGTAGCCTAAAACTCATTTAGCCTAAAATGCAAGTAGTCTAAAACGAATTAAAAGTAAAATGCATATAGCCTAAAATGAATTTAAACTAAAATACATTTACCTTAAAATGCAATTAGCCTAAAACTTATTCAGCCTAAAATGCATGAAGTCTAAAACCCCTTTCACTTAAAATGCATACAGCATAAAACTCATTCAGCCTCTAAAATGCAAGTAGTCTAAAACCCACTTAACCTTAAATGCATTAAGCCTAAAACTTGTTCAGCCTAAAATTCATGTAGCCTAAATCCCATTTAACCTAAAATGCATCACGGTGGGCTTGAACCAACTTTTAAAAAAAAGTCTTGCGAAATGGGATTTTTCTGTGGATTCCAACACTGAAGACCTCCCTGAGTGTTTTGCAACAAAAATTAAAATAATCCATCGGGCCGTTTTTAAAAAAAACAATTTTTAGTATTTCCAACGTGAACCCTGTTTACAAGTACCTTAGAAAAACATACTAAATCAAATCTAATTTTAATTTCCATGGGTCTTCTACAGTATTTTGGATCGCAGAATCTGAATTCAAAGTCAGATTTAAAAAATTCAAAATGGCGGATCCAATATGGCGGCCAAAAAGTTTAAAAATTGTCTAGATTCGCTTGAAATTCAATAGTCAGGGGTTTTTGGGGTCGCTGAGTCTGAATCCAGTGTCAGTTTTTAATAGAATTATTTTTTTTAAGAAAGCAAATAGATAAATATGATTATATAAATAATGACATCAGTTACAATTAAAATTAACATTTATTTACAAATTATAAAATTGTAATAAATAATCAAATGAAACTGTTTAAATTTAACAATATTTCTACAATGAAGACCATTAAATTCACATACTGCTTGTAACAAATGCTTTTCGTAATCCACATGTGTTGCATGGACCTTGTGCTTATCCCAAATCGTTTTAAATTCGAAGTGTACTGATTCAAAAGCTTGTTTGCTAAATACACCTAGTCCTACTTGATGTTTTTCGCAAAATTCCTTAATGTGTGTAAAAATACAGTGTACCTTGGGTTTTACCGAAATTCCCAAATACAAATAACTATTTTTAAAATTATTTATATGCCTTGTGAATTCAGGATCTAATGTTTTACCAAAACAAGCTTTGACGACAAGTTTAAAATGACTAAAAGCTTCCACAAATTTCATACATTCCAAAGGGCAAATACTGCGTAAAATATCCAACTTATCTAATAATTTTTTACAGGAGTTTCCGTTAAAGCTTGCACCACTATACGTAACATCTCGCGAAACATTACATGTTTTTGTCCAAGATGTTACTGTTTCCTCGAATTCACGTGACATATGATTAACTAAACCATTTACTACTCCCAATAATAAATGTGGTTCAGGTGGGGGTATTATGTCAAGAATAGTTTAATCTTGATCAGTCATAAATATTGGCTTGGCAATGCAACACATGTAATTTTTAGCTAAATTTTTTTTTCTCCAGCACTGACCCATTTATTATAATTCTCAGTTATATTTCCAATTGTTCTTAAAGTAGAAGACCCCTCGAGTTTCCGCTTTGAAACATTGCACCAAGTACATGGATAGTTACTAGCAGAAGACATAATACCTGTCATAATATTGGCTAATTTTATATCAGCCGTAGTGGTTCCATTTACGACATCGATACCTATATCAGACCATAACATAATACCTGTCATAATATTGGCTAATTTTATATCAGCCGTAGTGGTTCCATTTACGACATCGATACCTATATCAGACCATAACTGGTTTTCCGTCTGAATCCATTTCAGTTTCTACAGACTGAATTGACATGCAGATTTTTAAAGAGCCTCCTCCACCGTCGATACCAAATTTCAAACGGACATTAGATACTTCACGTTTTGCTTTGATGAAGTTTATCAAACCATTTAAATTTCTGCAACACACTACCGCTTGATTGAAATCAGAACTTTTACCACCTTTAGTAACTTTAAATTTACATTGCTTCACCTCAAAGAATTGATCCAAACAGTGAGATTCATCAGAAAGTCTTTCTTTTAAATTGGATTCAATAATATTCCTTTTATTCGTGGCAACGCGAATCATAGATGCAATTCCAATTGTTTGATTTTGAGTCAGGCTAAATCTTGTTTGCATTTTTTTCATATCACTTGTTGTAATTACTGATGGTTCTTTCAAATTCCCTTTATTCGAAGGCTTCATAATAAGCTTTAAAGGTTTACCATGGCGTTGAGTAAATGATACTTCTGGTTCATTCACATTGGCCATTTTTTCTTTTAAAGTTGAAGAAACAATCTTATTATATTATATTTTATTATATCGATTATTGAAAGGCAATTATCGCAGCGTTTGATTATAACTCCTTAACTACAATAACATCGATCAACAATTTTGCCTGAATAAAATATATAATATATATAAAACATATAAAATTTAAAAAATATATTTATACCACGTCATAAAAATAAAAAAAATAAATTAAATTAATTAATTTTTAACAAAATAAATGCTTTAAAACTTAAATACCTTTAGATTTATCTTTATTCATTATGGATAATACGTTGCAACCAGTTCGATTTTCCGACAAATTATCAGGCTTTTTTCGTGCCAATAGGCACATTGAACAATTGCATAGCAATTGCTTCATAGACCTAGTATTAATGCTATGGCTCTTAAAAAACGATTCGTCTGGGACTTCTAATAATTTTAGTTCAGTCTTCTGTGACTTATATAACTTATTTAAGCACGAGCTACAAATTCTATTTGGTAACCACTGATCATCAGCTTCATATTTAAAAATTGTGTTTACTAACGATTCCATTTTTCGATGGAAGTTATTTTTATTATTTTATTAACACCAGAATAACCTTTCTTTCTACAACAAAACAAGCAGATCTTACTTCGATTTTCATCGTGGGTTGCAGCGCGTGCTTTAGACATAGCAGCGTGTAAAAATTTTGATTAACCGTTTTAGTAATAAACATTGTTTACATAGAAACGATTTATGGTTACTTTAAACAAGTGAAAATCTAGCGGAACATTCACGTAAATTTCTAATTTTCAAAAACTGACACTGGATTCAGACTCAGCGACCCCAAAAACCCCTGACTATTGAATTTCAAGCGAATCTAGACAATTTTTAAACTTTTTGGCCGCCATATTGGATCCGCCATTTTGAATTTTTTAAATCTGACATCAAATTCAAATTCTGCGATCCAAAATACTATAGAAGACTCATGGAAATTAAAATTAGATTTGATTTAGTATGTTTTTCTAAGGTACTTGTAAACAGGGTTCACGTTGGAAATACTAAATATTGTTTTTTTTTAAAAACGGCCCGATGGATTATTTTAATTTTTGTTGCAAAACACTCAGGGAGGTCTCCAGTGTTGGAATCCACAGAAAAATCCCATTTCGCAAGACTTTCTTTTAAAAGTTGGTTCAAGCCCACCGTGGGATATAGCCTAAAATATATTTACCCTACAATGCATTTATCCTAAAACTCACTAAGCCTAAAATGCATGTAGTCTAAAACCCCTTCAACCTAAAATGCATTTAGCCTAAAGTCCATGTAGCCTAAAATATATTTACCCTATAATTCATTTATCCTAAAACTCACTAAGCCTAAAATGCATGTAGTCTAAAACCTCTTTAACCTTAAGCCCATTTAACCTAAAATGCACTAAGCCTAAAATTTATTTAGGCTAAACGCCATGTAGCCTAAAGCCCATTTAACCTAAAATGCATATGGGCGATTCTTACGTAACTGCCTTACTTGGCGGCGTTGAAAAAATACATCTAAATTAAAAATATATTCTAAAGTGTATTAGTGAATGTTAAAGGTATTTATGAGAGTAACTAAAAACCAAATATACATAAATATATATATTATAACTTCTATTATATTGCACTATAACTGCTGAAATTTCAGCTCCGTGGCGTGTCCCTTTTGCAAAATGTTAACGTTAATTTAATAATTTTCGGTGAAAATATCATTATTATAACTCAGCCTTTTTCAAGCATAAAGTGGCTATATTTATGAACAATTTAGGTTTATATTGCACTTCATAATACCTTTTTCATACTTAGAATCTGTAAAAATATTTTGTCCCTCAATTTTTCCAATTTTTGAACGCAATCTGTAGACTTATAATTAAGGTGTCATGTGTTTAGTTATTACGCCTTCTAATAAGTTAAATTTCAATTTTGATCCATTAGCACTAAATCACATGTGAAAAAAGTTTTAAAAAAGAAAAACTTTTCCATAAAAAATTTATTTTTGTGAAAATCGCATGTAAACAAAAAAAGCGTTCAGATCCATGTCATTACTATTATATTACTGTAACAACTATTTGCTAGTATTGTTACCATTTTCTTTAAGTTTTCATGTGAAACAAGCGATCTGCAGAAGGAATAGATTTATTTTGCAATATTGTAGAAGTGAGGTTAGAATAAATGTCAAATTTCAGCTCCATGGTATCACGTAAAATTTCAGCTCCATGGCCTACATGAAGTGTTCAGTGTGCTTTATGCAGAGAAACTTTTTTATCCGTGGTGGCTATTTTAAAATATTATTCTTTAAAGTAGTTTAGCAATGCTGGATTACACAGCTCGATCTCGATTTCAAATTATCCAAAAAATAAAACGAAATATTCATTATTAAATATTGTATTTTATTATTGCTACTAAGAAGTTATTTCAAAGTAAGACGAATTTAAATGAAATATAGAAAAAGAATAAAATATTAATAACAATTACAAATATTTTACCAAAATGTTACTTCAAAACAAGACGAGTTTAAATGAAATAGAAAGTAAAAATACAGAAATTTAAATTGTGACTGTCATATGTCATATGATCCAGGGGCGAATAATTTAAATGTCAGTGCAAATTTCTTTTTGTTACTGTAAAAAATCAAATTTATAATTTGTTTTGTATTTATTCTTCACGAAGTTAAGTGCAGTTTATTTTTAATGTCATATTTATGTTTATATTTTTGTAGTCTTGGATATTTTCTTCTCCATTGTTTTTTAAAATAAGGTTTTATACCCTAAAAAATATAAAGTAAAAAAGTTTTAAGAAATATAATTCTTTTGTTTTAAGATTAGTTTCAAGAGAAAGATTACTCTTAACAAGTGACAAATTAAAAATCGTAAGAATAATTTTTCATACTACACGGAAAGAAATATTTTGGTTTTGTACGATTACATTTCTCTATAGTACATTCCTATTTGCGTTTGCTGACATATAAAAGCAACAATATATAGTTTTGCAGTATTAGGTATCGCCATAGGAAATACCTATCATAGACTTACTTCTATAGTAAGAACATGATAGTCTAAACGCAAAGACGTTATAGGCCAAAAGCAAGAAACATCGTATAGTGCAATAGCAAAGAGTTTAACAGGATTAGACTGTCATTCCGGTGCAACGAGGTATTAGGCCCACGCCTACTTACCCTCTCCAATCGTCTGATGTATATGGCTGTTTTCATTTCAAATCATACAGGCGGAACATGTTCATAATTTAAAATCATGTTTAACATGATTTTTATTGTTTTTTAGGGCAAATGATAAGACACGTATGTTTTTGTTTTGAGAAAATTTTTTTTTTGCAGACTTACAAGCATTTGAAAGTTTTAGGACAAAGAGTAATTTTTGAAGAAAAACGCTAACAAATTTTTTTAAAATCACTCTAGTTGTTTTAAAAATTGATATTTTTCAATTTTGTTTTCTGATTTTACTAATGTTTTAGGTGCTTTTTCTTAGCAATTTTGAAAATTAAAAAAATTTTAAAAATTAACAAAATGGCGGTCATTTCTTGAAAAGTCAAATTTCTCAAAGACGTAATTTTTTTTTTAATCTTTTTTATAGTTACTAGATAACAAAAATAATTTTTCCCTATAGGTTTGATGTGCGCTAAAACACTGTGAAAGGCGCAAGAATTTTTTTTGTGAAAATTATCAAAGTCATTATTTTGACTAATATAGCGCCATATATTATTCATATATTTATTCTCTTTCTTGACTTAAGTAGGGTTTTAGATGCTTATCCTATGCAAATTTAGAAATTTACAAAGTTTTTTAAGTATTCAAAATGTTGGTCATTTTTTGAAAAATCAAAAAAGTTGAATTTCTCAAAAACGTAATTTTTTTTTTGTAGTTACTAGATAACTGTTTTGAGCAGTACCGGGAAAAGAGAAGAAAAAAAAAAGGTCGAACTTTCGCGTTCTGAGAAAAAAAATAGAAAATGAAGATAAAAACCTTAATTGTGAGAGAATCCTTTTATTAGAGAACAATCCGTGGTCAGTGGTTAAAACAATAAAAACACGTTGAACAACACACACGCGTGCACACAGTCCTTTTGATTTTGAGTCCTTTTATTTTGGTTTTCACCAAGCACACACTTGAGAAAAAGCCTTCACAAACATGAGAAACCCCGACAAATTAAATAGAGAATAACCTTATTGATTGAGATTAATCACACATGTATTACAACCGTGAGAAAAACCGACAACGCTTACGCGTGAGAAAATAGATCAAAAAATCGATGCCGTTAGTACAGATTACAATTGATCACTGAACACATGTTTTCACGAGCGCCGGCAAAACAGCCGAGAAAAATCTAACACCGGGAGGTGCTGCCGCCGTACGCCCGCCAAATACACTATTTCACTTTTTCCATGAGATTTGAATTGGCAACTGGTCTCGAGTCGTAAATTCGAGCCAGACCCAATTCTGTGATTTCAAAAACACGAAAACTGAACACACTCCCCCCAATCGGCAACGGAGTTGACGATTATTGAGATGTAGATGTCAATGGTGAGTCGTCCCTGGAGATGGGAAGCACTGCCAGCTTCGTTATTGGCCGCTTGAGTGTAGAGATAGCCGTCCTGATGGTGACCACCCTGGTGAGTCCATCTGCGCCGGGGTGCAGTTCTATAACCCTTGCCAAGGGCCATTTTGCGGGTGGAAATCGCTCATCAGTGAGAAGGACCATAGAGCCAACCTTGATCTGATTGGACGGATGATGCCATTTTGAGATGGAGAGCTGTTGTTGCAGATAACTGGTGGACCATCTCGACCAGAAAGACTGAACCCTTTGTTGAATAAGTTGCCACCTTGACAACCTTGAACTTGGCACATCCGTTAGTGTAGGCTCAGGTATTGAAGTAAGAGGCTCACCGATGAGAAAATGCCCTGGGGTGAGTGCTGACAAATCGTCAGGATCTTCCGACTGAGGTTCCAACGGTCGTGAATTGAGAACAGCCTCAATCTGAGCTAGAAGAGTCGTAAATTCTTCATAGGTCAGCATTGTTTCACCAACCGTCCTTTTAAGATGATACTTAACTGATTTGACGGCGGCTTCCCATTTACCACCCATGTGTGGTGCAGAGGGGGGGTTGAAGTTCCATAAAGTGCCGTCCTTAATCAGAAGTTGAGACAATGTCCTTGATTCTTGAGTTCCGGCCTTGAAGAGTTGCTGGAGAGCCTTCTCCGCTCCGATGAAGTTCGTTCCACAATCACTGTGGAGAGTGTGACAAATGCCTCTCCGTGAGACAAATCGTCGATAGGCTGCGAGAAATCCTTCCGTTGAGTAATCCGTAACTGCTTCCAAATGAATGGCAGAGGTCGAGAAGCAGACAAAAATACAGAGCCATCCCTTCTTGCTCTTTGCTCCTCGCCCCTTCCAAGTCTTGAGAGAGATAGGTCCGGCGTAATCGACTCCGGTGTTGAGGAACGGCCTTGACGGAATAATCCTTGTAGTAGGCAGCTGACCCATCAGCTGTTGAGCTCGGATTCCTCGTTGTCGAGCACACGGCACACACTTGAGAATGTGAGACCTTACTGGTCTACGTCCTCCAATGATCCAGAAGCTTTTTCTGGTCTGAGATAGTGTGAGCTGAGTTCCGCCGTGAAGAGTCCTTTGATGCGCGTCTCTAATAATAAGACGAGTGAGTGCTGAATCCTTAGGTAGAATAGCAGGATGCTTGCTCTCATGATCCAGATTAGAGAGTTGGAGTCGACCTCCGACTCTAAGTATTCCTTGGTGATCGATAAATGCCGTGAGTCTGGAGAAAGGGTGAGAGCTCGAAAATGGAATACCTCTCTTGAGGTCCTTGAGTTCACTTAAGAAATATGCTCCTTGAGTGACTTGAGTCCAAAAATTCCTTGATTGCTCTAAATCCTTAGGATTGAGAGGATTGGTGAGAGAAGCCTGAGAGTCTCCTTTGAGCAAGTTCAAAAATCTAAAAGAAATTGAGGTTATTCTCAATAATTTAGTGAGAGAGGAATACCTTTCAACGAGGTCCCATAGTTAGTGAGATGTTGAGACAGTGAGTACACATCCGGGTCTTTCTTCCACTTGGGCAGAAGTATCTGTTCGTGAGATTGAGGTTAGCCATCTATCCGCTGATTCCTTTAACCAAGGTGGCCCATGCCACCATAGCTGATGTTGAGAGAGTTGATGAGTAGTCAGGCCCCTTGATGCGCAGTCGGCAGGATTTTCCTTTCCCTTGATAAATTTCCAATGGCCTTGAGGGACTAGGTCATGGATAGAGGAAACCCTGTTCCGCACATAGTCCTTCCATCGCGAAGGGTGACTGTTGATCCATGTGAGCGCTACTGAAGAGTCCGTCCACAGAGTAATTGGAACATGAGATAGTTCCAAAGTTCTTTGAACATAATCCATAAGTTTGGCTAACAGATGAGCAGCCGAGAGTTCTAACCTTGGGATGGTTAGTCTTTTAAGAGGTGCCACCTTGGTCTTAGCACAAATGAGAGTAACCTTAGCGTCCTGTCCTTCAACCGAGGTTTTGAGATGGATCACAGCCGCCATTGCTAGTTGAGATGCGTCAGAAAATCCATGTAGTTCCGCCTTAGTTGACGCTGTGATATTGAGCCATCGTGAGATTGAGAGTTGAGATATTTGAGCTAGCTCTTCCATAAGTTTGATCCAACGCCAGGAGATTTTCTCCGATAAGGTGTCGTCCCATCCCACCTTTTCAAGCCAGAGTTCCTGCAGTAACATCTTAGCTCGTATGATGATTGGAGAAATAAATCCCAGAGGATCAAAGAGTTGAGATACCTCGGATAACATGAGTCTTTTGGTGATACCTTTATCCGGACGATGCGATGGTTCAAAGGTAAACTTAAACTCGTCTGAGCCTGGTACCCATATAAGCCCTAGAACCTTCGTTTGAGAACCTTTAATTAAGTGAGTAGGGTTTAAGTTACCTGTCCTTGATAGTGAGTCGAGAAATTCTGGATGATTGCTGTGCCATTTAGCAAGAGGAAATCCGCCTGAGTTGAGGAGACCGATGAGTTGTTTTGCCATGGCCTTGAGTTCGGAGAGCTCTTCTGCTCCTCCGTAAATGTCATCCATATACCTTCCCTTGATAAGTGGGGGCACGGCCAAGGGGAACCGATGCCCTTCGTCCTTGATGAGTTGTAGAAGCACCCGTATGGCCAAGAAAGGAGCTGATTTAGTTCCGTAAGTTACGGTGGTGAGTTGATAAGGTGTCTCGGTTTGAGTTGAATCCAGCCACAGGATTCGCTGTAGATCCCAATCCTGGGGATGCACCTTTATTTGTCGGAACATCTTCGTGATGTCCGTTGAGAAAATAAACCGATGACGTCTTACCCAGAGTAATACATCTGCGATGTCCTTCTGAAGTTTGGCTCCGGTGTGGAGCAAATCATTGAGAGATGTCCCTGATGATGTTGAGCTGGAACCATTGAAAACGACTCGGAGTTTGGTGGTGGTACTCTGCTCCTTGAGTACTCCGTGATGAGGAAGGTAGTAGGTCGTAAATCTACTATCCTTAGACGGAGCTGGGATCATGTGCCCCATGGCCTCATACTCCGTGAGAAAAGCAGAGTACAATTCCTTGTACGAGTCGTGATTAGAAATCCGTTTGATTAGCCTCTGAAGGCACCGAAGAGCAATGGTGTACGAGTCGCCAAGTTGACTCGGAGAAGAAATGAGAGGAAGTCGAACTATGTATCGACCTTCCTCGTCCCTTGAGTGGGTGAGCTGAAAATGTTCCTCGCATTCTCGCTCTTGAGTAGAGAAGGAATCCGTTTCCTTAGATGGCACCTCTTCCTGTTCCCAGAACCTTGTGAGCAAGTCCTGCAAATCAGTCAAGCTCTGATCGACAACCAGGTGATGAGAAGAGCTAAAGTTGGTTGAGAATTCATTGGTTGGTCCCAAGACTATCCATCCGAAGACGGTGAGTTGAGCTAGTGGTGAGGAGAGTGGCCCTTTGATCAGTTCAGGCAGAATGATCAGACCGTAGTGATCAGCTCCAATGATGAGATCGACCTTACTTGGGACAGAATAATCAGGATCAGCCAGTTGGATACCTTGGAGATGAGGCCAGTGATGAGGCGGGAGAGAGGTACTAGGAAGTGTAGAAGTTAATTTAGAGAGGACATGAGCCGTGATAAATATAGAGTGTGAGGAGTGGATAGGTCTAAGTGTGAGGAAAACCACTCCTCGAGTGTTACCTGATGGAATAGCACCAATCCCAGTGATTGATATAGTAGAGCGTTGCCTTTGAAAGTTGAGTTGGTGCACCATGCTCTCAGAAATAAATGAGAGCTCAGATCCAGGATCGATGAGCATGCGTACCATGTGAGAGATTCCTTGAGGTGAGATGAGTAGAGCCCGAGAAGTAGCCAATAGGACCACTGACCTTGAGTAAGTTGGGCTCTTGTCGAGAGAAAGCCCCAATGGTCAATCCGCATTGGATGAGTAAGCACCGGATTGAGAGGCTCCTTGAGTTCCTGAAGGTCTTGGAGGTTGAGAAGGTCCTTGCGGGGGAGCAGCTACTTGATCCCTGGATGAGCCGGCCCCATCCATCTGCCCCCCTTTGGCTTCCGTGAGTGTGTCCGTAAAAAAGCGTAGACGAGTGAGCTGAGCGGCGACCTTTAAGTCCACCTTAGCGGAAGAGCTTGCGTACTCCCCCCTTTTCGAACCCCCCTGGTTTGGTGGGGGTTTGTCCGACTTGTCCGACTTTGTCGAATTCGCCCGAGAGGGAACCTTTAGACTCGGTCCTGCCTTTTCCTCTTTACCCTGGGACCCGTCATCTGCCCAATTGAACGGATTATCCTTGTCCACATTTTCCTGAGTCGTGCCGTCCTTTGATGAGGTTTCCTTGTCTTCGGGAACCTCCTTGAATTCCTCATCATCACTTCCCCAATGGTCACCCGCGGTAGACATAGCTCAGCTGTCACTTTACCCGGGGAGAAAAGAAGCAAGACGAAGCGTAACGAGGAAGAGAGAGAGAAGCGAACGGCCGCTCAGAGAGTCGAGTCAGCGGAGAGAGTCGGCTCGACTAGAGAGAATCCGTGAGAGAAGTGTCTGTGTGGTGAGAACCGCGCACTACCACTTACACGCCGAGTCAGGCTGGTAGCGAGAGAGAAAGTCCGAGAGAGAAAAGTCGCGAACACTGCCGCGTAATACGTCGCGTCTGATTGGCGACGTGAGAAAGAGAGCGTCCGAGAGTGAGAGGTCCCGAGCACTGCCGGGCACCGCCGATGGTGCGCGAACGCGGTGAAGACGAAGAAGCCGAACAAAAAATGGCGAGCAGTGAGACGAACCTTGAGTCGTGCACGTGGTCAACACAAAATGATAAATTTCCTTCCTTTTGAGTCCGTCCTTAGTTGGTGAGAAAGCACTGGCCACGAAACTCTCACTGAATTTATCTTCCGTAAATTCTCGCGCACTGTTTTCGACCTTTTATCCGGCTCGAAGGACCAAAATGTTTTGAGCAGTACCGGGAAAAGAGAAGAAAAAAAAAAGGTCGAACTTTCGCGTTCTGAGAAAAAAAATAGAAAATAAAGATAAAAACCTTAATTGTGAGAGAATCCTTTTATTAGAGAACAATCCGTGGTCAGTGGTTAAAACAATAAAAACACGTTGAACAACACACACGCGTGCACACAGTCCTTTTGATTTTGTGTCCTTTTATTTTGGTTTTCACCAAGCACACACTTGAAAAAAAGCCTTCACAAACATGAGAAACCCCGACAAATTAAATAGAGAATAACCTTCTTGATTGAGATTAATCACACATGTATTACAACCGTGAGAAAAACCGACAACGCTTACGCGTGAGAAAATAGATCAAAAAATCGATGCCGTTAGTACAGATTACAATTGATCACTGAACACATGTTTTCACGAGCGCCGGCAAAACAGCCGAGAAAAATCTAACACCGGGAGGTGCTGCCGCCGTACGCCCGCCAAATACACTATTTCACTTTTTCCATGAGATTTGAATTGGCAACTGGTCTCGAGTCGTAAATTCGAGCCAGACCCAATTCTGTGATTTCAAAAACACGAAAACTGAACAATAACAAAAAGAATTTTTTCCAATAGGTTTAATGTGCGCTAAACACTGTGAGAGGCGCAAGATTTTTTTTTTAAATACTAAAAGTGATTACTTTGGCTAATCCAAATCTTTCCGTGTAGGTTATTATTTTTAAATTGTTTGTAAACAAAATAAAAAAGACAAGACACCCATAATTTTTTTTAAATTGACGGTCCTGACATTTAAGATAAGAGAATTTAAGTTAAGAGACGTCCTACTGTAGCCTAAAATGTATATAGCCTAAACGAATTTAAACTAAAATACATTTAACTTAAAATGCAATCAGCTTAAAACTTATTTAGTCTAAAATGTATTTAGGCTAAATCCCATTTACCTTAAAATGCATTTAGCCTAATGCACATTCGGCCTAAAATGCAAGTTCTCTAAAACCTATTTAACCTAAAATGCAAGTAGTCTAAAACCTCTTTAACCTAAAATGAATTAAGACTAAAAACACATTCAGCCTAAATGAATTAAGTTTAAAACCTCCTTAACCTAAAATTGCATTAATACTAAGCTCATTTAGTCAAAAATTGATGTAGCCTAAAACCCATATAACCTAAAATGCATATACAGTCGACTCTCGATAAATTGAATCGCAAGGGGATTAAAAAAAAGTTCAAATTATTGAGAGTTCTATTTATCGAAAGGGTCGAAAGTTTAATTGTCGAGAGAAAGGCAGGGAAAATTCAAATTAACAAGAGTTTTAATTATCGAGTGAAATTTAGGAAAAATTCAAATTAACAGGAGATAACATTATCCACTAGAAATAAAAAAATTAAAAATTTTAAGAAGTCAACTATTTATAAGTTTATTTAGCATCTTTGGGACCAAGAATTTTATCTTTATTTCTTAAAATATTCGAAATAATCTTGGAGATGTCATTTTAAACTTTTACGTGAAACGACAAGTCACACACGGAAAAAAAATATTAGTTGCCTTAGGTAAAAGTCAGCTACCTTAGCTAACCTTAATTACTGTTATATTATGCATGTTAAGAACTACCTACATATTATGGGGTTCCCCCACCCCTCCGGTCACGCCATCTGATTGGCAGACTTATGAAGTCATTTTATCATCATATTCAACTATTCATTTACACGGAAAGAATTAATTTATTAAATTTTATTTAAATAGTCGATGAAACTCAGGACATAGAGACATTTGTATAAAACGTAAACTTGTCGACTAAAACTTAAAGACAGTCGATTAAAACGTGCAACACGTCGGTGAAAATTTGAGATTGACGTTTTAAAAATAAATTCAAACAACTTTTTAACGAACTTTTCGTCTTTTCTAGATCGCACACATATCATTTCCTCCCCACCTCATCACTTTCACACATTATATAGAAACATATTTACAGAATCCCTATGTTATCCTAATATAAACGCAAATTTTAATTTATTAACGAAAAATCTCGCAACCGGGTTTTGAGCGCGGGTTCTAACGCACGACGATACACTTGAGACGGCGCCTGATACCCCTAGGCCATTCAAGAATACACGAGAGTCTTTGGATTGAAATGAGTGACACTTAACTATAGCATAAAAGGGGTTACGTTTCCTCGATTCCTCGACTGTTGAATCAATTTTAAGTGGTAGAGATCAACGTTTGGAACTATTTCGAACATTTCGTAAACAACCTTTGCTTACTTATTAATCAATTATTTCTCACTCTGTTTTACTACACCAGAATTTAAGTTTAATCGACTGCTTGACGATTCTTTCTATTGTGCTTATGAATAAATATGCTATAATATTTCAAGCTTTATGAAAATGTCTCTATGTCCTGGTTTTCATCGACTTTTGAATATATTTTAATAAATAAATTTTTTCCGTGTAGGCATGTAAGAAATGTTTTGAAATAGTACAATTTTTTGTAAGAGTAGCTCTCGGATTAAAAGTGTTTAAGTTTTGGTAAGAAATTATGCATTTTTAAAAAAATTATAATATAATACAGTAAATTTTAAAAATAAAATATTGTTTTATGCCTAACGCACAATTTAATAATCTAAAGACAACCTTTTTGTACGTCAACATTGCAAAGATAAAAAAAAAGATTATTTATACGAAGAAAATAGACCTGCTCACATTTATTCAGAAAAGTGGTCAACTTTGACAAGTTGTATTTTGGATACTATTAGGGTTACGACATTGGTTTTTTTTTAAATTATTCCAGGTTCCGGTAGGAGTTCGAAGTACCAAAGTTAGGTACTCTTTTTGGACCCCAAAATGAAGCTTTTAGACGAATAAAACTTTAGTTCGAAGTTAAAACTGAATTTACCCTAATTTCTGATAATTGAAAATCAAAGAACATGTAATTGAACATACATGTACTGTTACTTAAACATAACCTATTTTTTTCTTGTCAGTTGTAGACAGAACAATTTAATAACAAAAAGTGTATGCACATCAAAATTACATTTAAAAAATTATTATTGTCAATAATGTATGTATTTTTTATAATAACGGATAGTTCGCAGTCATTTCAAAGATATAATTTGCCATTGTCTAATAAGTATCCAATCAAAGTAATAAATTTCAACAGTCCAAGATGGCCGAGGTACGAAAGGCGTAGGTAACGATCCGGAAAACCCGGGTTCGATTCCCGACTCGGGAATTTTTATTTTCTTTTAAAACAATTTTATATTTGAATTTTTAAAACCGTGTTATTGAAAATTCAATGGCACGTATTGTAAATAACTTCACTTACAAGTTATTGAAAATTCATATAGATATTTTTAACAGTGTAAGTTAAGTTTAAGTCAGGTAAGAAGTTCCGGCTACAAGCGCGTTAAATTCAAATTCATTAATATTAAAGTTTTTTCAATTTACTTACAGATTGTCAATTATTATTTATTTATAAACATTTAAATATTATTCCACTTATAAATTACTGTAGGCATTTTTTCAAAAACTGTCATTTCAATTTCACCGTGATTTATACGTGTTTACGCGCAATAGTTATAGTCCAGTATCCCTCGTACATTTTTATAATTAATTACTAACAAGCTAATTTTCCTTGAGCAGCTACGTTTTGATGAGACGCCCAACTTTTTTATTTGCAAAAATTCTCCATTGTAGTAGCTAACAGAGGTAGAAGGGATAAAATATGTCAATTTGACGATTCTCAAGAATTTATTTCTAACTGTGGGTTTTTTTATTAAATCGTAAGGAAATTATTAATATTATTGAAAAAAATATTTGTCCTACAAAATATATAGTTTGATGAAAGAGTCCCCCCCTTCCAATATGTATCGGTAGCGAGATCATATAAAATTATTACTAACTAGCTAATTTTTTTACTGTTGTCTAATTAATATTTATATAATTTAATCTCCATAATGTCCTACAAACTGCGTGGTACGTTATCCCCCTCCTACGCTCTAAAGTTGTTAATACCACAAGACCCCTTTTTTTATTACTAACTGTAGGACAACAATATTACATAATAGGTTAGTGTTATGTCTGTCCAAATAAAATAATGTCCTACAAAAAAAGAGGTATATATTACTAGTCCGACAAGATTTGTCATTATCGTTTTTCTATTTATAACACTGGCAAAATGAACTTTTTCTCACCTTTAAAATTAATTATTTTTTAAGCAATTTTTTTTATACTTTATATACACATTTAAAAGTATATTCTGATAATTTTCAAACATTTTCCCCAAAAATTAATAATATTTTCTGCCGCACATTGCAGGTGGCGCATACGTCTCAGAAGTTTGTATACATTGTGGACGTCACAATTATTATCTGAAATTAATGACACAAAGAATATATTTTTGTTATATGTGTCTCTTCTAGGTAAACCTCAATTCCATGAAAAAGAAGTAAATTAGTAGATTTTGGAAAAGTGTGAACAAAAAACATGATTTTTTACCATTTTTTCATGCTACTTTTTATATTAAGAATCAAAATGAAATAATGATATTGTTCAGGATTGACGTTGACCCAGAGCGTGTTTATATAACCAAAGTACATGCTAAATTATAGAATGATTGAATTAAAACTTCTTATCCTAGACTGTACAGAAATTCGAAAAAAGTCGTTTTGAGAAAAGAGTTGTAACCCTTTGCCTTTTAAAAGGATACTGAAAATGGAATTGGGAAATGCAAAGATTGAGAATGAGAAATAAGGATGGAAGCCTGTCTTAGTCAAATTTCCTATAACTTGTAAACATTTTTTTCGAGATTAAAATAACTTTATTTTACTGTAAACTAAGTACAAAAATTAATGTTCCTACGTATAAGAGAAATTAATCTTCTTCAGATTCATCAGATAAATCATCTTCTTCGCTACTAACGTTAGTCTCATCTTCATCTCCTTCATTTTCCTCATTCATAATATCTAACTCTGTAATAACATAAAGAAATGTAATAAATTTCCGAATAATCAATCAATAAATAACAAGAATATTCGTAGCGTACCTTTAAAGTCAGGAGATATTTCTACAAAACATGGACTTTGGGGACCATCAAACCAATAATATTGGTGGCAAACTGGAAGGAACATATCTTACAATTTTTCTCTTTACAATTTCTTCATTTGCATTTCTTGATTTAAAGCCTTTTTCAAATAATTCAAATCGTCCTTTGTTAATGTCATTTTTGGTTTTTAACGAGTACATTCTACACCCATACTCTTCAATAATTGTAACAACGTCAGACGATGTTGTTATTGATGCATGCTCAATTCCTAGGAGTTGAATAAACGCTTTTTGAAAATTAGTATTTTTCTTTAAAATACTGAAAGGTCTCTTTTTTCCTTTACGAAAGAAAGCAGGATTGTAATCATTCCCAGTAAAAATGTGGCATATGGAGAGTGAAGAAGATAATTCATCTCCAAGCTTGGCGTAAATGTCATTTATGTTTAAGTACATTTTTTTTACGTGTGCTTAAATTAATGATTATTTGAATTTCATCTTTTAAATACTTAAAATTTGCCAACATTATTACTGGTATATCAGAATCTGTACAATGTATCTGCACACGATAGTTAGCATTCAATTGACAAATATGGTACACAATTTTTGTGTCAGCTTCTTCATGATTACAAGAGAGGTTATAGTCAATGAATTTTTTTATTTTATTTTCTCTGGATACCTCATAAGTGTAACATTGATCATAATTAAGTTTAATAGTCTTTCCTGTGATCAATGTAATAAATTCCTCCCTTGTCCAATCTTCAATTAAAAATTCTACAAATTTTTCTTAAAAGTTGTTGCTTCTCAATAATTTGCCGAAATCTGCAGGACGATTATTGTCTCTATGTATAACATCATACTATGTGTCCTCTTCATCTCTCAGAGCATGTTCAAAATCTTTAAGACTTGGTTTTTTGTACTTGTCAAATATAATATGTACTTCTTTTCTATTATATGTAAGTACTTTTAAATTATGCTTCGAGATTTGACCATATCTGTTTGGAAGGTTTTTTAACGTATGTAATAAATAAAATCCATCAACTAAGTGAATGTCTGCTTCCGGAGGATTTTCTATTCCAGTTTGGTATTTAAGTAATTCACGAATAACCACAGATTTAGGGGTCTTGCAAATTGTTCCATCAGTATGACAGAGTGAAAACGGAATAGGGGTTAGAGGATAGCTTAATGCTTTTTCTATATCAATTTTATTTTGCAGTAACACATAAAGTAGACGACCAAAAACATCTCTTTGCATCTTAACTTCTTTCACTTTTCCATTAATTTTGACTTTCTGTATATTCTTGTACTCAAAATTAATTATTTTATTTCTTTTAATGGCTTTATCAAACCTATCTGGTGTTACTCGAGTCTTGGCAATGAAATTCTTGTGTTGTTTGTCGCCCTCGATTTCAACTGATGATAAAAATTTATATATTTCATCGTTAACCGACTGACCTTTCGATATATTCTAAAGATGATCTTCTGACAATTGTAACGCAAAAGGGTTTGTATACTGCTTTACTAGTTGCATCAGTACTTCTAACTTTTTAGTACATTTATTAATTGTAGACTTCTTTAAATCTTTCGTAATGTCATCTGTTGATTTAATATCACAAAACTCCAAAATTTTTGATATAACACTCGTACGAAATGAATGAATAATTGCCCATTTTTGTCTTGCTGAGAACGAGTTTGTAACGTTAATAATTCCAGAAGCTTTAGAAGCGGCATCAGCATTTATTGTTTGCTCAAGTGTTAAATCAACCGAGATTCTTGAAAACGGTTTCATTGTTCTTCTAATTCTTCTTCATTTCTCGATGAGTACAATGTTTGCAGTTATTTGCGCTTTTCATTTGGCTCTGCTTTTAACCACTGTTATAAAATTTAACAACTAGCTCTTTTACGTTTTTTTTTTAAATTATATAATGGGAAAAAATTAAGGAGAATAATTTTTTGGAGATTCATGATGGTCTTTGGGTCTATTAAGGAGACGCCTAAATTGAAAAATGACAAAAAAATTTAATTTTTTTTATTTGATCATTTAAGAGTAGACTCAATTAGGAATAGAACAGGACTATTAAAAACTTTTCTGCTAAGTAGAAGTACTTTAATTCTTAAATACATTTCTTAAAACTTAGATAGTTTTTATTATATATTTGAAATATGTAGAATGACATTTTTTTCAGAAAGGATTACTTAAAAATTGGAAGAATATTCTTCCTTTTATTTTAAACATTTACGACGCTTTTTTAACTGAATCTTTTAAACTCATGAGGTTCTATTTATTGAAAAAAGATACAAAATTTTTTATATACAATAATCACATTTTACAAAGTTATTTAAAATTGTTTATTATTTTTACCTATATATTAAAACACAAAGATCTTAAAAACAATTTTTTTTTAAAAAAAACGTCTCATTTATCTGTTTAAAAACAGTTAAAAAAGAGAAATGTTACGTATTTTTTAATAAACAATAAAATGTTTTTAACATCTTCGTTGTTTAATATTTATATGTGAAAAAAGAAAAAATTTTTAATTTTTGAAAATTGTTTAGAATTTTGTAAAATTTTTAATTAATTTCGCAAAATAATATAATTTTTTATTTATTTAAGTATAATTTTTATAGAAATGCAATTATATTAATGAATATTGTTTTAAAGAGTAGAGTACATCCTTATAAACAATATCTATAAGTTTTAACTTTAAGTAATTGAATAATGTATTTAATTAGTTATAAACAATAAAACCAATAATATTGACATTTTATACACACCTACAACTGAGCTAACTCCGTAAATACTGATAAATTAAACCAATTACATAAAATAAAAAATGATAAAGTTATGCATTTCTTAACTGATATGTTTATAAATAAATATGATTAACTATTTTGTAAATAATGAGCTTCTTAATAATAAGGAACTTGTATTACATTCCAAAATTTATAATATTTTAATAAATAATTGTAGTTGTGTATATAATGTCAATATTTTTGATTTTATTGTTTATAACTAATTAAATACATTATTCAATTACTTAAAACTTATAGATATTGTTTCTGAGGAAGTACTCTATTCTTTAAAACAATATTCATTAACCTACTTGCATTTCTAAAAAAGTTATACTTAAATCAATAAAAAATTTTTTTTTTTTCATTTTTAAAGTTAAATAAAAAAAAATTTTTAATTATTTTTTAAAATTCGGCTCTCACAGTTCTGTGCGAAATTTTATAACCTTTCATTAAAAAAAAGAAATTAATAAAAAGTCAAATTTGTCACCTCTAGACTGATTTGTCCACGACCACCTTCATTTGCCCCACTGTGCGTCCTCTTAACTACTTCTGCGTGTAGGGCAAGGATAAAGTACCACGCAATTTGTAGGACAATGTAGTAGTTAAATTATATAAATATGAAGTAAGCAACAGTAAAAACACTAGCTGGTTAGTAATCATTTTTCATGACCTCGGTATTGATACATGTTGGGGGGAGGGGACTTTTTTATTAAACTATACAATTTGTAGGACAAATATTTTTTTCAATAATTTTAATAATTTTCTTACGATTTAATAAGAAAACCCACAGTTAGTAATAAATTCTTGAGAATCGTCAAATTGACATATTTTATCCCCCCTACACCTATTACCTACTGTAATGGAGAATTTTTTTAAGAGCAAAAGTTGGGCGTTAGGGTGGCCCAAAAATGCATTATAAAATTTTTTTTCGTGGAAAAGGGCATGACACCCCCGGAATTTGTTCCAATGCGAAAAAAAGTGGATACGTATTTTTGGATTTTTCAAAATTTTGATATTAACTGGTGCCGCCGGGCACCTCAATTTTCCCATGTAAAATGCATGGAAAAATTTTCAATTTTCGAAAAATTAAAATAATTTTTAAGGGTATAACAAAAGTTAACATTAAGTTAAAGGATCTGAAAGTAGACTCTCTGACGATTAATTTGACCTATATAACTTTTAATTTTGATAATTCTAACCCGGTATAAAACTACCCCAAAGTTGCCCCCTTTTTTAAATTTTTGCACCTATACGCACTTTGCACAAGTAAAAACCAGGTTTGACAGTTTTATCGGTAGAAATAGTTATTATTATGTATTGCAAGAGTTAATTAATATTTAATTAAGTTTTTTATGACCATTCTTAACTATTTGACAATTGTTTAAACAAATTAATTTGTTTAAACAATTAATTTTTTCTAAAAAACCATACAAATGACTTTTTTATGTATATATTTTTATGTTTTTTATATTTCTTATGTTTTTTATGTTTGAACAAATTATTTAGTTTAAACAAATTAATTAGTTTAAACAATTATTTTTTCTAAAAAATCCTACAAATTATTTTTTTAATGTTTTTTTGTAAGGTTATCGTTAAGCTTTTCTATTCAAAATTTTGAAATTGTTTAAACAATTATTATTTATTTACTATTAAATTAATGTAAAATTAATTTAGAAAAAATATTTTTATATCTCTAATTTATTTCATTACAATAACAAAATTGTTTAATATATTTTATTTAAAACACACTTATATAAAAAAATGTAGGAAATAAAATTTTTGCAGGCATTACTGAATATTTAATAAATATTTCTTATAATATTACGAATTTTTTTCTTACTTATAAGAACAAAAATTTCTCAATTTGGTAAATTACACCGTCCAACAAAAATTAACTTTTTTCTTTACACACAAAACAATCAAACATTTTCCGAAACTAGAACCAAAAAAAAAAAAAATACCCGTATCTAACCGTTTTTCTAGATCAAGTCGTTTGTGGCTTTTAGGGGTGAAAACAACCCTTAAATGAAAAGTGACATGATATTTTTGTAAAAAATATTAATTTTTTATAAAACTTGATATCTAGGGGTTTTTGGGCTCGCTGATTACAAATCCAATGTAACTTTTTTTAAAATAGATTCAATTTGCCTAAAACTCGTTACTCGGAGGTTTCTGGGGTCGCTGATTACGAATCTGATGTCAGATTTTTAAAATTCAAAATGGTTGATCCAATATGGTGGACAACTTTTTTAAAAATGGATTTAATTTTCCTGAAACTCGTTACTCGTGGTTTTTTGGGGTCGTTGATTACGAATCTGATGTCAGCTTTTCAAAATTTAAAATGGTGGATCCAATGTAGCAAAAATAAAAAAAAAAGAATTACGTTTAGGACAATCCATTTTTATTCAAGAACACTCACAATTCTGATATACAAACAGAAAAAAAATGACATTTGTTATATTTTGATATTTAGTTGCATAGCTAAAGAAAATAGTATATATATCAAATTAATGTCAAACGTTGATATTTTTACTTTAAAAAGAAGTGTTAAACAATAACTTTATATTTATTAATTCATCTAACTTAAGCTTCCTATTATCGAATATACTTACCTACTACAAAGTTTGCTTCGTTATAAAAAAAATGTCCAATATTCAAAGACACATTTGTAGAAATGTTTAAATTTTTTATAATCTTCATCTCTATGAGGTCCGCCATTTAAATTTTGAAGATCTGACATCAGATTCGTAATCAACGACCCCGAAAAACACTGTCCATTTAAGGGTTGCTTTCACCCCTAAAAGCAACAACCGACTTGATCTAGCAAAACGTCCAGATACGAGTATTTTTTTTTTTGGTCCTAGTTTCGGAAAATGTTTGATTTTTTTGAATGTGAAAAAAAAATTGAAAGGAAGGGACCGGTGAAATTTTAACCCATTGAAATTTTTGATGCTTTGAGGTGTCAATATTTTCTTACATATTTTTAGATGTAGAATTATGGTATTACATAAAAATTAAAAAGCATTATTTTTTTGACCATTTTCGAATTTTTATTTTTTCAAATAATAAAAATTTTGCAAAATCCATACGATTGATTGTAAAGATTCATTAAAATCGCGTGAAAAAAAATTGTTGATTGAAAAAAATGAAAATTGTGGAAGAGGTTTAATTTTCAAAATTTGCATTTTTTCCCCTTAATTTTTGTCGGACGGTGTAATTTACCAAATTGAGAAATTTTTGTTTCTATAAGTAAGAAAAAAATTCGTAATATTATAAGAAATATTTATTAAATATTCAGTAATGCCTGCAAAAATTTTATTTCCTACATTTTTTTATATAAGTGTATTTTAAATAAAATATATTAAACAATTTTGTTATTGTAATGAAATAAATTAGAGATATAAAAATATTTTTTCTAAATTAATTTTACATTAATTTAATAGTAAATAAATAATAATTGTTTAAACAATTTCAAAATTTTTAATAGAAAAGCTTAACGATAACCTTACAAAAAAACATTAGAAAAATAATTTGTAGGATTTTTTAGAAAAAATAATTGTTTAAACTTATTAATTTGTTTAAACTAAATAATTTGTTTAAACATAAAAAACATAAGAAATATAAAAAACATAAGAAATATAAAAAACATAAAAATATATACATAAAAAAGTCATTTGTATGGTTTTTTAGAAAAAATTAATTGTTTAAACAAATTAATTTGTTTAAACAATTGTTAATCGTCAGAGAGTCTACTTTTAGATCCATTAACTTAATGTTAACTTTTGTTAAACCCTTAAGAATTATTTTAATTTTTCGAAAATTGAAAATTTTTCTATGCATTTTACATGGGAAAATTGAGGTGCCCGGCGGCACCAGTTAATATCAAAATTTTGATAAATCTAAAAATACGTATTCACTTTTTTTCTCATTGGAACAAAGTCCGGGGGTGTCATGCCCTTTTCCACGAAAAAAGTTTTTTGGGCCACCCTATTGGGCGTCTCATTGAAACAAAGTTATTCACGAAGATTCAGCTTGATAGTAATTAATTTTATATCAGCGATCTGTGCTACCCGAGCAGGGTTTGCCGAGCTATCCAACGTGGCCGTTGCTTGGCTCTATGTAGTCTATTGATACTCGGGCTTTCAACATTGGCTGTAACTTCGGCCGATTATCGTATTGCCAACATTGGATTCACGAGTAAAGGCCAATGTTTGTGCCAATATTGACTGTCTTAGGTTGGGGGCCTCACATTCTGCCGATTCTGGGGCTTATGTAACTTGTGCCAATGTTGGTTATGAGACAAAAGGGCAATGTTCGGCCTAAGTCGATCATACACACATAACCAAAAATATTGTTGAATATAAAATACTACCATGTTGTAATTAAGAGGTCAGTATGGGCTTATTTTCATATCTTCAAGAATTTATTTTTCATATTTAAATATATTTTTACAACACATGCAGTCTTTTTATACATAAGAATTCATATTTAAAAGTACTAAAAAATAATTTTTATTTTTAATTGTTTATTGCTGCAAAATATTAGCTTGAAGTTAACCCTCAATTTTACTATCCGACATTATTTAAGGATTTTGTTATTTTTTTATCACAATAGGTGGTAAAATCTCTAGATATCATGTTGTCCAGTAAAATTTAAGGTTAAATTCAAACAGATATATTTCGCAGAAATAAACAATCAGAAATAAAATATTTTTTGGCACTTAATATGGAAAATAGATTCTTTAAAATATGAATAATAAAATCATAACGACCCTTTATAATAACGTATACTTTAGTTTTATACACTGAAAAACTTTGTAGATCAATATTTACTAAACTCGCAATTTAATTTTAGTAAATTAACTATCATACCAGGAAAAAACTGGAACACTATTATTATTTCACAGTTTGACTATTAAAATGTAAAATTCATGGTTTGACTAAAAGAACATTCAATTTTTAGTAGTCTGTTGATTAAAATTTTATCCTAAAAGGAAGAAAAAGTATAGAGCGGAAACACAACACTTCGTCGAATCGCCATATGACAGCTAACCTAACCTCAATGCTACCTTCAATAATATATTATTGAATGTATTAAAGTAGAATTAAAAATTACATAATATAACTTATGTTACAACATATATCTTAACCTAAAATACAGATAAAATAACATTCGATTTAACCGACGTAATGTATCCAATAATTTCCTTACCACTTGTGAGATTAGTATTTTCGAATGAAAAATTGTTTCTAACACACACCCAAAAGTTTCAAAATATGTCAGATTGAATATTATTAATCAGGTCAAATTTTCGAAGGAACATAATTGATTTTCATTCAAGTAGAATCTCTTTTGAAGATGATAGTACATTTGAGAAAAAATATATGAAATTATTTATATACGAATGTTTTTTGCACTTAAGGAGATTTATTTTTAATTAAAGTTTATAGTAATAAAGTAATTAAAAGGTTTTTGTAATTTATTCTAGGAAAAAAATAAAAATTTTAAATCATCTTGGTTAAGTACAAGTTTTTTTTAAATTGAAAATTCTTTGGTAATAAATTTTTTTCTTGAATTTAACAGTTCTTACATGTACGAGCAATGTTCATTTGCATGCGTGCAGCTTTGATCGACTGACTACTAAATTTTAATAAAAAAGAAATCATATATTGTTAATAAGCTTATATTAAATAAAATATTTTATCTAGTGACCACTTTTCCCCACTTTGATAGTCAGTTTACTAAAATTTAATTGTGAGTTAAGCAAATAATGATCTATAAAGTTTTTCAGTGTATTACAAATTTTGTTTGGGTTTTTTAAAATACTTCAGTTTTGTGATTAAAAACTGTAATTGTAAAACAGTTATTAAACTTATTTATAAAAAAAGAAATGAAATAATAGTCTATAACTTAGCCTAAAAACATTTAAATATAAAACAATTTTTTTTTATTTGCCAGAGTATACAGCCCACGATCATATAAGATCTTTTTATTTTTGTACTATTTATTTTGCGTTATAAATAATATTTTGAACCGTATAGCAAAAATATTTGACTCATTTTTATCTAAACTAAAAATAATTATGTTTATTATTGGGAGACAACACCATTTTACTAAATGCAATTTATAAGTAGAACATATTATGAATTAATTATCTACATTTAACAGTGTTACTCTGTGTGTAATATGTAGTACGAATGTCTTCAACTTTCTTATAAACCAGTGTAGCGTGCGTTGCGTAGATAGTTGGTTAGGGTTGCGGACTGTTAGTGTTAGGGTCGTGCGTTCGATTCCCAGCGGAAGGGAATTTTTCTCTTAGGTAAGCGATTATATAAATTATAATAAATATATAAATGACAAAAAAAGATTATAATGGGTATAATCTCAGAATATATGCTTCAGAAACCGTGTATCGAAATATTTTTAGGATTTTTTGTTTTTGTGTATAATGTACGCATAATTGGGTAGATTAAAGGTTTTAATATTGGGCTTATATTGAAGTACCAATATTGGGCATAGATTAATTTTGAGACTCGGACCGAAGTGACAGTCCAATATTGGGAGAAACATTGGCCCAATGTAAATCCCCAATATCGAAGCTCGCGGTCCCAAGCTCGCGCCGAAGCTCTTGCCGATGGATTACCCTGCTCGGGTACAACTTTAGAGCGTAGGAGGGGGATAACGTACCACGCAATTTGTAGGACAGTATGGAGATTAAATTATATAAATATTAATAGGCAACAGTAAAAAAAATAGCTAGTTAGTAATAATTTTTTATGATCTCGTTACCGATACATATTGGGAGGGTGGGGACTCTTTCATCGAACTATATATTTTGTAGGACAAATATTTTTTTCAATAATATTATTAATTTCCTTACGATTTAATAAAAAAACCCACAGTTAGTAATAATTTCTTAAGAATCGTCAAACTGACATATTTTATCCCTCCTACCTCTGTTAGCGACCACAATGGAGAATTTTTGCAAATAAAGAAGTTGGGCGTCTCACCAAAACGAAGCTGCTCAAGGAAAATTAGCGTGTTAGTAATTAATTATAAAAATGTACGAGGGATCCTGGACTATTATCAAAACTCAAACAACAAGCAACCTAACGCTCCGATGCTCAAACGCTGCTACCAGCTTTTGAAAAATAAAACTTAAGGTACTCGCACAGCTCTTGGCTGCTGTGGGAGTGAAGGGTTCAGACAATTCAAATTTTCATTGTCTGAACTCTTCACTCTCACACGTTACCATGGTAACTTCGGCAGACTGGCAGGGAGTCACAGAGGTGTAAGCGTACCAGTAGATATGCTGTGACGGCGTGCGGTCGCCAGCGCACCAGTAAACTAGGGTTCTAGAACCCTGGCGACAGAAACAAATAATAATTAGATGAATTGAAATTACCTTTATAAAAATAATTAAATAATAACAGATTCACGGTAAAATAATAATTTCAATAGATAAGTAAAGATTGATTTAAATCAAAAATGGATTTGTATAGGAATAATATTTATTATTGCTATACAAGCTAATGAAAGAACAATTAAAACTAAACCAATTAAAATAATACTGAAAAAACAATGCAAGAAAGTATAAATTTATTATTAATGAAATTAAATTAATTAAAAAAAATCGATTGAAATGAAATTAAACTATACAAGAAATTCAAACTGAAAGAACGTGAGTCACGCGGGAAAAGATCAAAACGGGAAATACAAATAGGAACTATGAATGTAGCGATGACAGGTTGTTGAATGTGTGGGTCACATGTATAAGAAAATTGCCTATGTATTGTAACACGGCGGCAAAAGGCAAACGATTCAAAGAAATCAAAATGTAAAAAGAGCACCAAATATTGTATTAGGGGCCAGTAAGGCTGAAATAAAAAATCTGGAAGCAAGATCTTATCAAGAAAAATATCACTCGTCACTTGCACAATAGGAGTAAAATTTCGGAGAAAACCAGCTAAATATGATTGGTTAAAAATGACGTGCTCTCAAAAATAATTGGTTAAAAGTTTAAGAAAAGGGGAAATTCAGTTAAATTTTAGGAGTAGGGTTCAGAGTATAAAAACCCATGTAACGCTCGAAAAGACAGATTTTATTTCGGTTTTACTGGTCTTAAAAAGACTCTCCTGCGGCAGTTGAAATCTCTGATTTCAATTTATAATTTTGAATATCAATTTGTCAAAATTGAACTTATAAAATATCAGTACGATATTTATAATTGAAAATTTTGTTAACAACGACTAAGACAATATTTAAACATTTAATGTTTAAATTACATCAAGGTGTAAATCGTTATTTTTGAACATTTAAAAACAAAATATTATTTGACAATAAAAGTTGGTTTTTTAAAACTTTTCCAACTATAAAATTCTCTTGTTTTATTGGAGTTAACCTTATTTATTAATTTCCTAATAATTTAAAGTGTTAACAATTTAAGTTATTAAATTCAGTGTTAATTTCAATTTTAAATCGAAGTTACGTTCCCGCATTTCTTGATCAGCACAGTAATTTATGAAACTTTCATAAATTCCCAACATCAAGATATTTAGTTCAAGAAATTTCCTAAAAGAGAAGACCTGGGATGTAACATAAATTGGTGACAGCGGTATTCGAAATAAAAGAGACAACTGAAGTTTTACTTTTAAATCTTTTATTTTGGAAAATAAAATCACGCAAAGAAACCTCAAAAGAAAAATAAATCTATCGAAATTGTTTACTTCAAGAAATATTTATTTCAACAAAAGATAGACAAATTCAAAATTCCTAAAAGGAAATTCAATCAATACTTCCGACGGCTCCTGTAGTAGCAGCTACCGTAGGACACCTTCCAACAATAACGGCAACACCGCAAGCAGCTGTGGCAACATCTGCAACAGAAAGAACAGGAATCAACATATAAAGAAAATTCAACAATTAGTGGAGTTTAGTGAAAAAAAGAGAATAAATATATACTTATGTATATATTAAAATTCTAATGGCCTTTTAAAAAAAAAAATAATAATAATAAAATAAAATTTTTTTTTTCTTTCTTCTATTATCATCAGTGAAAACAAAAGTGAAAAGGAATTACTTCCTTACGAATTGGATATTTACCAAAAGTAAGTTATACAATATAAGACAAGCGACAAAAACATTTCATGCGTATTAATAGTGAAAGAAAGAAATAAAAATATATATATATCTGTAAAACTAGTACTGCGCTAGGAACAGTAAATTTATATAAAATTTAACCAACAACAATTTTATAATTATGATTGCTATAAAATTACTATTTTACATTTATTAACCTTTATATATTAATCTCATACTATTAATTATACATACTTCAATCTAAGTACAAATAACTTTTTATATAAAAATGTCGAGACAACTAAGAGCAACACGCTCTAATGCGCAAATCACAAGAAATAACGTAAATACTTTACACTTAAGAAATAGAGAGAATCAAAATAACTTAACAACTCAAGTCCTTCCGACACCAAACACAAGTAACAATGTACAAATTGCACAAAGAAATGTTAACACTCGAGATAGCATGTCAGATACTTCAGATTCGCCAACCCACTATGGAAATTTAACATATCGAAATACAACACACAATATAGCAAACATGCACTGCCCAATATCAATAACTTCATTAATAGGAACATCCCAAGTGGGAAATATTCCAAAAATTGTCGAAAATATTATACCTATTTTTGATGGTACAAATATTCCGGTAAAGATGTTTATTGAGCACTGCAGGGCTGCTATTACAATGATACAAAATACAGATTTACCATGCTTTACAATGATAGTAAGGACGAAAATTATTGGCGACGCGAGAGAATTAATACAGGATAGAATCAGTTTGACATTGGATGAAATTCTAAACTGCCTAGAACAACATTTTACAAGTCATGAGGATATAACTAAATTGATAAATTCATTAAGTAATATCAAACGAAATATTGGCGAAACAATACCTGCTTACGGTGCAAGAGCAAGGAAATTGTTAAATAAACTAAATACAAAAATTTTGGAAGAAACACCTCATGAATTAGGTATTCAACAATGTAATACATACTCAATTGCTGCAAAAAACAATTTTATTCGCGGATTAGATGAAAAAACATTCATGCAATTAGGAAATCAAACTGGTTCTACCCTCGATGAAGCTATTATGTTAGCAAACCAGGCAGACTGTAGAATACAAGCATGGACATTTTTACACAATACAAATAATTTTAACGAACAACCCACAACTAGTACAATAGAAACAACACAAAAACGTGTAGCTCACATTCAATCAGAGGAAACTGATAATAAACCTAAAAGATTAAGAAAAGACGTTCAATGTTACGGTTGCAAAAAATTCGGTCACTATAGAAATGAATGCCGTACGCAAAAAACGAATACTAAACAAGAAAACATTAATGATAAAAATAAAACTTTTTGCACATATTGCGAGAAATATAACCATGAAATTTCAGAATGTAGAATGAAGAAAAAACACGAAATAGAAAAAGATAGAAGTAAAAAGAGTTATGATAGGAGAAATAACATTGATGATGACAAAGAACAAAAAAACTTGAATCGAAGTCATCTAACGGGGAATCAGATGGCTTCGATGCGAGTTCCCCCAAGTACGAAAAACGAATCGTCCTCCAAATCGCAGATGATTCACAAACAGGAAGCCCCCCAGTAATTAATTTAGACAATGATTTATTTATTAAAGATAATACAAACTTTATGATAGATACAGGTTCAACTGTCAACATTATCAAGGTTACTTCCCTAGCGAGAACAACGGTCATTAACTACAAAAAAATATTACACTTAGTGGGAATTTCAAAAGGCATGGTTAAAACAATTGGGGAAACAACTATAACAATCAATGATATTGAAACAACTTTTCAAGTGGTTACACATGATTTTCCTATTAAACAGCATGGAATACTTGGTATGTCCTTCTTGCGAAAACATCAAGCAACAATCAATCTATTAGATGATTGCATTCACATTAAAAATCAACAAATACCATTTATTAAAAACACTACTTTCCATTTACCATCAAGATGCAAAATTTTAGTTCAATTACCCATTAAAATATCAGATTTAAAAGAGGGATACATTCCACGACTAGATTTGGGACCAAATATTTATGCAGGGGAAAATTTAGTAACAAATGATAACAATTCGGTAAAAACGTTTCTCATAAACTCATCCAACACAGACATTGATATTTCTATATACCCTATCACATTACAAGAATTTAAATCAGTACCTTCTTTTCCAAGAACAATTAAAGACACAGGTGTAAAACAAAATGAAAAGAAAACTCATGCTTTAAGATTTGCTAAACTAATAGAAACTATTAAACTTGACCACCTTAATGACGAAGAAAAAAATAGTCTATTAAAAGCATTTGAGAAATACCCTTATCAATTCTTTTTACCCGGCGACACACTTGCTGAATCAAATACACTAAAACATAAAAATACAACTACAGACGAAATTCCGGTGAAAACAAAACAATACAGATACCCCTACATACATAAAGAAGAAATAATCAAACAGGTACAAAATTTACAAGATATGGACATTATACAACCCTCTGTCTCAGCATATAATTCCCCTCTATGGATAGTCCCAAAGAAACCCGATTCTAAAGGAAATCCAAGATGGCGGATGGTCATAGACTACCGGAAGTTAAATGAAAAAACTGTAGGCGACAGTTACCCGATTCCAAATATAGTTGACATTCTGGATCAATTAGGACGATCTACGGTATTTTCTGTTTTAGACTTAGCAAATGGATTCCATCAAATACCTATGGATCCAGAATCAATAGACAAAACCGCATTTACAACTCCTTTTGGGCTCTTTGAATACAAAAGAATGCCGTTTGGACTGAAAAACTCGCCAAATACATTTCAAAGAGTAATGGACCAAGTTTTGAGCGGACTGCAGGGAATTGAACTATTCGTATATATGGACGACATAGTAATATACGCCTCTTCCTTAGCAGAACATACTCAAAAATTAAATAAATTATTAGCTAGACTACAAACTGCAGGTCTAACCCTACAACCTGATAAATGCCAATTTCTAAGAAAAGAGATAACATACTTGGGTCACGTTATTTCAAAAAATGGTGTTCAACCCGATCCACAAAAAACAATTGCTGTTTCACATTTTCCAATTCCTTTAACAAAAAAGAACGTTAAACAGTTTTTGGGATTAGTGGGTTATTATCGCCGATTTATACCACTATTTGCAAAAATTGCGAAACCACTTACTGAACTTTTAAAGGATTCCGTTAAATTTAATTGGCAATCTGAACACATGTCTGCTTTTAAATATCTTAAAGATAGAATTTGCTCCCAACCAATTTTGATATTTCCGGATTTCAAAAAGAAATTCGTATTAACAACAGACGCTTCCCACTATGCAATAGGAGGTGTCCTTAGCCAAGGCGAAATTGGTAAAGATTTACCAATAGCTTTTGCGTCTAGAGTCCTCCAACAAGCAGAAATAAATTACTCTACAATAGAAAAAGAATTGTTAGCAATCGTTGATTGTGTTAAAACATTTAGGCCTTATTTGTACGGCGCAAAATTTTACTTAGTAACAGACCATCGGCCCTTAGTATGGCTACATAACATAAAAGATCCAGCCTCAAGACTTGCAAGATGGAAAATAAAATTAAGTGAATATGATTACGAAATAATATACAAACCCGGGAAAATAAACTGCAATGCAGACGCGTTATCTCGAAATCCACACTCCTCAGAATCTGGTCCGAGTGTCCTTTTCACAATTACTGATTCTAATAACGAACAAATCAGTTCAGACAAAAATGATAATATACAATTATCAGAAAATTCAGTGCTAGAAACCTCTCTACGAGAAGGAAATGGAACACTCGAGTCCAAGAAGAGTGTCATGCCACTAGAAGAATTTCCTTCTTCGATAAATGGTGAATGCTTAATATATCACATCTTTCAGGAGTACGACACCATCAAGACTCAGATCGACTCGGTGCTTGGCATTACAGATGTTAATCTCGATGAGATGCCTTCATCAGTCGATGCATCTGGTTTGATGCAGAAAACAGGAGGTCAGAACATAGACCCGAGTCAGAGTTGTCATTCAAACGGAAATGATGGGGATGCTGAAGCTGAATCCTCTGATCAAGGCAGCGGAGGCATCACTTACTCTAAAAAAGATAAAGAAATTAATACAGAAAATGGAAATAACATAATAGAAAATAACAATTTTTTATTAAAAGAAAATGCCACTTTAATCTACAGTAAGGACAAAGTAACTATGGGGAAAGGGCATATTATACATTTTATATCGGCGGACTGTAAAACAGAATCAGGAACAACGAAAGAATTAACTGAAAAATATCTATTTAATTCTGATTTATTACAAAAAGAAAATCCAAAAACCGGACAAGTTATTGTATTTAGTTCAAACAATCGCTACATTTTTCATTTGATAACTAAAGAAAAAATTGAAGAAACAACATTTCTAAACAATTTAGCAAAATCAATAATAGCTCTCAAACATTCATTAATAACATTAAAAGTTAAATTCATGAAAGTTTCAAGTAAAGATAATGACTTAAAAGGGGTCTCTTGGTTAAGTGTAGAAAAACTTTTTATAGAACATTTCAAAAACACCGATATAAAGATTATGATATGCTCAGGGGAAATTAAATTCCCAACGGAACAAGAGAGATTTAAAATAATAAAAGAATTTCACGAATCGACCGTAGGCGGGCATAAGGGGGTCAGTAAAACCTATTGGAGAATTCGATCAATTTATTTTTGGTCAGGTATGAAAACAGATATCCAAAAATTCATAAAGAATTGCAAAAATTGTCAAAGATTCAAAATAACGAGATTACGTACCAAACAACCAATGAGAATTACGGACACTCCAAAAGAACCATTTGATAAAATACAAATAGATATCGTGGGTCCATTACCAATAACTTCAACGGGAAATAGGTACATTTTAACGATACAATGTATTTTTTCAAAATTCTGCGACGCTTATGCCCTGAAACAAATCGATTCAGTTACTATTGCTCATACATTGGCAGAACAATTTATAGGCAGATATGGTTGTCCAAAGGTTATTCATTCTGACCAAGGTTCAAATTTTACCAGTCAAATTATTAAAACATTTTGCAAAATTTTTAACATAGAAAAAATAGAGTCAACAGCTTACCACCCACAATCGCTAGGATCCCTTGAACGTAGTCACCAAACTTTGGTGGAGTATCTTCGCCAATTCGGTGATTCCCAAACATGGGATGAATGGATAAGATTTGCAATTTTTTCATACAATGCACAAATCCATGAATCAACGGGGTTTGCTCCTTATACCCTTGTTTACGGAAAAGAAGTAAAAATCCCCTCAAGTTTTGATGAAAATAAATTAGACAAGACTTATGTTCAATATCTGCATGATTTATTTCATAAATTAGATAACACACAAGCACTTGCTCATGAACGTATACAAAAGGCTAAAATCAAATCAAAAAATTATTACGACAAAAATATTCATCAAATAAATTTTAAAACAGGAAATATAGTAAATCTAAAAGTAAATGTCAGAAATAATAAAAAATTTGACGCTTTCTTTGAAGGACCTTACGAAATTATAGAAATGATAGGCGAATCTAATGCAAAAATAAAAAACCTTAAAACGAACGAAATAAAATTGGTTCACAAAGATAAACTCCAATTAACGACAATATAAAGTCAAATTGAATATTTAATTTTGTTCATAAAATTGCTTTATACAAATTTTAAAAAAATGAGTTATCGAAAATAATTCATTAAATTCTTTTTTCAATTTTGTAAAAAAAAAAAAAAATATATCTATTTTTTTTTATAATAACAAAGATTATGAATTAAAATAATTGTTAATTCCATTTGAGGAATGACAATAATAAATCGGTTCTATGAAATAATAAATAAATAAAGTTTTTATATATATGTACAACGTAATAATACCTTTTATGATATATAAATAAATAATTAGCAAACATAAAATTTAAATTGATAAGAAACAATTTATTTTAGTACTCCTATTATTTAATTAAATTGCAAACAATACAGCAAAAATTTAACAAAATACTCTTATTTAATCTCTTCCTTCTTATTACTATAATAATGTATTTTACCTACGTAAATATTGCAATTTGATTAATTGTCCTCTAATGTCAAATAAGAATTATACAAAAAAATAATAATAAATTTTTTTTAAATGGGTTGCAAACCTCATGAATTTTATAAATTATTTTCAAAAAAAAAATTTTTATTATAACATTTTTAAATTTTTTTTTCTCTTCTTGGGGTCAAATGAAATTATTTATCTTATTTCGAATTAAAGCATATAAACCTATTTCTATCAATACATGTAAATATTAAAGCATTCCTTAATTATAATCACTTTTGTTAATTATTTAATTTATTATCTATAATCAAAAAAAAAATATAAATAAAATAATAACAATCATATACAGTCATATAAAAGTTAACTTTTTGTAAGTTTGCTCGATATTATTAAATCTTGTTATTTACAATAACATGCAAAAATATTAGCATTAGAAAATAAGAGGCGATATTTAAATTTATCTTCAACACATTTACATACTTGATGTAAAGCTAAATTTTAAGAATCTTACACTTCTATAAATATTCATTTTAACCACTATTTTTGTGTACAATAATTAACATTCACAAAATGAACATAACTATTATTTATAAATACGTTTAAATACAAAACATAAATTTTTATATTACATATAAATTTGAGGTTATAATTTTATAAAAAGACTATTAAATGACTTTACAATTTTATATTTAATTCTCTTTTAATATACTCAGGTACATACTAAATTACAAAATTTCCTTTTCTCTTCTAATTTTAACACTATTAATACACAAAAAATTGATAGAAAATAAAACATAAATTTCAGGTTTAATTTATATTTTAATTAATGGGGTGAGATATAGTGGCTCGATATGTATATATATATATGTGTATATGTATGCATATTTAACTTTTAATTTTAAATATCTTTACCAATTCGCAACTACTTTCGTAAATTTTCAAGAACTTTAGTATTATATTTTTTTTGTGTATTCAAAGTTTTACCATTATTCAAAAAAAAAATAAACAAAAACAAAAACAAAAACAAAATAAAAACAAAATATTTTTTTTAAATTTGGAAAAGTATAGACAAAGACGACGATATTCATAAAAATTAAATAAGAAACTATTCAAATTTCATAAAATTACACGCCAAAATAAATACAATAAATATGATGAACACTATAATAATATAAACATAAATTACGTTATATTATTAACTACAAAGATACCACATTTAAATATTCTGATAATAAAAGTCCTAATTTTATATTAGCAATCACAAATTACATTTAAAAATCAAAACATTACGCGCCAATTTGACTGCATCAATTTATACAAACAAAATATAAATAAATGTATAAAATTATACATTACATAAACCCCTTTTTGATAAAATAATTAATAAAACACAAAGTAAAGGAATTAACAAATGTTTTATAACAAAATCATTCTTTCCTGGAAAATCTCATTTGGACAATTTACATTAAAACAACAGCCAATGAAATTGGGACTATGGCCCACCCCCTCTGTTCCTAGTTTCACATAAACATAGACAGGTTGACGACAAGTCAATGCAGGAAAATTATACTAACAAGGAACAACGACCTTCACAATTCGAAACTTGAAGTCTAACTTTTAATTCAAATAAGTAAAGTGAGTTAAATAAAAAAAATAAAGCAAATAAATTACACTATTAAGTACGACAAAATCACAAAAATGGAAGATATAGAAGAATTGATCGCGAATTACGGCCACATTCGACTACAATCTAACTTTACCTATGTAAGTGATACTTTATTTGAATAAAATAAATAGTAATAACGTGGAGAAACAACATTAAACAAACAAAAATGATCAAAACTTATTTAAGTAAATTAATCAATAAAAGAATAAGAAGTTGTACCAACGGTAGTTATGTCGATTAAATAATAAAACGAGGTTGAATATCGATAATATTAAGAATAATAACTAAAGGACAAATAAATGTGATAAACTGAATTAAATGACCAAGAGTCACAAACATTGACCTAATAATAAAATACCATCAATATTTAATAATACACATATATATATGTATATTCAAATTACTAACTCAAAACAAAATTTTTCTTTATAACCAAACAAAGGAATTAATATGATTATTATATTTAAACGATTGAACATTGCAAGTATTTTCTTTTTCAACTACAATAGAATTAAAACTTAATTTTCTTACTACCTCTTTACTTCCTTTTTATTACTTAACATTTAATACGTATAAATATATAATATATAAATTTTATAGTAATGATAAAGATTTCATATAAGTGACAAAATTGACAAATTTCGAAACCACAAAATTAAAAGGCTAATTAATTTGCTAAGCTATAACTATTCTGATCAAACCTCATTTAAATCAACACATAACATTGACATGATTTAAATTTAGAGAAATCAGATTAATTTTTCCTTTCAAAAAAAAAAAAAAATTAAATAAATAAATAAAAAAAAAAACATACAAGCAAGTATGCAATGTGTAAATATAGACAGAGAAAGAGAGAATAGATATTATTAATCAGTAAATTCAATTAAATATAAATTTTTTTTTATATATTAAAATATGAATATGCAAGTACTTACCCACGTTTTTTTTTCTTCTCTTTTTATGTTGTTCAACCAAATAGAGGGAGGAACATCTCATGACTAAAGAAAACGGACCCGTAGTTCACGCTCAGGGCATAATATGGGTGGGGACTAACCCATATAATGGATCAGTACTAATAAGGTGTAATGACTGTATCATAAACAACCGATTGCCGATAGATGTCTTGCAACCATATATCACGGTAGTACACCTGGTGGGATCAAGAAGACTTTTTTCACAAAAGCACTGTCTGGGATGTGGAAACAACCCGTTAAACCTTGACAGACCAGGATGTTGCCCAGGATGCAGGATCGTACTATATGAAAGCGACTGGGACTTCGATGACAACAAAGAGAAAATAATAGAATTAAAAGTAAACATCCATAATAGGGCTGAGTATGACCGAGGAATACTTTGGAGACCTGTAAATGGTCTATTGGAACCTAATATAGGAAACCTTCTCTGGATTTCGATTCAAGAAGATGGAAACGGAGAACTCCAGTATATTAGAACTGATGGAGGTGGAGAACCAAACGTAATAGAGCCATTACAAGCGGAAATGAATGCAATTGTCGACATACCTGTCGAAGTCGAAATAAATGAAATTGACGACATAGCCGTCGAAGCTGACATAGAAGATTTCGAAATGGAATTCGAAGGATTGATCCATTTCATGCATGACAATGAGGAAAACTCTGAAGACTCTGAGGACTCCGGAGTCGGACCGGACAATGTCGACTAAAAATCATCTTATAATTTCTTATTTTTCTTTTATATTTTTTTTATTTTTAAATCAGTTTACCATTATTTTTTTTTCTTTCTTCTCTTTTTCTCTTTAACAATGGTTTATAAAACCAAAAAATTTTTGTTTTGTGTGTTAATCTAAAGACTACTTTTCGAAGTTATTTGACGTTATTATTTTATAAATTTATGTCTAATGTAAGTTTAAATTCGAATTTTGATATATATATATATATATGTGTGTGTATGTGTATACATGTATACATGTGTGCGCGTGTATATGTATATATTGCATGATAAAATCATTAGAAAATGATACACCAAATTTTAACGTGCCATTATTTTAGAAACTACAATTTTTATTGTCTTTGAAAATTTTATAAAGTTTAAATAATTTAAGTTGTGTGCTATAGTTGTATATTTTTATACTTTCAAAACTCCTTATCTAATAAAATTTAATTTTATTACTGAAATCAAAAAAATTTTTTTTTATTGTTGTCTAAATTTTTCCTTTTTCTTCTTCATAAAAAAATATAATAAATAATATTACACATTATTCTTTAATTTAAATGTATTTCTTTTGAACTACTCAAAAATACAAAAAAAGGCATATACAAAATTTTCTATTTTTCCCCTTAATTTATAATTATATTCAAGGTTAAAGTTTTCCATTATACTGGGATAAGAGCAAATAGTTTCTGAGAGAAAACAAAATGGAATTAAAACACGTACCTAATTTACGATTTCAAAATATAAACACAAACACTAACACAATTCCAAGAAGGGTAAACGAAGAAAACACTTGAACCAAACGAACCACTTGAAAAGCAATAAAAATCCCGTGATCAAAAAACGTTCGCGAAAGTAAAAGCAAAGCATTTTAAGCAATGCTCGACATTGGAGAAAAATCAATTCTAAAAATAGAATTCATTTTTCTTTCAATAGAAGGGAGGTGTGACGGCGTGCGGTCGCCAGCGCACCAGTAAACTAGGGTTCTAGAACCCTGGCGACAGAAACAAATAATAATTAGATGAATTGAAATTACCTTTATAAAAATAATTAAATAATAACAGATTCACGGTAAAATAATAATTTCAATAGATAAGTAAAGATTGATTTAAATCAAAAATGGATTTGTATAGGAATAATATTTATTATTGCTATACAAGCTAATGAAAGAACAATTAAAACTAAACCAATTAAAATAATACTGAAAAAACAATGCAAGAAAGTATAAATTTATTATTAATGAAATTAAATTAATTAAAAAAAATCGATTGAAATGAAATTAAACTATACAAGAAATTCAAACTGAAAGAACGTGAGTCACGCGGGAAAAGATCAAAACGGGAAATACAAATAGGAACTATGAATGTAGCGATGACAGGTTGTTGAATGTGTGGGTCACATGTATAAGAAAATTGCCTATGTATTGTAACACGGCGGCAAAAGGCAAACGATTCAAAGAAATCAAAATGTAAAAAGAGCACCAAATATTGTATTAGGGGCCAGTAAGGCTGAAATAAAAAATCTGGAAGCAAGATCTTATCAAGAAAAATATCACTCGTCACTTGCACAATAGGAGTAAAATTTCGGAGAAAACCAGCTAAATATGATTGGTTAAAAATGACGTGCTCTCAAAAATAATTGGTTAAAAGTTTAAGAAAAGGGGAAATTCAGTTAAATTTTAGGAGTAGGGTTCAGAGTATAAAAACCCATGTAACGCTCGAAAAGACAGATTTTATTTCGGTTTTACTGGTCTTAAAAAGACTCTCCTGCGGCAGTTGAAATCTCTGATTTCAATTTATAATTTTGAATATCAATTTGTCAAAATTGAACTTATAAAATATCAGTACGATATTTATAATTGAAAATTTTGTTAACAACGACTAAGACAATATTTAAACATTTAATGTTTAAATTACATCAAGGTGTAAATCGTTATTTTTGAACATTTAAAAACAAAATATTATTTGACAATAAAAGTTGGTTTTTTAAAACTTTTCCAACTATAAAATTCTCTTGTTTTATTGGAGTTAACCTTATTTATTAATTTCCTAATAATTTAAAGTGTTAACAATTTAAGTTATTAAATTCAGTGTTAATTTCAATTTTAAATCGAAGTTACGTTCCCGCATTTCTTGATCAGCACAGTAATTTATGAAACTTTCATAAATTCCCAACATCAAGATATTTAGTTCAAGAAATTTCCTAAAAGAGAAGACCTGGGATGTAACATATGCCATGTTGTTACGCTTTTTAGGTTACTTTGAAATTAGAAATAACACTTATATTACACTAAAATAAATCTGATTATTGTTTCCGAATCGTACGGTTACTGTCAAAAGTATATCGTATTTATTTATTATATTATTTATCGTATTTATATCTTATTTGCGTATTTCAATCTAAAGAATAGGGTAAAGTAGTAAAAACACGCTGATTTTTAAAACTACAGTTGGGACTCTTATGATTGCAAATTTGGGGAGTGGTATGCATCCGTGAAAACCGTAAACATTGGGCTAGAGACAATGCGACAGGCGAGGATTTTGAGTCACAAGTTTTCTCCCCTCTTTCTTTCCATAACTCCACGTCTATCCTCTCTTCCGACCAGTCTTGCCAGATACCCTCACTGGACGCATCTGCGCAAGTCTCTAGAAAGTCGTATGATTGGTCCTAGTGAGCGGGGTGGTTTGAAATACCTTAATTTAAGGCTTTTCAAACCACCCCGCTTACTTGGACCAATTATACGACTTTCTAGAGACTTGCGCAGATGCGTCCAGTGATGGTATCTGGCAAGACTGCTTCCGACTGACTGCAACCAAAGTGTCCGCATCGATGAAAGTCCCGACTGTATCAAATTTATTTATTCCTAAAAATGTTTCAAATTAATTACAAAACAGAATTACAATTTTCATAAGAGGACTTCTAAGTGGTGTAAAATATAAATGCAATTAAACTTAATCGACGCCTTCAATAGAACTTTTTGATTCATTTTCTGTTTTGAGAAACCAATTGCGGAGCGACATTACATTGTTTACAGCACATTCTCCAGTTTGTGAAATGTGATGTGCACATAAAAACAATGAGGAGTCAGTTTCAATATTCTTAATTGCTGGGCCGTCTATTTCTTTAACATTTTGTACACGGAAAAAAATATTAAGCTTTTCTAGCAAGTCACGAGTTAATGCTTTTAATCAGAATTTTCGTCTGCTCACCTACCGAGCTATTTTTTTGAGTTGTCGTATTATTATGTTAGATGATTTTTTTGTGTCTTATATAAGTGCTTAAATCTTTTGGTAAGTATTACGAGTATTTTATATGCGTTTAAAATTTGTGAAATATCATTTCTATAATGTTCCATTAGTGCGTATTTTACATTCAACAAAACAATTTTAGGTTATATATTTCTGAGATAATATTTAAATTAAGTAAAACAGTGAAAAACATGACTTTCCTTATACTGCTGTTGTTTTATATATTGACACAATATGAAAAAATGTTCCCAAGATAGAAAAATAAACTATGACGTTTTTAAAATAAAAATAAACAACATATTTTAATGCAATAAGTTTTTTATATTGCATCCAAAATTTTCAATAAAAACTGATTTTCATTTTACAGAATCAAAAAGGAAACTTTGAATTGAAGTCAAATTGTGGTAAATATATATTCATAGCATAATACTACCTTATTTTTACGTCAAATAAAAAAATATACACTTATAACTTTCATAACTTTTCTGCAATATAACATAAAAATGTTTTGTTAAAATTTGAAATCTGTGAAAAAATATCGGTCATTTAGCTCCGCCGGGATTCGAACTCGGGTCTTTCATTTGCTAGATGACTGCTCTAAACCAACTAAGCTACAGAGGCCCATGTCGGATATAATTTCACAGATTAAACGCTTCATTCAGCTAATTTTCTATTTCAAATGCAAATTTTCCCAGAATTATGACGTCGAACATTTTTCAGTCGCAAGCAAGTTGTCCACTTGGTTTGTGTGACGAAACCTACTATACCGACTTTTATTTCGACAATTCTAGGAATATTAAATGATATTTAAATCTAGTTGAAAATCGTTCGGATTAAATTGTTAAAATTTGAAGTCTGTGAAAAAATATCGGACATTTAGCTCCGCCGGGATTCGAACTCGGGTCTTTCATTTGCTAGATGACTGCTCTAAACCAACTAAGCTACAGAGGCCCATGTCGGATATAATTTCACAGATTAAACGCTTCATTCGGCTAATTTTCTATTTCAAATTTTCCCAGAATTATGACGTCGAAAATTTAACTAAATTTGAATTTGAAATAGAAAATTAGCTGAATGAAGCGTTTAATCTGTGAAATTATATCCGACATGGGCCTCTGTAGCTTAGTTGGTTTAGAGCAGTCATCTAGCAAATGAAAGACCCGAGTTCGAATAGCGGCGGAGCTAAATGTCCGATATTTTTTCACAGATTTCAAATTTTAACAATTTAATCCGAACGATTTTCAACTTGATTTAAATATCATTTAATATTCCTAGAATTGTCGAAATAAAAGTCGGTATAGTAGGTTTCGTCACACAAACCAAGTGGACAACTTGCTTGCGACTGAAAAATGTTCGACGTCATAATTCTGGGAAAATTTGCATTTGAAATAGAAAATTAGCTGAATGAAGCGTTTAATCTGTGAAATTATATCCGACATGGGCCTCTGTAGCTTAGTTGGTTTAGAGCAGTCATCTAGCAAATGAAAGACCCGAGTTCGAATCCCGGCGGAGCTAAATGTCCGATATTTTTTCACAGACTTCAAATTTTAACAATTTAATCCGAACGATTTTCAACTAGATTTAAATATCATTTAATATTCCTAGAATTGTCGAAATAAAAGTCGGTATAGTAGGTTTCGTCACACAAACCAAGTGGACAACTTGCTTGCGACTGAAAAATTTTCGACGTCATAATTCTGGGAAAATTTGAATTTGAAATAAAAATGTTTTGTTAAAAGTTAAATATTAATAATACGTATTAATAGAACATTATAGAAATGATATTTCACAAATTTTAAACGCATATAAAATACTCGTAATACTTACCAAAAGATTTAAGCACTTATATAAGGCACAAAAAAATCATCTAACATAATAATACGACAACTCAAAAAAATAGCTCGGTAGGTAAGCAGACGAAAATTCTGATGCAGGGCACATACCTGAAAAGGCTTGGTAACTTATGCGTTTAAAGCCTATCGGTAATACTTTATCTGCATAGAAGGCACTTATACCAAATATCTATGAATTTATACTTCAATACTAAGCCGAGAACCACTGCTTTAAAAGCATTAACTCGTGACATGCTAGAAAAGCTTAATATTTTTTTCCGTGTACATTTAACAAATATTTTTTTAACCATTCCTTTTTTGCACTACCTTTCATGTAGATAGTTTTTGCTGCTCGTTGTATTTCTTCAAGAATGATAGGTAGTTTATCCAGTACCGGATTATGGCAAATTGAGGCCCAGGGCACAACAATTTTTTGAGACCCCCCCCCCTTTTTTTTGTAAAATTAAAGTACAATATTAAAAACACAAACTTATGTATTATTTTATAATAAATTTATCTTAAAACCTTAAAACATGAACTATCAGATACATAGAATGTAACTTAATTTTAAATACAGTAGAATTCGCTTATAACGAGTCCGGTTATAACGAGCAGTATTTTTACAATTGGTTGGTTTCAATGTAAATCATATACAAAATGCACCGCTTAAAGCGAGTTTCGATATAGCGAGCAAGTCGGTTATAACGAGTAAAAATTGTAAACACCGGGTCAAAATAAAGTCGGTTTTAACGAGCTTATCAGTTTAATTTCGTTAATAGACTAGTCTGTTTCAATCTGTTCTTGTGTTAACATTACGAATTATTATGGAAGTCTCGAAGAAAAGAAAAATTTTATCTATTCCCGATAAAATTGAAATTTTAAAAGAATTGGATAAAGGAAAGTCAAACATATCGGTTTGTAAACAATTTAATTTAAATTCTTCAACTGTATCCACTGTATGGAAGAACCGTGAAAAAATATTTAAAGCTGCGCATAATGTTAATTTAAACAGTAAAAGAGTACAAACGTGTGAGAAACATGATTTAGATCAAGCTCTTTTAAAATAGTTCTCAATTCAAAGATCTCAAGGCATTCCAATAAGTGGACCTATCTTGCAGCTGCAAGTTGAAAAGTTCGCAAAAAAAAGTGGTAATAATGATTTTAAGTGTAGTGAGAGTTGGATATCAAGGTTTAAAAAAAGATACAATATAAAATTTGGTAAAGTGAGTGGCGAAGCTCTTAATGTTGATCATTCAGAAGTTGATGACTGGATTGAAAATGTCTGGAACAAAATGAAACATGATTATGAAGAAAAAGATGTGTTTAATTTGGATGAGACTGGTCAATTTTATAATTTACTGCCTGATAGGACACTGCGTTTCTAAGGTGAAAAATGTGTTAGTGGGAAATTATCTAAAGAAAGAATAACTGTTTTTGTTGGTGCGAATATTTCTGGAACGGAAAAAAGAAAATTATTGGTCATTGGGAAATCAAAAAATCCCAGGTGTTTTAAAAATGTAAAAAAATTACCTGTTAAATATGAAACAAATAAAAAATCATGGATGACATCAGAAATTTTTTTAAACGTATTTAGAGAATGGGATGAAGAACTAAGAAAGAAGGACAGAAAAATCGCAGTGCTTGTAGATAATTGCCCTGCCCATTGTACAATAAAAAATTTGACCAACATTAGTCTGATTTTCTTTCCTCCTAACGTGACCTCAATTCTACAACCAATGGATCAAGGAGTCATCAAGAGTTTTAAATCTCATTTTAGAAGGAAGATGGGTTTAAACTTTATTGAAAAATGTGAACGTGGAAATCCAGAGAAAAAAGTGTCTTTGCTGGAAGCAATCCGTTTCATAGCAGAATCATGGGCATACTGTTTCATCAGAAACCATAAAAAATTGCTTTAAAAAGTCACGAATTTATATGTCAGGTAAATTATTTTTTCTTTTTTTTTTTTTTAATTGAACTAGACTTAAATTCTTTAAATTCACAGAGTTACTTAAATGATTTGTAAATTTTTAGAAAACTTGACAATTACTGATGGCAATTCTAATGATAATACTCCATTGTCTGATTGGATGTACAACAATAACATAAATATCAACATTGATAATATAGAGGATTACGAATTCGTTGATGATGACTTAGTTATTAGTGAAATTCCTACGGATAATGAAATATTATTAAGTGTCAACACAGCTACAACGGACGACGTTTCCGATGAAGAAGACGAAAATGAAAAAGAAAGTTATATTCAACACGTTTCTAGTGCTCAAGCACTGGCAGCTTTACAAACCTTGTCGGCATTTTTTGAAACGAATGTTATACATGAAGATTATTTTGAACATTACGCAAAACTTAACATTTTTGTAACCGATTATCATTTAAAGAATAATACTATTAAAAAACAGTCTTCGATTCTTCAGTATTTCAAAAAGCAAAAAAGTACTTAAATTAATTTCGAAATTAAACTATAGTTGCAATAATAAGCCGTTGAAAAAGTTATTAATTTCATAATATTTTAATATTCTTGTCAAATTTATGATATATAAATAAAACTAACGTATTTTTGTGGATTTCAACTGTATACCTAAATTCCTAAATATTATTATATTACCACAATTTTTAAATTTCAAGGTTAACTTCGTTTATAGCGAACTTCGGTTTTAACAAGCAAATATTCACGGTCCCTTGGAGTTCGTTATAAGCGGATTCCACTGTATTACACATTCTTTTTCGTGACATTTATCCAAAATGGCGGCTGACTGAAAGACAATGTTTACTTTTAAAATAATAAAATTCAATAGAATTATTATATCAGTTATAGCTTTTTATAAATGGAAAATAATTTGTTAATAAACATAGGTTCAAAAATTTGTTTAAAAAAGTTATTTCAAAAAACTGATTTCGTCATATTGACTATAACAAACTGTTTGTTTTCCAGCCAGTCGCCGTTTTGGATAATACGCTACCGGCCAAAATTATGGGACCGCTTACAAAAATGGGATTTAAAACATGTCCGCTTTAAAATGTTGTTAATTTTAATTAATAGAAACGGAGATTAAAATTGAGAAAGACAGGTAAATTTCTATTTTTTTTTCGTATTTTTATTGTTCAAGTTTGGTGGGCTGCATTTTCTAGGAAAGTAATTCGAAAAAATTTAAAATACACGGAGAAAAGTGGATAGAAAAGACGACTTTCATACGATTAGTGAAGACGCAACAGTCAAGTTTATGTCATTTCAGATATCATTTCTGATGTAATTTCAGATATGTTTTTCGATGTAATTTCTGAGTATTGGAAATGATATCAGAAATGATATCATTTTTAATTCCAAAATCAGATGTCATTTTTGATATCCTTTCCGATGTCATTTCTAATGTCTAATTTTTAAACAGAGCTTTTTTTCACCACTACCCCACAGTGGGAATATTCCTAGGATGGACCAATATTAGCCCAATACTCAGCCAATAATTTAAAATGTCTTAGCCAAAGAATTTTTTTACTTTTGTGTGCCTGTGTTGTTATTATATTATTATTTTTATTTTTATAGTGTAAACTAACATCTTATAATATAATTAAATCTGAATTTATCACTCGGCAATACTTAATAATGTAGGTGAATATAACGATCACTCCGAGTCAGGACAAAAAAATTAAAAACAAAATTTTTTTAACGTTTCAACGGCACAGCCGTCCTCTTCAGAAACTGAAAATTTTATTATTGTATAATAATTATAAATGTTGTCATTTTTTAAAAAAAATATATAACAATTTATGTTCACAATATTTACCATTAAAAAATTATTAAAATAATTCTCAAAATAATAACATTTTTTTAGACGTTTAAAAATTGACAGGTAGATAAACGTCTTGGACAACACGATTTTCAATGAATACTGAATTAATATAAATTTAATACAGTCAAAATGTACGAAGAAAACAAGGTCATTAATACCATTAGAAATATAATAAGCGGTTGATATCAGAAATGATTCATATTAATTTGCAAAAATGCTCAATCAACAAAAAAGACGATACTCAAAACCTAAGTAATTGTTATTTACATTTTCTTAATGAAAGAAAATACTCGTAGTTTCTATCATTGTTCAGTTGCACAGTGACGTCTCTTTCTATTTATTATATTTCTAATGGTATTAATGACCTTGTTTTCTTCGTACATTTTGACTGTATTAAATTTATATTCATTCAGTATTCATTGAAAATCGTGTTGTCCAAGACGTTTATCTACCTGTCAATTTTTAAACGTATAAAAAAATGTTATTATTTTGAGAATTATTTTAATAATTTTTTAATGGTAAATATTGTGAACATAAATTGTTATATATTTTTTTTAAAAAATGACAACATTTATAATTATTATACAATAATAAAATTTTCAGTTTCTGAAGAGGACGGCTGTGCCGTTGAAACGTTAAAAAAATTTTGTTTTTAATTTTTTTGTCCTGACTCGGAGTGATCGTTATATTCACCTACATTATCTTATAATATAATTTATAATATAAAGTTTGCAGAAATTGGACTTTCAAGTTAAAACCAGTAGAGTCCTCCACACCAAGGAAAAATTCGTTTCTGCTCTTTAAACCTGAATATGATAAAAATTATAATTAATAGTATTAAGGAGGTTCTACCGTAAGAAGAATTAACATTACCATTTTAATTAAATTTGGTTCACTGGTAGATAATGGCTTTATAATGATGTAGTTAAATTTTTGAGACCTCGAGGTACTTTTGAAAATACTTGTAAAAATATGGATATATATGACACATGACTCAATTCCCATAAAACTCAATGTAAAATTTAAAAATGAAAACCCTTATAACTTTTTTCACAAGTACCTGGAGGTCTCAAAAATTTAACCGCCGATCATTATAAAGCCATTATATCTACCAGTGGACTAAATTTGATTAAAATGGTAATGTTAATTCTTTTTACGATAGAACCTCCTTAAATATCAAAGGTGATATTAATTATAGTCGCAGTGCTGCACCAATAATGACAACATACTGGCATGGTACTGTCAGATACTCAGCAAGAAGGCTGGAATAGTAAAGAATTGAAGAAACGAAGCGGAATAAATAAAAAATTGTAATAACTTAAAAAATAATCGATAAAGCAAAACATTTTTTGATTTCAGGTAATGAAAAAATATCTTGTGGTATCCTTGGATATCCAATGACTATTAAAATTTTCGATCTTCTGGAGATATAGATATATATTATACAGGGTGTCCGAGGCGAGGGTGTACATATTAAGAGGTGATAATCTGTAATAAAAAACCAGACGAAAAGTCCTTTGTAGTTTTTGAAAATTTGCAATAGTTAACGAGTTATAAGAAAAACAATTTGGACCAATAAGGAAGGTTTCTTAACATTTCGGGTGTTGTTAATCAAATGTGGGTCCATCCTCCCTAAAACTATACTCCCTGTGGCGAGCCCGAGCTCTCGAAAACTGACCTGCAATTGGTTCTGCTCCACGGAAAATTTTTCTTCGCAAGTATCTTGATATTATGAAAAAATGTGTGGTTTGAAGGAGGGTGTACCGCACTTGACAAACAACACCTCCTGATGCCCGAAATGTCAAGAAATCTTCCTCATTGGTCAAAATTGTTTTTCTCATAACTCATTAACTATTGCAAATTTTCAAAAACTACAAAGAAATTTTCGTCTTGTTTTTTATCAAAGATTGTCACCTCTTAATATGTACACCGTCGCCTCGGACACCCTGTATATCTACCGGATGAAATATCCTTACCAGAATATTTGAAATTCAAAATGACGATGACTTGAGGATATCTTTTGACAATGTCTGATGGGATCCTGAGTATTTCTCGTTGTTACCTAAGAATATCCCATTGATATTCTAAGAATATCTCTTTGATATCCTAAGGATGAACTTTAGGATATTCCTAAGATATCCTCAGAATATAAATTCTGTAATCTGTTACTTATGGATAATATTAGGATATCCAAAACATCTCCTGGGATATCCAATGGATCGATATGTCTTTTGCATCTCCAAAGTAGTATACCTTTTTATCTCTTTCTATAACTTTCTTCTACCTCTTTTTATGTCCTTACTTCGATTGGAAGAGATGAAAAATATAGAAAAAGATAGAAAAAAGTGGCGATAAAAGGAAATAGAAAAGTTGAATCTCTTTTAAGTAGCCACTTTGCATCTCCCAAACAGTATTTCTTTTTATCTCCTTCTATAACTTTCTTTTATCTCTTGCTATCTCTTTACTTCCATTGGAGGAGATAGAAAAAATAGAAAAAAGTGGCGATAAAAGGAAATAGAAAAGTTGAATCTCTTTTAAGTATCCACTTTGCAACACCCAAACAGTATATCTTTTTATTTCTTCCTATCTCCTTTTTTCTATCGCTTTCTATCTTTTCACTTTCAGGAGGGCACCTACTTTGGACAAAAAATGTCAAAAATAGAACATTTTCAAAAATCAAAAAAATTACAATTTTCAAAAAATTAACAATTTTGCCAGAAAATGAATATTGACACAGGCACACAAGAAAAAAGTATCAATGCCGAAACCCTACACAAATGTATGACGATGTAATTTTTCGTGCTGAATCCGAATCTGAAGTCAGAAGTGTCAGATTTTTAGAATTTTTTTATACCAAATGTCAGCACTCTAAGTAAAATAGTTTGGCAGATATCGAGCTGGAATTGTACATTTTTAATTCATTTTTGTTAAAAGAATGACCGTACCCCCTCCCATCCACTTATATTCTAAACTATTTCACTTAGAGAGCAAAAATTTTAGACACAAATATTTTGTAATATATTGTTTAAAAAGATTAAAATTGTTTACTCTCTAAAAATGAATTAGTGATTTTCTACTAATGAATTAGCGAGAAATCGGTTACTATTTAATAGTGAAAAATTTCATTATTTTCAGGGTTCCGGACACGAAGTGTCAAATCCGGAAGCCTTATGTTTTCACTCGTTTGTCCGTCGCCCAAAACCATTCCCACCCCCCTAGCGGACAAACTATTTGAGATAGAGAGTTGAAACTTGGTACATTTATGTATTTTCACGTGTAGATTACAGGAAAAATATAGCGAACATGATTGAACGTGATGTTCATAGCGTTGACAAGGAAAAATTTTTTTTAAAAAACGTGTCCCCCCCCCCCCCCTCTTTATCTTCCAAACTATTTGACCTAGAGTTTTGAAATTTGGTACTCATATGTATTTTCGCAAGTAGAGTACAGGAAAAATATAGAGAACATGATTAGAGTTGATGGTCATAGCGTTGTCAAGGAAAAACTTTTTTTTTTAAACAAACGTGCCCCCCCCCCCCTTTATAGTTGAAACTATTTGACCTAAATGTTTGAAATTTGATATACCTATGTATTTTTACGTGTAGATTACAGGAAGAATATAGCAAACATTGTCGGAATTAGTTTTTGAAAGTTATTAATAAAAAGTTGATAAATGACAAAATACCCCTATGCTAGAGCTCAGCGTATTTATCCTAAAAAATTGGGATTTGGCAAAAATGTAAAATTTTATGCAGATTTTCTTATAAAACCATAAAAATTGTGGTTTAAATTTCTTATTTTCTTCGAAAAATTGAAATTTTACCGAAAACATTTTTTTTTTTTCTAAACAGCTACGATATTCCACAGTTTCAGATTATTTTTTTGTTCAAAATGTTTATTTTCATGTTTAAATTACTTTAAAGTTTAAAAATAAAAATAAAAATAAAAAAAAAAAGTTGTCTTTAAAATTTAAAATTATATAAAAAAGCCCAGTCTATTTGATTAAAATCTTTTAATCTTATAAAAATGTTTAAGTTTATACTTAAATTTTAATAAAAGTAAATAATTATGATTTTAATTTATTATTATTTAATTAATCCAAATAACAAATATCTAATAAATAATTGAAATGAACAAGTTAAAAATAAAATATTTAAAAAAAATTGCAAACCATTTTAAGTTTGTGTACGGAACCCTCCATGCGCGACTCCGACTCGCACTTACCTGGTAATTTAGTAGAAAACTACTAATTTAAAAGTGAAATATCTACTAATTGAAAAAGTAAACATTCATTTTTGCAATTAATAGATATTTTACTTTAAGATTAGTAGTTTTCTACTATTAATTAGAAGCTTTCTACTAAAAAATAGTGATATTTTTCACTATTGAATCGTAACCGATTTCTCGCTAATTCATAAGTAGAAAATAACTAATTCCATAAATGACAAAGAAGCACTTGATTCTAGGTGAATGTAATGAAAAATTGATTTTAAATAATTTCAGTTGTTTAAACAATCATACAAATGAAATTAATTAAATTAAATGAATTAAATTTTTTTCCTTTCGCAATTTAAAAAGTTGTAAGGTTTTTAGATATTTAATTAAACCAGGAAATATAGGTTGTTTTGATTACCACCGTTAATATTATAAGTAAAAAAATAGAAAGTTACACAGTACGATTATATAAGCACGATAATCAGTAGGTAGAATTTTAATAAACAATAACAAAATTATATTTTTCAAAATTTCCTTAAATTTCCTTGAAATTTGTTATTAGGGATTTCTGGGGTTTCTGATCAAGAATACACCAACCTCAGATTATTAAAATTCGAGTTGGTATAAAAAAATACTATTTAATCAATGTTGAGTGTTTGTAGTTTTAATTACTTTTATTAATATTTTGGTGTTGAATCACATGTTGGAGAAGGGATTGATTTTGATTTCTCACCCGCGTTCGTCTAAGCAAATGTCTACACATTTTCTATATTGCAGTGCCGGCCTTAGCTATTTCGCGCTCTCGTGCGAAAATTTGTATAGCGCCCTTTTTAGTAGTTTTTCCTTTCTTGTTGTCAGATTTTACCTTTTTTTTTTTTTAGTTATCAAATTTTTTCGAAACCCCCCTTTTGAAAACCACGGCGCCCCCTGAGACTCAGCGCCCTAGTGCGGTCGCACAGGCGCGCACTACCCTAAAGCCGGCACTGGATATTGAATTTGCTATGAAATTTTAAACTCATGTGATGCTCTCCCGGTAAGAAGGCTTTAATTGAGAAATATTAAAGGTTCTAATTTTAATTCAAAAATTAATACATTTCAATAATAATGAGTCCCTGATTGTGAAGCTTGTTTTAATGCTAAAAATTAAAAATATACAATTTTAAATTTAATACATTTCTTTCCCAAACCTGAGAGCGACATTTCATGTGAATACATTTAAATGCGTTAAAAATAAAAAGAGTTCACGTGAATTTATTGCATTTTAATAGCGTTAATAATATCTATATTTTAACACAATTTAATCGCATTTTAGGGCATTAAGAAAAATAGTTTGAATAATATTAAACTTTTGATATCGCGTGTTAGAGTTTAATACAGTTTAATTGAAATTCAAAGAATTAATGAAAATAATTTTAATAAAATTAAATTTTTGAAATAGGACATTCAAATTCAATACCATTTAATATTAATATTTATAATTAATATGATATCCTTGTATATATATCAATGCCATTAAAAGTTTGAATAACTTATAATTCTTTTTATGGAAAGCAAGTGTTTTGTTACGTTCATTTAAAAAATATAATTATTTAAATTTATGTAATAATTTATGGATTGCATTTTTTTGTTAATATAAAATTAGTATCATGTAAACATGAAATTTGTTTATTTATAGTTTATAAGTCAAAGTTAATAAAAGCTAATTTATTATTGATGCTTTTTAAAGATGAATTTAAAGTGAGAATAATTAAAAAAAATAAGACAGAAAATTAGAGTGTAATAAATAGACTTCATGAATCAGTATTAAATTTACAAAAAAAAAAAAAAAAAAATTTATTCTGCCTAATACTACGAAAGTGATATAAAGAAATATGCAGTTTTAGGTATATTGTTTTTAAATATAATGAAGACATAATTATGAAAATATATTTAAAAGTATTTTATTCAAAAATATCAGTTTATTATAATCTTGTTTATAAAAAATAAAAAAAATGTACATATATTTTGTTTTCTTGTTTATAAAAAATAAAAAAAAATGTACATATATTTTGTTTTTTTGTATATATTGTAAATTTATAAATACACAATTTAGGGGAGACTGGACGACATTTTCAGCTAGGCGAAATAATTATCTTAAACAATCGTCACTACAATTTGAATAATAATTTTAGATGAGTTATTCAACAGTCATAAGATAAAATCATTCAAAGAATTTTCTGACCATCTTTAAATTTTTTTTTTTTTTTAAATTAAAAAGTTTCAAAATCTATTCGTATTTTTTTAGAAAATTTTTGTTAATTCATAAAATCAAGGGCGACAAAAAATATTGAAAATTATGGAATTAATGCAGTATTTTAGGAGAAAGAAAAATGAAATTTTATCCGATAATTCAGGGGTGCCAATTTTTTCCTGATATACTTTTGGATAAAAAAACTATGCTATTTTATAAAAACTTTGAAAAGAAATCTTTCAGGCTTTTTAGATATTTTTTTTAATTAAATTTTTTTTAAAATCTATCCGCTATAAAAAAAAATATTAATAAAAAATTGGCGCTGAAAAATATTAAAAATTGTGGAAAAAGTTTTATTTTAAAAATTTGCATTTTTTAAACAATAAAAATCTAAATTGGTGTCGAAAAAAAATTCTTTTTAATTTCTGATATCGTAAGATGGTTATACGTTCTAAATTATGCTAAAAATTTTGGTACCCCTAAGCAAAATGAATTTCTATGTGTTAAAAATGTCGTCTCAGTCTCCTCTTTAATTACATTTACAACTTGTAGCTTCATACATACATGACGTTACACATTAATGTTTATTGTGTTTCAATTGTATTCGGGATTTCGCAAATATATTGCTTACATTTTAGATCAACTACCACAACTTTGGAGTAAATATCTGATAAAATAATCGGAGCGTGATCAATATTTCTATGAACTATCCAAATATGGAAAACTTGTGTTTTACCAATAACTAGTGGAGACACTTCTAGTTTTTTAATAGTTAAACTGCACGTGCTATTTGGTAATAGAAATATTCCAGTAATATGCGCAAATTCACCAGTTTTTAATTTTATTACTGTATCATCGAATTTCTTAGATCTGAGGTATTTTGTGCTACTGTAAATATGGTTTTCATAAATACACCTTTCAAATTCTTTATTTATAGTAGTTGAAAAAATATTCTTAGAATCAGGACCAAATAGAGTTACATTATCAATTTTCGTAGCACTTTTAGTGAAAGCTTTCGACATAAATAGAGATTCGCAGTAATCTTTGGCTTTTTCGGATATTTCTTTATTTGGTGGCATTACTCGATATTTTAAAAGGTTTACTGATTTCGTAATCATTTGTTGTTCCACACTTTTTGGGCCATTTATTGTCTCTTTTAATTTAAAAATATTATTTTCAAAAGGAAACGCAGAAGTTGCCCACAGTGGTCCACAGAGTTCTACAGACATTCGAAGATGCAACAGAGCATGTACATTAAAAGTCATGGCTTCTGTTCCGTACAAATTTTCGTATCATGCAACAAAAGTCATTAAATCCTGCTCACATTTATCAAGCTCCTCCAAGGTAATACTTGCTTTTGACAAAGTATACATACTGTTAACAAATAATGCGAAATGTTCCAATAATTCTAAAGATATTAAATCAGAGCATATTATTAAACAAAAATGGAGCATCCAAGATTTCCAGTGCGTGGCTTTCCAAATGCTTTTTTGAGATATTTTCAGTGTAACTCTTTGTAACTCATGAGGTACATGTATTTCCAAAAGACGTTCGTCGACAATTTTACGCTGAGCTGGTTTTAAAAGCTTACATAGGAAAGACCACACTTGTGGTGTCACACCGAGAACAGCATTGTGCATATAGTCGAGAACGAAACCCCAAACCATATCAATGTTTATTATATTTTGAAATGCCGATGGACCCTTTACTCCTTGAAAATCTTTACCGTTTAGTATAGTCGTTTCAACATCTTTCATATGCGAAAGATGCGTTCTAATTGCCGGTTCCTCTTTTAAAAATGGGAATTTCATTCCCTTCTTATTAATGAATACTCCTCGCTGATAGCAATAGCTGCAGCCAAAAAAACCGTTAAATTGAAATCGATTTTGCATAATGGGCTTAGCAATGGAATCAGATACAACAAATAAGGCAGTGAAGTGTAAATTTAATAGTCTGTTTTCAAATGCTATTTTTAAATAAATGCCTTTTGAGTGTAATACAGAAGCTTGTTTTGCAAATTCATTTATAAATAGATTCATTAATTTGGGAGTAGGTTCGTTCGAAACAACCATTACTCCAGCTAAAAGTACAAATTTAAAACGAAGATTGGCCGGTAAATTATTGAGCATTATTTGTAAAGGCCAGAAACCTTTTTTGGAGACATTAAAGAGAGGAGCACCATCTGTGCTAATAGCATAAGTTATAGTCGCTGAATATTTTTCGAACGTTTTTTTTTCCAATAAACTATCGTTAACATCATGCATAATGTCTGTGTTTTTTTCATTTATAATGTTCTCCGGAAGAAAATATTGTATAATGTCTTCATTTTCTAACAATATTTTTAATTGATATTCTAAGTCAACAGTAAAAAATACGTTGCTGTTACTAAGTTGTATAGAACACGTGTTTTGGCATTTTTTGCATACAGCTGCTTGACCTTTAATTTCACTCTTAATAGATGAATGCACTAACTCTTCTTTACAATTTTCACAATAAAAATGATACAAGATGGTAGAAGGCGGTGGATCGAAAACCTTTGATAATTTGTAATTAGAAATTTGAAGATCCTGAAATTCAGGACCTGCACAAGTCTTTAGCATTTCCATTAACTTCGACCTCGCCTCCTGGGAAATGCCAAATCTAATGCAATAAGCAACGACCATTTCTAATACATCTTTAACAGCTAATCCAGATTTTTCAAACATTATCTTATCAATATGAGGAAAGTTTGAATATTTATTGGAGGGTGACTCTGAGGTAGACATCGGATCATCTTCGTCTTCGGAAGAATTTTCGGCTTCATTGGTTGCGTCGTCTGAATAAAAGAAATCTTGTTCAATAGACTCAGAGTAAATATTATTAATTGATTCATCCGAATGCAGTAGACCAAAATCGCTGGAACTTGTAAGTGGTGATGATATTAAATTGTGACCGGAAACCTGTGATACACCTGCCGTTGAAGGTAACATTTCAGAATCTTGACAACCTATAACAAATATTGCAATTATCAAGGCTGATAAAAATGAAGATTTTGATTTAAAACTGAAACAAAAAGTACGTGAAAAGTACGTTTATTTTATCAACATATTTTCTTTCTATTAAATCTATTTAATTTAAAATGAAAGTAGAAAACAGGGTTATAATAGATTTAAATCACCAGGTCATTTGAATTAAAATCATGATTTAAATAAAAAGATTTTACAATTTGCCCGACATCTAATAGCAGGGCTGACAAAAATCATGATTTTTTTAAATCTGATTTTATTGATTTAAATAAAATTTTTTTGGTTTAATCAAAAGTTGATTTTTTAATACATAAAATAAAAAAAACCAAAATTGCAAGATAAAAATTACACAATTTTAACGAAGAGAAAAAATTTCTAAGGACTCGAAAAATGACAAAATTAAAATGCAAAACGTGTAAAAAAAATTGTGATACAACAAGAAAATTAATTAAATAGAAAGAAAATGGAGAAATATATTTTTCTTATCTAACAAACCATAAAAAAATGAAACAGTACAAAATATTAAAACAATTGGTTAGAATTTACTGAATAATAATTAGGTGAAATTAAAAAAAAAAATTACAAAAATCAATACAAAGTTTTCTATAGAAATGTGCAAATCCTTTCGAATAAAAAATCTTATGAAAATTAAAGAAAAACGTATTTTTTTAACTATTAGACTTAATAAAAGTCTAACGACAAATTGAGAAATACTTCTTCTAGAAAATTGAAAATTGAAAGAAACCGTAAATTCATGAATAAATCTTGATAATTTGAATTGCAATATTTTGTTATTTATAGTTTATCTTTATTTGTTACGAAAATAACAAACAATAGAATTCAATTTTGATATCCTTAAGTCATTATATTTACAATAAATCCTAAACCTAAACTAACTGATATTTCAATTAATTCAAAATTGCAGTTCTTTTTTATTTAATAAAGGATTTCTAAAAGATTTTACTTTTTAAAACTATGTAATTTTTATTTCACAATAATTTTTTATTGTTTCTAAAATTAAAAAATAAATCGTATTTTGGTTTTGATATTTTTTTCTAATTTTTCTTTATTTTTAAATTTTCTTAAATTCAATTCTTTTTATGCACATTGTTTCATTTTATTTTACACAATTTTGTTACTATAACATTCACGTTATTCCTTGATTTTCTTAATTATTTTCATATTTTTAAACAGAAATACGCAAATTTTTTGGGAAATTTATTTAATTTGTTTTCAAATCTTGTCTTATTATTGCGAACTTACTCATTCTTTAAAAAAAAAGATTTTCTACATTTTTCTAAAATTATTGTTTGTAATTTATTTATTTATTATTTATTATTATTATTATTATTTATTATTATTTTATTTATTTTGTAATTTTTAATTTTTGAAAACATTTATTTGATACTTTCATTTACATCGTTTTTTAAATTCCTCATCTTTTACTTTGTTGTAGACTTTCATTATTCTATTTTATTTTCTTTTAAGAAAATTTAATCGCGTACTAAACATTCTCGTTTTACATTTCTTATTTTTCATAGGTTTTTTTATCTTAAATTTTAATTTTTTTAAATTTTTCAAATTTCTATTTAAATTGTTTTCCTTCAACTTTTAAAATAATATTTTTTTACTAATTTAAATTATTTTGTCTATTTAGTAATATTTTTTTCGTATTTTTTAAAATTAAAGAATGAATTATTGTAAATATTTTAATCTTTAAGAAAATATTTTCTACTTTTTATATAGGTACATTTGTCAGTTTTAATCTCTTGTCTAGTCTTTGAAAGATTTTCTTTCTTTCTTTAATAATATCCGTATTTTTTTTATTTTAACGACTTTAACCATTTCTTTGTTGACTGTTTTCTTATCTTTTTACATTTTTATATTTTGTTTGTACAATTTTTTTTTTCTTTGCAGTTACCTTGTTTATTTTTTAATTTTGCATTCATAAGGATTTGAGTAAGATTTTTTTCTTCGTGATTTTCTGATTTATTTATGATTTGTTTCATTTTGATTAAAAAGAAAAGACAAAAATGGCAAAGTTATTAAGAAAACCAAAAGGAATAATTTGTTTAAAAAAAATATGAAAAAAAAGATGAAAAAATATGTAACGAAAATTATGCAGTAGATTTTTCAATAAAAGAAGACATTTTTTAAAACATATTTTTTGTTCTTTTTCAAAGACTCAATATATCTTTACTGCACTCTAACGTTTTTTAATTCTTATGATATATATTTAAAACATCATAAGAAGAATAAACCTACAATCACGTTAAAAAAATTGGCAATTCAGAAAATTACAAACTTTCAATGAAAAAGTATAAAAAAAAATTAAACTAATTTGAAAATTTTGATTTATTAATTGTTTATTAATAATTTTAGAATTAAATTAATTATTTAACTTCACTATTATTATTATTATTATTATTATTATTATTATTATTATTATTATTAAATTATTATTTTTTTCATTTATTTAAAAGAAAATCCCAGCAGTTATATTTGGTCATAAATGGGTTGGAAAAAAATGTTTTTATTTCATTTTTATTAATTTTTTATTATTTTAATTTAATTTTTTAGTAATTAACAAATTTTAAATTATTATCTATCAATCAATTATGAAATCAATTTATGAAATTGACAGAGTTTACTTAGATTGATTTGTTGCATTGTAGTATTCCGTAAAAGAAGTTTCCCATTTTTTTTCAGTTCTGGTGGATACAATTCCCTTCTCGTACTCTGGATCCAACATTAACTTATAAAACTTTCGTTTTGGTGTCGATTTGTCCTCGCTCATTATAATCTGTTAAAAAAGTTGAAAGATATTTTATTTTTTTTTTAAATAAAAAAAAAATGAAAATATTTTTAAAAAAATTCTTCCCAATATTCAGATTTTTATTAAACGAAGTGCCTAATTGACCTTTGCGAACGAAATAAGAAAAATGAATTAATTCATCCGTCTGTCAAAACACATTTGTTCCAGGGCCCGTATCTGAGTGGTGTTGATGGCATAAATCTCAAAAATAATTTTATTTTATATATATAAATCATAATTAAACACGGTAGAATTCTTTTTTAATAATGATATTGTTAAGTATTTTCTTATTTATTTAAAAATTGTAATTAAAGACAACAGAGTAATTAATTAATATAGGCTCAAATAAAAGTTTGTTTAATAATAAATAAAATATTATTAATATATTTTATTCAAATTAAATATAATTGCTTAAATAAAATACTGTTATAATAAAGACAAAAAATGCAATAACTCCATCAATTTATCACCAATTTAATTCAAAAAAGCTCATTCGACGCAAAGTAATATACACTTTAAATAGATACTTCAACATAGAAAAAAGCATTGTAAAACCTCTATTAGGTAGTATCGAAAGCCTTGTTTTTAGTCTTCAAAATAAATAAGAAAAATTTGAAATCGGACCAAAAATGACGAAGTAACAGTTTCCAGGTTTTCCAGAACTTTTTTTTTTATTCCATGACCAAATATAAAATTGTTTAGCTTATTGAAGTAAAAATTATAAAATAATTGAATTAAATGAATAATAATATGTTATAACGTTGTTATTAATTAAAAAAGATAATACGTAAATTGGAACAAATTAGTCATTAGATTTATCTTAAATTAAAGTTAAAAAAAAAATAGAGATATTTAAATCCATTCAAAATTTTGAATTTGTTTACAACTTTTACATTTAAGAAATAAGATTGGAAAAATTAAAATATAAAGCTATTTTGATTTCAAATAAGTATTTTTAACATAAAAATATCATTCTGCACCAGGATCATTTCCATTTCAAATTTAATAATTTTTTTCTATATTACACATACAATTCCAATAAGGTAGTTTTACTTTTACAAGAAAAAGATACTCTATTAATATTGGCGTAAATAATGATATCTTAAAAAATCTCGAAAGTATAAAAATTGGCGAAAATTATTATACACTATTATTCTTTATGAAATTTCCGAGTATTTGAATATACATTGATCAGAATATAATTATTTTTCGAAATCAGTATTTAACATAACTTTTATTTTTGTTTTATATGATTTTATAAAATTTTTCGGACGTATAATTTTTATCCGTTCGAAATTATATCTATCTTATTTTTGCTTTCTAATCATTAATTAACATCATTTAATAGAATTTTCAATCATGCTACTGTCATAATTAAATATAATTATAGGGGTTTAAAAAATTATGTTATATTAATAGAAAATTTGGAGGCATACAAGTTATGATGAAAAAAATTTCAGGTAAAAAAATTGTAGTAATCAAAATTACTTACTTTCTACTGCATAATACAATAGTATATTGTGCACCAAGAGCAGAAAGGAGGTGTTTTCCGACGAGTGCGAAATTTGCTGCCCGAGCGAAGCGAGCGCAGCAATTTGCACGAAGACGGAAAATCTTCTTTCGCTCGAGGTCCACACGCTATTTTGTGCAACACCTGTTCAGGTAAAGCACTAATTAATAATTGCGCGGGTACCTACCAGACGGAAAAGTGTGCAGAAAAGTGCACTTTTCTGCACAGTATGCAGCAAAGTATACATTGTTGCTATGTGCAGCAATTACCTATTTTGCGTCTATTTTTCAGGCAAGATAAATGGTACTTTTCTTACAGGTGTTGCACAAAGTAATTTTTTTGTTAAATGATGTATTAAAGAAAAAGAATAATGCTCTTCAATAAATATTTGGTAACAAGAAAATACTATGAAATAAAACTTCTCTTAACAGAAATTCTTTCATTAAATTTAAATGTTGAAGTTTCTCAGTCTTAAAAAGAAGCAAAGATCAATTTATTAGATATAATAGAATAACACAAGTAGTGTGAAGTTATTTTGTTGTATTTCATGTTGTTTAACAAAGCTAAGTATAATTTTGAAATTATTTTCAGAAATTAGAAAAATTATTCATAAATAGAATTTTTCTCCTTCTAAAAAATGAAAATAGGCCAATAAAAATTATTATCCAAAATCGAAATGAAAAATTAAAAGATTTGTTTTGAAATTCAGAGAAATCTCCTGATTTTTCCAGGTTTTTTATAACAAAAAAAAAATCCCATGATAATTCCAGGTTTTCCCAGATTCTCCAGTAACGTAAAAACCATGGATTAATGTATTCGAAATTAAGTTTACTTTAACTAATCTCTTATGATATATTTGTCTTCATTGCATAGGAGCATCCGGGATTTAGCGTGCGGTTCCCACCTGTACAGGCCTATACCACACGGGTCCGACTACGGTTCCTTCACGTGGTCTCGAAACGGCACCAAGCGCGGCACGTGCAGTGCAAAACACCCCGAATTGCAGACGGAACTCCTGTTACTTTTAAGTTCACATTTCACTAGCCGTTCGCCTTACTAACCCCGAGCTTAACTATGTCACTCGGACCCTTCGGGCTACTAGGGAGCTAATCTGATCACCGTTAGGTCAGCCTGCCGTACATACCAAGACAGGATCGAATTGCAGCTGAGCTTCTGTTACCCTTAGGTTCACGTTTCGCTAGCCGTTCGCCTTACTAACCCCGGGCTTAACTATGTCACCCGGACCCTTCGGACTACTAGGGAGTTACTCCGGTCACCGCCGGGTCATCCTCTCAGTACGCTACACATGCCTACCGAATTTCGCACTAAGGTGGATTGCCCTTAGTGTGACCCCTCGGTGGGGGGGCGGGCACTTCCCACACCCTCGCAGTTTGTGCATAACTGCTAAACCGAGTCGAAACATGCAACTCACACATCGACACTTCAGACACTGATTCCTTAACGTTACCTAACCGTCAGGCTCAAGTGTTCATCAACATCTTGCTCAAGCATAGAGCTTTCAACCACTGCCACCACGAGTCCGACCTCAAATGACCGAGGGAAGGCAACGCCTTCGGGCCACCTCGGTCGCCCATGGTACCATTATACCCAGGTGCGGGTACCTAGGTGGGGAGCCGAATCCACTCCCTTATTTCTAGGATTTTACCAAACATACTTGCAATGTGCACTTCTCCCGCGGCCCTACAAGGGACGAACGAAGAGAACCATTCGCACGCCCTTGATCGGGTCCTAACACGGCAAGAGCACACACCGCACGTCCATTAACCATTAGCCTATAGATTTCTTCACTTTGACATCAGGCGGCATTTTGGGACGCTCAATTCTTGGTTGGCGGCTGCATAAACAGCAACCAGGATCGTACCCTAAAGACGTTCAGGCCGTTTTCCCAGTATTCCTCCCATACACCACGGGGAGACGCTCACTACAGCATGAATTAGGAATGCCCAGTTGCTCACCACAGAGGCGCCTAAGCGGACTAAGGCTAACCTCTTCACAGGTGTCAACAAGTAGCTTTGGCGCTTACTGACTTAGCTACAGTGTAAAAACAGTGTATTCCCGATTGACACCACGAGGAGGTGCAGCAAGCACTTGAACACAAGAGGCTATGTAATCGCTTAGTGTCCCTATTAAAAATTAGACAGGAATTGTTACGTTCCTGTGACTGACTTTTTGTCAATCTTCATTGCATAGAACAATATTTAGTTGAAATATAAAATTGAAGTTTTATTTTTTTTCATAATTTTTTTGAGTCTTATGAAATCTGACTTTAGAAGGCCGCAGAGATATTCGAAAGTTTTAAAGATTTATTTTCTTGCAAACATTATTTTACTTTAATATTAAGTGAACTTAATTTTTTTTCGATTTTTCATGGTTTTTCCTGAATATTTTTGGGCTTAGGTTACCGCAAGAAATCGATTTATCTTTTATTTGTATTTATTATGATGTTAAATAACCTCTTTAAAAAAACACTTTTTTGTTAAGTTAATTGAGTTTTACCGTGAATGTATAATGAAAAAGGGTAAATAAATAATAATATAAGATAAGAGTACCTAATAATTAATCTTACTCTGACAATTTTTTTCACTGGAGGGGTAAATAATAGTCAGTCATTATTCATCCCTCAAGTGGTCTAAGTAGACACAGCGATAAAAAAATTTAAAAGACTTTAGCACCCAAAATAACATTAATTATTAACATTAAATTCTGAATGTTTAAACGTACTGAATTAGCAAACTTATATCAACTACGTTAGTTTGAGGTTAGAAACATTACGAGAAATAATAAAAGTTCATTAATGATATTGTACTTACCAATATATTTTTGTCACTCTTTTCACTAGATAATTATATAACATCTCTATTTAACTAACATGTGTCCTAAACCTTTTAAACTGTGAAATTGTTGTTTGTTTTTACGATCAAAACTATCAAAAATGAAAACGACAATAATGAAAGCATCAACATAACCTCAAAGTAAATTGCGCCAACCGCATAATGGCCACAATAAATGTAGTTGTGTCACGTGACTATCCCTTTCATCCGCTATTGGTTAGGTTACTATTCAAGTATGTACATATACATATTTAATTTTAAATCAAGGGTTTTACGCGTTTTGAATTATTAATAGAGGCAATTGCGAACAACAACAATTTTCAGCAACATCACTAAATACATTCTCATATTTTATTAACAGATATTAAACATTAATTACTGCTAAAAAAAATATCACATCGAGCATTGAATTTCAAACGACGTGCGTTACTAGATTTTCCCACCTTTTTGCCCTCTACGGAAAAGCCAATGACAGCCAGTGACTCCCTTTTATAACCAATCAAAGATAGCTATTCCGGTAGGTAAAACATGTGTAATGTCCAATCAGTGCAAATCATTACATGAAGAAGAAGCAGAGAACGTAAAATATACTCGCCATTGTTCAGAGTGATTCAGAATCTTTTAATATTACCGGCGTTTTGTACGTTTTCGTCCGTGTTTAAATATATTTAATTTTATAGTGCAAGTTCATGTTTGCTAAAAATGGCAAAATTCGCTTATATCAAAGATTATGCTACAAAACTGTGCCATACAGTGCCCATTTCAAAAATACATAAATTTTCCGAGAAAAATCATCAACCACTACAGTGTTATAAAATTGACTTGGAAGATCAAGTTATTGTAGGATCAATAGTGCAGACTGCAAGTAAGTATATTTTCTGTGTCATTTTACTTCCTATTTTTTTCTTTATTGTAAACAATAATTATATTTCTTTGTAATCAATGTAAAAAAGACACGCGCCACCTCGTGCACATGGTCCAGCCCACGCGTTTTAGCGAATTTTGACCATACTTTTAAAATATTCAGTGTAATAAAAGTGCATTTATTTTTTTAACAAATATTTATAAATTTTAAATAGTTGTAATTGTAAATAGAATTAACAGTACCATTTTTATCAAATTTGGTCCACTGGAAGATAATGGTTTTATAATGATGCAGTTAAATTTTTGAGGCCTAAAGGTTCTTGTGAAAAAAGTTATAAATGTCTTTGGTTTTTAAAATTTTACATTGATTCTTATGGGAATTGAGTAGTTTGTCATATTATCCATATATCTATATATTTTTTCAAAAGTACCTTGAGGTTTCAAAAATTTAACTGTGCGTCATTATAAAACCATTATCTACCAGTTAAGCAAATTTTAATAAAATGGTAATGTTAATTCAATTTATGATAGAACCTCCTTCAGTTTTAAAAACCGGTCTTATAATTTTTTAATAATGTTTTTTTTTACTTGTCGCCACTAGTAAGAAAAAAAGATGTAAAAATATTTTTGTTCAATTTTATTATTACTTGTAACAATTTGTGTTTATAATTCTTAGTTTTAATCTTCATGACATGAAATTCAATAACCATTTTCATTAAAAAAATATTATAAAATTAATTATTCCTGTGCTTTGAAAATACAGAATCCGAAAAAGAGTTAAAAATGACCTTCTCCAACAATCGAAAGCGTGCACGCTTACCGCCACCAAGGTATCTTAAGGACCCTCTTGATACAACTGATACGGAACATGAATCTGGAACATCTGCACCTAGTGTATTGAAGAAAAAGGTTTTCCTATAATTCATAATTACTATGCATTCTTTTAAAATTCCGCGCCGGCATTCACCGAAAACTCACTGAATGAGGGAGCAGTGGCGGATCTAGAAATCGATCGTCTTTTTCTAATGTGTGAGAAACAGGAGTAGACAACCATGGGAGCCATTACCCCCTTACTTAGAAAAAGATTATCGATTTCTGAATCCACAACTGTGGGCGACCAACAAAAGTCACGCGTAAGTTCTTTTAATCAGCGTCGGTTTCATTTTACTGATACTAATATAATAATGCAAATCTTTTAAATATTTACATCAAGTTTTTTATATTTCAGTCTAAAAATAACATAGTTAATGCTTATTAGATTATATAAATTTTAGTAAAATTGAAATTATGCCAATTCAAATTTAGATAAATCAACGAAACTCGTTTTTGATCAATAAAAGTGGAGTTACAAATTTTTATTCATTAGGATCCTCAGTTTACACATCGGAGAACTTTTTGTCACGTAGCGAAAATATTAATTGCAAATTGAACTTCTTTTAGTTATATAAATTATCCATTATTTTATTGAAAAAATCTACATTTATCCATTCTAAGTAAGAAATAATTTTATATATAGAAATATAATTCAACAAGTGACGCTCTAACTTCAAGAATGGAATCTCTACAAAAACAACAAAAGGACAGGAAGCTACAAGGACTCGCCCTTTGTGACGGAAAGGTAAACAATCTTTTCCATATTTGTAAAAACAATCAGTGCAAAGTATTAAAATTCGTGTGCTTTTCTATTTGGATATCAGCATACATTTTTAAATTTCTAATTAACTTTAAATATGTTATACAACCTTTTTGAAATCATCGAAAATATTGAGTTAAATCTATTTGGGGTCTCAAACTTTAAATTTGATGTCGATTTTTTAATATCCCTGAAGTTGTAAAAAATGACAAAATTTCCACTTAGATTTTCGCCTTGCTTTTTTGGGACAAACAAATGAATATGCAACAAAATTCACTAGTTATAAATTTCATTTCATAGAACTTTATTACATCATAATTTTCATTTTCCAAATCTTTTTGGAAATGAATTTAAAGAATTTGTAATTAATAGAACTTTTTGGTTACACAACTCTTAATCAAAAGAATCTTTCTTTCTCAAAATTTCTTATTCATCAATTTTGTGTTTCAGAGAATTTTAATTATGAATTTTAAATTACCAATATTTTCATTTAAGTCGCATACATAGTTCTAAAATCGCATATTGCACAATTATCACTTTATCGAAAATCGCATATGTCGAATTAATATACGCCTCATTTTATCGAGTTTTTTAAATTTCGAAATTGCATTTTATAGAATTGTTTAAAATATGAAGAAGTTTCAGAATTTTTAAATTTCATTTTCCACAAATTGTTTATCTCGAATTTCTGAAATACAATGGTCATATTGTCAAATTTTCATAGAGCAGAATGGCTATATTTTCCAAATCTCTGTTTCAAAAAATTTCCATATATCTAAGAATTATAATAATGATAATATCTATAATAATAATAGTCTAGAAGATTTTTCACTCCTTTATTCATTTGTTCCCTTCCACACGTAAGTTTGGCACTTAAATATTTTTTGCTTTAAATCAGATACTTTTTAAAAAATGTATTTAAATTAATTAAAATTAACAAATATCTGTTCAAATAATATTCATTTCATCAATGAATAAATCTAAATATTTTTATACAATTTTCATTAGTTTTCAACTTACAATTATTCTACTTAAATTTTATAACTATTCTTTTAATTATTTTGTCCTGTTATCGATTACTTTCGCCAGTTTTAGAATTTTCTTTTAATTCGTCAATTATTTTCCTCATTTTTCAATTATTTTCTTTAATATTAAATTATTTTTGTTACTAGCGCAGTCGACGGCCGCAAGCGGCCGCCTACCTTGCTGATTCTTTCTGTTCAATTTAGTGTCTATATGTATTTTGCATTGTTTTTTACACTAAGAATTGTAACTTATAACTTATACTTTTACTATTTCTTATTAATATGAACTAGGGTAACGGGTACAGTGACCGACACCCTCATCATGCATTTTTAACTGATTTAGTATTACAGAGTAAATATTAAAGATTTCTGTTTAAAATCAATGCGAAATAAATAATTTATGTTCCAAATTTCTATTAACGTACTTAAAATAATTACTAATCTCTGATAAATTGTTTAATATGAATTTGAAAATGTCTTGTCAGAAAACAGTGAACGACACCCTGTCTTTAATTTAGAATTATTAAAACTATTCATTGAACAATACTTTATTTATTAATATTATGTTAAACCTCATTATCTAAACTTATTGTACCAATTTAATTGTTCTTCAAATGTAATTTTTAAACAACTTGCTGACTTTTAGAAAATTAATCAACAAAAAACACAAAAAAGCACCGTTTTTGAGGTTAGTTTTTTTGGAACTTAATTATTGAATAAAATATAATCTGATTAATTAAAACAACAATTTTATCATTTGCTATGAATTGCATTTTATACAATTTTACTTGGAAATATATTTTAATATCGTTAGTTTTATATTTATTACGTATTTAATAATTAGGTGTCGTTCACTGTCAGGATGTCGGTCACTGTACCCTTTACCCTATACTTCATTTTTATTATATTTATTCTGTCTAATTACATTTAATTTTAAGATATAAATTAATTCTTTTTTATTAGAATAAGTTTGATGATTTAGGTATTTGTTTGATATTTTTTCAAATATAAAATTAACAAAAATATTCAATATTAATTTATTAATATTTAAGTTATTACATTTAGTTAATATTTCTTTTATTTTTAATTAAAAAGCCCCCGAAATTTCGGCCCTGACCAATCATACGATTTCAATTTAGTATAGGTTATGTTCATTACGTTCATGTTTGAACGTGTGAAATATCTGGAAACATTATTCATAATGTATTTTATTCGCTTTTTTAACAAATAACAAACCTATTGCGTGTTTTAGCAATTACTGTTACTATGTAAGTTTAAAGCATGTGATTTTAGTGGGTAAATGTGTCTAAAATTTCGAGTTTTTCGATGTATTTTGAGATATTTCGATGTATTTTGAGACTTTTAGAGATTTTTCGAGTTATTCTCATACTTTTTTTTTTAAGAAAGGATTTTTTAATTTTGCTTTTAATTGTCAATTATTTTCTTGAAATTTCCATTTTATTCTTTAATTTTTAATTTATTTCTTTAATTTCTAAGTATTAATTTCCTTTAGTTTTCAATTATTTCTTCGAGTTTTTATTAATTCTTGAATATCCGATAATTCTCGGCTTGTTTCATTTAATTTTTTCAATCATAAAAATTAATTTAAAATTTTCAATTCAATTGTTCAATCATACAACTATTTCTTTAAGTTCTCAATTATTTTCTTTAATATTAAAAAATTATCGCCTTTTTCAATTATTCTTTTTTCATAATTTATCAATAATTTTCTTTAATTTTAAATTCTTAATTATTTATTTTCTGCTATATTCAATAATATTCGTTTTCTTTTAAATTAATTTTTTTAATTTTTAATTGTATTTTTTTAAATTTCAATTCCGTTCTTTAATTTTCAATTGTTTTCTTCCATTTGCAATTATTTGCTTTTAATTTAACAACTATTGTTTAATTTTTTTAATTATTTCATTCAATCGCTTATTATCTAATCATTCTCAGAATCTTGTTCCAATTGGCAATTATTTTAATCATTTTTCAGATATTTTCTTCACTTTTGTAATTGTTATCGTAATTTCTATTATTTGCATTTGACAAATCTATAGTTTTAAAAAACCAAAAATTAAAAGTGCCTGGGCGCGCGTTAATGTTGATAGTAGAGTATAATAATATACAAGCTTCATTCATTCATTTAATCATTCATTACTTCATTCATTCAATCTCCATTCTGTCCAAACCTGTTCTTTGTTGGTTTTGTATTCAATTGTTTTTATAATTTCTACTGCAACATTTTTATCAATATTTGTACTAAAAGGAACTTTTAAACTATTAAAAAAATTTAATTTCTGTAATTTAATGTAAAGAAAATTTTCTTTCTTATAAGAAATTCGTATATATAACGCAGTGCCGTAACTAGGATGGTGCCGTCGGTGCCGTGGCACCGGGCGCAGTGCTAGTGGGGCGCAAACTTGGAGGGACGCAACATTTTGTTTATATATTTTTTTTTTTAATAAAAAAAAATTATATTTTTTTTTATTATAAATGTTTCTAATTGTAAATATTTTATTAGACAAAAAGTGTTTATTTACTGTATTTAAAACATCATTTTAATGAAACTTTTAAAATCAATAAATATAAAAATTATTAATAGAAAGGAAATAATTTGTTCATTTAGTAAAATTGAGTTTTTAAGTAAAAATTTCATCAATTAATTTATTTGAAAAAATTAAAGAAAATATTTAAAACTTGCGGAAATTGAATTTATAATTTAGGGGAAAATTTAAAAAATAATTAGAATTGAAAGAAAAATTTTAAATAATGATAAAAATAGATGAAAATTGTAGCAAATAATTAAAATTATAATAGAAAAAAATTGTTAAAAATTCAAGAAATGTTTAAATAATTTTAAATTTATTATTCTCAAAGCGAGGATTAATTAAATTTTTAATCAATGAATTTTCAAATTAATTGAAGTGTGAAGAATTATAATATACCTATAATTGTCATTGTAAAGCTTATTATCTCAGATATATTCTGTAATTCATTCAATTATTTTTTACAAATTTTTAATATTTTCTTCAATTAACAATTATTTCTATCAACTGCTTTTTATTAAATTTAATTTTCAATCAATTTTTTGTCTTTTTAAACTATTTTTTGATTTATTTGCGAATTTTTTCAATATTTATCTCAAATTCTAGTTATTTTTTCAATTTACAATTATTTTCCTTTATTATTTATAACTATAAGTTGTAATTTTTTCAATTACTTTTAAAAAACTAAAATTATTGTCTTCAATTTTTCATTGTTTTTATTACTTTGCAAATATTTTCTCGGATTTTTTATTACTTTCATTACTTTTTTATTAATTTTTTAGATTTTAAAAAAATTTTCTCAAATTTTAATAATTTTCTTCAATTTTCAATTATTATTGTTCTCATTTGCAATCAATTTCTTCAAATTTTAGTTATTCTTAAATTTCATTCTTCAATTAATTTCTAAATTTTCAATTAATTATCTGATTTTTCAATTAGTTTTTTCAATTTTAATTTTCTTTTATCTTTTTGCATTTATATTGTCTACCTTTCAATTAGACATATTAATTATTTTTCAATTTATATTCTAAATTTTCATTTATTATGTCAAATCTAAGTTATTGTATACTCTTTTCAATGTTTTAATCATTTTTCAATTATTTTTCTCAAATTTCAATCAAGTTCGTCAATGTTTAATTTTTTTTTTAATTTGTAATGATTTTCACAAATTTTATATTATTTTGATTATTTGTTTATTAATTCCTAAAATTTACACGAAATGAAATAAGTTGTCAACTTTTGCGTTAGAATAATTACGATAATTAAGAAACTCTTTATTTTAATATTGTTTTATTTCTCTTCTTCCCCTTCCCTCCACCGGTCAATATTAAGTGTGCAAATGGCAAAAATTTACAAGTCTCTGCCCCTGATTAAACATATTTTTTAACTTCGATTTTTCTAAGGAATATAAGGGGGGGGCGCCAAAATATTTATCTCGCACCGGGCGCGAAAAATCTAAGTTACGGCTCTGTATAACGAATTAAATGAAAAGAAACAATTAAGATTATTTTAAGATATTCACTAAATTAAATATTGTTTTTCTTTAATTTTAAATAATTTGATATTTTATACAAATTTATGATTAATTTTGTAATAAAGAGTTAAGGAATTACATGTTGTTTTATATCAAACATTGTAACAATTTTTCATTATAAAATGTTTAATTTTTAGGAAACCGGTGGTCCATTGACAGTCGCAAAGCAGAAGAGGATGACACCCAATACTCCCAACACTTACGCAAAAGTATATTCCCCAAAGGAAATCTGCAATAGCTCTATTTCAAATGAATTGGTAATTAAAAAAGTAGTAATGTACTTAAAATGTTTAATTTCAATTTCTTAAGGAAGTTCTATCGTAAATTAAATTAACATTATCATTTCATTGAAATTTGCTTCACTGGTAGATAACGGTTTTTTAATGATGCAGTTCAATTTTTGAGACCTCAAGGTGCTTTGGAAAAAATATATGAATACATAGATATATATGATAAACTTCTTAATTCCCATAAGAATCAATGTAAAATGTTAAAAAAGAAAAACGCTTATAACTTTCACAAATATTTAATTGCATTATTATAAAATCATTATCTACCAGTGAACGAAATTTGATTAAAATGGTAATGTTAATTGTATTTACGATAGAACCACCTTAATTCTTATTCATGAAACTATAATTTTTTTTTGAATTTTAAAACAAGATCCTTTAGTCAAATAGTAAAGTTGATTATTGTAAATCAAAGTTAAACCAAACTTTCTATAATTTGAATTTTTCTTTCTTAAATTTCTTTCCATAAATAAAAGTCTGAATAGTTTGAACTTTTTTTCTTTTTCCTTCAGATTCAATTTATCGAGATTTAAATATAATTGAAACAAAATAAGATCAACATAATTAAAAATTTATAACTTTTTGAATAACTAATTGATGAAGTATGTAGTGGTCAGCTTCAATTTCATATCAATTACATTTTTTGTAATGTATTTTATTATAGTCTATTCAGGATTCTTTTTTTTTGTTTCTTCTCAATTTTATTTTTTAAAGTTTAGTACTTATGATCTTCCATTACTTTTTTTTAATTCTAAAGCTGATTGAGTTTGATTCGAAACGTACACTTGTGCAAATCACATATTTCTGATCTGTTACTTTACTTTAAAGTGTGGTAAAGTACATTATGTTTATTAAAAAGTAATTTTCCATTTTAGTTTTGATGCCTAATTTTTCTTCTTTTTAATGTATAATTTATATTTATATACATGCATAAATCTGTTCATCAAATACAGATAGATAGGACGGAAGTTTCTATAGATCAAGAATCAATAAGGTCCGTTGAGGAATTAAGGACACCTCTGACTTCTACTGCAAACCGTATTAACATTCAAATGAACAATGCAAGGACTTCCCTTCCAAATATCTCTGAAAAAATTATTAGTAACAGATCAAACATTATCGATAGAATGGTAAGAAAATATAATGTTAAATAATTATAAAATTATATTTTACTTAATCTAACATCTGTTTCTCATCTTTAGATTTCTAGAAAAAACGATGAAAACCAACAACAGATTGAAAAATCTAACACTAAGATAGATCAATTAAACTCGCTAATCATGAAACAAAAAAAACAGTTAAAAGAAAGTAAGGACGAAAATGAAAAGCTGAAAGAGCTGTTAAATGAAAAGTAGCACGATTATACCCATTTGCAAGAAAAACTTGCAAATTTTGAACGAGAATTAATAATTGTTAATGATTTAAATCAAAAATGGCAAACAAGTTATATGGAAAAATACGACGACATTCATCGTATATTTTCCGAGTGGAAGCAGTCGACTCAATCGGAATATAACGAAGATACAACTCCGGTGGGACATGTTAAAGAGGACGGGAAAACTGTGAGTAATTCAAGTCTCTACATGCAGACATTTGAAGATCCTACTAAAATTAATTGCGTTCAATCTAATTTAAGATTCGATCACAGAGTTCAAATACAGAATAAAATCAACTTAATACGAAAAAAATATATTAGTAAACTTTGTCAAATTTTTCTATGATGACATAAAATTTTTCAATGGTTTCCTGGCAAATATTTTACATTATAAGAAATGTCTACAATGTCACAGAGTGATTCGACAAAGTTCATTAATAAGTCTTGAAGTAGGTGGCAAGGCTCAGTCAATAATATTTAAGAACATTTTTAACAACTTATTTTTTACGTGTATAAACTGCAAGCTCTTTTCACTCTATTATGTATAAGCAGAGCACTATATTCTGTTGAAATAATTTTAACTCTGCTTTTTAAAAAAAAAAAGTTAAATACTAGCTCCGTGGATTCCGTATACCAGTAAGATACCTTGCACAAGGAAATGGATAAATTCCGTTCACAAGGGCTCACTGGTAAACAGAATGTAATAAGTTTGTTAATGAAGTAAAAACGTATGACGATTCATATAGGATGTGAAAGAATGAATTTTTTGTATTTAAAAAGTTAAAATTTGTGGGAAAAAACACTATTTTAGTCACCATAGTTGGAATGAAGAAAAGATGTCTGCCTTATTTACAGTAGACATTAATTTAATGTGATTTTATTTGACTTCTTATTTGTAAATACAATATAACATTAATTAGTTAATTATTATTAATTAAAAAATATAATAATAATATTTAATCATACTGTTTTGGAAAAAATACAAAAATGAATATTACATTAACTTTCTCTGGAGCTACCCTCCTTTTAATTTATTGTTATTATTTTCCAGATGTAAAGCAAACTATTTTGGCAGATAAAATTAAAAATGTCAATTGCATAATTCGTAAATGATAAAATAGAGAAATTAGAAAAAGTAAATGAATTTTGAACACAAAAATTTGCTATCACACAATAATAATAATAATAGGTAATAATTATAAATAATACACTGACATATGTGAAAATTGTCTCATTCTGATAATAAACTGTAAAAAATTAAGAATATGTATAACAAGTATAATATAAAACTAATAAATATTAATTTAATATTAAATTAAAACCTCAATATCTATTACTTGCCATTTTATTATAATTAACAAAAATTCACGATTTCTTAACTGCTATTTTTGGATCTTTTAAATTTTCATTTTTGTTTTTTATATTTTATTTTCATAAATTGATGAATAAATATTATTTAGTTTTATTATTAATTTATAATAATAAACTAATTAATGCTGTATTCTACTAACTTTCAAAATAAAGTTATAAAAAGTTAAATGACACCGCGTTAAATAAATGTCCAATGTTGGTAAGGTGGAGTGTTTTCCATGCTTCCAACTGTGGTGAGTAAAATAATTATTTTTCACATAAATTTACATTTTTTAAATACAAAAGATTCTTTATTTTACGTTCTATATTAATCCTAACACTTTTTCGAGTCTATTAGGATATTAATTCTTTATTAAAAGCCTTAAAAACTAGTTGGTTTACAAGGTTATTAGATTGAATTCATATCAAATATTTCAAAATTTGCAGAAGGTCTCCGATTCTTCTGTAAATTTGAGAATTTGTTGCAAATGGTTAGAATAAAGAAGTCTTGACAGTGTCTATGCGAAAAAAAACTTTTTTGTTTAATTATAAGTATGTGCGTTCATGGGGTCAAAATATCGTTTTCACAAAAAAGCAATCACAAATTTTTTCCAAAAGGCTGTCATTTCAACAAAAATAAATATTTAAAAATTTTTCTTCTTGAGTTTAGTAAATTTTTTTAAACAATCTTTCGAGCCCTGTTTGAAATTTTAAAAAAATTTTAAAATGAACAAAATAGCGGCCATTTTTTAAAAAACCAAAAAATTTAAATTTCTCAAAAACATAATTTTTTTTTTGCAATATCTTTTTATCAGATGAATGAACTAATAGCGTATGTTTTCTAGAATGTTTGGTTAGCTCTAAAAGCCTGTAAGAATTTATAATTTTCTTTATTTAATTCATATAAACGTAAAAAGTTTTCTTTTTGTTTTATTGATTTTTATAATTTTTTTGTCGGTTAATTATTGTTATATTTTTGTGTAGAAATTATAGAAAAATTTAATTTAAATACTGTCCAATTCCGATCTTTGCACTTTTCGGATGTCGATCACGGAGAAAAATGTGTAGTATATCCAACTTTGGCAGAGTGAAATCGAACAAATAGAATAGCTGTGTTTGAATCGGCTAAACGAATTGGGAGGTTAACTGTTCAGATTATTAGATCCCACATTGTAAAAAGATAATCTTAATATAAGATGTGTCTTAAATTCAGCAAGCCCTGCTATATGAATGTTAATGTGAAAAATACTATATTAATCATGCTTAATTTACAATAATTATAATTTTACTTTTTTAAATTGATTAGTGCTTTGCATTATGTATTATGCAAAATTCTATCTAAGGAAGAAAAATTTTAAAAAATTTATTTGTATTGAAATAAAATTCTTTTGGAAAAAAACTGTGATTGCTTTTTTTGTAAAAACGATATTTTGACTCTATGAATGCACATGCTCATAATTTCCTAAAAAAAAATGTTTTGCCTAACTACTGCCAAAACTTCTTTATTATAAGCATTTGCAACAAATTCTCAAATTAACAGAAGAATCGGAGACTCCACCTGCAAATTTTGAAAAATTTAAGATGAATTCAGTGATTACATTCCATGTACCAGTAGGCACTTGTAAACGGAATTTATCAATTTTCTTGTGCAAAGTATCTTATTGGTTTGCGGAATCAACTTTAACTTTAGTATTTAACTTTCTTTATATATACAGTTAAAGCATAATTGAAGGTTTTTTTGGCCCGGTGAAGCAGTATAACTTGAGCAGTAAAAAAATGTATAAGTATTGGATCCTACAAATTGACACAAGAAAACCTTTAATATTGTTTTACTAGTACAAATATTTTGAACTTAAACAAAGGCAGAACACTGTATATATATAGCCCCCATTAGAAAATGTAATAACTATCAACTGTATTTCAGATGCACATTGGACGAGGAATATACTTGGACAAAACTTTCTACACACTGGCTGGAACAGGAGTTACTGAAAAAAACAAGCGAAAATTTGTACGAAATATTATTGTCAGTGTGTTCGGGTATGACACACTGGCAAAAAGTACAGTAACTGGGCGTCAGAGTAATAGACAAACGAAACTTTCACAGCCACCACCAGCACTTGACAACCAAAAGTTATTGGCTGTAAAAGGTAGAAATAAAGACAATATTCATTACATTTTTTCACATTACATTAATTTATTAATTCACATTAATTCATTATATTCTGAACTATTTCTTAATTTTAATACTCTCACCGAAATCTTTCTGTCTGTTGTTTTTTTCGAGTCAGGCCCTTGAGCCTTGAAGCTCTAATGCATTTCACAACTTTAAAGTTGTTCTAGTATTTAGGCTTATTTAACATTGGTGTCAGCATAATTTTCAAAAGAACATAAAAATATAAATACCCGTGACTTTTCTTCTGGTTTTATTTTTAACAGTGTAAAAGTAATCTTGTAATTGACAATATTGTGTGTGATTGTTAATTATTAAATGATTTTTATTTTATACTTTTAAAAATAAAACTCAAAGAAAACTCAACGGGTATTAATATTTCGTTCTTGTGACAAAAATGTTGCCATCACTGCTGAATTACCTTCACTACGGATAAAAGTTTGACGTAGCGAAATGCATTACTCTCTAAAATTGAATCAGTAAAACTTTCACTGATTTGTCATCAGTAAACAGCTTCTGGTTGCTGTATCAGTGAAAAATGACTGATCTTCAGTGAATTTCACTGATTCAGCAACCAGAAGTTGTTCACTGATTTCAAATCAGTGAAAATTTTACTGATTCAGTTTTAGATAGTAGAGCTTTGAGGGCCTGATACGAGTACGTCCAGCTTTAGCTTAATGAGAATTGGTTTTTTTTTATATTTTATGAACTGACAATTCCTGCAAATAAAAAATTAGATAAATGAAGATTGCGGAAAGTAAATATTTTATAGTTTAAAGGTTTTACTCACTTACAAACTCTGGTTTATTAAACTAGGTGAGAATTATGTCCATTTCATGGACATTTCGCTTCCAAGTAAGCAAAATAATTTGCTTCCTCATAGATGAAGCAAGAAGTTAATAATATATAAGTTAATTGGGAAACTTGTTAAAAAAAAAATTTAATGCAAAAAAATGTAAAAATATGAATTATTTTACGAATTCTTGATCAATTATAAAAGTTATATAGGTCAATCGATTCGTTTTGAGATAAGGAATATGATTTTTGTATTCTTTAAGTTGTATTTTTAGCAAGAATAAAATTTTTGTCAAAAAAAGATTTTTTTCCATGAAAAAAGGTGCTCGAGATATCTTGTACACAAAAAACGCTATACACACACACACACACACATACATACACACACACACACACACACATACATCTGGACATTTGCTTAGGAATGAAAATTTACGCTTTTTAGATGAAAATAAGTCGATTTAGACTATTTTTGGAAAATCGAAAAACTTAACGATCACAAAGCTTCCTCTATGAGGAAGCAAAAATATTGAAATTCAGATTTTTTAAAATAAAAAGTCTGTTAAAAGGAAATTTTAAAATTTAAAAATTTTTTTTTAATTAAAAATTGGTTATTTTAATTTGATCTCTCTTTTTTTAAAGGATTAATTAAAACTTTTTAAACTTTCAACCTATAATTTCGCATAAAAATCCATTTCTGAAAGCATAATCTAGACAATTTCAACAATTTAAAACACTGTTCTTAAAAATCAAAAAAATATTACATTAAATACTACTGTATTTTACAGATATTTACAAGTTCTTTTTACAAGACGCTTTACAAATGACGAACTCTGGGGCTGAAATTGAAGCAGGCAAATATACTGATATAATTTGCAAAAAAATTAGTCAGTTAAAAGAAGTATACAAAAGTAAGTTTATTATTCTTTAAAACACTTTAAATTGCATATTTTTGAAATTGATTACTAAAGAATAATTTTTTAACAACAGGACTACCAAAAACTGCTAGGAAAACTCTAGGAGAAAAGAATGGGCCAGAAGAGTCTAGTGGTGCACAAATTGATTTGACTACTCCACAAATTGTACAAAGTCTGATCCTAGAAGAAATTAATACTAATCATCAACAGGTCGATGTATCAAACGACCATCAAAAAGATCCTTCACAAGATCCTTTAGACGATCCTGCACAAGATCGTTCAGACGATCCTTCACAAGATCGTTCAGACGATCCTTCACAAGATCATTCAGACGATCCTTCACAAGATCGTTCAGACGATCCTTCACAAGATCCTCCAGTCGATCCTTCACAAGATCCTTTAGACGATCCTTCACAAGATCCTTGACGCAATTTTCAAGAAGATTCTCAAAACAAACCTCAAGACGATTTATTTTCCAACAACGTTGATGAGGACGATGACGACGTCGACAATGATAACTTCGACGACCACTATGATGACTTCGATGACATCAATTTTATCAATCGTAAAACCCGTCCTCAGGATTTCGTAACTCCTAACAGCGATGGACCTACCGTCGAGGAGTTGCTTGCAGCATTAGAAAAAGGAGAAATATATCTTCCGCAAGAGAATTGACTTTTTTTAACGATGCATATTTAATTTAAGGCTACTTTTAAACTACATTAATGTTAATAATAGCATGTTTCTTAATTTTATATGTTTAAACTCAAAAGGCTGTGCCTTGTAGCCAAAAAATGATATTTTTATTTATTTTATACAAAAATTATTTTTTGGATCGTACATTTATTATCAAAAACGATTTTAATAAGAAAATATAATTTTAAGTACCTAATTTCATTTTTTTTTTTTAATAAATTTAACTTGATAATAATGAGGAATAGAAACCTAATTCACACCACAAAACAGTTTGAAATAACAAAAAATATAATTTATGTTAAACTTTCTATACATTATTAAGTAAGTTGGAACTAAAAATTGAGGGTTGCTTACCAACAATTCGAAAAAATTTTTTGCAGCACCTTACTCTACGTATTTATAATGTTCATTCAAGGTGTTTCCCCTATCGGAGATTTTTTGAAAAAACCGCTGGCTTGAATGTGTATTCTCCATTTTAAGTCAGATTTTTTTAAGTTACGCAACTACTTTTCCTCTGGATTTTTCAGATAAACTCCAATGGTGGAAACGCTTTTATTTAGATTTAAGTAAAATATACTGTTCAAAATACTGTTCAATATACTGTCTAACAGTAAAAAAAAAATTCAGAAAATAAATTATCTTTATAAATAAACATGTTTTACGTAAAATATCTGTGTTTAGTCATTTAATTTTTTAGCTGACAAAACCTTGTAATTATTTCAATATATATAACTACTTTTAGATTTAATTTTTAATTCAATTCATTTTTATATCATTAAAGAGTATTTCTTTTGCACACATTCAATAGATTTTAATTAATTTTCTTGTATAAGAATCTTTTAATAAATTTTAATACAATTTGTTCGTATTAATTCAAAAAGTATTAAAACGCATTAACCAGTAACTTTTCTAAACATTTTTTTTTAAATTAAAAGGCCATGCACAATCAGGGATTAAAGTAAATTAAAATTTTTAATACTTTCTAATGCAAGGCTTTTTACCGGGCTGTGGCGCGCGCAGCGCGCACCTTTGGCCTTCTAGTAAGAGAAAAGAAAAAGAAAATACATAAGGAGGACCAATCACATTATTCCCTTAGAATTAAAGATCTACCTTTTTTGACCCCAACATCTGATAGATTATAATAAATAATAGCCAGACAAAAACGTCCAAACAAAGAAATAGGTTATGAAGGACACTAAAATGCTAAAACTTCAAACTTAAACGTTAAAGTGAGTTTGTTTGATTAAATTAAATTTAAGAAAAAGGCATTCTGTTAAAATTCTCTTTTTTTAATGTAAAAACCCGATAAAATTAAACATTTAGCCAAGTTTTGTTAACAATAAGAAATTTTTCAAATGAGACGTATGACGGTTCCCTAAAATGATTATCTAGAATGTTAGTTAGGAAGAATTTCAGAAGGCAGAATGTTTCTTTTACCGAATGTTTGATTTCTCGAACTAGAATTTGTAAGAAAGCGCATGTAGACAAAAATTTGTAAAATCAAATTGACAATTATAAAAATTCTCGTAAACATTAATTTGGAAATAAGAGAAGTTGAAGTTAACTGTATTTTTAAATGTATAAATTTTAGTTTAATATGTATTGTTCCCAACCAAACTTTTATTTGGACCAATTTTTGTTAAATAGATTGATAGTTTCATACAAATGTCAGATAACCTAATTTTTAAGTGTCAGAATTTTTATAAAAGCTTATTTTCATTTCTTAAATGTTTTACTTCAATGAATTATAATTTAACAGATTTTGTATAACACATAAATTTTATTTAATAAATTATCTATTTTGCCGAATTTATATATGCCAGAATTACAATTTAACAGAACTACCAAACGTAAAAATTTTTATTTAATACAAAATTTATTTAATAGATTGTTTTAGTAATCGAATTTCCCTTAGTCATCATTTTTATAAGTTAGAATTGTAACCTAATAGAATTTACATTTGTTAGACTTTGTATATTGTAGAATTTATATTTAATCAACTTTCTATTTATCCAAATTTTTATATAAAAGAATCTCTATATAGTAGAATTTGTATTTAACAGAATTAAAATATAACACCGAAATGCATAAAATTCGAAAATTTCGCATTCGAAAAGCATAAAATATGCAACCGAATTTTCATGTAACAGACGGCTTACGAACCCGAATTTTAATGCGAAAGAAGTTCTATGTATTCAAACCCATATTTCATAGAATCTCAAAGTGTCAGGACTTTTAACTGACCGACAACTCATATCGTCGAACTTTAGTTTGGCAGAAGCGCTACAATGAAAAAAAAAAATCATTGAATCAAAAAAAATTTATTTGCTTGAAGTATATCGTCGGCTTGAATAGGGACAAGCAAATTATGATATTAGTTCAAGAAAACGATAGTCTTGCTATAGTATGATTGTGCGGAGCGCAAATATTCTTGAGCCAAGAAGATATGGGATTGCGTTGACAATTTGACAAGCTTGCAAGAAACGTAAAAAATATTGACTAGAGAAAATATTATCTCAATATGAGAACATATTTTCTTGATCTAAAATTATGTTTTTTTTTAATTGCAAAAATATTTTCTCTCTTTAATAATCCTCTGACTCCACCCATCCTTTTCTCATACTTCTTTTATTCTCTTTATCATCATATCTGCATTTTTTCGTATTTAGACCACTTTTATTTTATTTATTTATTTAAATAATACTTATTTTAAATATATACTTACATATAATTAACAAGTATTACAGCTGAGTAAATAAATTATGAAATAAAATTTTTTGGAGTCTAGTGGGATTGAACCCGCGACCGCACGACCACGAGTTGAGCACGCTGTCGACTCTGATACGCCACGCTTGAAATCAAATTGCCAAAACTTCTATTAAGGCTATAGGTAGCAAGATATTCTTGGAGCAAGAACATCTGTGTTTTATTGAGTAAAAAATGATTCGAGGCAAACGAAAAAAATTATTTTGTTCAAGAAACAAAAATTGTCAAAACATTATACTCATTATTTGACCTGAGAGCAAATATTCTTGACTCAATAGTTTTTGACACTTGTCGCATGTAAAATAGTTTGATTGAGATAAGCACATATTTTACTTCTATGAAACGTTAATTTCTTACTTCAAGTAGTTTCTCCTTTTGCTAATATTTTCTTGGGACAAAAAAATTAATTTTTTCAAATAAAAAAATGTGGGCTTGCCTTAAGTAAAGTACCTTAAGTACATGCATTTACTTGATTCAATGAACTCTTTTTTTCAGTGTATGTGACAGAATTTCCGATTGGCCGAATCTTTAGCCAATCAGATTTAAGTTCAAGTACATAGTTGTATCTGATTGGCTAAAGATTTGTCCAATCAGAAATTCTGTCACATAGCGATTCTGCCAAACTAAAGTTCGACGATATGAGTTGTCGGTCAGTTAAAAGTTCTGCCACTTTGAGATTCTATGTAATATGGGTTTGAATACATAGAACTTCTTTCACATTAAAATTCGGGTTCGTAAGCCGTCTGTTACATGAAAATTCGGTTGCATGAATTATGTGTTATATTTTAATTCTGTTAAATACAAATTCTACTATATAGAGATTCTTTTATATAAAAATTTGGATAAATAGAAAGTTGATTAAATATAAATTCTACAATATACAAAGTCTAACAAATGTAAATTCTATTAGGTTACAATTCTAACCTATAAAAATGATGACTAAGGGAAATTCGATCAATAAAACAATCTGTTAAATAAATTTTGTATTAAATAAAAATTTTTACGTTGGGTATTTCTGCTAAATTGTAATTCTGCACGGAAAAAAATGAATTGTCTACAGTGGGTAAATAATATTTGCTGTTGAATCTAACAAAATTAGTAAATTAGTAACCACAGCAAATTATTTGCTGTGACAATGAACAAAGTTTGCTGTGATAAGCAATATTAGAAAAAAAATTTTAAATTTACTCTCACAGCAAACTTTTTTACTTTTACAGCAAATTTGTTCGTTGTCCCTATATTTGCAAACTTATTTTGACGTGACAGCGAATACTTTACTGCCACAGTAAATTTCTTCTATGCGTGTGGCATATATAAATTCGGCTAAATAGATAATAAAATTTATTTGTTATACAAAATCTGTTAAATTATAATTCATTGAAGTAAAACATTTAAGAAATGAAAATAAGCTTTTATAAAAATTCTGACACTTAAAAATTAGGTTATCTGACATTTGTATGAAACTATCAATCTATTTAACAAAAATTGGTCCAAATAAAAGTTTGGTTGGGAACAATACATATTAAACTAAAATTTATACATTTAAAAATACAGTTAACTTCAACTTCTCTTATTTCCAAATTAATGTTTACGAGAATTTTTATAATTGTCAATTTGATTTTACAAATTTTTGTCTACATGCGCTTTCTTACAAATTCTAGTTCGAGAAATCAAACATTCGGTAAAAGAAACATTCTGCCTTCTGAAATTCTTCCTAACTAACATTCTAGATAATCATTTTAGGGAACCGTCATACGTCTCATTTGAAAAATTTCTTATTGTTAACAAAACTTGGCTAAATGTTTAATTTTATCGGGTTTTTACATTAAAAAAAGAGAATTTTAACAGAATGCCTTTTTCTTAAATTTAATTTAATCAAACAAACTCACTTTAACGTTTAAGTTTGAAGTTTTAGCATTTTAGTGTCCTTCATAACCTATTTCTTTGTTTGGACGTTTTTGTCTGGCTATTATTTATTATAATCTATCAGATGTTGGGGTCAAAAAAGGTAGATCTTTAATTCTAAGGGAATAATGTGATTGGTCCTCCTTATGTATTTTCTTTTTCTTTTCTCTTACTAGAAGGCCAAAGGTGCGCGCTGCGCGCGCCACAGAGCATCACATGAGTTTAAAATTTCATAGCAAATTCAATATCCAGTGCCGGCTTTAGGGTAGTGCGCGCCTGTGCGACCGCACTAGGGCGCTGAGTCTCAGGGGGCGCCGTGGTTTTCAAAAGGGGGGTTTCGAAAAAATTTGATAACTAAAAAAAAAAAAAGGTAAAATCTGACAACAAGAAAGGAAAAACTACTAAAAAGGGCGCTATACAAATTTTCGTACGAGAGCGCGAAATAGCTAAGGCCGGCACTGCAATATAGAAAATGTGTAGACATTTGCTTAGACGAACGCGGGTGAGAAATCAAAATCAATCCCTTCTCCAACATGTGATTCAACACCAAAATATTAATAAAAGTAATTAAAACTACAAACACTCAACATTGATTAAATAGTATTTTTTTATACCAACTCGAATTTTAATAATCTGAGGTTGGTGTATTCTTGATCAGAAACCCCAGAAATCCCTAATAACAAATTTCAAGGAAATTTAAGGAAATTTTGAAAAATATAATTTTGTTATTGTTTATTAAAATTCTACCTACTTCTCTTAAGTACGCGAAATCGACGTTCTTGAAGAGTTATTTCAAGCGTACCATAAGTTTGTCTGCGGTGAAATTTTTACAGTATATTTTTAAACTTATTAAGAAGAGATGAGCAAAATATGAAAGTGGATAAATAATAAATTCTATTTAAAAAAGCATGTTGTTTTGTTTTAACAACATTTTATTTATTATAATTTCATTATAATTTAACAATTTGTCAGCGCATTTAAAAATATTGTTGAATTATGTATAATACTGTATAGTAGATTTCACAATAGCTTACTTTGAAACTGTTAAAAATAATTGATTCGTATTTAAATGTTGACTTTAACTTCTTGTTTTAGTAATTAGAAGAAAAACTGATTATTAGCTTAAAAATTACTAATTATCAATAAAAATGTCAAATTTGACTGATTAATTTAAAAATTTTTTTAACAATTTCATATAACTTTTCTTATAAATTGTTTTGAACAATTTCTTTTTTTAAACGTTCTGCGCCTTATAAAAATATTGAAAAAATATTAAAATATACTTAGAATGGAAATCTATTTAGAAAATTTTTTAGCGATTAATTTCTTGGGTAATTCCCTGAGAAATTCGGATGATCATAAATAGATTTTGTTTATACTTTCTCATTTGATAGCATTCTTGGTGCGAAATATGTTCTTAAAAATGTTACTAAACTTTTTGACTTTTTTTTTTAACTTTTTATTTAGCAATTGAATTTCTCATGGAATTTCCCAGAAAATATTTGCTCGTAAATTTTCTCAATGAGTTTTTGTTTCTTAGAGTTTAAAGTGTAATTTAATTTTTTTTCGTAATTTTTAAAAGGCTCAAAACATTTAAAAAATTAATTTTTTTATAAACAATTTATAAATAAATCACGAATAAATTATTTTTCTTTTAACCCAGGTGGAAATTTACGATCGGCTGGGTACTGCGCCAGTACCAGCGGCACTGGCATGGTACTGGTGTTATACGGGCACTCCTTTGGCCAGGTACTGATTTCGTACCGAAAGGTAACTCACCTGGGAACAGTCCAACGGTACTGGCGCGATACTAATAATCTGTATTGACATTGACAAGGTACAAAACTTTCTACTGGCATGGTACTTGTCAGGCAATTCAGAAATATAAGCTTTTATTTAAAAAGATATAGGTACAAATTTTAAAAAAATTATTAGTTTAGTAACAATATTTTTATAGTTTAACATAATAATGTTTCCAATATTCGATTTCCAATTTTCAATTGATTAAGATGATGAAAGTTAAATTATTTACCCTTCTATCAAGTTAAAGTTTAAGTTGATTTACAATTTACCTAAATATAAGAAAAGATGAAGTTAGACTGACTTTACTTCCGATTGTTTGACTGCTTCTTCCTTTACAAAATTTTATATATTATATTATTTATTTTTATAACTGTCAATATAGACTCCAAGCTAGATTCTTGGTCTTTGTCTTGGTCTTGACACTATTGGTCACGTCTCGTCTTAAATGAACAAGTCGAGACAAATGCTCTATCTTGTCTTGGTACTGGCACCAGTAGTCTGGTCTCATGTCGTCTCGAAAAGTCTCGAGTCTTATTGCAATACCTACTTGTTATTTTTACATATCCTACAAATGTATTTAACTAATCTAATAATTAGTTATTTTTTATTAAATGTTTGATAAAATAATAACTAATTGAAATTGTGACTCACTTTTTACTAATTCATATTTATAGAGTTTTTCTCAAATATTGGTAAAAAACAAAAATGATACTAATTAATTGTTATACTATGGGATCTTATAAAAGCTCAGTATTTTGCCTAAGGAGATTATTTTAAATGACGAAATAAGTAACTGTCAATTGAATATTTAAGTGACATTTTATCACATTCAGGTACTTTCTGACGGTGTAGATTCACGTTCCGAACTATACGCTGTAATTCGTCTTCATTATGTGTTAAATGTGAATTATATTCAGAAATTAATGCTACTGCGCGTTCGGCGTTATCGTTTGTTACAGGCAAACCTTCGACAACTTTTTGAGCTAATAAATAATCATCTCTCAAATGCCATAATTCAGGATCAACACTTAAAAACTCAGCACAAATGTTTAATTTCTTGAAAAATGTCATTGTTTGAGAAATTACAAATTTATCTAAAGTTAAAGATTTTATTTTACTTTTATCGTTGAAATTCATTTCTATTCGTTTCAATGGAGTTTTAGTACTTTGTTGTTCTTTCGAAGCTGTAATCATTTGTCGCTTGCAATTAAATGAAACGTTATTATCAAAAAATGCCAAAGCAACTAAATCTTCACTCAAATACCAAAGATGGCCACACAGTTTTTTAAGTGCAATGTCACAGAGGTTTTTATCAAAATTATCAGCGCAATTGACAATTTTTTTAAAAGTATTAAATCGTTGTTTGGAGCTGCTGCCGGTTTATGTGCAGTAAACCATGCATTATGATACAAAAGAACTACAAAAATACATACATTTCTCAATCCTTTAATTTCTCCTTTAGACAGAGAAAATTTATCTCGAAATAGAAAAATTTTTAAAGCGTAGAGTGCTTTTCCCATCCATCTGGCGTGATAAACAGCTCCAGGAGCTTTGAATTGATAATCTTCACGAGGTTTTGATCCAAGAAAAATAGATATTAATTCCAGAAACTCTTTATAATCACCTCTTGGATAATCATGCTGTTAGAAAAAAGCTATTTTATTCAGAAGCATTAAACAACAATAATTAATTATAGGGGAAAACCGGGTAATTTGACGTACGAAAATCAAAGAGGCAATTTATCCGACTTTCCCCTAAATTTCTTTTAAAGTATATTAAATTTGCTACTTTTAAAAATCTTTAAACAATTTACCTTTAATTTTTTGTAAACAAACTGGAGAGTAGCGTCTTTTTCAGTGCTAAGCACTTCAGCAACTCTGGCGTCCTCCATGCCTGATTTAAAGTTGGTTTGTTTTACTTCAAACCATCGTTCTTGGAACCTTTTAAAAAGAAGAACATCAGGACCAGAAGTGTTTCCCATGCATTGTTCGTAAACTGCTCTTAATAATAATTCAAGAATATGATGACGACATGCAAAATAAAGCAAGGGTCTTTCCAATTTTTGTTCTAAAATGACACATGCGCCACTATGTGGTCCTGTATTTGAAGCTGTTGTATCGAAACACAAACCAGCAACTTCGTCTGTAATTTCCCATTTTTCAAGCAAAGAAATTATGGCTTCTGCTTGATGTTGTCCTATTCCACTTTCCAATTTTGGAATCCCTAACAACTTATTGACTTCTGCATTACTGACTATAACTGGTAGACGTTCGAATTTTTTATATTTATTATTTAAATCTTGGAAAAGTTTGCCGTCCCATTGAATAATAAGTTTTGTATCTGTTGCTTTTAATGCATTATCATCAGCTTCGGAAATTAATTCTCTAAATTGTATTCGACTTCTTCGAATACTTTGTCTGCTAATTACAACATTTTCTAAGTCGTGACCTAAACTTTTTAGCAAACTAGCTAGAACGCGGGCAGCTTTTCTATCGCTCATTTTCGTTCGATCTAAATTTATGCACATGTCTGGAGTCATAAATTTCAGTTTTTTATTTTTACTTATTTCATTATCAGAGTTGCAGTTTATATCAGTAGAATTTCCAATAATTATTTTTTCAACTTCTTCATCTTCATTTTCATAATCATCTTCATCTTCAGACCAGATGTAATTATTGGGATCATCAAGCCAGCTCTCAGAAGCACTGATGCAATCTAATGAAAATCATTGTTTTTCCAATTAATATTACAGAAAAAATAGAACTAATTTATTTTCGTTTATATTATAAGTCTAAAAGATTTTTTCACATTTGTTCAAACACCATTTCATAGCATTTCTACTACACGTAAAAAAATTATTTAATCGCTGCTCCTAAAAAATGTAGCAGGTAAGTATTTAGCGGTCACGGCTAAATATTAGTTGAAACAGTTAATATTTAGCTTCCATCTCTAAAAAATGGTCAGATAACATTTTTTAGCTGCAGCAGCTAAGTCAATTTTTTTCGTGTAGTAATTAAGCCAGTACTGGGTCATTACAGGGTGGTATATGTTACTTTAAATTATTTAACAGGCTATTTTTATTCAATATTTTTTTATTTTTTTTTGTAAAAGAACATTTTTGAACAAATTAGACTATTTTACAAAATAGAAATAATATAAATACGAAGCAAATTCGTGGGCTAGAAAACTGTTTTCCTTAAAGGGTTAACAGTTTTTCCAACTTGTAATGGCCTAGTATTTGCTTAATTGAATAAAACTTTGCATACTTACATTCTTCTTCTTCATTAGTTGATTTATCTTGAATTAAAGTGGAGGTATCTATTAGAGAACCTAAGTAACCATTTCTTCCTTTTTGTCGCTGAGCATTTAAGAACTTTTTATCCTCTTCTAATAAACAATCTAAAGCATTTACATGAGCCAGATCAAATAAGTTATTTAAGTCATCCTGAAACTCCATTTCTTTAAATAGTTGGGACTCATATTTCGCTTTTCTTTTAACATTTTTCACTATTTTTAACCAATTTGAAAATAAACTTTCTAATTTTCTAATCGCGTCTTTTTTATTACGTAGTGGAATTTTTGCTTCACTCCAAAACATCATACACTTTTCAATAGTTTTTGTTGCACTTTCACGTATTGGTTTTTTCATTACTTTATGTTCATAGAAGAAAACTTGTAATACTTCTTTTTTAGACGGTAATTTTTGTCCGCGAAAATGATCAGTTGTTTCTCCTATTAAATGTACTAAGTTTTTGTCTATTAAAGACATTTTTTAAAAACTTCCTGAGCGAACAGTGCGTGATAACAGTTTTCAACTTACTGAGACACTCTAAAAAATGTCTCTTCAGCTTTTTAAGAAGAATTTTTACCTGAAGCACACGAATTTTATTTGGGGGAGGTTGTCAAGATCTTTGCTTTGGCACTCATAAATTATATTAGATTTTATTGCATAAAGTAAAAAATTTAGCATTCCAGCCTAGTCCTACACAGAAAACGACGGAGTCCAATTCGTTGCAGCTTTAATTATTTATGATTTTTAATAGTAAGCCATTTTTTGTAAACTATTTTTACTTTTTATAGAAACCAATATTCTGCTCCCTAAATCTGAATAAGTTAAAAATAACTAGTTATTATTCAAACCATGACTGACACTTTATTTCATCAATTAGTAAAAAATAACTAATTATTAGTAAAATATGATGAATAATTAGCAAAAAAATGAATAAAAAATAGTTAAAATTTGACTAATTGAATTAGTAAACAGAAATTTACTAAAATATTAGTTATTTTGGCATAACCTAAAAATAAATTTAACTAATAATTAGTTATTTTTACTACATAATTAGTAGAAATATAACTATTTCAATAACTGACTGACTTTTTGCTATAAAATTAGTTATTTTTAACTAATTTAAATTTAGAGAGTGAATTACTGATTTTCTGCTAATGAATTAGTAAAAAATTGGTTACTATTAAAAAGTGAAAATTGCACAATTTTTTAGTAGAAAACTATTAATTTGAAAGTTAAATATTTATACTAATTAATTGAGAAAATTAACTTTTACTCTTAAAGTTAGCAGATTTTTTACTTTCAAATTAATAGTTTTCTACTTAAAAATAGTAAAATTCATCACTATTCAATAAAAACAACATTTTATTTTCAAGAATTTGATAATTTCACTTTAAAGAAAGTTTTTAAAAATTTTAATTTCATGCGAATTAAGAAAAGGTTTAATTAAAGGAAATAGAAAATATAAGGAATTTTAAACGCTTTAAAATTCATTGTACAACCGACAAAAACGGTGGCATGCCGTTTATGACCTAGCATCATAAACTTTGTCAAAAAAACGCCAAGTCTCGGAAGGTCCCTTGCAAGGTGCCACTATTTTGTAAAGAGCAGTAAAAGCCTTCGAAATGAAACCTTAGGGAGGACTCATACTTTTCCACTAAGTTTTATAAATTTTAGTTGAACTTTAGGCCTCTTGAGAGACCTCTAAATATTAAAATATTTTAATAAAAAAAAAAGTAACATTTTTTCTTTGTTAACTACGACATCGCGGCTGCGCACTTTGAAAATTTAAAAGTGACTTATTTTGGACCACCCTAGTACACATGTAAGTACAGTAGGGAACCAAACTTCAAGGTTAACAGTAGCATTTAATCTGCTAATAATAAACAAAGAGCTTTGCAGGTGCAATATTAACAACCTCTCTCTGCTAAATTTATTTAAAAATTGGTTATATTTAGTCAACTTATTTTCTCAGTGTAAAGCGTGGTATCTGATTGATTATAATAAGTAATAAATAGACAGGAGCGTCAAAAAAAAGAAATTGGTTATGTAGGACACTAAAATTCTAAAACTCCAACCTTGAAGGTTGAAGTGAGTTTGTTTGATTAAATTAAATTTAAGAAAAAGGTATTCTATTAAAATTCTATTTTTCTTATGTAAAAGAGCCATTGATTTAAACATTTAGCCAAGTTTTGATAACAATAATAAATTTTGTATATCTACTTTCGTTCTTATTGGTGGATATTTTAAAATAAGAGAATAGAAAAAGAAAACACATAAGAAGGATAGTGATGCCGTTGAGCGAGAAAATGAAGGAATGAGATGATATGATAATGAGGCAGTCCAAATTTCTCAAACTGTCTCTTGTCATTTCATCTCATCTCAAACCTTCCCTTCCCGTGCTCACCTCGACTTTCTGAGAAATTCTTGCCAGATGTTACTCTTAAGCTGTTAGAAATTCATCTATAGTACAAGTGTGCGTTAGCGGACAGGCTTCGTCTCTTTGTGTTAGTTACTCAGTGGAGCCCAAAATTTTTCTACGGTCATCAGATTTAGTAGATTAGGATCCTTTGCTCTTGACAGTTCGTTCCGTGAGAGAACCACTGAGCCAAGCATCTGGCAAAAGTTCCTCAAAAACCCGAGATGAGATCGGGAAGAGACGGCCCGAGAAGAGATGAAAAAAATTGAGAAATATCGAGAAAAGTGAAAGGTAAAACCGAGGAACCTATTAGGAATCAACGAGAAAAAGTGAGAAATTCTCGTTTTTCCTCGTCTCGACCAGTATCACTAAAGAAGGACCAATCACATTATTCCCTTAAAAGAATAAAGCTCCACCTTTTTTTACCTAAACTAAAGCGTGGCATCTGATATATTATAATAAGTTATAGCCAGACAGGAACGTTAAAACAAAGAAATAGGTTATGTAGGACACTAAAATTCTAAAACTGCAACCATGAAGGTTGAAATGAGTTTGTTTGATTAAATTAAATTTAAGAAAAAGGTATTCGATTAAAATTCTTTTATTTTAATGTAAAAATGCCTTAGTAATAAACATTTAGTAAATTTTGTTCAACAAAAAGAAATTTTTTAAATCAACTTTCGTAGTTATTGGTGTATATTTTAAAATAAGAGAATAGAAATAGAATACACATAAGAAGGACCAATTACATTATTCCCTTAAAAAAACAAAGCTCCACCTTTTTTGACCCCAACTAAAGCGTGGCATCTGATATATCATAATAAGTAATGGTCAGACCCTACTGGAAAATCCTATATAGGTTCCTACTAGGAATCCCATAAGATTTCCACGTAGATTCTTATAGGATTCTATATAGGATCCTATGTAGATTTCTATAGGAACATTCCTATAGGAAAAACGCATGTGATTTTTTATAGATATGACATAGGAAAACATCCCTTACAAAAAAGTAGTACTGGATTCAGTACTGGGAAGAAGTACTGGGTTCAGTACTGGGTTCAGTACTGGGATAAGTACTGGGTTCAGTACTGGGGTCAGTACTGGGTTCAGTACTGGGGTCAGTACTGGGTTGAGTACTGGGAAACCAATACTTTTTTGCGCAATATAATTTTTTATAAATAGAAACTTAGTGCGCAAAGTGAACAAATTTTCAACAGTGCATGACGAAAAAAGTACTGGTTTTCCAATACTGAACCCAGTACTAAACCCAGTACTGAACCCAGTACTTCTTCCCAGTACTGAAACCAGTACTGAATCCAGTACTGAATCCAGTACTGAATCCAGTACTGAATCCAGTACTGAATCCAGTACTAAATCCAGTACTGAATCCAGTACTTCTTTTTTGTAAGGGATATAATATCCTATAGAGTTAAATTTTACATTTTGATATGAAAACATATATTTTCTTATAAGAATCCTATAGATATGAAATAGGATGATATATGATTTCATATAGTGTTATATGTGGAAACCTATAGGAAGACGTATAGTTTGCTATACTAGATCACATATGGAATCCTATAGGAAAACATATAGTTTCCTATAAGAATCTATATAGGAAACTACATGTTTTGCTACAGGACTCTTATTAAATTGGAGCAGAAATTTACATGTTTTCATATATAGGATCGTACGTGTATTTCTATAGGAAAGCGTGTAGTTTCCTATGACAAATATATATAGAAAATAACATGTTTTCCTATAGGGTTTATATGGGAGTCCCATATAAGAGTCTATGTATATGGGTGGTCAAATAGGAATTTATGTAGGTTTCTAGGTAGGATTCTACATAGGATTTCTGAAAATGGCTCTTTTCAAATGCACATACATCCCCATTGAGGCAATGTCAGAATTTAAACTTAACTGCTTCAAGCACATGAATGATTTTTATGAATCTCTCGTATAGAAATCCATATAGGATTCCACATAGGATGCTATTTGTCGACCCACATAGCTGAAGATCTGTTCTTACAAGTGAGATTTTTTCACAGAAATGCCGGGAGGTGTTTTCTCTCACCTAATGAGGTCTCACCTATGTGAGTCGACATATAGGTTCCCATGTGGGATCCTATATGGATTCCTATACGAGAGATTCATAAAAATGACGCTAGGTACGTTCTCTTACCTAAACACACAAACGAGTGTAGATAGATAAGAAATGAAAAGGGATAGCTCTCATGTGCTTGAAGCATTTAAGTTTAAATTCTGACATTGACTCAATGCGGAGGTATGTGCATTTGAAAAAAGACATTTTCAGAAATCCTATGTAGGATCCTACCTAGGAACCTACATAAATCTCTATATTCCGACCCATATAGACTCCCATGTGGGACTCTTATAGGAACCCTATAGGAAAACATGTAATTTCCTATATATATTGTCATAGGAAAAGTCCAGTCAAATTAGTCAGAAATTTTGTAAATTCAGTTTTAACTTCAAACTGAAGTTTTATTCGTCTAAAAGCTTTATTTTGGGGTCCAAATAAAGTACCTAACTTTGGTACTTCGAACTCCTACCGGAACCCGGAAATTTCTTTTGAAAAGTGTGCCAAAAATCAGTTTTTTGTGAATTGCTGTGTCCCATTACATTTTAGCGTCTAAATAGTTATACCAAAAAAGAAAGTGTATAAAATTCTGATCAATTTTAAAAAAAATAGATACCTGTAACTACAAAATTGACTGAGATACAACCTCTGAAAAAAACTCCGGTTTTTCGTGATTTTAGCCAAAAATCTGTATTTTTTAGTTTTTTGTGTACCGTTTTTGACTCAACTATTTTTCGAAAAAGTGGTCCACAGAAAAGTTAAAGCCCACTAAATTTTGAAAAAAAAACAATGTCGTAACCCTAATAGTGTCCAAAATACAACTTGTCAAAGTTGACCACTTTTCTGAATAAATGTGAGCAGGACTATTTTCTTCGTTTAAATAATCTTTTTTTTTATCTTTGCAATGTTGACGTACAAAAAGGTTGTCTTAAGATTATTAAATTGTGCGTTAGGCATAAAACAATATTTTATTTTTAAAATTTACTGTATTATATTATAATTTTTTTAAAAAGGCATAATTTCTTACCAAAACTTAAAAACTTTTAATCCGGGAGCTACTCTCACAAAAAATTGTACTATTTCAAAACATTTCTTACATGCCTAAATGAATAGTTGAATATTATGATAAAATGACTTTATAAGTCTGCCAATCAGATGGTGTGACCGGAGGGGTGGGGGAACCCCATAATATGTACGTAGTTCTGGGTAAAAATTTCTGAAGTGGCCCCCTGATTTGCAAACATGTAATGAAATTTGAAATTAATGTTATATTCCTATACTACTAAATGAGAGATAGTTTGCATATAAATAGCTTTTTTTAATTTAAATAATGTCAAAAGTTATAAACAAATGAAAATTTTTGCATTATTTTATTTGAAAATTCATATCTTTTTTTTATATTATTGAAAATTAATAAAATTTGTATGACTTGTGTACAAAAGTATAAACTTTAAAATAAAAATAATTTCGATCACGTGCATTTATTTTTTAATGCAAAATTAATGATTTTTTATAAACAATTTAAAAAAAAAACATGTTCTGGGCCTGCTAATAAATTTTTTTAAAAACGCATTGATTCAGTATGAATTTAGGTTTATTATACAAAAATAAAAATTTGGTTAGGTTTATATTTAACAGAATGGCGTTAATTTGTTTATAACGCTCCGGAAACAATATCAAGCGGCACTGGTTCGTTCGCAACTGCGCCTTCCGTAGTCCCTCCTATAATAAGATATGAAATAATTATGAAGTTAAATCAAGTCAAATGATTTAGTTGAACATAATAAAAATCACTTTTTTCATTTATTTATATAAAAAAACAATATGTAATTAATTAAATACGCAATAATGTTAAAGTACACTATCATTAATACTAATAACTAATAACGTTAATAATAAAGTTAAAAAGCTTAATTCTTTTGTACTCTATTGTCGTGGATTTTTTGTGACCTTATGAGTCTTTATTTTTGAATCCTCAGAAAATATTTTGCATATTAGCTGATCTTTTTCAGTTTGCTGAAACGAATGATACTGTCGTGTACAACTAACAGTTTTTGCACATGCATTTCGAGGCGCTAAATTATTTTCGTTAATCGCATGTTCCTCTTCTGTGCAAAAGCCAAATTTAATTTTGTGGAAAAATTGTGCTGCCGATTCAAACAAACTTTTTGGTGATGTAATATATTTCCAATCTACAAGTTGTAAACTTGCTATTTTAGCTTGCCTCTTTACCGTCCCACCAACCCCATCACAAGCCCCTTTGCCGTGCGAAGTGGCGAAAAAATTCCACTCTGCTGAAACTCCAAAATCATTTTCATGTTTTGTCAAATTCAAAAAATTAGTTTTGTTTTTATATTGTGAGCCAGCGCCGTCCGAAAAGTAAAATATTTTCTTTACATTTTGAGCACCAAAAGTTTCCTTCAAATGAGCAAAAAGTTTGTTTGAATGGGGAGCACAATTTTTCCACAAAATTAAATTCGGCTTTTGCACAGAAGACAGTACCATTCGTTTCAGCCGACTGAAAAAGATCAGATAATTCAAAATATTTTCTGAGGATTCAAAAATAAAGACTAATAAGGTCACAAAAAATCCACGACAATAGAGTACAAAAAAATTAAGCTTTTTAACTTTATTATTAACGTTATTAGTTATTAGTATTAATGATAGTGTACTTTAACATTATTGCGTATTTAATTAATTACATATTGTTTTTTTATATAAATAAATGAAAAAAGTTATTTTTATTATGTTCAACTAAATCATTTGACTTGATTTAACTTCATAATTATTTCATATCTTATTATAGGAGGGACTACGGAAGGCGCAGTTGCGAACGAACCAGTGCCGCTTGATATTGTTTCCGGAGCGTTATAAACAAATTAACGCCATTCTGTTAAATATAAACCTAACCAAATTTTTATTTTTGTATAATAAACCTAAATTCATACTGAATCAATGCGTTTTTAAAAAAATTTGTTAGCAGGCCCAGAACATGTTTTTTTTTTAATTGTTTATAAAAAATCATTAATTTTGCATTAAAAAATAAATGCACGTGATCGAAATTATTTTTATTTTAAAGTTTATACTTTTGTACACAAGTCAAACAAATTTTATTAATTTTCAATAATATAAAAAAAAGATATGAATTTTCTAATAAAATGATGCAAAAATTTTCATTTGTTTATAACTTTTGACATTATTTAAATTGAAAAAAACTATTTATATGCAAACTATCTCTCATTTAGTAGTATAGGAATATAACATTAATTTTAAATTTCATTACATGTTTGCAAATCAGGGGGCCACTTCAGAAATTTTTACCCTTCTTCACATGCATATTGACTTATTTCAAAACACACTAAACTTGTCGCACGACCTATTCGGAGCTTAATCTGAGGTTTAAAATCAGTCTGCCGCTTGGATCGTGTATTTATCACAATCTGCTGGGGGGGCATGTCATTTTTAACATATGTGAATCGACTTACTTTAAAACATTCCAAACTTAGAATGTGGTCAATTTGGAGTGCAATAAGAGCTCTTTAAAATCATTCTGACGCTTGCTTCGTGTAATCGTTATTCGTGGGCAATAACTAACTACATATGAATTGACGTATTTCAAAACACTTCATTCATGGTATCTGGTCAGTTTTGACTGTAATAAGAGCTTTCCCTATTGAAAAAAATTGCCACATTTGTGCCCTCATTTGTGCCCACATTTGAGGCTTCAAATGTGGCCACAAATGTGGTAGCGGATTTTAAACAGCATATGCGCCCACAAATGAGGCCTCAAATGAGGGCACAAATGAGGGCACAAATGTGGCCTTAAATAAGGACACAAATGTGGCCTCAATTGTGGCCTCAAGTGCGGGCACAAATGAGGCCTCAAATGTACCCATAATGAAAAAACTTTAAAATAAAAAAAATATTATTAATCTTTATTTACACTATATTATTTACAAGTAGTTGCCTGCATTAACTTTGGAAACTTAGCATTACAAAGAAAATTTTGAAAATAAATTTGGGGGTATGGGGATTCGAACCCGGGTTCGACGCACGCAAACTAACTACCGACCCACTGAGATACATAGGCAACTGCCAATAGAAAGGATAATCTTTCTCTTGAGGTGCAAGTGATTTTATTGGCTGACAAAATGGCGGGCATATTTAAATACGTTTTCACGACATTTTTCAAGTATTGAAACATTTGTCATAAAGTATTTGCTTTTATAACAGTTAATTCTTATTTCAAAATTTATTCCTAATTTATTAAATTGATATTTAAAGTTTCTTTGATTAATTCACTAATTTTTTTTTCCTATTCGGTTGTAAAATACACATATTAAGTCTGTTAGTGGAAAAAATTGGAACAAAGTTCCTTGATACTTTGTTATAAATTATAAACTTCTGTTCTTTTATGATTTTAAACTTTTATCGAAGGTTATTTTGAAGCCAATTATGAAATATTTCGAAAAGCTTACAGCATTTTGTGAAATTGCGAAAATTTCATTTTCTCCGGAAGAAAACATAAAAATTAGAAATTTTATTAATTTTTGAGTTTAGATACTTGGCAAAGATTAAAAAAAAACGTTAACATTATTTTGAAAATTTAATGAATGTTTCATAGTTTTTCTACTATTATTCAAAGTTTCAAACATTTAATCCCTACTGTGATAGAAAAAATCGATTAAAGTTGCTTAAAATTTTGTTAGTCCCAGTTAAAAATTTCGTGTGTGTTCCCACGTGTGTTCCCGTATGGTTTCCTGTATGGGATCTCTTAAAGGTTCCTACATGGGTTCCCATATGGGATCCTGTGTGCCAGGTAACTTTGGCACGAACCCTTCAGGGAACACTGTACATAGAATCCCATGTGTATGTGTTCCCTTACTGGATCCTTAATCTAATAAACAATTTAAATGGATCTACAAAAGGATTATTGTTAAGAAAATAATTCATTTGTCCGTAACTGTTGCACACCATATTTATAAGAACAAAAAAATCTACTGCGCAGCCGTAAGTGCTATAGGAAACTTCTGCGCAGCATGTTAAGTTTTCAAAAATTGATTTGAAATCCTATGTGCATGGGATCCTATGTACAGTGTTCCCTCGAGGGTTCGTTCCAAAGTTCCCTGGTACACAGGATTCCATATGGGAACCCATGTAGGAACACACGTGGGAACACATACGAAATTTTTAACTGGGATTAACGGTTTTAAATACTTCTCAATTGCAGTAGGGACAATTTGGTTTTTGAATCTTTAAATAAGAGTAGGAGAATTACGAAATATTAAAGAATTTATTTTTAAAATCAATCAAATTTTATAATTAAAAAGGTCACAAGTATTTTAAATCACATACAAACAAAGCTTTTGATTTTCATAATACCTATGTAATTGATTCTTTTGGTTAGAAGGAGGGCATGAATTTTAAAACTTGAGAAAGTTTTAGGAAGTTTAAAAATTATTCAAAAACGCGTTTTTGAAACCGAACAACTGCCTATCTTGCATAAACTTTCTTTTAATTATTCTTAAGGGGGTCTTCTACTCTCCAGGCCCAAAATTTAGTGGTTTTTTTGGTAATTAATTGTGAAGAAACTACTGAATAATTTTTGACAAATTTTTTTTTATTTTCAAGATACATCCTTTAACTTTGAAATTTTCTTATTCATGATGAAAAATAAAAATGGTGGTGATCTTGAAACGCCCTTGCGTAAACGCGTTTCAGAAATACAGAGGTCCCGCTTAAGTCACGGTTTTGGCACTGGGACAATCCAAAATCAAAAAACGAATTTTTTTCATGTGTATAGTTGCGTTGACTATTTTTTCCCGTGGCAGATTTTTTTTATTTTTTGATTTGTCAAAATTATGCGAAAATTCGCAAAAATTTTCTTTTTTTTCTTTTTTTTCGACTTTAAGGGGCTATAAAAAAAAACGAAAAAAAATTTCAAAAATCGTACACGAAGAAAAATAGCTGCATCATGTCTGAGTAATTTAAAAAAAAATTAAAATCCGACCATTTTTACTATAAAAAGCGTGACTCAGCAGCTTAAAAAACACTACTTTTGGGGAAACGAGTTTAAAGTTAACACATGGTGTATAACTTGATTGTAGTAACTTATGAGTTAATCTGCTAATATCGGGTCCGAACAAGGTTTTTTGTTTTTATAGGGTAATGTTGGTAATGGAATCATTATAAATAAACAAATGTTACAAATGAACAAAAATTCGTGGGTTTTTTCGGTTCCCAGAAACATGCAAAAGAACGTGATTTTCAGGAAATCCTTTCTGTGGCGTATTCTCAGATACATATAGATTGAAATAAAAAAGAAAAAAAAATTTTTGTTTTTTGAAACCCCGAGAGTAAAAGACCCCCTTAATCATAAATTAACAAACTTTTAAACTTTAAAATTCTTATTTGAAATTTTAATACATTTTTAAAAATCACAAGTTTTGTTCTTTCGTGATTTCAAATGTTAAAAAAAAAGTTTAAGGAAAATGGTTTTTATGGATTTTAAAAACAGATTTTCGAATAAATAAATTTATGTAAATTTCAGTTAGCTAGGGCTGGTAAAAATCAGGATTTTTTTAAAGAAATCAAAAATGGTTTTTTCAAATGCAATCAGTATATATAAAATTTCTCCAAATGTTTATTTTTCGTAGTTTATTTTTTAAACTGAAAACATTTAATAAGAAATAATGAATAATAAAATATTTAATCAAAATCAAATAAAGTATGTCGAATAAATAAGAAAATTTAAAAAAAAATTTCTTTAAATTCATAGGATCACAAAATTAAGAAAATTAAGTAAAAGCAACGAAAAGATAATAAATTAAAAAAAAGCAAGGACGGAAAAAGGTAAGAAAACAATCTATTAAAAAAATAATAATTCTTGTAAATAAAAAATGTCATGATCATTATTAAAGAAATGAAGAAAAATTAAAAAAAAAACTGAGTAATGAAACAGTAACATAAAAATATGGGTATAAAAATATAGAAACACTTTTCAAAAATATAAACCATTTACGTACGTTTGTTATAATTAAAAAAATAATTAAGAAGATAATTTAAAAAATATTAAAATATATTACCAAAGAGGAACGAATTTTTAAATTAGAAAAATTGGTTCACAAATTAAAGAAAAAAAAATTATAAAATTTTGTTAATTGGAAAAAATTTGCAAAGTAAAAAAATTCTATAAAATAGAACAACAATGTTAATATGAGAATATTTAGTCTAAGCTTAAATTTATAAAATATAAAATAAAAGATTACAAGGCTTTCAAAGAAGAAGAAAATTTGAAAATTATTAAAATGATAAAAGAATCGAACAAATATTTTTAATAATTCGTAATTACAGAATAAAACTGAAAAATTTAAATAAAGGATCATTATTTCTATAAGAAAAATGATGGCAAAAATGAAAGAATTAATTAAAACCGAGATTAAAACACAAGCACTAAAAAAATAATATTACATCAATAATAGGTGAAAATTATGTCCATTTTATGAACATTTCGCTTCCAAGTAAGAAAAATAATTTGCCTTCTCATAGAGAAAGCAATAAATTAATAATATTAAATTTAATTGGTGAACTGATTTAAAAAAGAATTTTAAATGCAAAAAAAATTGGAAAACCATGAATTATTTTACGACCTTTTGATTAATTATAAAACTTATATAGGTCAATCCATATGTTTTGAGATAAGGAATACGATTTTTGTATTGCTTAAGTTGTATTTTCAGCATGAAAAAATTTTTTGTCAAAAAACCAATTTTTTATGAAAAAAGTTGCTAAAAAAATTTGAATTGGTATTTTCAAAACTCTTTGTGTCTAAATTTAGATATTCATAAGCTAAATAAGTCATCCAAATTTTATTGAAATCCGTTGAAGGGTTCTCGAGATATCTTGGTGACAAAAATCGCTATACACACATAGGGGAGAGTAGTCAGAGTTGGATATAGTTTTGACTTTTCTCTATAACTTCTCCTGTAGGCCGAATTTTGTGATGTCTCTTATATTATTGGAAAGTTCTACTAAAATGCAATGTTTTTGCTAAACATTGCAAAAAATTTGTACCAAAAGTTTCGGAGTTATAGGCAATTAAAAAAAAAAAAAGGTAGTCAAAGTTGAACATGGTAGTCAGAGTTGGGTCACTGTAGAAAATCAATGAAATATGAAGATAAATGATTGAAAATTACAATATCTTTGCCTTCGCATGATAGAATGGCACTCAAATACATTTGGAAATGACAAAAGGAAACATGAAACTGGAATAAATCATATTTCCTCTTGTATCGCGAAATTGATCTAAAAGTGAAAAAGTATTACGAAAAATTTGAATTTTCTTTCTTTCCAATAGAAATGAAGTTTTTGACACCTTTTTAAGTTAACAAATTCATTTTCATTGCAAACATGCTTCAGAATTGCAAAATTTTGGGTGTACCAACCTTGACTCAAGCGTCGTTTAGCTTCATATCACACACACACCATGAACGCTTTATGCAAACACCAAATTACGTTCCACATTTTTGTATAACATCTTAATGAACAATTTTAGTCAACCTTATTTGTCTTTGGCATATTTCTGCTACATTTAATTATCTAATTTTGAAACTACAAAAACGTTTTTTGTTGAGCGTATAACACGGACTCGCTTAATACGTCTATATAGTTCACACACTTCACTGCAATCCATGTAAAAAGTTTGCTGGCATTGCTAACAAGTATTTACACTCAAAGACATATGGATCTACTGTAATAAAACAAAATAAACGCGATGATTCAACTCTGACCACTGTCCAACTCTGACTACTCTCCCCTACACACACACATACATCTGGACATTTGCTTAAAAATGAAAATTTACGCTTTTTAGATAAAAATAAGTCGATTTAGAGTATTTTTGGAAAACCGAAAATCTTAACGAACACAAAGCTTCCTCTATGAGGAAGCAAAATTAAATAAATAGAAAGAAAATGGACAAATGTTTATTTTCCTAATTTAACAAACTGTAAAAAATATAGAAGGTAAAAAAAAGTAATAAAATTTGGGTATAATCTTCTGAAAAATTAGAATTAATAAAAACAGAATACAAAATGTAAAGATAAATAAAAAGGAAAAAAAGAAATTTAAAAATCCTTTAAAAATAAAAAAGTTTAGGTAAATTAAACCAAAAATTTTTTTATAATATTATACTTAAAACAAGTGTAACAATAAATATAAAGAATAAAAAAAATCTAAAAATTTTAAGAAAGAATAAATAAGAAAAATATAAGATCATATAAAAAAAATACAATTAAAAAAAATCCAAAAATAAAAAGACACATACACAAAAAAAATAAAAAGTAAAAAGAGACAAAATCTTAGAATTTTGTAAAAATAAAAAAATTAAACGAAAAATCAAATTTCTTAGAAAAATTGTAAGAATTAAAAATAAGATTATAGTGAATATGAGAAATAATTAATATTATTGAATTATTTTGCATTAATTAATGTGCATTTAAGTTTCAATTAATTTAAATTTAAAAGTATAAACAAATTGAAATATGAGTTAATTAAAGTTTGAAACTTATTTAATTTATAAGGACTTAAAAATATAAGAACGTAATACTATTTTTGGATATCTTAATTCCAAAAATTTTTAGATCTAAGGGGCCGTCCATATATTACGTCACACTATTTTTCACCATTTTAGACCCCCCCCCCCCTCCCCCATGTCACACACTGTTCCATACATTAGCGCCATTTTTTCTGCTTGTTATCACAAATTGTTTGACCCCCCCCCTCCCCCTTAAAGTGTGACATAATATATGGATGACCCCTAAGTTATTATGATAATCGTCATTAGCACAATTTTTTAAATTTTATATTGAATAAAATAGTAAAATTAAAAGGTTTAAGATATATTCAAAAACTTGTCGTTTTTTTTTATAGTTTGCGATATTTTACATGCAGTATTAGACATCCGCAGAAGAATAATATATTTATAAATTTATTTTAATATTTATATTTTAATATTTTTTAAATTATCTTCTTAATTATTTTTTTAATTATAAAAAACGTACGTAAATGGTTTATATTTTTGAAAAGTGTTTCTATATTTTTATACCCATATTTTTGTTACTGTTTCATTACTCAGTTGTTTTTTTTTTTAATTTTTCTTTATTTCTCTAATAATGACCATGCCATTTTTTATTTAAAAGAATTTTATCATTTTTTTAATAGATTGTTTTCTTATCTTTTTCCGTCCTTGCTTTTTTTTAATTTATTATTTTTTCGATGCTTTTACTTAATTTTCTTAATTATTTGTGATCAAATGAATTTAAAGAAATTTTTTTTTGAAATTTTCTTATTTATTTGACATACTTTATTTTATTTTAATTAAATATTTTATTATTCATTATTTCTTATTAAATGTTTTCAGTTTAAAAAATAAACTACGAAAAATAAACATTTGGAGAAATTTTATATATACTGATTGCATTTGAAAAAACAGTTTTGTTTTCGACAAAAAAAATTTGAATTTTTCGCTTTGAGTGGTCGCGTGTTACGCGCGTGCAACACTACTCGTAACCATGCATATTTAGAGACCAGAAGACTATTATTCCTCATGGTTAACAAAGTTCTCTGCTATGTGTGTATTTATGTTCATTATTATAAACAATTTAACCATTTTTAAAAATGTTTTTAATAATAAATATTTTCTCTTTTCTTCAAATTTATAAAAGTAGTTGTCATTGCTTATTTATACGGCAATTATTATCACAAATACACCAGAAATTTAATACAGGTTTTAAAAAAATTAAAAAGTAATTTTGTTAAATAACAGAAGATATGAATTAAAAAAAAATTTGTATTATAAAAATCTTTGTGTAAACATGAGAATTGTGTACCTAAGATTTTCTTTGTAATTTTTTCTTCACACTTTGCATTGAGAAAATAAGTTGACTAAATATAACAAATTTTTTATTAAATTTAACAGAGTGAGGTTGTTGAGAAAGCACCTGCAAAGCTCTTTGTTTATTATTAGCAGATTAAATGCTACTGTTAACCTTGAAGTATGGTTGTGATCGCCGATATATTGTGTGTTTTGTTCAGAGTCCCTTAACCTAGAAATTTTCTAGAAGCTTATTTTCTCAGTGTACCCAGGCTTAGGACTGGCAACTTATTTTATTTATAATGCGGGCGTGTTTAAAAAATGTGTGTTTATTTATAGCAAAACACTTAAGCATTACGAACAATCTTTAAAAATTTTAATGCAATTTGAATCTTTATGATTTGAAAAATGCAAACATATATCAGATTAAAAAGTTATTGAAATTATTTAATAAGTCATGAGTTATAAATTATTTTAAAAATTTTTTTTAACTGTTATTTAATTGCAAAATACATATAATTTTTTAGTTAAATGAGTACAACAATTTTGAATCAAAAACTAAAAGAATCTAATAGAATGTACAATTTTGTTATTATTTTAAATTTTAAATATTTTGGAATAGGTGTCATCGAAATAAGAAACTTTTTTACATTTTATCTCTTTATTTGAAATTGGAACAAAAGAATGGAATTTTCTTGTACCGTTAATTAGTTTACAATTTTGAAATCGTTCTGTTAAACCTATTTTCTGATTTTGATGGTCTTCAATGGACAAGAGGAATTTGGATTCTGGGTTAACACCTATCACGTCTAGACAGATTTTCACAATGGGATATTTTTAATTCAAATTTTGTGTTGTTTAAAAAAATTACTTTTTAATTTTCTAAAACGTGTATTAAATTTCTGGTGTATTTGTGATAATAATTGCCGTATAAATAAGCAATGACAACTACTTTTATAAATTTGAAGAAAAGAGAAACTATTTATTATTAAAAACTTTATTAAAAATAGTTAAATTGTTTATAATAATGAACATAATTACATACATAGCAGAGAACTTTGTTAACCATGCGGAATAATAGTCTTCTGGTCTCTAAATATGCATGGTTACGAGTAGTGTTGCACGCGCGTAACATGCGACCACTCAAAGCGTAAAATTCAAATTTTTTTTCTCGAAAACAAAACAAAACACCTCTCTGAAAATTTCAGGATGTTTAAAAGAAGGTTTGAATTTTATAAAAATATATTTTTTTAAATCCATGGTGTCCTTCCCTTTTTTAATTAACAATGATAAATTATTGTTTAAACAAATTGTAAAAAAATTTATTTTTTCGCACTGTTTTTTTTAAATTATCAAAATTTGACTTTTTCTCTTTAACTTTGTATAAATGACTTTTTCTGTAGGATCAAGATTTTCCGAGATAAAAAATCATGAAAATAGGCATTTTTTTCAAATTTTAATTTTTCAATTGCAAATATCTTGTAAAAATTTTTTTTTTTTTGAAAACCCTTTAAGGTACTCATTTAGCACCCCAAGTACTATAATTTTACGAAGTATAAACAAAATCGGTGATTCACGATTTCCCTTTCCTATGGAACTGCCCATTAATAATTCCTTATTAATTAAAATACATGTTTGTTTATGTACACTTTAAAATTATACAACAGGGTACATTGTTTATTAGTTTTATTTGTTATCTGTTAATTTGGCCCTACGACACGAATTTGTGTCTGCTTTCAGTTCTATATTTGAAAGTGGTTAGTTATCGCATTTTTTATCTACTCCTTTTATTACTCTTTACATAGGTACTTAATCATAAAAAAATTGTTAGATTCCACCCTATTTAAACATTATCCATTTTATTAGATTATAAATTAGAAATGAATGTTACGTTAATATGTGTAAACTATACGATCAAAAAAATATCATAAGTTGTATATCCGAGAGGATAGTATATTACAGATTCAACCTATGCCCAGCCTGTCTAGAGTTGTTTTGAACTAAAGTTTTTCATCTTCTTCTTGTCTTAATTTACAATCTTCTGTGTAAAACTTGGTTTGCTTGAAATCAGTAACTTTTTGAAGGTTTGTTTCCCTTTTATGTTTCAGTGGTAACTCTTTTATCAATTTTTGATCTATGTTTTGTAATGTTAAAAAGAGTTTCTTTTCAGCAACGTTTGCTTCTTCTTCATCTTCTTCTTCTTTTTCTTCTTCTGCATCTTCAAAGTCATTTTCTAGCTCTTTCACATGGATTGATGTTTCATTTTCTTTAAATCGTTCGTAGTCGTGTTCATCCTCCTGAAATTCTTCTTCTGTGTTAGGTTGGCTTTCCATATTGTTTAATTGTTTGTAAACATTGTTGTCTCTTAGTTTTTTTACTAATATTTAATTAAGTTGCATTTCTCGGATCGATTTGCATAGCGAATGATGGTTCATTTCTTTGTACTTTTGGTTCGTTTGCCGTCAGCTTATTTTTATCCTAAACAGTGTGTTTATAAAAAGAGCCCTTTTCCTACGATACTTAATGATTACACAGCCCCACAAAAAAAAAAAAGTTTCGTGTACAGCAGACCAGACTAGTCATTCCCTATGTATTTTGATGCGCTGAACACGAATCCGAAGTCAGTTTTGCTCCATCACGTCAGGATTTTTTCCTAACCTCAAAATCAATAAAATGACACTTTTTGTTCATTAGCATGTGAACCCGACTTAACATTAATACATGCCTAGGGCGAATAGAAAGCTTGGATTGTGACCTTTAAAACGCTTTTTTAAAAATTGTTGTACGATGATTTTTACCGAAGTTATGATGATTTACTTAAAATATAAATTTTTTCCAAATGTAAATAACACTTCAATTATTGATGTGGTATGGTGTAATGGAAAAAAATGATTTTAAATAAAACATCATAACTTCGTTAAAAATCATCGTAGAACAATTTTTAAAAAAGTGTTTTAAAGGTCACAATCCAAGCTTTCTATTCGCCCTAGGCATGTATTAATGTTAAGTCGGGTTCACATGCTAATGAACAAAAAGTGTCATTTTATTGATTTTGAGGTTAGGAAAAAATCCTGACGTGATGGAGCAAAATGGACTTCGGATTCGTGTTCAGCGCGTCAAAATACATAGGGCTAGGGTATTCCGGTCAAAAGTACATGACACTTTTTTTTTTGTGGGGCTGTGTTATTCTTTATGTATTCGAATGTTATTTTCGGCTTGTTCATTTTTAGTTTTCTTTGCAGTATTTTTGATTTCTGATAAAATGTCTTTATTATCTTTTGATTCCACAAATAACTTCGTTAACCATCCTTCAGATCTGCTTGGTTCACTTTCAATTGCATGCTGACAACTTTGTGATATTTCCATTGACTCTAAGGTTTTAGATATATACTAGATGTGATATCTGGGTTTGTTTTAGTTAAAATTCCCATATTAGGACCAGAGGTGCTAGAAAGTCCATTTAAAAAAGGTTTACCTAAAATTCTTTCTGTAGTTATTAGAGGAAGCGTTGACGATGTCTTGGATGAATTCTCTAACCGGCATATTTTTACCATCGAAAAAAGAAATGAGATCCACGGCCTGACGAATAACTACAGAATCTGCGATTGATTGAACAGTCATTATGACCACATTTTCCATTTTTATCATTGTCCTGTTTCTGACATTTCTACTTTCAGGAAAAAATCTTAAATCAGGACGATTGCTATACATTTTGGCTAAAGTAGACGCGTTTAAATTTCCCCGACTTTCTTCCTCAAAAGGGCAACCATTACTTTTTGCCGGATTGACCATTTTAAATTTCAATTTTTAGTAAATGTTTTATGTATCTTTCGCTTGTACAAAAAAAATTTTACGCAATGAACATAAATTCCTCTTTTATTTAAATATATAATTTTATTCAAAATAGATTCAAAAACAATTTTTTTTTTAAATTTAGATAAGTGGATAAAAATGTACAAACTTTTTTAATTTTTATTTTGTTTAAATTTTTACGCAAACTTTAATTAATTCATAATATTTAATTTACTTCAGTCGAGCATTTTTGTAATTACGAAATATTTTGAATCTGTAGTTTCGTTTATTTATCGACGGCTTCGACACTTGAGACGCTACCTGACCTAAAGTCGCGTTACCTAAATACCGAGTTCGGCAACCTTCTTAATTTCTTTTGCAATTCATTCTTTTTACTATTCTTTTCTTAATAGATTTTCTTTTATAGATCTTTTCATATGTTTTTATAGGTTTACTTCGTTTTATTTTTCTGAATTTGTAATGTAGTTTTTCTTACAAAATTTTATAATAAAATAATCGTACTTCCTTATTTACTTCCGATTTCAATAACTCCTATTATTTCATATTGTTCTCTATCAATTTACTAAAAATAAGAAATGCCATGTATCATCATTTATTCAATAAGTTAAAATCTTTTAATTTATATCCAAATGATTTTTATTTTCTTAATTAAAATCTATTTAAAGTGACAAACTTCTGCATTTCATTTATTAGTCAGCAATTCTTTAAATTAAGTAATTCTAATATTTACTTCTTGTTAAATTTGTCACCTGTTGTGCTACCTGATGCCGTGTCGTTTCTTCAAGTTCAAGTTCACGATCTAAATGAAATTGTAATTCGTCATTTTGTTTTATCTGTTTATGATTCGTTCTCTTTTATTCACAAATTCTTTCAGCTGTTACGCATCCTTCAATATTCAACAACTACTTTATAATTTTTTTCTCTATTCGTCATTTTATTTGAATAACTTAGCAAAAATAATTTCGGATATTTACTGTTTTTTCCGTTTTTTAGATTTCTTTATTTAATACATTTTTTTTTAATTGTTACCTGACCTTGTTTTACGTTTCTCCAAGTGAAAGTTTGTGGCATACTTATATTTCTAATTTGTAAATAACTCGTTATGGTATTTCGTTCTACTGACTATTTGTACTTTCGATAGTTTCTTTTTCTCTATAACTATTTTTTTAACTAGATATCACTTTCATCAAAACTAATTTATTATTTACTCATTTATTATAAATTATAAAATGATCACCCTAATTATTCTTTCACTCACGATTTTGCAATACCTGTCTCGCGTCTCGTAACCTGACTCCGTCTTAGATTACACCGTGTCCGAATTCATTGTCTCTAATTTGTGTATTATTCAATGTTTTCCTTATTTTATTCTGAATAATTTACTATTCTAGCAATTCTTTCTTGATTTCCTATTATTCATCCCGATTATTTATTTGAGATGTTATTTTTTCAAAAACTTCGTTCTGATTCGATTAAACTGTTACTCAAAATTCGACTCTTTTTTTATTTGAAATACCCGATTTTCAGATTGTCTTTATTTACTCCTCTGACTTGCCCAAGTGGCTAATTCACTTAAGGCAAGATTTTTTTAACTCGAGGAAAGTTACCGATTATTAAGGAAATCAGAGCTCGACGATTCGAGGGTGATTATCATTCTAAAACTCGACGTTAGCGAGCCAAAATATTCCTACCTAGCTACCCGAACTTCAGTTAGTTATTTTCAAAATTTCAGTAAATCTTCAATTAAAATCTATTTATAGACTTGCATACTTGATCATATAAAATCAATGTTATGTTTTTGTTTCAATATTAATATGTTTTAAGTGTTCTTCTAAAGTTTGTGGCAGTGTACCCACATGATTTTTCTAGTGAACTAACAATTTTTCAAGAACCAAATTTTTGGCAAAATATAAAAAGAAAATCCCACCGCTGCCACCATTTGTAAGGGTGGAGGGTGGTTTTTGAAACTATAAAAATAAAATCAAAAATCCAATTATAAACTTCAATTCAACATAGTATAAACTAATGTAAAATTATTATAATGTACCCTATACTAATAAAAATAGATTGTACATAATATTAATTCAATCTAATAATCGAAAAAGTAGGGGATCGTTGTTAAATCACGTTATTTATTCAACGTGCCGGCACACAGTGGTCTGAGAGTCGAATCTAGCTGGCCAAAAGTCAAAAAATTGATGTCTTCAAATAAATTTTTCTTTAATGATTTTATAATCTATTATATCTATTGTGTTTGATTTAGAATATTTTAGCCGTTAAACATTTTTTTTTATTGATGTATCATGGTCTTAACCGCGTCAGCCTCGCTTATAGTTGATTTTGCCATAAAACTCATATCTTCAATTATTTGCAGCTAGTGACCATTTAAATTAACATATTTAAATAATGTACATATTAATTTAACAGTTCGTTTTACTGTTTGTAAGATGTTTTAAGAAATATTCCTCTAATGTTAAACCTATTATTTAAAAAAAAGCAATGAAGGCAACTATTTACAGTATTTGTACACTACAAAATTCAAGATATCATAAGTTAGAGCTGCCGACAACTGCCGAAAAATTATTTATTGAGAAATGTTCATTAAGACGTTAACTTTCGATGAACATAAAAGATTCTTGCCACTTTTTGCCACTTTTGGAAATATTTGTCTTCAAATCGGGTGATACGCGACGTTGTAGTGCGCGAACGGACAGGCCAAGACGCGGCGCACAGTGGTCTGAAACCCGATTCTAAACTATTTAATCAAAAACGTGTTGATAAAATTTCGAACCACTTTGTTTCTAGCAGTTTTTGTGGTAGGCTGATTACGAATCTAAAGTCAGATTTCAAAAATTCAAAATGGCGGATCCAAAATGGCGGACGAAAATGCAAAATTTTTGCCGAAATTTATAAAACTTAGGGTTTTCGGGGTTGCTGATTCTGAATCCGTGCACAATTTTCCAAAATTCAAAATGGCGGATCCAATATGGCAGACAAAAATTCAAAATTTCCGCAAAAATTTACGAAACATGGTATATAGGGGTTTTTTGGGTCGCAGATTACGAATCTATACATAATCTTTCAAAATTAAAAATGGCGGATCCAATATGGCGGACATTAATTTAAAAAAATTAGTGTATTTGGATAAAAATTACAATTTAGGGCTTTCTAGATCAGCTATTTTCAACTTTGAAACATTAACTGCAGCTTCGTAATCAGCAACCTCATAAAGCCCTAAATCTGAATATTTATTAAAATATACTATTTTATTAAAGGAAATGTCAGCCAGATTGTAACCGCCATTTTAAATTTTTCAAATCTGACTGCAGATTTGTAATCAGCGACCCCAAAAAGCCTTAAATCCTAATTTTTATTTAAAAACACTAATTTTTTTCAAATTAATGTCCGCCATATTGGTTCCGCCATTTTTAATTTTTAAAAATTATGTATAGATTCGTAATCTGCGACCCAAATAACCCCTATATACCATGTTTCATAAATTTTTGCAGAAATTTTGAATTATTGTCCGCCATATTGTATCCGCCATTTTAAATTTTGAAAAATTGTGCACGGATTCGGAATCAGCGACCCCGAAAACCCCTGTGTACTAAGTTTTATAAATTTCGGCTAAAATTTTGCATTTTCGTCCGCCATATTGGATCCGCCATTTTGAATTTTTGAAATCTTACTTGAAATTCGTAATCAGCGACCACAAAAACTGCTAGAAACAAAGTGGTTCGAAATTTTATCAACGCGTTTTTGAGTAAATAGTTTTGTCCGGCTAGAATTGGGTTTCAGACCACTGTGCGGCAGAGGGCCGTATTTTGTTCTAGTTGCAATATAAATTAATCAAGAAGAAAAACAAAACAATTATATTTGTGAATTCTACATTAACAGTTTATTGAAATTAATCAATGCTTACACTGCAAATAACAATAACAATTACGACAATCTAAGTAGTACTTCTACAGTACTAAATAATTTTTCTCATTTAAATAAAATGTGTATTTAACTGTATGAGTGTATATGTGGTGTGTTTAGTTTTGATGTACTCACCAATAAATCTACATTCCTTTTAACGAGATTTCGCCACTCGTAACCATTTATTTATCATATACGTATATTTGTATATATCACTTTATAATGTTAATTACAAATTAGAACTTTTTCTATTTCTTTTTATTATTCCACTTATTTTTCTTAAATCTTTACTAAGTATTTTTAAATGTAAACTTCTTAAATTCTTTATATTTAGTACTGATATTTATATGCCTTTTATAAATTATTACACTTTCAAATCTAATCAAAATAAACTTGTATTTATTAAGCAACTGAGCACTAACTTATTTTACTCAAAAGAATTATTATTTGCATGTCTTCTAGATGACGGCTACCTGCAAATATTCAAAATAATCGACCTCTGTCTCCTCTTGAGACTCGTCCGAAAAGACCCCGATTTTACCCTGTTCGTTCGTTTTATTAACTCATGTTTTGGGTCATCGTAATTTTGCTGATGAATTAGTTGAATTAGTTGACCATTTTAATAATTCTTGCTCTTGCAATAATATGTCAAAGAAACAATTTGTATGACCTGAAAAGATCTTTGAATTAACAATTAAATTATTGATTTATTTAAATTTAATATAATCAAAGAATATCTAAAACATTATTATAAGCAAAAAGTTTAAAAAATAATGTCACTGATGTCGATCGTGACACCTAGGGACATCTCAGGGATGTTTTCAGGATATTTTGACATTATTTCAGGATATCCTGAGTATACTCATAAGATTTTTCCGATGCGTTTAATCGTTAAATGTGTATTCTAACTATAATCTAATTATACACTCGTTTTTTAGCCTTACGCCCATACAAGAGTTTCCTTCAAATTTTCCTTTGAATAATTTTAGCACACACTTTAAATTTTTGCGTCTACAGAACGGCTTGAAATTAGGAGTACTCGTATTTGCCTGGACCACCCATTATTGGGTTTACTCGCCAGTGGAGAGGCAAAACTGTAGAAAAATCTCTCCTGAGTACAACCGGTTTATCAATAGTCGAGTTCTAATGGGCTGCACAAGTCAGTTACCGACAGTGCATATCATTATTCCTCGACGTCAGACCTTCCATTAAAGTTATCTAAGGAATATACGAGGGATATCCGAGAGATATCCTTCTGTTTGAGGAAATATCTTTTAGTGCTGAAATTACAATATCCATAAGATATCCTTGGGATGTCCCAGGACGTAATAACTTAAGTTACAAATTATTCCCTCCAGTATTTCAACAGGTATTAATTTGATAAAAACTAAAGCATTTGACCAGTGACACACAACTCAGAATCAATTTTTAGAACAAAAAATATATCACATTTTGATATTATGTATTATTTTTGCTCTTTTTATTCGATTTTTAATTACATTTTTTATTAGTTTACAACAACAAAAATTTTTTTTCATATAGAAATTAGAATAAAAATTAAAATATTAAAAAAAAACAGCGTGACACCTTCAAAAACCTGGAAAAATAAAATTTATTAAAATAAAATAAATATAAAATAACAATTTGTAAGAGTTTGATCGCTCTGCATAGTCTATAAAATTAGAAAATTGTCGATCAATAGGAGCCAATATGTGTAGGTGTAAATACTCTTCCCTATTTTGCATAATTTTCAATGCAAAAAGGAAGGAACAAAAAACACTAGACACATTTTTAAAGACAATAGTCTTTATTTGTCAAGCGACGTTTCGTCAATATTCCATTGACCTCATCAGGCTGTATGATAAATATTACACTTTTCAGTAAATATCGTTCAATTTTTTTAACACGCACCATAATTAAAAAATATTAACAAATCAATGCATATTTTACCTCAAAAAAAAAAAAGGAATTTAAATTACATCGAAAAGTACAACGTCACGAATAAGTGACATGTCAAACACAAGTTCTCAGTCACAGAGTACGGAATAAACTGACAAGAATTATAAATATAAAAACAAATTCACGGCAAGGTAATCTAACATCACAAATAACGACTGAAATAAACAAAGACAGTAAATAGAGAAAATTCAATGTTAAAATTGAATAAATAATTTAAGACTGGAAATTAGCAAATCGAAAAATTTTTGTATAATAATTTGTTGTAAATATTATTTAAATTATATATGTTTTCTTTTTTATTAATACTATTTGGATCATGGTTAATGGACATCATTTCGGATATAACACGTTTTCGCCAGTCTGTTTCAAAATCAACGATTAAAACATTTTTAAAGTCGAATTCATGTTTTTGTGAAGTGCAGTGTTCGTGTATAACTAGAAAGAGGTTTTTATTACTTTTGTGTTCATTAATACGTTTTTTAAGAGTTCTTTTTGTTTCACCATAGTAAACAGCATCAAAAACAGAATATTATTTTTAATCTTATTGACAGAGCAATGTCTCTTTCCCACAAGAAATTCCACAAAAAGAACATTTTACTTGTAAAACAAATGTTAATAAATAATAATTATTCTCTTCACTTTATAAATACTTGTGTCTCAAAAAGGATAAATATTTTAAAAAATAGAAAAATTAATAACAAAAATAACAAGGAACTCACTAATTTAGAAAAATATATTTATGCAAGGAGGCCTAAAGTTGTTATCCCTTTCAATAACGGGCAATTTTATTCACAGTTTAATTACACCCCAGTGGGAAAATAACAATCGGCGCAGTGCTGCGCCAGTACTGGCAGCGCTGGCGCAGTACCGGCTTGAAGCCTGGCGCAGTGCTGGTTTAACTCCAAAAGGTAAGACTGGCTCAGCGCTGATGCCAGCGCTGCTGCCAGTGCTGCCTCAGTGCTGCGCCAGTGGTTTGCCAGTGGTTTGCCAGAGCTGATATTAAAAAGTCTGCAAGTAGCCTAGACCTTGATCCAGCACTTTAATACAAGGCAGACTCCAATTTTCAACAAAGTTTTTCAAATTCTTTTTCGAAAACTACTGCTAGAAGCATTTTACTACTTCGCTATAAAAACCTGTCTAATAATCTTTGATTTGGAAATTTTCATTGTCATCTTTGGGAAAAATCGAAACTTGGTGGTCTCCCCTTGTTTATTAAATAAATTCCGTTAAACTCATTAGAAAATTCGATTATATTTTTGTGATTAAAATATTCTGTTAAATATCTTTCGGGTTAAATCTACTGGGAATTCCAATTTTATTTACCAGAATTCACTAATAAAAAAAACCAGAGTTAGATAACCAGAAAATATTTTGTTATTTTAAATGAAAATTACCAAAATAATTTGTTAAAATAGCTGGAAATTTTTAACCAGAATGTTTCGTATGGCCTCATTTAAGACTTTTTGCGGTTAAAATAATCGAAATTCAGATTATTTGAACCAGGCTTATTGTTTTTTAGTGTATAAAGTTTGTTTAACTCAATCAGTGCTGGACCAGTGCTGCGCCAGTGGTTCACCGACGCTTGGCTGTATACTGCCCGGCAGTACTGGCGCTGGCCTGTCGTTACCATTGCCGCAGTGCTGCGCCAGTTGTTAGCAGTGGCGCAGCACCGATTTTTCCCCCCTTAAAAAATTATGACTTTTGTACGATTCCAAAAGTTAAAAAACCACTTAACGGTATCGTTAGGTTGGGGAAGGATTGTACTGAAAAGTGGCAAAAAGCTGGCGTCGTTTACAAAATTTCATGTCAAAACTGCAATACTGTTTACATTGACTTTTCTCTATTTACTGTGTTTGTTTATTTCAGTCGTTATTTGTGATGTTAGATTACCTTGCCGTTAATTTGTTTTTATATTTATAATTCTTGTCAGTTTATTCCGTACTCTGTGACTGAGAACTTGTGTTTGATATGTCACTTATTCGTGACGTTGTACTTTTCGATGTAATTTAAATTCCTTTTTTTTTAGGGAAAATATGCATTGATTTGTTAATATTTTTTAATTATGCTGCGTGTTAAAAAAATTGAACGATATTTACTGAAAAGTGTAATGTTTATCTTACAGCCTGATGAGGTCAATGGAATATTGACGAAACGTCGCTTGACAAATAAAGACTATTGTCTTTAAAAATGTGTCTAGTGTTTTTTGTTCCTTCCTTTTTGCATTAAAAATTATGCAAAATAGGGAAGAGTATTTACACCTACACATATTGGCTCCTATTGATCGACAATTTTCTAATTTTATAAAATAACAATATTAATTTAAAACAATGATTGAACATTAATCTATATATCTCATTTAAACATATATATATAAATTTTTGGTAAACGTTAGTTGTGAATTAAAGACTTTTTTGAAGTAAAAAGTATAAAAAATATTAAGGTTAAATGTCCCAGAAATTTGCCTAGATATTGATATATAAAGATGAAATAACTCACCTCAAAATGAAACTTCTTTAGCACAAACCAAAACACAAAACACATACACAAATGATGTCACTGCCGAAAATTCGAAGAAACACGACATTTGCGTAAATATCCACGTGTCAATGATTATTACTGTTCCCATCACATTATTTTTTTGAAATCTTTGAAACTTTCAAAATTGTTGAGTCTTCAGGCAATACCAAGCGCCTCGCTTTTAAATTCTAGCCAGTAGCAAGCGCCTTGCTTCGAAATTCCAACCAATAGCAAGCGCCTCGTTTCTAAATTTCAACCAGTAGCGAGCGTCTCGCTTCTAAATTCCAACCAATAGCAAGCGCCTAGTTTCTTATATATAGCATATTCCATGAGATTTCTTATATAGGGAAATAACTACGAGATTTACATAAAATATTTAAACGCATTAAAAAAGAAATCAAACCTTAACAAGCATTATAATAAGAAACAACCCTTCAAAATCATCCCCTAAACATGAATTTAAAAAAATTGACTAATATTTTTAAACAAGTAGACAAAAATATTCTTTAGAGAATTCACAAATTTTAAATATCACTAAGAATAAGAGTTCTATGAAACTTGCCCCTTCAGCATCGAAACCCACCCTTAAAAATCTTCTCTTAATCTTTAATCCAACACATATGTGCTATTTTGCTACCACTACCTTTCCTTAACTTTTCCTCAAACCCCCATACCCTTTTCCTTTGCCTAAAAATCATTTTATCCCTACCCAATTCTTCTCTGATCATATACCATGGGCAGCTTCCACTCACACCCATCACCCATCTCAGAAACCTTCCATGCAGCCTTTCAACCCTCTCTCTTTCTTTCCATCCCCATACTTCCACACCATAGCTTACGACCGACCACACCAGCGCATCAAACATCCATACACTTCTTTTCCAATCATTCTTAAACCTTCTTTTCCCAATTCCCCACACTTGTCTCATTACCCTACTTGCCTTTTCCACTCTCTTCCTTACATTAAACTTATTCAATCCATTCGACTCAAACCAATATCCTAAGTAGCAAAATTCATTTATCTCCTCCACAACATTCCCATTTAATCTAAGCAACTCACTTCTCACATCCTTCATTTTCCTGAATCTCACTACTTTTGTCTTCTTTACATTCACCCACAAATCTCTCTCACACACATACTTCTAAATTCACTCAACAACAACCTCATTCCACCAATATCCTCCGCAAGTAAAACCACATCATCCGCATACGCCAGGGTATATATCCTCGATCGCCCTAACACTACACCTCCTTTCCCTCTCCTCAATAACCTTTCCTCCAAATCCGCAATCAACAAGTTGAAGAGCAAGGGGCTCAGCGGACACTCCTGCATCAATCCCCTACCTAGCCAGAATTCCTTTCCAAACTTTCCTCGTACTCTGACCTTTACTCTTGAGTCCTTGTAAATCTCCTTTATCCTCTCTATCATGCTCTACTCTATTCCTCTCTCTCTCAGTACCTTCCACAGCACCCCCCTGTTTACTGACGGGAAAGCCAATTTAAAATCAACAAACACCGCCACCAACTTCCCCCCTTTCTTCTCCAGTCCCCTACTCACTAAGTGATTCCAGACATATATATTGTCCATCGTCCCCATTCCTTTCCTAAATCCCGTTTGATTATGTGGAATGCAGCCTGACGCTTCTACCTTCTTTTCCAACCTACTTTTGATTACCTCAGCATACACCTTGTATGCCACCGGCATCAATGTAATCCCTCTATAATCTTTTAGGTTTCTCCCTTCCCCTTTTTTCATTATAGGTACTACTACTACTCCTGTCTTCCACTCCTCCGGCTATCCTTTTCCTTCCTATACATCCCTAATTAACCTCTATATCTCCTCCCTTACCCCTGCTCCTCCATATTTTAGTTCCCTCATTATCCATTCCTTCCATCCCCGCTGCCTTATCTCTCTTCAGCTTATCTACTGCTCTGTCAACCTCCTTTCTCCTAACCTCTTCCTCCCCCTTCACTTTTCCTCTTACTCTTCTACCCTCTCCCCTTACTCTCACCTCTACCCCTCCACACATCTCCTTAAAGTATCCCGTCCATTCTTCCAAGCTGATCTCTACATTTATCTCCTGTCCTTTTCTCCTTCACCTTACCTATTCTCTCTTTTAAAATTGACAATCTGTCCTCCACCTTAACTTCACCTAACTCCACCTTGTCCGAATCCTTCATCCCATTCTGATACTTCCTTAGGCTGTATTCCTTCCATTTTCCCATCCTCTTTACCTTCCTTTCTCCTTTCTTTATTATCTTATTTTTAGTCTTTCCTTTTAACTCTATCACCACTGGAAAGTGATCTGACCCCACCTCACTTCCCACTTTTAACTTCTTCACTATCTTCCTCCCAGTCTCCTCCCCCAATATATAGTCAATCACCGAATTACCCTTACCCTGAAACGTAAATTCTCCCTCCTCATCCCCACTTGTATTCCCATTTAATATCGACCACCCTCTCTCTCCTAACATCCATAGCAACTTCCTCTCCTCCTTATCCACCTCCTTATGCTTTGAATTCCTACAAAACTCCTGTTTTTCTTCATCCCACAAACCCCCTCCCCATTCCCCTGTCCACACATTGAGATCACCTCCTATTATTACTATCTTATATTTGCCTTCTTCCATCCACTCCTCTAGCCTATCCCATCCTTCCTCCTCTCATCTCTTTCTGTACATTCCTACCAGGCATATTTCCTCTTTTCCAATCTTTATTCTCCTCTCCATACACCTCTCCGCCCCTCTCTCTCCCTTCTTTTTCCTCAACAACTTTATGCTCTTTCTCACTCCTACCAACATTCCACCAGACTTTCTACCTGTCTTCTTTTCTTTTACTGCTGCTTGCACCTCCCACACATAACCCTTAGGAGCTTTCCATTTTAACTTTCTCCAATCTCCTTCATCCACCCAAGTCTCACTCAGAAACACCACATCCCATTTTTCTATTGTTGTCCAAAAGCCGTCATCTTTATTCCCTAACCCCGCTACAATCCAGATAGCAACTGTTATACCTCGGTTCTCCCTTATCCCTCCATCTCCTTTCCCTCCTTTTCCTGGAACCCCTGCTCTTTTTTCTCTGCTTCCTCCCTTTCGTTACCCTCTCTCCTAAAATCCATCCCCCCTTCTCTCTCTACAACCCTTAATCTCTCTCCATCAACCCATATACCCCCTCTACCCACCCTTACACTCTTACCCTTTCCTCTCTCCTCCCAGGCTTTCTGGTTGACCCACCAATTCACCCTCCTCTCTCTCTGCGTTAAATCCTCCTCTATCCTCTTTTCCCTACCTCTTAACGCCTTCTTCTTCTCCATCACCTGCCACTTTTCCTCTTCACTCCCTAGCTCAACAACGCATACCTTTGGTCTCTGACGGTCCCTCCCCCCGACTCCTATTACTCTCCTCGCTGTCACCTTTGCCTCTGTTTCCCTTAATACCTTTTCTACTTCTACTATTTCTTTTCCTTTCTCTACTTCCAAGCCAAGCCCCTTATTATTACATTAGCTTTCCTTTTATCCTTCTCTATAAGCTCCAATCTTCTCTCCGACACCCTCACCTTTCCTTCCATATCCCCTTCTACCGCCTTCCCTTCATCACTACTCCCTCCCTCGCCCCTGGTGTTCCCCCTCCCTTCCAACCCTACTATTCTTTTCCTGATCTCCTTTGTCTCTCTTTCCTCCTCCTTTCCCCTCTTTTCTAACTTATCACACCTTTCCTTCACCTTATCTTGCTCTTCTTTCCATCTCTCATCCCATTTATCCAACTTCTCCCGAATTTTCCCTATCTCCTCCCATATTCCCTTTACTGTTGTTCCCTGTTCGCCCCTCCACTTTTACACTTTTCCAACTCTCCCTCTACCTTTTCAAATCTCTGCCTTGTCCCTACCGCTAATTCCTTTACCGCCTTTGTCATCTGTTCTAAACTGTCCTTAAAGTACCCCTCGTCTCTTGAGTCTTTTCCTTTATCCAACCAACCCCTTAAATCCCCCTTCGACCCCAAACTACCCGCGCGCTGCAGCCTCTCTAAATTGCTTAATCTACCCTTTTTAGCCTGTGCTGTCTATACCAAACTTCGGGGTTGCGAACAATTCCTCCTCTGCTACTGGGATTTCCCCCTGAACTGACGAGTTCTTACTCGCCTGCTTTGGGTTAGTCCCTTCGCCGTCCGCCCTCTGCTGCCCTCTGTCGACTTCCATCACTACCTCTTCATCTATCATTCACGCCGTCCTATCATCTACCCAGCCTTTCTCTCTCCTCTCACCGCCCACTTCCCCCGCAAACACACCTAACCTCAATTTCACCCTTACTTTCACCCTTATTTCACACACACTCCTTTCTGCTACACTTACCCCTCAATCACCCACGCAAAATACACACACTCTCTTACCTTTTGTAACTGACCTACGCTTTTACACTGTACTCAAACCACCTTAACACAGCACAAAAATTCCCACGTAAAGATTTTCCCAACTACCACGAACGGTACCGGAAACGGAAGCTAAACGGCCTTCTAATGTAAATTTTCGAGGAATTTGCAATAAACAGTCTGTAAACTTAATGTTTATATGCCTTCAGTATTTTAAGTAATTTTTATAATCATTCAAAGTCACGTGATAATCAAGGGGGGTGAGGGGTCTAAAATTGGCTTAAAACCTATCACATGATTTATGGACGACCCCTTGTGGCTTTTCAAGCACTTATTAAATATAAAAATGTGATGAAAACCAAGTCTAAAATGAACTTTTAATTTATTCTGTTTTGTATTATCACAACTCCTATTCTCAATGTACTATTTTGAAAAGCTTATGTTTTTGATTCAACAGATGAATTTTGGAAATATGAAAAGCAAGGAATTTATAGGAAATTGCTTGCATGACCAAATGTACTCGCGCAACGAAAGCAACTCCCTAGGTTAAACGCGCGCCAAACCTTTTCCTTTTGTAGTTAAAAAAAAAGAATGGTTAATTCTCTGAATTTTTCATTTAAATAATAATTTAATAAATAATCAATTTGGCGAAATTAAATTTATTTCTGTTAAAATTCTTTAGCAGTATTTAGACGTTGACCTTTTGTATTGAGTTTTTCACTCTAGCCTCAATTACAAATTTGCGAAATCGCGTAGTGTCAAATACCGGCTTGTAAAACCTTTCGTGCAACTTGGTCTCAGATTTAATGACTTATAACGCAGCTTATTAGTTTTAGAAATTCAAAAATGTGAGGTACGCAACACGAAAATCAAAAATTTCATGTCATTATTCATTTCAATTATATGCAAGTTAAATTAGAAAAAATTATTATACACGCCATACACATCGAAATTCTTATATGCTTTTTAGTCATAATTTATTATTATTATCACACCACATTAACACCCCACACAGCACCCGAACTTTCCTGAACATTCCCAACATTCAGAGAAGTTTCAAAACTTGCAGTAAGTTTGCTGGAAGTTCCAGAACTTCCCTGAAGGTTGGGAATGTTCAGGGAAGTTCCGGTGCTGTGTGGGACTGAAAGACAGTCTGTAGCAAAACTGAATTTCAGTTCTTTAACCAGCTTAGAGCTTAATTTCAGCTGGCATGATATCTTACTTATAGTAGGATAACAGTATTATTTATAAACTTTTTTTCTGCGCTGAATTTCAGTGAATATGATCTACTTCCCTTTACAACTTTAAAGAAGACAAATTATATGCTTAAAAACAGATTTTGTTTTTATTGTGTTGAGAAGACAATTATTTGTTTCATTTTATTTTTAAAATGCCCATCTTGAATTTTTACCAACTGTGTATAGCATTATACCGACTGTAGCACATTATAATCGACTGACATCTAAACTTCAAATGTCTATGACGTTTGTTCCTTAATTGTTTCTCAAATATTTTCATAAAATGATGATTAAGCATTATATAACATTGAGTAAACAAACTAAAGTCAATATTTTAGAAATACGAACCTGAGTAGGGACTTTTTGAATCCAGAGATGACGGGGTGTCATTAGATGACCTGTACATGGTACTTTTTGCCTTAATAGTCGAGAAGCTGAAACAAAACACCTATTTCTTATGAAACTTATTTTTTATTTGGGGTCAGGTATTTTATACTTCACGGCACAGAGGGATAGGAGGTCAGATATAGTATCATGGATACGCAGAATCTCGCTAAGTTCATATTATTTTCAGCGATATGACAAATTGGAAAATATAACTGAGTTGTAGATTCCTATATAGGAAAAATCCTTTATGATTTTAATATAGAATCTTATAGGAAACTACATATTCTCCTATACAAGATCCTATATATTCCAATAGAAAATATTCTATAATCAGCTGTAAGTTATACCAATAGGAGATAGGTGAGTTGTTCTATACAAAATTTATATAAAATCCTATAGAATAACATATGTTTCTCCTATAGGTATCCATGTAGACATTCCTATAGGAAAACATACGTGTTCTTATAGGTTACATTAAGGATGGATCCTATATATGATCCTATATAGGATCTCCTATAGGAATCCTTGTAGGTTCCCTATTAGGGGTGTGAAACTCGACTTCGAGTTCCGATTAAAGAGTGATGGGCTTAAGCCATTGGCTGATTTTAGGGTGGGGGGGGCACGGGTGCTTGGCCCCCCCCCAAAAGCCTCAGGGCGCAGTCCTATGATTGGGTTTTAGCGCACGTTTTGTAACTAGACCACGAGTGCAAAAGAGATGCAGATATACTGTTGTCACTGTCGCACTCATAGTCTAGTTATAAAACGGACGTTATAACGCAATCATGGGACTTTGCCCTCATATTTAACAATGAGAGTGAGAGAGATAGCACTATAGTGCTATCTCTTTCTCTCTCATGCAATACCCCCTCTAAAAACCTTGTCTGGATCCGCCACTGGCTTAAGCCTAGAGTTCCTATAAAGAGAGTTAGGACATGTGCCACCTTCCACTAGCCTGTTAACAAACCGGGGACGGAAGTGACGATAAAGCAATTTGTGTGATTAGTTGAAAAAGGCGGTCGAACTTTAACAATGTCTGTTAAGAAAGTATTTTAAAATCAGCCAATGAAAATAATTTCAATAGACTTCCTTCTCCGGTTACGCTAAACCAATCAAAAATTGAACCTCACGTGTCCTAAATCTCTTTATAGGAAATAGGAACTCTACACTGTAAAAAATTTGTTGTATTTTTACATCGTGACACGATGGAAATGAATCGCTTCACATGACACGTAGTAAAAATGCGAACTGTACGAGGAAATACATAGTGTGTTGTAAATTGATAATCCGATTGTACATTTTCATTGCAGTTGTGAATTTACAACTGATCGGATTTCAACATTCTATTATAATAATCGTAAATTTTGGATCTATTTACGATTTGTTTACAATTGAGAAGAGGTTTAGGTTTAAATTTATTATTTTGCTTTGAAAAATAGAAAACTTCATTTTTAATGTAACTTGTTTTTTAGAAAAAAGTGTCAAATCCCGAGAATGTGTCGATTTTCTACTCCTTAAATAAAATTATACTCACTTTTTAGAAAGAAAATTGAACCAATTAGTATGATCCTTGCTAAATTCATTAATCTATTCACGTTTAACGTATTGTACCAATTTATTCTTTTTGCTTTTTTTATTTTTTTATAAAGTCAATTCTAAATTTTAAAATAAATCAAAAAATTTATAAAACCAATTATTCATGAACTCAGAGGAAGGTAATGCCAAATTTAGAAAATATAAATTCAAAATACGAATTAATAATATTTATTAAGGAAACTCATCAATAGATAATTTACCAATTATATCGATACAATCAGAAAACAATTACGCGTGAGTGACGTCACTTTTCTCGCCAATAATACTCAGACAAAGGAACTCTTTTACAAATAATTTAATAAATATTTAAACTCGTGCTCCTTCTTCTTACAAAATTTACACGAGATTTAAAATAAAATATACATACACACACCATGAGATAGAAATTATATAATGAGCACCAAATTAAAAATTTCAAAAAATAATGAAATGATCTATGAAGACATACATATATATAGAGAGTGAGAGAGATTAAAATTCTCTTTCGTCAAATTATTATATTCTACGAAAACTACAAAAATAACACTTGTGGTTTGTTAACAAATTCTTTAAGTAAAAGAGCAGTAAGAAAATATCAGTTTTATGAATAAGTATATATGTTAAAATATCAATTGAAAGATTGATGCGTCAGTATGAAATTAATCTGATATCACAATCGATTTAGGGACTGGTTGCAAGAGGCAATGGCAATTCTACACATAGGTCCCTGGCCCAACTGATTTAGATATAAAAATCTCTCTCTACAACGATCGTTTGGGACCTCGATAATGTCATTGATGATCCCCTCGATCAGTACACACAATATAAAACGCCACACTTTAAAAGCCAAATTTAAAAAAATGTAATTCAGTAGGAAATAATTTACACAAAATATATGAAATTATAATAAAAAGAGTTAAATTTAAAATTTTGAATATTAAATAAGATAATTACACCAACCTTTAAGAATCCTCGGCGAGTACTCAAATATGCAGCGTGGATCAACAACCAGTCCCAAGGTGTGAAGATCAATCAATGATCAATCGGTCCACACCTCACGAATTTGGTGATAGACTACAAACACATCGATAACACGCCGAAGATTTCCATTGGTGAAAATATTCACGTGATCCCCCCAAACTATAATTGACTTCTAATTAAGAATTTAACTAATTAATATTTTAAAATACCGGGTACTAAGGATCGCCAATAGCTTCTTCCAGCCTAGACCCATAAAATAGAAACCATCGCCTCAGTATATAATCAAATTTAATATAAAATTATGAAATATAAACTATCATGTATAACCTCCCCGCTGGAAGTAATATAGGATAGAAACTTTATCCATTCGAATCCTTTTTAATCTTAGGGATTAAAAAGGATTCGAATGGATAAAGTTTATTATATTATATAAATTATATATTATATAAATTTCGTATATCTTTTTCTATTCACGTCTATCTTTTCCTATCCTCTGCTTAATCCTACCAGTCCATTTTAATCTCTATTCCTATCAACCACAATGTCTATCTTTTTAATTCCGCAAATTTTAACCTCATCAATCCCAACTTTATCTATTTGAAACTATTTCTATCCATCTCTAATCCCTAAGTAAATCTATCCACTTTAATCTGTAATTTGTTATCCAAATTTATCTTCTTCTTATCCACTTTAATCTTTTTTATCGATTCCAAATTTAAAAAACAAACAATCTTTTTTAATATCTGCTTTTAATATCCAAATGAATAATTTTGAATCCAAACTAAATCTTTTATTATTCTTCTCAAAACTACAGATCAGTATAACCATTTTTATCCCTGATTTTTATCTAAACTTATCTTCTCTTTATCCACTTTATACTTTTTGTATATTCTCCAAAGATGAATAACAACCAATCTTTTTCAATTCCTAGTTTTCATATCCAAGTAAATCATTTTAAATACTACCTAAATCTTTTTCTGTCCCATTTAAAACTAAGAAGCAGTATATCCATTTTCATCCCTAATTTTCTATCCAAATTTATCTTCTTTTTATTCATTTTAATCTTTTTTTATCCCTTTCAAATCTTAGTAATAACCAATCTTTTTTAATCCCTTCTTTTTATATTTAAATAAATCATTTTATATCCAACCTTAATCTTTTTCTGTCATGTTTAAAACTAAGAAGCAGTATATCCATTTTTATGGGGGTCATTCACATATCACGTGATACAAATTTTAGCTAATTTGAATCCCCTCCCCCCTGCGTGATACTTTTTCTATTGTTAAAAAATTTAATTTTCATGGACCGTGATATTTTGCCTACTCCCCTCCCTCCCCTAAAAATATCACGTGATATGTGAATGACCCCTATCCATAATTTTCTATCCAAATTTATCTTCTTTTTATTTTTTTAATCTTTTTTTATCCCTTTCAAATCTTAGTTACAACCAATCTTTTTTAATCCCTTCTTTTTATATTTAAATAAATCATTTTATATCCAACCTTAATCTTTTTCTGTCTTGATTAAAACTAAGAAGCAGTATAAATACTTTTTTATCCCTGATTTATATAGAAATTTATCTTCTCTTCATCCAGTTTAAATTTTTTTTATTCTTTCTAAATCTGAACAACAACCAATCTGTTTCTCTCTAAATTTCTTAGAGTGAAAATTTCACTTTAATTTAGGAGTGAGATGTACATTCACTCCAGATAAAGTGGAAGTTCAATCTAAAAGAGTGAGATCGCTCACTCTAATGGAAAGAGTGCAGAAATTCACTCCAGTGATTGAAGTGAATATTCACTCCAAGATTTAGAATGAAACTTTATAACGGCAGTTCGTAAGTTTTGTACCAACGAGCGTATAGCATAGTAGTTAAAGCGTTGGGCTTTAGGCCTGAGGCCGCACGTTCGAGACTTTCAAAGTCCAAATCGAAAAATTTTTGTTTTCGAAACATTTCTTTCCAAAACAAAAATTTTTCGATTTGGACTTTGAAATTTTTTGAGTGAATAAAACTTTTGAAAAAAGTGACTTCAAATGGTTTTTCAAAAGTCCTTAAAACTGATTTTAAGTCATTTGAACACAACTTCAAAATGGTATTAAAAGGGTATTAAGAGAGTATTAACTAATACCCCACTAATACCACAGATTCCGGTAGGGGCGCATGTGTCGCTGCACATTAACTTGGCGACGAGTCGTTCTCGCTGTCGTGGAATTCTGAACTGGTGTGTTCGACCGTTTAGTCGTATATTGTTTAATACTTAGTTAGAAACTTTTGTTGTTAAGATGTAAAAAAATAAGTTCTAGGGCTCTATTCGTGGCCATTGTGCCCTATCAGGTGAGCTCTATTACTCATTTTTTTTCTACACTAGAACTCCTATCGAGCGGACAGCTCGGGTGAGTGTCCGCTCGATATGTAAGGTCACCTTGGCGTGTTAAGTGAATGGAGCTCAACTTCTTCCTTCTCCCCTCGTCCCGTCAATTGCCTACTGTTTCCGCTCGACATGAGTCCGCTCGATTGGAGTTCTAGTGTATTTGATGGAGTCGGTTCTCCGACTAATTTGTTAAAAATAGAGTCAGTGTTCAGTGCGCGTCTTTTGTAAAGGCCTTGCCATGCGGCCGACTATTTTGTTATCCTTTCGATATATCTTAAATTAATAAATGTCAATTTATAGTGTATTTTTTTAATTTTTATTTGTGCTGCTCCTTACTCCCCACTCTCCGGCTATTTTGTTAGTCGTGGCTTGATAGTTTTAATTTTAATAAATAGAGTAATTTGATTTTCATTAGTCTATTATAGTTTTTGTTTAGTTATTTTTCGTTAAAATAACTTGGCGCTCGGGTTTTGTTTTTGTATTGTTTATTTGTTTTTATTAAATATTATAATTTAAAACATAAAATACATTAAACGTAAGCTGGAAGAATGCGTCACAGTACTACGCACTGAGAGACTTTTAATTACAGTTTTTGCTTTTTTCCATTTCTATATTTGTAATAAAACGTAAGAATTTAGAGATAATCGAGGTTCGATCATAATACAGTAAGGTCGCGGTAATTGTCCACTCGTCGGGACCAGCGACTTCAGTAACTGTCCATTTCTTAAACCACGCCCCACAATCTTTTCAAGGGTTAAAGCAGGAGCGTAATCTGCATTCGAGCAGGTATGTTTTGAAATTGTTCAAAAGACTCGTGCCGCAGCGAAATAGACAGCACTGACGGTAGTAGTAGAGGGAGGGACACTTTCTGAAACATGCTCCGGGACACTTGCTGAAATGGAGAGTTACTGAAACGGACATTTACCGCGACCTTACTGTAGTTCTTTAAAAAAAAAGAGATTGTGTTACCTTGTTTTCTATTATTGTAATTTCGTGAGAAATAAAATTAATGTATATAATTAGAATTATTATTATTTGAGGTTAGAAAAAAGTAAATGTGGGAAAGCAATATTCATTTTTAACACATTTTGATCTATTTATTATGGCATGTCTAAAATTTTATTAGACTTTTTCTACGACAGCTTTTCGAGCAGCCATATGTCTCAAGAGCTATTCTACCACTTCACAATATTTATTCAAAAATATGTTTTAAAAAAATCGGTCTCTAGAATAATTTCGTATTATCCGGAATACTAAACACAGACGTTAATTATTATTACCATTTTCACTTCAATTTAGTAAAAAATCACTTCTCAAACCACATGAAACTTTTGCTAGTTAGTATATAAGGAAAGTTAAAACACTCTTTTCTGGCGACGCGCGCGATTATTCGACGTCATCGAAATGTTATATGTTTGTAATTTAGGCTTAAAAGTGTGCGTAATTATATATATGGGCGATTCCCAATGAAAAATTTCTGGGTTATGCCGATGCTTACAACTGGCGCGGTAACGCGCCTGTTGTTTCTGCCAAGGATTCGCTTGCCAGAGTCGGCGCGGTACTGGCTGTAACGCTGTATCAGTACTGCGCCAATATTGATGTCCAGTATTGGCAGTCAGTATCAGCCCAATGCTGGCGCGGTACCGCGCTTCTTATTTCTGCCAAGGGTTGGCTTGCCAGAGTCGGCGCGGTACTGGCTGTAACGCTGTATGTGTACTGCGCCAATATTGATGTACTGTTTTGGCAGTCGTATTTCATTTTCGATTATTTTAATTCTTGTTGTAGTATTTTATTACTTAAAAAAAATTGAAACTCGTTATTCTTATAGATTAAAGTATTTTCAAAATTATTTTTTTTAATAATATTATTATTATTTTTAATCTTTATTGTTATCAATAAAAGTTGCCATATATAAAGATTTAAAAATTAGATAATTCAAAAGTCAATCGTCAAAAATGAAAAGTTAGAAAATTCTGAATTCTTTATATAGACTAAAACTAGCACAACTTTAATTGAATGTTTAATTTTTATGAATATTATTCAAACAATTTTTTTTATTAATTATTTAGGCAGAGTTTACTACAGTTTAAAAAATATTTATTAAAAAAAGTAAATGGTCCTTTTCATAACTGATCTGAAATTTAAATATTGATTTTTGTAAATATTAAACTAAGCCAGCGTGGCTGTGGGGTTTAAGCGTATAACTTGCGTCCGAAGGGTCCCGGGTTCGATCCCAACCAGCGTGCGATTTTTCGTTTTATATAATAGTTTTAATTGTTTAGGTATAGCGAATATTAATCATATATGTTAAAATTTGTTTAAACAAATTAAATTAACTAATAAAATCTCAAAATAAAATTTGCAAGACGAAGTTTTAATTCGATTAATGAAATAATTGTACATAATAGTTGTATTCCAAAAATATAAATTTTATTTTTTATTTGCTCAAATAAGCAATAATAATGATAAATAGTAAATTAATAACAAAATTGTACTGCGCCAGCGACTTTTTTCCCCTTGGGTTATTTGATTACACTTTTCCGCCCGAATTTTTCCTTGACAATATACGCTTATACTGTTCACCATTAATGCGTTAGCCCTGGCAGGGCCGCGCCGTATTGCGCCAGCCATAGCAATCAGTACCGATCGTCGTTATCATCCCAGAGTTAGGTCAGTACTGCGCCAGCACTGGCAGCCAGTACTGTACCCAGAGTTAGGGGATACTTGGCGGCTTTGAAAAAATACACCTAAATTAAAAATATATTCTGAAGTGTATTAGTGAATTTTAAAGGTATTTATGAGAGTAACTGAAAACCAAATATACATAAATATATATATTATAACTTCTATTATATTGCACTATAACTGCTGAAATTTCAGCTCCGTGGCGTGTCCCTTTTGCAAAATGTTAACGTTAATTTAATAATTTTCGGTGAAAATATCATTATTATAACTCAGCCTTTTTCAAGCATAAAGTGGCTATATTTATGAACAATTTAGGTTTATATTGCACTTCATAATACCTTTTTCATACTTAGAATCTGTAAAAATATTTTGTCCCTCAATTTTTCCAATTTTTGAACGCAATCTGTAGAATTATAATTAAGGTGTCATGTGTTTAGTTATTACGCCTTCTAATAAGTTAAATTTCAATTTTGATCCATTAGCACTAAATCACATGTGAAAAAAGTTTTATAAAAGAAAAATTTTTACTTAAAAAAAAATTATTTTTGTGAAAATCGCATGTGTAAAAAAAAGCGTTCAGTTCCATGTCATAACTATTAAATTACTGCAACAACTATTTGATAGTATTGTTACCATTTTCTTTAAGTTTTCATGTGAAACAAGCGATCTGCAGAAGGAATAGATTTATTTTGCAATATTGTATAAGTGAGGTTAGAATAAATGTCAAATTTTAGCTCCATGGTATCACGTAAAATTTCAGCTCCATGGCCTACATGAAGTGTTCAGTGTGCTTCATGCAGAGAAACTTTTTTATCTGTGGTGGTTATTTTAAAATATTATTCTATAAAGTAGTTTAGCAATGCCGGATTACACTGCTCGATCTCGATTTCAAATTATCCAAAAAATAAAACGAAATATTCATTATTAAATATTGTATTTGCTGTTCTTTTATAAAATTTTATATATGTTAACTAATATCTAAAATACTGTTAGAATATTAAATAATTTATGAATTTATTATTTATGTTCGCTTTAGCAAAATATCAAGAAGAAATTTTTATTTTGTACAATATATTTGCAATAAAAGGATGCGGTTCAGCTCCAAATGGCAGACAATTTTTTAAAAATTTGCTATTATTTTCGTATAAATATAGTTGTAGTAAAATCGTTTAAAATATACTTATATTACACCCTAATAAAAAAAATAAATGCAGAGAAACATTGAATAAAAAAAATTTTTTTCTACCAAAATTGAGGGCGTCGATCAAAGAACCGGTTATAAATCTTTGACGCTCGAATTAGTTGGCCCCTGAGTCGAAAAAATTGTGTTTTTCAATTTTAGTTTTTTAAAAGCATATTCCGATAGAAAATTTCATTGCGCATCTTTTTTCTCTTTGACAAAAATTTCTAAATTTTATAGTTTTCGAAATAACCTAAAAAAACTGATTTTTTGAAAACAAAAAATTTGATTATATTTTTGTGTTCAACTCGCGATAAATAAGACAATTATCAACATTTTTTGATCAAACAAAAACGAAAATACGCGTAATTTTATTGCTCGACTGTCAAAGTGAATGCAAATTAATTGCAACAATAATTGAAAAAGTTATTAATTATTTTTTAAACTAATGCAAAATTACTAACCTCTAAACTTCGATCGCCTCGTTTATCTGACAAATTTTCACCACCAATGTACTTTGTGTTGCAAAGTTGTTTATTAAGACCTAAAAAAGTTTTCTGGAAAGTATGAGTACACAAAAATAATTACCACTCGAAAAATAACGATGTTATTGTTTAGATCCCGCTAGCAGACGACTGTTTCGTGCGCGTGGACTGAGATTAGCATCACGTCACTCGTTCTAGGTTAATAATTTAAGACAAGATTACTTTTTTTTAATAAAAGTTTTATTAATTTTGCAATAATTATTTCAAAATATTTTTATAATAAAATTTAGACTGTTTAAAATTCAAACATATTTGGAAAACTCAAGATAAACTGAACGTGAGACGTGATGTCTCAGTCCACGCGCACGAAACAGTCGTCTGCTAGCGGGATCTAAACAATAACATCGTTATTTTTCGAGTTGTAATTATTTTTGTGTACTCATACTTTCCAGAAAACTTTTTTAGGTCTTAATAAACAACTTTGCAACACAAAGTACATTGGTGGTAAAAATTTTGCCAGATAAACGAGGCGATCGAAGTTTGGAGGTTAGTAATTTTGCATTAGTTTAAAAAATAATTAATAACTTTTTTCAATTATTGTTGCAATTAATTTGCATTCGCTTTGACAGTCGAGCAATAAAATTACGCGTATTTTCGTTTTTGTTTGATCAAAAAATGTTGATAATTGTCTTATTTATCACGAGTTGAACACAAAAATATAATCAAATTTTTTGTTTTCAAAAAATCAGTTTTTTTAGGTTATTTTGAAAACTATAAAATTTGGAAATTTTTGTCAAAGAGAAAAAAGATGCGCAATGAAATTTTCTATCGGAATATGCTTTTAAAAAACTAAAATTGAAAAACACAATTTTTTCGACTCAGGGGCCAACTAATTCGAGCGTCAAAGATTTATAACCGGTTCTTTGATCGACGCCCTCAATTTATCTTGAAATCGGGCAGTTACGCAAGAATCGACCATATCATAGTATAGGTTGTTCGTTACACAGATTTCGTCAAATACCACTCTAAAGATACACAATACTTGTAACTATACAAATATCAAAGACGAACTTGCATCTGTATCTCTGAACTGTCAAACAAATACTGCCATCTTTCTTTTTACTGCGCGCGCACCCCATGCTTCTAAGTTTCTAACACACGTTTTATAATTCTTGCAATTCTTTATTTTCATCTCACTTAAATTCTTTAGAGGTTATATAATTATGTGTCTTATGAAGTACATAACACTTGTACTACTTTTTATAAAAAGACAACTGTTGCATCCAAAACGTCTTTTCTTAAACAGTGTATTAGTTTTTATAACCACATCTCGATTATACCTAAACTCTTAAATTTTATTGTACATAATAATAAGCAATAATGCAGATATTAAGATCAAAAGTTTCTCAGTGTAATACAAAACTATATTATACTTCAGAAAAAAACGTTTTCTTGAAAATTCCACTTAACACAAAATTTCAAAATGTTATCACATCAAGGCACTTTGTCGTCAAAAAGCTTATGAAATGGCAAAAAAACCGGAGATGACTATAGCATACGATGTTTATAACTAATGTAAAAATATAACCAACTGTATTTTATCAATATATGTAATACACGTACACAATTTACGTTTCATACAAAAAAAGTTAAGCCCAAATAGAAATTCTACATTCAAATTGAGAGGTCTTGTAGGTTTTTTAGGCTATAAATAGACATTTTTTTAATACTTTTTTTTCTCAGAAGTTTTAATACAGTACGCTTCCATTTAATTGACCTCCATTTTAAATGAACTTCTATTTTATTTGAAGTTTTTCGTACATTTTAAATGAACAAAATTATCCCTACCACTCATGTGCACGTAAGGGGAAATGTTACATTTCCCCTCACGTGCAGAGTGTTTTTGGTATTTGCGTAAAGAGTGGAAAGGGTCAATTAATATGTTTCATCCGGTCCCGACGAGGTCAATTAAATGGAAGCGTACTGTATGTAATGAAGTAAATGTTTTTACATGTTTTCAAGTATATTAATAAGTATTAAAAAATGAAATTGTGGTTTTAAAAAATGTCATATTTTCTACACAGATCCCAATTTCAGGTGTTAATCGAGACGTAATTTTAGACGTCATATTTTACTACTTTTTACGTATTTTTGTACGTCAAATTTGACGTCATTTTGACGTCAAATAATTCGTAAATTTTGACGTCGGATTTTTCAAGTGGGTATGGCTGAGGGTGAAATCTCATGTAGGTAGAAAGCGTAAAATCGAAAGCAGAAAGTATGGGATTGAGAGAGGCAGTGATATCTATCTGTCTCCCTTACACTATAATTAGGCCGACCGTCTGGTATTGGTTTTCATTTAGTTTTTAATTATATTATTATTTTATTATATCATTTAAGAGACAGAGTACAGCTAACCATCGGTCCAACTGTGGCCAGAGTTGGGCCAAGCGTCGGCATTTGGTTGGCGAAGTTCGGTCGGCATGCTTGCTTGGCCCAACTTAGGCATTGCCGGTCGGAACAACTTAAGGTGCCGACAATGTGGCAACCAGAGTTGAGCCGACCATTCAACTCTAGCAGCCGACCTCAATTCGCACCTGAGTTGACCAATTTTAAAAATTTTTGTTTCATTCTGTTCTTTGGAAGTTTCTTCAGGTACTGAACCTCTAACTTTTGAAAATTTGCAAAAATAAAGGAATTAGTCAGCTTTTTACTATAAAAAACTAAGAAAAAGTCATTTTTTTGTTCTTGTATCATTCATAAAAACCATAATGATTATTATTATTGGTAAATTAGAGGTTCAGTACCGGAAAGAACTTCCAAAGAACCGAATCAAACAAGAATTTTCAAAAATAATCAAAGGGTTCTTGAGATATAATATCTATACCATTTTTCAAGTCAGTATTAAGTTGCGCCCTCTGTGGAGGGAATATGACAACATTTATTATGACCAGAATCCAGACCGTCCGGATTGAATATTTTGTTAAGTGTCGTCTAGTTTAGGAAAACGTTTTAGTATCGACTAGACTAGACGGTCTGGCCAGCGCCTGCTCAGACCGTATAGATTAAGAAAATGTTTATGTATCCACCAGACGGTCTAGCCAGCGCCCGATCAGACCCTCTAGATTAAGAAAATGTTTTAAGTATCGACCAGACGCACAGTGGGTTATTTTTCAATTTACTGTTCAAAAATGTCTACAGTTTACAATTGGAGCAATTTGAATGTTATTTATTTTTAATTAAAGAGGACTAAATTCTTAAGAGATCCCATAAGGCTGATTTTTGAATTTCAAATTGTTTAAAATTATTTTTTTTAAATCAAAGTTAACAAATAACAAGGTTTTTTTTAAAAAAAGGATGTTTAATTACTTATTCTATTATTGCACATGACCTGAATTAGTTCAAAATCATTTAATATGATTTATAGACGAATAATAAAAAATAATTTTCATTTTTAATTGTTATAAACAATATTAGGTAACAAATAGTTAACTTTGGATCCTCTGCGACAAAAAATTTTTTTTTACATTTATATTTTAATTCAGGTCCATTTAAATGATAAATGATCTTCTTGTTTAATAAATAATTTATTTCAATTGTTATAAACAATATTAGTTAACAAATAGTTAACTTTAGTTCCTCTGCGACAAATTTTTTTTTCAAATTTATATTTTAATTATTAATTAAATATTGAGTATTTCTATTATAAATTATTAATTAAAATACTCAATATTTAATTAATAATTTGTTTTTAAAGTTATTAACGGCATTGTTTGTACACCCCAGATCTTGAGCAGCATTAACATTAAAGTTCCTAGGTTACACCCACGTCGAAAGGAACTGTTTATTCTTGGTATGAATTTAATGCGTTACTATTCAAGACAGTTACTTGCTGATACATTATTATTTGTTAATCGTTTGTTTTTCGTTTCGAATAACCCATGTAATTTATTTTCGTCAAATTTTTCTACTTTTAAATCATTCTTATTAGAATTTATTCTATCACTTCGTAAGTCACTGTAATTATGTTTTTTAAACTGGACCCAGTAAAGAAAGAATTTTTGGACAAGCGAAAAGGTAAGTTGAACAAGCTTCATGTTCAACTTGCCTTTTGCCAATAGGAAGGTTGGACTGGTTGTTCAACCTGCCTATGCGTTATGTTCAACTTACCTAAATATTTAATACGTTAAATAAGACGGAAATATGAATTGAATATTATTTAAAATACACAGAATTACGTAAATATATGTCGATTTATTGTGAAAACATCTTGTTTTAGAAGAAAATAAGCGTTTCATGAGAAATATAGTAGTGCAAAAATATAGATACATTGCAGGGGCCAGAGCGTGTCATCGATAAAACGAAAATGTCAAGACGGTCAGAACATTTCCTAAATAAGTGGGAAATACTGGTTGGATATTATTTAGAGTACATAGAATTACATAAATATATGTGAATTTATGGTAAAAAAAATCTGTAGTCATCACTGAAAAAATATTGTATCATATATCAGACAAATGGTCGTTTAAAAGGATTATCACTTTTCTTAGGTTATGTTATTATTATGATTGTAATTAACTTTACCATTTCTATGCTATTAAATTAACATTTCTTGTTAGATAATGTAACCAAAATGTAAGTACAGAAATCACTTTTGTTTTTCACTACAAAAAAATAAGTGTTTTATTATAGGATAAAGGGAAAGAAAATGTCAAAAAATTTTCGTTTTATCGATGACACGCTCTGGCCCCTGCAATGTATCTATATTTTTGCACTACTATATTTCTCATGAAACGCTTATTTTCTTCTAAAACAAGATGTTTTCACAATAAATCGACATATATTTACGTAATTCTGTGTATTTTAAATAATATTCAATTCATATTTCCGTCTTATTTAACGTATTAAATATTTAGGTAAGTTGAACATAACGCATAGGCAGGTTGAACAAACCAGTCCAACCTTCCTATTGGCAAAAGGCAAGTTGAACATGAAGCTTGTTCAACTTACCTTTTCGCTTGTCCAAAAATTCTTTCTTTACTGGGGATGACAGTGTGAATTGCTAACCCAGTAAAAAATAATTTATTGGAACTCAGGCAAAGGAAGCTGGAACTTTAAAAGTTCCATTTCCTTTCGTTGCATTTAAGGAATTGGAACTTTCATAATTTTTAAATCTGATAAACCAGTTAAAGGAGGGTTTAAAAAGTAAAAAAACAACTTACGTGCTAATATTTGTCAATTATTGTCCCTTAGCTGAGGTCAGATACGTTTTTTAAGTGAAAAAACTAATTTATTAAATAAATTGTGTGTGACGTAGAACTATTTACCAACAGTCGGTAAATTTGAATATGAAATTACGAAACATGTTTATTTTAGAAAATAAATAGGTAGTTTTATAATTTATAAAAAAGCGTAGAAAAATTATAAAAATTACAAATAATTTATAATAATGATAAGTATTGTTTTAAAGTAAAAATACTTATGTAGTAGTTTTAGAATTATTGGAACTGTATGCGCACCTAAATTATAGCAGTGAACCCCTATTTAATATCTTCTTTCGTTTCAGGCGTGTGCGTGTCTCATAGGTTGTGTTATGTACCGGTGTTAATCGCAAGGTGACACCGGAGAACATGATCCCGCTTATGACTCGCTCTCCCGAGGATTGGCGAACCATCGAGACCTTCACACATTATGTTATTAGGGTCAAAGACCTCGATGGTCGCCAAAGAATCAAGGTACCGTAGAATAAGGGAGAAAGTCGCTTTGGCGACAGAAGAGGGGATATGAGACAACTCCCGATGGCGATACGCGCGAAAAGTGCTGGCCGGGAGTGGTCTTAAGGTTCCCAAATAAGGGTGTGTTTTTAGCGGGTCGGCAGAACATCGCCACCCCCGCATAACCCTGTAGTACGAGCTACAGGGTACCTGGAGGCAGGTTTTCACATCCTACGCAAAAAAAAAAAAAATTCAACATTAAACAAAAATTATTTAAATTATGGAATGAACAAAATATTTTGTTGTTGTATTAATAAGTATAAAAAAAAATTATTTTAAGAAAATTTTTCATAATAATTAAATTTTTAAATATTTCTCACAATTCAATATTATTTGCTTTTTAGGGTTCCGTACACCACAAGTGTACGCACGGAACCCTATTGGAAAGACTTTGTCGTACACATATGTACATATGTATTTGGTACAAATATGTAGTTTGACGTGTAGATTACAGAAAAACTATAGAAAACCTTGTTGCAGGCTGTTATCATAGCGTTTTTGAGCAAAAAAAAACGATTTTTTTAAAAAAACGCAAAAAAATTGTTGTATCCCCCCCCCCCCCCCTGAACTTCCAAACAATTTGACTTAGAGAGTTCAAATTTGGTACACAAATGTATTTTTACGTGTAGATTACAGAAAAATTGTAGAGAACATGATTGTAGAAGTTGATCATAGCGTTGTTAAGGAAATAAAATGATTTTTGAGTGTTTTTTATGGATATTTGCTAAAATCTCTAGATTTTTCGTTGACAGCGCAATCATCATCACGTTCTCTATAATTTTTATGTAATTTACACCTGACAATACATTCCTGTACAAAATTTGAACTCTCTAAGTAAAATATTTTGGAAGATAGGGGGGGGGGGTGGTTTATTTTTTATAAAAAATTCATTATATATTATATTTTATATATTATATTATATATAATATGTATAATATATTTATATATTATATATTTTATAGTATCAAATATATTTAAAATTATTTTGTTTTGTGTACGGATCCCTCGGTTTTAGTGCGAGTGTAACTCGAACTAGCCCGATTTTTTTTATTATGGAAATCATATATACAATTTTATTTCTAGATACTTCATCTAAATTATTTTAATTTCAAAATAAAAGAAAAAATTTGAATTTAAAAAAAGATTGTTTTTATTTAAACAATTTTTGTTACGCTTATAAGCACTTAAAAAGCATTTTAAAATATAGACTTTATTCTTTGTAATATAATATATATAAGTTGTCAACAGTGCTGAAAAAAATAAACAATAATATTTTTTTCTTAATCAGTAATCTATCTTCTATATAAATAAAATCAACATTTTGTCTGTACATTGCGCCAAACTCAAAAATTTTTACATACTTTTTCGTTTTGAGTGATAAGGATCTCGAAAATGCAACAAAAAAATTCTGTCTGTCTGTCCAGGATTTTTTGTCCGGGCATCATTTGAAAACGGCTCGGCCGATTTATGTGAAATTTGGCAGAGTATTAGAGTGTCACTCAACTTAGATTTATAAAAAAAAAAATTTCAGAAAGTATTATTAGAAGCTGAGATATACAACTAAGTCATATTTTCACATATACGTACACACATACACATAAACACGCATATATACATATATACATACACACACATATACACACAAACACATACTCACATATACACACACTCACATACACTAACACATATAACTTTACATTCAAGTAAAAGAAAAATGTTTATACCGCATGTATACGCACACTCATATATATATATGTATGTGTTACGGTTAATAGTGCGAAGTTGGTGAATGTGCACATTGACCGGTGAATGTGCACATTACCCGAATTGGGCGTTAGGTGGATGGTGAATGTGAGAATATCATATGAATTTAGTGTTTCTACGCACTTTAACCGGTGAATGTACACATTGACCAAATCGTTTTGGTAAAAGTGAAAAATCAGCATACTCAGAAAATATGGTATATACGTATTTGCTACGGACAAAAAATATATTTATTTATTTTTGCAAGGGCCACTGCCCAGTGGGCACACATGTCCGAAAGACGTCCCTATGTCGGCCTTTATGTCTAAAAGACGTCCTTAAGACGTCTTTTGGAAATTTTTGCCCACTGGGTGCCATGACGTTTAGAATTGCACAAAAGATTTTCTTGCTTACAACTGCATCTTTTCGTGTCACATTTTACTTTGCAAAGGCATCTTTTGAATCCTTGACCGCCAGTCAAAGATTGCAAAGCAACAATTTCACGCAAAGATTTTACAATGTTCGGAACTTCAGTGAGTGACATAAATTTTTGTCTACAAACAGTAAATTGATTTCTACTGTAGTTCTGTTTTAGACGTCCATCCTTGGTTCCCAATAAATAGATGTCGTTGTTAACTGACAAAATTGTAGCTATTAAACCCATTTTTACTAACTTAAATTTAATTTAATTAATAAACGAATAGTACTAGAATCCGCACAGTGTCACTGCCTAAAGCAAACTAGAATAATAACTGCCGTTGGCAATATAAACATTCAACTTTTCCAAATTTGTATTGATTCGAATAGTATTGATTTGAAGTTTTATTGATAAACAATTGTCATTTAATTTCTATTTTTATTTACATTTGTATTTCTATTTCTATTTCTCGTTCTATTTGTACTTGTACTTTCTTATTAAAATTTATATTATTTAATTATTTATGTTAAGAATTAATTTATTAATAATAATTCCTTATATTATTATATTTTATAATAATTGAAATTAATGAATAAATCACTTACTATCAATTTCTACATTGACCAACGTTAGTTGGTCAATGTGTACAATCCCCAATTTACTTGGTGAATGTACATAATTTCTTCAGTAAATGACAAATTACTCACTTTCCCCAAAAAGCCCGGCGAATGTGCACATTCACCGGTCAATGTGCACACAGTGGCGGACTAAGACAATTCGCCGCCCTAGGCTGTTACAAAACTGCCGCCCCCCCCCCCCACTTTTAATAATTCATTTTTTTAACTTATGTAGGTAATGTGTATAATTTTTATATATATAATATATATATATACATATATATATATTTTAGAATAAGAATAAGACAACATCAATCAAATCAACATATTTTATTATATTTAAATATGTTTAAACAAAATATAATTTAAAATTTAAATCTTTTTTAGCATCGTTTATTTCTGGGAAAATAACTTTTAAGGATGTTCATCCACTCAATTGGTTTTCATTCTAAGCGACCATAAAACGTAAAATCTTTTCAACGGAATTTATGCTTATAATTTAATTTTTTAAATAGTACATTCAACTTTTATAGTAAAAATCATAAATTATAAACACTTTTTTTTAAATTACTTAAAACATTGTCATTTTGTACGTCTTGTTACCACTTTCATGTAAAAGTTTAAACTTTGTAAATTTATATCTTGAAAACCGCATGGTGTAATAACAGCTTAACCATGAGTATAAAATAATAATCGTAATAAAAATTTAAAAGTTAATAACAATCGTTGAAAGGTCAATATTTGAGAAGAACGTCCTTAAATGTGCTTGCGACGTGCTTTTTGTTCTGCAAATGTATGAATTATTTCATCGCAATCTATTGATCGTAAAAGTTCTGCTTCTATTGCCAACAACGACAAAGAATTTAAACGATTCTGTTCAGTAGTCGATCTTAAATAATCTTTAACGCGCTTCAAACAAGAAAATGATCTCTCGCTGCTGCAGTTCGTAACAGCCATGCAAAGAAACATTCTGTAAGCAATGTCAACATTAGGAAATACTGTGTCAAGATTATTTTGTTTTAAGTATTTAAAAATTTCAATTGGTGTCAGCCGTTTCGAATTTTGTTGATCACATTCAAGGTAAGCTTTGAAATGGATTAATTCTTCATCCAATGAACTCTCTAAGTCTTTATCAAATGCCTCTCGTAAAATTTTTGCTCTTTCCCGAATATCAGCGTTATTTAAGTTTTCCAAATCAATAAGAACCGAGAATTTTTTGTAGATTTTTTCATAGTTTTTGCATCTTTCTCTTAAATCAGTCAACAAATTGTCAAAAATGACGTAGTATGCGTTTACTTTAAATTCATTCTTTCCGATTAACGTTACCTCTTCTGCTCTTGTTTCATTGTCAAAGATTTTCCTACGTCTTACTCTGCTAAGGAGTGTTTTATACTCTTGGTTGACTGACAAATCCAAGGCTTTTTTTTCAAAATGGTCAAAATCTTTGCGAGCATCACCCACAGTTTTGTTAAGACTTTTAAACAATTGAACTACGTCGCCCAAATTAGTTTGCGTTGATTGCAATTTTTTGCTAACTGCATCGAATTTTGGAAGTAAAAAATTCCATAAAGTCTGCATAAAAGCAGTCTCCAGTAATTCGAAACGACATCGAATCCCTTTGACTTCGCATCGTATTATAGGTTTTTGCGAAACATCGTTTTCTATCTCACACAAAGCTTGAAGTACTTCAGTGTAGTATTGATCAAGTGTACGAACAGCATCATTACGAGCTGACCAACGTGTTTTCGAAAGGGACTTCAAAGATATTCTCTTAGATTTTTCACAGCGAGATTGAAGAACATCCCAGCGACTCGTAGATGCTGTAAAAAAGTTATATAAACTTTGAACATCATTAAAAAATTCAGCAGATGCTGAACAACTTTGAGCTGCATGAGTTCCAGTTAAATTAGCAGAATGACTAGCACAAGGAACGTAATCAGCATATTCATTTTGGTTTTTGATCAATTTTTGAAGTCCTCCATATATCCCTGACATACTTGCCGTTGTATCGTAGGATTGACCTCGACAATTTAGAATATCAATTCCTAAAGTTTCCAAGGTAGAAGTTACAGCACTACACATCTCGACAGACTTATGGCCCACATTTGGTAAGAATTTTACAAACCGCTCTACGGTCATACCGTCTTTGTTTACATATCGTAGAACGAAACTCAGTTGATCCACGTGTGAAATGTCGGCTGTGGAATCTACAATAATGCAGTAGTATTTCGCATCCTTGACTTCTTCAATGATTGTATTTAATACCTTGTTAGCTAAGATTTGTATTAATTCTTCACAAATCGTTTTCGACAAATAATTGGTATTACCGACACCTTTATTTCCAAATTTTGAAATGTGCTGAGCTAAAAATGGATCAAATTGGGCAATTAATTCTAATGACATTAAATAATTTCCGTCATGAAGAGAACCAAACTTTTCATCATGTCCTCTAAAAGCCAATCCACGTGAGACTAAAGCTTTGATGACTGTGACAACTCGTTTTAAAACATTTTTCCAGTAGACTACTTCTTTATTATAATCTAGCATTAGATTTTTATCAATTCTACCAAAAGCATTAGCTCTATCGTTCAGAGAATTTAAGCAATTTACATGCTTCTCTAAATTTTCATGATGACTTATTCTGTTAACCGCGTTTTTCCAATCGCTAAATCCATCTTTGCCAGCAAACAAAGAATCGCCACCGAAAAGTAGACATGGAACACAGTATTTTTGACTGTGAAAAATCGAGATCGTTATTTTGTTTGTAGTTATGTTGAGCGATGTGATCACGTAATGTTTCAGTTATGACCCATTTTGCCGGGTCATCGCTGATATTTGACTGTTCAAAAAAACTTTCATTTCCATTCACATCTGTATAAGAAAAATATTATTTTAGTAAATTTTTTACAGACTTGAGTCCGTAAATAGTCTACTTCACTATAGAATTTACTTTTATAGTGAATCAGACTATTTACGGACCTAAGCCTGATTTTTTAACAATTTCGATTGTTGGTAAAATAACTATTAAATTGAAAATGTAATAGTTACCTTGTTTTGAAAACAAATCGGTACTCATTGGTTTTTCTATTTGGTCAATATTATTTTGTTTTCTTTCATCATCGTTAACGTCACTTGAGAACACGGTTGTTTCTACAATATTTGAGTCATCCGTAGCAGTTTTATTAGTGATGATTAAATAGGAGGAAAGTTTTTGAGTCTTTGCCATAACCTCGTCATCTTTCAATTTCCTTTTTAGAGCTTGTTTACGATATTCGTATCCACTCAATCGATTTCGTCCGTCACTCATCTTATTTTGAGAAAAATTTAAATAACTTTTGTATATATAATTTATTCACTCATCCCTTACGGGTTCGAGGGCCTCCGCTCCCTTTACATTCATATACAAATTGAGTACAACAACGCTTACATTTATCCTTCCTTAAACTTAACTTTAAATACATAATCAACTTCACCTAATCGTCGCTTTTATAATATTTTACTTAACTAACTGCCAAGTGCCTGGGCTTCCGTTTCCTGTTACTTTTACCCTTTCAGGGTTTATCCACCTCATCGCCCACCCTTTTATAAAACTTTATTTTTACTCTTTCCTTTATCAGTCATATCACACATTCTAATCCTAACCATTCACTCATTTCTCTCCATACATTTCTCATCCGATCCTACAAACATCTCCATTCATCCACTAACACACTTTCTTCCTTTTTCTTGCTCTTTTTACCTTCTCCCTTCCTCTCCTAACCTATTTCCAATCCCACTTTGACAACCCCTTCTGTATCCTCTTTCACTATCCATTCCACTCCATCCACCCAAACACTTTCTCTACCCACTTTCACTACCCTTCCGTTTCTTCTTTCCACCCACGCTTTTTGTTCCAGCAGCCATTTTATTCTTCTCTCTCTCCAGGTTCTATCAATATCTATTCTCTCTACACTTCCTTTCAACCTACATTTTAATCTCATTACTTCCATCCTAGCATTCTCATCTTCTAATTCCACAATCCACAATTTCGGTTTTTCCACATCCTCTCCTCTTACTCCCTAACCGTTCTTGATCCTAACTTTAGCTCCAATTCTTGACAAAAGTTTTTCTACCTCCTCTTTGCCTTTTCTCCACTCTACTTTCATACCTTTAATAACAATATTTCTTTTTCTTTTCTCCTTCTCCATAACTTCTCTTCTCATCGATAATTCCCCCATTTTGATTCTTAGATCGTCATCTGCTTTTTCTCTACTCCCCACCCTTTCTTCTACTCCTTTCTTTAATGTTACCCTCTCCCTTTCTACGAACTCTCTCTTCCTACTCTCCTCACTCTCTATTATATCTTTCTCTAACTCCTCCATTCTCTTCCACATATTTTCTGTCTCCCTATCCCAACTTGCCTCCCACTGTTGAACCCTCTCTAAAATTGCTTTCATTGCCTTTCGTAATCCCTCAATTTGCTTAAACCTCTTTTTCTCCAGTTTCCTAATTTCCTCCATTTCATCCCATGCTTCATCAAACTGCTCATCATTTTCCTTTATTGTTCTTTTGATTAGACTTAGTAAAACTTGACAATCCTTGCATTCAAAATTTTTTCTGTCCAATCCCTTTTCAAATTTTCGCGCCTTAGACTCATTCCCGCCTTTACCACTTGCGTCATTGCTTTCCTCTTTATTCGACATTGTCAAGTTCTACCTTATCACCCAGAAGCACTACTTTTATCTTTGTTACTCTCTCGCTCTCTCACTCTCACTCAACACGCTTTTATCCTAACCTCACATTTTTGCCTCCTTTCTCACGTCTTTTTACCATTTATTTCACACTTACTTCCACATACACTTTTTTTATTCAACTCACATCCATTTACTCTATACTGACCAATCACTACACTACCCACCCTATACTTAATATTAACAGATTTTCAAAAAACTATCTCCCCTTCACAAAACGCGTTAACTACTCATCGGTACCGGAAACGGAAGCCCTAAAGCACTTTTGTATATTTTTTAAATTTAATTTATATTTTCATAAACGAAATAGACATTATATTTATATATACATATATATATATATATGTGTGCCCACAACTTTGTTTGACGTAAAATGCCCGTGAGCTGCTGACTGCTCTCATTCGTTAAGAGATGGATTTCTATTGGTGGAAAAAGCCAAAAGGCGCAGTTTCATGGCACCGTCTTGCGTTGCGTTTTCTATCAGAGTTGGGAAGTTATTCGTAACTTAGAGTTTTTGACGTATGTACACCTAGGTGCATAAATGCCTTACCCAGAACTAGTTGTCCCTGCGCATGAGAATACGTGAGTAAGAGAGAGAGGTCTGGGGTAAGGCATTTATGCACCTAGGTGTACATTACGTTTTTGACGTATTATACCTTCAAAAACCATTAAAAACGTAAAAATAGCCAAAATACGTCTTCAAAATGGTGAATATGTTTTGTGTTTGATAATTTGACAGAAATATCTTAACCTCACTTTATTTAAACATTAGTAATATTTTAAATAAAATAGATAAGTTTGGAAAGATTTTAGTTACAGGCATTGAACTATAATACTACTGGAACAGGCTCCACGCTTGTTGAGCTGAAAGAGAGCAGCGGCTGTGAGACAGACAGATGGGGGGGCATGCTTTCTCTCTCGCAGAACGCTTCATTTCAATGAATGCTAAAACTTTAAAACTAATGCGTTGGTCAGTTTTGCGTGTTGTGAGTGTTTGGCACAAGCAAACTTCTCAAGCGGACTGTACAAAAAGAGACAACATGCCCCTCCACAACTCTCTCTCTCTCTATGCCGCTTTTGTAGCGCTGTGCCTGTTCCAGTAGTATTATAGTTCAGTGGTTACAGGTAGAAAACAAGTTGTACAACATAAGTTACAATTTAACAATCTATGGAAAATAGATATTGTTATAATCAAATGATAAATGTCAGTAATTATATGTGTTAATTTAGCTAATTTTGGCAAAAATATTTAAGAATATTTATTTTTTAATATTTTTTTATTGGCACTGCCTTTATATAAAAACTTAATCTGTTCACTTTTTTACTTATATTTACATTTCAGAAGATAATTATGTATGTTTATCAGTACAAGTTTTTCTTGTATCGCATTTAGAGGTTAGAAATTCAAATAACGCGTATGCGTTCTGCATATTCCTATGAAAACGTAATATATGTCGGACCACGTATAAAACTATGGAAGTAATATACGTACGTAATATACACGTAAAAAACACGTATGTTACTTTAGAGTATTATAGGTTTCCAACCCTGAACACAAGCCAATAACTACAAAAGAGATGCAGATATACTTTTGTCTCTTTTGCACTCATTGGCTTTCGGTAAAACGCAACGCAAAACGGTGCCATAGAACTGCGCCCTAAAAGTGCCGTCCCATGTCACCTTTCAGGCGGTTCCACACCACCACGTCAGAAGTTAAGCCACCCAGTTAAAAATTTCGTATGTGTTCCCACGTGTGTTCCTGTATGGGTTCCCGTATGGGATCCCTTAAAGGTTCCTACATGGATTCCTATATGGGATCCTGTGTACCAGGGAACTTTGGCACGAACCCTCGAGGGAACACTGTACATAGGATCCCATGCACATAGGATTTCAAATCAATTTTTTGAAAACTTAACATGCTGCGCAGTAGTTTTCTATATCACTTACGGCTGCGCAGTAGATTTTTTTGTTCTTGTAAATATGTTGTGCAACAATTACTGACAAATAAATTATTTTTTTAACAATAATCTTTTTGTAGATTCATTTAAATTGTTTAATAGATTAAGAATCTTGTAAGGGAACACATAAACATGGGATCCTATGTACAGTGTTCCCTCAAGGGTTCGTGCCAAAGTTCCCTTGCACACAGGATCCCATATGGGAACCCATATAGGAACCTTTAAGGGATCCCATATAGGAAACCATACAGGAACACACGTGGGAACACACACGAAATTTTTAACTGGGCAAAGTCAGTGAGATGTGAAAGCACGTTCTAACCATGGTTGTGCAAATTTGAGAACTTTGTCAAAGGAGGGAAACTCGAATGTTGGCAAACGGTAATATTTAAAAAATATATTATTTTATCATTAAAATAATAAAAATAATAAACAAAAAATTATTTTAAATCATTCAGGTAACTTTATATCTAGTGTAAACCACCAAAATTTGCCGCCCCTCAAAATTTGCCGCCCTAGGCAGCTGCCTACATTGCCTATCTAGTTAATCCGCCACTGTGTGCACATTCACCGGACTTCCCACATTAACCGTAACATATATATATATCACAAAACTTTACAACATTTATGAATGTAATTAACATTCATACGAGTTGACCGATTTAAACAAAATTTTTTTGTATATTAGGTATTGACCCAAATTAGGTTTGTAATCTTAGAAAATTAAAAAATTTTAATTAGAACGAAAAATATAATAATTTTTCAAAAAAATTGAAAAAGTCAAATTTTTTTAGATTATTGACTTTTTGTCACATTACTTCTAATCTTTTCACATAAATTTTTTTATGTTCCTTACAACATATCTATCTACATAAATAAAATCAATATTTTATCTGAACATTGCATCAAACTAAAAAATTTTTACATACTTTTTCGTTTTGAGTGATAAGGATCAGGAAAATTAAAAAAAAAATTTGTCTGTCTGCCTAGGATTTTTTGTCCGGGCATCACTTTAAAACGGCTCAGCCGATTCATGTGAAATTTGGCAGAGTATTAGGGAAAATCAATCAAATTAGATTTATAAAAAAAAATTAGGAAAAAAATTACTCATATATGGGTGAAAATTCGTGAAGTGGGCCTCGGATTTTCCAAGGGGTGTAATTTCTAAAAGTACACTTTATGAAAATAAAGTACTAATACAGATATAAACAATCACCAAGTTTTGTTGAGAAATATTCATTTGTTTATTTTTTATAAACAATTGAATTTTATTGCACCATATTTTTTAAACTTTTATTTCTCAGCAATGAATTATCCGATCTTGATGAATTTCATACACGCAATTAATGAAGGTTAGATGTTTAAAAAAATTTTTTTTCATTGTTGACCAACATTATTTATTGTAAAAAATAATTGTTTATAATAAACAAATGAATAATTGAGTGTGTTCTGGATGTCTTTTGTAAATTTTATTTTCAGAAACTCAAAATATATATATCAAGGATTAGATATCCAAAATAAAAAGTTGGTAGATCGAAATAGTTTATTAACTATAAATTTTTTTGTGAGCGCGGTCGCGTCGATCCGTGCGACACTCCAAGCCGCATGGCTGCACGAGTTCGTTCGACGCTCTCGGCGAATATCGCGTAATATAATTATAAAAACGAAAATTCAAAATAAGGGTTAAAAATGCAAAATTCATAGATAGTTTATTGTTTATTACTTATTATTATTTATAATAATATATTTATCAAGACTTTTATTTTTTCATTTAATATAAATATCACATAATTAACTCAGTAGTTTTTTCAATATGGTCAGAAACTTTTTGAAATTTAATTTCGTCCTTTTCACTAGGTTTAAGCCAATGAAACTAACTAGTTTTTTTTATAGTTTTTGCCTTTGAATTTAAAGTATTAAAACATTTACCTATTACTGGTATTTTAATAAATTATCTAAATTGTTACTGAAGTTAAATATATTTCAATAAACACACTGTTAAAAACTTTAAGTACAAATGTTTTTTTGGTTATTTTTATACACGAATTTAGTTGAAAATTATATAAATAAGACTTTGCCAGTTAAACGCTAACAAATTAAACTTTCTTTTTCTGAAAATAAATTATATTTTTTATAAATACCTAAATATAAACATATTATTGTCACTGATAATAAATTATATTAAACAATAATTTTTTAAACTAATTCTGCTACTAAAGTCTCTCTCTCTCTAAATCTGAAGTTTTGAAAAATAACTATTTAATGATCATATTTTACTAATTAAAAAAGAGAAAACTCGTTGAACCTTGAAATAGTTAAAACCTACTAATTGAATTGGTAATTTTTAGTGAAAAATTTCTCTGAAACAGGATATTTACATTTTAATTAAAAAAATAATATTATATCAAAAACCGTAGTAATTTATTTTCAGCTTTAAATTTATCTAAATGTCCATCTACTTAATGCACTAATTTATTTTCCTTAATATTGTGTCCATAGCTGAAAATTGAACAAATGTTAAAAGTAAATTTCAGGTTAGTTACACTTTCTTGATTTTTTTTAACAATTCTCTATAACTCGACATTTGAAGCATATTCATATGAAACTGCTTTAAATGTTAAATTAATTATTTATTTATATATATATATATATATAAGGGAACAATATCGTTTTATATACAAAAAAACCAGAATTTAGAATTTTTTTCTGATTAAGTGAATCAATCATTTTGAATTAATAACTATTTCTATTAGTTAAAAAGGAATAAACTATATTAGTACTGTGTTACGTCAAGTAACATATTTTATAATTTTTTCAAACTGAAATTGTATTATTATAAAAATCAATGTTTAAATAAGTAACGTTTTGGCTATCGACCGAAGTAACCCTCTTGTTTAAAGACAAAATCAATCGGAACGTTAATAGGGGAGATATGATGCTCGAGAAACATGCATATTACCCTAAATTAAATGTGCTAAGTGGTTCCTGCCACCCACTGGGAGTTAGGAAAACTCCATCGATTACTTTTCTAAATAAAAGCTCCAGGGACCAGCAGAACAAGTCAGTCTAATTCAAACCCCGAAACTCTAATTGTCAAAATCTTCGTATCAGTTATCAACTCTTCGTACAAGTATAACTCAAGACCTGAAACTCTGTTCATCAACCATCTCAATTGACTAGTTTTCAATTTTCTACGAATCTTATTTCAACGAATTGTATTCTTCAAAATCTACGCATCTTTTAATCAAATTTGAATACAAGACAATTTCCTGCCAACGTTCGCCCAGTACTGGTTGCCAGTATCCTGCCAACATTCAACCAACATCGCTTCTACTACTCAGCTGGTTGGTTGCCAGTTTCTTGCCAGTGTTTGGCCAACATCACAGCGACGTCTCAGCTGATTGGTTCTCAAGACCTCGCCAGGACTCACCCAACATCTTGCCGATCTCTCAGCTGGCTGGTCTGCCTAGGATTTTTTGTCCGGGCATCACTTTAAAACGGCTCAGCCGATTCATGTGAAATTTGGCAGAGTATTAGGGAAAATCAATCAAATTAGATTTATAAAAAAAAATTAGGAAAAAAATTACTCATATATGGGTGAAAATTCGTGAAGTGGGCCTCGGATTTTCCAAGGGGTGTAATTTCTAAAAGTACACTTTATGAAAATAAAGTACTAATACAGATATAAACAATCACCAAGTTTTGTTGAGAAATATTCATTTGTTTATTTTTTATAAACAATTGAATTTTATTGCACCATATTTTTTAAACTTTTATTTCTCAGCAATGAATTATCCGATCTTGATGAATTTCATACACGCAATTAATGAAGGTTAGATGTTTAAAAAATTTTTTTTTCATTGTTGACCAACATTATTTATTGTAAAAAATAATTGTTTATAATAAACAAATGAATAATTGAGTGTGTTCTGGATGTCTTTTGTAAATTTTATTTTCAGAAACTCAAAATATATATATCAAGGATTAGATATCCAAAATAAAAAGTTGGTAGATCGAAATAGTTTATTAACTATGAATTTTTTTGTGAGCGCGGTCGCGTCGATCCGTGCGACACTCAGTGTTGTCAGTGACTCACGCAAAATATCGGTAGATTTAACAAAATTTGTAAAAAAATCGGTAGATTGACATGGAAAAAAAATTGAAAATAAAAATTATCGGTAGATTTTTAATGCAAAATGTCGGTAGATCTACCGATAAATCGGTAGCTGTGGCAACACTAGTGACACTTCCAGCCGCATGGCTGCACGAGTTCGTTCGACGCTCTCGGCGAATATCGCGTAATATAATTATAAAAACGAAAATTCGAAAGAAGGGTTTAAAATGCAAATTTATAGTAGTAGTATTTTAGAATATTATTGTTTATTATAATGTATTATCAGTAAAAATTATATGTTTGTTATTTAGATATTCATTAGAAATACAATTTATTTTCATGAAAAGAAAGTTTTATTATGAAAATGAAAAATTAAAATAAATGTTACAAATACACTCTCTAAAACGGAAATAGTAGAATTTTGACACATTTAATTAGTAATGCAGTTGTTACGTCATAAATAACATAACATACGAAAATTATTTTTTAAATCTATAGGTGGTTGAACAGTGAGGGTTAGGTGTACGAGTAAATGAATCGAGAGACAGTTGTACAAATATCTAAATTTATTGTTTACACAAAGGCTAATCGACGTTAGAAACCTACAAGCTGAGGTGTTGAGAGAGCGGCGAGAACTGGTGGCAGAGTATGGACAATCTGAAACAGGTTTTATCTTTTTACAAAGGAAATAAGATAAGGATTTGGGAAAGCGACAAGGGATTAAAAAATATTTGGAACTAACCTTTTAAATTTAATGTGAAGATTCTTCGACCAAGCTCAGGAACAAGAGTTGAGTAATGATGGTCGAACCTTGGGTGGAATCTGTCAATCAGTCAGCTGAGAGACTAATTGAATGCTGGCTGAATCCTGGCAGGAAATTGGCGACCAGCCAGCTGAGAGATCGGCAAGATGTTGGGTGAGTCCTGGCGAGGTCTTGAGAACCAATCAGCTGAGACGTCGCTGTGATGTTGGCCAAACACTGGCAAGAAACTGGCAACCAACCAGCTGAGTAGTAGAAGCGATGTTGGTTGAATGTTGGCAGGATACTGGCAACCAGTACTGGGCGAACGTTGGCAGGAAATTGTCTTGTATTCAAATTTGATTAAAAGATGCGTAGATTTTGAAGAATACAATTCGTTGAAATAAGATTCGTATAAAATTGACAACTAGTCAATTGAGATGGTTGATGAACAGAGTTTCTGGTCTTGAGTTATACTTGTACGAAGAGTTGATAACTGATACGAAGATTTTGACAATTAGAGTTTCGGGGTTTGAATTAGACTGACTTGTTCTGCTGGTCCCTGGAGCTTTTATTTAGAAAAGTAATCGATGGAGTTTTCCTAACTCCCAGTGGGTGGCAGGAACCACTTAGCACATTTAATTTAGGGTAATATGCATGTTTCTTGAGCATCATATCTCCCCTATTAACGTTCCGATTGATTTTGTCTTTAAACAAGAGGGTTACTTCGGTCGATAGCCAAAACGTTACTTATTTAAACATTGATTTTTATAATAATACAATTTCAGTTTGAAAAAATTATAAAATATGTTACTTGACGTAACACAGTACTAATATAGTTTATTCCTTTTTAACTAATAGAAATAGTTATTAATTCAAAATGATTGATTCACTTAATCAGAAAAAAATTCTAAATTCTGGTTTTTTTGTATATAAAACGATATTGTTCCCTTATATATATATATATATATAAATAAATAATTAATTTAACATTTAAAGCAGTTTCATATGAATATGCTTCAAATGTCGAGTTATAGAGAATTGTTAAAAAAATCAAGAAAGTGTAACTAACCTGAAATTTACTTTTAACATTTGTTCAATTTTCAGCTATGGACACAATATTAAGGAAAATAAATTAGTGCATTAAGTAGATGGACATTTAGATAAATTTAAAGCTGAAAATAAATTACTACGGTTTTTGATATAATATTATTTTTTTAATTAAAATGTAAATATCCTGTTTCAGAGAAATTTTTCACTAAAAATTACCAATTCAATTAGTAGGTTTTAACTATTTCAAGGTTCAACGAGTTTTCTCTTTTTTAATTAGTAAAATATGATCATTAAATAGTTATTTTTCAAAACTTCAGATTTAGAGAGAGAGAGACTTTAGTAGCAGAATTAGTTTAAAAAATTATTGTTTAATATAATTTATTATCAGTGACAATAATATGTTTATATTTAGGTATTTATAAAAAATATAATTTATTTTCAGAAAAAGAAAGTTTAATTTGTTAGCGTTTAACTGGCAAAGTCTTATTTATATAATTTTCAACTAAATTCGTGTATAAAAATAACCAAAAAAACATTTGTACTTAAAGTTTTTAACAGTGTGTTTATTGAAATATATTTAACTTCAGTAACAATTTAGATAATTTATTAAAATACCAGTAATAGGTAAATGTTTTAATACTTTAAATTCAAAGGCAAAAACTATAAAAAAAACTAGTTAGTTTCATTGGCTTAAGGCCGTTGGAGACACAGAGTCCGCAGAGAATCTGTAGGGGGGAGCAGTGGTTCTCAAAGACTGTCCCCATGCGTTTTGAAGACTTAGGAATTTTTCGCGACAAAGTCCAACACTTTTCCCACAAAAGAACATCGTACTGCAAATTCTATTGAAATAAAGATTCAGAAAAATACTTACTTTTGATAAATCAAGTATTTCCTGAGCTTTAGTGTCTCGAGGAAATTCGTGTGATAAAAACAACCTCCAATGATGTTCCATGTTTGGCAATTTTTTCCAATAAAACCAGACACTTTTTCCGAAAATGAAAATCGTAGTGAAAATTTAAATTTAATTAGCACTTTTTCACTTATTTTGTTTTTGGCATATGAGTTTTTAAATCGCGTCAGTCTCTCGAGGAAATACAAAATCACTTGACACTTCACTCACTGATTCCCACTTTGAAAATTTTTTTCGGCAAAACCAGACACTTTTTCCGAAAATGAAAATCGTAGTGAAATTTTAAATTTAATTATCACTTTTTCACTTATTTTGTTTTTGGCATTTGAGTTTTTAAACCGCGTCAATCTCTCGAGGAAATACAAAATCACTTGACACTTCACTCACTGATTCCCACTTTGACAATTTTTTTCGGCAAAACCAGACACTTTATCCGAAAATGAAAATCGTAGTGAAAATTTAAATTTAATTATCACTTTTTCACTTATTTTGTTTTTGGCATTTGAGTTTTTAAACCGCGTCAATCTCTCGAGGAAATACAAAATCACTTGACACTTCACTCACTGATTCCCACTTTGACAATTTTTTTCGGCAAAACCAGACACTTTTTCCGAAAATGAAAATCGTAGTGAAAATTTAAATTTAATTATCACTTTTTCACTTATTTTGTTTTTGGCATTTGAGTTTTTAAACCTCGTCAATCTCTCGAGGAAATACAAAATCACTTGACACTTCACTCACTGATTCCCACTTTGACAATTTTTTTCGGCAAAACCAGACACTTTTTCCGAAAATGAAAATCGTAGTGAAAATTTAAATTTAATTAGCACTTTTTCACTTTTTTTGTTTTTGGTATTTGAGTTTTTAAATCGCGTCAATCTCTCGAGAAAAGTAAATTTTTTTCAATTTCATCAATGAAAATGTCAAACAATGTAGCAGAATATAGTTTGTCGTGCGCTGTTCTGATACGGCATTTTCGGGTACTATAATTCACACGGCGCCGCCTTTGAAATTATAGACAGGCGTACATTATATTCATTATATTAATCAACCTATTTATAAAATTCAATGTTTAGATATTAATTGTAAAAATTTAATATAAAAAATTAATGTCAAGTTCCAAACATAATTTTGCTAACTTTGTACAAAAAATAAAAGTTGTTTGTTATTTGAAGTGTAATTAGCTCTATTGAAAAGACGCATTTAAAATAATTTAAACCATTCAAATGCAACAAGTACATTATTTATTGTAAATCATGCATTAATAATTTCTAAACAATTTAAATATTTTTTAAAATCTAAGAGTTGAAGGAAAAATAGTAGAGCTTATTTAGTTTATCAGAAGAATGCAACCCGACTTACAGAGGAGATGGGAAATAGATATTGTATAGGAACTGAAATAAGTGTTTCTTTTAATTTTTTAAAATTAAATAAACAGAGCATTCGATAAATATTTTATACATAACGTAAAAATTAAAGAAATAATTAAAACGCAAGAAAGGACTAAAAAAATAGTGTAATATCAAAAAAATTAAATGAACAGGAAGAAAATGGAGAAATGTTTTTTTCTTAATCTAACAAACTGTAAAAAATGTAAAAAGTAAAAAAGAATAAGTAAGTAAGTTTGTAAAAAAACTCTCAAGAAATAGACAAGATGTGAAAAGAAATTGAATAAATTTACAAAAAAATAAGTGTATTTACTTTTAAAAGTATAGAAATAATTATTAAAATTAACGTAATAAAAAGTTTAATGAATGTATAAATAAGAAAACTGTGTAATATAATATTAAATAATTTTTATAAAAAGAAGAAAATTAAAGAAAATCCTAAAAAGAACAGAGACAAATATCAAAAAAAAAAATATCAAAAATACCTAAACGGAGAAAAAATTTTAAAAATGTTGTAAAAATAATAAATTATAATATAAAAATGAAAGTAAAATCTCTTAAAAATCTTGTAAGAATATTACCAAAGGAAGGATTATTGTGAATATGGAAATTAATTAATATTATTGAATTAAGATGCATTGAAATTTAAATTAATTTAAATTTAAAAGTTGGTACAAATTGGAATATGAGTTCATTGACGTTTAGAATTTATATAACTTTTAATGACTTGAAGATATACAAATCTAATATTATTTTTTGATAACTTGATACCAAAAATTTGTAAATTGTAGGTATTTTGATCATCTGTATTAATACAATTTTTTAAATTTTATAACGAATAAAATATTAAAATTTTCAAGATTTATCCACAAATTTCTGTTTTTTTTATGATTTGCGATACTTTACATGCAATATTGGACATCCGGAGAATTGAAAAGTTTTTTTTTCCATTTAAATCAATAACAGCCCTGTTTATAGATTACATTTATTTTATTTATTTCAAGCAATCTATACATATATCTTTGATGAATAATTTGATCTCTGTTTCCGAACTTCTATGTAAGTCGGGTTGCCTTCTTTCTCTGCACTAAATAAACCATAAGGAATTATGATGTAACTCTTAGTATTTGAGAAATAATTTAGCAAAAAAAAAGATAAAATTTTTTCCTACATAAATTTTAATTTGTTAATTTTAAATTATGCAATTCTTTATTACAATATTAAATATAATAAACAAATTAATAATGTTCTAAAACAAGTATTAAAGTAAATTTCTTATTTCTTCAAAATAAAAGGGAGAATTTTTGTTACATAATATAAATATTATATAATTTTTTTTTAATATATTGAATGTTTTAAAAATAAAATAAATTAGTTCAAAAATGATATTAGATTAAACTACATATCTTTTAAAAATAAAATGTAAGAAACTACTTGGTAAATAAATTATATTTACTTATTTAATTTTAAATCATACATTTTTTAAACCACGTTTTTTTTCTTATAAAAAAAGAGATATACATTTATCTGTGTAGCATAAAATATATACAATTTATTGACAACATTTTCAGAAAAAACTGTCTCAAATTCGACCAATGCAGATGAAAATTCTAAACATGACAGTTAAATTTCAAAAATATTTGTTGACATGCCCAAGTTATTAAATAATATAACAAAAAAGATCTATAAAAACGATTTAGCTTTCAAGAAAGTGCAACATTCGCAGTTTACAAAATTTTTTCCACGACATTTGTAGAAAAGTTTAATTTTTGCTTCGGTCAGTAAGCACAAAGTTTCTTATTTCTGATCTAAATTTGTTAAATATTTGATAACATGACCAAGTTATTAAATATTTAATCTCCGGATGTCCAATATTGCATGTAAAGTATCGCAAATCATAAAAAAAACAGAAATTTGTGGATAAATCTTGAAAATTTTAATATTTTATTCGTTATAAAATTTAAAAAATTGTATTAATACAGATGATCAAAATACCTACAATTTACAAATTTTTGGTATCAAGTTATCAAAAAATAATATTAGATTTGTATATCTTCAAGTCATTAAAAGTTATATAAATTCTAAACGTCAATGAACTCATATTCCAATTTGTACCAACTTTTAAATTTAAATTAATTTAAATTTCAATGCATCTTAATTCAATAATATTAATTAATTTCCATATTCACAATAATCCTTCCTTTGGTAATATTCTTACAAGATTTTTAAGAGATTTTACTTTCATTTTTATATTATAATTTATTATTTTTACAACATTTTTAAAATTTTTTCTCCGTTTAGGTATTTTTGATATTTTTTTTTTTGATATTTGTCTCTGTTCTTTTTAGGATTTTCTTTAATTTTCTTCTTTTTATAAAAATTATTTAATATTATATTACACAGTTTTCTTATTTATACATTCATTAAACTTTTTATTACGTTAATTTTAATAATTATTTCTATACTTTTAAAAGTAAATACACTTATTTTTTTGTAAATTTATTCAATTTCTTTTCACATCTTGTCTATTTCTTGAGAGTTTTTTTACAAACTTACTTACTTATTCTTTTTTACTTTTTACATTTTTTACAGTTTGTTAGATTAAGAAAAAAACATTTCTCCATTTTCTTCCTGTTCATTTAATTTTTTTGATATTACACTATTTTTTTAGTCCTTTCTTGCGTTTTAATTATTTCTTTAATTTTTACGTTATGTATAAAATATTTATCGAATGCTCTGTTTATTTAATTTTAAAAAATTAAAAGAAACACTTATTTCAGTTCCTATACAATATCTATTTCCCATCTCCTCTGTAAGTCGGGTTGCATTCTTCTGATAAACTAAATAAGCTCTACTATTTTTCCTTCAACTCTTAGATTTTAAAAAATATTTAAATTGTTTAGAAATTATTAATGCATGATTTACAATAAATAATGTACTTGTTGCATTTGAATGGTTTAAATTATTTTAAATGCGTCTTTTCAATAGAGCTAATTACACTTCAAATAACAAACAACTTTTATTTTTTGTACAAAGTTAGCAAAATTATGTTTGGAACTTGACATTAATTTTTTATATTAAATTTTTACAATTAATATCTAAACATTGAATTTTATAAATAGGTTGATTAATATAATGAATATAATGTACGCCTGTCTATAATTTCAAAGGCGGCGCCGTGTGAATTATAGTACCCGAAAATGCCGTATCAGAACAGCGCACGACAAACTATATTCTGCTACATTGTTTGACATTTTCATTGATGAAATTGAAAAAAATTTACTTTTCTCGAGAGATTGACGCGATTTAAAAACTCAAATACCAAAAACAAAAAAAGTGAAAAAGTGCTAATTAAATTTAAATTTTCACTACGATTTTCATTTTCGGAAAAAGTGTCTGGTTTTGCCGAAAAAAATTGTCAAAGTGGGAATCAGTGAGTGAAGTGTCAAGTGATTTTGTATTTCCTCGAGAGATTGACGCGGTTTAAAAACTCAAATGCTAAAAACAAAATAAGTGAAAAAGTGATAATTAAATTTAAATTTTCACTACGATTTTCATTTTCGGAAAAAGTGTCTGGTTTTGCCGAAAAAAATTGTCAAAGTGGGAATCAGTGAGTGAAGTGTCAAGTGATTTTGTATTTCCTCGAGAGATTGACGCGGTTTAAAAACTCAAATGCCAAAAACAAAATAAGTGAAAAAGTGATAATTAAATTTAAATTTTCACTACGATTTTCATTTTCGGAAAAAGTGTCTGGTTTTGCCGAAAAAAATTGTCAAAGTGGGAATCAGTGAGTGAAGTGTCAAGTGATTTTGTATTTCCTCGAGAGATTGACGCGATTTAAAAACTCATATGCCAAAAACAAAATAAGTGAAAAAGTGCTAATTAAATTTAAATTTTCACTACGATTTTCATTTTCGGAAAAAGTGTCTGGTTTTATTGGAAAAAATTGCCAAACATGGAACATCATTGGAGGTTGTTTTCATCACACGAATTTCCTCGAGACACTAAAGCTCAGGAAATACTTGATTTATCAAAAGTAAGTATTTTTCTGAATCTTTATTTCAATAGAATTTGCAGTACGATGTTCTTTTGTGGGAAAAGTGTTGGACTTTGTCGCGAAAAATTCCTAAGTCTTCAAAACGCATGGGGACAGTCTTTGAGAACCACTGCTCCCCCCTACAGATTCTCTGCGGACTCTGTGTCTCCAACGGCCTTAAACCTAGTGAAAAGGACGAAATTAAATTTCAAAAAGTTTCTGACCATATTGAAAAAACTACTGAGTTAATTATGTGATATTTATATTAAATGAAAAAATAAAAGTCTTGATAAATATATTATTATAAATAATAATAAGTAATAAACAATAAACTATCTATGAATTTTGCATTTTTAACCCTTATTTTGAATTTTCGTTTTTATAATTATATTACGCGATATTCGCCGAGAGCGTCGAACGAACTCGTGCAGCCATGCGGCTTGGAGTGTCGCACGGATCGACGCGACCGCGCTCACAAAAAAATTTATAGTTAATAAACTATTTCGATCTACCAACTTTTTATTTTGGATATCTAATCCTTGATATATATATTTTGAGTTTCTGAAAATAAAATTTACAAAAGACATCCAGAACACACTCAATTATTCATTTGTTTATTATAAACAATTATTTTTTACAATAAATAATGTTGGTCAACAATGAAAAAAAATTTTTTTAAACATCAACAAGAAAGGAAAAACTACTAAAAAGGGCGCTTTACAAATTTTCGCACGAGAGCACGAAATAGCTAAGGCCGGCACTGATGAGAATTACCTAAATATGTTTAAAATTTTCGGTTATGTTTGTGAAATTTTTTCTTTAATTAAAATTTTTTGTGTGAGTATAAAATGAAAATAGATTTTAATTAAATACTTTTTATTTAATTGAATCCTTAAGGAAGTTCTGCTGTGAATCGAATAATCAAACATATTTTGATAAAACTTGGTGTACTGATAGATAAAGTTTCTAAAATTTTGTAGTTAAATTTTTTAGACCTGTAGGTTCTTGGGAAAAAAGTTATGATCGATATATTTTTTCACTGTTTAACCTGTTTAACATTGATTCTTATGAGAATTCATTACTCTGTCACATATATTTTGGTACTAAAAATTATTAAATGACCAGATAGTTATCAAAGTGTGTATAGTTAAACACAGATATATCTAATGAGCCGATATTGTATTTAAAAAAGGACAATGGGTTCTTGTGAGAGTTGCAATAAATTAATTTGTAAAAATATTTCACGTTTTACACGATACAGTTCAGACGTTCTGACATTTAAAAATGTTGATTTTGATCGCACATGAAAAATAGTCATATTTAAAAAGTAAATAAAGTTAAAAAAGTTAATAAATACAATTATTTAATTATATATCAGTAAAATTAAATTTAAACCTAGCCTCAAAATAATGGTCTCTGTTTTGACTAGTATTGTCATACGATAGAAGTTCCTTAAACATAATTAGTTTGTATTTTAATAATAAATCTAATAATAATAATTGTTTTGTAAGCTAATATCGTTGTTTATACGTAAAATTGGATTAATTATAATAAATTTTTTATGAATGAAGTATTTAATTAATCTTTACTATTATTTGTATATATACATATATAAGATAATAATCTTAATTTATCTTCTATATAAATATAATCAACATTTTGTCTGTACATTGTACTAAACTGAAAAATCTTTACATACTACTATTCCTTTTGAGTGATAAGGATCGCGAAAATGCAAAAAAACAAAATTCTGTCTGTCTGTCCTCGATTTTTTGTCCGGGCATCACTTTAAAACGGCTTAGCCGATTAATGTAAAATTTAACAGAGTATCAGAGACTTACTCAACTTAGATTTATAAAAAACAAATTCAGAAAAGATGATTAGAAGCTGAGATATACAACTAAGTCACATTTTCACATACACGTACACACATACACGTACACACACATAAACACCCATATATACATATATACACAAATTTACACACATACACATACTCACATACACACATATTCACATATACACACACATATAACTTCACATCTGAGTAAAAAATAATCTTTATACCTCATGTACACACATACATAATATGTATATGTATATATCACAAAACTTTGTACGCCAAGGGGCCATTCATTAATTATGTACGCATGGTTTTAGCTAATTTTGACCCCCCCCCCCTCTCCCCCATGTAAGCATACATAAGATTTGTCGGACCCACCCCCCCCCCTATTCTTACGTAAGATTTTTGTATAACTACCCTTAAATTAGTTTAAAAGTATGCTTTTATCAGAAAGAGTTCAATTGCACTGAAACACATCATTATTTGATATAATTTAAAGATTTTTATTTTTTTAAAAATAAAAATTCAGTCTTTGCAAAATAGATAGCATAATTAAACGTAAGATTTCTAAAAATCTTAAAATGGAATACTTTGCGTAATCCAATATACTAAACAAATAATTATATTGAAAACGATCTTAAAGTAGGTAATTTAACGAATCTATCAAAAAACTACAAAAGAGAATTACTTTATGTAACATCAAATACATTTTTTTTTATTTGTATGTAGAACAAAAAATTAAGTTTATAAACATTTTTTCCTGTTATTGTTGTTTGTCAACAAATATTGTATTTTATGAACCTTCACAGAGAAAAGAAGATTTCTTTTGCTAAGAATAAAAATGTGTTTACATTGATTGTCTTGAAAGAAATCGTACTTATGCTTGATCCAAGAATAAGATATTATTTGGCGTAAACTCGGGTCTGCTTGACTTCTGTCATGCGCAAAACAGTTTTTCATAACCTCAAATTCTTGAGTCTATACTATTTTATACTAGGACCGATGAAAAGTTTTTTCTCAATGTTATGATGAATTTTTAATTTCTTTAAACAATTTATTGTTGAAAAATTGTAGCATTTCCAAATAAACTAAAAGAGTAAGAAATTAAAAAAAAATTGTCGAATTTTGCTTCCTCATAAAGAAAACTTGGTGATCGTTAAGATTTTCGATTTTCCGAAAATAGTCTAAATCGACTATCTAAAATTATCTAAAATTATCTAAAAAGCGTAAATTTGCATTTCAAAGCAAATGTCCACATGTATGTGTGTGTATAGCGTTTTTTGTTGCCAGGATATCTCGAGAACGCTTCAGCGGATTTCAATAATTTATCGATCTTCAACTAATTATATAAGAGAAATACAAAATTAAATTATTATTTAAATATTTTTAAACAAATTATTATTGTTAAATTCTTTGTCAAGTAATCATACAAAGATCGATTAATTACAAAATGAGGAACAACTGCATATCTGTAGGTTCAATGTGAACAAAATTGCTAGTTAACAATATTAATATGTTTAAAAAAAGTTTAAATAATAATTTATTACTTATTTCTTAGCCGTAATCATATAACGATCGGTTAATTGCAAAATTAGAAAAAGCTGCATATTTGTAGGTTTAATGTAAAAAATGTTGGTAGTTAACACTATTAATTTGTTTTAAGATTGTTTAAATAATAATTTAGTTTTTATTCCTTATCTGTAATGGCATTTAATTACGATTACAGTCAATTTTCTTTTGGCCAAAAGTGACGGCTAAAAAAGCATTTGCAGCTCTGTTGGTGGGTCGTTGACCGCTAGAAATTACATTGGAGTAAAAGAGACACATATACGGTCTGTCTTTCTTACTCTATTGCAGAATCTGTTGGTCGTCGACGCCAAACAGACCGCCACAAGTTAAGGTGTATATATTCACCTTAACTTTATATCGTGCTTCCAGATGAATTTCTATATATAGTTAAATCTTACGTAAGATTTGCTTTTACACCCCCATCCCCCCGACGTAAGCATATGTAGAGATTTTTGAACCCCCCCCCTCCCCCAGACATGCTTACGTAATTAATGAATGACCCCCAATCACATTTAAATGACTTGACCGATTTAAACAAAATTTTGTGGAATATTAGGTATTGACCCAAGTTAGGTTTGTGAACTTAGGAAATTTAAAAATTTTAATTAGAACGAAAAATATAAGAATTTTACAAAAAAAATTAAAAACCTCAAATTTTTTTAGATTACTGACTTTTTGTTAGATTACTTCCCCCACAGCACCGAAAAATTTCTGAAAATTTATTAAAGATTTATTTGGAAACTTCGGAATATTTAGGTGCAAAGCTTAGTGAAAATTGTATAAAGATTTAAATGTCCCGATTAAATAAATGTTTAGCGTAAAAGTTGACTGAAGATTTAAATTAAATTTTCGTGAAATTTTCGTCGCGAAAGTTTCCTGAACATTTAAATTACATTTTCGTGAAATTTTCGTCGTGAAAGTTAACTGAAGATTTAAATTAAATTTTCGTGAAATGTTTGTCGCAAAAGTTGAGTCAACATTTAAATTAAATTGTCGTGAAATGTTTGTCGCAAAAGTTTATTCGCAACATTTAAATTAAATTTTCGTGAAATGTTTGTCCCAAAAGTTGATTCAACATTTAAACTGAATTTTTGTGAAATGTTTGTCGCAAAAGTGGATTGAACATTTAAGTGAATATTTGCTAAATGTTGAGCGGAAAGTTGACCGAATAAAAAAAATTATATTAAATGGAAGGGGAAAAAGTAAGTTAAACAGTAATTAAATTAATATAAACACATTTATTGTATATTATTATTTAACATTTATTTTAGTTTTAATTTTCAGTAACAAAACAAAAGAAATGCAACACATAGGAAATTGTAAGTTGAAAGATTGTATTAGATTAAGGATTTGTAAAACGTTACAGAATCTTCAAAATTTTATTCAATAAATGTGTTTATATCAATTTAATTACTGTTTGATTTACTTGTATCCCTTCTATTTAATATAATTTTTTTTATTCGGTCAACTTTCCGCTCAACATTTAGCAAATATTCACTTAAATGTTCAATCCACTTTTGCGACAAACATTTCACAAAAATTCAGTTTAAATGTTTAGTCAACTTTCACTACGAAAATTTCACGAAAATTTAATTTAAATGTTGAATCAACTTTTGCGACAAACATTTCACGACAATTTAATTTAAATGTTGAATCAACTTTTGCGACAAACATTTCACGAAAATTTAATTTAAATCTTTAGTCAACTTTCACGACGAACATTTCACGAAAATGTAATTTAAATGTTCAGGAAACTTTCGCTACGAAAATTTCACGAAAATTTAATTTAAATCTTCAGTCAACTTTTACGCTAAACATTTATTTAATCGGGACATTTAAATCTTTACACAATTTTCACTAAGCTTTGCACCTAAATATTCCGAAGTTTGCAAATAAATCTTTAATAAATTTTCAGGAAATTTTCCGTGCTGAGGGGGATGATACTGGGAAAAAATTGGCATCCCTGAGCAATCTGAATATCCTATATAATAATTTGCTAGTGTAAATTTTAGCTGAAAATTTTCGTTTCAAAATGGGCAGAGATTTGGCATTGTTCTCCTATTGTTCTCCTTTTGTCTTCATTACAATGAGTCTATTGTTTTTCTTTTGTCGAAATAACAATGAGCTCATTATTAGCCTTTTGTCGAAATTACAATAACCTTATTATTAGCCTTTTGTCAAAATTACAATGAGGTGATTATTAACCCTTTCTTTACCTTTTAGGAGTAAGGGTATTCTGGGCGTTTACTTAAAATTACCAAATGATTCGAAAAATTTTCGTTTCAAAATGGGCGGAGATTTGGCATTGTTCTCCTATTGTTCTCCTTTTGTCTGCATTACAATGAGTCTATTGTTCTTCTTTTGTCGAAATAACAATGAGCTCATTATTAGCCTTTTGTCGAAATTACAATAAACTTATTATTAGCCTTTTGTCAAAATTACAATGAGGTGATTACACACGACCACAAAATATTTTTTAAAGTAAGTATTCACCGGACAATCCTTTTATATGTTTTTTGGGTCGCTGAATTCGAATCCGAACTCAGTTTTCCGCCATTACGTAAAGTTTCTTTACAAATTAATAAAATACGCAAAAACTGATTGTCAACACGCTATAAATAAAAATAAACAGAAGATTCTATTAAAAAACAACTTTAACACACTGAAATAATATTATATATTGTTAAGCAATCAAAGAAACTCGTAAATATTCAAAATTTAAGATGGCAGATCCAATTCGCCTGAAACTTGTTACTCGGAGGTTTATCGGGTCGCTGAATACGAATTTCATCTTAGTTTCCAAAAATTCAAAATGTCGGATCTAATATGGCTGACAAATTTTTTTAAAATTCATCTAATTTACTTGAAACTTGTTACTTGGGGGTTTTTGGGATCGCTGAATATGAATTTTACATTAGTTTTCAAAAATTCAAAATGGCGGATCCAATATGGCTGACGAATATTTTCAAAATCCATCTGATTTGCTTAAAACTTGTTACTCGTGGGTTTTTGGGGTCGCTGAATACGAATTTTACCTTAGTTTAAAAACATTCAGTATAGCGGATCCAATGTAGTTGAGGAATTCTTTAAATATTTATTTTCAGATTTACTTAAAACTTGTATTTCGACGGTTACAGTTTTTGATTTAGTATATAGTTTGGAACAATTCATACTATTTTTACATTATTACAAACTTCAGATCAGAAGTTTAAAGTGCAAATTAGAATGTTTGAATCTGACAGATTTAAGGTAAAATAAATTTTTGGGAAACTTCTTAAATTTTTTGATGCTTTAAATAAATGTAGTAGTTTAATTTTTATACTCAAAATTACGTTTCCTAAAATTTTTTTAAACTAAAGTGAAATTCGTATTCAGCGACCTCAAAAACCCCCAAGTAACAAGTTTCAAGTAAATTAGATGAATTTTAAAAAAATTTGACAGCCATATTGGACCCGCCATTTTGAATTTTTGAAAACTAAGGTGAAATTCGTATTCAGCGACCTCATAAACCTCCGAGTAACAAGTTTCAGGGGAATTGGGTCAATTTTTAAAAAATCGACGCCATATTGGATCCGCCATCTTAAATTTTGAATATTTACGAGTTTCTTTGATTGCTTAACAATATGTAATATTTTTTCAGTTTGTTAAAGTTGTTTTTTAATAGAATCTTCTGTTTATTTTTATTTATAGCGTGTTGACAATCAGTTTTGGCGTATTTTATTAATTTGTAAAGAAACTTTACGTAATGGCGGAAAACTAAGTTCGGATTCGAATTCAGCGACACAAAAAACATATAAAAAACTTGGTCCGGTCAATACTTCCTTTAAAAAAAAATTTTGTGGTACTGTGTTATTAACCTTTTCTTTACCTTCAAGGAGTAAGGGTATTCTGGGCGTTTACTTGAAATTACCAAATGATTCGATTGGTATTTTCTGTGAGTAAGGATCCCCAGTTAAAAATTTCGTGTGGTTCCTACATGGGTTCCCATATGGGATCCTGTGTGCCAGGGAACTTTGGCACGAACCCTTGAGGGAACACTGTACATAGGATCCCATGTGTATGTGTTCCCTTACTAGATCCTTAATCTAATAAACAATTCCAATGAATCTACCAAAAGATTATTGTTAACGAAATAATTCATTTGTCCGTAACTGTTGCACTCCATATTTAAAAGAACAAAAAAATCTACTGCGCAGCCGTAAGTGCTATAGAAAACTACTGCGCAGCATGTTAAGTTTTCAAAAATTGATTTAAAATCCTATGTGCATGGGATCCTATGTACAGTGTTCCCTCGAGTGTTCGTGCCAAAGTTCCCTGGTACACAGGATTCCATATGGGAACCCATGTAGGAACCTTTAAGGGAACCCATACAGGAACACACGTGGGAACACATTCGAAAATTTTAACTGGCTCGCCTCTTTTTTAAAAATGATGTTGGTGAGAGGGGATAGTTTAGTTTTGTAAGGACGAGTGAAAGCACCGTCCTGAATCTGAAAACGCGAAGAGCATCTGAGGTGAATTTTTGACAGGTAGGTAATTTTACTTGTCTATAAATATAAATTAAAAAGTTTATTTACATTTACAAACAGATTTAGATTACTTTTCAAAATTTAAATTAGATTTGCTACTAAAATCGAGTTTAGTAGCCGCTTACCGAGATAATATTGATATTATAGATTATATATGTATATTGTTTAATATTTAGAACTTATTGAGTTATTTTAGATTTTGAGACGTGTTTATTATAATAATACAATACAATTATTATTATTATTTATTATTAAATTAATTTTAATGTTGATAATATTTAATAATACCATATAATAATATTATTTATTAGTATGCTTTGAATTGTAAATAATAAAATTATTTATTTTTAGTCATTATTTAAGAATATGAAGAAACATTTTTTTATGGAAATATTTAAGATTTTTTAAAATTATTTTTGATTATATTACTGTAAGGTGTCATTGAGGTGTAGTTAACATTTATTTTTATGTAGGAGAGAGGGCCCCAAGATGGACATTTCGTATATAATTTTAAGGTGACAGCGCCTTATGCTTTCTGTCATTTTTGTTGTTTGTATAGACTAAGAAAAAAAAGTTTCCTTATATGTTTTTTTAATTTGGTAAATTTATTTAAATTTATGATTTAGAATGAGTACTTAACGTTATAATATTCTTTATTTATCGTATAATAATATTCTAAAATGATTTTACTAATTTTGTGTTTGTATAAAAAATTTTACTGGGGATAACAAAATTGTGTCATGTACCCTAAAATGGACAGACCCAAAATATCAATGTATTTATTTTCATATTTTCAATTTTACACTTTTTTTAATAATTTTTTGAACCAATTAAAATTTTTTATTTTCCAACACAAAATGTCATGTTATCGTTAATGAATAAGATATATCGATAGTTTTCGATATCTTATTAATTTTTACTGTGAATCTATTAAATTAAAGTATTTAGGAATGTTATTTCTTAATAAATAAAAACATTAAATTAATTAATTTGTAATATATAATATTTTATTCGGTTTGGATTCTAGAGCAATAAATCGAAAGGGTTTTTATCTTGGGTTCCTTTATTTTATATATATGAAACGTTTGTATTCTGAAATTACTGAAATTACATTAAAGCATGTTTATAAAAAACGTATTTGCTTTTTCTAGCAGGGTTTTTTTTGAATAGCATTAAGATGAAATAAATTTTTATGTAAATAACTCTTTTTTCAGGTCCCACTGGAGAAGAGAAATTTATACTATACTAGTTGCATATGTTCAAAAATTCTGAAATCTTATGAATTGCATGAAATGTTTCAAAAGTTTCCTAATTTATAATATAATATGTTTTGGTAAAACAGAATACAATGGATTCTACAAATGAAAAAATATACTTTATAATAAATGAAAAAGATTAAAACATTCTTATTCGGGAAGAAATGCTCAATGATAATCATATATACAAATTTCAAGAACTATTAAAAGTCGATTCTGGTGGTCATTTTCAAATCCAAAATGTGGTTTATTTAAAAATGTTGGATGTAGTTAAACCCATTAGAGAAGATAAGAAACATATTCAAATCCTATTTAGTGGTTCAAAAAAAAGGTCACTGGATTTGTACTTACTATGATTCAAATATTCTCTTTGTTTATGACAGCATGAATAATAGTCTCTAAATTTGAATTAGACAAAATTTGGCTAATGGAATTAGTAGCATCAGTTTTGACTGCTGAATTAGTTATTTTTTCTCTTGTTACGAAAAAAATAGTCATTCCTTTATAGAAGGTAATATTTGATCGCTCTCCATTGTTAATAACATTAGTCATATTCCTTTGCTAAATGATATTCTACTAATTTATTTTGTCATCATGTATTACAAATTGAATAAGTCAAAATAATAAAACATAACCTTACATTATAATATATAATAGAGATTACTTTTTGTCAAGTAATCTTCAAACACAATACTTCTCTTTATGTGATAATTAAGTATTTAATTATTATTTAAAATAAAACAATCTATTACATGTAGAATAAATTAATTAAATTTAATTATTCAGTAATGAATTAAAGTTTATTATAACATTTTTTTAACTGTGACGCAAAATGTAGTAATGAAAGAATGTTTTTCTGAAAATAAAACTTAATAATAAATTCAAGATAGAATTTGTAAATCAACTCTCTTTAAGATTTATCAGAATTTAATTAAAAATATTTTATTTCTTTATTACGAAATTAAAATTTGTTATTTTACATAATTGCATCTGGCTGTAAAGCTTATTATTTTTAGATTTTTTTTTATAAAAACTTGGTAAATAATAGAATATTGATTTATATGTACACATAATTTAGTATAAACATATCAGCTTACTTAATTTGTATCTTTTGTTTTTAACCTTACCTTTCCTTTATTTAATAAGTTAGCGATTTTAAAATTAATAAATGAAAGACTGGATTATTTTACTAATTGCAATTTATTAATGAAACACATTGTAAACTAATCCTATATAATAATTTGCCCGTGTCCCTTTAGCTGAAAATTTTCGTTTCAAAATGGGCGGAGATTTGGCATTGTTCTCCTATTGTTCTCCTTTTGTGTGCATTACAATGGGTCTATTGTTCTCCTTTTGTCCAAATAACAATGAGCTCATTATTAGCATTTTGTCAAAATTGACAGTGTCCCTTTTCCCTTTACCTGAAAAGTTTCGTTTCAAAATGGGCGGAGATTTGGCATTGTTCTTATTTTGTCTGCACTACAATGAGTCTATTGTTCTCCTTTTGTCCAAATGACAATGAGATCATTATTAGCCTTTTGTCGAAATTACAATAACCTCATTATTAGCCTTTTTTCAAAATTACAATGAGGTGATTATTAACCTTTTCTTTACCTTTAAGGAGTAAGGGTATTCTGGGCGTTTACTTAAAATTACCAAATGATTCGATTGGTAATTTCTGTGGGTAAGGTTCGCCTCTTTTTGAAAAATGATGTTGATGAGAGGGGACAGTTTTATTTTGTAAGGCCGAGTGAAAAGATCCTCCTGAGTCTAAAAACGCGAAGAGGATCTGAGATAAATTTTTGACAGGTAAGTAATTTTACTTGTTTATTAGGGTGGTCCAAAAATGTACAGTAAAACAATATTCCATAATTTATTTTATAATTTATTAAAATTAACCACAACAATTTGCAATTGTTTAAACAAATTATTGTTATTAATAATTAATTCTTTACAAATGCACCAAGGAAGACACAACTTTTTCCTAATTTTACAAATTAATGGTCTCTGGTTAGAATAACGCAAATTATTTGTCATAATTTATCATTTTTACTGTGTTTAAAAAATTTATAATGTTTTAGTTTCAAGTTTTATCCTAAAACCCTCAGCGAAATTTAATTTTTACTATCCTATTAATTATTTATACTTAATACCACAAGATTTTCAGCAAAATTAACTTCAACTTCCCTTTGGCATTATTTAAATAAATTATTGTTAATAATCATTAATTAATTACAAATAAACCAAGACATATTTTTTTCCTTATTTTACAAGTTGTGTCGTTCAATGATCATTTGTATAGAATTAATAATTATTATCAATAATTGGTTTAAACAATTTTAAAAGTTGTGGCTACGGATAATTTTGCAGAATAGCTTATTGCTTTCAATTTAAAAAGTTATTAAGTTAAGAAACCTACAAATCGCTAGGAGTTTTAGAATGAAAGTTATAAATGAACAATACTTTGTTTAATCAAAGTAAAAATAATAAATTATAGTCAATAATTTTTCCTACTTTAACCAGAGCCCATTTATTTGTAAAATTAAGAAAAAGTTCTGTCTTCCTGGGTGCATTTGTAAGGAATTAATTATTATTAATAATAATTTGTTTAAACAATTGCAAATTGTTGTGGTTAATATTACTAAACCCTATTTTTCATTTTTAATAACAAAGATTATTAAGACAGAAAAAACTAAAATTCGCTATGTTTATTTCAATGATAGTTATAAATTAACAATAATAAATTGTTTAAACAATGTAAAAATATTAACTTCTAATGAATAATTTTTCTTACTCTAACTAGAGCCTATTTATTTGTAAAATTAGGAAAAAATTGTATTTTTTTATGTTTATTTGTAAAAAATTAATTATAAATAACAGTAATTTGTTTAAACGATTGCAAATTATTGTTGTGGTTAAATTTACTGAATCCTTTTTTCATTTTAAATATAAAAAATATATAAGTCCGAAAAAACTACAACTTGCTAGGTTATTTGAATAATAGCTGTAAATTTTTTGTACAACTGCTAAAATGATACTGGCTCAAAAATAGTTAAGTCAGAAAAAACTACAAATTTGAATAATAGTTGTAAATTAACAATAATAAATTGTTTAAACAAATTAAAAATAATAATTTATAGTCAATAATATTTCTTTTTCTAACCAGAGCCCATTAATTTGTAAAATTAGGAAAAAGTTGTGTTTTTCTAGATGTATTTGTCAAAAAGTTAATTATTATTAACAATAATTTGTTTAAACAATTGCAAATTGTTGTTGTGGTTAACTTTACTAAATACTATTTTTAAATGTAAATGTAAAAAATAGTAAAGTCCAAAAAAACTACAACTCGCTAGGTTTATTTGAATTGAAGCTGTAAATTATCAATAATAAATTGTTTAAACAAATGAAAAATACATAAAAATATGTATAAACATTCGTAAATTGACAATATGTAACAATTTTGTTAAAAAATCCTTAAGAAACTATTAATTTGAATTTAAACAAATTTGTCATTTTTTTGCATTCATGGGGGTTGTTACTAGAGTCGATACCTATCTATATCCCTTCTTCTTTCTTACAAATATCGCGATCATGGTGTACGATGCTGATGCTGACGTGTACATTTTTGTTTGTTATGCGTGATTTTTTAATTTTTCTTTTGAATAGTGCAAAAAAGCGTTTTGTTTTGTGCTGTATAAAACATTTGTGAACTTTTCGTGGCTCAAATAGCGGATTCCCAATAAATTATGGTGCAATAATATAAACATCCTTTTATTGCACGAGTCCCACAATATACAATAAAGAGTTCACTTTTCCTGATTTCCTTCTTTTTCCTTTTCGTATCAATTCTACCTTAATCAGGAATAATTTCAATAAAAATGTTATTATTATTAATTGTGAAAATGTGACATAAATGTAACATCGGAAATGACGTCGGAAATTATATCATTTATGGTCTCAAATTCTGATAAGTGACATTTCCGATGTCACTTCCGATATCATTTCCTACGTCATTTCTGATAACATTTCCGACGTCATATTTTTCAACCGGGAATGAATAATTAACGCTATAATATTCTTTATTTTTCGTATAATAATATTTTAAAATGATTTTATTAATTTTGTGTTTGTATAGAAAATTTTACTGGGAATAAAAAAATTGTGTCATGTACCCTAAGTTGGACAAGCTAAAAATCTCAATGTATTTATTTTCATATTTTCGATTTTACACTTTTCTCAATAATTTTTTGAACCAATTAAAATTTTTTATTTTCCAACACAAAATGTGATGTTATCGTTAAAGAATTTGATATATCGATAGTTTTCGATATTTTATTACTTTTTACTGTGAATCTATTAAATTGAAGTATTTAGGAATGCTATTTCTTAATACCCTGACGACCCCCCGGGACGTTCTTGGTACGCTAAAACGTACCAAAAGTGTACCGAAAGTGTACCAAAAATGTACTTTTGAAATTTCGATATTAAAATAATTATAAACTTGAGCAAAAATGATTGGATATGTTAGAGGGAACCTTCATGAACATTTAGATATCTTCGTTGTTGATAAATTAATTGTTAATGTTTATGAAAATATATAAAAAGCTTTGACTTCGCGGTTTGGATTTACCGAGATTCGACCGAGTTCAGTCGCTTTCGGTCGCATTCAATATTTTGATGTCTCATAATGAAAAATGCCAAAATAAACTATTTGTAATGATAAATTAATGTTTGTAGAGTAGATTCGTGTAATAATTGAGATATATTAAGTGTAAAATAATTAATAATTCAAAAGTGAACCCATACTTCAAAGTGTGCTTGCTTTGTGATTTGCTAGATAATAAAAGTCATAAACGGAAAATCGCCCTAAAAAGCAATTATTATCAAAATATATGCAATATTTAATAGAAAAAATAAAGATTCCGAGGAATAATTGATAATAATTGACAAAGAAAAACCAAAAAATATTGAAATCTCGCGATTCAGGATATTTCTGCTGGAGCGTTAACATAAACAACTTGACAACCAATCAGAGGAGATCACGTGCTTCTCGCACCAAATTCAAATTACTCCATTTGAATTTAAAAAACAAATTTATAATTTCAATATTATAAATTAATTAATTAATTATTATCAACATTAGTAAAATTCAACCAACTTAATTTCTCATGACCGAAAGTTAATAAACCCCCGAAAAACCACCCCTAAGCATATAATAAAAAATCAATCTAACAAAATTTCTCACAATCAACAGAAAAGTTATAATGAAATGTTGAAATCATTAAAAGTCCTTAGGAATATGCCCCCTACTTTTCCCAATTAAAAAAAAATAATGAACACCCAAAAAACTACCCCTAAGGAAAAAAGCAGAAAAATATTTTTAAAAAAATAAAATCTACGAAAAAATTAAAATACAGCACTAAAATAATGGAAAATACTTCCTAATATCTCCCCTAATTTTCTAAATCAAAAAAAAATAATTATCAAAACCAAGAAACCACCCCTAAGGAAAATTGCAGAAAAAAAACCGTAAAAAATAAAAAAATCTACAAAAAAATTATACTCAAGTTCTAAAATTATTAAAAATACTCAGGGATATGTCCTCTAAATTTACAGATCTAAAAAAATTATTAACAACCCCAAAAAACCACCCCTAAGAAAAAATGCAGAAAAAGATCGTAAAAAAATTTACAAAATTTACAAAAAAATTATACTCAAGTTCTAAAATTACAAAAAATTCTCAGGGATATGTCCTCTAATTTTACCAATCCAAAAAAAATATTAACAACCCCAAGAAACCACCCCTACGGAAAATTGCAGAAAAAGATCCGTAAAAAAATAAAAAAATCTACAAAAAAATTATACTCTAGTTCTAAAATTATTAAAAATACTCTGAGATATGTCCTCTAATTTTACCAATAGAAAAGAAAATTAACAACCCCAAGAAACCACCCCTAAGAAAAAATGCAGAAAAAATCAGAAAAAATAAAAAAATCTACAAAAAAAATATACTCAAGTTCTCAAATTATAAAAAATACTCAGAGATATGTCCTCTAATTTTACTAATCGAAAAGAATATTAACAACCCCAAGAAACCACCCCTACGAAAAATTGCAGAAAAAGATTCGTAAAAAAATAAAAAAAATCTACAAAAAAATTATACTGTAGTTCCAAAATTATTAAAAATACTCAAGGATATCCTCTAATTTTACAAACTAAAAAAAATTATTAACAACCCCAAGAACCCACCCCTAAGAAAAAATGCAGAAAAAAATCCGTAAAAAAAAAAAAAATTTACAAAAAAATTATACTCTAGTTCTAAAATTATTAAAAATACTCAGAAATATGTCCTCAAATTTTACCAATCGAAAAGAATATTAACAAACCCAATAAACCACCCCTACGGAAAATTGCAGAAAAAGATCCGTAAAAAAATAAAAAAATCTACAAAAAAATTATACTCTAGTTCTAAAATTATTAAAAATACTCAGAGATATGTCCTCTAATTTTACCAATCGAAAAGAATATTAACAACCCCAAGAAACCACCCCTAAGAAAAAATGCAGAAAAAAATCCGAAAAAATAAAAAAATCTACAAAAAAAATTATACTCAAGTTCTAAAATTATAAAAAATACTCAGAGATATGTCCTCTAATTTTACCAATCGAAAAAAATTATTAACAACCCAAAGAAACCAACCTTAAGGAAAATTGCAGAAACAGATCCATAAAAAAATCAAAAAATCTACAAAAAAAATATACTCAAGTTCTAAAATTATTAAAAACACTCAGAGATATGTCCTCTAATTTTACCAATCGAAAAAAATTATTAACAACCCAAAGAAACCAACCTTAAGGAAAATTGCAGAAACAGATCCATACAAAAATCAAAAAATCTACAAAAAAATTATACTCTAGTTCTAAAATTATTAAAAATACTTAGAGATATGTCCTCTAATTTTACCAATCGAAAAGAATATTAACAACCCCAATAAACCACCCCTACGGAAAATTGCAGAAAAAGATCCGTAAACAAATAAAAAAATCTACAAAAAAATTATTCACAATTTCTAAAATTACTAAAAATACTCAGGGATATGTCCTCTAATTTTACCAATCAAAAAAAAAATATTAACAACCACAAGAAACCACCCCTACGGAAAATTGCAGACAAAGATCCGTAAAAAAATAAAAAAATCTACAAAAATATTATACTCCAGTTCTAAAATTATTAAAAATACTCAAGGATATGTCCTCTAATTTTATAAACCAAAAAAAAAATTATTAACAACCCCAAGAACCCACCCCTAAGAAAAAATGCAGAAAAAAATCCGAAAAAATAAAAATAATCTACAAAAAAATTATACTCAAGTTCTAAAATTATAAAAAATACTCAGAGATATGTCCTCTAATTTTACCAATCGAAAAGAATATTAACAACCCCAAGAAACCACCCCTAAGAAAAAATGCAGAAAAAAATCCGAAAAAATAAAAAAATCTACAAAAAAAATTATACTCAAGTTCTAAAATTATAAAAAATACTCAGGGATATGTCCTCTAATTTTACAGATCTAAAAAAATTGTTAACAACCCCAAAAAACCACCCCTAAGAAAAAATGCAGAAAAAGATCGTAAAAAAATTTAAAAAATTTACAAAAAAATTATACTCAAGTTCTAAAATTACTAAAAATACTTAGGGATATGTTCTCTAATTTTACCAATCAAAAAAAAAATATTAACAACCCCAAGAAACCACCCCTACGGAAAATTGCAGAAAAAAATCCGTAAAAAATAAAAAAATCTACAAAAAAATTATACTCTAGTTCTAAAATTATTAAAAATACTCAGAGATATGTCCTCTAATTTTACCAATCGAAAAAAAATATCCACAACCCCAAGAAACTACCCCTACCAAAAATTGCAGAAAAAGATACGTAGAAAATAAAAAAATCTACAAAAAAATTATACTCAAGTTTTAAAATTATAAAAAATACTAAGAGATATGTCCTCTAATTTAAAACTTTTTCATCTATTAACGAACCAAATTAAACACAAATTGAGCCACTGCGCGTTACTTTTAACTTGTCAAAAAATTAAAATTCAATCAATTTTTGCCTTGCCAGAAATATTTAGCCAAATACACTAAAAAATTTTCAGTCAAATATCAATTATTTTCCGTGTTTCTTGACCTAATTTCAAACTTTTTTTATATATTAACAATTAAAATTGAATAAAAATTAGCCCAGTGCGCATTAGTTTTAATTTGTGAAAAAATGAAAATGGAATTAATTTTTGCCTTAGCAGAAAAACTTGGCAAAATACACTAAAAAATTTTCAGTCAAATATCAATTATTTTCCGTGTTTCTAGATCTAATTTCAAACTTTATTATCTATTAACGAACAAAATTGAATAAAAATTAGCCCAGTGAGCATTAGTTTTAATTTGTCAAAAAATGAAAACTGAATCAATTTCTGCCTTGCCAGAAATATTTGGCCAAATACACAAAAAAATTTTCAGTCAAATATCAATTATTTTCCGTGTTTCTAGATCTAATTTCAAACATTCTTATGTATTAACAATCAAAATTCAATAAAAATTAGCCCGGTGCGCATTAGTTATAATTTGTCAAAAAATGAAAACTGAATCAATTATTGCATTGCCAGAAAAATTTGGCAAAATACACTTAAAAATTTTCAGTCAATTATCAATTATTTTCTTTTTTTCTAGATCTAATTGCAAACTTTTTTATATATTAACAATTAAAATTGAATAAAAATTAGCCCAGTGCGCATTAGTTTTAATTTGTCAAAAAATGAAAAGTGAATCAATTTTTGCCTTGGCAGAAAAATTTGGCAAAATACACTAAAAAATTTTTAGTCAAATATTAATTATTTTCCGTAATTCTAGATTAAATTTCGAACTGTTTCATATACTAACGTACAAAATTGAACAAAAATTAAGCCAGTGCGCGTTAGTTTTAAACTATCAAAAAATGTAAATTCAATCATAATATTAGATTTTTGTTTAATTTTGTTTGTTAGTAGATAAAAATTTTGCAATTAAATATAGAAAAACGGAAAATCATTAATATTTGGCTGACAATTTTTTTGTGTACTTTGCCAAATTTTTCTGGCGAGGCAGAAATTAATTCAGTTTTCATTTTTTGACAAATTAAAACTAATGCGCACTGGGCTAATTTTATTCCATTTTTAATGTTAATATATAAAAAAGTTTAAAATTAGATCAAGAAACACGGAAAATAATTGATATTTGACTAAAAATTTTTTAGTGTATTTGGCCAAATATTTCTGGCAAGACAGAAATTGATTCAGTTTTTATTTTTTGACAAATTAAAACTAATGCGCACCGGGCTAATTTTTATTCAATTTTGATTGTTAATATATAAAAAAGTTTGAAAGTAGATCTAGAAACACGGAAAATAATTGATATTTGACTAAAAATTTTTTTGTGTATTTGGCCAAATATTTCTGGCAAGACAGAAATTGATTCAGTTTTTATTTTTTGACAAATTAAAACTAATGCGCACCGGGCTAATTTTTATTCAATTTTGATTGTTAATATATAAAAAAGATTGAAATTAGATCAAGAAACACGGAAATTAATTGATATTTGACTGAAAAGTTTTTAGTGTATTTTGCCAAATTTTTCTGTTAAGGCAAAAATTGATTTAATTTTCATTTTTTGACAAATTAAAACTAATGCGCACTAGGCTAATTTTTATTTAATTTTGTTCGTTAATAGATAAAAAAGTTTGAAATTAGATCTAGAAAGACAAAAAATAATTGATATTTGACTGAAAATTTTTTAGTGTATTTGGCCAATTATTTCTGGCAAGGCAGAAATTAATTCAGTTTTCATTTTTTGACAAATTAAAACTAATGCGCACTGGGCTAATTTTATTCCATTTTTAATGTTAATATATAAAAAAGTTTAAAATTAGATCAAGAAACACGGAAAATAATTGATATTTGACTAAAAATTTTTTAGTGTATTTGGCCAAATATTTCTGGCAAGACAGAAATTGATTCAGTTTTTATTTTTTGACAAATTAAAACTAATGCGCACCGGGCTAATTTTTATTCAATTTTGATTGTTAATATATAAAAAAGTTTGAAAGTAGATCTAGAAACACGGAAAATAATTGATATTTGACTAAAAATTTTTTTGTGTATTTGGCCAAATATTTCTGGCAAGACAGAAATTGATTCAGTTTTTATTTTTTGACAAATTAAAACTAATGCGCACCGGGCTAATTTTTATTCAATTTTGATTGTTAATATATAAAAAAGATTGAAATTAGATCAAGAAACACGGAAATTAATTGATATTTGACTGAAAAGTTTTTAGTGTATTTTGCCAAATTTTTCTGTTAAGGCAAAAATTGATTTAATTTTCATTTTTTGACAAATTAAAACTAATGCGCACTAGGCTAATTTTTATTTAATTTTGTTCGTTAATAGATAAAAAAGTTTGAAATTAGATCTAGAAAGACAAAAAATAATTGATATTTGACTGAAAATTTTTTAGTGTATTTGGCCAATTATTTCTGGCAAGGCAAAAATTGATTGGATTTTAATTTTTTAACAAATTAAAACTAATGCGCACTGGGCTAATTTTTATTCAATTTTGTTCGTTAATATATAAAAAAGTTTAAAATTAGATTTAAAAACACAAAAATAATTGATATTTGGCTGAAATTTTTTTAGTGTATTTGACCAATTATTTCTGGCAAGGCAAAAATTGATTGGATTTTAATTTTTTGACAAATTAAAACTAATGCGCACTGGGCTAATTTTTATTCAATTTTGATTGTTAATATATGAAAAAGTTTGAAATTAGATCTAGAAACACGAAAAATAATTAATATTTGACTGAAAATTTTTTAGTGTATTTGGCCAAATATTTCTGGCAAGGCAAACATTGATTGGATTTTAATTTTTTGACAAATTAAAACTAATGCGCACCGCGCTAATTTTTATTCAATTTTGTTCGCTAATATATAAAAAAGTTTGAAATTAGATTTAAAAACACAAAAATAATTGATATTTGGCTGAAAATTTTTTAGTGTATTTGACCAATTATTTCTGGCAAGGCAAAAATTGATTGGATTTTAATTTTTTGACAAATTAAAACTAATGCGCACTGGGCTTATTTTTATTCAATTTTGATTGTTAATATATGAAAAAGTTTGAAATTAGATCTAGAAACACGGAAAATAATCAATATTTGACTGAAAATTTTTTAGTGTATTTGGCCAAATATTTCTGGCAAGGCAGAAATTGATTCAGTTTTCATTTTTTGACAAATTAAAACTAATGCGCACCGGGCTAATTTTTATTCAATTTTGATTGTTAATATATAAAAAAGTTTAAAATTAAATTTAGAAACACGGAAAATAATTGATATTTGACTGAAAATTTTTAAGTGTATTTTGCCAAATTTTTCTGCCAAGGCAAAAATTGATTCAATTTTCATTTTTTGACAAATTAAAACTAATGCGCACTGGGCTAATTTTTATTAAATTTTGTTTGTTAATATATAAAATAGTTTGAAATTAGATCTAGAAACACGGAAAATAATTGATATTTGACTGAAAATTTTTTAGTGTAATTTGCCAAATTTTTCTGCCAAGGCAAAAATTGATTCCATTTTCATATTTTGACAAATTAAAACTAATGCGCACTGGGCTAATTTTTATTCAATTTTTCCGTTAATAGATAAAAAAGTTTGAAATTAGATCTAGAAAGACAAAAAGTAATTGATATTTGACTGAAAATTTTTTAGTGTATTTGGCCAATTATTTCTGGCAAGGCAAAAATTGATTGGATTTTAATTTTTAGACAAATTAAAACTAATGCGCACTGGGCTAATTTTTATTCAATTTTGTTCGTTAATATATAAAAAAGTTTGAAATTAGATTTAAAAACACAAAAATAATTGATATTTGGCTGAAATTTTTTTAGTGTATTTGACCAATTATTTCTGGCAAGGCAAAAATTGATTGGATTTTAATTTTTTGACAAATTAAAACTAATGCGCACTGGGCTAATTTTTATTCAATTTTGATTGTTAATATATGAAAAAGTTTGAAATTAGATCTAGAAACACGGAAAATAATTAATATTTGACTGAAAATTTTTTAGTGTATTTGGCCAAATATTTCTGGCAAGGCAAACATTGATTGGATTTTAATTTTTTGACAAATTAAAACTAATGCGCACCGGGCTACTTTTTATTCAATTTTGTTCGCTAATATATAAAAAAGTTTGAAATTAGATTTAAAAACACAAAAATAATTGATATTTGGCTGAAAATTTTTTAGTGTATTTGACCAATTATTTCTGGCAAGGCAAAAATTGATTGGATTTTAATTTTTTGACAAATTAAAACTAATGCGCACTGGGCTTATTTTTATTCAATTTTGATTGTTAATATATGAAAAAGTTTGAAATTAGATCTAGAAACACGGAAAATAATCAATATTTGACTGAAAATTTTTTAGTGTATTTGGCCAAATATTTCTGGCAAGGCAAACATTGATTGGATTTTAATTTTTTGACAAATTAAAAGTAATGCGCACCGGGCTAATTTTTATTCAATTTTAAATGTTAATATATAAAAAAGATTAAAATTAGATCAAGAAACACGGAAAATATTTGATATTTGACTGAAAATTTTTTAGTGTATTTTGCCAAATATTTCTGGCAAGGCAGAAATTGATTCAGTTTTCATTTTTTGACAAATTAAAACTAATGCGCACCGTGCTAATTTTTATTTAATTTTTATTGTTAATAGATAAAAAAGTTTGAAATTAGATTAAGAAACACGGAAAATAATTGATATTTGACTAAAAATTTTTTAGTGTATTTGGCCAAATATTTCTGGCAAGGCAAAAATTGATTGGATTTTAATTTTTTGACAAATTAAAAGTAATGCGTACTGGGCTAATTTTTATTCAATTTTGTTCGTTAATAGATAAAAACATTTGAAATTAGATCTAGAAACAAGGAAAATAATTGATATTTGACTGAAAATTTTTTAGTGTATTTTGCCAAATTTTTCTGCCATGGCAAAAATTGATTCCATTTTCATTTTTTGACAAATTAAAACTAATGCGCACTGGGCTAATTTTTATTCAATTTTTTCGTTAATAGATAAAAAAGTTTGAAATTAGATCTAGAAAGACGGAAAATAATTGATATTTGACTGAAAATTTTTTAGTGTATTTGGCTAATTATTTCTGGCAAGGCAAAAATTGATTGCATTTTATTTTTTTGACAAATTAAAACTAATGCGCACTGGGCTAATTTTTATTCAATTTTAAATGTTAATATATAAAAAAGATTGAAATTAGATTTAAAAACACGAAAAATAATTGATATTTGGCTGAAAATTTTTTAGTGTATTTGACCAATTATTTCTGGCAAGGCAAAAATTGATTGGATTTTAATTTTTTGACAAATTAAAACTAATGCGCACTGGGCTAATTTTTATTCAATTTTGATTGTTAATATATGAAAAAGTTTGAAATTAGATCTAGAAACACGGAAAATAATTAATATTTGACTGAAAATTTTTTATTGTATTTGGCCAAATATTTCTGGCAAGGCAAACATTGATTGGATTTTAAGTTTTTGACAAATTAAAAGTAATGCGCACCGGGCTAATTTTTATTCAATTTTAAATGTTAATATATAAAAAAGATTGAAATTAGATCAAGAAACACGAAAAATAATTGATATTTGACTGAAAAGTTTTTAGTGTATTTTGCCAAATATTTCTGGCAAGGCAAACATTGATTGGATTTTAATTTTTTGATAAATTAAAAGTAATGCGCACCGGGCTAATTTTTATTCAATTTTAAATGTTAATATATAAAAAAGATTGAAATTAGATCAAGAAACACGGAAAATAATTGATATTTGACTGAAAAGTTTTTAGTGTATTTTGCCAAATTTTTCTGTTAAGGCAAAAATTGATTTAATTTTCATTTTTTGACAAATTAAAACTAATGCGCACTAGGCTAATTTTTATTTAATTTTGTTCGTTAATAGATAAAAAAGTTTGAAATTAGATCTAGAAAGACAAAAAATAATTGATATTTGACTGAAATTTTTTTAGTGTATTTTGCCAAATTTTTCTGGCAAGGCAAAAATTGATTCAGTTTTCATTTTTTGACAAATTAAAACTAATGCGCACTGGCTAATTTTTATTCTATTTTGTTCGTTAATAGATAAAATAGTTTGCAATTAGATCTAGAAACACGGAAAATAATTGATATTTGACTAAAAATGTTTTTGTGTATTTGGCCAAATATTTCTGGCAAGGCAGAAATTGATTCAGTTTTTATTTTTTGACAAATTAAAACTAGTGCGCACCGGGCTAATTTTTATTCAATTTTGATTGTTAATATATAAAAAAGTTTGAAAGTAGATCTAGAAACACGAAAAGTAATTGATATTTGACTGAAAAGTTTTTAGTGTATTTTGCCAAATTTTTCTGTTAAGGCAAAAATTGATTTAATTTTAATTTTTTGACAAATTAAAACTAATGCGCACTGGGCTAATTTTTATTCAATTTTGTTCGTTAATATATAAAAAAGTTTGCAATTAGATCTAGAAACACAAAAATAATTGATATTTGGCTGAAATTTTTTTAGTGTATTTGACCAATTATTTCTGGCAAGGCAAAAATTGATTGGATTTTAATTTTTTGACAAATTAAAACTAATGCGCACTGGGCTTATTTTTATTCAATTCTGATTGTTAATATATGAAAAAGTTTGAAATTAGATCTAGAAACACGGAAAATAATCAATATTTGACTGAAAATTTTTTAGTGTATTTGGCCAAATATTTCTGGCAAGGCAGAAATTGATTCAGTTTTCATTTTTTGACAAATTAAAACTAATGCGCACCGGGCTAATTTTTATTCAATTTTGATTGTTAATATATAAAAAAGTTTAAAATTAAATTTAGAAACACGGAAAATAATTGATATTTGACTGAAAATTTTTAAGTGTATTTTGCCAAATTTTTCTGCCAAGGCAAAAATTGATTCAATTTTCATTTTTTGACAAATTAAAACTAATGCGCACTGGGCTAATTTTTATTAAATTTTGTTTGTTAATATATAAAAAAGTTTGAAATTAGATCTAGAAACACGGAAAATAATTGATATTTGACTGAAAATTTTTTAGTGTAATTTGCCAAATTTTTCTGCCAAGGCAAAAATTGATTCCATTTTCATATTTTGACAAATTAAAACTAATGCGCACTGGGCTAATTTTTATTCAATTTTTCCGTTAATAGATAAAAAAGTTTGAAATTAGATCTAGAAATACGGAAAATAATTGATATTTGACTGAAAATTTTTTAGTGTATTTGGCCAAATATTTCTGGCAAGGCAGAAATTGATTCAGTTTTCATTTTTTGACAAATTAAAACTAATGCGCACCGGGCTAATTTTTATTCAATTTTGATTGTTAATATATAAAAAAGTTTAAAATTAAATTTAGAAACACGGAAAATAATTGATATTTGACTGAAAATTTTTAAGTGTATTTTGCCAAATTTTTCTGCCAAGGCAAAAATTGATTCAATTTTCATTTTTTGACAAATTAAAACTAATGCGCACTGGGCTAATTTTTATTAAATTTTGTTTGTTAATATATAAAAAAGTTTGAAATTAGATCTAGAAACACGGAAAATAATTGATATTTGACTGAAAATTTTTTAGTGTAATTTGCCAAATTTTTCTGCCAAGGCAAAAATTGATTCCATTTTCATATTTTGACAAATTAAAACTAATGCGCACTGGGCTAATTTTTATTCAATTTTTCCGTTAATAGATAAAAAAGTTTGAAATTAGATCTAGAAATACGGAAAATAATTGATATTTGACTGAAAATTTTTTAGTGTATTTGGCCAAATATTTCTGGCAAGGCAGAAATTGATTCAGTTTTCATTTTTTGACAAATTAAAACTAATGCGCACCGGGCTAATTTTTATTCAATTTTAAATGTTAATATATAAAAAAGATTAAAATTAGATCAAGAAACACGGAAAATATTTGATATTTGACTGAAAATTTTTTAGTGTATTTTGCCAAATTTTTCTGTTAAGGCAAAAATTGATTCAATTTTCATTTTTTGACAAATTAAAACTAATGCGCACTGTGCTAATTTTTATTCAATTTTGATTGTTAGTAGATAAAAAAGTTTGAAATTAGATTTAGAAACACGGAAAACATTTGATATTTGACTGAAAATTTTTTAGTGTATTTGGCCAAATATTTCTGGCAAGGCAGAAATTGATTCAGTTTTCATTTTTTGACAAATTAAAACTAATGCGCACCGGGCTAATTTTTATTCAATTTTGATTGTTAATATATAAAAAAGCTTAAAATTAAATTTAGAAACACGGAAAATAATTGATATTTGACTGAAAATTTTTTAGTGTATTTTGCCAAATTTTTCTGCCAAGGCAAAAATTGATTCCATTTTCATATTTTGACAAATGAAAACTAATGCGCACTGGGCTAATTTTTATTTAATTTTTCCGTTAATAGATAAAAAAGTTTGAAATTAGATCTAGAAACACGGAAAATAATTGATATTTAAATGAAAATTTTTTTGTGTATTTGGCCAAGTATTTCTGGCAAGGCAGAAATTGATTCAGTTTTCATTTTTTGACAAATTAAAACTAATGCGCACTGTGCTAATTTTTATTCAATTTTGATTGTTAATAGATAAAAAAGTTTGCAATTAGATCTAGAAACACCGAAAATAATTGATATTTGACTAAAAATTTTTTTGTGTATTTGGCCAAATATTTGTGGCAAGGCAGAAATTGATTCAGTTTTCATTTTTTGACAAATTAAAACTAATGCGCACCGTGCTAATTTTTATTCAATTTTAATTGTTAATAGTTAAAAAAGTTTGAAATTAGATTTAGAAACACGAAAGATAATTGATATTTGGCTGATAATTTTTTAGTGCATTTGGCTAAATATTTCTGGCAAGGCAAAAATTGATTGGATTTTAATTTTTAGACAAATTAAAACTAATGCGCACTGGGCTAATTTTTATTCAATTTTGTTCGTTAATATATAAAAAAGTTTGAAATTAGATTTAAAAACACAAAAATAATTGATATTTGGCTGAAATTTTTTTAGTGTATTTGACCAATTATTTCTGGCAAGGCAAAAATTGATTGGATTTTAATTTTTTGACAAATTAAAACTAATGCGCACTGGGCTAATTTTTATTCAATTTTGATTGTTAATATATGAAAAAGTTTGAAATTAGATCTAGAAACACGGAAAATAATTAATATTTGACTGAAAATTTTTTAGTGTATTTGGCCAAATATTTCTGGCAAGGCAAACATTGATTGGATTTTAATTTTTTGACAAATTAAAACTAATGCGCACCGGGCTAATTTTTATTCAATTTTGTTCGCTAATATATAAAAAAGTTTGAAATTAGATTTAAAAACACAAAAATAATTGATATTTGGCTGAAAATTTTTTAGTGTATTTGACCAATTATTTCTGGCAAGGCAAAAATTGATTGGATTTTAATTTTTTGACAAATTAAAACTAATGCGCACTGGGCTTATTTTTATTCAATTTTAAATGTTAATATATAAAAAAGATTAAAATTAGATCAAGAAACACGGAAAATATTTGATATTTGACTGAAAATTTTTTAGTGTATTTTGCCAAATATTTCTGGCAAGGCAGAAATTGATTCAGTTTTCATTTTTTGACAAATTAAAACTAATGCGCACCGTGCTAATTTTTATTTAATTTTTATTGTTAATAGATAAAAAAGTTTGAAATTAGATTAAGAAACACGGAAAATAATTGATATTTGACTAAAAATTTTTTAGTGTATTTGGCCAAATATTTCTGGCAAGGCAAAAATTGATTGGATTTTAATTTTTTGACAAATTAAAAGTAATGCGTACTGGGCTAATTTTTATTCAATTTTGTTCGTTAATAGATAAAAACATTTGAAATTAGATCTAGAAACAAGGAAAATAATTGATATTTGACTGAAAATTTTTTAGTGTATTTTGCCAAATTTTTCTGCCATGGCAAAAATTGATTCCATTTTCATTTTTTGACAAATTAAAACTAATGCGCACTGGGCTAATTTTTATTCAATTTTTTCGTTAATAGATAAAAAAGTTTGATATTAGATCTAGAAAGACGGAAAATAATTGATATTTAACTGAAAATTTTTTAGTGTATTTGGCTAATTATTTCTGGCAAGGCAAAAATTGATTGCATTTTATTTTTTTGACAAATTAAAACTAATGCGCACTGGGCTAATTTTTATTCAATTTTAAATGTTAATATATAAAAAAGATTGAAATTAGATTTAAAAACACGAAAAATAATTGATATTTGGCTGAAAATTTTTTAGTGTATTTGACCAATTATTTCTGGCAAGGCAAAAATTGATTGGATTTTAATTTTTTGACAAATTAAAACTAATGCGCACTGGGCTAATTTTTATTCAATTTTGATTGTTAATATATGAAAAAGTTTGAAATTAGATCTAGAAACACGGAAAATAATTAATATTTGACTGAAAATTTTTTATTGTATTTGGCCAAATATTTCTGGCAAGGCAAACATTGATTGGATTTTAAGTTTTTGACAAATTAAAAGTAATGCGCACCGGGCTAATTTTTATTCAATTTTAAATGTTAATATATAAAAAAGATTGAAATTAGATCAAGAAACACGAAAAATAATTGATATTTGACTGAAAAGTTTTTAGTGTATTTTGCCAAATATTTCTGGCAAGGCAAACATTGATTGGATTTTAATTTTTTGATAAATTAAAAGTAATGCGCACCGGGCTAATTTTTATTCAATTTTAAATGTTAATATATAAAAAAGATTGAAATTAGATCAAGAAACACGGAAAATAATTGATATTTGACTGAAAAGTTTTTAGTGTATTTTGCCAAATTTTTCTGTTAAGGCAAAAATTGATTTAATTTTCATTTTTTGACAAATTAAAACTAATGCGCACTAGGCTAATTTTTATTTAATTTTGTTCGTTAATAGATAAAAAAGTTTGAAATTAGATCTAGAAAGACAAAAAATAATTGATATTTGACTGAAATTTTTTTAGTGTATTTTGCCAAATTTTTCTGGCAAGGCAAAAATTGATTCAGTTTTCATTTTTTGACAAATTAAAACTAATGCGCACTGGCTAATTTTTATTCTATTTTGTTCGTTAATAGATAAAATAGTTTGCAATTAGATCTAGAAACACGGAAAATAATTGATATTTGACTAAAAATGTTTTTGTGTATTTGGCCAAATATTTCTGGCAAGGCAGAAATTGATTCAGTTTTTATTTTTTGACAAATTAAAACTAGTGCGCACCGGGCTAATTTTTATTCAATTTTGATTGTTAATATATAAAAAAGTTTGAAAGTAGATCTAGAAACACGAAAAGTAATTGATATTTGACTGAAAAGTTTTTAGTGTATTTTGCCAAATTTTTCTGTTAAGGCAAAAATTGATTTAATTTTAATTTTTTGACAAATTAAAACTAATGCGCACTGGGCTAATTTTTATTCAATTTTGTTCGTTAATATATAAAAAAGTTTGCAATTAGATCTAGAAACACAAAAATAATTGATATTTGGCTGAAATTTTTTTAGTGTATTTGACCAATTATTTCTGGCAAGGCAAAAATTGATTGGATTTTAATTTTTTGACAAATTAAAACTAATGCGCACTGGGCTAATTTTTATTCAATTTTGATTGTTAATATATGAAAAAGTTTGAAATTAGATCTAGAAACACGGAAAATAATTAATATTTGACTGAAAATTTTTTAGTGTATTTGGCCAAATATTTCTGGCAAGGCAAACATTGATTGGATTTTAATTTTTTGACAAATTAAAAGTAATGCGCACCGGGCTAATTTTTATTCAATTTTAAATGTTAATATATAAAAAAGATTGAAATTAGATTTAAAAACACGAAAAATAATTGATATTTGGCTGAAAATTTTTTAGTGTATTTGACCAATTATTTCTGGCAAGGCAAAAATTGATTGGATTTTAATTTTTTGACAAATTAAAACTAATGCGCACTGGGCTTATTTTTATTCAATTCTGATTGTTAATATATGAAAAAGTTTGAAATTAGATCTAGAAACACGGAAAATAATCAATATTTGACTGAAAATTTTTTAGTGTATTTGGCCAAATATTTCTGGCAAGGCAGAAATTGATTCAGTTTTCATTTTTTGACAAATTAAAACTAATGCGCACCGGGCTAATTTTTATTCAATTTTGATTGTTAATATATAAAAAAGTTTAAAATTAAATTTAGAAACACGGAAAATAATTGATATTTGACTGAAAATTTTTAAGTGTATTTTGCCAAATTTTTCTGCCAAGGCAAAAATTGATTCAATTCTCATTTTTTGACAAATTAAAACTAATGCGCACTGGGCTAATTTTTATTAAATTTTGTTTGTTAATATATAAAAAAGTTTGAAATTAGATCTAGAAACACGGAAAATAATTGATATTTGACTGAAAATTTTTTAGTGTAATTTGCCAAATTTTTCTGCCAAGGCAAAAATTGATTCCATTTTCATATTTTGACAAATTAAAACTAATGCGCACTGGGCTAATTTTTATTCAATTTTTCCGTTAATAGATAAAAAAGTTTGAAATTAGATCTAGAAATACGGAAAATAATTGATATTTGACTGAAAATTTTTTAGTGTATTTGGCCAAATATTTCTGGCAAGGCAGAAATTGATTCAGTTTTCATTTTTTGACAAATTAAAACTAATGCGCACCGGGCTAATTTTTATTCAATTTTAAATGTTAATATATAAAAAAGATTAAAATTAGATCAAGAAACACGGAAAATATTTGATATTTGACTGAAAATTTTTTAGTGTATTTTGCCAAATTTTTCTGTTAAGGCAAAAATTGATTCAATTTTCATTTTTTGACAAATTAAAACTAATGCGCACTGTGCTAATTTTTATTCAATTTTGATTGTTAATAGATAAAAAAGTTTGAAATTAGATTTAGAAACACGGAAAACATTTGATATTTGACTGAAAATTTTTTAGTGTATTTGGCCAAATATTTCTGGCAAGGCAGAAATTGATTCAGTTTTCATTTTTTGACAAATTAAAACTAATGCGCACCGGGCTAATTTTTATTCAATTTTGATTGTTAATATATAAAAAAGCTTAAAATTAAATTTAGAAACACGGAAAATAATTGATATTTGACTGAAAATTTTTTAGTGTATTTTGCCAAATTTTTCTGCCAAGGCAAAAATTGATTCCATTTTCATATTTTGACAAATTAAAACTAATGCGCACTGGGCTAATTTTTATTTAATTTTTCCGTTAATAGATAAAAAAGTTTGAAATTAGATCTAGAAACACGGAAAATAATTGATATTTAAATGAAAATTTTTTTGTGTATTTGGCCAAGTATTTCTGGCAAGGCAGAAATTGATTCAGTTTTCATTTTTTGACAAATTAAAACTAATGCGCACTGTGCTAATTTTTATTCAATTTTGATTGTTAATAGATAAAAAAGTTTGCAATTAGATCTAGAAACACCGAAAATAATTGACATTGACTAAAAATTTTTTTGTGTATTTGGCCAAATATTTGTGGCAAGGCAGAAATTGATTCAGTTTTCATTTTTTGACAAATTAAAACTAATGCGCACCGTGCTAATTTTTATTCAATTTTAATTGTTAATAGTTAAAAAAGTTTGAAATTAGATTTAGAAACACGAAAGATAATTGATATTTGGCTGATAATTTTTTAGTGCATTTGGCTAAATATTTCTGGCAAGGCAAAAATTGATTGGATTTTAATTTTTGACAAATTAAAACTTATGCGCACTGGGCTAATTTTTATTTAATTTTGGTTGTTAATATATAAAAAAGTTTGAAAGTAGATCTAGAAACACGAAAAATAATTGATATTTGACTGAAATATTTTTAGTGTATTTTGCCAAATTTTTCTGCCAAGGCAAAAATTGATTCCATTTTCATATTTTGACAAATTAAAACTAATGCGCACTGGGCTAATTTTTATTCAATTTTTCCGTTAATAGATAAAAAAGTTTGAAATTAGATCTAGAAATACGGAAAATAATTGATATTTGACTGAAAATTTTTTAGTGTATTTGGCCAAATATTTCTGGCAAGGCAGAAATTGATTCAGTTTTCATTTTTTGATAAATTAAAACTAATGCGCACTGGGCTAATTTTTATTCAATTTTTTTCGTTAATAGATAATAAAGTTTAAAATTAGATCTAGAAACACGGAAAATAATTGATAATTGGCTGAAAATTTTTTAGTGTATTTTGCCAAATTTTTCTGGCAAGGCAAAAATTGATTCAGTTTTCATTTTTTGACAAGTTAAAACTAATGCGCACTGGCTAATTTTTATTCTATTTTGATTGTTAATATATGAAAAAGTTTGAAATTAGATCTAGAAACACGGAAAATAATTAATATTTGACTGAAAATTTTTTATTGTATTTGGCCAAATATTTCTGGCAAGGCAAACATTGATTGGATTTTAAGTTTTTGACAAATTAAAAGTAATGCGCACCGGGCTAATTTTTATTCAATTTTAAATGTTAATATATAAAAAAGATTGAAATTAGATCAAGAAACACAAAAAATAATTGATATTTGACTGAAAAGTTTTTAGTGTATTTTGCCAAATATTTCTGGCAAGGCAAACATTGATTGGATTTTAATTTTTTGATAAATTAAAAGTAATGCGCACCGGGCTAATTTTTATTCAATTTTAAATGTTAATATATAAAAAAGATTGAAATTAGATCAAGAAACACGGAAAATAATTGATATTTGACTGAAAAGTTTTTAGTGTATTTTGCCAAATTTTTCTGTTAAGGCAAAAATTGATTTAATTTTCATTTTTTGACAAATTAAAACTAATGCGCACTAGGCTAATTTTTATTTAATTTTGTTCGTTAATAGATAAAAAAGTTTGAAATTAGATCTAGAAAGACAAAAAATAATTGATATTTGACTGAAATTTTTTTAGTGTATTTTGCCAAATTTTTCTGGCAAGGCAAAAATTGATTCAGTTTTCATTTTTTGACAAATTAAAACTAATGCGCACTGGCTAATTTTTATTCTATTTTGTTCGTTAATAGATAAAATAGTTTGCAATTAGATCTAGAAACACGGAAAATAATTGATATTTGACTAAAAATGTTTTTGTGTATTTGGCCAAATATTTCTGGCAAGGCAGAAATTGATTCAGTTTTTATTTTTTGACAAATTAAAACTAGTGCGCACCGGGCTAATTTTTATTCAATTTTGATTGTTAATATATAAAAAAGTTTAAAAGTAGATCTAGAAACACGAAAAGTAATTGATATTTGACTGAAAAGTTTTTAGTGTATTTTGCCAAATTTTTCTGTTAAGGCAAAAATTGATTTAATTTTAATTTTTTGACAAATTAAAACTAATGCGCACTGGGCTAATTTTTATTCAATTTTGTTCGTTAATATATAAAAAAGTTTGCAATTAGATCTAGAAACACAAAAATAATTGATATTTGGCTGAAATTTTTTTAGTGTATTTGACCAATTATTTCTGGCAAGGCAAAAATTGATTGGATTTTAATTTTTTGACAAATTAAAACTAATGCGCACTGGGCTAATTTTTATTCAATTTTGATTGTTAATATATGAAAAAGTTTGAAATTAGATCTAGAAACACGGAAAATAATTAATATTTGACTGAAAATTTTTTAGTGTATTTGGCCAAATATTTCTGGCAAGGCAAACATTGATTGGATTTTAATTTTTTGACAAATTAAAAGTAATGCGCACCGGGCTAATTTTTATTCAATTTTAAATGTTAATATATAAAAAAGATTGAAATTAGATTTAAAAACACGAAAAATAATTGATATTTGGCTGAAAATTTTTTAGTGTATTTGACCAATTATTTCTGGCAAGGCAAAAATTGATTGGATTTTAATTTTTTGACAAATTAAAACTAATGCGCACTGGGCTTATTTTTATTCAATTCTGATTGTTAATATATGAAAAAGTTTGAAATTAGATCTAGAAACACGGAAAATAATCAATATTTGACTGAAAATTTTTTAGTGTATTTGGCCAAATATTTCTGGCAAGGCAGAAATTGATTCAGTTTTCATTTTTTGACAAATTAAAACTAATGCGCACCGGGCTAATTTTTATTCAATTTTGATTGTTAATATATAAAAAAGTTTAAAATTAAATTTAGAAACACGGAAAATAATTGATATTTGACTGAAAATTTTTAAGTGTATTTTGCCAAATTTTTCTGCCAAGGCAAAAATTGATTCAATTTTCATTTTTTGACAAATTAAAACTAATGCGCACTGGGCTAATTTTTATTAAATTTTGTTTGTTAATATATAAAAAAGTTTGAAATTAGATCTAGAAACACGGAAAATAATTGATATTTGACTGAAAATTTTTTAGTGTAATTTGCCAAATTTTTCTGCCAAGGCAAAAATTGATTCCATTTTCATATTTTGACAAATTAAAACTAATGCGCACTGGGCTAATTTTTATTCAATTTTTCCGTTAATAGATAAAAAAGTTTGAAATTAGATCTAGAAATACGGAAAATAATTGATATTTGACTGAAAATTTTTTAGTGTATTTGGCCAAATATTTCTGGCAAGGCAGAAATTGATTCAGTTTTCATTTTTTGACAAATTAAAACTAATGCGCACCGGGCTAATTTTTATTCAATTTTAAATGTTAATATATAAAAAAGATTAAAATTAGATCAAGAAACACGGAAAATATTTGATATTTGACTGAAAATTTTTTAGTGTATTTTGCCAAATTTTTCTGTTAAGGCAAAAATTGATTCAATTTTCATTTTTTGACAAATTAAAACTAATGCGCACTGTGCTAATTTTTATTCAATTTTGATTGTTAATAGATAAAAAAGTTTGAAATTAGATTTAGAAACACGGAAAACATTTGATATTTGACTGAAAATTTTTTAGTGTATTTGGCCAAATATTTCTGGCAAGGCAGAAATTGATTCAGTTTTCATTTTTTGACAAATTAAAACTAATGCGCACCGGGCTAATTTTTATTCAATTTTGATTGTTAATATATAAAAAAGCTTAAAATTAAATTTAGAAACACGGAAAATAATTGATATTTGACTGAAAATTTTTTAGTGTATTTTGCCAAATTTTTCTGCCAAGGCAAAAATTGATTCCATTTTCATATTTTGACAAATTAAAACTAATGCGCACTGGGCTAATTTTTATTTAATTTTTCCGTTAATAGATAAAAAAGTTTGAAATTAGATCTAGAAACACGGAAAATAATTGATATTTAAATGAAAATTTTTTTGTGTATTTGGCCAAGTATTTCTGGCAAGGCAGAAATTGATTCAGTTTTCATTTTTTGACAAATTAAAACTAATGCGCACTGTGCTAATTTTTATTCAATTTTGATTGTTAATAGATAAAAAAGTTTGCAATTAGATCTAGAAACACCGAAAATAATTGATATTTGACTAAAAATTTTTTTGTGTATTTGGCCAAATATTTGTGGCAAGGCAGAAATTGATTCAGTTTTCATTTTTTGACAAATTAAAACTAATGCGCACCGTGCTAATTTTTATTCAATTTTAATTGTTAATAGTTAAAAAAGTTTGAAATTAGATTTAGAAACACGAAAGATAATTGATATTTGGCTGATAATTTTTTAGTGCATTTGGCTAAATATTTCTGGCAAGGCAAAAATTGATTGGATTTTAATTTTTGACAAATTAAAACTTATGCGCACTGGGCTAATTTTTATTTAATTTTGGTTGTTAATATATAAAAAAGTTTGAAAGTAGATCTAGAAACACGAAAAATAATTGATATTTGACTGAAATATTTTTAGTGTATTTTGCCAAATTTTTCTGCCAAGGCAAAAATTGATTCCATTTTCATATTTTGACAAATTAAAACTAATGCGCACTGGGCTAATTTTTATTCAATTTTTCCGTTAATAGATAAAAAAGTTTGAAATTAGATCTAGAAATACGGAAAATAATTGATATTTGACTGAAAATTTTTTAGTGTATTTGGCCAAATATTTCTGGCAAGGCAGAAATTGATTCAGTTTTCATTTTTTGATAAATTAAAACTAATGCGCACTGGGCTAATTTTTATTCAATTTTTTTCGTTAATAGATAATAAAGTTTAAAATTAGATCTAGAAACACGGAAAATAATTGATAATTGGCTGAAAATTTTTTAGTGTATTTTGCCAAATTTTTCTGGCAAGGCAAAAATTGATTCAGTTTTCATTTTTTGACAAGTTAAAACTAATGCGCACTGGCTAATTTTTATTCTATTTTGTTCGTTAATATATAAAATAGTTTGCAATTAGATCTAGAAACACGGAAAATAATTGATATTTGACTAAAAATGTTTTTGTGTATTTGGCCAAATATTTCTGGCAAGGCAGAAATTGATTCAGTTTTCATTTTTTGACAAATTAAAACTAGTGCGCACTGGGCTAATTTTTATTCAATTTTTCCGTTAATAGATAAAAAAGTTTGAAATTAGATCTAGAAATACGGAAAATAATTGATATTTGACTGAAAATTTTTTAGTGTATTTGGCCAAATATTTCTGGCAAGGCAGAAATTGATTCAGTTTTCATTTTTTGATAAATTAAAACTAATGCGCACTGGGCTAATTTTTATTTAATTTTTTTCGTTAATAGATAATAAAGTTTAAAATTAGATCTAGAAACACGGAAAATAATTGATATTTGACTGAAAATTTTTTAGTGTATTTTGCCAAATTTTTCTGCCAAGGCAAAAATTGATTCCATTTTCATATTTTGACAAATTAAAACTAATGCGCACTGGGCTAATTTTTATTCAATTTTTCCGTTAATAGATAAAAAAGTTTGAAATTAGATCTAGAAATACGGAAAATAATTGATATTTGACTGAAAATTTTTTAGTGTATTTGGCCAAATATTTCTGGCAAGGCAGAAATTGATTCAGTTTTCATTTTTTGATAAATTAAAACTAATGCGCACTGGGCTAATTTTTATTCAATTTTTTTCGTTAATAGATAATAAAGTTTAAAATTAGATCTAGAAACACGGAAAATAATTGATAATTGGCTGAAAATTTTTTAGTGTATTTTGCCAAATTTTTCTGGCAAGGCAAAAATTGATTCAGTTTTCATTTTTTGACAAGTTAAAACTAATGCGCACTGGCTAATTTTTATTCTATTTTGTTCGTTAATATATAAAATAGTTTGCAATTAGATCTAGAAACACGGAAAATAATTGATATTTGACTAAAAATGTTTTTGTGTATTTGGCCAAATATTTCTGGCAAGGCAGAAATTGATTCAGTTTTCATTTTTTGACAAATTAAAACTAGTGCGCACCGGGCTAATTTTTATTCAATTTTGATTGTTAATATATAAAAAAGTTTGAAAGTAGATCTAAAAACACGGAAAGTAATTGATATTTGACTGAAAATTTTTAAGTGTATTTTGCCAAATTTTTCTGCCAAGGCAAAAATTAATTCCATTTTCATTTTTTCACAAAGTTAAACTAATGCGCACTGGGCTAATTTTTATTAAATTTTAATTGTTAATATATAAAAAAGTTTGAAATTAGATCAAGAAACACGGAAAATAATTAATAATTGGCTGAAAATTTTTTAGTGTATTTTGACAAATTTTTCTGGCAAGGCAAAAATTGATTCAGTTTTCATTTTTTGACAAACTAAAACTAATGCGCACTTGGCTTATTTTTATTCAATTTTGTTCGTTAATAGATAAAATAGTTTGCAATTAGATCTAGAAACACGGAAAATAATTGATATTTGACTAAAAATGTTTTTGTGTATTTAGCCAAATATTTCTGGCAAGGCAGAAATTGATTCAGTTTTCATTTTTTGACAAATTAAAACTAGTGCGCACCGGGCTAATTTTTATTCAATTTTGTTCGTTAATATATAAAAAAATTTGAAATTAGATTTAAAAACACGAAAAATAATTGATATTTGGCTGAAAATTTTTTAGTGTATTTGACCAATTATTTCTGGCAAGGCAAAAATTGATTGGATTTTAATTTTTTGACAAATTAAAACTAATGCGCACTGGGCTAATTTTTATTTAATTTTGATTGTTAATATATGAAAAAGTTTGAAATTAGATCTAGAAACACGGAAAATATTTGATATTTGACTGAAAATTTTTTAGTGTATTTTGCCAAATTTTTCTGTTAAGGCAAAAATTGATTCAATTTTCATTTTTTGACAAATTAAAACTAATGCGCACTGGGCTAATTTTTATTTAATTTTGTTCGTTAATAGATAAAAAAGTTTGAAATTAGATCTAGAAACACGGAAAATAATTGATATTTAAATGTAAATTTTTTTGTGTATTTGGCCAAGTATTTCTGGCAAGGCAGAAATTGATTCAGTTTTCATTTTTTGACAAATTAAAACTAATGCGCACTGTGCTAATTTTTATTCAATTTTGATTGTTAATAGATAAAAAAGTTTAAAATTAGATTTAGAAACACGGAAAACATTTGATATTTGACTGAAAATTTTTTAGTGTATTTGGCCAAATATTTCTGGCAAGGCAGAAATTGATTCAGTTTTCATTTTTTGACAAATTAAAACTAATGCGCACCGGGCTAATTTTTATTCAATTTTGATTGTTAATATATAAAAAAGTTTAAAATTAGATCTAGAAACACGGAAAATAATTGATATTTGACTGAAAATTTTTAAGTGTATTTTGCCAAATTTTTCTGCCAAGGCAAAAATTGATTCAATTTTCATTTTTTGACAAATTAAGACTAATGCGCACTGGGCTAATTTTTATCAAATTTTGTTTGTTAATATATAAAAAAGTTTGAAATTAGATCTAGAAACACGGAAAATAATTGATATTTGACTGAAAATTTTTTAGTGTATTTTGCCAAATTTTTCTGCCAAGGCAAAAATTGATTCCATTTTCATATTTTGACAAATTAAAACTAATGCGCACTGGGCTAATTTTTATTAAATTTTGTTTGTTAATATATAAAAAAGTTTAAAATTAGATCTAGAAACACGGAAAATAATTGATACTTGACTGAAAATTTTTTAGTGTATTTGGCCAAATATTTCTCGCAAGGCAGAAATTGATTCAGTTTTCATTTTTTGACAAATTAAAACTAATGCGCACCGGGCTAATTTTTATTCAATTTTTCCGTTAATAGATAAAAAAGTTTGAAATTAGATCTAGAAATACGGAAAATAATTGATATTTGACTGAAAATTTTTTAGTGTATTTGGCCAAATATTTCTGGCAAGGCAGAAATTGATTCAGTTTTCATTTTTTGATAAATTAAAACTAATGCGCACTGGGCTAATTTTTATTCAATTTTTTTCGTTAATAGATAATAAAGTTTAAAATTAGATCTAGAAACACGGAAAATAATTGATAATTGGCTGAAAATTTTTTAGTGTATTTTGCCAAATTTTTCTGGCAAGGCAAAAATTGATTCAGTTTTCATTTTTTGACAAGTTAAAACTAATGCGCACTGGCTAATTTTTATTCTATTTTGTTCGTTAATATATAAAATAGTTTGCAATTAGATCTAGAAACACGGAAAATAATTGATATTTGACTAAAAATGTTTTTGTGTATTTGGCCAAATATTTCTGGCAAGGCAGAAATTGATTCAGTTTTCATTTTTTGACAAATTAAAACTAGTGCGCACTGGGCTAATTTTTATTCAATTTTTCCGTTAATAGATAAAAAAGTTTGAAATTAGATCTAGAAATACGGAAAATAATTGATATTTGACTGAAAATTTTTTAGTGTATTTGGCCAAATATTTCTGGCAAGGCAGAAATTGATTCAGTTTTCATTTTTTGATAAATTAAAACTAATGCGCACTGGGCTAATTTTTATTTAATTTTTTTCGTTAATAGATAATAAAGTTTAAAATTAGATCTAGAAACACGGAAAATAATTGATATTTGACTGAAAATTTTTTAGTGTATTTTGCCAAATTTTTCTGCCAAGGCAAAAATTGATTCCATTTTCATATTTTGACAAATTAAAACTAATGCGCACTGGGCTAATTTTTATTCAATTTTTCCGTTAATAGATAAAAAAGTTTGAAATTAGATCTAGAAATACGGAAAATAATTGATATTTGACTGAAAATTTTTTAGTGTATTTGGCCAAATATTTCTGGCAAGGCAGAAATTGATTCAGTTTTCATTTTTTGATAAATTAAAACTAATGCGCACTGGGCTAATTTTTATTCAATTTTTTTCGTTAATAGATAATAAAGTTTAAAATTAGATCTAGAAACACGGAAAATAATTGATAATTGGCTGAAAATTTTTTAGTGTATTTTGCCAAATTTTTCTGGCAAGGCAAAAATTGATTCAGTTTTCATTTTTTGACAAGTTAAAACTAATGCGCACTGGCTAATTTTTATTCTATTTTGTTCGTTAATATATAAAATAGTTTGCAATTAGATCTAGAAACACGGAAAATAATTGATATTTGACTAAAAATGTTTTTGTGTATTTGGCCAAATATTTCTGGCAAGGCAGAAATTGATTCAGTTTTCATTTTTTGACAAATTAAAACTAGTGCGCACCGGGCTAATTTTTATTCAATTTTGATTGTTAATATATAAAAAAGTTTGAAAGTAGATCTAAAAACACGGAAAGTAATTGATATTTGACTGAAAATTTTTAAGTGTATTTTGCCAAATTTTTCTGCCAAGGCAAAAATTAATTCCATTTTCATTTTTTCACAAAGTTAAACTAATGCGCACTGGGCTAATTTTTATTAAATTTTAATTGTTAATATATAAAAAAGTTTGAAATTAGATCAAGAAACACGGAAAATAATTAATAATTGGCTGAAAATTTTTTAGTGTATTTTGACAAATTTTTCTGGCAAGGCAAAAATTGATTCAGTTTTCATTTTTTGACAAACTAAAACTAATGCGCACTTGGCTTATTTTTATTCAATTTTGTTCGTTAATAGATAAAATAGTTTGCAATTAGATCTAGAAACACGGAAAATAATTGATATTTGACTAAAAATGTTTTTGTGTATTTAGCCAAATATTTCTGGCAAGGCAGAAATTGATTCAGTTTTCATTTTTTGACAAATTAAAACTAGTGCGCACCGGGCTAATTTTTATTCAATTTTGTTCGTTAATATATAAAAAAATTTGAAATTAGATTTAAAAACACGAAAAATAATTGATATTTGGCTGAAAATTTTTTAGTGTATTTGACCAATTATTTCTGGCAAGGCAAAAATTGATTGGATTTTAATTTTTTGACAAATTAAAACTAATGCGCACTGGGCTAATTTTTATTTAATTTTGATTGTTAATATATGAAAAAGTTTGAAATTAGATCTAGAAACACGGAAAATATTTGATATTTGACTGAAAATTTTTTAGTGTATTTTGCCAAATTTTTCTGTTAAGGCAAAAATTGATTCAATTTTCATTTTTTGACAAATTAAAACTAATGCGCACTGGGCTAATTTTTATTTAATTTTGTTCGTTAATAGATAAAAAAGTTTGAAATTAGATCTAGAAACACGGAAAATAATTGATATTTAAATGTAAATTTTTTTGTGTATTTGGCCAAGTATTTCTGGCAAGGCAGAAATTGATTCAGTTTTCATTTTTTGACAAATTAAAACTAATGCGCACTGTGCTAATTTTTATTCAATTTTGATTGTTAATAGATAAAAAAGTTTAAAATTAGATTTAGAAACACGGAAAACATTTGATATTTGACTGAAAATTTTTTAGTGTATTTGGCCAAATATTTCTGGCAAGGCAGAAATTGATTCAGTTTTCATTTTTTGACAAATTAAAACTAATGCGCACCGGGCTAATTTTTATTCAATTTTGATTGTTAATATATAAAAAAGTTTAAAATTAGATCTAGAAACACGGAAAATAATTGATATTTGACTGAAAATTTTTAAGTGTATTTTGCCAAATTTTTCTGCCAAGGCAAAAATTGATTCAATTTTCATTTTTTGACAAATTAAGACTAATGCGCACTGGGCTAATTTTTATCAAATTTTGTTTGTTAATATATAAAAAAGTTTGAAATTAGATCTAGAAACACGGAAAATAATTGATATTTGACTGAAAATTTTTTAGTGTATTTTGCCAAATTTTTCTGCCAAGGCAAAAATTGATTCCATTTTCATATTTTGACAAATTAAAACTAATGCGCACTGGGCTAATTTTTATTAAATTTTGTTTGTTAATATATAAAAAAGTTTAAAATTAGATCTAGAAACACGGAAAATAATTGATACTTGACTGAAAATTTTTTAGTGTATTTGGCCAAATATTTCTCGCAAGGCAGAAATTGATTCAGTTTTCATTTTTTGACAAATTAAAACTAATGCGCACCGGGCTAATTTTTATTTAATTTTGATTGTTAATATATAAAAAAGTTTAAAATTAAATCTAGAAACACGGAAAATAATTGATATTTGACTAAAAATTTTTAAGTGTATTTTGCCAAATTTTTCTGCCGAGGCAAAAATTGATTCAATTTTCATTTTTTGACAAATTAAAACTAATGCGCACTGGGCTAATTTTTATTAAATTTGTTTGTTAATATATAAAAAAGTTTGAAATTAGATCTAGAAACACGGAAAATAATTGATATTTGACTGAAAATTTTTTAGTGTATTTAGCCAAATATTACTGGCAAGGCAGAAATTGATTCAGTTTTCATTTTTTGACAAATTAAAACTAATGCGCACTGGGCTAATTTTTATTAAATTTTGTTTGTTAATATATAAAAAAGTTTGAAATTGGATTTAGAAACACGGAAAATAATTGATATTTGACTGAAAATTTTTTAGTGTATTTTGCCAAATTTTTCTGCCAAGGCAAAAATTGATTCCATTTTCATATTTTGACAAATTAAAACTAATGCGCACTGGGCTAATTTTTATTTAATTTTTCCGTTAATAGATAAAAAAGTTTGAAATTAGATCTAGAAACACGGAAAATAATTGATATTTAAATGAAAATTTTTTTGTGTATTTGGCCAAGTATTTCTGGCAAGGCAGAAATTGATTCAGTTTTCATTTTTTGACAAATTAAAACTAATGCGCACTGTGCTAATTTTTATTCAATTTTGATTGTTAATAGATAAAAAAGTTTGCAATTAGATCTAGAAAGACCGAAAATAATTGATATTTGACTAAAAATTTTTTTGTGTATTTGGCCAAATATTTGTGGCAAGGCAGAAATTGATTCAGTTTTCATTTTTTGACAAATTAAAACTAATGCGCACCGTGCTAATTTTTATTCAATTTTAATTGTTAATAGTTAAAAAAGTTTGAAATTACATTTAGAAACACGAAAGATAATTGATATTTGGCTGATAATTTTTTAGTGCATTTGGCTAAATATTTCTGGCAAGGCAAAAATTGATTGGATTTTAATTTTTGACAAATTAAAACTTATGCGCACTGGGCTAATTTTTATTTAATTTTGGTTGTTAATATATAAAAAAGTTTGAAAGTAGATCTAGAAACACGAAAAATAATTGATATTTGACTGAAAATTTTTTAGTGTATTTTGCCAAATTTTTCTGCCAAGGCAAAAATTGATTCCATTTTCATATTTTGACAAATTAAAACTAATGCGCACTGGGCTAATTTTTATTCAATTTTTCCGTTAATAGATAAAAAAGTTTGAAATTAGATCTAGAAATACGGAAAATAATTGATATTTGACTGAAAATTTTTTAGTGTATTTGGCCAAATATTTCTGGCAAGGCAGAAATTGATTCAGTTTTCATTTTTTGATAAATTAAAACTAATGCGCACTGGGCTAATTTTTATTCAATTTTTTTCGTTAATAGATAATAAAGTTTAAAATTAGATCTAGAAACACGGAAAATAATTGATAATTGGCTGAAAATTTTTTAGTGTATTTTGCCAAATTTTTCTGGCAAGGCAAAAATTGATTCAGTTTTCATTTTTTGACAAGTTAAAACTAATGCGCACTGGCTAATTTTTATTCTATTTTGTTCGTTAATATATAAAATAGTTTGCAATTAGATCTAGAAACACGGAAAATAATTGATATTTGACTAAAAATGTTTTTGTGTATTTGGCCAAATATTTCTGGCAAGGCAGAAATTGATTCAGTTTTCATTTTTTCACAAATTAAAACTAGTGCGCACCGGGCTAATTTTTATTCAATTTTGATTGTTAATATATAAAAAAGTTTGAAAGTAGATCTAAAAACACGGAAAGTAATTGATATTTGACTGAAAATTTTTAAGTGTATTTTGCCAAATTTTTCTGCCAAGGCAAAAATTAATTCCATTTTCATTTTTTCACAAAGTTAAACTAATGCGCACTGGGCTAATTTTTATTAAATTTTAATTGTTAATATATAAAAAAGTTTGAAATTAGATCAAGAAACACGGAAAATAATTAATAATTGGCTGAAAATTTTTTAGTGTATTTTGACAAATTTTTCTGGCAAGGCAAAAATTGATTCAGTTTTCATTTTTTGACAAACTAAAACTAATGCGCACTTGGCTTATTTTTATTCAATTTTGTTCGTTAATAGATAAAATAGTTTGCAATTAGATCTAGAAACACGGAAAATAATTGATATTTGACTAAAAATGTTTTTGTGTATTTAGCCAAATATTTCTGGCAAGGCAGAAATTGATTCAGTTTTCATTTTTTGACAAATTAAAACTAGTGCGCACCGGGCTAATTTTTATTCAATTTTGTTCGTTAATATATAAAAAAATTTGAAATTAGATTTAAAAACACGAAAAATAATTGATATTTGGCTGAAAATTTTTTAGTGTATTTGACCAATTATTTCTGGCAAGGCAAAAATTGATTGGATTTTAATTTTTTGACAAATTAAAAGTAATGCGCACTGGGCTAATTTTTATTTAATTTTGATTGTTAATATATGAAAAAGTTTGAAATTAGATCTAGAAACACGGAAAATATTTGATATTTGACTGAAAATTTTTTAGTGTATTTTGCCAAATTTTTCTGTTAAGGCAAAAATTGATTCAATTTTCATTTTTTGACAAATTAAAACTAATGCGCACTGGGCTAATTTTTATTTAATTTTGTTCGTTAATAGATAAAAAAGTTTGAAATTAGATCTAGAAACACGGAAAATAATTGATATTTAAATGAAAATTTTTTTGTGTATTTGGCCAAGTATTTCTGGCAAGGCAGAAATTGATTCAGTTTTCATTTTTTGACAAATTAAAACTAATGCGCACTGTGCTAATTTTTATTCAATTTTGATTGTTAATAGATAAAAAAGTTTGAAATTAGATTTAGAAACACGGAAAACATTTGATATTTGACTGAAAATTTTTTAGTGTATTTGGCCAAATATTTCTGGCAAGGCAGAAATTGATTCAGTTTTCATTTTTTGACAAATTAAAACTAATGCGCACTGGGCTAATTTTTATTAAATTTTGTTTGTTAATATATAAAAAAGTTTGAAATTAGATCTAGAAACACGGAAAATAATTGATATTTGACTGAAAATTTTTTAGTGTATTTTGCCAAATTTTTCTGCCAAGGCAAAAATTGATTCCATTTTCATATTTTGACAAATTAAAACTAATGCGCACTGGGCTAATTTTTATTAAATTTTGTTTGTTAATATATAAAAAAGTTTAAAATTAGATCTAGAAACACGGAAAATAATTGATACTTGACTGAAAATTTTTTAGTGTATTTGGCCAAATATTTCTGGCAAGGCAGAAATTGATTCAGTTTTCATTTTTTGACAAATTAAAACTAATGCGCACCGGGCTAATTTTTATTTAATTTTGATTGTTAATATATAAAAAAGTTTAAAATTAAATCTAGAAACACGGAAAATAATTGATATTTGACTAAAAATTTTTAAGTGTATTTTGCCAAATTTTTCTGCCGAGGCAAAAATTGATTCAATTTTCATTTTTTGACAAATTTAAACTAATGCGCACTGGGCTAATTTTTATTAAATTTGTTTGTTAATATATAAAAAAGTTTGAAATTAGATCTAGAAACACGGAAAATAATTGATATTTGACTGAAAATTTTTTAGTGTATTTAGCCAAATATTACTGGCAAGGCAGAAATTGATTCAGTTTTCATTTTTTGACAAATTAAAACTAATGCGCACTGGGCTAATTTTTATTTAATTTTGATTGTTAATATATGAAAAAGTTTGAAATTAGATCTAGAAACACGGAAAATAATTAATATTTGACTGAAAATTTTTTAGTGTATTTGGCCAAATATTTCTGGCAAGGCAAACATTGATTGGATTTTAATTTTTTGACAAATTAAAAGTAATGCGCACCGGGCTAATTTTTATTCAATTTTAAATGTTTATATATAAAAAAGATTGAAATTAGATCAAGAAACACGGAAAATATTTGATATTTGACTGAAAATTTTTTAGTGTATTTTGCCAAATTTTTCTGTTAAGGCAAAAATTGATTCAATTTTCATTTTTTGACAAATTAAAACTAATGCGCACTGGGCTAATTTTTATTTAATTTTGTTCGTTAATAGATAAAAAAGTTTGAAATTAGATCTAGAAACACGGAAAATAATTGATATTTAAATGAAAATTTTTTTGTGTATTTGGCCAAGTATTTCTGGCAAGGCAAAAATTGATTCAATTTTCATTTTTTGACAAATTAAAACTAATGCGCACTGGGCTAATTTTTATTTAATTTTGTTCGTTAATAGATAAAAAAGTTTGAAATTAGATCTAGAAACACGGAAAATAATTGATATTTAAATGAAAATTTTTTTGTGTATTTGGCCAAGTATTTCTGGCAAGGCAGAAATTGATTCAGTTTTCATTTTTTGACAAATTAAAACTAATGCGCACTGTGCTAATTTTTATTCAATTTTGATTGTTAATAGATAAAAAAGTTTGAAATTAGATTTAGAAACACGGAAAACATTTGATATTTGACTGAAAATTTTTTAGTGTATTTGGCCAAATATTTCTGGCAAGGCAGAAATTGATTCAGTTTTCATTTTTTGACAAATTAAAACTAATGCGCACCGGGCTAATTTTTATTAAATTTGTTTGTTAATATATAAAAAAGTTTGAAATTAGATCTAGAAACACGGAAAATAATTGATATTTGACTGAAAATTTTTTAGTGTATTTAGCCAAATATTACTGGCAAGGCAGAAATTGATTCAGTTTTCATTTTTTGACAAATTAAAACTAATGCGCACTGGTCTAATTTTTATTTAATTTTGATTGTTAATATATGAAAAAGTTTGAAATTAGATCTAGAAACACGGAAAATAATTAATATTTGACTGAAAATTTTTTAGTGTATTTGGCCAAATATTTCTGGCAAGGCAAACATTGATTGGATTTTAATTTTTTGACAAATTAAAAGTAATGCGCACTGGGCTAATTTTTATTTAATTTTGATTGTTAATATATGAAAAAGTTTGAAATTAGATCTAGAAACACGGAAAATATTTGATATTTGACTGAAAATTTTTTAGTGTATTTTGCCAAATTTTTCTGTTAAGGCAAAAATTGATTCAATTTTCATTTTTTGACAAATTAAAACTAATGCGCACTGGGCTAATTTTTATTTAATTTTGTTCGTTAATAGATAAAAAAGTTTGAAATTAGATCTAGAAACACGGAAAATAATTGATATTTAAATGAAAATTTTTTTGTGTATTTGGCCAAGTATTTCTGGCAAGGCAGAAATTGATTCAGTTTTCATTTTTTGACAAATTAAAACTAATGCGCACTGTGCTAATTTTTATTCAATTTTGATTGTTAATAGATAAAAAAGTTTGAAATTAGATTTAGAAACACGGAAAACATTTGATATTTGACTGAAAATTTTTTAGTGTATTTGGCCAAATATTTCTGGCAAGGCAGAAATTGATTCAGTTTTCATTTTTTGACAAATTAAAACTAATGCGCACCGGGCTAATTTTTATTCAATTTTGATTGTTAATATATAAAAAAGTTTAAAATTAAATTTAGAAACACGGAAAATAATTGATATTTGACTGAAAATTTTTAAGTGTATTTTGCCAAATTTTTCTGCCAAGGCAAAAATTGATTCAATTTTCATTTTTTGACAAATTAAAACTAATGCGCACTGGGCTAATTTTTATTAAATTTTGTTTGTTAATATATAAAAAAGTTTGAAATTAGATCTAGAAACACGGAAAATAATTGATATTTGACTGAAAATTTTTTAGTGTATTTTGCCAAATTTTTCTGCCAAGGCAAAAATTGATTCCATTTTCATATTTTGACAAATTAAAACTAATGCGCACTGGGCTAATTTTTATTAAATTTTGTTTGTTAATATATAAAAAAGTTTAAAATTAGATCTAGAAACACGGAAAATAATTGATACTTGACTGAAAATTTTTTAGTGTATTTGGCCAAATATTTCTGGCAAGGCAGAAATTGATTCAGTTTTCATTTTTTGACAAATTAAAACTAATGCGCACCGGGCTAATTTTTATTTAATTTTGATTGTTAATATATAAAAAAGTTTAAAATTAAATCTAGAAACACGGAAAATAATTGATATTTGACTAAAAATTTTTAAGTGTATTTTGCCAAATTTTTCTGCCGAGGCAAAAATTGATTCAATTTTCATTTTTTGACAAATTTAAACTAATGCGCACTGGGCTAATTTTTATTAAATTTGTTTGTTAATATATAAAAAAGTTTGAAATTAGATCTAGAAACACGGAAAATAATTGATATTTGACTGAAAATTTCTTAGTGTATTTAGCCAAATATTACTGGCAAGGCAGAAATTGATTCAGTTTTCATTTTTTGACAAATTAAAACTAATGCGCACTGGGCTAATTTTTATTCAATTTTGATTGTTAATATATAAAAAAGTTTGAAATTAGATCTAGAAACACGGAAAATAATTAATATTTGACTGAAAATTTTTTAGTGTATTTGGCCAAATATTTCTGGCAAGGCAAACATTGATTGGATTTTAATTTTTTGACAAATTAAAAGTAATGCGCACCGGGCTAATTTTTATTCAATTTTAAATGTTTATATATAAAAAAGATTGAAATTAGGTCAAGAAACACGGAAAATATTTGATATTTGACTGAAAATTTTTTAGTGTATTTTGCCAAATTTTTCTGTTAAGGCAAAAATTGATTCAATTTTCATTTTTTGACAAATTAAAACTAATGCGCACTGGGCTAATTTTTATTTAATTTTGTTCGTTAATAGATAAAAAAGTTTGAAATTAGATCTAGAAACACGGAAAATAATTGATATTTAAATGAAAATTTTTTTGTGTATTTGGCCAAGTATTTCTGGCAAGGCAGAAATTGATTCAGTTTTTATTTTTTGACAAATTAAAACTAATGCGCACTGTGCTAATTTTTATTCAATTTTGATTGTTAATAGATAAAAAATTTTGAAATTAGATTTAGAAACACGGAAAACATTTGATATTTGACTAAAAATTTTTTAGTGTATTTGGCAAAATATTTCTGGCAAGGCAGAAATTGATTCAGTTTTCATTTTTTGACAAATTAAAACTAATGCGCACCGGGCTAATTTTTATTCAATTTTGATTGTGAATATATAAAAAAGTTTAAAATTAAATTTAGAAACACGGAAAATAATTGATATTTGACTGAAAATTTTTAAGTGTATTTTGCCAAATTTTTCTGCCAAGGCAAAAATTGATTCAATTTTCATTTTTTGACAAATTAAAACTAATGCGCACTGGGCTAATTTTTATTAAATTTTGTTTGTTAATATATAAAAAAGTTTGAAATTAGATCTTGAAACACGGAAAATAATTGATATTTGACTGAAAATTTTTTAGTGTATTTGGCCAAATATTTCTGGCAAGGCAGAAATAGATTCAGTTTTCATTTTTTGACAAATTAAAACTAATGCGCACCGTGCTAATTTTTATTCAATTTTGATTGTTAATATATAAAAAAGTTTGAAATTAGATGTAGAAACACGGAAAATAATTGATATTTAACTGAAAATTTTTTAGTGAATTTGGCCAAATATTTCTGTTGAGGCAAAAATTGATTGAATTTTAATTTTTTGACAAATTACAAGTAATGCGCACTAGGCTAATTTTTATTCAATTTTGTTCGTTAATAGATAAAAAAGTTTGCAATTAGATCTAGAAACACGGAAAATAATTGAAATTTGACTGAAAATTTTTTAGTGATATAGCCAAATATTACTGGCAAGGCAGAGATTGATTCAGTTTTCATTTTTTGACAAATTAAAACTAATGCGCACCGGGCTAATTTTTATTTAATTTTGATTGTTAATATATAAAAAAGTTTAAAATTAAATCTAGAAACACGGAAAATAATTGATATTTGACTAAAAATTTTTAAGTGTATTTTGCCAAATTTTTCTGCCGAGGCAAAAATTGATTCAATTTTCATTTTTTGACAAATTAAAACTAATGCGCACTGGGCTAATTTTTATTAAATTTGTTTGTTAATATATAAAAAAGTTTGAAATTAGATCTAGAAACACGGAAAATAATTGATATTTGACTGAAAATTTTTTAGTGTATTTAGCCAAATATTACTGGCAAGGCAGAAATTGATTCAGTTTTCATTTTTTGACAAATTAAAACTAATGCGCACTGGGCTAATTTTTATTTAATTTTGATTGTTAATATATGAAAAAGTTTGAAATTAGATCTAGAAACACGGAAAATAATTAATATTTGACTGAAAATTTTTTAGTGTATTTGGCTAAATATTTCTGGCAAGGCAAACATTGATTGGATTTTAATTTTTTGACAAATTAACAGTAATGCGCACCGGGCTAATTTTTATTCAATTTTAAATGTTTATATATAAAAAAGATTGAAATTAGATCAAGAAACACGGAAAATATTTGATATTTGACTGAAAATTTTTTAGTGTATTTTGCCAAATTTTTCTGTTAAGGCAAAAATTGATTCAATTTTCATTTTTTGACAAATTAAAACTAATGCGCACTGGGCTAATTTTTATTTAATTTTGTTCGTTAATAGATAAAAAAGTTTGAAATTAGATCTAGAAACACGGAAAATAATTGATATTTAAATGAAAATTTTTTTGTGTATTTGGCCAAGTATTTCTGGCAAGGCAGAAATTGATTCAGTTTTTATTTTTTGACAAATTAAAACTAATGCGCACTGTGCTAATTTTTATTCAATTTTGATTGTTAATAGATAAAAAATTTTGAAATTAGATTTAGAAACACGGAAAACATTTGATATTTGACTGAAAATTTTTTAGTGTATTTGGCCAAATATTTCTGGCAAGGCAGAAATTGATTCAGTTTTCATTTTTTGACAAATTAAAACTAATGCGCACCGGGCTAATTTTTATTCAATTTTGATTGTTAATATATAAAAAAGTTTAAAATTAAATTTAGAAACACGGAAAATAATTGATATTTGACTGAAAATTTTTAAGTGTATTTTGCCAAATTTTTCTGCCAAGGCAAAAATTGATTCAATTTTCATTTTTTGACAAATTAAAACTAATGCGCACTGGGCTAATTTTTATTAAATTTTGTTTGTTAATATATAAAAAAGTTTGAAATTAGATCTTGAAACACGGAAAATAATTGATATTTGACTGAAAATTTTTTAGTGTATTTGGCCAAATATTTCTGGCAAGGCAGAAATAGATTCAGTTTTCATTTTTTGACAAATTAAAACTAATGCGCACCGTGCTAATTTTTATTCAATTTTGATTGTTAATATATAAAAAAGTTTGAAATTAGATGTAGAAACACGGAAAATAATTGATATTTAACTGAAAATTTTTTAGTGAATTTGGCCAATAATTTCTGTTGAGGCAAAAATTGATTGAATTTTAATTTTTTGACAAATTACAAGTAATGCGCACTAGGCTAATTTTTATTCAATTTTGTTCGTTAATAGATAAAAAAGTTTGCAATTAGATCTAGAAACACGGAAAATAATTGAAATTTGACTGAAAATTTTTTAGTGATATAGCCAAATATTACTGGCAAGGCAGAGATTGATTCAGTTTTCATTTTTTGACAAATTAAAACTAATGCGCACCGGGCTAATTTTTATTTAATTTTGATTGTTAATATATAAAAAAGTTTAAAATTAAATCTAGAAACACGGAAAATAATTGATATTTGACTGAAAATTTTTAAGTGTATTTTGCCAAATTTTTCTGCCAAGGCAAAAATTGATTCAATTTTCATTTTTTGACAAATTAAAACTAATGCGCACTGGGCTAATTTTTATTAAATTTTGTTTGTTAATATATAAAAAAGTTTGAAATTAGATCTAGAAACACGGAAAATAATTGATAATTGGCTGAAAATTTTTAAGTGTATTTTGCCAAATTTTTCTGGCAAGGCAAAAATTGATTCAGTTTTCATTTTTTGACAAATTAAAACTTATGCGCACTGGGCTAATTTTTATTAAATTTTGTTTGTTAATATATAAAAAAGTTTGAAATTAGATCTAGAAACACGGAAAATAATTTATATTTGACTGAAAATTTTTTAGTGTATTTGGCCAAATATTTCTGGCAAGGCAAAAATTGATTCCATTTTCATTTTTTCGCAAATTAAAACTAATGCGCACTGGGCTAATTTTTATTCAATTTTAATTATTAATATATAAAAAAGTTTGAAATTAGATCTAGAAACACGGAAAATAATTGATATTTGACTGAAAGTTCTTTAGTGTATTTGGCCAAATATTTCTGGCAAGGAAGAAATTGATTCAGTTTTCATTTTTTGACAAATTAAAACTAATGCGCACTGGGCTAATTTTTATTAAATTTTGTTTGTTAAAATATAAAAAAGTTTGAAATTAGATCTAGAAACACGAAAAATAATTGATATTTGACTGAAAATTTTTTAGTGTATTTGGCCAAATATTTCTGGCAAGGCAGAAATTGATTCAGTTTTCATTTTTTGACAAATTAAAACTAATGCGCACCGGGCTAATTTTTATTCAATTTTGATTGTTAATATGTAAAAAAGTTTGAGAGTAGATCTAGAAACACGGAAAATAATTGATAATTGACTGCAAATTTTTTAGTGTATTTTGCCAAATTTTTCTGCAATTTTCCGTAGGGGTGGTTTCTTGGGGTTGTTAAAATTTTTTTCGATTGGTAAAATTAGAGGACATATCTCTGAGTATTTTTTATAATTTTAGAACTTGAGTATAATTTTTTTTGTAGTTTTTTTTATTTTTTCGGATTTTTTTCTGCATTTTTTCTTAGGGGTGGTTTCTTGGGGTTGTTAATATTCTTTTCGATTGGTAAAATAAGAGGACATATCTCTGAGTATTTTTAATAATTTTAGTACTAGAGTATAATTTTTTTGTAGATTTTTTTATTTTTTTACGGATCTTTTTCTGCATTTTTTCTTAGGGGTGGTTTCTTGGGGTTGTTATTATTCGTGTCCATTGGTAAAATTAGAGGACATATCTCAGAGTATTTTTAATAATTTTAGAACTAGAGTATAATTTTTTTGTAGATTTTTTTATTTTTTTACGGATTTTTTTCTGCAATTTTCCGTAGGGTTGGTTTATTGGGGTTGTTAATATTCTTTTCGATTGGTAAAATTAGAGGACATATCTCTGAGTATTTTTAATAATTTTAGAACTAGAGTATAATTTTTTTGTAGATTTTTTTATTTTTTTACGGATCTTTTTCAGCAATTTTCCGTAGGGGTGGTTTCTTGGGGTTGTTAATATTTTTGTTTGATTGGTAAAATTAGAGGACATATCTCTGAGTATTTTTAATAATTTTAGAACTAGAGTATAATTTTTTTGTAGATTTTTTTATTTTTTTACGGATCTTTTTCTGCATTTGTTCTTTGGGGTGGTTTCTTGGGGTTGTTAATATTCTTTTCGATTGGTAAAATAAGAGGACATATCTCTGAGTATTTTTAATAATTTTAGTACTAGAGTATAATTTTTTTGTAGATTTTTTTATTTTTTTACGGATCTTTTTCTGCATTTTTTCTTAGGGGTGGTTTCTTGGGGTTTTTATTATTCGTGTCCATTGATAAAATTAGAGGACATATCTCAGAGTATTTTTAATAATTTTAGAACTAGAGTATAATTTTTTTGTAGATTTTTTTATTTTTTTACGGATCTTTTTCTGCAATTTTCCGTAGGGGTGGTTTCTTGGGGTTGTTAATATTTTTTTTCGATTGGTAAAATTAGAGGACATATCCCTGAGAATTTTTTGTAATTTTAGAACTTGAGTATAATTTTTTGGTAGATTTTTTTATTTTTTTACGGATCTTTTTCTGCATTTTTTCTTAGGGTTGGTTTTTTGGGGTTGTTAATAATTTTTTTAGATCTGTAAAATTAGAGGACATATCCCTGAGTATTTTTAATAATTTTAGAACTTGAGTATAATTTTTTTGTAGATTTTTTTATTTTTCACGGTTTTTTTTCTGCAATTTTCCTTAGGGGTGGTTTCTTGGTTTTGATAATTATTTTTTTTTGATTTAGAAAATTAGGGGAGATATTACGAAGTATTTTCCATTATTTTAGTGCTGTATTTTAATTTTTTCGTAGATTTTATTTTTTTAAAAATATTTTTCTGCTTTTTTCCTTAGGGGTAGTTTTTTGGGTGTTCATTATTTTTTTTTAATTGGGAAAAGTAGGGGGCATATTCCTAAGGACTTTTAATGATTTCAACATTTCATTATAACTTTTCTGTTGATTGTGAGAAATTTTGTTAGATTGATTTTTTATTATATGCTTAGGGGTGGTTTTTCGGGGGTTTATTAACTTTCGGTCATGAGAAATTAAGTTGGTTGAATTTTACTAATGTTGATAATAATTAATTAATTAATTTATAATATTGAAATTATAAATTTGTTTTTTAAATTCAAATGGAGTAATTTGAATTTGGTGCGAGAAGCACGTGATCTCCTCTGATTGGTTGTCAAGTTGTCTATGTTAACGCTCCAGCAGAAATATCCTGAATCGCGAGATTTCAATATTTTTTGGTTTTTCTTTGTCAATTATTATCAATTATTCCTCGGAATCTTTATTTTTTCGATTAAATATTGCATATATTTTGATAATAATTGCTTTTTAGGGCGATTTTCCGTTTATGACTTTTATTTTCTAGCAAATCACAAAGCAAGCACACTTTGAAGTATGGGTTCACTCTTGAATTATTAATTATTTCACACTTAATATATCTCAATTATTACACGAATCTACTCTACAAACATTAATTTATCATTACAAATAGTTTATTTTGGCATTTTTCATTATGAGACATCAAAATATTGAATGCGACAGAAAGCGACTGAACTCGGTCGAATCTCGGTAAATCCAAACCGCGAAGTCAAAGCTTTTTATATATTTTCATAAACATTAACAATTAATTTATCAACAACGAAGATATCTAAATGTTCATGAAGGTTCCCTCTAACATATCCAATCATTTTTGCTCAAGTTTATAATTATTTTAATATCGAAATTTCAAAAGTACATTTTCGGTACACTTTTGGTACACTTTTGGTACGTTTTAGCGTACCAAGAACGTCCCGGGGGGTCGTTAGGGTAAGTAAAAAAGTTAAATTAAATTAATTTTTAATATATAATATTTTATTCCGTTTTGATTCTAGAGCAATAAATCGAAAGGGTGTTCATCTTGGGTCCCTTTATTTTATATATATGAAATGTTTGTATCCTGAAATTACTGAAATTACAATAAAGCATGTTTAAAAAAAACGTATTTACTTTATCAAGCAGGGTTTTTTAAATAGCATAAAGATAAAATCAATTTTTATGTAAATATCTTTCTTTTTTTTCAGGCCCCACTGGAGAAGAGAAATTTACACTATACTTGTTGCATATGTTTCAAAATTCTGAAATCTTATGAAGTGCATAAAATGTTTCAAAAGTTTCATAATTTATAATATAATATGTTTGGTTAAAAAAAAATACAATGGATTCTCCAAATAAAAAAATATACTTTATATTAGATGAAAAAGATCAAAAAATTCTTATTCGGGGAGAAATGCTTACTGATAATCACATTTACAAATTTCAAGAACTATTAGAAGTCGATTCTGGTGATCATTTTTAAATGCAGAATGTTGGTTATTTACAAATGTTGAATGAAGTTAAACCCATTAGAAAAGATAAGAAACATATTTAAATCCTATTCAGTGGTTCAAAAAAAAGGTCATTGGATTCATACTTACTATGATTCAAATCCTCTCTTTGTTTATGACAGCATGAATAATAAATTTTTAAATAATGATCAATGTCAATATCTAGCTAGATTATATCCGTTTAGACCTAATGTAGTTTTTCCCACTGTTCAAAAACAACCCGATTATGTGGATTGTGATGTTTATGCAATTGCTTTTGCAACTTCTGTATATTGTAATGTTAAACCTGAAAGTGTAGTATATAATCATACAGTAATGAGAAAACATTTACAGACAATGTTTTTAAGAAATTGCTTATGTCATTTTCCTATTAATTCAGATAATAGTAGAATTGTAAATAGCAATATACAAAATATAAAAAATGATTCTTGATTAGACAATGAAACAAAAATAATTGAATATGTAAAGCATGAGGAAAAGGAAAAAAATATTAAAGACTTTGGAAAAGATAGAATGTATTTTAATTTAGCTGAGGTAGATCAAAACATTCTTATTCAAGGAGAAATGCTTACTGATAATCACACGGGAAAAAATAATTCAATAATATTTACTGAAGAAATTCAAGAGCGGTGGATATCAGAAAAAGTCGTGAGATTTTATTAGCGATACCTTGAAAAACTACCGAACAATTATTCTAGAAGAATAAGAATTAAATTCAAGAAAGCTTCTCTAACTGTTATGAGATTTTACCGAAGTACTCCAGAAGTTACAAATTTTTTTAATTTTTGAAAAAAAATTCCCTTTATGAGTACTCGAACTCAGTTCCTCGAGACTACAAAATCTCCGCTTTGTCCAACTGAGCTAAGTAGGCGGTTGAATTATTCTAGAGTAAAAACATATTTGAGTGAGCCAAGCGCTGGGCCACTGCACTGCGCTTTCCCGAAGTCTTCGGTAAATGTCCAGACTGTAGCTTCCAATTGCGCGTCATGAAAATTTATTTTGGAGACTTTGTAGAAATACTTGAAAAATTGAAGGATGCTTATTGACTCTTTTGTAGATATTGCCGAGTTTTTCTCATATCCACCGCTCTTGAATAAATTCGGTAAATTTTCGTGAATAAATTTTTTCCGTGCACATTTACAAATTTCAAGAACTATTAGAAGTCGATTCTGGTGGTCATTTTCAAATGCAAAATGTTGGTTATTTACAAATATTGGATGAAGTTAAACCCATTAGAAAAGATAAGAAACATATTCAAATCCTATTCAGTGGTTCAAAAAAAAGGTCACTGGATTTGTACTTACTATGATTCAAATACTCTCTTTGTTTATGACAGCATAAATAATAAATTTTTAAATAATGATCAATGTCAATATCTAGCTAGATTATATCCGTTTAGACCTAATGTAGTTTTTTCCACTGTTCACAAACAACCCAATTATGTGGATTGTGGTATTTATGCAATTGCTTTTGCAACTTCTGTATATTGTAATGTTAAACCTGAAAGTGCAGTATATAATCATGCAATAATGAGAGAACATTTACATGCAATGTGTTAAAGTAATTGTTTATGTCATTTCCCTCTTATTTTAGATAATAGTAAAATTGCAAAGAGTTATAAACAAAATGTTAATAGCGATTTTTACGTTGACAATGAAAAAAAATTAACTGAACTTATACAACATAAGGGAATACAAAACATATTCGAGGATATTGGAAAAGATAAACAATTTTTTAGTTTTAATAAGAATGATTTAGAACTTATTATTGCAGGAAAAATGTTAAGTTACAATCATATATATAAATTTCAAGAACTTTTAAAAATCGAGTCTAGGGGTGATTTGCAAATGCAAAATGCAGGTTATTTACAAATGTTGGATGAATCAATGTAAAATAAAAAATCTAAATGAACATATTTCTTTACAAATGTTAAATGTAAAATCAATACAAAACTTGCACGTAGTATTACAGGAATATCACAGTGATATCATGTTGTAATATTGGTAATATTACGGGGTGATATTACTGTGATATTGACGTGATATTACATTGATCTTAACGTGATATTAGAATGTCCATCTCATGGTAATATTATTAGTAATATTACAATAATATTGAGGTAATTTTACAAGTAATATTGCAGTGATATTAAGGTAATATTACAATTATATTACTATCATATTGAAGTAATATTACAAATTTATTTAACATTAAATAAATTATTTTAAAAACTTTCGGCTCAGTCGGGGTTCTACCTCTCGACCATCTAGCTCTTCGAATGTATTTCAGAAAATGTTCTTATATTTTACCAAAGATAATTACAGGTAATACATGAAAAATACTTTCCGAAATACATTCCAAGAGCTGGATGCCCAAGAGGTACAAGGCGTATTTGCGCCGTGTCGAACCTTCGGTGTTCGAACCACGACTGAGCCCAAAGTTTTTTAAATAATTTATTTAATGTAAAATAAATTTGTAATATTACCTCAATATCACTGTGATATTCATGTAATATTACGTGCTGTTTGGGCACCTACAAATATTTTCTCTTTTTACAAAACTGCACAATATTTCTTTCGTTCTTATTATCAAACTTTTCTATTGTCTTTGACAAAAATTTCAAACTTCATTTTACCACATTAAGAAGGAATCGGACAAACAATCGGAACAAAAGTTAGTCGAAATGAATAATTTTTATTTTTGATATAGAAGTCACATAAGTTAATGTAATTTTTTCAGGGGAAGTGTTGACACTTGTAGTTTTTACAAAATGAGCCGTTAAAAATTGCAATTTGATAAAAATTTAAAAAAATTGACGTTGTAAACGATTATTCAATTTCTGTTATTTTAAAACTCAAATTGAATAATTGTTCCCAACGTCTATTTCTTCAAATTTTCATCAAATTGCAATTTTTAACGGCTCATTTTGTGAAAACTGCAAGTGTCAACACTTCCCCTGAAAAAAAATAAATTAACTTATGTGTCTTCTATATCAAAAATAAAAATTATTCATTTGGACTGACTTTTGTTCCGATTGTTTGTCCGGTTCCTCTTTATTTTATCATTAATCATCATTACAAACTTCACGCGCGCATGTGCGAGCGCAATATCTTGCTAGTTATCTATAATTGACAGTGTTACTTTATATATGGTCTGTAGTAAGAATTTCTTCAAATTTTTTATGGAACTCTACAGCGTGCGTTGCGTGGGTAGTTGGTTAGGGCTACGGACTGTTAGTGTTAGGGTCGAGCGTTCAATCCCCAGCGACAGGGAATTTTTCTGTTATGTAGTTGATTATTAGTTAAAATTACTTAAGGAGTCTAATACTAATACTGTTTTTAAGCTTCTAAATTTTTTTTTATTATTTTTTTTATTACAGTTTGGGAATAGTTTATCAACATTAGTTTGATGCAATTCCACGACGATGTCTTAGATGATTCCCTAATAGCACCGACCGTTCCGTCAACGTGGCGGGAACGGTCCAGTGGGCCCTTCGGTACGTTCCACTGGACTGTTCCCAGAAGGGGACAAGACTGTTCCGGATTTCACTAGGCCAGGAACGTTCCCTCGGAACGTTCCAGAACGTTATTTTAGGAACGTTCATACGCATTTGAAAAATCGCAGTGCGGAATGAGGAAAAATTATGCGGAAAAAACTGAAATTTTTTTTATTATTATTATTCATTGTTGCTAATATGATTGCTTCTATAGAACAGTGATCACTAAAATCAACTACGCAGCTCTAAATGCGATAGAAAACTACTGCGCACGATATTAACATTATTAATTTTTTGAATGTGTATTAAGGTTCCTAAAATAACGTTCTGGAACGTTCCGAGGGAACGTTCCTGGCCTAGTGAAATCCGGAACGGTCTGGTCCCCTTTTGGGAACAGTCCGGTGGAACGTACCGAAGGGCCCACTGGACCGTTCCTGTCACGTTGACGGAACGGTCGGTGCTATTAGGGTTAATATTTTATAGTCTACAAATTCATTTAGTACCTAAAGCTACAAATTTATTTAGTTACACATTTGTTAGTGATTGAATTAGTACCTGCTGACTAATTCACAGTCAACGAATCCACCCTATTTAAAATAGTCATTAATGACTGAGAATTAGTCATTTTTGACTAATTCAGATTTAGTGAGTAAATTTTTAACTAATGATCAATGTCAATATCTAGCTAGATTATATCCGTTTAGACCTAATGTAGTTTTTCCCACTGTTCAAAAACAACCCAATTATGTGGATTGTGGTGTTTATGCAATTGCTTTTGCTACTTCTGTATATTGTAATGTTAAACCTGAAAGTGTAGTATATGGGCAAATCCACGGAACCGTACGATTTCATGTTATTCATGATTTAAACCTTTATAATAATATATTATAAATAGTTTTAAGGTATCATTATCTTTTTAAGGCCACATTTAACTGAAATAGCTAATTGAATCCAAATATTTATAATTCTTCAAGTGAAATAAAAAGTCATATATAAGCGTCAACAATCAAGTTTGACTTGTTACTTTCGCTACTTTTTTTACTTTTATGAGTATAATTTTTTCAGCAGAAGACGAAATCATTTAAAACTTATGACAAATGAAAGTTCTAACTCTAAAAAAGGTATTACACTTTTAAAAAAAGATGTGCTCTAAAATTAAAACTAAATGGCAACTATTTAAAAAGTGTTACTCCCACTTTTCAATAAACGAAAGTTCTAGTTATTTTCTTTTTTTGCTTCTTCAGCGATAACGCAATTCTATTTTTCTTTCAACGTGTGTTTTGCTGATGAAAAAACGAATAAATTAAGACCTTTTTAAATAATGTGCCTTTAAAGCTTAAGATAATATAACAATAATTATCTCTTTATATTTGAACGTGAAAGGCTTTAAAATTGGACCTTTTTTAATGGCACACTCACAGATCAATGAATAAAGGTTGGAAGTTTTGCGTGAATGATAGATATAATTATTAGAAATCTTATTTCTAAATGCTAAATTTTAACGACAATTAGAACATTTAAAAAATATTAAATATAACATTTTTTAAACTTTTCGTCATTAAAAGAATCCAAATGAACATAGCTATTAAGCTTAACATTCTGCATTTGTTTCCTCGTTTTTTGAAATCATTTCTTTGCAACAAATTTTTTTTTAATTTTAACTGCTTGAGCACCAAAGAGAAATGGTTCAAGTTAAGGAATTATTGTTTCTAAATATATTTCTAACATATATATCTAGAAATAAAATATGTGCTTCAAATTGAAAAATTATATTATTTGTAACATTAAATCGTATAGTTCCGAGAAGTTGATCATCTTGGTAAAATGTTTAGCAACTTTCATTTGTTTTTTCGTTTTGAAAAAATATTCCTTGACAAAAAATTTCCTTGAAGTTTTTTTCTTATAATTCTTTCAGCACTAAATGAAAAAGGTTCGCGCAAAAAAAATTTTGTTTTTAAATGTTTTTCTTACAGATATATCTATAAATAAAGAGTGTGCTTGTAATTTTAAAATTCTAAAATTTATAACATGAAATCGTACGGTTCCGTGGATTTGCCCATATAATCATGCAGTAATGAGAGAACATTTACAGACAATGTTTTTAAGAAATTGCTTATGTCATTTCCCCCTTATTTCAGATAATAGTAAAATTGCAAGTAGTGATAAACAAAATTTTAATAAACGAGTCAATCATTTTCGGAAAGTAGAGCTAAAAGAAGCTTTTTCCAGGTTAATTTTATATACGGTTTTTATGGGTAAACGCGAGATTTATATTGAAAACCCTAAAAAAATTTTAAAAACATAAAGAAAAATGATGACTTTCCTTTTGAAAATTGTCCAAAAGTTTTTTAAAAGCGTCAAATATAATCTAAGAGAATTTTAAAGTCCAACATTAACCCCAAAACGATCCCTATTTTTTTATATGTAAAAATATCCTGAAAAGTAAAAAATATATTTTTTAATACAAGTATTGTTGTACAATTATAAATTTTTTCAAGTGCGCGAGTTTCAGTTTTTAGCTCCTAACCCTCCCGGTTGTAAATCCGTGTACAAGATCATCTACTGAACTTGTACATGATTCTGGATAAAAACATGCACAGGTGCATTGACTTGTCTTGTGCATGAACTTGTGGATGGTCAACACATAAATTGGGAACAACGAACGTGTACATTTTCATGCACGCACAATAAAATCTGATACAAGAACATGTGCATGAACGTGCGAATGTTCATGCACATAATTTTCCATACTTTAAATATTATTAACAAATGTTACTTGTTTTATAGTGGTCCTCTACATTTTATAGCCATTAAAATCTACTGCGCAGCCTTCACTCCCATAGATAACTAATGCGCAACGTTTAAAGTTAAATAAATAATTATCCATTTTCGTGTACAGATTCATGTGCATGTTCGTGTGCATGTTCATGCACATGAAATTATTTGCCTTTAGAAGCGTTCATGAACATATGCATGTTCCTTTGCACGTTCATTGTTCCAAATTCATGTGTTGACCATTCGCAAGTTCATGCACAAAGCAAGTCTATGCACCTGTGTATGTACACGGATTTACAACCGGGCTAATCTTAAAACAACCCCTATGCTTAATCAGAAATTAGAAAATATCCCTATAACTTTTCTATTCTTATGAAATATTGCATTTAATGGTTTTTTGGGTTCCTTATGAAGATTTTGGAGTCAATATTTAAAAATTCAAAATAGCATGGCGGATCCAAAATGGCGGATTAGCAAAATCTGGAACCCTTAGATTATATTTATATTTTGATATTAAAGCTTCTATTTACTTTCTGTTTTGCTTATACATATATTCTTTTGGTTATATTTATAGAGTATAATGAACTATCCTTCCTCGAATATCGACAAAAAAGAATGTGCGCAACAAATCAAAATGACTGAGAGAGATTGATTTCTTTTTATTTTTTATTTAAATAAAATAAGCTTTAGAATCATGTTTTATTGACATATATTCATTTGCGGTAACAGCTACACTTTGACGAATGTGTTCAGTTAGTAACGAATTAAAAAAATTAAAAAAGAAACGTATTATTTTTGGCACACCACACAAATTTCGGAGTATTTTTTGAGCGAAATTAAAAAAGAAATGTTTTATTGCTTCCAAAATAAAGTTAATAATTATAAGACTTTTTGAACTTTTAGTCTATGTATCATAACATAATAACTGATAAACAACCAGCACAGTTTGTTAAAAAGATACAAGATGCATCTTCTTGCTATGTCAAAAAGTGATTTATCTCTCCTCGTGATCAATTTCTCCTTTATTTAACCTATAAAAAATACGATAGGTATTGCAAAAGAAAGAATATTTTTTAGTTTGAATAAGAAAGATTTAGAAATTCTTATTGAGGGAGAAATCCTAAATTATAATCATATATACAATTTTCAAAAACTATTAGAAGTCGAATGTGGATGCTATTTTTAAATAAATACTATAAAAATAATATAAAAGAAGGTTTTGTTTCCATTGTATAAAATAAATATAATAGAATACTTTTATTCATTAAAGAAAATTCAAAGATTTTAAAAAATTCTTTTATTCACATTTTCATTTATTACGTTTTAAATATAATAGCCTAAAATATGCCTAGGATACACCAATCATGCGGTTATGTTCAAGGTTATGTAAAAAAAAATGTATTGCTTTAAGCTTATCTTTTGACTAAGATGTGCTTTTACTGTTTACATGGAATTTAAAGGACAAATAAAGACTTTATGGTAGATTAATGAAATTAATAAATTTAAAAAATTATTTTACTTTTAGTAATAAGTATGGTTATAACTTTTTAAACTTGGCTACTTCTTAAAATAAAGAATGGAACACATTCTAATATTAGCCTTACATTTTATTGATACAAATTAGACGCGCGCAATATCTTGCTAGTATTCACTAAGTGAATAAGCCTCGTTCCTCTTAGCTATCCAGCTCTTGGAATGAAGTGCAGAAAATGTTATTTATATTTTACCAAAGAGAATTTAAGGTAATACATGAAGAACACTCTCTGAAGTATATTCCAAGCTTGGGATGGCCGAGAAGTGCGAGATGTATTTACTTAGTGAACTTCGTTCACTTAGATAGGTTCGAACCTTGTGTGAGCCTAAAGTTGGTTAAATATTTTATTTAATGTAAAATAATTTTGTAATATTACCTCAATATCTCTATAACATCAGCCCGTAATGTTACTAATATTGCAATATGATATCACTGCGATATTCATGATGTATTACGTGCTGCATGGGTGCTATACTTCCCCTTAACCACAAATATCTATTTTTCTCAGTGTAACTTTGGCATACTGGAAAAACCGAAATCTGACCAATAAAATTATAGAAGGAAATGATAAATTGATGTTTATAAACTTGCTGAATACAATTATTGAGATAAATTAAACTTGAAATAAGTAGTAAATAATGTGTAAAATGTAAGGTGTTTCTCTACGTTTATGTAAAAAAAAGTCTTATTTTAAGGCAGAAAAGCTGTCTTATTTCAAAACGCAAAATTTTTAAGACAGCTTTTGCTTATTTTACATACTTTTCTTTTGCCTTAAACTGTAAAAAAAAATAAAAACTTCGAATTTGCATAAAAACGTAAAGTACTAATCAATTTTAAAAAGTAAATTTGTAATTATTGTAAATTTAGCTTCATTCAGATCGTAATCTTCTGCAATAAAAATACTGCAGAAATGGTTGAAAATGGTTGGTTGTAAATTAATATTATTATAATTATCTTTGAAGTTGAAGTTCTATTTTTAAATAGTAAACATAGAGTATAATAGTATTATCAAAAGTGTTTATTAAAATATTTTTAACATATTTCATTCTTAAACATATTTTGTTATTTAATTTTTAATATAAAAATCTTGAAAATGATTATGTTTATAATTGTATTTCTATGTGTACTTTGAGGTTACCTTATTGGATACCTTTCAATTATGCATTACGCTTTTTAAAATTAATGGCATTTATTTCTTAAAAATGTCAATATCTGCAGAAAAATTTTACAATTTACTTTTTTTCAAAAAAATATTTACTTACCTTTATCTAAAGTCTCTTTTGCAGCGTGCATAACTTTTCTTCGTCTAATTCCTTCATCTGTTGTTTTCGTTGACTTATGTTCGTCAGTATTTATAAACACATTCGCATTATCAATTTCTTTAATAAAAACTTCATTAGTGGAGGACCCCTCGCCACCTGACATAATAACGGATTATTAGGACAGTTGTCCTTTATCAAAAAATCTTATATTTGGACTATGGAGCAAACGATACTTTTGGCGTTGCAGTCGACCACCCTTTTAGCCACCCACACCCAATCGCCCCGTCATTCTAGACAAATCTGCAACGTATTACAATTCACCCCTAAATAAAGGAATCATGAAACGTAATGCCATCTAGTAGAACTTAGAAAAACTAGCTATTCAATCAATGTGAAAGTATATGATCTCTATTTAAAACTATACATATTATATAATAAATTTTTTTTAAATAATCCATTGTTCCTACGTTTTAATAAATACTTCTTGCACTTGACGCATTTCAAGGAATGCAGAAGAACAAGACAGAATCCTTTAATGTTTAATAACTTTTTATGAGGACAATTGTCTCCCAACAGTCCTAGAGAAATGTTACAAAGATATTGTATAGCACATCAGCAATTGTTCAATGACAATGTTACAATGTTATGTATTTTTATTATAGTAATTCCCAATGGGAAATTGCCATTCATAACTACTGGCGCGAGACTTGGCTCAATATCGGCTGCCAATATTTTAGCCTGGCTAACAAATGGCGGCCAGTATTTGTCTAATATTGGTTAAATCTTGGCATAATAACGATGTTGCCAAAGACAATATTGGCGCAATAGTACACAAAATTTTTAGTCTACCCAAGTAGCACGTAAGATTACATGAGTATCACTATAATATTACATTCAATATTAGTAATATGACGGGTTGATGTTACAGTAATATTACCGTGACATTAAAATGTCCGCGTCAAGGTAATATTACAGGGTAATGTTAAAGTAATATTACATAGTAATATTACCAAGTAATATTGAGTTAACATTACAGTAATATTACAGTAATATTACAAATATGTAGTAAAATATGAAGCAGACTTTCTATAATATATTCTAAGAGCTAAGTAGCCGAATGGTTTAAGGAGCCAACCGACTTGGTCAGCTTACAAGGGTTCAAGACTCAGCGCTCCAAATTTTTTCTACATTATATTTAATTGTAATATTACTTCAATGTCACTGTAATATTAATGTAATATTACTTTGTAACATTACTGTAATATTACTTTGTAACATTACTGTAATATTACTTTGTAATATTACCTTAATATTACCTTGTAATATTACCTTGACGCGGACATTTTAATGTCACGGTAATATTACTGTAACATCAACCTGTAATATTACCAATATTGAATGTAATATTACTGCGATACTCACGTAATATTACGTGCTACTTGGGTAATTTCCATTCTTCCCAATGCACACCAGGCTCCTGAGGTGAATAGGTTTTACAAAAATGAATGCAAAATCGGCAACTGGAGTCTGATTTGTACTCATTTACACTCTAAAAATCCGTTTAGAACGAAATCCTAGCTGCTCGGTTTCGCCAGAAATATACGTTTAATTAAATCATCGAAACAGCATAAGTTGATTTGAGATATTTTATAAGTTTATTCAAGGAATTTATATAAACTAACAACATTAAACATATAAATAACAAAATTTTAACTTTATGCGTTATGTAATTACATAAATTACATAAATCGATGAATTAATTACTTCATATTTAAATATGTTGCTAGGAGAATTCGACTACCGCCTTTTTTAAATTAGATAAGTATCTTTTATCTTCAACCAAGTTGATTTTGAATCGGTTTCAAAATTTTTTTATAAATACGTTATAAATTTTTTCACCAGTTTGTTCCGACCATATTCCAAGACCGATTTTATCCAAGGAAAGAGGACACTGGGACAAGCGATTTATTATGAAATGGATTTTTAGTGTGTCGCTAACTCCTGTTTAATAAATAAAAATAAAATAAAAATAATGCTCATAAATAATAATAGTAACAATAGTAAAATTATAACGGAAAATATTAATAAATAAAAACTACTTTTACTTTTAAAAGATATTTCCAATTCCCTTACAAGTTCTTCACAATTAATATGTACTTTTCTAGTGGAGAAAGAAGCATTTACAATTTTGTCAATAATTTTTAAAGTAGAAACGAAGGGTACTAATTTTAAAGATTTAACCTTGCCACAAATTTCAGACTCTACAAGTTTGTCAGTATGTTTTAATAATTTGCTGCATACTAGGAAAGTACATATCAATTGTTATTATTAAACAGGAGTCAGCTAGACACTAAAAATCCATGTGATTTTAAAGCACTTGTCCTAGTGTCCTATTTCCTTGGATAAAATGGTCGGAACAAGCTGGTGAAACAATTTATAACGTATTTATAAAAAAAAAAATTGAAACCGATTTAAAATCAACCTGGTTGAAGATAAGAGATACTTGTCTAATTTAAAAAAGGTGGTTGTCAAATTCTCCTAGCAACATATTTAAATATGAAGTAATTAATTCATCGATTTATGTAATTTATGTAATTACATAACGCATAAAGTTAAAATTTTGTTATTTATATGTTTAATATTGTTAGTTTATATAAATTCCTTGAATAAACTTATAAAATATCTCAAATCAACTTATGCAGTTTCGATGATTTAATTAAACGTATATTTCTGGCGAAACCGAGCAGCTAGGATTTCGTTCTAAACGGATTTTGAGAGTGTAAATGAGTACAAATCAGACTCCAGTTGCCGATTTTGCATTCATTTTTGTAAAACCTATTCTCCTCAAGAGCCTGGTGTGAATGGGAAACTGCCATTACTGACCAATGGTACATTAATGGCCCAATATTGGCAGCCAATAATATTTTACTGGTCAATGACTGGCAACCATTAATGGGACATTCTTGGTTAAATCATGGGATGTCTACGTCCTTGCCAATAATTGGCAAGCTATCATTGGCCCATTATTGGCTGCCATTAATAAGCCAATAATAAAAAAAATTTAAATTAATTCTGAAAATAAATTATTGAATAATAAAATTGTTTTAAAATTAAAATATTTTATTGTACACGGGGAAAACGTTTGAAATAATCTTTACCATATTAGATGCAAGACCTCGGACCAAAGTCACAAACAAGACATTGTATTCAAAATTCTGATAGTTAATTACAAAAAATGAGAAAAATTTTCCCATGTGAATGGTATTTTAGAGAAAAAAGTAGACTGTAAAAGATTACTCGCTTAAAGCAGCAAGATTTGTATGAGAATTAGAAAGAGTGTGCCGAGTAGTGTGCAGAAGTTTACCATGCTGTGGATAAATGGCGCACAGTGTACGATTTTGTGATTTTCATCTTCAAAACCTAATATCTCTTGAAGAAATGGACCAATCTTAATGGCCCTTGGACCAAAATGAAGCTGAATAAATGTAGAATAGAGGAAAATTATAGAGAATCATTGATTTAATTTTTTTGGTTTCTGAGACTTCAGCGAAGTTGGTAATTTTTGTACCAAAATGGGGAATTAAAGTATATCAAGCAGTAAATCATAGTAAAACTTATAAAAGCAACGTTTTTGTAGTCACTTAGGGTCCCTAAATACAATTATCAATTGACATTTCGAAATTCAAAATGGCGAATTTAAAATGTCGGACTAAATTACAAAAACTTCTAAAAATTATCTGATTCGTACAAATCTTGGGGTTTTAAAGTTTTTGAGGTCGCTGAATTCAAATATAATGGTCAAATTGAAAAATCCAAAATGGTGGATCCAAAATGGCAGACTTATTATTTTAAAAATTCTCGAATTCATACAGAACTTAATACTTTTTTTTAAGTTCGCTGAATTCAAATTTAATGGTTTAATTTATAAATTCAAAATGTCGGACCCAAAATGGCGGACGTATTTTTTAAAAATTGTCGAATTTTTACAGAATTTGGTCCTTTTATGTTTTTGAGGTCGCTGAATTTAAATTTAATGGTTTAATTTATAAATTCAAAATGGCGGATCCAAAATGGCGGACGATTTTTTTAAAAAATTCTCGAATTTATATAGGACTTGATACTTGTATGTTTTTCAGGTCGCTGAATTCAAATTTAATGGTTTAATTTATAAATTCAAAATGGCGAATCCAAAATAGCGGACGATTTTTTTAAAAAATTCTTGCATTTTTACAGAACTTGGTCCTTTCATGTTTTCGAGATCGCTGAATTCAAATCTAATGGTTTAATTTATAAATTCAAATTTGTGTTTCTAAAATGGCGGTGTAACAGTCTTAAAAATTCTTGATTTTTTACAGAACTTGGTATTTTAATGTTCTCGCTCGAGATTGCTGAATTTAAATATAATAGTTTTTACGAATTAAAATTGTAGTTTCAATATAGCACAATAACATAAAAGTACCAAGTCCTGTCAAAATTCGAGAATTTTTAGGAAAATAAATCCGTTATTTTGGATCCGCCATTATGAATTTATAAATTAAACCATTAACCCTAGCAAATGAGCGTCACCGATTGCGGACTAAAAAAGTGCCGATAAAGTCCGCATTTGGTACCGAATCGGTCCTGACGTTAGAAATCCAAATTATTACATTCCAATTAACTTGTACTGTATTTATTTAATGGGATTAGTTATTTTTAATCATTTTAATAAGTATTATTTTTTATTATGGAAAGAAAAAGTAAAAAATATAGAATACAAATTTTGCATTTTTTTTTACTTTTTCTTCCAATAATAAAAAATAATACTTATTAAAATGATTAGAATTCACTAATTTCATTAAATACTGTACATAATATTAGAACATATTATGAATTTGAATTTCTAATGTCAGGACCGATTCTGTACCAAATGCGGACTTAATCGGCACCTTTTTAGTCCGCAATCGGTAACGCTTATTTGACAGGGAAATTTAAATTCAGCGACTCAAAAACATAAAAGGACCAAATTCCTATTCTAAAAAAGGCATGGAAGTAGGAGGAATCCATTTTAAGTCGAATATCGAAAATCTCGAAAAAACTCGAAAAAACTCGAATGAAAGTTCAACCATTGGGAATAGAAAATTGAAATAGAAAGGCATTTCGAGTGCATATAAATCATAACAAGTAGATGAAGCTGTAGTCGAATAGAAGGTTTCTGCTTATGATTGGCACATTATATGACGTCATAATTCTGGGAGAATTTAAAAATATGCGATTTAATTTTCAAATTAATTAAAGTTAAAGGAATATCAATAACGTAAAGTTAATTGATTATTTTATATTTACAAAAAAATACACAGCTAAGTAATAATTTTAAAATTATTTATAAATTTTAAAAAGAAAAATTGGAGTTAATTATTTATTTTTTTACAAACAAATGTTTTAATTTAAAAATTAAATTAAAAGAAAGAAATGAAAAGAAATCAAGGTGTTAATTAATTAAAGTTAATAATTTATATTTACAAACAAATACACAGTTAAAGTAGGTAATATAAAATTTAAAATATTTATAAATTTAAAAAAATAAAATTACAGTTAATTAGTTAGTTATTTTTTATTTACAAACAAATGCAAAGTTAATAATAATTTTTAAATTAATTTTTAACTTTGAAACAGAAAATTAGAGTTAATTAATTAATTATTTTTTTACACATGTAAACTTGACGTCATAATTCTGGAAGATTTAAGAAACACATACGTAAGCGATTGAGTTTTGAAATTAAATAATATAATTTTAAAAAACAATTAAAGAGTTAATTGATTACTTTTAAATACGTAAGTGATTTAGTTTTGAAATTAAATAATGTAAAATTTAAAAAGAAATAAAAGAGTTAATTAATTACTTTATTTTTACAAATACAAACTTGATGTCGTAATCATTTTAATTTATTTCTACATTTTAAAAAAGCAAATTAAAGAGTTACTTTATTAATTGTTTTTTTTTTTACAAACAAATCTTAATTTGAATTTATGTGAATTTTAGGTCAATTATAGACTTTATATTGGTCAAATCGTTTCGTTTTAAAATAAGGGATATAATTCTTTCATTTGTTAAGTTGTATTTTTACTGCGAAAGAAATTTTTGGTAAAAAAACTATATTTTCCGGTGAATAAAGGTGTTCAAAAATTTGATTAGGTTTTTTCAAAAATCCCTGTGTCCAAATTTAGATATTTTTTTATGAGCTTAATTGGTAACTTTAAAAAAACTTTTAAAATAAAAATTCATTTAATTATTTATATAACCAGAGTACAACAAATCACAAATATTCAATACATGATGATTTTAAAATAAAGTGTAAAGAGAAGTAGTTCTAACCTCAATAATAAATAATGCATTGAGAAGTCAATTAATTTAAAATATATGGACTAGTCAATTGATTTATTAATAACAAATCAAAATGTTGTTTTTTATATTCATTAATAATATAAATTACTTGGTTGGTTTTGGTTATGGCTTTGTGTATGAACATATATTGGAAAGTTTGAGGTTATATTTGATTTCAATCACCTCGCTTATGCCTACTTTAAATTTATCTTTGAATTTAAGCAAAAAAAGTAAAACTTAAACATTATTTTTATAAGCTATTGGTACTTTTAGTGAAACCCTCGCGGTTTGGATTTACCTAGATTCGACCGAGTTCAGTCGCTTTCGGTCGCTTTCGGTCGCATTCAATATTTTGATGTTTCATAATGAAAAATGACAAAATAAACTATTTGTAATGATAAATTAATGTTTGTAGAGTAGATTCGTGTAATAATTGAGATATATTAAGTGTGAAATAATTAATAATTCAAGAGTAAACCCTACTCCAAAGTGTGCTTGCTTTGTGATTTGCTAGAAAAAAAGTCATAAACGGAAAATCGCCCTAAAAAGCAATTATTATCAAAATATATGCATTTTTTAATCGAAAAAATAAAGATTCCGAAGAATAATTGATAATAATTGACAAAGAAAAACCAGAAAATATTGAAATCTCGCGATTCAGGATATTTCTGCTGGAGCGTTGACATAGACAACTTGACAACCAATCAGAGGAGATCACGTGATTCTCGCACCAAATTCAAATTACTCCATTTGACTTAAACAAACAAACTTATAATTTCAATATTATAAATCACTTAATTAATTATTATCAACATTAGTAAAAGTCAGCCAACTTAATTTCTCATGACCGAAAGTTAATAAACCCCCAAAAACCACCCCTAAACATATAATAAAAAATCAAACCAACAAAATTTATAACAATCAACAAAAAAGTTATAATGAAATGGTAAAATCATTGAAAGTCCTCAGGAATATGCCCCCTACTTTTCCCAATTTAAAAAAATGAACCCCCAAAAAACCACCCCTAAGGAAAAAAGCAGAGAAATATTAAAAAAAAACATAAAAGCTACGAAAAAATTAAAATACAGCACTAAAATGATGGAAAATACTTAGAAATATCTCCCCTAATTTTCTCAATCAAAAAAAAAAATTATCAACCCCAAGAAACCACCCTAAAGGAAAATTGCAGAAAAAGATCGATAAAAAAATCAAAAAATCTACAAAAAAATTATACTCTAGTTCTAAAATTATTACAAATACTCAAGGATGTGTCCCCTAATTTTACTAATCAAAAAAAATTATTAACAACCCCAAGAAACCACCCCCTAGGAAAATAGCGAATAAGATCGATAAAAAAATCAAAAAATCTACAAAAAAATTTAACTCAAGTTCTAAAATTATTAAAAATAGTCAGGAATGTGTCCGATAATTTTAACAATCAAAAAACATTATTGACAACCCCAAGATCGATAAAAAAATAAAAAAATCTACAAAAAAATTATTCTCTAGTTGTAAAATTATTAAAAATACTCAAGGATGTGTCCCCTAATTTTACTAATCAAAAAAAATTATTAGCAACCCCAAAAAACCACCCTAAAGGAAAAGTGCAGAAAAAGATCGATAAAAAAATCAAAAAATCTAAAAAAAATTATACTCTAGTTCTAAAATTATTAAAAATACTCAAGGATGTGTCCCCTAATTTTACTAATCAAAAACAATTATTAACAACCCCAAGAAACATCGTTAAAGGAAAATTGCAAAAAAAGATCGATAAAAAAATCAAAAAAACTACAAAAAAATTATACTCTAATTCTAAAATTATTAAAAATACTCAGGAATGTGACCGATAATTTTAGCAATTGATAAAAATAATTAACAACCACAAGAAACCACCCTTAAGGAAAATTGCGGAAAAAGATCGATAAAAAAATAAAAAAATCTACAAAAAAATTATACTCTAGTTCTCAAATTATTGAAAATACTCGAGGATATGTCCCCTAATTTTACCAATCAAAAAAAATTATTAACAACCCAAAGAATCCAACCTTAAGAAAAATTGCAGAAACAGATCCATAAAAAAATCAAAAAATCTACAAAAAAATTAAACTCAAGTTCTAAAATTATTAAAAATAGTCAGAGATATGTATTCTATTTTTACCAATCAAAAAAATTATTAACAACCCAAAAAAGACCCCTAATGAAAATTGCTGAAAAAAAATTTAGGATATTACACTAAAAAATTTTCTCTCAAATATTAATTATTTTCCATATTTCTAGATTTAATTTCAAACTTTTTTATCTATTAACGAAAAAAATTAAACAAAAATTAAGCTACTGCGCGTTACTTTGAACTTGTTAAAAATTGAATATTCAATCAATTTTTGCCTCGCCAGAAATGTTTTGCAAAATACACTAAAAAATTTTCAGTCAAATATCAATTATTTTACATATTTCTAAACCTAATTTCAAACTTTTTTTATCTATTAGCGAACAAAATTGAACAAGAATTGAAGAACTGCGCGTTACCTTTATCTTGTAAAAAATGAAAATTCAATCAATTTCAGCCTCGCCAGAAATATTTGGCAAAATACACTACAAAATTTTCAGTCAAATATCAATTATTTTTCATATTTCTAGACCTATTTTCAAACTTTTTCATCTATTAGCAAACAAAATTGAACAAAGATTAAAGAACTGCGCGTTACTTTTATCTTGTAAAAAAAAAATAGATTAAATTTTCATTTTTGGACAAGATGAAAGTAACGCGCAGTTCTTCAATTTTTGTTCAATTTTGTTCGCTAATAGATGAAAAAGTTTGAAATTAGATCTAAAAATATGAAAAATAATTGATATTTGACTGAAAATTTTGTAGTGTTTTTTGCCAAATATTTCTGTCGAGGCTAAAATTGATTGAATATTCATTTTTTGAACAGTTGAAAGTAACGAGCAGTTCTTCATTTTTTGTTCAATTTTGTTCGCTAATAGTTAACAGAGTTTAAAATTAGATCTAGAAATATGGAAAATAATTGATATTTGAGTGAAAATTTTTTTGTGTATTTTGCCAAATATTTCTGGCGAGGCAAAAATTGATTAAATTTTAATTTTTTGCCGAGTTGAAAGTAACGCGCAGTTCTTTAATTTTTGTTCAATTTGGTTCGCTAATAGTTAAAAAAGTTTGAAATAAGATCTAGAAATATGGAAAATAATTGATATTTGACTGAAAATTTTTTGGTGTATTTTGCCAAATATTTCTAACGAGGCAAAAATTGATTGAATTTTAATTTTTTGCCGAGTTAAAAGTAACGCGCAGTTCTTCAATTTTTGTTTAATTTTGTTCGCTAATAGTTAAAAAGTTTGAAATTAGATCTAGAAATATGGAAAATAATTGATATTTGACTGAAAATTTTTTAGTGTATTTTAACAAATATTTCTGGCGAGGCAAAAATTGATTGAATTTTAATTTTTTCACGAGATGAAAGTAACGCGCAGTTCTTCAATTTTTGTTTAATTTTGTTCGCTAATAGATAAAAAAGTTTGAAATAAGATCTAGAAATATAAAAAATAATTGATATTTGACTGACAATTTTTCAGTGTATTTTAACAAATATTTCTGGCGATGCAAAAATTCATTGAATTTTAATTTTTTGACGAGTTGAAAGTAACGCGCAGTTCTTCAATTTTTGTTCAATTTTGTTCGCTAATAGTTAAAAAAGTTTGAAATTAGATCAAGAAATATGGAAAATAATAATTGTTTGACTAAAAATTTTTTACTGTATTAAGCCAAATATTTCTGGCGAGGCAAAAATTGATTGAATTTACATTTTTTGACGAATTGAAAGTAACGCGCAGTTTTTCAATTTTTGTTTAATTTTGTTCGCTAATAGATAAAAAAGTTTGAAATTAGATCTAGAAATATGGAAAATAATTTATATTTGAGTGAAAATTTTTTTCTGTATTTTGCCAAATATTTCTGGCGAGGCAAAAATTGATTGAATTTTAATTTTTTGCCCAGTTGAAAGTAACGCGCAGTTATTTAATTTTTGTTCAATTTAGTTCGCTTATAGTTAAAAAAGTTTGAAATAAGATCTAGTAATATAGAAAAAAATTGATATTTGACTGAAAATTTTTTGGTGTATTTTGCCAAATATTTCTGACGAGGCAAAAATTGATTGAATTTTAATTTTTTGACAAGTTGAAAGTAACGCGCAGTTGTTTAATTTTTGTTTAATTTTGTTCGCTAATAGTTAAAAAAGTTTGAAATTAGATCTAGAAATAAGGAAAATAATTGATATTTGACTGTAAATTTTTAAGTGTATTTTAACAAATATTTCTGGCGAGGCAAAAATTGATTGAATTTTAATGTTTTGACGAGTAGAAAGTAACGCGCAGTTTTTTAATTTTTGTTTAATTTTGTTCGCTAATAGATAAAAAGTTTGACATTAGATCTAGAAATATGGAAAGTAATTGATATTTGACTGACAATTTTTTAGTGTATTTTAACAAATATTTCTGGCGATGCAAAAATTTATTGAATTTACATTTTTTGACGAATTGAAAGTAACGCGCAGTTTTTCAATTTTTGTTTAATTTTGTTCGCTAATAGTTAAAAAAGTTTGAAATTAGATTTAGAAAAATGGAAAATAATTGATATTTGACTGACAATTTTTTAGTGTATTTTAACAAATATTTCTGGCGATGCAAAAATTTATTGAATTTACATTTTTTGTCGAATTGAAAGTAACGCGCAGTTTTTCAATTTTTGTTTAATTTTGTTCGCTAATAGATAAAAAAGTTTGAAATAAGATCTAGAAATATGGAAAATAATTGATATTTGAGTAAAAATTTTTTTGTGTATTTTGCCAAATATTTCTGGCGAGGCAAAAATTGATTAAATTTTAATTTTTTGCTGAGTTGAAAGTAACGCGCAGTTATTTAATTTTTGTTCAATTTAGTTTGCTAATAGTTAAAAAAGTTTGAAATTACATCTAGAAATATGGAAAATAATTGATATTTGGGTGAAAATTTTTTAGTGTATTTTGCCAAATATTTTTGGAGAGGCAAAAATTGATTGAATTCTAATTTTTTAACGAGTTGAAAGTAACGGGCAGTTCCTCAATTTTTGTTCATTTTTGTTCGCTAATAGATAAAAAAGTTTGAAATTAGATCTAGAAATATAAAAAATAATTGATATTTGACTGACAATTTTTTAGTGTATTTTAACAAATATTTCTGGCGATGCAAAAATTCATTGAATTTTAATTTTTTGACGAGTAGAAAGTAACGCGCAGTTTTTCAATTTTTGTTTAATTTTGTTCGCTAATAGATGAAAAGTTTGACATTAGATCTAGAAATATGGAAAATAATTGATATTTGACTGAAAATTTTTTAGTGTATTTTAACAAATATTTCTGGCGAGGCAAAAATTGATTGAATTTATATTTTTTGACGAATTGAAAGTAACGCGCAGTTTTTCAATTTTTGTTTAATTTTGTTCGCTAATAGATAAAAAAGTTTGAAATTAGATCTAGAAATATGGAAAATAATTAATATTTGAGTGAAAATTTTTTTGTGTATTTTGCCAAATATTTCTGGCGCGGTAAAAATTGATTGAATTTTAATTTTTTGCCGAGTTGAAAGTAACGCGCAGTTATTTAATTTTTGTTCAATTTAGTTCGCTAATAGTTAAAAAAGTTGGAAATTACATCTAGAAATATGGAACATAATTGATATTTGGGTGAAAATTTTTTAGTGTATTTTGCCAAATATTTCTGGAGAGGCAAAAATTGATTGAATTTTAATTTTTTGCCGATTTTGAAAGTAACGCGCAGTTATTTAATTTTTGTTCAATTTAGTTCGCTAATAGTTAAAAAAGTTTGAAATAAGATCTAGAAATATAGAAAATAATTGATATTTGACTGAAAATTTTTTGGTGTATTTTGCCAAATATTTCTGGCGAGGCAAAAATTGATTGAATTTTAATTTTTTGCCGAGTTGAAAGTAACGCGCAGTTCTTCAATTTTTGTTGAATTTTGTTCGCTAATAGTTAAAAAAGTTTGAAATTAGATCTTGAAATATGGAAAATAATTGATATTTCACTAAAAATTTTGTAGTGTTTTTTGCCAAATATTTCTGGCGAGGCAAAAATTGATTGAATTTTAATTTTTTGACGAGTAGAAAGTAACGCGCAGTTCCTTAATTTTTGTTCATTTTTGTTCGTTAATATTTAAAAAAGTTTAAAATTAAATCTAGAAATTTGGAAAATAATTGATATTTGACTGAAGATGTTTTTGTGTATTTTGCCAAATATTTCTTGCGAGGCAAAAATTGATTGAATTTTATTTTTTGACGAATGAAAGTAGTGCTTAGATATTCAATTTTTGTTCAATTTTGTTCGCTAATAGATAAAAAAAATTGAAATTATATCTAGAAATATGTAGAATAATAGATATTTAACTAAAAATTTTTTAGTGTATTTTCCAAAATATTTCTGGCGAGGCAAATATTAATTGAATTTTAATTTTTTGACGAGTTAAAAGTAACGTGCAGTTATATAATTTTTGTTCAATTGTGTTCGCTAATAGTTAAAAAAGTTTGAAATTAGATCTAGAAATATGGAAAATAATTGATATTTCACTAAAAATTTTGTAGTGTTTTTTGCCAAATATTTCTGGCGAGGCAAAAATTGATTGAATTTTAATTTTTTGACGAGTTGAAAGTAACGCGCAGATCTTCAATTTTTGTTCAATTTGGTTCGCTAATAGATGAAAAAAATTGAAATTATATCTAGAAATATGGAGAATAGTTTATATTTAACTAAAAATTTTGTAGTGTTTTTTGCCAAATATTTCTGGCGAGGCAAAAATTGAATGAATTTTAATTTTTTGACGAGTTGAAAGTAACGCGCAGATCTTCAATTTTTGTTCAATTTGGTTCGCTAATATTAAAAAAAGTTTGAAATTAGATCTAGAAATATAGAAAATAATTGATATTGGTCTGAAAATTTTTTAGTGTATTTTGCTAAATATTTCTGGCGAGGCAAAAATTGATTGAATTTTAATTTTTTGACGAGTTGAAAGTAGTGCGCAGATATTCAATTTTTGTTCAATTTTGTTCGCTAATAGATAAAAAAAATTGAATATAGATCTAGAAATATGGAGAATAATAGATATTTAACTAAAAATTTTGTAGTGTTTTTTGCCAAATATTTCTGGCGAGGCACAAATTGATTGAATTTTAATTTTTTGACGAGTTGAAAGTAACGCGCAGTTCCTCAATTTTTGTTCATTTTTGTTCGCTAATATTTAAAATAGTTTGAAATTAGATCTAGAAATTTGGAAAATAATTGATATTTGACTGAAAATTTTTTTGTGTATTTTGCCAAATATTTCTAGCGCGGCAAAAATTGATTGAATTTTAATTTTTTGACGAGTGAAAGTAGTGCTCAGATATTCAATTTTTGTTCAATTTTGTTCGCTAATAGATAAAAAAAATTGAATATAGATCTAGAAATATGGAGAATAATAGATATTTAACTAAAAAATTTTTAGTGATATTGCCAAATATTTCTGGCGAGGCAAAAATTGATTGAATTATAATTTTTTGACGAGTTGAAAGTAACGCGCAGTTCTTCAATTTTTTGTTGAATTTTGTTCGCTAATAGTTAAAAAAGTTTGAAATTAGATCTAGAAATATGGAAAATAATTGATATTTCACTAAAAATTTTGTAGTGTTTTTTGCCAAATATTTCTGGCGAGGCAAAAATTGATTGAATTTTAATTTTTTGACGAGTAGAAAGTAACGCGCAGTTCCTTAATTTTTGTTCATTTTTGTTCGCTAATATTTAAAAAAGTTTAAAATTAAATCTAGAAATTTGGAAAATAATTGATATTTGACTGAAGATGTTTTTGTGTATTTTGCCAAATATTTCTGGCGAGGCAAAAATTGATTGAATTTTATTTTTTGACGAATGAAAGTAGTGCTTAGATATTCAATTTTTGTTCAATTTTGTTCGCTAATAGATAAAAAAAATTAAAATTATATCTAGAAATATGTAGAATAATAGATATTTAACTAAAAAGTTTTAGTGTATTTTCCAAAATATTTCTGGCGAGGCAAATATTAATTGAATTTTAATTTTTTGACGAGTTAAAAGTAACGTGCACGTATATAATTTTTGTTCAATTGTGTTCGCTAATAGTTAAAAAAGTTTGAAATTAGATCTAGAAATATGGAAAATAATTGATATTTCACTAAAAATTTTGTAGTGTTTTTTGCCAAATATTTCTGGCGAGGCAAAAATTGATTGAATTTTAATTTTTTGACGAGTAGAAAGTAACGCGCAGTTCCTTAATTTTTGTTCATTTTTGTTCGCTAATATTTAAAAAAGTTTAAAATTAAATCTAGAAATTTGGAAAATAATTGATATTTGACTGAAGATGTTTTTGTGTATTTTGCCAAATATTTCTTGCGAGGCAAAAATTGATTGAATTTTATTTTTTGACGAATGAAAGTAGTGCTTAGATATTCAATTTTTGTTTAATTTTGTTCGCTAATAGATAAAAAAAATTAAAATTATATCTAGAAATATGTAGAATAATAGATATTTAACTAAAAAGTTTTAGTGTATTTTCCAAAATATTTCTGGCGAGGCAAATATTAATTGAATTTTAATTTTTTGACGAGTTAAAAGTAACGTGCAGTTATATAATTTTTGTTCAATTGTGTTCGCTAATAGTTAAAAAAGTTTGAAATTAGATCTAGAAATATGGAAAATAATTGATATTTCACTAAAAATTTTGTAGTGTTTTTTGCCAAATATTTCTGGCGAGGCAAAAATTGATTGAATTTTAATTTTTTGACGAGTTGAAAGTAACGCGCAGATCTTCAATTTTTGTTCAATTTGGTTCGCTAATAGATGAAAAAAATTGAAATTATATCTAGAAATATGAAGAATAGTTTATATTTAACTAAAAATTTTGTAGTGTTTTTTGCCAAATATTTCTGGCGAGGCAAAAATTGAATGAATTTTAATTTTTTGACGAGTTGAAAGTAACGCGCAGATCTTTAATTTTTGTTCAATTTGGTTCGTTAATATTAAAAAAAGTTTGAAATTAGATCTAGAAATATAGAAAATAATTGATATTGGTCTGAAATTTTTTTAGTGTATTTTGCCAAATATTTCTGGCGAGGCAAAAATTGATTGAATTTTAATTTTTTGACAAGTTGAAAGTAACGCGCAGTTGTTTAATTTTTGTTTAATTTTGTTCGCTAATAGTTAAAAAAGTTTGAAATTAGATCTAGAAATAAGGAAAATAATTGATATTTGACTGAAAATTTTTAAGTGTATTTTAACAAATATTTCTGGCGAGGCAAAAATTGATTGAATTTTAATTTTTTTTACGAGTTGAAAGTAACGCGCAGTTCTTCAATTTTTGTTTAATTTTGTTCGCTAATAGATAAAAAAGTTTGAAATTAGATCTAGAAATATAAAAAAAATTGATATTTGACTGACAATTTTTTAGTGTATTTTAACAAATATTTCTAGCGCGGCAAAAATTGATTGAATTTTAATTTTTTGACGAGTGAAAGTAGTGCTCAGATATTCAATTTTTGTTCAATTTTGTTCGCTAATAGATAAAAAAAATTGAATATAGATCTAAAAATATGGAGAATAATAGATATTTAACTAAAAAATTTTTAGTGATATTGCCAAATATTTCTGGCGAGGCAAAAATTGATTGAATTATAATTTTTTGACGAGTTGAAAGTAACGCGCAGTTCTTCAATTTTTTGTTGAATTTTGTTCGCTAATAGTTAAAAAAGTTTGAAATTAGATCTAGAAATATGGAAAATAATTGATATTTCACTAAAAATTTTGTAGTGTTTTTTGCCAAATATTTCTGGCGAGGCAAAAATTGATTGAATTTTAATTTTTTGACGAGTAGAAAGTAACGCGCAGTTCCTTAATTTTTGTTCATTTTTGTTCGCTAATATTTAAAAAAGTTTAAATTTAAATCTAGAAATTTGGAAAATAATTGATATTTGACTGAAGATGTTTTTGTGTATTTTGCCAAATATTTCTGGCGAGGCAAAAATTGATTGAATTTTATTTTTTGACGAATGAAAGTAGTGCTTAGATATTCAATTTTTGTTCAATTTTGTTCGCTAATAGATAAAAAAAATTAAAATTATATCTAGAAATATGTAGAATAATAGATATTTAACTAAAAAGTTTTAGTGTATTTTCCAAAATATTTCTGGCGAGGCAAATATTAATTGAATTTTAATTTTTTGACGAGTTAAAAGTAACGTGCAGTTATATAATTTTTGTTCAATTGTGTTCGCTAATAGTTAAAAAAGTTTGAAATTAGATCTAGAAATATGGAAAATAATTGATATTTCACTAAAAATTTTGTAGTGTTTTTTGCCAAATATTTCTGGCGAGGCAAAAATTGAATGAATTTTAATTTTTTGACGAGTTGAAAGTAACGCGCAGATCTTCAATTTTTGTTCAATTTGGTTCGCTAATATTAAAAAAAGTTTGAAATTAGATCTAGAAATATAGAAAATAATTGATATTGGTCTGAAATTTTTTTAGTGTATTTTGCCAAATATTTCTGGCGAGGCAAAAATTGATTGAATTTTAATTTTTTGACAAGTTGAAAGTAACGCGCAGTTGTTTAATTTTTGTTTAATTTTGTTCGCTAATAGTTAAAAAAGTTTGAAATTAGATCTAGAAATAAGGAAAATAATTGATATTTGACTGAAAATTTTTAAGTGTATTTTAACAAATATTTCTGGCGAGGCAAAAATTGATTGAATTTTAATTTTTTTCACGAGTGGAAAGTAACGCGCAGTTCTTCAATTTTTGTTTAATTTTGTTCGCTAATAGATAAAAAAGTTTGAAATTAGATCTAGAAATATAAAAAAAATTGATATTTGACTGACAATTCTTTAGTGTATTTTAACAAATATTTCTGGCGATGCAAAAATTTATTGAATTTTAATTTTTTGACGAGTAGAAAGTAACGCGCAGTTTTTTAATTTTTGTTTAATTTTGTTCGCTAATAGATAAAAAGTTTGACATTAGATCTAGAAATATGGAAAGTAATTGATATTTGACTGACAATTTTTTAGTGTATTTTAACAAATATTTCTGGCGATGCAAAAATTTATTGAATTTACATTTTTTGACGAATTGAAAGTAACGCGCAGATCTTCAATTTTTGTTCAATTTGGTTCGCTAATAGATGAAAAAAATTGAAATTATATCTAGAAATATGGAGAATAGTTTATATTTAACTAAAAATTTTGTAGTGTTTTTTGCCAAATATTTCTGGCGAGGCAAAAATTGAATGAATTTTAATTTTTTGACGAGTTGTAAGTAACGCGCAGATCTTCAATTTTTGTTCAATTTGGTTCGCTAATATTAAAAAAAGTTTGAAATTAGATCTAGAAATATAGAAAATAATTGATATTGGTCTGAAAATTTTTTAGTGTATTTTGCCAAATATTTCTGGCGAGGCAAAAATTGATTGAATTTTAATGTTTTGACGAGTTGAAAGTAGTGCGCAGATATTCAATTTTTGTTCAATTTTGTTCGCTAATAGATAAAAAAAATTGAATATAGAACTAGAATTATGGAGAATAATAGATATTTAACTAAAAATTTTGTAGTGTTTTTTGCCAAATATTTCTGGCGAGGCAAAAATTGATTGAATTATAATTTTTTGACGAGTTGAAAGTAACGCGGCAGTTCTTCAATTTTTGTTTAATTTTGTTCGCTAATAGATAAAAAAGTTTGAAATTAGATCTAGAAATATGGAAAATAATTGATATTTGACTGAAAATTTTTTAGTATATTTTAACAAATATTTCTGGCGAGGCAAAAATTGATTGAATTTTAATTTTTTAACGAGTTGAAAGTAACGCGCAGTTCCTCAATTTTTGTTCATTTTTGTTTGCTAATATTCAAAAAAGTTTGAAATTAGATCTAGAAATTTGGAAAATAATTGATATTTGACTGAAAAATTTTTTGTGTATTTTGCCAAATATTTCTGGCGAGGCAAAAATTGATTGAATTTTAAATTTTTGACGATTCGAAAGTAGTGCGCAGATATTCAATTTTTGTTCAATTTTGTTCGCTAATAGATGAAAAAGTTTTAAATTAGATCTAGAAATATAAAAAATAAATGATATTTGACTAAAAATTTTTTTGTTTATTTTGACAAATATTTCTAACGTGGCAAAAATTGATTGAATTTTAATTTTTTGACGAGTTGAAAGTAACGCGCAGTTCTTCAATTTTTGTTCAATTTTGTTCGCTAATAGATAAAAAAGTTTGAAATTAGATCTAGAAATATGGAAAATAATTGATATTTGACTAAAAATTTTTTAGTATATTTTAACAAATATTTCTGGAGAGGCAAAAATTGATTGAATTTTAATTTTTTAACGAGTTGAAAGTAACGCGCAGTTCCTCAATTTTTGTTCATTTTTGTTTGCTAATATTCAAAAAAGTTTGAAATTAGATCTAGAAATTTGGAAAATAATTGATATTTGACTGAAAAATTTTTTGTGTATTTTGCCAAATATTTCTGGCGAGGCAAAAATTGATTGAATTTAAATTTTTTGTCGAGTGAAAGTAGTTCTCAGATATTCAATTTTTGTTCAATTTTGTTCGCTTATAGATAAAAAAAATTGAAACTAGATCTAGAAATATGGAGAATATTAGATATTTAACTAAAAATTTTTTAGTGTATTTTGCCAAATATTTCTGGCGAAGCAAATATTAATTGAATTTTAATTTTTTGACGAGTTAAAAGTAACGCGCAGTTATATAATTTTTGTTTAATTTTGTTCGCTAATAGTTAACAAAGTTTGAAATTAGATCTAGAAATATGGTTAATAATTGATATTTCACTGAAATTTTTTTTGTGTATTTTGCCAAATATTTCTGGCGAGGCAAAAATTGATTGAATTTTAATTTTTTGACGAGTTGAAAGTAACGCGCAGTTCCTCAATTTTTGTTCATTTTTGTTCGCTAATATTTAAAATAGTTTGAAATTAGATCTAGAAATTTGGAAAATAATTGATATTTGACTGAAAATTTTTTTGTGTATTTTGCCAAATATTTCTAGCGAGGCAAAAATTGATTGAATTATAATTTTTTGACGAGTTGAAAGTAGTGCGCAGATATTCTATTTTTTTTCAATTTTGTTCGCTAATAGATGAAAAAATTTAAAATTAGATCTAGAAATATAAAAAATAAATGATATTTGACTGAAAATTTTTTTGTGTATTTTGACAAATATTTCTGGCGAGGCAAAAATTGATTGAATTTTAATTTTTTGACAAGTTAAAAGTAACGCGGCAGTTATATAATTTTTGTTTAATTTTGTTCGCTAATAGTTAAAAAAGTTTGAAATTAGATCTAGAAATATGGAAAATAAGTGATATTTGCCTGAAAAATTTTTTGTGTATTTTGCCAAATATTTCTGGCGAAGCAAATATTAATTGAAATTTAATTTTTTGACGAGTTAAAAGTAACGCGCAGTTATATAATTTTTGTTCAATTTTGTTCGCTAATAGTTAAAAAAGTTTGAAATAAGATCTAGAAATATGGAAAATAATTAATATTTGACTAAAAATTTTTTAGTGTATTTTGACAAATATTTCTGGCGAGGGAAAAATAGATTGAATTTTAATTTTTTGACAAGTTAAAAGTAACGCGCAGTTATTTAATTTTTGTTTAATTTTGTTCGCTAATAGTTAAAAAAATTTGAAATTAGATCTAGAAATATGGTTAATAATTGATATTTCACTGAAATTTTTTTTGTGCATTTTGCCAAATATTTCTGGCGAGACAAAAATTGATTGAATTTTAATTTTTTGACGATACGAAAGTAGTGCGCAGATATTCAATTTTTGTTCAATTTTGTTCGCTAATAGATGAAAAAGTTTTAAATTAGATTTTGAAATATAAAAAATAAATAATATTTGACTAAAAATTTTTTTGTTTATTTTGACAAATATTTCTGGCGTGGCAAAAATTGATTGAATTTTAATTTTTTGACGAGTTGAAAGTAACGCGCAGTTCTTCAATTTTTGTTCAATTTTCTTCGCTAATAGTTAAAAAAATTTGAAATTAGATCTAGAAATATGGTTAATAATTGATATTTCACTGAAATTTTTTTTGTGTATTTTGCCAAATATTTCTGGCGAGGCAAAAATTGATTGAATTTTAATTTTTTGACGATTCGAAAGTAGTGCGCAGATATTCAATTTTTGTTCAATTTTGTTCGCTAATAGATGAAAAAGTTTTAAATTAGATCTTGAAATATAAAAAATAAATGATATTTGACTAAAAATTTTTTTGTTTATTTTGACAAATATTTCTGGCGTGGCAAAAATTGATTGAATTTTAATTTTTTGACGAGTCGAAAGTAACGCGCAGTTCTTCAATTTTTGTTCAATTTTGTTCGCTAATAGTTAAAAAAGTTTGAAATTAGATCTAGAAATACGGAAAATAATTGATATTGGACTGAAAATTTATTAGTGTATTTTAACATATATTTCTGACGAGGCAAAAATTAATTGAATTTTAATTTTTTGACGAGTTGAAAGTAACGCGCAGTTCCTCAATTTTTGTTCATTTTTGTTTGCTAATATTTAAAAAAGTTTAAAATTAGATCTAGAAATTTGGAAAATAATTGATATTTGACTGAAAATTTTTTTGTGTATTTTGCCAAATATTTCTGGCGAGGCAAAAATTGATTGAATTTTAATTTTTTGACGAGTTGAAAGTAACGCGCAGTTCCTTAATTTTTGTTCATTTTTGTTTGCTAAGATTTAAAAAAGTTTAAAATTAGATCTAGAAATATGGAGAATAATAGATATTTAACTAAAAATTTTTTAGTGATATTGCCAAAAATTTCTGGCGAGGCAAAAATTGATTGAATATTAATTTTTTGACGAGTTGAAAGTAGTGCGCAGATATTCAATTTTTGTTCAATTTTGTTTGCTAACAGATGAAAAAGTTTTAAATTAGATCTAGAAATATGGAAAATAATTGATATTTCACTAAAAATTTTGTAGTGTTTTTTGCCAAATATTTCTGGCGAGGCAAAAATTGATTGAATTTTACTTTTTTGACGAGTTGAAAGTAACGCGCAGTTCCTCAATTTTTGTTCAATTCTGTTCGCAAATAGTTAAAAAAGTTTGAAATTAGATCTAAAAATATGGAAAATAATTGATATTTAACTGAAAATTTTTTAGTGTATTTTAACAAATATTTCTGGCGAGGCAAAAATTGATTGAATTTTAATTTTTTGACGAGTTGAAAGTAACGCGCAGTTCCTTAATTTTTGTTCATTTTTGTTTGCTAATATTTAAAAAAGTTTAAAATTAGATCTAGAAATTTAGAAAATAATTGATATTTGACTGAAAAATTTTTTGTGTATTTTGCCAAATATTTCTGGCTAGGCAAAAATTGATTGAATTTTAATTTTTTGACGAGTTGAAAGTAGTGCTCAGATATTCAATTTTTGTTCAATTTTGTTCGCTAATAGATGAAAAAAATTGAATATAGATCTAGAAATATGGAGAATAATAGATATTGGACTGAAAATTTATTAGTGTATTTTAACAAATATTTCTGGCGAGCCAAAAATTAATTGAATTTTAATTTTTTGACGAGTTGAAAGTAACGCGCAGTTCCTCAATTTTTGTTCATTTTTGTTTGCTAATATTTAAAAAAGTTTAAAATTAGATCTAGAAATTTGGAAAATAATTATTGAAATATATAAAAATAAAATATTTTTAATAATAATAATAATTTATTATTATAAAATATTATTTTTAATAAAATATTTATTTTATCATATTTTATATATTTTATTTTATTTTATTTTATATATAATATATTTTATTTTTAATAAAATATTATTTTTAATAATATTAATAATTAATAATAAATGAAATATATAAAAATAATTAATTGAATTTTAATTTTTTGACGAGTTGAAAGTAACGCGCAGTTCCTTAATTTTTGTTTATTTTTGTTTGCTAATATTTAAAAAAGTTTAAAATTAGATCTAGAAATATGGAGAATAATAGATATTTAACTAAAAATTTTTTAGTGATATTGCCAAAAATTTCTGGCGAGGCAAAAATTGATTGAATATTAATTTTTTGACGAGTTAAAAGTAACGCGCAGTTATTTAATTTTTGTTTAATTTTTTTCGCTAATAGTTAAAAAAGTTTGAAATTAGATCTAGAAATATGTTAAATAATTGATATTTGACTGAAAATTTTTTTGTGTATTTTGCTAAATATTTCTGCCGAGGCAAAAATTGATTGAATTTTAATTTTTTGACGAGTTGAAAGTAACGCGCAGTTCTTTAATTTTTGTTCATTTTTGTTTGCTAATATTTAAAAAAGTTTAAAATTAGATCTAGAAATATGGAGAATAATAGATATTTAACTAAAAATTTTTTAGTGATATTGCCAAAAATTTCTGGCAAGGAAAAAATTGATTGAATATTAATTTTTTGACGAGTTAAAAGTAACGCGCAGTTATTTAATTTTTGTTTAATTTTTTTCGCTAATAGTTAAAAAAGTTTGAAATTAGATCCAGAAATATGTTAAATAATTGATATTTGACTGAAAATTTTTTTGTGTATTTTGCCAAATATTTCTGGCGAGGCAAAAATTGATTAAATTTTAATTTTTTGACGAGTTGAAAGTAGTGCGCAGATATTCAATTTTTGTTCAATTTTGTTTGCTAATAGATGAAAAAGTTTTAAATTAGATCTAGAAATATAAAAAATAAACGATATTTGAATAAAAATTTTTTTGTTAATTTTGACAACTATTTCTTGCGTGGCAAAAATTGATTGAATTTTAATTTTTTGACGAGTTGAAAGTAACGCTCAGTTCTTTAATTTTTGTTCAATTTTGTTCGCTAATAGTTAAAAAAGTTTGAAATTAGATCTAAAAATATGGAAAATAATTGATATTTAACTGAAAATTTTTTACTGTATTTTAACAAATACTTCTGGCGAGGCAAAAATTGATTGAATTTTAATTTTTTGACGACTTGAAAGTAACGCGCAGTTCCTCAATTTTTGTTCATTTTTGTTTGCTAATAGTTAAAAAAGTTTGAAATTAGATCTAGAAATATTGAAAATAATTAATATTTGACTGAAAATTTTTTAGTGTATTTTAACAAATATTTCTGGCGAGGCAAAAATTGATTGAATTTTAATTTTTTGACGAGTTGAAAGTAGTGCTCAGATATTCAATTTTTGTTCAATTTTGTTCGCTAATAGATGAAAAAAATTGAATATAGATCTAGAAATATGGAGAATATTATATAATTTGTTCAATTTTGTTCGCTAATAGTTAAAAAAGTTTGAAATTAGATCTAGAAATATGGTAAATAATTGATATTTCACTGAAAATTTTTTTGTGTATTTTGCCAAATATTTCTGGCGAGGCAAAAATTGATTGAATTTTAATTTTTTGACGATTCAAAAGTAGTGCGCAGATATTCAATTTTTGTTCAATTTTGTTCGCTAATAGATGAAAAAGTTTTAAATTAGATCTAGAAATATAAAAAATAAATGATATTTGACTAAAAATTTTTTTGTTTATTTTGACAAATATTTCTAACGTGGCAAAAATTGATTGAATTTTAATTTTTTGACGAGTTGAAAGTAACGCGCAGTTCTTGAATTTTTGTTCAATTTCGTTCGCTAATAGTTAAAAAAGTTTAAAATTAGATCTAGAAATATGGAAAATAATTGATATTGGACTGAAAATTTATTAGTGTATTTTAACAAATATTTCTGGCGAGGCAAAAATTAATTGAATTTTAATTTTTTGACGAGTTGAAAGTAACGCGCAGTTCCTCAATTTTTGTTCATTTTTGTTTGCTAATATTTAAAAAAGTTTAAAATTAGATCTAGAAATTTGGAAAATAATTGATATTTGACTGAAAAATTTTTTGTGTATTTTGCCAAATATTTCTTGCGAGGCAAAAATTGATTGAATTTTAATTTTTTGACGAGTTGAAAGTAACGCGCAGTTCCTCAATTTTTGTTCATTTTTGTTTGCTAATATTTAAAAAAGTTTAAAATTAGATCTAGAAATTTGGAAAATAATTGATATTTGACTGAAAAATTTTTTGTGTATTTTGCCAAATATTACTGGCGAGGCAAAAATTGATTGAATTTTAATTTTTTGACGAGTTGAAAGTAACGCTCAGTTCTTTAATTTTTGTTCAATTTTGTTCGCTAATAGTTAAAAAAGTTTGAAATTAGATCTAAAAATATGGAAAATAATTGATATTTAACTGAAAATTTTTTAGTGTATTTTAACAAATATTTCTAGCGAGGCAAAAATTGATTGAATTTTAATTTTTTGACGAGTTGAAAGTAACGCGCAGTTCCTCAATTTTTGTTCATTTTTGTTTGCTAATATTTAAAAAAGTTTAAAATTAGATCTAGAAATATGGAGAATAATAGATATTTAATTAAAAATTTTTTAGTGATATTGCCAAAAATTTCTGGCGAGGCAAAAATTGATTGAATATTAATTTTTTGACGAGTTGAAAGTAACGCGCAGTTCCTCAATTTTTGTTCATTTTTGTTTGCTAATATTTAAAAAAGTTTAAAATAAGATCTAGAAATATGGAGAATAATAGATATTTAATTAAAAATTTTTTAGTGATATTGCCAAAAATTTCTGGCGAGGCAAAAATTGATTGAATATTAATTTTTTGACGAGTTGAAAGTAACGCGCAGTTCTTCAATTTTTGTTCAATTTTGTTCGCTAATAGTTAAAAAGTTTGAAATTAGATCTAAAAATATGGAAAATAATTGATATTGGACTGAAAATTTATTAGTGTATTTTAACAAATATTTCTAGCGAAACAAAAATTAATCGAATTTTAATTTTTTGACGAGTTGAAATTAACGCGCAGTTCCTTATTTTTGTTTAATTTTTTTCGCTAATAGTTAAAAAAAATTGAAATTAGATCTAGAAATATGGTAAATAATTGATATTTGACTGAAAATTTTTTTGTGTATTTTGCCAAATATTTCTAGCGAGGCAAAAATTGATTGAATTTTAATTTTTTGACGAGTTGAAAGTAACGCGCAGTTCTTCAATTTTTGTTCAATTTTGTTCGCTAATAGTTAAAAAAGTTTGAAATTCGATCTAGAAATATGGAAAATAATTGATATTGGACTGAAAATTTATTAGTTTTTTTTAACAAATATTTCTGGCGAGGCAAAAATTAATTGAATTTTAATTTTTTGACGAGTTGAAAGTAACGCGCAGTTCCTCAATTTTTGTTCATTTTTGTTTGCTAATATTTAAAAAAGTTTAAAAATAGATCTAGAAATTTGGAAAATAATTGATATTTGACTGAAAAATTTTTTGTGTATTTTGCCAAATATTTCTGGCGAGGCAAAAATTGATTGAATTTTAATTTTTTGACGAGTTGAAAGTAACGCGCAGTTCCTCAATTTTTGTTTATTTTTGTTTGCTAATATTTAAAAAAGTTTAAAATTAGATCTAGAAATTTGGAAAATAATTGATATTTGACTGAAAAATTTTTTGTGTATTTTGCCAAATATTTCTGGCGAGGCAAAAATTGATTGAATTTTAATTTTTTGACGAGTTGAAAGTAACGCGCAGTTCCTCAATTTTTGTTTAATTTTGTTTGCTAATAGATGAAAAAGTTTTAAATTAGATCTAGAAATATAAAAAATAAACGATATTTGACTAAAAATTTTTTTGTTAATTTTGACAAATATTTCTTGCGTGGCAAAAATTGATTGAATTTTAATTTTTTGACGAGTTGAAAGTAAAGCGCAGTTCCTCAATTTTTGTTCATTTTTGTTTGCTAATAGTTAAAAAAGTTTGAAATTAGATCTAGAAATATGGAAAATATTTAATATTTGACTGAAAATTTTTTAGTGTATTTTAACAAATATTTCTGGCGAGGCAAAAATTGATTGAATTTTAATTTTTTGACGAGTTGAAAGTAGTGCTCAGATATTCAATTTTTGTTTAATTTTGTTCGCTAATAGATGAAAAAGTTTTAAATTAGATCTAGAAATATAAAAAATAAATGATATTTGACTAAAAATTTTTTTGTTTATTTTGACAAATATTTCTAACGTGGCAAAAATTGATTGAATTTTAATTTTTTGACGAGTTGAAAGTAACGCGCAGTTCTTGAATTTTTGTTCAATTTCGTTCGCTAATAGTTAAAAAAGTTTAAAATTAGATCTAGAAATATGGAAAATAATTCATATTGGACTGAAAATTTATTAGTGTATTTTAACAAATATTTCTGGTGAAACAAAAATTAATTGAATTTTAATTTTTTGACGAGTTGAAAGTAACGCGCAGTTCCTCAATTTTTGTTCATTTTTGTTTGCTAATATTTAAAAAAGTTTAAAATTAGATCTAGAAATTTGGAAAATAATTGATATTTTACTGAAAAATTTTTTGTGTATTTTGCCAAATATTTCTTGCGAGGCAAAAATTGATTGAATTTTAATTTTTTGACGAGTTGAAAGTAACGCGCAGTTCCTCAATTTTTGTTCATTTTTGTTTGCTAATATTTAAAAAAGTTTAAAATTAGATCTAGAAATTTGGAAAATAATTGATATTTGACTGAAAAATTTTTTGTGTATTTTGCCAAATATTACTGGCGAGGCAAAAATTGATTGAATTTTAATTTTTTGACGAGTTGAAAGTAACGCGCAGTTCCTCAATTTTTGTTCATTTTTGTTTGCTAATAGTTAAAAAAGTTTAAAATTAGATCTAGAAATATGGAGAATAATAGATATTTAACTAAAAATTTTTTAGTGTATTTTAACAAATATTTCTAGCGAGGCAAAAATTGATTGAATTTTAATTTTTTGACGAGTTGAAAGTAACGCGCAGTTCCTCAATTTTTGTTCATTTTTGTTTGCTAATATTTAAAAAAGTTTAAAATTAGATCTAGAAATATGGAGAATAATAGATATTTAATTAAAAATTTTTTAGTGATATTGCCAAAAATTTCTGGCGAGGCAAAAATTGATTGAATATTAATTTTTTGACGAGTTGAAAGTAACGCGCAGTTCCTCAATTTTTGTTCATTTTTGTTTGCTAATATTTAAAAAAGTTTAAAATAAGATCTAGAAATATGGAGAATAATAGATATTTAATTAAAAATTTTTTAGTGATATTGCCAAAAATTTCTGGCGAGGCAAAAATTGATTGAATATTAATTTTTTGACGAGTTGAAAGTAACGCGCAGTTCTTCAATTTTTGTTCAATTTTGTTCGCTAATAGTTAAAAAGTTTGAAATTAGATCTAAAAATATGGAAAATAATTGATATTGGACTGAAAATTTATTAGTGTATTTTAACAAATATTTCTAGCGAAACAAAAATTAATCGAATTTTAATTTTTTGACGAGTTGAAATTAACGCGCAGTTCCTTATTTTTGTTTAATTTTTTTCGCTAATAGTTAAAAAAAATTGAAATTAGATCTAGAAATATGGTAAATAATTGATATTTGACTGAAAATTTTTTTGTGTATTTTGCCAAATATTTCTAGCGAGGCAAAAATTGATTGAATTTTAATTTTTTGACGAGTTGAAAGTAACGCGCAGTTCTTCAATTTTTGTTCAATTTTGTTCGCTAATAGTTAAAAAAGTTTGAAATTCGATCTAGAAATATGGAAAATAATTGATATTGGACTGAAAATTTATTAGTTTTTTTTAACAAATATTTCTGGCGAGGCAAAAATTAATTGAATTTTAATTTTTTGACGAGTTGAAAGTAACGCGCAGTTCCTCAATTTTTGTTCATTTTTGTTTGCTAATATTCAAAAAAGTTTAAAAATAGATCTAGAAATTTGGAAAATAATTGATATTTGACTGAAAAATTTTTTGTGTATTTTGCCAAATATTTCTGGCGAGGCAAAAATTGATTGAATTTTAATTTTTTGACGAGTTGAAAGTAACGCGCAGTTCCTCAATTTTTGTTTATTTTTGTTTGCTAATATTTAAAAAAGTTTAAAATTAGATCTAGAAATTTGGAAAATAATTGATATTTGACTGAAAAATTTTTTGTGTATTTTGCCAAATATTTCTGGCGAGGCAAAAATTGATTGAATTTTAATTTTTTGACGAGTTGAAAGTAACGCGCAGTTCCTCAATTTTTGTTTAATTTTGTTTGCTAATAGATGAAAAAGTTTTAAATTAGATCTAGAAATATAAAAAATAAACGATATTTGACTAAAAATTTTTTTGTTAATTTTGACAAATATTTCTTGCGTGGCAAAAATTGATTGAATTTTAATTTTTTGACGAGTTGAAAGTAAAGCGCAGTTCCTCAATTTTTGTTCATTTTTGTTTGCTAATAGTTAAAAAAGTTTGAAATTAGATCTAGAAATATGGAAAATATTTAATATTTGACTGAAAATTTTTTAGTGTATTTTAACAAATATTTCTGGCGAGGCAAAAATTGATTGAATTTTAATTTTTTGACGAGTTGAAAGTAGTGCTCAGATATTCAATTTTTGTTTAATTTTGTTCGCTAATAGATGAAAAAGTTTTAAATTAGATCTAGAAATATAAAAAATAAATGATATTTGACTAAAAATTTTTTTGTTTATTTTGACAAATATTTCTGGCGTGGCAAAAATTGATTGAATTTTAATTTTTTGACGAGTTGAAAGTAACGCGCAGTTCTTTAATTTTTGTTCAATTTTGTTCCCTAATAGTTAAAAAAGTTTGAAATTAGATCTAGAAATATGGAAAATAATTCATATTGGACTGAAAATTTATTAGTGTATTTTAACAAATATTTCTGGTGAAACAAAAATTAATTGAATTTTAATTTTTTGACGAGTTGAAAGTAACGCGCAGTTCCTCAATTTTTGTTCATTTTTGTTTGCTAATATTTAAAAAAGTTTAAAATTAGATCTAGAAATTTGGAAAATAATTGATATTTTACTGAAAAATTTTTTGTGTATTTTGCCAAATATTTCTGGCGAGGCAAAAATTGATTGAATATTAATTTTTTGACGAGTTGAAAGTAACGCGCAGTTCCTCAATTTTTGTTCATTTTTGTTTGCTAATATTTAAAAAAGTTTAAAATTAGATCTAGAAATTTGGAAAATAATTGATATTTTACTGAAAAATTTTTTGTGTATTTTGCCAAATATTTCTGGCGAGGCAAAAATTGATTGAATTTTAATTTTTTGACGAGTTGAAAGTAACGCGCAGTTCCTCAATTTTTGTTCATTTTTGTTTGCTAATAGTTAAAAAAGTTTAAAATTAGATCTAGAAATATGGAGAATAATAGATATTTAACTAAAAATTTTTTAGTGATATTGCCAAAAATTTCTGGCGAGGCAAAAATTGATTGAATATTAATTTTTTGACGAGTTAAAAGTAACGCGCAGTTATTTAATTTTTGTTTAATTTTTTTCGCTAATAGTTAAAAAAGTTTGAAATTAGATCTAGAAATATGGTAAATAAATGATATTTGACTAAAAATTTTTTTGTTTATTGTTATGTTTAGAATAATTTATTAATTATCGAAATCCTTTCTTTTTTTCTTTAACCCGAAATTTCTTTTTTTTTTATTATTCTTGAAAAATAATTAAGATTTAATTATTAATTAAGTTGGCTCAAAAAAAAGAAATTTTGATCTCCTTTAAAATCAAGGACGTTAGTTAAGAATCAGATCATTAATATTTATTCCCCCTTCGGTCCAAATAGCCAATCAAAATAAGATTATATCCCTTTCCTGATTGTTTAAAATTTATGGGACGTTTATCCCTCTTCTCCGATATTCTTGTCAAAAATAATAAATTAATAAAATAAATTAATGCTTTAAAAGTTTTTCTTTTTGCTTGTTAGATGTGAAAGAATTTGACTAGGAAATGGAACAGGTATGGATAAGTTCAATCAAATTTTTGTTTAGCCAAGATATCTTTAAGTAACACTTCTAATTTATTCATAAGTCGTGAATTTTTGAATAATACAATAAGTCACACAATAAAAGAGAATAAACGATACAATAAATTCTTAGCTCACCATTCTTCCTTATAACTACAGCACCGCTGTGGCGTTGAGGTTTCCTCAGCTGTGCTGGCACGACAGAATTCTATGTACTTGAGTACACGATGGTTTTCTTTTTTAACAAATTTTTCTCAATAAAAGAAAATCTTTTTTTTAAAAAGGAAGATTTTTACGTCCAGTTCACGAATCACACACACTGGACTGGCAGATTAGTACCAAGGTACCAACTCTCACTAGTTTCACTCGTCTCGATTATGGCTTACGCTCATAATTCTAACGCTTGACGAATTATTGTTTTTTTCTTTTACTGCTGAGTTCTGGTTTTTCACTCGCAAAAAAAATAAATTTTTGTAAATCCCCTCCGATTACTAATTCAACTGTAATTCTAACGTTTGACGAATTATTGAACTTTAGAAACAAAAGTTTAATTCCCCTCCGATTACAATTTTTTTCCGTAATTCTACGTTTGAGGACTTAGTCGCGGTGTGAATCCTCGGACCCGACGTTATTGAAAACAACGTGTCGACTGCGATTTCCGAGGATGTGTCGTCGGTTTTTAAGCACTGGTTAAAAGACAGCTGCTCATTGGAGAACGAGGCGATTGACTTGTTGTGAAACTGCAAGCTCCACATAAAATTTTTATTCATGTTAAAAACATTATTTTGCAAGTTCATTAACTTGATTTGGCAATGCCGCATCAGCATTACCCCAGTTCGAATCGAACTAAATTGTGATGCTCAGATCATGCATGTCGCAAGATCTTAATTTTATTTCAATTTCTTTTCTTTTTCTATTGCTTAAATTTGCTGAATTGTCAATGCCATCCATAGTCCTTTCAGCTACATAAGTATTTTTCTTTTTCAATACAACCGTGCGAATGCACTTGTGCCAGTATAGGCTAATACATACACGTGTGCATTCGTGCGCATGTGACTCTTCAGAGTCACTGACCGTTGACACATTCCCAAAAAAAACGCAATCCCCGATATCCTCAGTAACGCAAGCCCTTAGTTGTTTCATCAATATCTTGTGCAATAAAAAGAAAAATTCGCTTTCGTTAATATTATGAGAAATTTGCAAAATCAGTGCTAGTCTTACATGTGGTCATTCACCCTTTTAAAAAGTATTTTAAAGAAACCAAATGAATTTATATTGATTTTCAATATTGGTTCATTACAATCCACCATGGAACTACTTTGTTATCGTCCCGATAATTTATCCACATGCAAGAGTTGCACCAATTTTGCAAGACGTAGCCTTGTACCTTTATTCTCCTTGAATTATACTCTTATTTTCTTGAGTCCCATATTCTCTCCTAGACTCATTAGGTGGGGGTGATGTAGTGCTATTGCATTGACCACATCACTTCTCACCTCAGTGACGCGCTCGTCTCGGAGACAATGAACATGATTATTGCAAATTCGGAGTTGATAGTGATTACAACTAGTGTGAAACTTATTCATGTCAAGATTCTATATTTTGACTTCATTAACAATGAAATTGTTAATGTAGTATCAATTAATTAGTACAAGTTCAGTGAGGTACCGAGTTTTCATGAGGATAATGGCGACAACTACCTCCGAATCTGCTGACGATCACATTCCAAGACTGATATGCTTCGGTGAGTGCTCATTATAATCTTTCTTAAATAAAATTAATTTTTCGTGTTTTTCTTAGTCTTACGCAGTAAGACGAAGAAAAATGTGACTTTCCAGAATATATATAATTTTAATTTGTAAGATGTTTCCGTAGTACACCACCTATGCATATGAATGTATACATATATATATATATATATACATACATGCATATATAGATATACACATATACATACCTACATGTACACACCTATACATGCGCACATATCCACAATATTTTATTCAAGTAATTCGTTCTATAATATAACATAAGTATGATATCCAAATTTCTTTTTACATTTAATCATCTAATGAGTTTACCCTTTTGGTTTATTGTATATTACTTCTCATTTAAATTACATCGTAATGATTACTACTACTACTCGCCCTCATATAGCAATTCTATCATTTGTTTTTTTTAGTGATTTTCTGCCGGTTCGATCAGCCAATTGAATTAACGTTGATACATAGCCCGTTTATGCATACATACATACATAGGGGAGAGTGGCTATCAATGTACCGGGTTTTTTTCAAGGTCATAGTACTTATTGAATTTCACCAATTTCAAGCACTTCTTTGCATTAATATAAAACTACAACACTTATCTAGGTAATGCACACATATTTTACACGATTTATTTTGATTAAATAATAAAATTTAGGATTTTTCTAAAGTAACAAGCTATTTTCATTTTCAACAAACTGGGTACACAATGAACCACCTCTATAAAAATACTAAAAATGTTCAACAATAATAATATTGCAATTTTCATTTTGTAAAAAAACTTGTTTTCTATCAAATACTATAAAAAATTGTTACTTAACACTTTTTAATTGATAATGTATAACATAAATATACCTCAAATTTAAGTTAACTAGCTAAAATGGTATTTTAGTTTTGCTATGTTGAGAAAATTACTGAAAACAATCGCTGTAACATGCTGTATGCATGCCTAGTTTTATAATCAAGCATACCACTCTGGAAATCGAAAATACACTGAAATTCCAGGTGGTTCATTGTTCCCCGGTACATTGAATCAACATGACATTTGCAACAAAAATGGTTTTTTATAATTTAATCCAATATTTCAAAATCTTTATCTCATTAGAATATTGTAGTTAAGGCCCAAAACAAAATAAATCGTAAGTACATTTATTTTTAAATAGCCTTATTTCAATTAAAAAACGTGTTCGTATTTTAGGTAAATTTTTTCTTCAGTACATCAAAAACAGTTTTTTCCAGTTTTCTGTATAAAGAATAAATCCACACGTCTCAAATTTATGGACGTAGTGTGTTTACGCAAACTTCATTTATATTTAAAATTAGGAGAATTTTTATTTAATTGTTTCTGAGAAAATTGAAATGGTTCATTGAAAAAACTGGTACATTGATGGCCACTCTCCCCTACACCATATTCTCGAAGCATACGTGCCCACACACCCTTACATGTGCATGGCTCAGAAATTATTTTCTTGCAATTCATTATACACTATTTAGTCGTTCGTTTAATTATTGCGTCAATTATAACTAACCCGATAATTCATATCAGAATCAATCTAATTAAAGTTATTGAGATCTTAAATATTATTACTAATAATTTCAACAATAATTGTATCAAAATTGCATAAATTACCACATTTATATCATTATACTGATTTTATAATCCCAATATTAATAGTATAATAATAATATTAATAATAATAATGTTAATAATAATAATGAATATATAAATAATTAATGGTTTATTTATTTATTTAATTATTTAACTACCACCAGTTGTATTACTATTAATATTTATTAGTAAGTAACCTTAACAATTTTGATTTTGTTCAACTTATGATCCATTCATTTTTGTTATCAAGAATTACCCTCGTTTATCATGTTGTTTAACTACTTAAATATCACTTAATTATTACATGTTTGCCCTCATGTAGTGCGATTATAATCGCCGTGATTCACAATCGCATACCTAATTCCTGCATCAATCCAATAATCGTACAATAAATTAGCAATATATGTATATACATGCATATACACATACATATATTTTTATAATCATGTATTCTTACATATACGCATACATACATACATACATACACATATACATACATACATATACACACATATAATCAGCATTAGATGTATTTTCCACATCTATTAAAAATTAATAGAGATAACCTCAACGCAGATTGATAGCCCACATGTAGAATATCATATTGTACTGATATATTAAACTACAATTGCAGTATTAGTAATCGTTTGTGAATATAATAATGTTATTTATTTAATTATTAACTAATAACTCATTTTGCTGATTAATTGTACACAAAAATATTTAAATGGCAGGGATATTGCTACCGTATTTACGGTTACTTCAACCACAATCCCGTCAACATAACCATTAATGTGGTGGAATTGAACACATTTGTGGCTGTGGCATTCCTTACGGTAGCAACCCCATTAACCAATTTTTTTCGTGGTTAAGTTTACCATAATGTTAATATTACTACTGTCATTCAATTATTTATTATATATAAATATATATATATATTTTTATACATACATATATATATATATATATAAATTTTTCTTTTCTTTGTGTACAATCCATTCAGAATTTCCGATGGAATTTATTCGTTAACACCTATGCGATGGGAACTTATCACTACTCACTCGTAGATCGCCCTTGCTGAGAATGTACCGGGAGTCCGGGATGGGACCATTCGATGTTCCTTTTATCTTGGATTGATGACTCAGTATAAGTGGGGTGTCAACCGACACCAACAGCGTTTAAAGATTTGTTGCAGGTAAGAATAATCCCTGTCATCTGGTGCATTTTGTTCATTTAGGCTGCGCCTAACCTCACATAACACTCTTTCCTCAGTTTCAGTGACCAGACAAGAGGCGTTCTTCTTCGACGGCGTTGACAGTTTATTTGGAATATATGATACAATACTTAATCGTTTACTTGATACTAAAATTTTTTAATTTTATTCCCGATTGTAAAATTTTTCTTTATATTATGATACGAAAAAAAATAAAACGGAGCATTACGTGTCTAAATAAATTACTCGAGCAATATAGCTAACAATTCAATTATTCTTCTTCCCGAAATAATTAATTTCCGTAATATTTAGTCTGAATGGTTTGTTAATTTAATTTGATTAATTCTTGTTAAAAAAAAATCGTTTTTATAATTATTTATGCATATATATATTTTTATTATTTATCATTTATTTAATTTTCTCTAGTTCCTTATCTCAAATGGGTAGTAAAATTTGCACCGGAAGTTCCGGATAATGTCAGGGGGGGGTTAGAACACAGTCTTCTTTGTGGCTGGTTGATGGTAGTGATTTAATCACTTCTTCAATTGTTGTTTTGCCTTCGGCGGGTTCTTCCGTGGTTGATCCTAGATTAGTGTTAGATTTGATGCTGGTTGGCCTTGAGGCGCGTTCTTCCAGATTGGTTAACTTGCCTTCCTTTGTTTTTCGGCCTTCTCGTTGAAATTTTTTCACAAATGTTGGTAAGATAAATCCTGACATCGTAACAGCACCACGCGGATCAGCTTCCTTGCTACTAGGAGGGATGCACTTCCGTAGTATGAGACAGATGGTAATGAGGAGCACAGCAGTAATTCCCATCCCTAGGTAAGTACCTTGCTTCCAAAATTGTTGTTTGGATTTTTCTTTTCTTTGTACATAAAATTCGTACAATTGTTGTTCTAGATCATCCAGTGTTTGCGAATTTTTGAAGAATTCTTTATTTTCAGGTAATTTTTCGGGGTTTGCCTCTTCCATGTCGGAGTGTGATGTTTCTTTCCAATTTGCGATGGTTGGGGACAGTTTTGATATATCCAGGTCTATCCCGGACTCATAAATAATCTCCGTGGAACCTTGAGCCTTTGGTAATGGAAGTAATGTAATGCCTGTCGATCGTGCGTGACATCCTTGAGCCAGCTGTAAGAATCCTGTTCCGGCAAGTTGCGTCCTGGTGTTCCGGGAGGATGGACATAGTACGTCCAAGTCAACTATTGTTTTTATGGAATACAACCATCCGCTCAATGACTCCAATCGTGACCAGTAATCTTGTGCTTGATACTCCAACTGGATATTACAGGATCTCAAATCTTTTTCCGTTGAATTTAGCAGGAGTCGAACTTCACAAGGCGAATTCTTCCAGACTTCGTGGATGGTGAGTCCTTGTTCACATATTAGGTAGTCTGAGGATGATTTACATGAGTCTAATTCACCCTTCTCAAAAAAAATGTAGGTCAGTTGGACTTCATCTATGGCTAGGTGAGTATAGCGGGAGATTACCGAAGCTCGACCCGTCTGGTTTCCGAAGAAGGTTTGGAATACCGGAAGTGGATGTATCTTATAACCCACATAGCTTGATTTTTCCAAGATGGGTAAGTCTATCAATATTTTCAACATATCTCCTTCCACAAGTATCGTCGTATGAGCTACATGAATTATTTCTTCTAGATTGTATTCGGGTCCTTGGATTGGGAGCATCATTGTTGGGAGATGATCCTGGATTTCCCTCAAGACTGGAAGCATCTGATCCATGGTGAGGAGCGCCGGATGAAGCTGTTTCTTCTTTGCTGCCCTGATGACATCTAAAAGTCTGGCTCCAGTCTTACTATAACGCATCAGGTGTTTTTTTATACTGTGAAGCACTCTTGTTAATTCTTCACGGACCCTCTTGTGGTTCGATTCTTCGATATTACCCCTGACGCTTTTAGCTAGGTCATCCACTTGTTGAAGAATTGATTCTAACTTCCTTTCGTGTGATTCTGCTTTAGTGTACAGAGAATCTAGCTGTGCTTTTACTATGTGAGTTTGTTTTCCCACCAAGTGCGACAAATTGGATTGTGCAGCAATCAGCTCCTGTATTTCACTTTCGATGTGTTCTCCGTCTTCATAGGATAAAATACCTGCCACTGGACCAGCAATTCTCCCTATGATCCCTAAAAGGGGCGCACTTCTTCTGGCTCTGGTGCTCCTTGGAAGTTTGATGGGATTAATTTTTCTTGTTTTCTTCAGGTCGTTGACTTCTGGTATAATTTCTGCAGTCAAATCCTCGGCCGTTTCCCAGCTATCCTCCCAATCAAATTCGTGGATGAACGATGCACAATCCATTATTTGGGTAGGGCAAGATCCTCGCACTTGCCTTAGTTTTTCCGTGAGCACCTGCAACCATCGGGTCTGTTTGGAGACATCTAGGAACACTACTATTCTCCAGGCTGCCGTGGATTTCTTCATGTAGTCCGTGAACTCGTAGTAAATTCCATTACTTTTGTTGAATCGGGTTATCGAGTATCCTTCTCCTCTTTCCACTGGATCCGATTTTGCTGTTTGCAAAGCAATCGCGAATGTAAAGAATATTATTAAGACAGTCGCCCTCATGTTGGTTGGAACCTGAAATCAGAAATCAATTAGTATCTTATGCTACTGAACACTTACTAGCAGTAAGTGGGCAAAACCTTGTCCCTATGCTTCGTAATCCTATTACCAGACTCATCTTCCAGCACGACATTATTATTTTCCGTAAACGCGACAATGACATAAGGTCCGTCGGCCCTTTGATCAAATTTATTGGTACGTACTTCTTTTAATACATATACCTCATCCCCAATTTGGGCCCTCAGAGGTTTAGCTTTTAGGTCATAAAGTTCCTTAGATCTTGTTTTAGCTCTTATAATGTTTTTGGCAGCTATATTGCGAATTTCGATTAGTCTGGTAATTAGATCTCGAAGATAAGAACCGTAGGTTTCGAGTTCAGGTCCTTGCGGGAAGGCGCTAGGCATTCTGGCTGGGTTACCGCGGAGGAGTTCTATAGGCGTGAAATTGGTCGCTTCATGAACTGCTGTGTTGTAAGCAAACATACAGGCAGGAAGCAATCGATCCCAATCATCGTAATCCGAAGCATAGCATTTTATATAATCCGCAAGGACTATATGACTTCTTTCTAAGGATCCGTTGGATTGAGGTCGATAAGCTGAAGTAGTCACTTGTTTTATTCCGAGAAGTTTTTCTAAATTTCTCATCAAAGAACTGATGAAATTTGCTCCCCTATCTGTTAGGATACATCTTGGGGCACCGTGTACCAAAATTAAGTTATTCATTACCGCATGAGCAATTGTGATAGATCGTATGTCCGGAATAGGCACTGCCAAGCAGTACTTGCTAAAATTATCCTGCATGGTCAAGATATAGCGGTTTCCGTTGGGTGTTGTTTTTAATTTTCCGACAATATCCAAGGACACCTTGTCAAATGGTTCCGCAGGAGTATCTGTGATTATCATCGGCTCTCTGGTCCTGGCCCTTACCAACTTGTTTTCTTTACACACCTTGCAATCCCTAATCCATTCGGTGACATCATTACGTAGACCCGGCCAGGTATATCTTCCTCTGATTCGTTTATAAGTTTTGTTAATTCCTTTATCACCTCCTAGCAAGCTATTGTGGAACTCTTCAATAATGTTGGTTCTTAACTCGGTCGGGGGTACTTCTACTCGTCCATGACAGAGGGTTACGTTTGCATCGCCACCACGGAACATTTTCTTGATCAATTTCTCTAGTTGTCCAGAAGGTAGATGTCCCAAAAGATCGCCTGAGGTAGCCATCCTACAATTGTGAGTTTCATCCCGTATAAGGGCCGCTTGTAGACTCTTCAGTCCGGCTGCTACGTTATTCCATTCGAGAGGATCATCATGTTTACTCTTGATGACCATAGAGTACGTGGAATACCGTCCATTTGGAGTGACCAAGACTTGTCCCATTCTAGGTTTTTGCTCCTTTAGATCTTTCATGTCAATACGATCGGTTGCTATCAAAAGCTTGCTGATAGAATCGATAGGCTCGCAATCTTCCGCTATGAAGTGAGCATAGTTTCCTTTTTTATATGTGATTGGTTCCGTCCATTCATGGGTTACAATCGGTAGTTCAGATGCTATAGGTTGATCATTATCGTTGTTGGATTGGCTAGATTCATGAAGAGCGTGATCTAGTAAGACATTCGAGGCATATGTAGGTAAGATTGAATCTTCCTCCTGTGTGGGAGTCAATCGACGTGGTTTTATATCCCACCTTTTTCTCGGAGTCGCGTCTCGTGTGCCCGTTGCATTTTCAGCATGTGGCATGGTAGAACCTAGTTCCTCCTTGTCGTTCGTCCCTATTCTAGAGTAGGGTGTGGACTGAGCACGTGGTTGAGGGATGGGGGTACTTCTATTTTCGCTGGGAACACCTCGTACCATTCTTGGGAATTTGGGCAATTCAGGTACTTCGTCTCGTTCTGAGTCCGTTGAGGCCCTACTCTTCCCCCCTTCTCGCATATCTTTCCACTTCGATTTATGGTTCTTGTCTGTTGCTGTTACGTTTTTTTTCTTTTCTAAGAAATTTCTCATCCAAGAAATGACTTTGTCATCAGCAGGGTGTTTACTGCTATCTTCGTCCTCAGAGGCAATTCGTTTCTCATCCATATTGCGGTGGCCCTCGCTTTCTTGTTCCACTTCAGGAACTTGATCCATCGTGGTTGGATCGTCCAGCCTTTTCAAGAAGCTCTCGATGCGGGAGGTGAAATCATCGTCATCGAAGCCTTGGCAGGGATCTAGCGCTCTATTTCTTGCTAGCAATTCTTCGTCTGACTCTCCATCTGATACCCGTCTTCTGATAGGTAGATCTGGTTCCAGCCCTTCATTATCCCATAATAAGGATCGGTTGGTTACATCTCGTGGATCATAACCTTTTCTCATCAAAGATTCATGGAACGCGTTGATGGAACAATCTATTTCCTTTCTTAATTTTATCTGGTTATGTTCCTCTTCGTCCTCAGATGTACTTTGATCGCTATTGATGGTATTACGGGGAATGTCTATGATTTCGAAAGGAATATTTTCAGTAACTAAAGAGTCCTTCTTTGAAGTTTCCTTAGACCAGCCAGTTTCGATTGCTCTTACAGCTAATTCATCGGCTCATTCATTTCCAAGGATGCCCTGATGACCTGGGACATGCTCAAACACAACGTCCAAGGGCAACAGTGCTTCCTCCAATCGTTCAAATTCTGCTCGATTTTGGACAGGTTTGTTCGCTGCAGTTTTCCAGTCATTCTTCTTCCATCGCGGCATCCATCGGTTGACGCTTTCTACGAGAAACTGGGAATCTGTTATCAATTTTATTCGTTTATATCCTGCTTCCTTAGCTCTCAGGGCGGCTATGGTAGCTGCTTGAATCTCGGCGGCATTATTGGTTTGTCGGCCAGTAGCCAGTTGGGATACATTAGCAGGATGATCTTCGCCAAACCAGACTCCAACTCCAGCGATTGATCCTGTGTTTCCGTTGTTTCGACAGGCTCCGTCGATATACACATCTACGCGAGGTTCAGCAGCTAGACTTGAAAACATACTTTCCGTTTGTTGGTTGTTCTGGTGGAGCGATCTCGGTATATTGGATTGAATTTTAGTAGGTGGTCCTAATGTAGGAAGGACACTTTTATTTGCACGAAATACTGGAGGATCCGATTTTTCTGATTCTTCGGAAGAGGATATTGATCCTTCACTAGTAACGCAATCATCTTCCGATTCTTTTGGTTCCAACCTAGGCTGCCTCCTTTTTCGCAATCTGGAAGCTATAGTACTTGATTCCGCCTCTGCTAAACCTGATGAGGTGGATTCAAGAATTCTCTCTTCCTGTTGATCCTTCCTGGGCCTTCCTCTACCTCGCTTAGGGGGATCCACAGGAAACGTTGGCTTGGTTGGGCCCTTAAGTTTGGGTTTTTCTCCTCCAGCCTCCGACTTCGTTCTCCGGGGCAGAGTAGTGTTCGGGTTTCTAAGAATCGAGAGCTGCTTTGGCTGTTCACTGGCCGTCATCCGCGCTGCAGCGGTGGTAGATCTTAGTCCAGCCCTTTTGGGATGAGGCATTTGGTGAACTGGCAGAATCCTAATTTTTTTCACTGGTTTAAAGTCGCCACAGCTTGGTTTTGATTCAGCTGGCGCCTCACCTTCTTCTGAATCCGAATATATAGTTGACTCCGAATCTTCCCCATTTCCCTTGACGGTAGGATTTTCAGATAGCGCTTGTACTCCAGTGTTCAATTTGCCCTTCTTATATTCGAAATTATATGAATAGTTCTTCAACTGCAATCTCCATTTGATAAGCCTAGTGCCCGGATTTTCAACGCTAGACATCCAGCTAATAGGCTCGAAGTCACAGGCTAAGGTAAAGGTTGGTCCGTATAGAAAAGGGCGAAAGTGATCCACGGCATAAAGTACAGCGAGGCATTCCCTTTCGGCTTCTTCGTACCTTTGTTCACATGGATTCAGTAGCTTCGAATAATAGGCCACTGGAAGATCTACTCCATCTTTTTCTTGCGTTAGAATGGCTCCCACAGCGAATTGTGATGCATCCGTAGTTAATTTAAATGGTTTGGTTACATCTACCATCTGTAAAATTGGCTCTCGGCACAAGTATTTACGTAGTTTCTGGAAGCTTGCTTTTTGCGAAGGACCCCATTCCCACTTATTGTCTTTTTTCAATAAATCAAATAAAGATTTTGATTTTTTTGCGTAGTTTTTTATAAATTTTCTGTAATAACCTGTTAATCCTAGGAATTGCCTGATGCTCTTGGGATCAGTCGGTTTTGGAAATTTTTTAATTGCTTCAACCTTGTTTGGATTAGGTTTCACCCCTTCTTGACTAATAATATGGCCTAGATAAGCTGTTTCCTTTTTCATAAAGTCACACTTATCTGGTTGTAGTTTTAAGTTAGCCTCGCGCAATCTTGCAAATAATCTTCTAATTCTTCGGTCATGTTCTTCTAACGTGTCCGAAAATATGATTATATCGTCCAGGTAGACGAATGCTTCCTCGTCTAACATACCCTTAAGCACTTCATTTAATAAGCGTTGGAATGTAGCGGGAGCATTTTTGATTCCCATCGGCATCCTATTGTAATGATAGTGGCCTCTTCCAGTTGAGAATGCCGTTTTGTGGCGATCCTCTGGATGAGTTTCTATCTGGTGGAAACCACTAGCTAGATCGAATACCGCAAAATACCTCGCTGAGCCTAGGCGACCCAGAATTTCCGAAATATTTGGCAATGGAAATGCGTCTCCTATCATCTTTTCGTTGAGTGCGCGGTAATCGATGACGACTCTACATTTTTTTATTCCTGAATTATCTAATTTTTTGGGTATAATCAAAAGAGGGGAATTGTAGGGTGAGTTAGAGTTACTCAGAATTCCAGCTTCGTATTGTTTATTTATCTGAGCTTCCACCTGTTCAGTGGCTTCTAATGGTCTTTTATACTGTTTACGATGAATGACCTTCTCATCTATCATGGGAATACGATGTTGGACCAGATGAGTACATGTCAATTTTTCACCTGGAAGATGAAAAATATCGGCAAACTCCTCCGTCCATCTCATCACATAAGATTTTTCCTCCATGGATAGATGTGAAGTTTGAAGAGATTCTTGGACTCTTTTAACTCGTTCTTCATATGTATTCACTGGATCCGTTACAAATTTCTCTGCCTCGGACTCGGATGATTCTTCGCCCGGTAGTCGACAATATTCAAAAGGGATAATCTCTTGGGGGTCCAATTTGAAATTAACATCTTCTTCGTTCGTATTAATGGCCATGGCGTAACAGGCGCCATTTTGATTTTCGACTAGCGCCTCTCCCAAATATACTTCCTCTGGCGTGTTGACCTTTGGCAGATAACCTTCTCTATGGTTCGAGATAGTGTTCACCTGGATAGGTTGTCGAGTTCTGGCCTTGATGGAAAGAACCCTTTTGAAGGGCTTGATTTCTGATCTCAATTCCTTCTTCGCTACCATCGATTCGGCGTCGATAAACGGTAGTGGCTTCGTTGGTTCTGATATCGTGACAAGAGTGTTATGCCTAAATGACAATTCAGCCTGCTCTTGTCTTAAATAAGGCCGACCTAACATTCCATCTACCGAGATTGGGAATGAATTTCGCACAACTTGAAACTCGACCTCACGACCTTGAATATTTATTTTGATGGAGCCTAACGTTTCTACCAAATGCTTGGTAATACCTGATATTATGACTTTGTTAGTCGTATCCACAAGAAGCTTGGGTTGCAGAGCGCCAAGCTTTATCAAGTTTGCGCCTGATCCTGGATCGACCAAGAGACTGGCCTGTCGATTGATAAACTGTTCTGATATTAACTTTACAACGGGGGAGTCTTCGGTCTGTGTTCCCGCCCTAAGGATTCGACGGACGTCTGGAAGTGAACCGTCTTTGGACGCTCCTGAGAGTGCCGGTCCGTCGTTGCGTCCGCATGACGAGCCGGTTGGTAGTTTAACGGTTTATTCGGTGCCGGAGATGTAGCTCGGGAAGGAGTGGAATTTTCTACCTTGTAAGGATCTCTTGGTTGGATTGGATGGTGGTTGTAAGGAGGAAAAGCAGGGTAGCCTGAAAAAGGTGCATACGGATAATACATGGGAGGATAAGGCATCGGGAAAGGTGGAAAAGTGGGAATAGGGTGCTGATTATTAGGTTTTCCAGCTGAGGAATTATCAGGCGTTCTATTCCTTTCCGGGTGTTCAGGAGGTCTTGGATTCCTTAGTCGATCCGGAGGATGGTGACCAGCCTGTGAAGCTTGTTCCTGTTCGGTGTGTTTAGAGATGCGATAGGATGAGTTTCGCGACCTATCTGCATAAAAATCTCTTTCCTCTGCATGAAGTGCGTATTCTAGGGCTTCGCTGAGATCTTCGGGGCAACGAGTGTCCACGTGAGTTGAGATTTCATTAGGCAGACCCCTGATAAAGGAATCTAGCGCGAAATCCTTAATAGGGATCATCATCACCTGACTCTGAAGAATATTCGACCCTTCAACAACCCCTGGGTATTTTTCTTCAAGGGCATTTCTAGCGCCACTGATAAAACTTTGCAAGCGATCATTGTAATCGCTCACCGTTTCATTCTGCTTCATCCGTAGACTTGCTATTGCATCCAAATACCACTGGTATGTCCTTGGGGTGGAAAATCGCTTCTTCAGGTGATTGATCAAATCGGACAAATTTCTGAAAGTCTTGTCTCTCACGCTTTCCCTGGCTGGCCCTTTTAATTTGCTCAATACTACCCTTATGAAACCAGGTTCAGTTGCTGGTGTCATAAAAACCATACCGTTTGTAATATCCTGTAGGAATTCTCTTAACGGGGGGCATTTACCGTCAAAGAAAGGAATATGATGGGTTCCCCGTTCTACCGTAAAGCATTCCATCATGGAGTTCATAGCCGCGGTTGTATTTAAATCCGGAACGTACACAAGGTTCGGTGTCTCTCCAGTTGTGTTACCAGGTTTATTGGTGTTACCCGTTTCGTCTACATTACCTGGTGGATTGGTCATTTTGATTGATGTCGTGTACTAGCGAGATAATAGAAATGATGTCAAAAAATAGGTATATATCATTTTTCCGGTTATGAATGAAATTAGGTCGTCGTTTCTTATTCGACAGAAACGCCACCACGGAACATACTTATTTTTGTCATGAAAACGTTTATTGTGATTAGTAATTTTCCTTAAATAAATTTCAATTCGTAGGAGTTAATTCAAACTGTTTTTTATGTAAAATAAAAAAAAAACGTGTGACCTATAACTCATCAAGCATCGCTGTCTGAATCACCATCAACAGAAATAACAAAATCGCTATCCTCTTCAGCACTAGATTCACTATAATCTTCAGTGCTTGCTTCCGAGTCTAATTCTGATGCTACCTCTAACTGCTGAGCAAAATTTTCCTCTTGATTTTCCTGAACTCCTTGTTCGGAAGGGCCTGCAGTAGTTATGTTTAGTCCGTTGTCGTTCCTACGAATTGGAATTGCCCTAGGTAATGGTGGAATTATTAGGAATGGAGTGACCTCTGCTACCGGTCTAACCTTTTCGACAGGATTTACTAAATTTTGGTATATAGAGGAAGTGACTGGCTTTGAGTTTTGACACGCGCAAGGTTTAGTTATCTCAACAGCCTGAAACTCGGAGTTCTGTTGAAGAAAAGTCTTTAGGATTTCTCGAAATTGGTTTTCTAAATTTGGTTGCACGAAGGGTTTAATGACCCTTCCAGTCTTGGAACCTCTGTTACCTCTGCGAGTTTTCTTTTTCTTTTTAGTGATCAAATCCACCTTCTGATGTTTAGGCATTAGGTAGGCTTGTAAGGTGCAAGGTAACAATAGTGTTAGAGTGCTAGATCCTTCCGTTTTTTTTTTTTCGCTCTAGGACATCGCCTGATCGTTAGCAAGGATAGCACATCAAACGTAAATAGTATAAAAAGATATTATCTTAATAGACTATTCCTATTTGTTAATTGCAATATGTATAAAACAACAAAATATTCAAGGCTAAAATTCTCTAAGTCGCTCAAAGTTACCACCTGGTCGTTAATGAGAATTAGCACAACTGAACGCTATGGTGTAACAATAATTCAATCAAAAGCAATTTTCGTTTTATTGTCTCGTATAAAAGACAATGCAACGTCTAGAGTTCTTTAACCCTTAATGCGCTCAAGGCTATTGCCTGTTCGCCAGAAAAGAGTAGCACATCTATAGCATAAGACAAAACCTTGATACACCACGTCTCTTTTGTGTTTTATTTAACTTTGGATTAGGTAAGTAAAACAAACAGAAAGTTTAATTTCACCAATAAAAAGAATAAGATTTTTTTTTTTTTTTTTTTTTTTGTAGAATCAAATTTAAATCACAATCAAAACTTTCGAATGTAACAGAAGAATTAATTATAATAAAAGCATAATTCAATTTCGCGTTTATTTGTTACTCCGGAACTAACCTCAGACACCTGAGTGGTAATCTGACCCCATATCAGATTACCAGTCAATTACCAGAATGCACATTTATATTTTGAAATTATAATTCCTTTTGCATTCAAGCTAGAATACCGAAGAAATTATATGCCTTGGGATTTAATGTTTCTTATTTTTTTTACAATAAATAATGAAATCACTTTATTTATTTGGTTATTGTTAGTAACCAGAATAATAAAGAAAAACACTTAATTACTAGCACATGTACAAAATATATTAGAACACGTCAACACAAATTTTCATGAACTTTGAGAACAAGCAAAAAGAAAATTTCTATAATGTATTTTTTTTTATTTTATTTTTTTAAAAAAAAATTCTTTTTAACCTTTTTGGCAAGAACGTGGGAAATATTCCACCGCTGCCACCATCTATTTGTTATGTTTAGAATAATTTATTAATTATCGAAATCCTTTCTTTTTTTCTTTAACCCGCAATTTCTTTTTTTTTTATTATTCTTGAAAAATAATTAAGATTTAATTATTAATTAAGTAGGCTCAAAAAAAAGAAATTTTGATCTCCTTTAAAATCAAGGACGTTAGTTAAGAATCAGATCATTAATATTTACTCCCCCTTCGGTCCAAACAGCCAATCAAAATAAGATTATATCCCTTTCCTGATTGTTTAAAATTTATGGGACGTTTATCCCTCTTCTCCGATATTCTTGTCAAAAATAATAAATTAATAAAATAAATTAATGCTTTAAAAGTTTTTCTTTTTGCTTGTTAGATGTGAAAGAATTTGACTAGGAAATGGAACAGGTATGGATAAGTTCAATCAAATTTTTGTTTAGCCAAGATATCTTTAAGTAACACTTCTAATTTATTCATAAGTCGTGAATTTTTGAATAATACAATAAGTCACACAATAAAAGAGAATAAACGATACAATAAATTCTTAGCTCACCATTCTTCCTTATAACTACAGCACCGCTGTGGCGTTGAGGTTTCCTCAGCTGTGCTGGCACGACAGAATTCTATGTACTTGAGTACACGATGGTTTTCTTTTTTAACAAATTTTTCTCAATAAAAGAAAATCTTTTTTTTAAAAAGGAAGATTTTTACGTCTAGTTCACGAATCACACACACTGGACGGGCAGATTAGTACCAAGGTACCAACTCTCACTAGTTTCACTCGTCTCGATTATGGCTTACGCTCATAATTCTAACGCTTGACGAATTATTGTTTTTTTCTTTTACTGCTGAGTTCTGGTTTTTCACTCGCAAAAAAAATAAATTTTTGTAAATCCCCTCCGATTACGAATTCAACTGTAATTCTAACGTTTGACGAATTATTGAACTTTAGAAACAAAAGTTTAATTCCCCTCCGATTACAATTTTTTTCCGTAATTCTACGTTTGAGGACTTAGTCGCGGTGTGAATCCTCGGACCCGACGTTATTGAAAACAACGTGTCGACTGCGATTTCCGAGGATGTGTCGTCGGTTTTTAAGCACTGGTTAAAAGACAGCTGCTCATTGGAGAACGAGGCGATTGACTTGTTGTGAAACTGCAAGCTCCACATAAAATTTTTATTCATGTTAAAAACATTATTTTGCAAGTTCATTAACTTGATTTGGCAATGCCGCATCAGCATTACCCCAGTTTGAATCGAACTAAATTGTGATGCTCAGATCATGCATGTCGCAAGATCTTAATTTTATTTCAATTTCTTTTCTTTTTCTATTGCTTAAATTTGCTGAATTGTCAATGCCATCCATAGTCCTTTCAGCTACATAAGTATTTTTCTTTTTCAATACAACCGTGCGAATGCACTTGTGCCAGTATAGGCTAATACATACACGTGTGCATTCGTGCGCATGTGACTCTTCAGAGTCACTGACCGTTGACACATTCCCAAAAAAAACGCAATCCCCGATATCCTCAGTAACGCAAGCCCTTAGTTGTTTCATCAATATCTTGTGCAATAAAAAGAAAAATTCGCTTTCGTTAATATTATGAGAAATTTGCAAAATCAGTGCTAGTCTTACATGTGGTCATTCACCCTTTTAAAAAGTATTTTAAGGAAACCAAATAAATTTATATTAATTTTCAATATTGGTTCATTACATTATTTTGACAAATATTTTTGGCGTGGCAAAAATTGATCAAATTTTAATTTTTTGACGAGTTGAAAGTAACGCGCAGTTCTTCAATTTTTGTTCAATTTTGTTCGCTAATAGTTAAAAAAGTTTGAAATTAGATCTAGAAATAAGGAAAATAATTGATATTTAACTGAAAATTTTTTAGTGTATTTTAACAAATATTTCTGGCGAGGTAAAAATTGATTGAATTTTAATTTTTTGACGAGTGAAAGTAGTGCTCAGATATTCAATTTTTGTTTAATTTTGTTCGCTAATAAATAAAAAAAATTGAATATAGATCTAGAAATATGGAGAATAATAGATATTTAACTAAAAATTTTTTAGTGATATTGCCAAATATTTCTGGCGAGGCAAAAATTGATTGAATTTTAATTTTTTGACGAGTTGAAAGAAGTGCGCAGTTATATAATTTTTGTTCAATTTTGTTCGCTATTAGTTAAAAAAGTTTGAAATTAGATCTAGAAATTTGGAAAATAATTGATATTTGACTAAAAATTTTTTAGTGTATTTTGACAAATATTTCTGGCGAGGCAAAAATTCATTGAATTTTAATTTTTTGACGAGTTAAAAGTAACGCGCAGTTATTTAATTTTTGTTTAATTTTGTTCGCTAATAGTTAAAAAAGTTTGAAATTAGATCTAGAAATATGGTAAATAATTGATATTTCACTGAAAATTTTTTTGTGTATTTTGCCAAATATTTCTGGCGAGGCAAAAATTGATTGAATTTTAATTTTTTGACGATTCGAAAGTAGTGCGCAGATATTCAATTTTTGTTCAATTTTGTTCGCTAATTGATGAAAAAGTTTTAAATTAGATCTAGAAATATAAAAAATAAATGATATTTGACTAAAAATTTTTTTGTTTATTTTGACAAATATATCTGGCGTGGCAAAAATTGATTGAATTTTAAATTTTTGACGAGTTGAAAGTAACGCGCAGTTCTTCAATTTTTGTTCAATTTTCTTCGCTAATAGTTAATATAAGGTTTGAAATTAGATCTAGAAATTTGGAAAATAATTGATATTTGACTAAAAAATTTTTTAGTGATATTGCCAAATATTTCTGGCGAGGCAAAAATTGATTGAATTTTAATTTTCTGACGAGTTAAAAGTAACGCGCAGTTATTTAATTTTTGTTCAATTTTGTTCGCTAATACTTAAAAAAGTTTGAAATTAGATCTAGAAATATGGTAAATAATTGATATTTGACTGAAAATTTTTTTGTTTATTTTGACAAATATTTCTTGCGTGGCAAAAATTGATTGAATTTTAATTTTTTGACGAGTTGAAAGTAACGCTCAGTTCTTCAATTTTTGTTCAATTTTGTTCGCTAATAGTTAAAAAAGTTTGAAATTAGATCTAAAAATATGGAAAATAATTGATATTTGACTGAAAATTTTTTAGTGTATTTTAACAAATATTTCTGGCGAGGCAAAAATTGATTGAATTTTAATTTTTTGACGAGTTGAAAGTAACGCGCAGTTCCTCAATTTCTGTTTATTTTTGTTCGCTAATATTTAAAAAAGTTTAAAATTAGATTTAGAAATTTGGTAAATAATTGATATTTCACTGAAAATTTTTTTGTGTATTTTGCCAAATATTTCTGGCGAGGCAAAAATTGATTGAATATTTATTTTTTGACAAGTTGAAAGTAACGCGCAGTTCCTCAATTTTTGTTAATTTTTGTTTGCTAATAGTTAAAAAAGTTTGAAATTAGATCTAGAAATATGTAAAATAATTGATATTTTATCGACAATTTTTTTGTGTATTTTGCCAAATCATTCTGGCGAGGCAAAAATTGATTGAATTTTAATTTGTTGACGAGTTGAAAGTAGTGCGCAGATATTCTATTTTTTTCAATTTTGTTCGCTAATAGATGAAAAAGTCTAAATTAGATCTAGAAATATGGAAAATAATTGATATTTGACAGAAATTTTTTTTGTGTATTTTGACAAATATTTCTGGCGAGGCAAAAATTGATTGAATTTTAATTTTTTGACGAGTTGAAAGTAGTGCGCAGATATTCTATTTTTATCAATTTTGTTCGCTAATAGATGAAAAAGTTTGAAATTAGATCTAGAAATATGGAAAATAATTGATATTTGACTGAAATTTTTTTTGTGTATGTTGACAAATATTTCTGGCGAGGCAAAAATTGATTGAATATTCATTTTTTGACAAGTTGAAAGTAACGCGCAGTTCCTCAATTTTTGTTCATTTTTGTTCGCTAATAGTTAAAAAAGTTTGAAATTAGATCTAGAAATATGAAAAATAATTAATATTTCACTGAAAATTTTTTAGTGTATTTTGACAAATATTTCTGGCGAGGCAAATATTGATTGAATTTTAATTTTTTGACGAGTGAAAGTAGTGCTCAGATATTCAATTTTTGTTCAATTTTGTTCGCTAATAGTTAAAGAAGTTTAAAATTAGATCTAGAAATATGAAAAATAATTGATATTTGACTAAAAATTTTTTAGTGTATTTTGACAAATATTTCTGGCGAGGCAAAAATTGATTGAATTTTAATTTTTTGACGAGTTAAAAGTAACGCGCAGTTATTTAATTTTTGTTAAATTTTGTTCGCTAATAGTTAAAAAAGTTTGAAATTAGATCTAGAAATATGGTAAATAATTGATATTTGACTGAAAACTTTTTTGTGTATTTTGCCAAATATTTCTGGCGAGGCAAAAATTGATTGAATTTTAATTTTTTGACGAGTTGAAAGTAGTGCGCAGATATTCAATTTTTGTTTAATTTTTTTCGCTAATAGTTAAAAAGGTTTGAAATTAGATCTAGAAATATGGAAAATAATTGATATTTGACTGAAATTTTTTTTGTGTATTTTGACAAATATTTCTGGCGAGGCAAAAATTGATTGAATATTCATTTTTTGACAAGTTGAAAGTAACGCGCAGTTCCTCAATTTTTGTTCATTTTTGTTCGCTTATAGTTAAAAAAGTTTGAAATTAGATCTAGAAATATGAAAAATAATTAATATTTGACTGAAAATTTTTTAGTGTATTTTAACAAATATTTCTGGCGAGGCAAAAATTGATTGAATTTTAATTTTTTGACGAGTTGAAAGTAGTGCTCAGATATTCAATTTTTGTTCAATTTTGTTCGCTAATCAATGAAAAAGTTTTAAATTAGATCTAGAAATATGGAAAACAATTAATATTTGACTGAAAATTTTTTAGTGTATTTTGCCAAATATTTCTGGCGAGGCAAAAATTGATTGAATTTTAATTTTTTGACGAGTTGAAAGTAGTGCGCAGATATTCAATTTTAGTTTAATTTTGTTCGCTAATCGATCAAAAAGTTTTAAATTAGATCTAGAAATATAAAAAATAAATGATATTTGGCTGAAAATTTTTTTGTTTATTTTGACAAATATTTCTGGCGTGGCAAAAATTGATTGAATATTAATTTTTTGACGACTTGAAAGTAACGCGCAGTTCTTCAATTTTTGTTCAATTATGTTCGCTAATATTTAAAAAAGTTTGAAATTAGATCTAGAAATATGTAAAATAATTGATATTTGACCGAAAATTTTTTTGTGTATTTTGCCAAATATTTCTGGCAAGGCAAAAATTGATTGAATTTTAATTTTTTGACGAGTTAAAAGTAGTGCGCAGATATTCAATTTTTGTTTAATTTTTTTCGCTAATAGTTAAAAAGGTTTGAAATTAGATCTAGTAATATGGAAAATAATTGATATTTGACTGAAATTTTTTTTGTGTATTTTGACAAATATTTCTGGCGAGGCAAAAATTGATTGAATATTCATTTTTTGACAAGTTGAAAGTAACGCGCAGTTCCTCAATTTTTGTTCATTTTTGTTCGCTAATAGTTAAAAAAGTTTGAAATTAGATCTAGAAATATGAAAAATAATTAATATTTGACTGAAAATTTTTTAGTGTATTTTAACAAATATTTCTGGCGAGGCAAAAATTGATTGAATTTTAATTTTTTGACGAGTTGAAAGTAGTGCTCAGATATTCAATTTTTGTTCAATTTTGTTCGCTAATTAATGAAAAAGTTTTAAATTAGATCTAGAAATATGGAAAACAATTAATATTTGACTGAAAATTTTTTAGTGTATTTTGCCAAATATTTCTGGCGAGGCAAAAATTGATTAAATTTTAATTTTTTGACGAGTTGAAAGTAACGCGCAGTTCTTCAATTTTTGTTCAATTATGTTCGCTAATATTTAAAAAAGTTTGAAATTAGATCTAGAAATATGTAAAATAATTGATATTTGACCGAAAATTTTTTTGTGTATTTTCCCAAATATTTCTGGCAAGGCAAAAATTGATTGAATTTTAATTTTTTGACGAGTTGAAAGTAGTGCGCAGATATTCAATTTTAGTTTAATTTTGTTCGCTAATCGATCAAAAAGTTTTAAATTAGATCTAGAAATATAAAAAATAAATGATATTTGGCTGAAAATTTTTTTGTTTATTTTGACAAATATTTCTGGCGTGGCAAAAATTGATTGAATATTAATTTTTTGACGACTTGAAAGTAACGCGCAGTTCTTCAATTTTTGTTCAATTATGTTCGCTAATATTTAAAAAAGTTTGAAATTAGATCTAGAAATATGTAAAATAATTGATATTTGACCGAAAATTTTTTTGTGTATTTTGCCAAATATTTCTGGCAAGGCAAAAATTGATTGAATTTTAATTTTTTGACGAGTTGAAAGTAGTGCGCAGATATTCAATTTTAGTTTAATTTTGTTCGCTAATCGATCAAAAAGTTTTAAATTAGATCTAGAAATATAAAAAATAAATGATATTTGGCTGAAAATTTTTTTGTTTATTTTGACAAATATTTCTGGCGTGGCAAAAATTGATTGAATATTAATTTTTTGACGACTTGAAAGTAACGCGCAGTTCTTCAATTTTTGTTCAATTATGTTCGCTAATATTTAAAAAAGTTTGAAATTAGATCTAGAAATATGTAAAATAATTGATATTTGACCGAAAATTTTTTTGTGTATTTTGCCAAATATTTCTGGCAAGGCAAAAATTGATTGAATTTTAATTCTTTGACGAGTTGAAAGTAGTGCGCAGATATTCTATTTTTTTTTTCAATTTTATTCGCTAATAGATAAAAAAGTTTAAAATTAGATCTAGAAATATGGAAAATAATTGATATTTGACAGAAATTTTTTTTGTGTATTTTGACAAATATTTCTGGCGAGGCAAAAATTGATTGAATTTTAATTTTTTGACGAGTTGAAAGTAGTGCGCAGATATTCTATTTTTATCAATTTTGTTCGCTAATAGATGAAAAAGTTTGAAATTAGATCTAGAAATATGGAAAATAATTGATATTTGACTGAAATTTTTTTTGTGTATGTTGACAAATATTTCTGGCGTGGCAAAAATTGATTGAATATTCATTTTTTGACAAGTTGAAAGTAACGCGCAGTTCCTTAATTTTTGTTCATTTTTGTTCGCTAATAGTTAAAAAAGTTTGAAATTAGATCTAGAAATATGAAAAATAATTAATATTTGACTGAAAATTTTTTAGTGTATTTTAACAAATATTTCTGGCGAGGCAAAAATTGATTGAATTTTAATTTTTTGACGAGTTGAAAGTAGTGCTCAGATATTCAATTTTTGTTCAATTTTGTTCGCTAATCAATGAAAAAGTTTTAAATTAGATCTAGAAATATGGAAAACAATTAATATTTGACTGAAAATTTTTTAGTGTATTTTGCCAAATATTTCTGGCGAGGCAAAAATTGATTGAATTTTAATTTTTTGACGAGTTGAAAGTAGTGCGCAGATATTCAATTTTAGTTTAATTTTGTTCGCTAATCGATCAAAAAGTTTTAAATTAGATCTAGAAATATAAAAAATAAATGATATTTGGCTGAAAATTTTTTTGTTTATTTTGACAAATATTTCTGGCGTGGCAAAAATTGATTGAATATTAATTTTTTGACGACTTGAAAGTAACGCGCAGTTCTTCAATTTTTGTTCAATTATGTTCGCTAATATTTAAAAAAGTTTGAAATTAGATCTAGAAATATGTAAAATAATTGATATTTGACCGAAAATTTTTTTGTGTATTTTGCCAAATATTTCTGGCAAGGCAAAAATTGATTGAATTTTAATTTTTTGACGAGTTAAAAGTAGTGCGCAGATATTCAATTTTTGTTTAATTTTTTTCGCTAATAGTTAAAAAGGTTTGAAATTAGATCTAGTAATATGGAAAATAATTGATATTTGACTGAAATTTTTTTTGTGTATTTTGACAAATATTTCTGGCGAGGCAAAAATTGATTGAATATTCATTTTTTGACAAGTTGAAAGTAACGCGCAGTTCCTCAATTTTTGTTCATTTTTGTTCGCTAATAGTTAAAAAAGTTTGAAATTAGATCTAGAAATATGAAAAATAATTAATATTTGACTGAAAATTTTTTAGTGTATTTTAACAAATATTTCTGGCGAGGCAAAAATTGATTAAATTTTAATTTTTTGACGAGTTGAAAGTAACGCGCAGTTCTTCAATTTTTGTTCAATTATGTTCGCTAATATTTAAAAAAGTTTGAAATTAGATCTAGAAATATGTAAAATAATTGATATTTGACCGAAAATTTTTTTGTGTATTTTCCCAAATATTTCTGGCAAGGCAAAAATTGATTGAATTTTAATTTTTTGACGAGTTGAAAGTAGTGCGCAGATATTCAATTTTAGTTTAATTTTGTTCGCTAATCGATCAAAAAGTTTTAAATTAGATCTAGAAATATAAAAAATAAATGATATTTGGCTGAAAATTTTTTTGTTTATTTTGACAAATATTTCTGGCGTGGCAAAAATTGATTGAATATTAATTTTTTGACGACTTGAAAGTAACGCGCAGTTCTTCAATTTTTGTTCAATTATGTTCGCTAATATTTAAAAAAGTTTGAAATTAGATCTAGAAATATGTAAAATAATTGATATTTGACCGAAAATTTTTTTGTGTATTTTGCCAAATATTTCTGGCAAGGCAAAAATTGATTGAATTTTAATTTTTTGACGAGTTGAAAGTAGTGCGCAGATATTCAATTTTAGTTTAATTTTGTTCGCTAATCGATCAAAAAGTTTTAAATTAGATCTAGAAATATAAAAAATAAATGATATTTGGCTGAAAATTTTTTTGTTTATTTTGACAAATATTTCTGGCGTGGCAAAAATTGATTGAATATTAATTTTTTGACGACTTGAAAGTAACGCGCAGTTCTTCAATTTTTGTTCAATTATGTTCGCTAATATTTAAAAAAGTTTGAAATTAGATCTAGAAATATGTAAAATAATTGATATTTGACCGAAAATTTTTTTGTGTATTTTGCCAAATATTTCTGGCAAGGCAAAAATTGATTGAATTTTAATTCTTTGACGAGTTGAAAGTAGTGCGCAGATATTCTATTTTTTTTTTCAATTTTATTCGCTAATAGATAAAAAAGTTTAAAATTAGATCTAGAAATATGGAAAATAATTGATATTTGACAGAAATTTTTTTTGTGTATTTTGACAAATATTTCTGGCGAGGCAAAAATTGATTGAATTTTAATTTTTTGACGAGTTGAAAGTAGTGCGCAGATATTCTATTTTTATCAATTTTGTTCGCTAATAGATGAAAAAGTTTGAAATTAGATCTAGAAATATGGAAAATAATTGATATTTGACTGAAATTTTTTTTGTGTATGTTGACAAATATTTCTGGCGTGGCAAAAATTGATTGAATATTCATTTTTTGACAAGTTGAAAGTAACGCGCAGTTCCTTAATTTTTGTTCATTTTTGTTCGCTAATAGTTAAAAAAGTTTGAAATTAGATCTAGAAATATGAAAAATAATTAATATTTCACTGAAAATTTTTTAGTGTATTTTGACAAATATTTCTGGCGAGGCAAATATTGATTGAATTTTAATTTTTTGACGAGTGAAAGTAGTGCTCAGATATTCAATTTTTGTTCAATTTTGTTCGCTAATAGTTAAAGAAGTTTAAAATTAGATCTAGAAATATGAAAAATAATTGATATTTGACTAAAAATTTTTTAGTGTATTTTGACAAATATTTCTGGCGAGGCAAAAATTGATTGAATTTTAATTTTTTGACGAGTTAAAAGTAACGCGCAGTTATTTAATTTTTGTTAAATTTTGTTCGCTAATAGTTAAAAAAGTTTGAAATTAGATCTAGAAATATGGTAAATAATTGATATTTGACTGAAAACTTTTTTGTGTATTTTGCCAAATATTTCTGGCGAGGCAAAAATTGATTGAATTTTAATTTTTTGACGAGTTGAAAGTAGTGCGCAGATATTCAATTTTTGTTTAATTTTTTTCGCTAATAGTTAAAAAGGTTTGAAATTAGATCTAGAAATATGGAAAATAATTGATATTTGACTGAAATTTTTTTTGTGTATTTTGACAAATATTTCTGGCGAGGCAAAAATTGATTGAATATTCATTTTTTGACAAGTTGAAAGTAACGCGCAGTTCCTCAATTTTTGTTCATTTTTGTTCGCTTATAGTTAAAAAAGTTTGAAATTAGATCTAGAAATATGAAAAATAATTAATATTTGACTGAAAATTTTTTAGTGTATTTTAACAAATATTTCTGGCGAGGCAAAAATTGATTGAATTTTAATTTTTTGACGAGTTGAAAGTAGTGCTCAGATATTCAATTTTTGTTCAATTTTGTTCGCTAATCAATGAAAAAGTTTTAAATTAGATCTAGAAATATGGAAAACAATTAATATTTGACTGAAAATTTTTTAGTGTATTTTGCTAAATATTTCTGGCGAGGCAAAAATTGATTGAATTTTAATTTTTTGACGAGTTGAAAGTAGTGCGCAGATATTCAATTTTAGTTTAATTTTGTTCGCTAATCGATCAAAAAGTTTTAAATTAGATCTAGAAATATAAAAAATAAATGATATTTGGCTGAAAATTTTTTTGTTTATTTTGACAAATATTTCTGGCGTGGCAAAAATTGATTGAATATTAATTTTTTGACGACTTGAAAGTAACGCGCAGTTCTTCAATTTTTGTTCAATTATGTTCGCTAATATTTAAAAAAGTTTGAAATTAGATCTAGAAATATGTAAAATAATTGATATTTGACCGAAAATTTTTTTGTGTATTTTGCCAAATATTTCTGGCAAGGCAAAAATTGATTGAATTTTAATTCTTTGACGAGTTGAAAGTAGTGCGCAGATATTCTATTTTTTTTTTCAATTTTATTCGCTAATAGATGAAAAAGTTTAAAATTAGATCTAGAAATATAAAAAATAAATGATATTTGACTGAAAATTTTTTTGTGTATTTTGACAAATATTTCTGGCGAGGCAAAAATTGATTGAATTTTAATTTTTTGACGAGTTAAAAGTAACGCGTAGTTCTTCAATTATTGTTTAGATTTGTTCGCTAATAGATAAAAAAGTTTGAAATTAGATCTAGAAATGTGGAAAATAATTTATATTTGACTAAAAATTTTTAAGTGTATTTTAACAAATATTTCTGGCGAGGCAAAAATTGACTAAATTTTGATTTTTTGACGAGTTGAAAGTAACGCGCAGTTCTTCAATTTTGGTTTAATTTTGTTTGCTAATAGTTAAAAAAGTTTGAAATTAGATTTAGAAATATGGAAAACAATTGATATTTGACTAAAAATTTTTTAATGTATTTTAACAAATATTTCTGGCGAGGCTAAAATTGATTGAATATTCATTTTTTTGACAAGTTGAAAGTAACGCGCAGTTCTTCAATTATTGTTTACTTTGTTCGCTAATAGTTAAAAAAGTTTAAAATTAGATCTAGAAATATGGAAAATAATTGATATTTGACTGAAAATTTTTTAGTGTATTTTAACAAATATTTCTGGCGAGGCAAAAATTGATTGAATTTTCATTTTTTGACGAGTTGCAAGTAGTGAGCAGATATTCGATTTTTGTTTAATTTTGTTCGCTAAAAGATAAAAAAGTTTAAAATTAGATCTAGAAATATGGAAAATAATTGATATTTGACAGAAAATTTCTTAGTGTATTTTAACAAATATTTCTGGAGAGGCAAAAATTGATTGAATTTTAATTTTTTGACGAGTTGAAAGTAACGCGCAGTTTTTCAATTTTTGTTTAATTTTCTTCGCTAATAATTAAAAAAGTTTGAAATTAGATCTAGAAATATGGAAAATAATTAATATTTGACTAAAAATTTTTTAGTGTATTTTGACAAATATTTCTGGCGAGGCAAAAATTGATTGAATTTTAATTATTTGACGAGATGAAAGTAACGCGCAGTTCTTCAATTTTTGTTCAATTTTGTTTGCTAAAATATAAAAAAGTTTAAAATTAGATCTAGAAATATGGAAAATAATTACTATTTGAGTGAAAATTTTTTAGTGAATTTTGCCAAATATTTCTGGCGAGGCACAAATTGATTGAATTTTAATTTTTTGACGAGTTGAAAGTAACGCGCAGTTCTTTAATTTTTGTTTAATTTTGTTTGCTAATAGTTATTAAAGTTTGAAATTAGATCTAGAAATATGGAAAATAATTGATATTTGACTGAAAATTTTGTAGTGTTTTTGCCAAATATTTTTTGCGAGGCTAAAATTGATTGAATTTTCATTTTTAGACAAGTTGAAAGTAACGCGCAGATATTCAATTTTTGTTCAATTTTGTTTGCTAATAGTTATTAAAGTTTGAAATTAGATCTAGAAATATGGAAAATAATTTATATTTGACAGAAAATTTCTTAGTGTATTTTAACAACTATTTCTGGAGAGGCAAAAATTGACTAAATTTTAATTTTTTGACAAGTTGAAAGTAACGCGCAGTTTTTCAATTTTTGTTTAATTTTTTTCGCTAACAGATAAAAAAGTTTAAAATTAGATCTAGAAATATGGAAAATAATGGATATTTGACTGAAAATTTTGTAGTGTTTTTGCCAAATATTTCTTGCGAGGCTAAAATTGATTGAATTTTAATTTTTTGACGAGTTGATAGTAACGCGCAGTTCTTCAAGTTTTGTTCAATTTTTTTCGCTAATAATTAAAAAAATTTGAAATTAGATCTAGAAATATGGAAAATAATTTATATTTGACTAAAAATTTTTTAGTGTATTTTAACAAATATTTCTGGCGAGGCAAAAATTGACTAAATTTTAATTTTTTGACAAGTTGAAAGTAACGCGCAGTTTTTCAATTTTTGTTTAATTTTCTTCGCTAACAGATAAAAAAGTTTAAATTTAGATCTAGAAATATGGAAAATAATGGATATTTGACTGAAAATTTTGTAGTGTTTTTGCCAAATATTTCTTGCGAGGCTAAAATTGATTGAATTTTAATTTTTTGACGAGTTGATAGGAACGCGCAGTTCTTCAATTTTTGTTCAATTTTTTTTGCTAATAATTAAAGAAATTTAAAATTAGATCCAGAAATATGGAAAATAATTTATATTTGACTAAAAATTTTTTAGTGTATTTTAACAAATATTTCTGGCGAGGCAAAAATTGACTAAATTTTAATTTTTTGACAAGTTGAAAGTAACGCGCAGTTTTTCAATTTTTGTTTAATTTTCTTCGCTAACAGATAAAAAAGTTTAAAATTAGATCTAGAAATATGGAAAATAATGGATATTTGACTGAAAATTTTGTAGTGTTTTTGCCAAATATTTCTTGCGAGGCTAAAATTGATTGAATATTCATTTTTAGACAAGTTGAAAGTAACGCGCAGTTCTTAAATTTTTGTTTACTTTGTTCGCTAATAGCTAAAAAAGATTAAAATTAGATCTAGAAATATGGAAAATAATTGATATTTGACTGAAAATTTTTTAGTGTATTTTAACAAATATTTCTGGCGAGGCAAAAATTGATTGAATTTTCATTTTTTGACGAGTTGAAAGTAACGCGCAGTTTTTCGATTTTTGTTTAATTTTGTTCGCTAATAGATGAAAAAGTTTAAATTAGATCTAGAAATATGGAAAATAACTGATATTTGAGTGAAAATTTTTTAGTGAATTTTGCCAAATATTTCTGGCGAGGCACAAATTGATTGAATTTTAATTTTTTGACGAGTTGAAAGTAACGCGCAGTTTTTCAATTTTTGTTTTATTTTCTTCGCAAATAATTAAAAAAGTTTGAAATTAGATCTAGAAATATGGAAAATTATTGATATTTAACTAAAAATTTTTTAGTGTATTTTGACAAATATTTCTAGCGAGGCAAAAATTGATTGAATTTTAATTTTTTGACGAGTTAAAAGTAGTGCGCAGATATTGAATTTTTGTTCACTTTGTTCGCTAATAGTTAAAAAAGTTTGAATTTAGATCTAGAAGTATGAAAAATAATTGATATTTGACAAAAAATTTTTTAGTTTATTTTGCCAAATATTTCTGGCGATGCAAAAATTGATTGAATTTTAATTTTTTGACGAGTTAAAAGTAGTGCGCAGATATTCGATTTTTGTTCAATTTTGTTCGCTAATAGATGAAAAAGTTTGAAATTAGATCTAGAAATATGAAAAATAATTACTATTTAAGTGAAAATTTTTTAGTGAATTTTGCCAAATATTTCTGGCGAGGAACAAATTGATTGAATTTTAATTTTTTGACGAGTTGAAAGTAACGCGCAGTTCTTCAATTTTTGTTCAATTTTGTTTGCTAATATTTATTAAAGTTTGAAATTAGATCTAGAAATATGGAAAATAATTGATATTTGACTGAAAATTTTGTAGTGTTTTTGCTAAATATTTTTTGCGAGGCTAAAATTGATTGAATTTTCATTTTTAGACAAGTTGAAAGTAACGCGCAGTTCTTAAATTTTTGTTAACTTTGTTCGCTAATAGTTAAAAAAGTTTGAAATTAGATCTAGAAATATGGAAAATAATTAATATTTGAATGAAAATTTTTTAGTGTATTTTAACAAATATTTCTGACGAGGCAAAAATTGATTGAATTTTAATTTTTTGATGAGTTGAAAGTAACGCGCAGTTTTTCAATTTTTGTTTAATTTTCTTCGCCAATAATTAAAAAAGTTTAAAATTAGATCTAGAAATATGGAAAATAATTGATATTTGACTAAAAATTTTTTAGTGTATTTTGACAAATATTTCTGGCGAGGCAAAAATTGATTGAATTTTAATTTTTTGACGAGTTAAAAGTAACGCGTAGTTCTTCAATTTTTGTTTAGATTTGTTCGCTAATAGTTAAAAAAGTTTGAAATTAGATTTAGAAATATGGAAAACAATTGATATTTGACTAAAAATTTTTTAATGTATTTTAACAAATATTTCTGGCGAGGCTAAAATTGATTGAATATTCATTTTTTTGACAAGTTGAAAGTAACGCGCAGTTCTTCAATTATTGTTTACTTTGTTCGCTAATAGTTAAAAAAGTTTAAAATTAGATCTAGAAATATGGAAAATAATTGATATTTGACTGAAAATTTTTTAGTGTATTTTAACAAATATTTCTGGCGAGGCAAAAATTGATTGAATTTTCATTTTTTGACGAGTTGCAAGTAGTGAGCAGATATTCGATTTTTGTTTAATTTTGTTCGCTAAAAGATAAAAAAGTTTAAAATTAGATCTAGAATTATGGAAAATAATTGATATTTGACAGAAAATTTCTTAGTGTATTTTAACAAATATTTCTGGAGAGGCAAAAATTGATTGAATTTTAATTTTTTGACGAGTTGAAAGTAACGCGCAGTTTTTCAATTTTTGTTTAATTTTCTTCGCTAATAATTAAAAAAGTTTGAAATTAGATCTAGAAATATGGAAAATAATTAATATTTGACTAAAAATTTTTTAGTGTATTTTGACAAATATTTCTGGCGAGGCAAAAATTGATTGAATTTTAATTATTTGACGAGATGAAAGTAACGCGCAGTTCTTCAATTTTTGTTCAATTTTGTTTGCTAATAGTTATTAAAGTTTGATATTAAATCTAGAAATATGGAAAATAATTGATATTTGACTGAAAATTTTGTAGTGTTTTTGCCAAATATTTTTTGCGAGGCTAAAATTGATTGAATTTTCATTTTTAGACAAGTTGAAAGTAACGCGCAGTTCTTAAATTTTTGTTAACTTTGTTCGCTAATAGTTAAAAAAGTTTGAAATTAGATCTAGAAATATGGAAAATAATTAATATTTGACGGAAAATTTTTTAGTGTATTTTAACAAATATTTCTGGCGAGGCAAAAATTGATTGAATTTTCATTTTTTGACGAGTTGAAAGTAGTGAGCAGATATTCGATTTTTGTTTAATTTTGTTCGCTAAAATATAAAAAAGTTTAAAATTAGATCTAGAAATATGGAAAATAATTGATATTTGACAGAAAATTTCTTAGTGTATTTTAACAAATATTTCTGGAGAGCCAAAAATTGATTGAATTTTAATTTTTTGACAAGTTGAAAGTAGTGCGCAGATATTAAATTTTTGTTCACTTTGTTCGCTAATGGTTAAAAAAGTTTGAATTTAGATCTAGAAGTATGAAAAATAATTGATATTTGACTAAAAATTTTTTAGTGTATTTTGCTAAATATTTCTGGCGAGACAAAAATTGATTGAATTTTAATTTTTTGACGAGTTGAAAGTAACGCGCAGTTCTTCAATTTTTGTTCAATTTTGTTTGCTAATAGACAAAAAAGTTTGAAATTAGATCTAGAAATATGGAAAATAATTTATATTTGACTAAAAATTTTTAAGTGTATTTTAACAAATATTTCTGGCGAGGCAAAAATTGACTAAATTTTGATTTTTTGACGAGTTAAAAGTAACGCGCAGTTCTTCAATTTTGGTTCAATTTTGTTTGCTAATAGTTATTAAAGTTTGAAATTATATCTAGAAATATGGAAAATAATTTATATCTGACTAAAAATTTTTAAGTGTATTTTAACAAATATTTCTGGCGAGGCAAAAATTGACTAAATTTTAATTTTTTGACGAGTTGAAAGTAACGCGCAGTTTTTCAATTTTTGTTTAATTTTGTTCCCTAATAGATGAAAAAGTTTAAAATTAGATCTAGAAATAAGGAAAATAATTGATATTTGACTGAAAATTTTTTAATGTATTTTAACAAATATTTCTGGCAAGGCTAAAATTGATTGAATATTCATTTTTTTGACAAGTTGAAAGTAACGCACAGTTTTTCAATTTTTGTTTAATTTTCTTCGCTAACAGATAAAAAAGTTTGAAATTAGATCTAGAAATATGGAAAATAATTGATATTTGAATGAAAATTTTGTAGTGTTTTTGCCAAATATTTCTTGCGAGGGTAAAATTGATTGAATATTCATTTTTAGACAAGTTGAAAGTAACGCGCAGTTCTTAAATTTTTGTTCAGTTTGTTCGCTAATAGTTAAAAAAGTTTAAAATTAGATTTAGAAATATGGAAAATAATTGATATTTGATTGAAAATTTTGTAGTGTTTTTGCCAAATGTTTCTTGCGAGGCTAAAATTGATTGAATATTCATTTTTAGACAAGTTGAAAGTAACGCGCAGTTTTTCAATTTTTGTTTAATTTTGTTTGCTAATAGATGAAAAAGTTTGAAATTTGATCTAGAAATATGGAAAATAATTGATATTTGAATTAAAATTTTGTAGTGTTTTTGCCAAATATTTCTTGCGAGGCTAAAATTGATTGAATATTCATTTTTAAAAAAGTTGAAAGTAACGCGCAGTTTTTCAATTTTTTTCAATTTTGTTCGCTAATAATTAAAAAAGTTTGAAATTAGATCTAGAAATATGGAAAATAATTGATATTTGACTGAAAATTTTTTGGTGTATTTTAACAAATATTTCTGGCGAGGCAATAATTGATTGAATTTTCATTTTTTGACGAGTTGAAAGTAGTGCGCAGCTATTCGATTTTTGTTTAATTTTGTTCGCTAAAAGATAAAAAAGTTTGAAATTAGATCTAGAAATATGGAAAATAATTGATATATGACTGAAAATTTTGTAGTGTTTTTGACAAATATTTCTTGCGAGGCTAAAATTGATTGAATTTTAGTTTTTTGACGAGTTGAAAGTAACGCGCAGTTCTTCAATTTTTGTTCAATTTTGTTCGCTAATAGTTAAAAAAGTTTGAAATTAGATCTAGAAATATGGAAAATAATTGATATTTGACTAAAAATTTTTTAGTGTATTTTGACAAATATTTCTGGCCAGGCAAAAATTGATTGAATTTTAATTTTTTGACGAGTTGAAAGTAGTGCGCAGATATTCAATTTTTGTTCACTTTGTTTGCTAATAGTTAAAAAAGTTTGAAATTAGATCTAGAAGTATGAAAAATAATTGATATTTAACAGAAAATTTTTTAGTGTATTTTGCCAAATATTTCTGGCGAGGCAAAAATAGATTGAATATTTATTTTTTGACAAGTTGAAAGTAACGCGCAGTTCCTCAATTTTTGTTCAATTTTGTTCGCTAATAGTTAAAAAAGTTTGAAATTAGATCTAGAAATATGGAAAATAAGTGATATTTGACTGAAAACTTTTAAGTGTATTTTGCCAAATATTTCTTGCGAGGCTAAAATTGATTGAATTTTAGTTTTTTGACGAGTTGAAACTAACGCGCAGTTCTTTAATTTTTGTTTAATTTTGTTCGCTAATAGTTAAAAAAGTTATAAATTAGATTAAAAAATATAGAAAATAATTGATATTTTACTAAAAATTTTTTAGTGTATTTTAACAAATATTTCTGGCCAGGCAAAAATTGACTAAATTTTGATTTTTTGACGAGTTGAAATTAACGCGTAGTTCTTCAATTTTTGTTCAATTTTGTTCGCTAATAGTTAAAAAAGTTTAAAATTAGATTTAGAAATATGGAAAACAATTGATATTTGACTAAAAATTTTTTAGTGTATTTTAACAAATATTTCTGGCGAGGCAAAAATTGATTGAATTTTCATTTTTTCACGAGTTGAAAGTAGTGCGCAGATATTCGATTTTTGTTTAATTTTGTTCCCTAATAGATAAATAAGTTTGCAATTAGATCTAGAAATATGGAAAATAATAGATATTTGACTGAAAATTTTGTAGTGTTTTTGCCAAATATTTTTTGCGAGGCTAAAATCGATTGAATTTTCATTTTTAGACAAGTTGAAAGTAACGCGCTGTTCTTAAATTTTTGTTCACTTTGTTCGCTATAAGTTAAAAAAGTTTGAAATTAGATCTAGAAATATGGAAAATAATTGATATTTAACTGAAAATTTTTTAGTGTATTTTAACAAATATTTCTGGCGAGGCAAAAATTGATTGAATTTTAATTTTTAGACATGTTGAAAGTAGTGCGCAGTTATTGAATTTTTGTTCACTTTGTTCGCTAATAGTTAAAAAATTTTGAAATTAGATCTAGAAGTATGAAAAATAATTGATATTTGACAAAAAAATTTTTAGTGTATTTTGCCAAATATTTCTGGTGAGGCAAAAATTGATTGAATTTTAATTTTTTGACGAGTTGAAAGTAACGCGCAGTTCTTTAATTTTTGTTCAATTTTGTTTGCTAATAGTTATTAAAGTTTGAAATTAGATCTAGAAATATGGAAAATAATTTATATTTGACTAAAAATTTTTAAGTGTATTTTAACAAATATTTCTAACAAGGCAAAAATTGACTAAATTTTGATTTTTTGACGAGTTGAAAGTAACGCGCAGTTCTTCAATTTTTGTTCAATTTTGTTTGCTAGTAGTTATTGAAGTTTGAAATTAGATCTAGAAATATGGAAAATAATTGATATTTGACTTAAATTTTTTTAGTGTATTTTAACAAATATTTCTGGCTAGGCAAAAATTGATTGAATTTTCATTTTTTGACGAGTTGAAAGTAGTGCGCAGATATTCGATTTTTGTTTAATTTTGTTCGCTTATAGTTAAAAAAGTTAAAAATTAGATCTAGAAATATGGAAAATAATTGATATTTGACTAAAAATTTTTTATTGTATTTTAACAAATATTTCTGGCGAGGCAAAAATTGACTAAATTTTGATTTTTTGACGAGTTGAAAGTAACGCGCATTTTTTCAATATTTGTTTAATTTTGTTCGCTAATAGATAAAAAAGTTTAAAATTAGATCTAGAAATAGGAAAAATAATTGATATTTGACTGAAAATTTTGTAGTGTTTTTGCCAAATATTTCTTGCGAGGCTAAAATTGATTGAATTTTCATTTTTAGACAAGTTGAAAGTAACGCGAGGTCTTAAATTTTTTTTCACTTTGTTCGCTAATAGTTAAAAAAGTTTGAAATTAGATCTAGAATTATGGAAAATAATTGATATTTGACTAAAAATTTTTTAGTGTATTTTGACAAATATTTCTGGCGAGGCAAAAATTGATTGAATTTTAATTTTTTCACGAGTTGAAAGTAGTGCGCAGATATTAGATTTTTGTTCAATTTTTTTCCCTAATAGATAAAAAAGTTTGAAATTAGATCTAGAAATATGGAAAAAATTGATATTTAACTGAAAATTTTGTAGTGTTTTTGCCAAATATTTCTTGCGAGGCTAAAATTGATTGAATATTTATTTTTAGACAAGTTAAAAGTAACGCGCAGTTCCTCAATTTTTGTTCATTTTTGTTGGCTAATAGTTAAGAAAGTTTGAAATTAGATCTAGAAATATGGAAAATAATTGATATTTGACTAAAAATTTTTTAGTGTATTTTGACAAATATTTCTGGCGAGGCAAAAATTGATTGAATTTTAATTTTTTGACGAGTTGAAAGTAACGCGCAGTTTCTCAATTTTTGTTCATTTGTGTTCGCTAATAGTTAAAAAAAGTTTCAAATTAGAGCTAGAAATATGGAAAATAAGTGATATTTGACTGAAAACTTTTAAGTGTATTTTGCCAAATATTTCTGGCGATGCAAAAATTGATTGAATTTTCATTTTTTGACGAGTTAAAAGTAACGCGCAGTTCCTCAATTTTTGTTCAATTTTGTTCGCTAATAGTTAATAAAGTTTAAAATTAGATCTAGAAATATGGAAAATAATTTATATTTGACTAAAAATTTTTTATTGTATTTTAACAATATTTCTGGCGAGGCAAAAATTGACTAAATTTTGATTTTTTGACGAGTTAAAAGTAACGCGCACTTTTTAAATATTTGTTTAATTTTGTTCGCTAATAGATAAAAAAGTTTAAAATTAGATCTAGAAATATAAAAAATAATTGATATTTGACTGAAAATTTTGTAGTGTTTTTGCCAAATATTTCTTGCGAGGCTAAAATTGATTGAATTTTAATTTTTTGACGAGTTGAAAGTAACGCGCAGTTCTTCAATTTTTGTTCAATTTTGTTCGATAATAGTTAAAAAAGTTTGAAAATAGATCTAGAAATATGGAAAATAATTGATATTTGACTAAAAATTTTTTAGTGTATTTTGACAAATTATTCTGACGAGGCAAAAATTTATTGAATTTTAATTTTTTGACGGTTTGAAAGTAACGCGCAGTTCTTTAATTTTTGTTTAATTTTGTTTGCTAATAGATGGAAAAGTTTGAAATTAGATCTTGAAGTATGGAAAATAATAGATATTTGACTGAAAATATTTAAGTGTATTTTGCCAAATATTTCTAGCGAGGCAAAAATTGATTGAATTTTAATTTTTTGACGGTTTGAAAGTAACGCGCAGTTCTTCAATTTTTGTTCAATTTTGTTCGATAATAGTTAAAAAAGTTTGAAAATAGATCTAGAACTATGGAAAATAATTGATATTTGACTGAAAATTTTTTGGTGTATTTTAACAAATATTTCTGGCGAGGCAACAATTGATTGAATTTTCATTTTTTGACGAGTTGAAAGTAGTGCGCAGATATTCGATTTTTGTTCAATTTTGTTCGCTAAAAGATAAAAAAGTTTGAAATTAGATCTAGAAATATGAAAAATAATTGATATTTGACTGAAAAGTATGTAGTGTTTTTGTCAAATATTTCTGGCGAGGCTAAAATTGATTGAGTTTTAATTTTTAGACAAGTTGAAAGTAACGCGCAGTTCTTAAATTTTTGTTCACTTTGTTCGCTTATAGTTAAAAAAGTTTAAAATTAGATCTAGAAATATGGAAAATAATTGATATTTGACTGAAAATTTTTTGGTGTATTTTAACAAATATTTCTGGCGAGGCAATAATTGATTGAATTTTCATTTTTTGACGGGTTGAAAGTAGTGCGCAGATATTCGATTTTTGTTCAATTTTGTTCGCTAAAAGATAAAAAAGTTTGAAATTAGATCTAGAAATATGGAAAATAATTGATATTTGACTGAAAATTTTGTAGTATTTTTGACAAATATTTCTTGCGAGGCTAAAATTAATTGAATTTTAATTTTTTGACGAGATGAAAGTAACGCGCAGTTCTTCAATTTTTGTTCAACTTTGTTCGCTAATAGTTAAAAAAGTTTGAAATTAGATCTAGAAATATGGAAAATAATAGATATTTGACTGAAAATATTTAAGTGTATTTTGCCAAATATTTCTAGCGAGGCAAAAATTGATTGAATTTTAATTTTTTGACGGTTTGAAAGTAACGCGCAGTTCTTTAATTTTTGTTTAATTTTGTTTGCTAATAGATGGAAAAGTTTGAAATTAGATCTTGAAGTATGAAAAATAATAGATATTTGACTGAAAATATTTTAGTGTATTTTGCCAAATATTTCTGGCGAGGCAAAAATTGATTGAATTTTAATTTTTTGACGAGTTAAAAGTAACGCGCAGTTATTTAATTTTTGTTTAATTTTGTTCGCTAATAGTTAAAAAAGTTTAAAATTAGATCTAGAAATATGGAAAATAATTAATAATTGACTGAAATTTTTTAAGTGTATTTTGCCAAATATTTCTGGCGAGGCAAAAATTGATTGAATATTCATTTTTTGACAAGTTGAAAGTAACGCGCAGTTTCTCAATTTTTGTTCATTTGTGTTCGCTAATAGTTAAAAAAAGTTTCAAATTAGAGCTAGAAATATGGAAAATAAGTGATATTTGACTGAAAACTTTTAAGTGTATTTTGCCAAATATTTCTGGCGATGCAAAAATTGATTGAATTTTCATTTTTTGACGAGTTAAAAGTAACGCGCAGTTCCTCAATTTTTGTTCATTTTTGTTGGCTAATAGTTAAGAAAGTTTAAAATTAGATCTAGAAATATGGAAAATAATTGATATTTGACTAAAAATTTTTTAGTGTATTTTGACAAATATTTCTGGCGAGGCAAAAATTGATTGAATTTTAATTTTTTGACGAGTTGAAAGTAGTGCGCAGATATTCGATTTTTGTTCAATTTTGTTCGCTAATAGTTAATAAAGTTTAAAATTAGATCTAGAAATATGGAAAATAATTTATATTTGACTAAAAATTTTTTATTGTATTTTAACAAATATTTCTGCCGAGGCAAAAATTGACTAAATTTTGATTTTTTGACGAGTTGAAAGTAACGCGCAGTTTTTCAATATTTGTTTAATTTTGTTCGCTAATAGATAAAAAAGTTTAAAATTAGATCTAGAAATATGAAAAATAATTGATATTTGACTGAAAATTTTGTAGTGTTTTTGCCAAATATTTCTTGCGAGGCTAAAATTGATTGAATTTTAATTTTTTGACGAGTTGAAAGTTACGCGCAGTTCTTCAATTTTTGTTCAATTTTGTTCGATAATAGTTAAAAAAGTTTGAAATTAGATCTAGAAATATGGAATATAATTGATATTTGACTAAAAATTTTTTAGTGTATTGTGACAAATTATTCTGGCGAGGCAAAAATTGATTGAATTTTAATTTTTTGACGGTTTGAAAGTAACGCGCAGTTCTTCAATTTTTGTTTAATTTTGTTTGCTAATAGATGGAAAAGTTTGAAATTAGATCTTGAAGTATGGAAAATAATAGATATTTGACTGAAAATATTTAAGTGTATTTTGCCAAATATTTCTGGCGAGGCAAAAATTGATTGAATTTTAATTTTTTGACGAGTTAAAAGTAACGCGCAGTTATTTAATTTTTGTTTAATTTTGTTCGCTAATAGTTAAAAAAGTTTAAAATTAGATCTAGAAATATGGAAAATAATTAATAATTGACTGAAATTTTTTAAGTGTATTTTGCCAAATATTTCTGGCGAGGCAAAAATTGATTGAATATTCATTTTTTGACAAGTTGAAAGTAACGCGCAGTTTCTCAATTTTTGTTCATTTTTGTTCGCTAATAGTTAAAAAAAGTTTCAAATTAGAGCTAGAAATATGGAAAATAAGTGATATTTGACTGAAAACTTTTAAGTGTATTTTGCCAAATATTTCTGGCGATGCAAAAATTGATTGAATTTTCATTTTTTGACGAGTTAAAAGTAACGCGCAGTTCCTCAATTTTTGTTCATTTTTGTTCGCTAATAGTTAAGAAAGTTTGAAATTAGATCTAGAAATATGGAAAATAATTGATATTTGACTGAAAATTTTTTGGTGTATTTTAACAAATATTTCTGGCGAGGCAATAATTGATTGAATTTTCATTTTTTGACGAG